>OX411557.1:0-1464107 GCA_948146395.1 Fragum whitleyi
GCAGCATCCCTGACCCCTTGTTATTCGATTTAATAGTAATTATTTAATCCTGATTTAATGTTAAATATTTTGGGTACCCACTTTTCGATCGCCTGATGCGCCCATGCATTCATACCCACATCGTCCCAAACACTCGCGTTCACTAGCTATGCATGTGCGCTTCAAATTGACACCGGTTTCGATGCCGTCTGATGCATCCGTCTGTGCGTTTATGCAGCATCCCTGACCCCTTGTTATTCGATTTAATAGTTATTATTTAATCCTGATTTAATGTTAAATATTTTGGGTACCCATTTTTCGATCGACTGATGCGCCCATGCATTCATACCCACATCGTCCCAAACACTCGCGTTCACTAGCTATGCATGTGCGCTTCAAATTGACACCGGTTTCGATGCCGTCTGATGCATCCGTCTGTGCGTTTATGCAGCATCCCTGACCTCTTGTTATTCGATTTAATAGTAATTATTTAATCCTGATTTAATGTTAAATATTTTGGGTACCCATTTTTCGATCGACTGATGCGCCCATGCATTCATACCCACATCGTCCCAAACACTCGCGTTCACTAGCTATGCATGTGCGCTTCAAATTGACACCGGTTTCGATGCCGTCTGATGCATCCATCTGTGTGTTTATGCAGCATCCCTGACCCCTTGTTATTCGATTTAATAGTAATTATTTAATCCTGATTTAATGTTAAATGTTTTGGGTACCCATTTTTCGATCGACTGATGCGGCCATGCATTCATACCCACATCGTCCCAAACACTCGCGTTTACTAGCTACGATGTGCGCTTCAAATTGACACCGGTTTCGATGCCGTCTGATGCATCCGTCTGTGCGTTTATGCAGCATCCCTGACCCCTTGTTATTCGATTTAATAGTAATTATTTAATCCTGATTTAATGTTAAATATTTTGGGTACCCATTTTTCGATCGACTGATGCGCCCATGCATTCATACCCACATCGTCCCAAACACTCGCGTTCACTAGCTATGCATGTGCGCTTCAAATTGACACCGGTTTCGATGCCGTCTGATGCATCCGTCTGTGCGTTTATGCAGCATCCCTGACCCCTTGTTATTCGATTTAATAGTAATTATTTAATCCTGATTTAATGTTAAATATTTTGGGTACCCATTTTTCGATCGACTGATGCGCCCATGCATTCATACCCACATCGTCCCAAACACTCGCGTTCACTAGCTATGCATGTGCGCTTCAAATTGACACCGGTTTCGATGCCGTCTGATGCATCCGTCTGTGCGTTTATGCAGCATCCCTGACCCCTTGTTATTCGATTTAATAGTTATTATTTAATCCTGATTTAATGTTAAATATTTTGGGTACCCATTTTTCGATCGACTGATGCGCCCATGCATTCATACCCACATCGTCCCAAACACTCGCGTTCACTAGCTATGCATGTGCGCTTCAAATTGACACCGGTTTCGATGCCGTCTGATGCATCCGTCTGTGCGTTTATGCAGCATCCCTGACCTCTTGTTATTCGATTTAATAGTAATTATTTAATCCTGATTTAATGTTAAATATTTTGGGTACCCATTTTTCGATCGACTGATGCGCCCATGCATTCATACCCACATCGTCCCAAACACTCGCGTTCACTAGCTATGCATGTGCGCTTCAAATTGACACCGGTTTCGATGCCGTCTGATGCATCCATCTGTGTGTTTATGCAGCATCCCTGACCCCTTGTTATTCGATTTAATAGTAATTATTTAATCCTGATTTAATGTTAAATGTTTTGGGTACCCATTTTTCGATCGACTGATGCGGCCATGCATTCATACCCACATCGTCCCAAACACTCGCGTTTACTAGCTACGATGTGCGCTTCAAATTGACACCGGTTTCGATGCCGTCTGATGCATCCGTCTGTGCGTTTATGCAGCATCCCTGACCCCTTGTTATTCGATTTAATAGTAATTATTTAATCCTGATTTAATGTTAAATATTTTGGGTACCCATTTTTCGATCGACTGATGCGCCCATGCATTCATACCCACATCGTCCCAAACACTCGCGTTCACTAGCTATGCATGTGCGCTTCAAATTGACACCGGTTTCGATGCCGTCTGATGCATCCGTCTGTGCGTTTATGCAGCATCCCTGACCCCTTGTTATTCGATTTAATAGTAATTATTTAATCCTGATTTAATGTTAAATATTTTGGGTACCCATTTTTCGATCGACTGATGCGCCCATGCATTCATACCCACATCGTCCCAAACACTCGCGTTCACTAGCTACGATGTGCGCTTCAAATTGACACCGGTTTCGATGCCGTCTGATGCATCCGTCTGTGCGTTTATGCAGCATCCCTGACCCCTTGTTATTCGATTTAATAGTAATTATTTAATCCTGATTTAATGTTAAATATTTTGGGTACCCATTTTTCGATCGACTGATGCGCCCATGCATTCATACCCACATCGTCCCAAACACTCGCGTTCACTAGCTATGCATGTGCGCTTCAAATTGACACCGGTTTCGATGCCGTCTGATGCATCCGTCTGTGCGTTTATGCAGCATCCCTGACCCCTTGTTATTCGATTTAATAGTAATTATTTAATCCTGATTTAATGTTAAATATTTTGGGTACCCATTTTTCGATCGACTGATGCGCCCATGCATTCATACCCACATCGTCCCAAACACTCGCGTTCACTAGCTATGCATGTGCGCTTCAAATTGACACCGGTTTCGATGCCGTCTGATGCATCCGTCTGTGCGTTTATGCAGCATCCCTGACCCCTTGTTATTCGATTTAATAGTAATTATTTAATCCTGATTTAATGTTAAATATTTTGGGTACCCATTTTTCGATCGACTGATGCGCCCATGCATTCATACCCACATCGTCCCAAACACTCGCGTTCACTAGCTATGCATGTGCGCTTAAAATTGACACCGGTTTCGATGCCGTCTGATGCATCCGTCTGTGCGTTAATGCAGCATCCCTGACCCCTTGTTATTCGATTTAATAGTAATTATTTAATCCTGATTTAATGTTAAATATTTTGGGTACCCATTTTTCGATCGACTGATGCGCCCGTGCATTCATACCCATATCGTCCTAAACACTCGCGTTCACTAGCTATGCATGTGCGCTTCAAATTGACACCGGTTTCGATGCCGTCTGATGCATCCGTCTGTGCGTTTATGCAGCATCCCTGACCCCTTGTTATTCGATTTAATAGTAATTATTTAATCCTGATTTAATGTTAAATATTTTGGGTACCCATTTTTCGATCGACTATTGCGCCCATGCATTCATACCCACATCGTCCCAAACACTCGCGTTCACTAGCTATGCATGTGTGCTTCAAATTGACACCGGTTTCGATGCCGTCTGATGCATCTGTCTGTGCGTTTATGCAGCATCCCTGACCCCTTGTTATTCGATTTAATAGTAATTATTTAATCCTGATTTAATGTTAAATATTTTGGGTACCCATTTTTCGATCGACTATTGCGCCCATGCATTCATACCCACATCGTCCCAAACACTCGCGTTCACTAGCTATGCATGTGCGCTTCAAATTGACACCGGTTTCGATGCCGTCTGATGCATCCATCTGTGCGTTTATGCAGCATCCCTGACCCCTTGTTATTCGATTTAATAGTAATTATTTAATCCTGATTTAATGTTAAATGTTTTGGGTACCCATTTTTCGATCGACTGATGCGGCCATGCATTCATACCCACATCGTCCCAAACACTCGCGTTCACTAGCTATGCATGTGCGCTTCAAATTGACACCGGTTTCGATGCCGTCTGATGCATCCGTCTGTGCGTTTATGCAGCATCCCTGACCCCTTGTTATTCGATTTAATAGTAATTATTTAATCCTGATTTAATGTTAAATATTTTGGGTACCCATTTTTCGATCGACTGATGCGCCCATGCATTCATACCCACATCGTCCCAAACACTCGCGTTCACTAGCTATGCATGTGCGCTTCAAATTGACACCGGTTTCGATGCCGTCTGATGCATCCGTCTGTGCGTTTTTGCAGCATCCCTGACCCCTTGTTATTCGATTTAATAGTAATTATTTAATCCTGATTTAATGTTAAATATTTTGGGTACCCATTTTTCGATCGACTGATGCGCCCATGCATTCATACCCACATCGTCCCAAACACTCGCGTTCACTAGCTATGCATGTGCGCTTCAAATTGACACCGGTTTCGATGCCGTCTGATGCATCCGTCTGTGCGTTTATGCAGCATCCCTGACCCCTTGTTATTCGATTTAATAGTAATTATTTAATCCTGATTTAATGTTAAATATTTTGGGTACCCATTTTTCGATCGACTATTGCGCCCATGCATTCATACCCACATCGTCCCAAACACTCGCGTTCACTAGCTATGCATGTGCGCTTCAAATTGACACCGGTTTCGATGCCGTCTGATGCATCCATCTGTGCGTTTATGCAGCATCCCTGACCCCTTGTTATTCGATTTAATAGTAATTATTTAATCCTGATTTAATGTTAAATGTTTTGGGTACCCATTTTTCGATCGACTGATGCGGCCATGCATTCATACCCACATCGTCCCAAACACTCGCGTTCACTAGCTATGCATGTGCGCTTCAAATTGACACCGGTTTCGATGCCGTCTGATGCATCCGTCTGTGCGTTTATGCAGCATCCCTGACCCCTTGTTATTCGATTTAATAGTAATTATTTAATCCTGATTTAATGTTAAATATTTTGGGTACCCATTTTTCGATCGACTATTGCGCCCATGCATTCATACCCACATCGTCCCAAACACTCGCGTTCACTAGCTATGCATGTGCGCTTCAAATTGACACCGGTTTCGATGCCGTCTGATGCATCCATCTGTGCGTTTATGCAGCATCCCTGACCCCTTGTTATTCGATTTAATAGTAATTATTTAATCCTGATTTAATGTTAAATGTTTTGGGTACCCATTTTTCGATCGACTGATGCGGCCATGCATTCATACCCACATCGTCCCAAACACTCGCGTTCACTAGCTATGCATGTGCGCTTCAAATTGACACCGGTTTCGATGCCGTCTGATGTATCCGTCTGTGCGTTTATGCAGCATCCCTGACCCCTTGTTATTCGATTTAATAGTAATTATTTAATCCTGATTTAATGTTAAATATTTTGGGTACCCATTTTTCGATCGACTGATGCGCCCATGCATTCATACCCACATCGTCCCAAACACTTGCGTTCACTAGCTATGCATGTGCGCTTCAAATTGACACCGGTTTCGATGCCGTCTGATGCATCCGTCTGTGCGTTTTTGCAGCATCCCTGACCCCTTGTTATTCGATTTAATAGTAATTATTTAATCCTGATTTAATGTTAAATATTTTGGGTACCCATTTTTCGATCGACTGATGCGCCCATGCATTCATACCCACATCGTCCCAAACACTCGCGTTCACTAGCTATGCATGTGCGCTTCAAATTGACACCGGTTTCGATGCCGTCTGATGCATCCGTCTGTGCGTTTATGCAGCATCCCTGACCCCTTTTTATTCGATTTAATAGTAATTATTTAATCCTGATTTAATGTTAAATATTTTGGGTACCCATTTTTCGATCGACTGATGCGCCCATGCATTCATACCCACATCGTCCCAAACACTCGCGTTCACTAGCTATGCATGTGCGCTTCAAATTGACACCGGTTTCGATGCCGTCTGATGAATCCGTCTGTGCGTTTATGCAGCATCTCTGACCCCTTGTTATTCGATTTAATAGTAATTATTTAATCCTGATTTAATGTTAAATATTTTGGGTACCCATTTTTCGATCGACTGATGCGCCCAAGCATTCATACCCACATCGTCCCAAACACTCGCGTTCACTAGCTATGCATGTGCGCTTCAAATTGACACCGGTTTCGATGCCGTCTGATGCATCCGTCTGTGCGTTTATGCAGCATCCCTGACCCCTTGTTATTCGATTTAATAGTAATTATTTAATCCTGATTTAATGTTAAATATTTTGGGTACCCACTTTTCGATCGCCTGATGCGCCCATGCATTCATACCCACATCGTCCCAAACACTCGCATTCACTAGCTATGCATGTGCGCTTCAAATTGACACCGGTTTCGATGCCGTCTGATGCATCCGTCTGTGCGTTTATGCAGCATCCCTGACCCCTTGTTATTCGATTTAATAGTTATTATTTAATCCTGATTTAATGTTAAATATTTTGGGTACCCATTTTTCGATCGACTGATGCGCCCATGCATTCATACCCACATCGTCCCAAACACTCGCGTTCACTAGCTATGCATGTGCGCTTCAAATTGACACCGGTTTCGATGCCGTCTGATGCATCCGTCTGTGCGTTTATGCAGCATCCCTGACCTCTTGTTATTCGATTTAATAGTAATTATTTAATCCTGATTTAATGTTAAATATTTTGGGTACCCATTTTTCGATCGACTGATGCGCCCATGCATTCATACCCACATCGTCCCAAACACTCGCGTTCACTAGCTATGCATGTGCGCTTCAAATTGACACCGGTTTCGATGCCGTCTGATGCATCCATCTGTGTGTTTATGCAGCATCCCTGACCCCTTGTTATTCGATTTAATAGTAATTATTTAATCCTGATTTAATGTTAAATGTTTTGGGTACCCATTTTTCGATCGACTGATGCGGCCATGCATTCATACCCACATCGTCCCAAACACTCGCGTTTACTAGCTACGATGTGCGCTTCAAATTGACACCGGTTTCGATGCCGTCTGATGCATCCGTCTGTGCGTTTATGCAGCATCCCTGACCCCTTGTTATTCGATTTAATAGTAATTATTTAATCCTGATTTAATGTTAAATATTTTGGGTACCCATTTTTCGATCGACTGATGCGCCCATGCATTCATACCCACATCGTCCCAAACACTCGCGTTCACTAGCTATGCATGTGCGCTTCAAATTGACACCAGTTTCGATGCCGTCTGATGCATCCGTCTGTGCGTTTATGCAGCATCCCTGACCCCTTGTTATTCGATTTAATAGTAATTATTTAATCCTGATTTAATGTTAAATATTTTGGGTACCCATTTTTCGATCGACTGATGCGCCCATGCATTCATACCCACATCGTCCCAAACACTCGCGTTCACTAGCTATGCATGTGCGCTTCAAATTGACACCGGTTTCGATGCCGTCTGATGCATCCGTCTGTGCGTTTATGCAGCATCCCTGACCCCTTGTTATTCGATTTAATAGTAATTATTTAATCCTGATTTAATGTTAAATATTTTGGGTACCCATTTTTCGATCGACTGATGCGCCCATGCATTCATACCCACATCGTCCCAAACACTCGCGTTCACTAGCTATGCATGTGCGCTTCAAATTGACACCGGTTTCGATGCCGTCTGATGCATCCGTCTGTGCGTTTATGCAGCATCCCTGACCCCTTGTTATTCGATTTAATAGTAATTATTTAATCCTGATTTAATGTTAAATATTTTGGGTACCCATCTTTCGATCGACTGATGCGCCCATGCATTCATACCCACATCGTCCCAAACACTCGCGTTCACTAGCTATGCATGTGCGCTTCAAATTGACACCGGTTTCGATGCCGGCTGATGCATCCGTCTGTGCGTTTATGCAGCATCCCTGACCCCTTGTTATTCGATTTAATAGTAATTATTTAATCCTGATTTTATGTTAAATATTTTGGGTACCCATTTTTCGATCGACTGATGCGCCCATGCATTCATACCCACATCGTCCCAAACACTCGCGTTCACTAGCTATGCAAGTGCGCATCAAATTGACACCGGTTTCGATGCCGTCTGATGCATCCGTCTGTGCGTTTATGTAGCATCCCTGACCCCTTGTTATTCGATTTAATAGTAATTATTTAATCCTGATTTAATGTTAAATATTTTGGGTACCCATTTTTCGATCGACTGATGCACCCATGCATTCATACCCACATCGTCCCAAACACTCGCGTTCACTAGCTATGCATGTGCGCTTCAAATTGAGACCGGTTTCGATGCCGTCTGATGCATCCGTCTGTGCGTTTATGCAGCATCCCTGACCCCTTGTTATTCGATTTAATAGTAATTATTTAATCCTGATTTAATGTTAAATATTTTGGGTACCCATTTTTCGATCGACTGATGCGCCCGTGCATTCATACCCACATCGTCCCAAACACTCGCGTTCACTAGCTATGCATGTGCGCTTCAAATTGACACCGGTTTCGATGCCGTCTGATGCATCCGTCTGTGCGTTTTTGCAGCATCCCTGACCCCTTGTTATTCGATTTAATAGTAATTATTTAATCCTGATTTAATGTTAAATATTTTGGGTACCCATTTTTCGATCGACTGATGCGCCCATGCATTCATACCCACATCGTCCCAAACACTCGCGTTCACTAGCTATGCATGTGCGCTTCAAATTGACACCGGTTTCGATGCCGTCTGATGCATCCATCTGTGCGTTTATGCAGCATCCCTGACCCCTTGTTATTCGATTTAATAGTAATTATTTAATCCTGATTTAATGTTAAATATTTTGGGTACCCATTTTTCGATCGACTGATGCGGCCATGCATTCATACCCACATCGTCCCAAACACTCGCGTTTACTAGCTATGCATGTGCGCTTCAAATTGACACCGCTTTCGATGCCGTCTGATGCATCCGTCTGTGCGTTTATGCAGCATCCCTGACCCCTTGTTATTCGATTTAATAGTAATTATTTAATCCTGATTTAATGTTAAATATTTTGGGTACCCATTTTTCGATCGACTGATGCGCCCATGCATTCATACCCACATCGTCCCAAACACTCGCGTTCACTAGCTATACATGTGCGCTTCAAATTTACACCGGTTTCGATGCCGTCTGATGCATCCGTCTGTGCGTTTATGCAGCATCCCTGACCCCTTGTTATTCGATTTAATAGTAATTATTTAATCCTGATTTAATGTTAAATATTTTGGGTACCCATTTTTCGATCGACTGATGCGCCCATGCATTCATACCCACATCGTCCCAAACACTCGCGTTCACTAGCTATGCATGTGCGCTTCAAATTGACACCGGTTTCGATGCCGTCTGATGCATCCGTCTGTGCGTTTATGCAGCATCCCTGACCCCTTGTTATTCGATTTAATAGTAATTATTTAATCCTGATTTAATGTTAAATATTTTGGGTACCCATTTTTCGATCGACTGATGCGCCCATGCATTCATACCCACATCGTCCCAAACACTCGCGTTCACTAGCTACGATGTGCGCTTCAAATTGACACCGGTTTCGATGCCGTCTGATGCATCCGTCTGTGCGTTTATGCAGCATCCCTGACCCCTTGTTATTCGATTTAATAGTAATTATTTAATCCTGATTTAATGTTAAATATTTTGGGTACCCATTTTTCGATCGACTGATGCGCCCATGCATTCATACCCACATCGTCCCAAACACTCGCGTTCACTAGCTATGCATGTGCGCTTCAAATTGACACCGGTTTCGATGCCGTCTGATGCATCCGTCTGTGCGTTTATGCAGCATCCCTGACCCCTTGTTATTCGATTTAATAGTAATTATTTAATCCTGATTTAATGTTAAATATTTTGGGTACCCATTTTTCGATCGACTGATGCGCCCATGCATTCATACCCACATCGTCCCAAACACTCGCGTTCACTAGCTATGCATGTGCGCTTCAAATTGACACCGGTTTCGATGCCGTCTGATGCATCCGTCTGTGCGTTTATGCAGCATCCCTGACCCCTTGTTATTCGATTTAATAGTAATTATTTAATCCTGATTTTATGTTAAATATTTTGGGTACCCATTTTTCGATCGACTGATGCGCCCATGCATTCATACCCACATCGTCCCAAACACTCGCGTTCACTAGCTATGCATGTTCGCTTCAAATTGACACCGGTTTCGATGCCGTCTGATGCATCCATCTGTGCGTTTATGCAGCATCCCTGACCCCTTGTTATTCGATTTAATAGTTATTATTTAATCCTGATTTAATGTTAAATATTTTGGGTACCCATTTTTCGATCGACTGATGCGGCCATGCATTCATACCCACATCGTCCCAAACACTCGCGTTCACTAGCTATGCATGTGCGCTTCAAATTGACACCGGTTTCGATGCCGTCTGATGCATCCATCTGTGCGTTTATGCAGCATCCCTGACCCCTTGTTATTCGATTTAATAGTTATTATTTAATCCTGATTTAATGTTAAATATTTTGGGTACCCATTTTTCGATCGACTGATGCGGCCATGCATTCATACCCACATCGTCCCAAACACTCGCGTTTACTAGCTATGCATGTGCGCTTCAAATTGACACCGCTTTCGATGCCGTCTGATGCATCCGTCTGTGCGTTTATGCAGCATCCCTGACCCCTTGTTATTCGATTTAATAGTAATTATTTAATCCTGATTTAATTTTAAATATTTTGGGTACCCATTTTTCGATCGACTGATGCGCCCATGCATTCATACCCACATCGTCCTAAACACGCGCGTTCACTAGCTATGCATGTGCGCTTCAAATTGACACCGGTTTAGATGCCGTCTGATGCATCCGTCTGTGCGTTTATGCAGCATACCTGACCCCTTGTTATTCGATTTAATAGTAATTATTTAATCCTGATTTAATGTTAAATATTTTGGGTACCCATTTTTCGATCGACTGATGCGCCCATGCATTCATACCCACATCGTCCCAAACACTCGCGTTCACTAGCTATGCATGTGGGCTTCAAATTGACACCGGTTTCGATGCCGTCTGATGCATCCGTCTGTGCGTTTATGCAGCATCCCTGACCCCTTGTTATTCGATTTAATAGTAATTATTTAATCCTGATTTAATGTTAAATATTTTGGGTACCCATTTTTCGATCGACTGATGCGCCCATGCATTCATACCCACATCGTCCCAAACACTCGCGTTCACTAGCTACGATGTGCGCTTCAAATTGACACCGGTTTCGATGCCGTCTGATGCATCCGTCTGTGCGTTTATGCAGCATCCCTGGCCCCTTGTTATTCGATTTAATAGTAATTATTTAATCCTGATTTAATGTTAAATATTTTGGGTACCCATTTTTCGATCGACTGATGCGCCCATGCATTCATACCCACATCGTCCCAAACACTCGCGTTCACTAGCTATGCATGTGCGCTTCAAATTGACACCGGTTTCGATGCCGTCTGATGCATCCGTCTGTGCGTTTATGCAGCATCCCTGACCCCTTGTTATTCGATTTAATAGTAATTATTTAATCCTGATTTAATGTTAAATATTTTGGGTACCCATTTTTCGATCGACTGATGCGCCCATGCATTCATACCCACATCGTCCCAAACACTCGCGTTCACTAGCTATGCATGTGCGCTTCAAATTGACACCGGTTTCGATGCCGTCTGATGCATCCATCTGTGCGTTTATGCAGCATCCCTGACCCCTTGTTATTCGATTTAATAGTAATTATTTAATCCTGATTTAATGTTAAATATTTTGGGTACCCATTTTTCGATCGACTGATGCGCCCATGCATTCATACCCACATCGTCCCAAACACTCGCGTTTACTAGCTATGCATGTGCGCTTCAAATTGACACCGCTTTCGATGCCGTCTGATGCATCCGTCTGTGCGTTTATGCAGCATCCCTGACCCCTTGTTATTCGATTTAAAAGTAATTATTTAATCCTGATTTAATGTTAAATATTTTGGGTACCCATTTTTCGATCGACTGATGCGCCCATGCATTCATACCCACATCGTCCCAAACACTCGCGTTCACTAGCTATGCATGTAAGCTTCAAATTGACACCGGTTTCGATGCCGTCTGATGCATCCGTCTGTGCGTTTATGCAGCATCCCTGACCCCTTGTTATTCGATTTAATAGTAATTATTTAATCCTGATTTAATGTTAAATATTTTGGGTACAAATTTTTCGATCGACTGATGCGCCCATGCATTCATACCCACATCGTCCCAAACACTCGCGTTCACTAGCTATGCATGTGCGCTTCAAATTGACACCGGTTTCGATGCCGTCTGATGCATCCGTCTGTGCGTTTATGCAGCATCCCTGACCCCTTGTTATTCGATTTAATAGTAATTATTTAATCCTGATTTAATGTTAAATATTTTGGGTACCCATTTTTCGATCGACTGATGCGCCCATGCATTCATACCCACATCGTCCCAAACACTCGCGTTCACTAGCTACGATGTGCGCTTCAAATTGACACCGGTTTCGATGCCGTCTGATGCATCCGTCTGTGCGTTTATGCAGCATCCCTGACCCCTTGTTATTCGATTTAATAGTAATTATTTAATCCTGATTTAATGTTAAATATTTTGGGTACCCATTTTTCGATCGACTGATGCGCCCATGCATTCATACCCACATCGTCCCAAACACTCGCGTTCACTAGCTATGCATGTGCGCTTCAAATTGACACCGGTTTCGATGCCGTCTGATGCATCCGTCTGTGCGTTTATGCAGCATCCCTGACCCTTTGTTATTCGATTTAATAGTAATTATTTAATCCTGATTTAATGTTAAATATTTTGGGTACCCATTTTTCGATCGACTGATGCGCCCATGCATTCATACCCACATCGTCCCAAACACTCGCGTTCACTAGCTATGCATGTGTGCTTCAAATTGACACCGGTTTCGATGCCGTCTGATGCATCTGTCTGTGCGTTTATGCAGCATCCCTGACCCCTTGTTATTCGATTCAATAGTAGTTATTTAATCCTGATTTAATGTTAAATATTTTGGGTACCCATTTTTCGATCGACTGATGCGCCCATGCATTCATACCCACATCGTCCCAAACACTCGCGTTCACTAGCTATGCATGTGCGCTTCAAATTGACACCGGTTTCGATGCCGTCTGATGCATCCGTCTGTGCGTTTATGCAGCATCCCTGACCCCTTGTTATTCGATTTAATAGTAATTATTTAATCCTGATTTAATGTTAAATATTTTGGGTACCAATCTTTCGATCGACTGATGCGCCCATGCATTCATACCCACATCGTCCCAAACACTCGCGTTCACTAGCTATGCATGTGCGCTTCAAATTGACACCGGTTTCGATGCCGTCTGATGCATCCGTCTGTGCGTTTATGCAGCATCCCTGACCCCTAGTTATTCGATTTAATAGTAATTATTTAATCCTGATTTTATGTTAAATATTTTGGGTACCCATTTTTCGATCGACTGATGCGCCCATGCATTCATACCCACATCGTCCCAAACACTCGCGTTCACTAGCTATGCAAGTGCGCATCAAATTGACACCGGTTTCGATGCCGTCTGATGCATCCGTCTGTGCGTTTATGTAGCATCCCTGACCAATTGTTATTCGATTTAATAGTAATTATTTAATCCTGATTTAATGTTAAATATTTTGGGTACCCATTTTTCGATCGACTGATGCGCCCATGCATTCATACCCACATCGTCCCAAACACTCGCGTTCACTAGCTATGCATGTGCGCTTCAAATTGACACCGGTTTCGATGCCGTCTGATGCATCCGTCTGTGCGTTTATGCAGCATCCCTGACCCCTTGTTATTCGATTTAATAGTAATTATTTAATCCTGATTTAATGTTAAATATTTTGGGTACCCATTTTTCGATCGACTGATGCGCCCGTGCATTCATACCCACATCGTCCCAAACACTCGCGTTCACTAGCTATGCATGTGCGCTTCAAATTGACACCGGTTTCGATGCCGTCTGATGCATCCGTCTGTGCGTTTATGCAGCATCCCTGACCCCTTGTTATTCGATTTAATAGTAATTATTTAATCCTGATTTAATGTTAAATATTTTGGGTACCCATTTTTCGATCGACTGATGCGCCCATGCATTCATACCCACATCGTCCCAAACACTCGCGTTCACTAGCTATGCATGTGCGCTTCAAATTGACACCGGTTTCGATGCCGTCTGATGCATCCATCTGTGCGTTTATGCAGCATCCCTGACCCCTTGTTATTCGATTTAATAGTAATTATTTAATCCTGATTTAATGTTAAATATTTTGGGTACCCATTTTTCGATCGACTGATGCGGCCATGCATTCATACCCACATCGTCCCAAACACTCGCGTTTACTAGCTATGCATGTGCGCTTCAAATTGACACCGCTTTCGATGCCGTCTGATGCATCCGTCTGTGCGTTTATGCAGCATCCCTGACCCCTTGTTATTCGATTTAATAGTAATTATTTAATCCTGATTTAATGTTAAATATTTTGGGTACCCATTTTTCGATCGACTGATGCGCCCATGCATTCATACCCACATCGTCCTAAACACTCGCGTTCACTAGCTATGCATGTGCGCTTCAAATTGACACCGGTTTCGATGCCGTCTGATGCATCCGTCTGTGCGTTTATGCAGCATCCCTGACCCCTTGTTATTCGATTTAATAGTAATTATTTAATCCTGATTTAATGTTAAATATTTTGGGTACCCATTTTTCGATCGACTGATGCGCCCATGCATTCATACCCACATCGTCCCAAACACTCGCGTTCACTAGCTATGCATGTGCGCTTCAAATTGACACCGGTTTAGATGCCGTCTGATGCATCCGTCTGTGCGTTTATGCAGCATACCTGACCCCTTGTTATTCGATTTAATAGTAATTATTTAATCCTGATTTAATGTTAAATATTTTGGGTACCCATTTTTCGATCGACTGATGCGCCCATGCATTCATACCCACATCGTCCCAAACACTCGCGTTCACTAGCTATGCATGTGCGCTTCAAATTGACTCCGGTTTCGATGCCGTCTGATGCATCCGTCTGTGCGTTTATGCAGCATCCCTGACCCCTTGTTATTCGATTTAATAGTAATTATTTAATCCTGATTTAATGTTAAATATTTTGGGTACCCATTTTTCGATCGACTGATGCGCCCATGCATTCATACCCACATCGTCCCAAACACTCGCGTTCACTAGCTATGCATGTGCGCTTCAAATTGACACCGGTTTCGATGCCGTCTGATGCATCCGTCTGTGCGTTTATGCAGCATCCCTGACCCTTTGTTATTCGATTTAATAGTAATTATTTAATCCTGATTTAATGTTAAATATTTTGGGTACCCATTTTTCGATCGACTGATGCGCCCATGCATTCATACCCACATCGTCCCAAACACTCGCGTTCACTAGCTATGCATGTGTGCTTCAAATTGACACCGGTTTCGATGCCGTCTGATGCATCCGTCTGTGCGTTTATGCAGCATCCCTGACCCCTTGTTATTCGATTTAATAGTAATTATTTAATCCTGATTTAATGTTAAATATTTTGAGTACCCATTTTTCGATCGACTGATGCGCCCATGCATTCATACCCACATCGTCCCAAACACTCGCGTTCACTAGCTATGCATGTGCGCTTCAAATTGACACCGGTTTCGATGCCGTCTGATGCATCCGTCTGTGCGTTTATGCAGCATCCCTGACCCCTTGTTATTCGATTTAATAGTAATTATTTAATCCTGATTTAATGTTAAATATTTTGGGTACCCATTTTTCGATCGGCTGATGCGCCCATGCATTCATACCCACATCGTCCCAAACACTCGCGTTCACTAGCTATGCATGTGCGCTTCAAATTGACACCGGTTTCGATGCCGTCTGATGCATCCGTCTGTGCGTTTATGCAGCATCCCTGACCCCTTGTTATTCGATTTAATAGTAATTATTTAATCCTGATTTAATGTTAAATATTTTGGGTACCAATTTTTCGATCGACTGATGCGCCCATGCATTCATACCCACATCGTCCCAAACACTCGCGTTCACTAGCTATGCATGTGCGCTTCAAATTGAGACCGGTTTCGATGCCGTCTGATGCATCCGTCTGTGCGTTTATGCAGCATCCCTGACCCCTTGTTATTCGATTTAATAGTAATTATTTAATCCTGATTTAATGTTAAATATTTTGGGTACCCATTTTTCGATCGACTGATGCGCCCGTGCATTCATACCCACATCGTCCCAAACACTCGCGTTCACTAGCTATGCATGTGCGCTTCAAATTGACTCCGGTTTCGATGCCGTCTGATGCATCCGTCTGTGCGTTTATGCAGCATCCCTGACCCCTTGTTATTCGATTTAATAGTAATTATTTAATCCTGATTTAATGTTAAATATTTTGGGTACCCATTTTTCGATCGACTGATGCGCCCATGCATTCATACCCACATCGTCCCAAACACTCGCGTTCACTAGCTATGCATGTGCGCTTCAAATTGACACCGGTTTCGATGCCGTCTGATGCATCCGTCTGTGCGTTTATGCAGCATCCCTGACCCTTTGTTATTCGATTTAATAGTAATTATTTAATCCTGATTTAATGTTAAATATTTTGGGTACCCATTTTTCGATCGACTGATGCGCCCATGCATTCATACCCACATCGTCCCAAACACTCGCGTTCACTAGCTATGCATGTGTGCTTCAAATTGACACCGGTTTCGATGCCGTCTGATGCATCCGTCTGTGCGTTTATGCAGCATCCCTGACCCCTTGTTATTCGATTTAATAGTAATTATTTAATCCTGATTTAATGTTAAATATTTTGAGTACCCATTTTTCGATCGACTGATGCGCCCATGCATTCATACCCACATCGTCCCAAACACTCGCGTTCACTAGCTATGCATGTGCGCTTCAAATTGACACCGGTTTCGATGCCGTCTGATGCATCCGTCTGTGCGTTTATGCAGCATCCCTGACCCCTTGTTATTCGATTTAATAGTAATTATTTAATCCTGATTTAATGTTAAATATTTTGGGTACCCATTTTTCGATCGGCTGATGCGCCCATGCATTCATACCCACATCGTCCCAAACACTCGCGTTCACTAGCTATGCATGTGCGCTTCAAATTGACACCGGTTTCGATGCCGTCTGATGCATCCGTCTGTGCGTTTATGCAGCATCCCTGACCCCTTGTTATTCGATCTAATAGTAATTATTTAATCCTGATTTAATGTTAAATATTTTGGGTACCAATTTTTCGATCGACTGATGCGCCCATGCATTCATACCCACATCGTCCCAAACACTCGCGTTCACTAGCTATGCATGTGCGCTTCAAATTGAGACCGGTTTCGATGCCGTCTGATGCATCCGTCTGTGCGTTTATGCAGCATCCCTGACCCCTTGTTATTCGATTTAATAGTAATTATTTAATCCTGATTTAATGTTAAATATTTTGGGTACCCATTTTTCGATCGACTGATGCGCCCGTGCATTCATACCCACATCGTCCCAAACACTCGCGTTCACTAGCTATGCATGTGCGCTTCAAATTGACACCGGTTTCGATGCCGTCTGATGCATCCGTCTGTGCGTTTATGCAGCATCCCTGACCCCTTGGTATTCGATTTAATAGTAATTATTTAATCCTGATTTAATGTTAAATATTTTGGGTACCCATTTTTCGATCGACTGATGCGCCCATGCATTCATACCCACATCGTCCCAAACACTCGCGTTCACTAGCTATGCATGTGCGCTTCAAATTGACACCGGTTTCGATGCCGTCTGATGCATCCATCTGTGCGTTTATGCAGCATCCCTGACCCCTTGTTATTCGATTTAATAGTAATTATTTAATCCTGATTTAATGTTAAATATTTTGGGTACCCATTTTTCGATCGACTGATGCGGCCATGCATTCATACCCACATCGTCCCAAACACTCGCGTTTACTAGCTATGCATGTGCGCTTCAAATTGACACCGCTTTCGATGCCGTCTGATGCATCCGTCTGTGCGTTTATGCAGCATCCCTGACCCCTTGTTATTCGATTTAATAGTAATTATTTAATCCTGATTTAATGTTAAATATTTTGGGTACCCATTTTTCGATCGACTGATGCGCCCATGCATTCATACCCACATCGTCCTAAACACTCGCGTTCACTAGCTATGCATGTGCGCTTCAAATTGACACCGGTTTCGATGCCGTCTGATGCATCCGTCTGTGCGTTTATGCAGCATCACTGACCCCTTGTTATTCGATTTAATAGTAATTATTTAATCCTGATTTAATGTTAAATATTTTGGGTACCCATTTTTCGATCGACTGATGCGCCCATGCATTCATACCCACATCGTCCCAAACACTCGCTTTCACTAGCTATGCATGTGCGCTTCAAATTGACACCGGTTTAGATGCCGTCTGATGCATCCGTCTGTGCGTTTATGCAGCATACCTGACCCCTTGTTATTCGATTTAATAGTAATTATTTAATCCTGATTTAATGTTAAATATTTTGGGTACCCATTTTTCGATCGACTGATGCGCCCATGCATTCATACCCACATCGTCCCAAACACTCGCGTTCACTAGCTATGCATGTGCGCTTCAAATTGACACCGGTTTCGATGCCGTCTGATGCATCCGTCTGTGCGTTTATGCAGCATCCCTGACCCCTTGTTATTCGATTTAATAGTAATTATTTAATCCTGATTTAATGTTAAATATTTTGGGTACCCATTTTTCGATCGACTGATGCGCCCATGCATTCATACCCACATCGTCCCAAACACTCGCGTTCACTAGCTATGCATGTGCGCTTCAAATTGACACCGGTTTCGATGCCGTCTGATGCATCCGTCTGTGCGTTTATGCAGCATCCCTGACCCTTTGTTATTCGATGTAATAGTAATTATTTAATCCTGATTTAATGTTAAATATTTTGGGTACCCATTTTTCGATCGACTGATGCGCCCATGCATTCATACCCACATCGTCCCAAACACTCGCGTTCACTAGCTATGCATGTGTGCTTCAAATTGACACCGGTTTCGATGCCGTCTGATGCATCCGTCTGTGCGTTTATGCAGCATCCCTGACCCCTTGTTATTCGATTTAATAGTAGTTATTTAATCCTGATTTAATGTTAAATATTTTGAGTACCCATTTTTCGATCGACTGATGCGCCCATGCATTCATACCCACATCGTCCCAAACACTCGCGTTCACTATCTATGCATGTGCGCTTCAAATTGACACCGGTTTCGATGCCGTCTGATGCATCCGTCTGTGCGTTTATGCAGCATCCCTGACCCCTTGTTATTCGATTTAATAGTAATTATTTAATCCTGATTTAATTTTAAATATTTTGGGTACCCATTTTTCGATCGACTGATGCGCCAATGCATTCATACCCACATCGTCCCAAACACGCGCGTACACTAGCTATGCATGTGCGCTTCAAATTGACACCGGTTTCGATGCCGTCTGATGCATCCGTCTGTGCGTTTATGCAGCATCCCTGACCCCTTGTTATTCGATTTAATAGTAATTATTTAATCCTGATTTAATGTTAAATATTTTGGGTACCCATTTTTCGATCGACTGATACGCCCATGCATTCATACCCACATCGTCCCAAACACTCGCGTTCACTAGCTATGCATGTACGCTTCAAATTGACACCGGTTTCGATGCCGTCTGATGCATCCGTCTGTGCGTTTATGCAGCATCCCTGACCCCTTGTTATTCGATTTAATTGTGATTATTTAATCCTGATTTAATGTTAAATATTTTGGGTACCCATTTTTCGATCGACTGATACGCCCATGCATTCATACCCACATCGTCCCAAACACTCGCGTTCACTAGCTATGCATGTGCGCTTCAAATTGACACCGGTTTCGATGCCGTCTGATGCATCCGTCTGTGCGTTTATGCAGCATCCCTGACCCCTTGTTATTCGATTTAATAGTAATTATTTAATCCTGATTTAATGTTAAATATTTTGGGAACCCATTTTTCGATCGACTGATGCGCCCATGCATTCATACCCACATCGTCCCAAACACTCGCGTTCACTAGCTATGCATGTGCGCTTCAAATTGACACCGGTTTCGATGCCGTCTGATGCATCCGTCTGTGCGTTTATGCAGCATCCCTGACCCCTTGTTATTCGATTTAATAGTAATTATTTAATCCTGATTTAATGTTAAATATTTTGGGTACCCATTTTTCGATCGACTGATGCGCCCATGCATTCATACCCACATCGTCCCAAACACTCGCGTTCACTAGCTATGCATGTGCGCTTCAAATTGACACCGGTTTCGATGCCGTCTGATGCATCCGTCTGTGCGTTTATGCAGCATCCCTGACCCCTTGTTATTCGATTTAATAGTAATTATTTAATCCTGATTTAATGTTAAATATTTTGGGTACCCATTTTTCGATCGACTGATGCGCCCATGCATTCATACCCACATCGTCCCAAACACTCGCGTTCACTAGCTATGCATGTGCGCTTCAAATTGACACCGGTTTCGATGCCGTCTGATGCATCCGTCTGTGCGTTTATGCAGCATCCCTGACCCCTTGTTATTCGATTTAATAGTAATTATTTAATCCTGATTTAATGTTAAATATTTTGGGTACCCATTTTTCGATCGACTGATGCGCCCATGCATTCATACCCACATCGTCCCAAACACTCGCGTTCACTAGCTATGCATGTAAGCTTCAAATTGACATGGGTTTCGATGCCGTCTGATGCATCCGTCTGTGCGTTTATTCAGCATCCCTGACCCCTTGTTATTCGATTTAAAAGTAATAATTTAATCCTGATTTAATGTTAAATATTTTGGGTACCCATTTTTCGATCGACTGATGCGCCCATGCATTCATACCCACATCGTCCCAAACACTCGCGTTCACTAGCTATGCATGTGCGCTTCAAATTGACACCGGTTTCGATGCCGTCTGATGCATCCGTCTGTGCGTTTATGCAGCATCCCTGACCCCTTGTTATTCGATTTAATAGTAATTATTTAATCCTGATTTAATGTTGAATTTTTTGGGTACCTATTTTCGATCGACTGATGCGCCCATGCATTCATACCCACATCGTCCCAAACACTCGCGTTCACTAGCTATGCATGTGCGCTTCAAATTGACACCGGTTTCGATGCCGTCTGATGCATCCGTCTGTGCGTTTATGCAGCACCCCTGACCCCTTGTTATTCGATTTAATAGTAATTATTTAATCCTGATTTAATGTTAAATATTTTGGGTACCCATTTTTCGATCGACTGATGCGCCCATGCATTCATACCCACATCGTCCCAAACACTCGCGTTCACTAACTATGCATGTGCACTTCAAATTGACACCGGTTTCGATGCCGTCTGATGCATCCGTCTGTGCGTTTATGCAGCATCCCTGACCCCTTGTTATTCGATTTAATAGTAATTATTTAATCCTGATTTAATGTTAAATATTTTGGGTACCCATTTTTCGATCGACTGATGCGCCCATGCATTCATATCCACATCGTCCCAAACACTCGCGTTCACTAGCTATGCATGTGCACTTCAAATTGACACCGGTTTCGATGCCGTCTGATGCATCCGTCTGTGCGTTTATGCAGCATCCCTGACCCCTTGTTATTCGATTTAATAGTAATTATTTAATCCTGATTTAATGTTAAATATTTTGGGTACCCATTTTTCGATCGACTGATGCGCCCATGCATTCATACCCACATCGTCCCAAACACTCGCGTTCACTAGCTATGCATGTGCACTTCAAAATGACACCGGTTTCGATGCCGTCTGATGCATCCGTCTGTGCGTTTATGCAGCATCCCTGACCCCTTGTTATTTGATTTAATAGTAATTATTTAATCCTGATTTAATGTTAAATATTTTGGGTACCCATTTTTCGATCGACTGATGCGCCCATGCATTCATACCCACATCGTCCCAAACACTCGCGTTCACTAGCTATGCATGTGCGCTTCAAATTGACACCGGTTTCGATGCCGTCTGATGCATCCGTCTGTGCGTTTATGCAGCATCCCTGACCCCTTGTTATTCGATTTAATAGTAATTATTTAATCCTGATTTAATGTTAAATATTTTGGGTACCTATTTTTCGATCGACTGATGCGCCCATGCATTCATACCCACATCGTCCCAAACACTCGCGTTCACTAGCTATGCATGTGCGCTTCAAATTGACACCGGTTTCGATGCCGTCTGATGCATCCGTCTGTGCGTTTATGCAGCATCCCTGACCCCTTGTTATTCGATTTAATAGTAATTATTTAATCCTGATTTAATGTTAAATATTTTGGGTACCCATTTTTCGATCGACTGATGCGCCCATGCATTCATACCCACATCGTCCCAAACACTCGCGTTCACTAGCTATGCATGTGCGCTTCAAATTGACACCGGTTTCGATGCCGTCTGATGCATCCGTCTGTGCGTTTATGCAGCATCCCTGACCCCTTGTTATTCGATTTAATAGTAATTATTTAATCCTGATTTAATGTTAAATATTTTGGGTACCCATTTTTCGATCGACTGATGCGCCCATGCATTCATACCCACATTGTCCCAAACACTCGCGTTCACTAGCTATGCATGTGCACTTCAAATTGACACCAGTCTCGATGCCGTCTGATGCATCCGTCTGTGCGTTTATGCAGCATCCCTGACCCCTTGTTATTCGATTTAATAGTAATTATTTAATCCTGATTTAATGTTAAATATTTTGGGTACCCATTTTTCGATCGACTGATGCGCCCATGCATTCATACCCACATCGTCCCAAACACTCGCGTTCACTAGCTATGCATGTGCGCTTCAAATTGACACCGGTTTCGATGCCGTCTGATGCATCCGTCTGTGCGTTTATGCAGCATCCCTGACCCCTTGTTATTCGATTTAATAGTAATTATTTAATCCTGATTTAATGTTGAATATTTTGGGTACCTATTTTCGATCGACTGATGCGCCCATGCATTCATACCCACATCGTCCCAAACACTCGCGTTCACTAGCTATGCATGTGCGCTTCAAATTGACACCGGTTTCGATGCCGTCTGATGCATCCGTCTGTGCGTTTATGCAGCATCCCTGACCCCTTGTTATTCGATTTAATAGTAATTATTTAATCCTGATTTAATGTTAAATATTTTGGGTACCCATTTTTCGATCGACTGATGCGCCCATGCATTCATACCCACATCGTCCCAAACACTCGCGTTCACTAGCTATGCATGTGCGCTTCAAATTGACACCGGTTTCGATGCCGTCTGATGCATCCGTCTGTGCGTTTATGCAGCATCCCTGACCCCTTGTTATTCGATTTAATAGTAATTATTTAATCCTGATTTAATGTTGAATATTTTGGGTACCCATTTTTCGATCGACTGATGCGCCCATGCATTCATACCCACATCGTCCCAAACACTCGCGTTCACTAGCTATGCATGTGCGCTTCAAATTGACACCGGTTTCGATGCCGTCTGATGCATCCGTCTGTGCGTTTATGCAGCATCCCTGACCCCTTGTTATTCGATTTAATAGTAATTATTTAATCCTGATTTAATGTTAAATATTTTGGGTACCCATTTTTCGATCGACTGATGCGCCCATGCATTCATACCCACATCGTCCCAAACACTCGCGTTCACTAGCTATGCATGTGCGCTTCAAATTGACACCGGTTTCGATGCCGTCTGATGCATCCGTCTGTGCGTTTATGCAGCATCCCTGACCCCTTGTTATTCGATTTAATAGTAATTATTTAATCCTGATTTAATGTTAGATATTTTGGGTACTCATTTTTCGATCGACTGATGCGCCCATGCATTCATACCCACATCGTCCCAAACACTCGCGTTCACTAGCTATGCATGTGCGCTTCAAATTGACTCCGGTTTCGATGCCGTCTGATGCATCCGTCTGTGCGTTTATGCAGCATCCCTGACCCCTTGTTATTCGATTTAATAGTAATTATTTAATCCTGATTTAATGTTAAATATTTTGGGTACCCATTTTTCGATCGACTGATGCGCCCATGCATTCATACCCACATCGTCCCAAACACTCGCGTTCACTAGCTATGCATGTGCGCTTCAAATTGACACCGGTTTCGATGCCGTCTGATGCATCCGTCTGTGCGTTTATGCAGCATCCCTGACCCCTTGTTATTCGATTTAATAGTAATTATTTAATCCTGATTTAATGTTAAATATCTTGGGTACCCATTTTTCGATCGACTGATGCGCCCATGCATTCATACCCACATCGTCCCAAACACTCGCGTTCACTAGCTATGCATGTGCGCTTCAAATTGACACCGGTTTCGATGCCGTCTGATGCATCCGTCTGTGCGTTTATTCAGCATCCCTGACCCCTTGTTATTCGATTTAATAGTAATTATTTAATCCTGATTTAATGTAAAATATTTTGGGTAGCCATTTTTCGATCGACTGATGCGCCCATGCATTCATACCCACATCGTCCCAAACACTCGCGTTCACTAGCTATGCATGTGCACTTCAAATTGACACCGGTTTCGATGCCGTCTGATGCATCCGTCTGTGCGTTTATGCAGCATCCCTGACCCCTTGTTATTCGATTTAATAGTAATTATTTAATCCTGATTTAATGTTAAATATTTTGGGTACCCATTTTTCGATCGACTGATGCGCCCATGCATTCATACCCACATCGTCCCAAACACTCGCGTTCACTAGCTATGCATGTGCGCTTCAAATTGACACCGGTTTCGATGCCGTCTGATGCATCCGTCTGTGCGTTTATGCAGCATCCCTGACCCCTTGTTATTCGATTTAATAGTAATTATTTAATCCTGATTTAATGTTAAATATTTTGGGTAGCCATTTTTCGATCGACTGATGCTCCCATGCATTCATACCCACATCGTCCCAAACACTCGCGTTCACTAGCTATGCATGTGCACTTCAAATTGACACCGGTTTCGATGCCGTCTGATGCATCCGTCTGTGCGTTTATGCAGCATCCCTGACCCCTTGTTATTCGATTTAATAGTAATTATTTAATCCTGATTTAATGTTAAATATTTTGGGTACCCATTTTTCGATCGACTGATGCGCCCATGCATTCATACCCACATCGTCCCAAACACTCGCGTTCACTAGCTATGCATGTGCACTTCAAATTGACACCAGTCTCGATGCCGTCTGATGCATCCGTCTGTGCGTTTATGCAGCATCCCTGACCCCTTGTTATTCGATTTAATAGTAATTATTTAATCCTGATTTAATGTTAAATATTTTGGGTACCCATTTTTCGATCGACTGATGCGCCCATGCATTCATACCCACATCGTCCCAAACACTCGCGTTCACTAGTATGCATGTGCGCTTCAAATTGACACCGGTTTCGATGCCGTCTGATGCATCCGTCTGTGCGTTTATGCAGCATCCCTGACCCCTTGTTATTCGATTTAATAGTAATTATTTAATCCTGATTTAATGTTAAATATTTTGGGTACCTATTTTTCGATCGACTGATGCGCCCATGCATTCATACCCACATCGTCCCAAACACTCGCGTTCACTAGCTATGCATGTGCGCTTCAAATTGACACCGGTTTCGATGCCGTCTGATGCATCCGTCTGTGCGTTTATGCAGCATCCCTGACCCCTTGTTATTCGATTTAATAGTAATTATTTCATCCTGATTTAATGTTAAATATTTTGGGTACCCATTTTTCGATCGACTGATGCGCCCATGCATTCATACCCACATCGTCCCAAACACTCGCGTTCACTAGCTATGCATGTGCGCTTCAAATTGACACCGGTTTCGTTGCCGTCTGATGCATCCTTCTGTGCGTTTATGCAGCATCCCCGACCCCTTGTTTTTCGATTTAATAGTAATTATTTAATCCTGATTTAATGTTAAATATTTTGGGTACCCATTTTTCGATCGACTGATGCGCCCATGCATTCATACCCACATCGTCCCAAACACTCGCGTTCACTAGCTATGCATGTGCACTTCAAATTGACACCAGTCTCGATGCCGTCTGATGCATCCGTCTGTGCGTTTATGCAGCATCCCTGACCCCTTGTTATTCGATTTAATAGTAATTATTTAATCCTGATTTAATGTTAAATATTTTGGGTACCCATTTTTCGATCGACTGATGCGCCCATGCATTCATACCCACATCGTCCCAAACACTCGCGTTCACTAGTATGCATGTGCGCTTCAAATTGACACCGGTTTCGATGCCGTCTGATGCATCCGTCTGTGCGTTTATGCAGCATCCCTGACCCCTTGTTATTCGATTTAATAGTAATTATTTAATCCTGATTTAATGTTAAATATTTTGGGTACCTATTTTTCGATCGACTGATGCGCCCATGCATTCATACCCACATCGTCCCAAACACTCGCGTTCACTAGCTATGCATGTGCGCTTCAAATTGACACCGGTTTCGATGCCGTCTGATGCATCCGTCTGTGCGTTTATGCAGCATCCCTGACCCCTTGTTATTCGATTTAATAGTAATTATTTCATCCTGATTTAATGTTAAATATTTTGGGTACCCATTTTTCGATCGACTGATGCGCCCATGCATTCATACCCACATCGTCCCAAACACTCGCGTTCACTAGCTATGCATGTGCGCTTCAAATTGACACCGGTTTCGTTGCCGTCTGATGCATCCTTCTGTGCGTTTATGCAGCATCCCCGACCCCTTGTTTTTCGATTTAATAGTAATTATTTAATCCTGATTTAATGTTAAATATTTTGGGTACCCATTTTTCGATCGACTGATGCGCCCATGCATTCATACCCACATCGTCCCAAACACTCGCGTTCACTAGCTATGCATGTGCGCTTCAAATTGACACCGGTTTCGATGCCGTCTGATGCATCCGTCTGTGCGTTTATGCAGCATCCCTGACCCCTTGTTATTCGATTTAATAGTAATTATTTAATCCTGATTTAATGTTAAATATTTTGGGTACCCATTTTTCGATCGACTGATGCGCCCATGCATTCATACCCACATCGTCCCAAACACTCGCGTTCACTAGCTATGCATGTGCGCTTCAAATTGACACCGGTTTCGATGCCGTCTGATGCATCCGTCTGTGCGTTTATGCAGCATCCCTGACCCCTTGTTATTCGATTTAATAGTAATTATTTAATCCTGATTTAATGTTAAATATTTTGGGTACCCATTTTTCGATCGACTGATGTGCCCATGCATTCATACCCACATCGTCCTAAACACTCGCGTTCACTAGCTATGCATGTGCGCTTCAAATTGACACCGGTTTCGATGCCGTCTGATGCATCCGTCTGTGCGTTTATGCAGCATCCCTGACCCCTTGTTATTCGATTTAATAGTAATTATTTAATCCTGATTTAATGTTAAATATTTTGGGTAGCCATTTTTCGATCGACTGATGCGCCCATGCATTCATACCCACATCGTCCCAAACACTCGCGTTCACTAGCTATGCATGTGCGCTACAAATTGACACCGGTTTCGATGCCGTCTGATGCATCCGTCTGTGCGTTTATGCAGCATCCCTGACCCCTTGTTATTCGATTTAATAGTAATTATTTCATCCTGATTTAATGTTAAATATTTTGGGTACCCATTTTTCGATCGACTGATGCGCCCATGCATTCATACCCACATCGTCCCAAACACTCGCGTTCACTAGCTATGCATGTGCGCTTCAAATTGACACCGGTTTCGATGCCGTCTGATGCATCCGTCTGTGCGTTTATGCAGCATCCCTGACCCCTTGTTATTCGATTTAATAGTAATTATTTAATCCTGATTTAATGTTAAATATTTTGGGTACCCATTTTTCGATCGACTGATGTGCCCATGCATTCATACCCACATCGTCCTAAACACTCGCGTTCACTAGCTATGCATGTGCGCTTCAAATTGACACCGGTTTCGATGCCGTCTGATGCATCCGTCTGTGCGTTTATGCAGCATCCCTGACCCCTTGTTATTCGATTTAATAGTAATTATTTAATCCTGATTTAATGTTAAATATTTTGGGTAGCCATTTTTCGATCGACTGATGCGCCCATGCATTCATACCCACATCGTCCCAAACACTCGCGTTCACTAGCTATGCATGTGCGCTACAAATTGACACCGGTTTCGATGCCGTCTGATGCATCCGTCTGTGCGTTTATGCAGCATCCCTGACCCCTTGTTATTCGATTTAATAGTAATTATTTCATCCTGATTTAATGTTAAATATTTTGGGTACCCATTTTTCGATCGACTGATGCGCCCATGCATTCATACCCACATCGTCCCAAACACTCGCGTTCACTAGCTATGCATGTGCGCTTCAAATTGACACCGGTTTCGATGCCGTCTGATGCATCCGTCTGTGCGTTTATGCAGCATCCCTGACCCCTTGTTATTCGATTTAATAGTAATTATTTAATCCTGATTTAATGTTAAATATTTTGGGTACCCATTTTTCGATCGACTGATGCGCCCATGCATTCATACCCACATCGTCCCAAACACTCGCGTTCACTAGCTATGCATGTGCGCTTCAAATTGACACCGGTTTCGATGCCGTCTGATGCATCCGTCTGTGCGTTTATGCAGCATCCCTGACCCCTTGTTATTCGATTTAATAGTAATTATTTAATCCTGATTTAATGTTAAATATTTTGGGTACCCATTTTTCGATCGACTGATGCGCCCATGCATTCATACCCACATCGTCCTAAACACTCGCGTTCACTAGCTATGCATGTGCGCTTCAAATTGACACCGGTTTCGATGCCGTCTGATGCATCCGTCTGTGCGTTTATGCAGCATCCCTGACCCCTTGTTATTCGATTTAATAGTAATTATTTGATCCTGATTTAATGTTAAATATTTTGGGTAGCCATTTTTCGATCGACTGATGCGCCCATGCATTCATACCCACATCGTCCCAAACACTCGCGTTCACTAGCTATGCATGTGCGCTTCAAATTGACACCGGTTTCGATGCCGTCTGATGCATCCGTCTGTGCGTTTATGCAGCATCCCTGACCCCTTGTTATTCGATTTAATAGTAATTATTTAATCCTGATTAATGTTAAATATTTTGGGTACCCATTTTTCGATCGACTGATGCGCCCATGCATTCATACCCACATCGTCCCAAACACTCGCGTTCACTAGCTATGCATGTGCGCTTCAAATTGACACCGGTTTCGATGCCGTCTGATGCATCCGTCTGTGCGTTTATGCAGCCTCCCTGACTCCTTGTTATTCGATTTAATAGTAATTATTTAATCCTGATTTAATGTTAAATATTTTGGGTACCCATTTTTCGATCGACTGATGCGCCCAAGCATTCATACCCACATCGTCCCAAACACTCGCGTTCACTAGCTATGCATGTGCGCTTCAAATTGACACCGGTTTCGATGCCGTCTGATGCATCCGTCTGTGCGTTTATGCAGCATCCCTGACCCCTTGTTATTCGATTTAATAGTAATTATTTAATCCTGATTTAATGTTAAATATTTTGGGTACCCATTTTTCGATCGACTGATGCGCCCATGCATTCATACCCACATCGTCCCAAACACTCGCGTTCACTAGCTATGCATGTGCGCTTCAAATTGACACCGGTTTCGATGCCGTCTGATGCATCCGTCTGTGCGTTTATGCAGCATCCCTGACCCCTTGTTATTCGATTTAATAGTAATTATTTAATCCTGATTTAATGTTAAATATTTTGGGTACCCATTTTTCGATCGACTGATGCGCCCATGCATTCATACCCACATCGTCCCAAACACTCGCGTTCACTAGCTATGCATGTGCGCTTCAAATTGACACCGGTTTCGATGCCGTCTGATGCATCCGTCTGTGCGTTTATGCAGCATCCCTGACCCCTTGTTATTCGATTTAATAGTAATTATTTAATCCTGATTTAATGTTAAATATTTTGGGTACCCATTTTTCGATCGACTGATGCGCCCATGCATTCATACCCACATCGTCCCAAACACTCGCGTTCACTAGCTATGCATGTGCGCTTCAAATTGACACCGGTTTCGATGCCGTCTGATGCATCCGTCTGTGCGTTTATGCAGCATCCCTGACCCCTTGTTATTCGATTTAATAGTAATTATTTAATCCTGATTTAATGTTAAATATTTTGGGTACCTATTTTTCGATCGACTGATGCGCCCATGCATTCATACCCACATCGTCCCAAACACTCGCGTTCACTAGCTATGCATGTGCGCTTCAAATTGACACTGGTTTCGATGCCGTCTGATGCATCCGTCTTTGCGTTTATGCAGCATCCCTGACCCCTTGTTATTCGATTTAATAGGGAACTTCGGTATGACGTCATAGCCCACTAGCCAATAAAAATGGTTGGCGTTGAATCGCCTCGCTATATTTAATTTATGTAAATATTGCCCAATCTAAATCACTTTTTTCGCTTTACTTGAGGAAAAGGGTACCAAAACAATACATTTTTGAAAAGTAAATCATTCGAACTTTTCAGAAAACATGTTTATAAAGAAAATAACACGAATTTAGAATTAATAACCATGCTTTGAAAACACCACTATCAAAAAGGAATAACATCGATTTGGTTGATTTTTTGCAAACATTTATCATTTTTACCGCTGATTTATCTTGATTTTATTAAATCCTGATTATTATTTTTATCTTTAATATCTTAGTATTATAAAAACAAAATATGTTTATGTTTTGTTTGTTTATGCGAACAAAATCGTTCGGTAAATCGGCATTGATAGTCTTTTCCAATCACTCAAAATTTAGCCATTATACATCCAAACAATATCTGTAACACTATAACAATATATTTCGGCATGTTACAATTTTCCTTAGATGCCTAATGACATTCCCTAATTAGGAAATATTGATTCTTGAATGACATGTGGTGTCATTATCGATTATTTGTTAGACAAACCCTTTCACCTTGTTGAAAACAGTGAAAAGGTTTTCGATTTGGGCTAATTGACCTGTTTAAATACAAAGTGTTCAAACTGAAGATTTTCTATGGTACTAAGAATGTCCCATGACCGACTGACGTATGAATTCAAAGTCGGCTATTAAGACAGGCGGACGGACAGACGGACAAACAGACGGACGGACGAACAAACGAACGAGCGAAATTACAAACAAACGAATGGACGGAAGGACGGACGGATGGACGGACAGATGGACGGATAGAAGGACGGATAGAAGGACGGATGGATTGATGTATGGAAGGACGGTGGATTGATTGATTGATTGCATGGAGTTTAACGCCGCTTTCAACATTATTTCAGTCAAGTTATATCCCGGCGGCTGGAGCACCTAAGAATGGATTCCTGGTATTTCTCTCACCAGTACAACCATCACATTCTTTCCTAGCCTCCAGCTGCTGTCACGCATAGGTCTACGATTATCAACCCATTGGTGAGAGACAAATAGTCGGAAAGAATCAGTGCCGCCGTCGGGGATCGAACCCGGGACCTCTAAATTGACAGTCCGACGCAACTGCGCTATGACGGCGGCGACGTACGGATGTATGGATTGACGGACGTACGGATGGATGTATGGACGGAAGGATGGAGGCATGGTTGGACGGATGGACGGAGGGAGGGAGGAATGAATGAATGAATAAATGAATGAATGAATGAACGAACGAACGAACGAACGAACGAACGAACGAACGAACGAACGAATGAATATAGTAAGTTATAAATGAATTTGATTTTATCATTTCGAAAACATTTTTATCATATGCAGTGGTGGATACAGGATTTCTGTAAAGAGGTTTGGAACTTAAAATATAGATGGTGCCTTTTCCTATAAGTGCCCAGTTTAAATCGAATTTCTCTATGATAATTTAATGACACATCTTCGACCCCTCACTGCAATCCCCCTCAGGGTCCGTCAATAATTTGATTGGTTGAAATTCTACACTTCTGCTAATTATTACAAAGATTACAAAAAGTATGTGTTTGATTGACTGTAATAGTTCTATAATATCAACGAGATGGCCTTCGGAGGATTGTAATCAGTCAAATGTTGCAATTCTATAGTTGCAAAGTTTCGAAGCATGTGGAATATTTTGACTTTTTATATGACAGCATGTTATTCCCATGTCTGATTAAACATAATATTTGACGTGTAAACTAAGCTTTCACAAATTGGGCTCAAAGACTAGTTGTGTCATACTGAAAGCAACCAATCAGTGGCAAATGACATGGCTTGATTGATCCAGATCAAAGAAAATTAGGAATGGGGTATAAAACGTTGCGTAAGTAAGGGCGATCTTAATGACCCGTGCACGTGTGTGGGATAAGCGGCTACCGTTTTATGACATTGACAATATTGATTGGCGCATCCGGTTATGGTCAGATCAAAGAGATTCGCCGTGTAGTATAGATTATTGGGTTAGGAATGACAATCTGTATGACACATGTTTGTGCGATGAGTGCCGATAATGTTTTTCATGTCACATTATGTAAACTCTCTGTTAGGGTTTTGTACCTAACAGTATGTGTTCGAAAAGCCGTTTCATCCGAATATCTTGGATTTGCAACGTTCGCTTATTATCTAACATGACCTTAATTTCTAAACGTGTGTGTGTTTTCATTTTTATCAATTTGGATTTAATATTTAGATAGCTTTGGACGATTCTCAATATTCCTAGGTTAAAATGACTGGATTTATGTTGTTAAGACCATTAAGGATAAATACAAAACTTAAATCTATGTTTGGATGTTCTGAGACAGGATGAATATCGTTACTGAGATAAAAAAAAAAATCAGCATTGAAATTCAAACTTACATATTTCATTGCTGTGTGGCCAAAAATGCCGTAAATACAGCCTTATTCGTGTCCCATTTCCGATACTTTGGTTGCTCAACTACGAATCATTGGGATTCGTATGACTCTCCGGGTGGTTATATTTCGACACAAATTATTCGTTTCAAAGACATTGTCACATGATGACAACTGCATAACCAGAAGAAGGGTTGATTTATCTACATTTTGACACCTTCATCACTTGGAATAAATCATTAAAAATGTATAATTTTACTACTTGAAAATTGGATTTTTTGCTCTTTGTGTATGTAAAAATGGTTGGAAACGCCAACCACTCATATTTTGATGACGTCATCACTACCTGTGCCGAAGTCCCCTATAGTAATTATTTAATCCTAATTTAATGTTAAATATTTTGGGTACCCATTTTTCGATCGACTGATGCGCCCATGCATTCATACCCACATCGTCCCAAACACTCGCGTTCACTAGCTATGCATGTGCGCTTCAAATTGACACCGGTTTCGATGCCGTCTGATGCATCCGTCTGTGCGTTTATGCAGCATCCCTGACCCCTTGTTATTCGATTTAATAGTAATTATTTGATCCTGATTTAATGTTAAATATTTTGGGTACCCATTTTTCGATCGACTGATGCGCCCATGCATTCATACCCACATCGTCCCAAACACTCGCGTTCACTAGCTATGCATGTGCGCTTCAAATTGACACCGGTTTCGATGCCGTCTGATGCATCCGTCTGTGCGTTTATGCAGCATCCCTGACCCCTTGTTATTCGATTTAATAGTAATTATTTGATCCTGATTTAATGTTAAATATTTTGGGTACCCATTTTTCGATCGACTGATGCGCCCATGCATTCATACCCACATCGTCCCAAACACTCGCGTTCACTAGCTATGCATGTGCGCTTCAAATTGACACCGGTTTCGATGCCGTCTAATGCATCCGTCTGTGCGTTTATGCAGCATCCCTGACCCCTTGTTATTCGATTTAATAGTAATTATTTAATCCTGATTTAATGTTAAATATTTTGGGTACCCATTTTTCGATCGACTGATGCGCCCATGCATTCATACCCACATCGTCCAAAACACTCGCGTTCACTAGCTATGCATGTGCGCTTCAAATTGACACCGGTTTCGATGCCGTCTGATGCATCCGTCTGTGCGTTTATGCAGCATCCCTGACCCCTTGTTATTCGATTTAATAGTAATTATTTAATCCTGATTTAATGTTAAATATTTTGGGTACCCATTTTTCGATCGACTGATGCGCCCATGCATTCATACCCACATCGTCCCAAACACTCGCGTTCACTAGCTATGCATTTGCGCTTCAAATTGACACCGGTTTCGATGCCGTCTGATGCATCCGTCTGTGCGTTTATGCAGCATCCCTGACCCCTTGTTATTCGATTTAATAGTAATTATTTAATCCTGATTTAATGTTAAATATTTTGGGTACCCATTTTTCGATCGACTGATGCGCCCATGCATTCATACCCACATCGTCCCAAACACTCGCGTTCACTAGCTATGCATGTGCGCTTCAAATTGACACCGGTTTCGATGCCGTCTGATGCATCCGTCTGTGCGTTTATGCAGCATCCCTGACCCCTTGTTATTCGATTTAATAGTAATTATTTAATCCTGATTTAATGTTAAATATTTTGGGTACCCATTTTTCGATCGACTGATGCGCCCATGCATTCATACCCACATCGTCCCAAACACTCGCGTTCACTAGCTATGCATGTGCGCTTCAAATTGACACCGGTTTCGATGCCGTCTGATGCATCCGTCTGTGCGTTTATGCAGCATCCCTGACCCCTTGTTATTCGATTTAATAGTAATTATTTAATCCTGATTTAATGTTAAATATTTTGGGTACCCATTTTTCGATCGACTGATGCGCCCATGCATTCATACCCATATCGTCCCAAACACTCGCGTTCACTAGCTATGCATGTGCGCTTCAAATTGACACCGGTTTCGATGCCGTCTGATGCATCCGTCTGTGCGTTTATGCAGCATCCCTGACCCCTTGTTATTCGATTTAATAGTAATTATTTAATCCTGATTTAATGTTAAATATTTTGGGTACCCATTTTTCGATCGACTGATGCGCCCATGCATTCATACCCACATCGTCCCAAACACTCGCGTTCACTAGCTATGCATGTGCGCTTCAAATTGACACCGGTTTCGATGCCGTCTGATGCATCCGTCTGTTCGTTTATGCAGCCTCCCTGACCCTTGTTATTCGATTTAATAGTAATTATTTAATCCTGATTTAATGTTAAATATTTTGGGTACCCATTTTTCGATCGACTGATGCGCCCATGCATTCATACCCACATCGTCCCAAACACTCGCGTTCACTAGCTATGCATGTGCGCTTCAAATTGACACCGGTTTCGATGCCGTCTGATGCATCCGTCTGTGCGTTTATGCAGCATCCCTGACCCCTTGTTATTCGATTTAATAGTAATTATTTAATCCTGATTTAATGTTAAATATTTTGGGTACCCATTTTTCGATCGACTGATGCGCCCATGCATTCATACCCACATCGTCCCAAACACTCGCGTTCACTAGCTATGCATGTGCGCTTCAAATTGACACCGGTTTCGATGCCGTCTGATGCATCCGTCTGTGCGTTTATGCAGCATCCCTGACCCCTTGTTATTCGATTTAATAGTAATTATTTAATCCTGATTTAATGTTAAATATTTTGGGTACCCATTTTTCGATCGACTGATGCGCCCATGCATTCATACCAACATCGTCCCAAACACTCGCGTTCACTAGCTATGCATGTGCGCTTCAAATTGACACCGGTTTCGATGCCGTCTGATGCATCCGTCTGTGCGTTTATGCAGCATCCCTGACCCCTTGTTATTCGATTTAATAGTAATTATTTAATCCTGATTTAATGTTAAATATTTTGGGTACCCATTTTTCGATCGACTGATGCGCCCATGCATTCATACCCACATCGTCCCAAACACTCGCGTTCACTAGCTATGCATGTGCGCTTCAAATTGACACCGGTTTCGATGCCGTCTGATGCATCCGTCTGTGCGTTTATGCAGCATCCCTGACCCCTTGTTATTCGATTTAATAGTAATTATTTAATCCTGATTTAATGTTAAATATTTTGGGTACCCATTTTTCGATCGACTGATGCGCCCATGCATTCATACCCACATCGTCCCAAACACTCGCGTTCACTAGCTATGCATGTGCGCTTCAAATTGACACCGGTTTCGATGCCGTCTGATGCATCCGTCTGTTCGTTTATGCAGCCTCCATGACCCTTGTTATTCGATTTAATAGTAATTATTTAATCCTGATTTAATGTTAAATATTTTGGGTACCCATTTTTCGATCGACTGATGCGCCCATGCATTCATACCCACATCGTCCCAAACACTCGCGTTCACTAGCTATGCATGTGCGCTTCAAATTGACACCGGTTTCGATGCCGTCTGATGCATCCGTCTGTGCGTTTATGCAGCATCCCTGACTCCTTGTTATTCGATTTAATAGTAATTATTTAATCCTGATTTAATGTTAAATATTTTGGGTACCCATTTTTCGATCGACTGATGCGCCCATGCATTCATACCCACATCGTCCCAAACACTCGCGTTCACTAGCTATGCATGTGCGCTTCAAATTGACACCGGTTTCTATGCCGTCTGATGCATCCGTCTGTGCGTTTATGCAGCATCCCTGACCCCTTGTTATTCGATTTAATAGTAATTATTTAATCCTGATTTAATGTTAAATATTTTGGGTACCCATTTTTCGATCGACTGATGCGCCCATGCATTCATACCCACATCGTCCCAAACACTCGCGTTCACTAGCTATGCATGCGCGCTTCAAATTGACACCGGTTTCGATGCCGTCTGATGCATCCGTCTGTGCGTTTATGCAGCATCCCTGACCCCTTGTTATTCGATTTAATAGTAATTATTTAATCCTGATTTAATGTTAAATATTTTGGGTACCCATTTTTCGATCGACTGATGCGCCCATGCATTCATACCCACATCGTCCCAAACACTCGCGTTCACTAGCTATGCATGTGCGCTTCAAATTGACACCGGTTTCGATGCCGTCTGATGCATCCGTCTGTGCGTTTATGCAGCATCCCTGACCCCTTGTTATTCGATTTAATAGTAATTATTTAATCCTGATTTAATGTTAAATATTTTGGGTACCCATTTTTCGATCGACTGATGCGCCCATGCATTCATACCCACATCGTCCCAAACACTCGCGTTCACTAGCTATGCATGTGCGCTTCAAATTGACACTGGTTTCGATGCCGTCTGATGCATCCGTCTTTGCGTTTATGCAGCATCCCTGACCCCTTGTTATTCGATTTAATAGGGAACTTCGGTATGACGTCATAGCCCACTAGCCAATAAAAATGGTTGGCGTTGAATCGCCTCGCTATATTTAATTTATGTAAATATTGCCCAATCTAAATCACTTTTTTCGCTTTACTTGAGGAAAAGGGTACCAAAACAATACATTTTTGAAAAGTAAATCATTCGAACTTTTCAGAAAACATGTTTATAAAGAAAATAACACGAATTTAGAATTAATAACCATGCTTTGAAAACACCACTATCAAAAAGGAATAACATCGATTTGGTTGATTTTTTGCAAACATTTATCATTTTTACCGCTGATTTATCTTGATTTTATTAAATCCTGATTATTATTTTTATCTTTAATATCTTAGTATTATAAAAACAAAATATGTTTATGTTTTGTTTGTTTATGCGAACAAAATCGTTCGGTAAATCGGCATTGATAGTCTTTTCCAATCACTCAAAATTTAGCCATTATACATCCAAACAATATCTGTAACACTATAACAATATATTTCGGCATGTTACAATTTTCCTTAGATGCCTAATGACATTCCCTAATTAGGAAATATTGATTCTTGAATGACATGTGGTGTCATTATCGATTATTTGTTAGACAAACCCTTTCACCTTGTTGAAAACAGTGAAAAGGTTTTCGATTTGGGCTAATTGACCTGTTTAAATACAAAGTGTTCAAACTGAAGATTTTCTATGGTACTAAGAATGTCCCATGACCGACTGACGTATGAATTCAAAGTCGGCTATTAAGACAGGCGGACGGACAGACGGACAAACAGACGGACGGACGAACAAACGAACGAGCGAAATTACAAACAAACGAATGGACGGAAGGACGGACGGATGGACGGACAGATGGACGGATAGAAGGACGGATAGAAGGACGGATGGATTGATGTATGGAAGGACGGTGGATTGATTGATTGATTGCATGGAGTTTAACGCCGCTTTCAACATTATTTCAGTCAAGTTATATCCCGGCGGCTGGAGCACCTAAGAATGGATTCCTGGTATTTCTCTCACCAGTACAACCATCACATTCTTTCCTAGCCTCCAGCTGCTGTCACGCATAGGTCTACGATTATCAACCCATTGGTGAGAGACAAATAGTCGGAAAGAATCAGTGCCGCCGTCGGGGATCGAACCCGGGACCTCTAAATTGACAGTCCGACGCAACTGTGCTATGACGGCGGCGACGTACGGATGTATGGATTGACGGACGTACGGATGGATGTATGGACGGAAGGATGGAGGCATGGTTGGACGGATGGACGGAGGGAGGGAGGAATGAATGAATGAATGAATGAATGAACGAACGAACGAACGAACGAACGAACGAACGAACGAACGAACGAATGAATATAGTAAGTTATAAATGAATTTGATTTTATCATTTCGAAAACATTTTTATCATATGCAGTGGTGGATACAGGATTTCTGTAAAGAGGTTTGGAACTTAAAATATAGATGGTGCCTTTTCCTATAAGTGCCCAGTTTAAATCGAATTTCTCTATGATAATTTAATGACACATCTTCGACCCCTCACTGCAATCCCCCTCAGGGTCCGTCAATAATTTGATTGGTTGAAATTCTACACTTCTGCTAATTATTACAAAGATTACAAAAAGTATGTGTTTGATTGACTGTAATAGTTCTATAATATCAACGAGATGGCCTTCGGAGGATTGTAATCAGTCAAATGTTGCAATTCTATAGTTGCAAAGTTTCGAAGCATGTGGAATATTTTGACTTTTTATATGACAGCATGTTATTCCCATGTCTGATTAAACATAATATTTGACGTGTAAACTAAGCTTTCACAAATTGGGCTCAAAGACTAGTTGTGTCATACTGAAAGCAACCAATCAGTGGCAAATGACATGGCTTGATTGATCCAGATCAAAGAAAATTAGGAATGGGGTATAAAACGTTGCGTAAGTAAGGGCGATCTTAATGACCCGTGCACGTGTGTGGGATAAGCGGCTACCGTTTTATGACATTGACAATATTGATTGGCGCATCCGGTTATGGTCAGATCAAAGAGATTCGCCGTGTAGTATAGATTATTGGGTTAGGAATGACAATCTGTATGACACATGTTTGTGCGATGAGTGCCGATAATGTTTTTCATGTCACATTATGTAAACTCTCTGTTAGGGTTTTGTACCTAACAGTATGTGTTCGAAAAGCCGTTTCATCCGAATATCTTGGATTTGCAACGTTTGCTTATTATCTAACATGACCTTAATTTCTAAACGTGTGTGTGTTTTCATTTTTATCAATTTGGATTTAATATTTAGATAGCTTTGGACGATTCTCAATATTCCTAGGTTAAAATGACTGGATTTATGTTGTTAAGACCATTAAGGATAAATACAAAACTTAAATCTATGTTTGGATGTTCTGAGACAGGATGAATATCGTTACTGAGATAAAAAAAAAATCAGCATTGAAATTCAAACTTACATATTTCATTGCTGTGTGGCCAAAAATGCCGTAAATACAGCCTTATTCGTGTCCCATTTCCGATACTTTGGTTGCTCAACTACGAATCATTGGGATTCGTATGACTCTCCGGGTGGTTATATTTCGACACAAATTATTCGTTTCAAAGACATTGTCACATGATGACAACTGCATAACCAGAAGAAGGGTTGATTTATCTACATTTTGACACCTTCATCACTTGGAATAAATCATTAAAAATGTATAATTTTACTACTTGAAAATTGGATTTTTTGCTCTTTGTGTATGTAAAAATGGTTGGAAACGCCAACCACTCATATTTTGATGACGTCATCACTACCTGTGCCGAAGTCCCCTATAGTAATTATTTAATCCTAATTTAATGTTAAATATTTTGGGTACCCATTTTTCGATCGACTGATGCGCCCATGCATTCATACCCACATCGTCCCAAACACTCGCGTTCACTAGCTATGCATGTGCGCTTCAAATTGACACCGGTTTCGAAGCCGTCTGATGCATCCGTCTGTGCGTTTATGCAGCATCCCTGACCCCTTGTTATTCGATTTAATAGTAATAATTTAATCCTGATTTAATGTTAAATATTTTGGGTACCCATTTTTCGATCGACTGATGCGCCCATGCATTCATACCCACATCGTCCCAAACACTCGCGTTCACTAGCTATGCATGTGCGCTTCAAATTGACACCGGTTTCGATGCCGTCTGATGCATCCGTCTGTGCGTTTATGCAGCATCCCTGACCCCTTGTTATTCGATTTAATAGTAATTATTTAATCCTGATTTAATGTTAAATATTTTGGGTACCCATTTTTCGATCGACTGATGCGCCCATGCATTCATACCCACATCGTCCAAAACACTCGCGTTCACTAGCTATGCATGTGCGCTTCAAATTGACACCGGTTTCGATGCCGTCTGATGCATCCGTCTGTGCGTTTATGCAGCATCCCTGACCCCTTGTTATTCGATTTAATAGTAATTATTTAATCCTGATTTAATGTTAAATATTTTGGGTACCCATTTTTCGATCGACTGATGCGCCCATGCATTCATACCCACATCGTCCCAAACACTCGCGTTCACTAGCTATGCATGTGCGCTTCAAATTGACACCGGTTTCGATGCCGTCTGATGCATCCGTCTGTGCGTTTATGCAGCATCCCTGACCCCTTGTTATTCGATTTAATAGTAATTATTTAATCCTGATTTAATGTTAAATATTTTGGTTACCCATTTTTCGATCGACTGATGCGCCCATGCATTCATACCCACATCGTCCCAAACACTCGCGTTCACTAGCTATGCATGTGCGCTTCAAATTGACACCGGTTTCGATGCCGTCTGATGCATCCGTCTGTGCGTTTATGCAGCATCCCTGACCCCTTGTTATTCGATTTAATAGTAATTATTTAATCCTGATTTAATGTTAAATATTTTGGGTACCCATTTTTCGATCGACTGATGCGCCCATGCATTCATACCCACATCGTCCCAAACACTCGCGTTCACTAGCTATGCATGTGCGCTTCAAATTGACACCGGTTTCGATGCCGTCTGATGCATCCGTCTGTGCGTTTATGCAGCATCCCTGACCCCTTGTTATTCGATTTAATAGTAATTATTTAATCCTGATTTAATGTTAAATATTTTGGGTACCCATTTTTCGATCGACTGATGCGCCCATGCATTCATACCCACATCGTCCCAAACACTCGCGTTCACTAGCTATGCATGTGCGCTTCAAATTGACACCGGTTTCGATGCCGTCTGATGCATCCGTCTGTGCGTTTATGCAGCATCCCTGACCCCTTGTTATTCGATTTAATAGTAATTATTTAATCCTGATTTAATGTTAAATATTTTGGGTACCCATTTTTCGATCGACTGATGCGCCCATGCATTCATACCCACATCGTCCCAAACACTCGCGTTCACTAGCTATGCATGTGCGCTTCAAATTGACACCGGTTTCGATGCCGTCTGATGCATCCGTCTGTTCGTTTATGCAGCCTCCCTGACCCTTGTTATTCGATTTAATAGTAATTATTTAATCCTGATTTAATGTTAAATATTTTGGGTACCCATTTTTCGATCGACTGATGCGCCCATGCATTCATACCCACATCGTCCCAAACACTCGCGTTCACTAGCTATGCATGTGCGCTTCAAATTGACACCGGTTTCGATGCCGTCTGATGCATCCGTCTGTGCGTTTATGCAGCATCCCTGACCCCTTGTTATTCGATTTAATAGTAATTATTTAATCCTGATTTAATGTTAAATATTTTGGGTACCCATTTTTCGATCGACTGATGCGCCCATGCATTCATACCCACATCGTCCCAAACACTCGCGTTCACTAGCTATGCATGTGCGCTTCAAATTGACACCGGTTTCGATGCCGTCTGATGCATCCGTCTGTGCGTTTATGCAGCATCCCTGACCCCTTGTTATTCGATTTAATAGTAATAATTTAATCCTGATTTAATGTTAAATATTTTGGGTACCCATTTTTCGATCGACTGATGCGCCCATGCATTCATACCCACATCGTCCCAAACACTCGCGTTCACTAGCTATGCATGTGCGCTTCAAATTGACACCGGTTTCGATGCCGTCTGATGCATCCGTCTGTGCGTTTATGCAGCATCCCTGACCCCTTGTTATTCGATTTAATAGTAATTATTTAATCCTGATTTAATGTTAAATATTTTGGGTACCCATTTTTCGATCGACTGATGCGCCCATGCATTCATACCCACATCGTCCCAAACACTCGCGTTCACTAGCTATGCATGTGCGCTTCAAATTGACACCGGTTTCGATGCCGTCTGATGCATCCGTCTGTGCGTTTATGCAGCATCCCTGACCCCTTGTTATTCGATTTAATAGTAATTATTTAATCCTGATTTAATGTTAAATATTTTTGGTACCCATTTTTCGATCGACTGATGCACCCATGCATTCATACCCACATCGTCCCAAACACTCGCGTTCACTAGCTATGCATGTGCGCTTCAAATTGACACCGGTTTCGATGCCGTCTGATGCATCCGTCTGTGCGTTTATGCAGCATCCCTGACCCCTTGTTATTCGATTTAATAGTAATTATTTAATCCTGATTTAATGTTAAATATTTTGGGTACCCATTTTTCGATCGACTGATGCGCCCATGCATTCATACCCACATCGTCCCAAACACTCGCGTTCACTAGCTATGCATGTGCGCTTCAAATTGACACCGGTTTCGATGCCGTCTGATGCATCCGTCTGTGCGTTTATGCATCATCCCTGACCCCTTGTTATTCGATTTAATAGTAATTATTTAATCCTGATTTAATGTTAAATATTTTGGGTACCCATTTTTCGATCGACTGATGCGCCCATGCATTCATACCCACATCGTCCCAAACACTCGCGTTCACTAGCTATGCATGTGCGCTTCAAATTGACACCGGTTTCGATGCCGTCTGATGCATCCGTCTGTGCGTTTATGCATCATCCCTGACCCCTTGTTATTCGATTTAATAGTAATTATTTAATCCTGATTTAATGTTAAATATTTTGGGTACCCATTTTTCGATCGACTGATGCGCCCATGCATTCATACCCACATCGTCCCAAACACTCGCGTTCACTAGCTATGCATGTGCGCTTCAAATTGACACCGGTTTCGATGCCGTCTGATGCATCCGTCTGTGCGTTTATGCAGCATCCCTGACCCCTTGTTATTCGATTTAATAGTAATTATTTTATCCTGATTTAATGTTAAATATTTTGGGTACCCATTTTTTGATCGACTGATGCGCCCATGCATTCATACCCACATCGTCCCAAACACTCGCGTTCACTAGCTATGCATGTGCGCTTCAAATTGACACCGGTTTCGATGCCGTCTGATGCATCCGTCTGTGCGTTTATGCAGCATCCCTGACCCATTGTTATTCGATTTAATAGTAATTATTTAATCCTGATTTAATGTTAAATATTTTGGGTACCCATTTTTCGATCGACTGATGCACCCATGCATTCATACCCACATCGTCCCAAACACTCGCGTTCACTAGCTATGCATGTGCGCTTCAAATTGACACCGGTTTCGATGCCGTCTGATGCATCCGTCTGTGCGTTTATGCAGCATCCCTGACCCCTTGTTATTCGATTTAATAGTAATTATTTAATCCTGATTTAATGTTAAATATTTTGGGTACCCATTTTTCGATCGACTGATGCGCCCATGCATTCATACCCACATCGTCCCAAACACTCGCGTTCACTAGCTATGCATGTGCGCTTCAAATTGACACCGGTTTCGATGCCGTCTGATGCATCCGTCTGTGCGTTTATGCAGCATCCCTGACCCCTTGTTATTCGATTTAATAGTACTTATTTAATCCTGATTTAATGTTAAATATTTTTGGTACCCATTTTTCGATCGACTGATGCGCCCATGCATTCATACCCACATCGTCCCAAACACTCGCGTTCACTAGCTATGCATGTGCGCTTCAAATTGACACCGGTTTCGATGCCGTCTGATGCATCCGTCTGTGCGTTTATGCAGCATCCCTGACCCCTTGTTATTCGATTTAATAGTAATTATTTAATCCTGATTTAATGTTAAATATTTTGGGTACCCATTTTTCGATCGACTGATGCGCCCATGCATTCATACCCACATCGTCCCAAACACTCGCGTTCACTAGCTATGCATGTGCGCTTCAAATTGACACCGGTTTCGATGCCGTCTGATGCATCCGTCTGTGCGTTTATGCATCATCCCTGACCCCTTGTTATTCGATTTAATAGTAATTATTTAATCCTGATTTAATGTTAAATATTTTGGGTACCCATTTTTCGATCGACTGATGCGCCCATGCATTCATACCCACATCGTCCCAAACACTCGCGTTCACTAGCTATGCATGTGCGCTTCAAATTGACACCGGTTTCGATGCCGTCTGATGCATCCGTCTGTGCGTTTATGCAGCATCCCTGACCCCTTGTTATTCGATTTAAGAGTAATTATTTAATCCTGATTTAATGTTAAATATTTTGGGTACCCATTTTTTGATCGACTGATGCGCCCATGCATTCATACCCACATCGTCCCAAACACTCGCCTTCACTAGCTATGCATGTGCGCTTCAAATTGACACCGGTTTCGATGCCGTCTGATGCATCCGTCTGTGCGTTTATGCAGCATCCCTGATCCCTTGTTATTCGATTTAATAGTAATTAATTAATCCTGATTTAATGTTAAATATTTTGGGTACCCATTTTTCGATCGACTGATGCGCCCATGCATTCATACCCACATCGTCCCAAGCACTCGCTTTCACTAGCTATGCATGTGCGCTTCAAATTGACACCGGTTTCGATGCCGTCTGATGCATCCGTCTGTGCGTTTATGCAGCATCCCTGAATCCCTTGTTATTCGATTTAAAAGTAATTATTTAATCCTGATTTAATGTTAAATATTTTGGTTACCCATTTTTCGATCGACTGATGCGCCCATGCATTCATACCCACATCGTCCCAAACAATCGCGTTCACTAGCTATGCATGTGCGTTTCAAATTGACACCAGTTTCGATGCCGTCTGATGCATCCGTCTGTGCGTTTATGCAGCATCCCTGACCCCTTGTTATTCGATTTAATAGTAATTATTTAATCCTGATTTAATGTTAAATATTTTGGGTACCCATTTTTCGATCGACTGATGCGCCCATGCATTCATACCCACATCGTCCCAAACACTCGCGTTCACTAGCTATGCATGTGCGCTTCAAATTGACACCGATTTCGATGCCGTCTGATTCATCCGTCTGTGCGTTTATGCAGTATCCCTGACCCCTTGTTATTCGATTTAATAGTAATTATTTAATCCTGATTTAATGTTAAATATTTTTGGTACCCATTTTTTGATCGACTGATGCGCCCATGCATTCATACCCACATCGTCCCAAACACTCGCGTTCACTAGCTATGCATGTGCGCTTCAAATTGACACCGGTTTCGATGCCGTCTGATGCATCCGTCTGTGCGTTTATGCAGCATCCCTGACCCCTTGTTATTCGATTTAATAGTAATTATTTAATCCTGATTTAATGTTAAATATTTTGGGTACCCATTTTTCGATCGACTGATGCGCCCATGCATTCATACCCACATCGTCCCAAACACTCGCGTTCACTAGCTATGCATGTGCGCTTCAAATTGACACCGGTTTCGATGCCGTCTGATGCATCCGTCTGTGCGTTTATGCAGCATCCCTGACCCCTTGTTATTCGATTTAAGAGTAATTATTCAATCCTGATTTAATGTTAAATATTTTGGGTACCCATTTTTTGATCGACTGATGCGCCCATGCATTCATACCCACATCGTCCCAAACACTCGCGTTCACTAGCTATGCATGTGCGCTTCAAATTGACACCGGTTTCGATGCCGTCTGATGCATCCGTCTGTGCGTTTATGCAGCATCCCTGATCCCTTGTTATTCGATTTAATAGTAATTATTTAATCCTGATTTAATGTTAAATATTTTGGGTACCCATTTTTCGATCGACTGATGCGCCCATGCATTCATACCCACATCGTCCCAAACACTCGCGTTCACTAGCTATGCATGTGCGCTTCAAATTGACACCGGTTTCGATGCCGTCTGATGCATCCGTCTGTGCGTTTATGCAGCATCCCTGACCCCTTGTTATTCATTTTAATAGTAATTATTTAATCCTGATTTAATGTTAAATATTTTGGTTACCCATTTTTCGATCGACTGATGCGCCCATGCATTCATACCCACATCGTCCCAAACAATCGCGTTCACTAGCTATGCATGTGCGCTTCAAATTGACACCAGTTTCGATGCCGTCTGATGCATCCGTCTGTGCGTTTATGCAGCATCCCTGACCCCTTGTTATTCGATTTAATAGTAATTATTTAATCCTGATTTAATGTTAAATATTTTGGGTACCCATTTTTCGATCGACTGATGCGCCCATGCATTCATACCCACATCGTCCCAAATACTCGCGTTCACTAGCTATGCATGTGCGCTTCAAATTGACACCGGTTTCGATGCCGTCTGATGCATCCGTCTGTGCGTTTATGCAGCATCCCTGACCCCTTGTTATTCGATTTAATAGTAATTATTTAATCCTGATTTAATGTTAAATATTTTGGGTACCCATTTTTCGATCGACTGATGCGCCCATGCATTCATACCCACATCGTTCCAAACACTCGCGTTCACTAGCTATGCATGTGCGCTTCAAATTGACACCGGTTTCGATGCCGTCTGATGCATCCGTCTGTGCGTTTATGCAGCATTCCTGACCCCTTGTTATTCGATTTAATAGTAATTATTTAATCCTGATTTAATGTTAAATATTTTGGGTACCCATTTTTCGATCGACTGATGCGCCCATGCATTCATACCCACATCGTCCCAAACACTCGCGTTCACTAGCTATGCATGTGCGCTTCAAATTGACACCGGTTTCGATGCCGTCTGATGCATCCGTCTGTGCGTTTATGCAGCATCCCTGACCCCTAGTTATTCGATTTAATAGTAATTATTTAATCCTGATTTAATGTTAAATATTTTGGGTACCCATTTTTCGATCGACTGATGCGCCCATGCATTCATACCCACATCGTTCCAAACAATCGCGTTCACTAGCTATGCATGTGCGCTTCAAATTGACACCGGTTTCGATGCCGTCTGATGCATCCGTCTGTGCGTTTATGCAGCATCCCTGACCCCTTGTTATTCGATTTAATAGTAATTATTTAATCCTGATTTAATGTTAAATATTTTGGTTACCCATTTTTCGATCGACTGATGCGCCCATGCATTCATACCCACATCGTCCCAAACAATCGCGTTCACTAGCTATGCATGTGCGCTTCAAATTGACACCAGTTTCGATGCCGTCTGATGCATCCGTCTGTGCGTTTATGCAGCATCCCTGACCCCTTGTTATTCGATTTAATAGTAATTATTTAATCCTGATTTAATGTTAAATATTTTGGGTACCCATTTTTCGATCGACTGATGCGCCCATGCATTCATACCCACATCGTCCCAAACACTCGCGTTCACTAGCTATGCATGTGCGCTTCAAATTGACACCGGTTTCGATGCCGTCTGATGCATCCGTCTGTGCGTTTATGCAGCATCCCTGACCCCTTGTTATTCGATTTAATAGTAATTATTTAATCCTGATTTAATGTTAAATATTTTGGGTACCCATTTTTCGATCGACTGATGCGCCCATGCATTCATACCCACATCGTCCCAAACACTCGCGTTCACTAGCTATGCATGTGCGCTTCAAATTGACACCGGTTTCGATGCCGTCTGATGCATCCGTCTGTGCGTTTATGCAGCATCCCTGACCCCTTGTTATTCGATTTAATAGTAATTATTTAATCCTGATTTAATGTTAAATATTTTGGGTACACATTTTTCGATCGACTGATGCGCCCATGCATTTATACCCACATCGTCCCAAACACTCGCGTTCACTAGCTATGCATGTGCGCTTCAAATTGACACCGGTTTCGATGCCGTCTGATGCATCCGTCTGTGCGTTTATGCAGCATCCCTGACCCCTTGTTATTCGATTTAATAGTAATTATTTAATCCTGATTTAATGTTAAATATTTTGGGTACCCATTTTTCGATCGACTGATGCGCCCATGCATTCATACCCACATCGTCCCAAACACTCGCGTTCACTAGCTATGCATGTGCGCTTCAAATTGACACCGGTTTCGATGCCGTCTGATGCATCCGTCTGTGCGTTTATGCAGCATCCCTGACCCCTTGTTATTCGATTTAATAGTAATTATTTAATCCTGATTTAATGTTAAATATTTTGGGTACCCAGTTTTCGATCGACTGATGCGCCCATGCATTCATACCCACATCGTCCCAAACACTCGCGTTCACTAGCTATGCATGTGCGCTTCAAATTGACACCGGTTTCGATGCCGTCTGATGCATCCGTCTGTGCGTTTATGCAGCATCCCTGACCCCTTGTTATTCGATTTAATAGTAATTATTTAATCCTGATTTAATGTTAAATATTTTGGGTACCCATTTTTCGATCGACTGATGCGCCCATGCATTCATACCCACATCGTCCCAAACACTCGCGTTCACTAGCTATGCATGTGCGCTTCAAATTGACACCGGTTTCGATGCCGTCTGATGCATCCGTCTGTGCGTTTATGCAGCATCCCTGACCCCTTATTATTCGATTTAATAGTAATTATTGAATCCTGATTTAATGTTAAATATTGTGGGTACCCATTTTTCGATCGACTGATGCGCCCATGCATTCATACCCACATCGTCCCAAACACTCGCGTTCACTAGCTATGCATGTGCGCTTCAAATTGACACCGGTTTCGATGCCGTCTGATGCATCCGTCTGTGCGTTTATGCAGCATCCCTGACCCCTTGTTATTCGATTTAATAGTAATTATTTAATCCTGATTTAATGTTAAATATTTTGGTTACCCATTTTTCGATCGACTGATGCGCCCATGCATTCATACCCACATCGTCCCAAACAATCGCGTTCACTAGCTATGCATGTGCGCTTCAAATTGACACCAGTTTCGATGCCGTCTGATGCATCCGTCTGTGCGTTTATGCAGCATCCCTGACCCCTTGTTATTCGATTTAATAGTAATTATTTAATCCTGATTTAATGTTAAATATTTTGGGTACCCATTTTTCGATCGACTGATGCGCCCATGCATTCATACCCACATCGTCCCAAACACTCGCGTTCACTAGCTATGCATGTGCGCTTCAAATTGACACCGGTTTCGATGCCGTCTGATGCATCCGTCTGTGCGTTTATGCATCATCCCTGACCCCTTGTTATTCGATTTAATAGTAATTATTTAATCCTGATTTAATGTTAAATATTTTGGGTACCCATTTTTCGATCGACTGATGCGCCCATGCATTCATACCCACATCGTCCCAAACACTCGCGTTCACTAGCTATGCATGTGCGCTTCAAATTGACACCGGTTTCGATGCCGTCTGATGCATCCGTCTGTGCGTTTATGCAGCATCCCTGACCCCTTGTTATTCGATTTAATAGTAATTATTTAATCCTGATTTAATGTTAAATATTTTGGGTACCCATTTTTCGATCGACTGATGCGCCCATGCATTTATACCCACATCGTCCCAAACACTCGCGTTCACTAGCTATGCATGTGCGCTTCAAATTGACACCGGTTTCGATGCCGTCTGATGCATCCGTCTGTGCGTTTATGCAGCATCCCTGACCCCTTGTTATTCGATTTAATAGTAATTATTTAATCCTGATTTAATGTTAAATATTTTGGGTACCCATTTTTCGATCGACTGATGCGCCCATGCATTCATACCCACATCTTCCCAAACACTCGCGTTCACTAGCTATGCATGTGCGCTTCAAATTGACACCGGTTTCGATGCCGTCTGATGCATCCGTCTGTGCGTTTATGCAGCATCCCTGACCCCTTGTTATTCGATTTAATAGTAATTATTTAATCCTGATTTAATGTTAAATATTTTGGGTACCCATTTTTCGATCGACTGATGCGCCCATGCATTCATACCCACATCGTCCCAAACACTCGCGTTCACTAGCTATGCATGTGCGCTTCAAATTGACACCGGTTTCGATGCCGTCTGATGCATCCGTCTGTGCGTTTATGCAGCATCCCTGACCCCTTGTTATTCGATTTAATAGTAATTATCTAATCTTGATTTAATGTTAAATATTTTGGGTACCCATTTTTCGATCGACTGATGTGCCCATGCATTCATACCCACATCGTCCCAAATACTCGCGTTCACTAGCTATGCATGTGGGCTTCAAATTGACACCGGTTTCGATGCCGTCTGATGCATCCGTCTGTGCGTATATGCATTATCCCTGACCCCTTGTTATTCGATTTAATAGTAATTATTTAATCCTGATTTAATGTTAAATATTTTGGGTACCCATTTTTCGATCGACTGATGCGCCCATGCATTCATACCCACATCGTCCCAAACACTCGCGTTCACTAGCTATGCATGTGCGCTTCAAATTGACACCGGTTTCGATGCCGTCTGATGCATCCGTCTGTGCGTTTATGCAGCATCCCTGACCCCTTGTTATTCGATTTAATAGTAATTATTTAATCCTGATTTAATGTTAAATATTTTGGGTACCCATTTTTCGATCGACTGATGCGCCCATGCATTCATACCCACATCGTCCCAAACACTCGCGTTCACTAGCTATGCATGTGCGCTTCAAATTGACACCGGTTTCGATGCCGTCTGATGCATCCGTCTGTGCGTTTATGCAGCATCCCTGACCCCTTGTTATTTGATTTAATAGTAATTATTTAATCCTGATTTAATGTTAAATATTTTGGATACCCATTTTTCGATCGACTGATGCGCCCATGCATTCATACCCACATCGTCCCAAACACTCGCGTTCACTAGCTATGCATGTGCGCTTCAAATTGACACCGGTTTCGATGCCGTCTGATGCATCCGTCTGTGCGTTTATGCCTCATCCCTGACCCCTTATTATTCGATTTAATAGTACTTATTTAATCCTGATTTAATGTTAAATATTGTGGGTACCCATTTTTCGATCGACTGATGCGCCCATGCATTCATACCCACATCGTCCCAAACACTCGCGTTCACTAGCTATGCATGTGCGCTTCAAATTGACACCGGTTTCGATGCCGTCTGATGCATCCGTCTGTGCGTTTATGCAGCATCCGTGACCTCTTGTTATTCGATTTAATAGTAATTATTTAATCCTGATTTAATGTTAAATATTTTGGGTACCCATTTTTCGATCGACTGATGCGCCCATGCATTCATACCCACATCGTCCCAAACACTCGCGTTCACTAGCTATGCATGTGCGCTTCAAATTGACACCGGTTTCGATGCCGTCTGATGCATCCGTCTGTGCGTTTATGCAGCATCCCTGACCCCTTGTTATTCGATTTAATAGTAATTATTTAATCCTGATTTAATGTTAAATATTTTGGGTACCCATTTTTCGATCGACTGATGCGCCCATGCATTCATACCCACATCGTCCCAAACACTCGCGTTCACTAGCTATGCATGTGCGCTTCAAATTGACACCGGTTTCGATGCCGTCTGATGCATCCGTCTGTGCGTTTATGCAGTATCCCTGACCCCTTGTTATTCGATTTAATAGTAATTATTTAATCCTGATTTAATGTTAAATATTTTGGGTACCCATTTTTCGATCGACTGATGCGCCCATGCATTCATACCCACATCGTCCCAAACACTCGCGTTCACTAGCTATGCATGTGCGCTTCAAATTGACACCGGTTTCGATGCCGTCTGATGCATCCGTCTGTGCGTTTATGCAGCATCCCTGACCCCTTGTTATTCGATTTAATAGTAATTATTTAATCCTGATTTAATGTTAAATATTTTGGGTACCCATTTTTCGATCGACTGATGCGCCCATGCATTCATACCCACATCGTCCCAAACACTCGCGTTCACTAGCTATGCATGTACGCTTCAAATTGACACCGGTTTCGATGCCGTCTGATGCATCCGTCTGTGCGTTTATGCAGTATCCCTGACCCCTTGTTATTCGATTTAATAGTAATTATTTAATCCTGATTTAATGTTAAATATTGTGGGTACCCATTTTTCGATCGACTGATGCGCCCATGCATTCATACCCACATCGTCCCAAACACTCGCGTTCACTAGCTATGCATGTGCGCTTCAAATTGACACCGGTTTCGATGCCGTCTGATGCATCCGTCTGTGCGTTTATGCAGCATCCCTGACCTCTTGTTATTCGATTTAATAGTAATTATTTAATCCTGATTTAATGTTAAATATTTTGGGTACCCTTTTTTCGATCGACTGATGCGCCCATGCCTTCATACCCACATCGTCCCAAACACTCGCGTTCACTAGCTATGCATGTGCGCTTCAAATTGACACCGGTTTCGATGCCGTCTGATGCATCCGTCTGTGCGTTTATGCAGCCTCCCTGACCCCTTGTTATTCGATTTAATAGTAATTATTTAATCCTGATTTAATGTTAAATATTTTTGGTACCCATTTTTCGATCGACTGATGCGCCCATGCATTCATACCCACATCGTCCCAAACACTCGCGTTCACTAGCTATGCATGTGCGCTTCAAATTGACACCGGTTTCGATGCCGTCTGATGCATCCGTCTGTGCGTTTATGCAGCATCCCTGACCCCTTGTTATTCGATTTAATAGTAATTATTTAATCCTGATTTAATGTTAAATATTTTGGGTACCCATTTTTCGATCGACTGATGCGCCCATGCATTCATACCCACATCGTCCCAAACACTCGCGTTCACTAGCTATGCATGTGCGCTTCAAATTGACACCGGTTTCGATGCCGTCTGATGCATCCGTCTGTGCGTTTATGCAGTTTCCCTGACCCCTTGTTATTCGATTTAATAGTAATTATTTAATCCTGATTTAATGTTAAATATTTTGGGTACCCATTTTTCGATCGACTGATGCGCCCATGCATTCATACCCACATCGTCCTAAATACTCGCGTTCACTAGCTATGCATGTGCGCTTCAAATTGACACCGGTTTCGATGCCGTCTGATGCATCCGTCTGTGCGTTTATGCATCATCCCTGACTTCTTGTTATTCGTTTTAAAAGTAATTATTTAATCCTGATTTAATGTTAAATATTTTGGGTACCCATTTTTCGATCGACTGATGCGCCCATGCATTCATACCCACATCGTCCTAAATACTCGCGTTCACTAGCTATGCATGTGCGCTTCAAATTGACACCGGTTTCGATGCCGTCTGATGCATCCGTCTGTGCGTTTATGCATCATCCCTGACCCCTTGTTATTCGTTTTAATAGTAATTATTTAATCCTGATTTAATATTAAATATTTTGGGTACCCATTTTTTGATCGACTGATGCGCCCAGGCATTCATACCCACATCGTCCCAAACATTCGCGTTCACTAGCTATGCATGTGCGCTTCAAATTGACACCGGTTTCGATGCCGTCTGATGCATCCGTCTGTGCGTTTATGCAGCATCCCTGACCCCTTGTTATTCGATTTAATAGTAATTATTTAATCCTGATTTAATGTTAAATATTTTGGGTACCCATTTTTCGATCGACTGATGCGCCCATGCATTCATACCCACATCGTCCCAAACACTCGCGTTCACTAGCTATGCATGTGCGCTTCAAATTGACACCGGTTTCGATGCCGTCTGATGCATCCGTCTGTGCGTTTATGCAGCATCCCTGACCCCTTGTTATTCGATTTAATAGTAATTATTTAATCCTGATTTAATGTTAAATATTTTGGGTACCCATTTTTCGATCGACTGATGCGCCCATGCATTCATACCCACATCGTCCCAAATACTCGCGTTCACTAGCTATGCATGTGCGCTTCAAATTGACACCGGTTTCGATGCCGTCTGATGCATCCGTTTGTGCGTTTATGCAGAATCCCTGACCCCTTGTTATTCGATTTAATAGTAATTATTTAATCCTGATTTAATGTTAAATATTTTTGGTACCCATTTTTCGATCGACTGATGCGCCCATGCATTCATACCCACATCGTCCCAAACACTCGCGTTCACTAGCTATGCATGTGCGCTTCAAATTGACACCGGTTTCGATGCCGTCTGATGCATCCGTCTGTGCGTTTATGCAGCATCCCTGACCCCTTGTTATTCGATTTAATAGTAATTATTTAATCCTGATTTAATGTTAAATATTTTGGGTACCCATTTTTCGATCGACTGATGCGCCCATGCATTCATACCCACATCGTCCCAAACACTCGCGTTCACTAGCTATGCATGTGCGCTTCAAATTGACACCGGTTTCGATGCCGTCTGATGCATCCGTCTGTGCGTTTATGCAGCATCCCTGACCCCTTGTTATTCGATTTAATAGTAATTATTTAATCCTGATTTAATGTTAAATATTTTGGGTACCCATTTTTCGATCGACTGATGCGCCCATGCATTCATACCCACATCGTCCCAAACACTCGCGTTCACTAGCTATGCATGTGCGCTTCAAATTGACACCGGTTTCGATGCCGTCTGATGCATCCGTCTGTGCGTTTATGCAGCATCCCTGACCCCTTGTTATTCGATTTAATAGTAATTATTTAATCCTGATTTAATGTTAAATATTTTGGGTACCCATTTTTCGATCGACTGATGCGCCCATGCATTCATACCCACATCGTCCCAAACACACGCGTTCACTAGCTATGCATGTGCGCTTCAAATTGACACCGGTTTCGATGCCGTCTGATGCATCCGTCTGTGCGTTTATGCAGCATCCCTGACCCCTTGTTATTCGATTTAATAGTAATTATTTAATCCTGATTTAATGTTAAATATTTTGGGTACCCATTTTTCGATCGACTGATGCGCCCATGCATTCATACCCACATCGTCCCAAACACTCGCGTTCACTAGCTATGCATGTGCGCTTCAAATTGACACCGGTTTCGATGCCGTCTGATGCATCCGTCTGTGCGTTTATGCAGAATCCCTGACCCCTTGTTATTCGATTTAATAGTAATTATTTAATCCTGATTTAATGTTAAATATTTTGGGTACCCATTTTTCGATCGACTGATGCGCCCATGCATTCATACCCACATCGTCCCAAACACTCGCGTTCACTAGCTATGCATGTGCGCTTCAAATTGACACCGGTTTCGATGCCGTCTGATGCATCCGTCTGTGCGTTTATGCATCATCCCTGACCCCTTGTTATTCGTTTTAAAAGTAATTATTTAATCCTGATTTAATGTTAAATATTTTGGGTACCCATTTTTTGATCGACTGATGCGCCCAGGCATTCATACCCACATCGTCCCAAACATTCGCGTTCACTAGCTATGCATGTGCGCTTCAAATTGACACCGGTTTCGATGCCGTCTGATGCATCCGTCTGTGCGTTTATGCATCATCCCTGACCCCTTGTTATTCGATTTAATAGTAATTATTTAATCCTGATTTAATGTTAAATATTTTGGGTACCCATTTTTTGATCGACTGATGCGCCCAGGCATTCATACCCACATCGTCCCAAACATTCGCGTTCACTAGCTATGCATGTGCGCTTCAAATTGACACCGGTTTCGATGCCGTCTGATGCATCCGTCTGTGCGTTTATGCAGCATCCCTGACCCCTTGTTATTCGATTTAATAGTAATTATTTAATCCTGATTTAATGTTAAATATTTTGGGTACCCATTTTTCGATCGACTGATGCGCCCATGCATTCATACCCACATCGTCCCAAACACTCGCGTTCACTAGCTATGCATGTGCGCTTCAAATTGACACCGGTTTCGATGCCGTCTGATGCATCCGTCTGTGCGTTTATGCAGCATCCCTGACCCCTTGTTATTCGATTTAATAGTAATTATTTAATCCTGATTTAATGTTAAATATTTTGGGTACCCATTTTTCGATCGACTGATGCGCAAATGCATTCATACCCACATCGTCCCAAACACTCGCGTTCACTAGCTATGCATGTGCGCTTCAAATTGACACCGGTTTCGATGCCGTCTGATGCATCCGTCTGTGCGTTTATGCAGCCTCCCTGACCCCTTGTTATTCGATTTAATAGTAATTATTTAATCCTGATTTAATGTTAAATATTTTTGGTACCCATTTTTCGATCGACTGATGCGCCCATGCATTCATACCCACATCGTCCCAAACACTCGCGTTCACTAGCTATGCATGTGCGCTTCAAATTGACACCGGTTTCGATGCCGTCTGATGCATCCGTCTGTGCGTTTATGCAGCATCCCTGACCCCTTGTTATTCGATTTAATAGTAATTATTTAATCCTGATTTAATGTTAAATATTTTGGGTACCCATTTTTCGATCGACTGATGCGCCCATGCATTCATACCCACATCGTCCCAAACACTCGCGTTCACTAGCTATGCATGTGCGCTTCAAATTGACACCGGTTTCGATGCCGTCTGATGCATCCGTCTGTGCGTTTATGCAGTATCCCTGACCCCTTGTTATTCGATTTAATAGTAATTATTTAATCCTGATTTAATGTTAAATATTTTGGGTACCCATTTTTCGATCGACTGATGCGCCCATGCATTCATACCCACATCGTCCTAAATACTCGCGTTCACTAGCTATGCATGTGCGCTTCAAATTGACACCGGTTTCGATGCCGTCTGATGCATCCGTCTGTGCGTTTATGCATCATCCCTGACCCCTTGTTATTCGTTTTAATAGTAATTATTTAATCCTGATTTAATGTTAAATATTTTGGGTACCCATTTTTTGATCGACTGATGCGCCCATGCATTCATACCCACATCGTCCCAAACACTCGCGTTCACTAGCTATGCATGTGCGCATGTGCGCTTCAAATTGACACCGGTTTCGATGCCGTCTGATGCATCCGTCTGTGCGTTTATGCAGCATCCCTGATCCCTTGTTATTCGATTTAATAGTAATTATTTAATCCTGATTTAATGTTAAATATTTTGGGTACCCATTTTTCGATCGACTGATGCGCCCATGCATTCATACCCACATCGTCCCAAACAATCGCGTTCACTAGCTATGCATGTGCGCTTCAAATTGACACCGGTTTCGATGCCGTCTGATGCATCCGTCTGTGCGTTTATGCATCATCCCTGACCCCTTGTTATTCGTTTTAAAAGTAATTATTTAATCCTGATTTAATGTTAAATATTTTGGGTACCCATTTTTCGATCGACTGATGCGCCCATGCATTCATACCCACATCGTCCCAAACACTCGCGTTCACTAGCTATGCATGTGCGCTTCAAATTGACACCGGTTTCGATGCCGTCTGATGCATCCGTCTGTGCGTTTATGCAGCATCCCTGACCCCTTGTTATTCGATTTAATAGTAATTATTTAATCCTGATTTAATGTTAAATATTTTGGGTACCCATTTTTCGATCGACTGATGCGCCCATGCATTCATACCCACATCGTCCCAAACACTCGCGTTCAGTAGCTATGCATGTGCGCTTCAAATTGACACCGGTTTCGATGCCGTCTGATGCATCCGTCTGTGCGTTTATGCAGCATCCCTGACCCCTTGTTATTCGATTTAATAGTAATTATTTAATCCTGATTTAATGTTAAATATTTTGGGTACCCTTTTTTCGATCGACTGATGCGCCCATGCATTCATACCCACATCGTCCCAAACACTCGCGTTCACTAGCTATGCATGTGCGCTTCAAATTGACACCGGTTTCGATGCCGTCTGATGCATCCGTCTGTGCGTTTATGCAGCATCCCTGACCCCTTGTTATTCGATTAAATAGTAATTATTTAATCCTGATTTAATGTTAAATATTTTGGGTACCCATTTTTCTATCGACTGATGCGCCCATGCATTCATACACACATCGTCCCAAACACTCGCGTTCATTAGCTATGCATGTGCGCTTGAAATTGACACCAGTTTCGATGCCGTCTGATGCATCCGTCTGTGCGTTTATGCAGCATCCCTGACCCCTTGTTATTCGATTTAATAGTAATTATTTAATCCTGATTTAATGTTAAATATTTTGGGTACCCATTTTTCGATCGACTGATGCGCCCATGCATTCATACCCACATCGTCCCAAACACTCGCGTTCACTAGCTATGCATGTGCGCTTCAAATTGACACCGGTTTCGATGCCGTCTGATGCATCCGTCTGTGCGTTTATGCAGCATCCCTGACCCCTTGTTATTCGATTTAATAGTAATTATTTAATCCTGATTTAATGTTAAATATTTTGGGTACCCATTTTTCGATCGACTGATGCGCCCATGCATTCATACCCACATCGTCCCAAACACTCGCGTTCACTAGCTATGCATGTGCGCTTCAAATTGACACCGGTTTCGATGCCGTCTGATGCATCCGTCTGTGCGTTTATGCAGCATCCCTGACCCCTTGTTATTCGATTTAATAGTAATTATTTAATCCTGATTTAATGTTAAATATTTTGGGTACCCATTTTTCGATCGACTGATGCGCCCATGCATTCATACCCACATCGTCCCAAACACTCGCGTTCACTAGCTATGCATGTGCGCTTCAAATTGACACCGGTTTCGATGCCGTCTGATGCATCCGTCTGTGCGTTTATGCAGCATCCCTGACCCCTTGATATTCGATTTAATAGTAATTATTTAATCCTGATTTAATGTTAAATATTTTGGGTACCCATTTTTCGATCGACTGATGCGCCCATGCATTCATACCCACATCGTCCCAAACACTCGCGTTCACTAGCTATGCATGTGCGCTTCAAATTGACACCGGTTTCGATGCCGTCTGATGCATCCGTCTGTGCGTTTATGCAGCATCCCTGACCCCTTGTTATTCGATTTAATAGTAATTATTTAATCCTGATTTAATGTTAAATATTTTGGGTACCCATTTTTCGATCGACTGATGCGCCCATGCATTCATACCCACATCGTCCCAAACACTCGCGTTCACTAGCTATGCATGTGCGCTTCAAATAAAAACCGGTTTCAATGCCGTCTGATGCATCCGTCTGTGCGTTTATGCAGCATCCCCGACCCCTTGTTATTCGATTTAATAGTAATTATTTAATCCTGATTTAATGTTAAATATTTTGGGTACCCATTTTTCGATCGACTGATGCGCCCAGGCATTCATACCCACATCGTCCCAAACATTCGCGTTCACTAGCTATGCATGTGCGCTTCAAATTGACACCGGTTTCGATGCCGTCTGATGCATCCGTCTGTGCGTTTATGCAGCATCCCTGACCCCTTGTTATTCGATTTAATAGTAATTATTTAATCCTGATTTAATGTTAAATATTTTGGGTACCCATTTTTCGATCGACTGATGCGCCCATGCATTCATACCCACATCGTCCCAAACACTCGCGTTCACTAGCTATGCATGTGCGCTTCAAATTGACACCGGTTTCGATGCCGTCTGATGCATCCGTCTGTGCGTTTATGCAGCATCCCTGACCCCTTGTTATTCGATTTAATAGTAATTATTTAATCCTGATTTAATGTTAAATATTTTGGGTACCCATTTTTCGATCGACTGATGCGCCCATGCATTCATACCCACATCGTCCCAAACACTCGCGTTCACTAGCTATGCATGTGCGCTTCAAATTGACACCGGTTTCGATGCCGTCTGATGCATCCGTTTGTGCGTTTATGCAGAATCCCTGACCCCTTGTTATTCGATTTAATAGTAATTATTTAATCCTGATTTAATGTTAAATATTTTTGGTACCCATTTTTCGATCGACTGATGCGCCCATGCATTCATACCCACATCGTCCCAAACACTCGCGTTCACTAGCTATGCATGTGCGCTTCAAATTGACACCGGTTTCGATGCCGTCTGATGCATCCGTCTGTGCGTTTATGCAGCATCCCTGACCCCTTGTTATTCGATTTAATAGTAATTATTTAATCCTGATTTAATGTTAAATATTTTGGGTACCCATTTTTCGATCGACTGATGCGCCCATGCATTCATACCCACATCGTCCCAAACACTCGCGTTCACTAGCTATGCATGTGCGCTTCAAATTGACACCGGTTTCGATGCCGTCTGATGCATCCGTCTGTGCGTTTATGCAGCATCCCTGACCCCTTGTTATTCGATTTAATAGTAATTATTTAATCCTGATTTAATGTTAAATATTTTGGGTACCCATTTTTCGATCGACTGATGCGCCCATGCATTCATACCCACATCGTCCCAAACACTCGCGTTCACTAGCTATGCATGTGCGCTTCAAATTGACACCGGTTTCGATGCCGTCTGATGCATCTGTCTGTGCGTTTATGCAGCATCCCTGACCCCTTGTTATTCGATTTAATAGTAATTATTTAATCCTGATTTAATGTTAAATATTTTGGGTACCCATTTTTCGATCGACTGATGCGCCCATGCATTCATACCCACATCGTCCCAAACACTCGCGTTCACTAGCTATGCATGTGCGCTTCAAATTGACACCGGTTTCGATGCCGTCTGATGCATCCGTCTGTGCGTTTATGCAGCATCCCTGACCCCTTGTTATTCGATTTAATAGTAATTATTTAATCCTGATTTAATGTTAAATATTTTGGGTACCCATTTTTCGATCGACTGATGCGCCCATGCATTCATACCCACATCGTCCCAAACACTCGCGTTCACTAGCTATGCATGTGCGCTTCAAATTGACACCGATTTCGATGCCGTCTGATGCATCCGTCTGTGCGTTTATGCAGAATCCCTGACCCCTTGTTATTCGATTTAATAGTAATTATTTAATCCTGATTTAATGTTAAATATTTTGGGTACCCATTTTTCGATCGACTGATGCGCCCATGCATTCATACCCACATCGTCCCAAACACTCGCGTTCACTAGCTATGCATGTGCGCTTCAAATTGACACCGGTTTCGATGCCGTCTGATGCATCCGTCTGTGCGTTTATGCAGAATCCCTGACCCCTTGTTATTCGATTTAATAGTAATTATTTAATCCTGATTTAATGTTAAATATTTTGGGTACCCATTTTTCGATCGACTGATGCGCCCATGCATTCATACCCACATCGTCCTTAATACTCGCGTTCACTAGCTATGCATGTGCGCTTCAAATTGACACCGGTTTCGATGCCGTCTGATGCATCCGTCTGTGCGTTTATGCATCATCCCTGACCCCTTGTTATTCGTTTTAAAAGTAATTATTTAATCCTGATTTAATGTTAAATATTTTGGGTACCCATTTTTTGATCGACTGATGCGCCCAGGCATTCATACCCACATCGTCCCAAACATTCGCGTTCACTAGCTATGCATGTGCGCTTCAAATTGACACCGGTTTCGATGCCGTCTGATGCATCCGTCTGTGCGTTTATGCAGCATCCCTGACCCCTTGTTATTCGATTTAATAGTAATTATATAATCCTGATTTAATGTTAAATATTTTGGGTACCCATTTTTCGATCGACTGATGCGCCCATGCATTCATACCCACATCGTCCCAAACACTCGCGTTCACTAGCTATGCATGTGCGCTTCAAATTGACACCGGTTTCGATGCCGTCTGATGCATCCGTCTGTGCGTTTATGCAGCATCCCTGACCCCTTGTTATTCGATTTAATAGTAATTATTTAATCCTGATTTAATGTTAAATATTTTGGGTACCCATTTTTCGATCGACTGATGCGCAAATGCATTCATACCCACATCGTCCCAAACACTCGCGTTCACTAGCTATGCATGTGCGCTTCAAATTGACACCGGTTTCGATGCCGTCTGATGCATCCGTCTGTGCGTTTATGCAGCCTCCCTGACCCCTTGTTATTCGATTTAATAGTAATTATTTAATCCTGATTTAATGTTAAATATTTTGGTACCCATTTTTCGATCGACTGATGCGCCCATGCATTCATACCCACATCGTCCCAAACACTCGCGTTCACTAGCTATGCATGTGCGCTTCAAATTGACACCGGTTTCGATGCCGTCTGATGCATCCGTCTGTGCGTTTATGCAGCATCCCTGACCCCTTGTTATTCGATTTAATAGTAATTATTTAATCCTGATTTAATGTTAAATATTTTGGGTACCCATTTTTCGATCGACTGATGCGCCCATGCATTCATACCCACATCGTCCCAAACACTCGCGTTCACTAGCTATGCATGTGCGCTTCAAATTGACACCGGTTTCGATGCCGTCTGATGCATCCGTCTGTGCGTTTATGCAGTATCCCTGACCCCTTGTTATTCGATTTAATAGTAATTATTTAATCCTGATTTAATGTTAAATATTTTGGGTACCCATTTTTCGATCGACTGATGCGCCCATGCATTCATACCCACATCGTCCTAAATACTCGCGTTCACTAGCTATGCATGTGCGCTTCAAATTGACACCGGTTTCGATGCCGTCTGATGCATCCGTCTGTGCGTTTATGCATCATCCCTGACCCCTTGTTATTCGTTTTAATAGTAATTATTTAATCCTGATTTAATGTTAAATATTTTGGGTACCCATTTTTTGATCGACTGATGCGCCCAGGCATTCATACCCACATCGTCCCAAACACTCGCGTTGACTAGCTATGCATGTGCGCTTCAAATTGACACCGGTTTCGATGCCGTCTGATGCATCCGTCTGTGCGTTTATGCAGCATCCCTGATCCCTTGTTATTCGATTTAATAGTAATTATTTAATCCTGATTTAATGTTAAATATTTTGGGTACCCATTTTTCGATCGACTGATGCGCCCATGCATTCATAACCACATCGTCCCAAACAATCGCGTTCACTAGCTATGCATGTGCGCTTCAAATTGACACCGGTTTCGATGCCGTCTGATGCATCCGTCTGTGCGTTTATGCAGCCTCCCTGACCCCTTGTTATTCGATTTAATAGTAATTATTTAATCCTGATTTAATGTTAAATATTTTGGGTACCCATTTTTCGATCGACTGATGCGTCCATGCATTCATACCCACATCGTCCCAAACACTCGCGTTCACTAGCTATGCATGTGCGCTTCAAATTGACACCGGTTTCGATGCCGTCTGATGCATCCGTCTGTGCGTTTATGCAGCCTCCCTGACCCCTTGTTATTCGATTTAATAGTAATTATCTAATCCTGATTTAATGTTAAATATTTTGGATACCCATTTTTCGATCGACTGATGCGCCCATGCATTCATACCCACATCGTCCCAAACACTCGCGTTCACTAGCTATGCATGTGCGCTTCAAATTGACACCGGTTTCGATGCCGTCTGATGCATCTCTCTGTGCGTTTATGCAGCATCCCTGACCCCTTGTTATTCGATTTAATAGTAATTATTTAATCCTAATTTAATGTTAAATATTTTGGGTACCCATTTTTCGATCGACTGATGCGCCCATGCATTCATACCCACATCGTCCCAAACACTCGCGTTCACTAGCTATGCATGTGCGCTTCAAATTGACACCGGTTTCGATGCCGTCTGATGCATCCGTCTGTGCGTTTATGCAGCCTCCCTGACCCCTTGTTATTCGATTTAATAGTAATTATTTAATCCTGATTTAATGTTAAATATTTTGGATACCCATTTTTCGATCAACTGATGCGCCCATGCATTCATACCCACATCGTCTCAAACACTCGCGTTCACTAGCTATGCATGTGCGCTTCAAATTGACACCGGTTTCGATGCCGTCTGATGCATCCGTCTGTGCGTTTATGCAGCATCCCTGATCCCTTGTTATTCGATTTAATAGTAATTATTTAATCCTGATTTAATGTTAAATATTTTGGGTACCCATTTTTCGATCGACTGATGCGCCCATGCATTCATAACCACATCGTCCCAAACAATCGCGTTCACTAGCTATGCATGTGCGCTTCAAATTGACACCGGTTTCGATGCCGTCTGATGCATCCGTCTGTGCGTTTATGCAGCCTCCCTGACCCCTTGTTATTCGATTTAATAGTAATTATTTAATCCTGATTTAATGTTAAATATTTTGGGTACCCATTTTTCGATCGACTGATGCGCCCATGCATTCATACCCACATCGTCCCAAACACTCGCGTTCACTAGCTATGCATGTGCGCTTCAAATTGACACCGGTTTCGATGCCGTCTGATGCATCCGTCTGTGCGTTTATGCAGCATCCCTGACCCCTTGTTATTCGATTTAATAGTAATTATTTAATCCTGATTTAATGTTAAATATTTTGGGTACCCATTTTTCGATCGACTGATGCGCCCATGCATTCATACCCACATCGTCCCAAACACTCGCGTTCACTAGCTATGCATGTGCGCTTCAAATTGACACCGGTTTCGATGCCGTCTGATGCATCCGTCTGTGCGTTTATGCAGCATCCCTGACCCCTTGTTATTCGATTTAATAGTAATTATTTAATCCTGATTTAATGTTTAATATTTTGGGTACCCATTTTTCGATCGACTGATGCGCCCATGCATTCATACCCACATCGTCCCAAACACTCGCGTTCACTAGCTATGCATGTGCGCTTCAAATTGACACCGGTTTCGATGCCGTCTGATGCATCCGTCTGTGCGTTTATGCAGCATCCCTGACCCCTTGTTATTCGATTTAATAGTAATTATTTAATCCTGATTTAATGTTAAATATTTTGGGTACCCATTTTTCGATCGACTGATGCGCCCATGCATTCATACCCACATCGTCCCAAACACTCGCGTTCACTAGCTATGCATGTGCGCTTCAAATTGACACCGGTTTCGATGCCGTCTGATGCATCCGTCTGTGCGTTTATGCAGCATCCCTGACCCCTTGTTATTCGATTTAATAGTAATTATTTAATCCTGATTTAATGTTAAATATTTTGGGTACCCATTTTTCGATCGACTGATGCGCCCATGCATTCATACCCACATCGTCCCAAACACTCGCGTTCACTAGCTATGCATGTGCGCTTCAAATTGACACCGGTTTCGATGCCGTCTGATGCATCCGTCTGTGCGTTTATGCAGCATCCCTGATCCCTTGTTATTCGATTTAATAGTAATTATTTAATCCTGATTTAATGTTAAATATTTTGGGTACCCATTTTTCGATCGACTGATGCGCCCATGCATTCATAACCACATCGTCCCAAACAATCGCGTTCACTAGCTATGCATGTGCGCTTCAAATTGACACCGGTTTCGATGCCGTCTGATGCATCCGTCTGTGCGTTTATGCAGCCTCCCTGACCCCTTGTTATTCGATTTAATAGTAATTATTTAATCCTGATTTAATGTTAAATATTTTGGGTACCCATTTTTCGATCGACTGATGCGCCCATGCATTCATACCCACATCGTCCCAAACACTCGCGTTCACTAGCTATGCATGTGCGCTTCAAATTGACACCGGTTTCGATGCCGTCTGATGCACCCGTCTGTGCGTTTATGCAGCCTCCCTGACCCCTTGTTATTCGATTTAATAGTAATTATCTAATCCTGATTTAATGTTAAATATTTTGGATACCCATTTTTCGATCGACTGATGCGCCCATGCATTCATACCCACATCGTCCCAAACACTCGCGTTCACTAGCTATGCATGTGCGCTTCAAATTGACACCGGTTTCGATGCCGTCTGATGCATCTCTCTGTGCGTTTATGCAGCATCCCTGACCCCTTGTTATTCGATTTAATAGTAATTATTTAATCCTAATTTAATGTTAAATATTTTGGGTACCCATTTTTCGATCGACTGATGCGCCCATGCATTCATACCCACATCGTCCCAAACACTCGCGTTCACTAGCTATGCATGTGCGCTTCAAATTGACACCGGTTTCGATGCCGTCTGATGCATCCGTCTGTGCGTTTATGCAGCCTCCCTGACCCCTTGTTATTCGATTTAATAGTAATTATTTAATCCTGATTTAATGTTAAATATTTTGGGTACCCATTTTTCGATCGACTGATGCGCCCATGCATTCATACCCACATCGTCCCAAACACTCGCGTTCACTAGCTATGCATGTGCGCTTCAAATTGACACCGGTTTCGATGCCGTCTGATGCATCCGTCTGTGCGTTTATGCAGCATCCCTGACCCCTTGTTATTCGATTTAATAGTAATTATTTAATCCTGATTTAATGTTAAATATTTTGGGTACCCATTTTTCTTCGACTGATGCGCCCATGCATTCATACCCACATCGTCCCAAACACTCGCGTTCACTAGCTATGCATGTGCGCGTCAAATTGACACCGGTTTCGATGCTGTCTGGTGCATCCGTCTGTGCGTTTATGCAGCATCCCTGACCCCTTGTTATTCGATTTAATAGTAATTATTTAATCCTGATTTAATGTTAAATATTTTGGGTACCCATTTTTCGATCGACTGATGCGCCCATGCACTCATACCCACATCGTCCCAAACACTCGCGTTCACTAGCTATGCTTGTGCGCTTCAAATTGACACCGTTTTCGATGCCGTCTGATGCATCCGTCTGTGCGTTTATGCAGCATCCCTGACCCCTTGTTATTCGATTTAATAGTAATTATTTAATCCTGATTTAATGTAAAATATTTTGGGTACCCATTTTTCGATCGACTGATGCGCCCATGCATTCATACCCACATCGTCCCAAACACTCGCGTTCACTAGCTATGCACGTGCGCTTCAAATTGACACCGGTTTCGATGCCGTCTGATGCATCCGTCTGTGCGTTTATGCAGCCTCCCTGACCCCTTGTTATTCGATTTAATAGTAATTATTTAATCCTGATTTAATGTTAAATATTTTGGGTACCCATTTTTCGATCGACTGATGCGCCCATGCATTCATACCCACATCGTCCCAAACACTCGCGTTCACTAGCTATGCATGTGCGCTTCAAATTGACACCGGTTTCGATGCCGTCTGATGCATCCGTCTGTGCGTTTATGCAGCATCCCTGACCCCTTGTTATTCGATTTAATAGTAATTATTTAATCCTGATTTAATGTTAAATATTTTGGGTACCCATTTTTCAATCGACTGATGCGCCCATGCATTCATACCCACATCGTCCCAAACACTCGCGTTCACTAGCTATGCATGTGCGCTTCAAATTGACACCAGTCTCGATGCCGTCTGATGCATCCGTCTGTGCGTTTATGCAGCCTCCCTGACCCCTTGTTATTCGATTTAATAGTAATTATTTAATCCTGATTTAATGTTAAATATTTTGGGTACCCATTTTTCGATCGACTGATGCGCCCATGCATTCATACCCACATCGTCCCAAACACTCGCGTTCACTAGCTATGCATGTGCGCGTCACATTGACAGCGGTTTCGATGCCGTCTGATGCATCCGTCTGTGCGTTTATGCAGCATCCCTGACCCCTTGTTATTTGATTTAATAGTAATTATTTAATCCTGATTTAATGTTAAATATTTTGGGTACCCATTTTTCGATCGACTGATGCGCCCATGCATTCATACCCACATCGTCCCAAACACTCGCGTTCACTAGCTATGCATGTGCGCTTCAAATTGACACCGGTTTAGATGCCGTCTGATGCATCCGTCTGTGCGTTTATGCAGCATCCCTGACCCCTTGTTATTCGATTTAATAGTAATTATTTAATCCTGATTTAATGTTAAATATTTTGGGTACCCATTTTTCGACCGACTGATGCGCCCATGCATTCATACCCACATCGTCCCAAACACTCGCGTTCACTAGCTATGCATGTGCGCTTCAAATTGACACCAGTTTCGATGCCGTCTGATGCATCCGTCTGTGCGTTTATGCAGCCTCCCTGACCCCTTGATATTCGATTTAATAGTAATTATTTAATCCTGATTTAATGTTAAATATTTTGGGTACCCATTTTTCGATCGACTGATGCGCCCATGCATTCATACCCACATCGTCCCAAACACTCGCGTTCACTAGCTATGCATGTGCGCGTCACATTGACAGCGGTTTCGATGCCGTCTGATGCATCCGTCTGTGCGTTTATGCAGCATCCCTGACCCCTTGTTATTCGATTTAATAGTAATTATTTAATCCTGATTTAATGTTAAATATTTTGGGTACCCATTTTTCGATCGACTGATGCGCCCATGCATTCATACCCACATCGTCCCAAACACTCGCGTTCACTAGCTATGCATGTGCGCGTCACATTGACAGCGGTTTCGATGCCGTCTGATGCATCCGTCTGTACGTTTATGCAGCATCCCTGACCCCTTGTTATTCGATTTAATAGTAATTATTTAATCCTGATTTAATGTTAAATATTTTGGGTACCCATTTTTCGATCGACTGATGCGCCCATGCATTCATACCCACATCGTCCCAAACACTCGCGTTCACTAGCTATGCATGTGCGCTTCAAATTGACACCGGTTTTGATGCCGTCTGATGCATCCGTCTGTGCGTTTATGCAGCATCCCTGACCCCTTGTTATTCGATTTAATAGTAATTATTTAATCCTGATTTAATGTTAAATATTTTGGATACCCATTTTTCGATCGACTGATGCGCCCATGCATTCATACCAAACATCGTCCCAAACACTCGCGTTCACTAGCTATGCATGTGCGCTTCAAATTGACACCGGTTTCGATGCCGTCTGATGCATCCGTCTGTGCGTTTATGCAGCATCCCTGACTCCTTGTTATTCGATTTAATAGTAATTATTTAATCCTGATTTAATGTTAAATATTTTGGGTACCCATTTTTCGATCGACTGATGCGCCCATGCATTCATACCCTCATCGTCCCAAACACTCGCGTTCACTAGCTATGCATGTGTTTCGATGCCGTCTGATGCATCCGTCTGTGCGTTTATGCAGCATCCCTGACCCCTTGTTATTCGATTTAATAGTAATTATTTAATCCTGATTTAATGTTAAATATTTTGGGTACCCATTTTTCGATCGACTGATGCGCCCATGCATTCATACCCACATCGTCCCAAACACTCGTGTTCACTAGCTATGCATGTGCGCTTCAAATTGACACCGGTTTCGATGCCGTCTGATGCATCCGTCTGTGCGTTTATGCAGCATCCCTGACCCCTTGTTATTCGATTTAATAGTAATTATTTAATCCTGATTTAATGTTAAATATTTTGGGTACCCATTTTTCGATCGACTGATGCGCCCATGCATTCATACCCACATCGTCCCAAACACTCGCGTTCACTAGCTATGCATGTGCGCTTAAAATTGACACCGGTTTCGATGCCGTCTGATGCATCCGTCTGTGCGTTTATGCAGCATCCCTGACCCCTTGTTATTCGATTTAATAGTAATTATTTAATCCTGATTTAATGTTAAATATTTTGGGTACCCATTTTTCGATCGACTGGTGCGCCCATGCATTCATACCCACATCGTCCCAAACACTCGCGTTCACTAGCTATGCATGTGCGCTTCAAATTGACACCGGTTTCGATGCCGTCTGATGCATCCGTCTGTGCATTTATGCAGCATCCCTGACCCCTTGTTATTCGATTTAATAGTAATTATTTAATCCTGATTTAATGTTAAATATTTTGGGTACCCATTTTTCGATCGACTGATGCGCCCATGCATTCATACCCACATCGTCCCAAACACTCGCGTTCACTAGCTATGCATGTGCGCTTCAAATTGACACCGGTTTCGATGCCGTCTGATGCATCCGTCTGTGCGTTTATGCAGCATCCCTGACCCCTTGTTATTCGATTTAATAGTAATTATTTAATCCTGATTTAATGTTAAATATTTTGGGTACCCATTTTTCGATCGACTGATGCGCCCATGCATTCATACCCACATCGTCCCAAACACTCGCGTTCACTAGCTATGCATGTGCGCTTCAAATTGACACCGGTTTCGATGCCGTCTGATGCATCCGTCTGTGCGTTTATGCAGCATCCCTGACCCCTTGTTATTCGATTTAATAGTAATTATTTAATCCTGATTTAATGTTAAATATTTTGGGTACCCTTTTTTCGATCGACTGATGCGCCCATGCATTCATACCCACATCGTCCCAAACACTCGCGTTCACTAGCTATGCATGTGCGCTTCAAATTGACACCGGTTTCGATGCCGTCTGATGCATCCGTCTGTGCGTTTATGCAGCATCCCTGACCCCTTGTTATTCGATTTAATAGTAATTATTTAATCCTGATTTAATGTTAAATATTTTGGGTACCCATTTTTCGATCGACTGATGCGCCCATGCATTCATACCCACATCGTCCCAAACACTCGCGTTCACTAGCTATGCATGTGCGCTTCAAATTGACACCGGTTTCGATGCCGTCTGATGCATCCGTCTGTGCGTTTATGCAGCATCCCTGACCCCTTGTTATTCGATTTAATAGTAATTATTTAATCCTGATTTAATGTTAAATATTTTGGGTACCCATTTTTCGATCGACTGATGCGCCCATGCATTCATACCCACATCGTCCCAAACACTCGCGTTCACTAGCTATGCATGTGCGCTTCAAATTGACACCGGTTTAGATGCCGTCTGATGCATCCGTCTGTGCGTTTATGCAGCATCCCTGACCCCTTGTTATTCGATTTAATAGTAATTATTTAATCCTGATTTAATGTTAAATATTTTGGGTACCCATTTTTCGATCGACTGATGCGCCCATGCATTCATACCCACATCGTCCCAAACACTCGCGTTCACTAGCTATGCATGTGCGCTTCAAATTGACACCAGTTTCGATGCCGTCTGATGCATCCGTCTGTGCGTTTATGCAGCCTCCCTGACCCCTTGATATTCGATTTAATAGTAATTATTTAATCCTGATTTAATGTTAAATATTTTGGGTACCCATTTTTCGATCGACTGATGCACCCATGCATTCATACCCACATCGTCCCAAACACTCGCGTTCACTAGCTATGCATGTGCGCGTCACATTGACAGCGGTTTCGATGCCGTCTGATGCATCCGTCTGTGCGTTTATGCAGCATCCCTGACCCCTTGTTATTCGATTTAATAGTAATTATTTAATCCTGATTTAATGTTAAATATTTTGGGTACCCATTTTTCGATCGACTGATGCGCCCATGCATTCATACCCACATCGTCCCAAACACTCGCGTTCACTAGCTATGCATGTGCGCTTCAAATTGACACCGGTTTTGATGCCGTCTGATGCATCCGTCTGTGCGTTTATGCAGCATCCCTGACCCCTTGTTATTCGATTTAATAGTAATTGTTTAATCCTGATTTAATGTTAAATATTTTGGATACCCATTTTTCGATCGACTGATGCGCCCATGCATTCATACCAAACATCGTCCCAAACACTCGCGTTCACTAGCTATGCATGTGCGCTTCAAATTGACACCGGTTTCGATGCCGTCTGATGCATCCGTCTGTGCGTTTATGCAGCATCCCTGACTCCTTGTTATTCGATTTAATAGTAATTATTTAATTCTGATTTAATGTTAAATATTTTGGGTACCCATTTTTCGATCGACTGATGCGCCCATGCATTCATACCCTCATCGTCCCAAACACTCGCGTTCACTAGCTATGCATGTGTTTCGATGCCGTCTGATGCATCCGTCTGTGCGTTTATGCAGCATCCCTGACCCCTTGTTATTCGATTTAATAGTAATTATTTAATCCTGATTTAATGTTAAATATTTTGGGTACCCATTTTTCGATCGACTGATGCGCCCATGCATTCATACCCACATCGTCCCAAACACTCGTGTTCACTAGCTATGCATGTGCGCTTCAAATTGACACCGGTTTCGATGCCGTCTGATGCATCCGTCTGTGCGTTTATGCAGCATCCCTGACCCCTTGTTATTCGATTTAATAGTAATTATTTAATCCTGATTTAATGTTAAATATTTTGGGTACCCATTTTTCGATCGACTGATGCGCCCATGCATTCATACCCACATCGTCCCAAACACTCGCGTTCACTAGCTATGCATGTGCGCTTCAAATGAACACCGGTTTCGTTGCCGTCTGATGCATCCGTCTGTGCGTTTATGCAGCATCCCTGACCCCTTGTTATTCGATTTAATAGTAATTATTTAATCCTGATTTAATGTTAAATATTTTGGGTACCCATTTTTGGATCGACTGATGCGCCCATGCATTCATACCCACATCGTCCCAAACACTCGCGTTCACTAGCTATGCATGTGCGCTTCAAATTGACACCGGTTTCGATGCCGTCTGCTGCATCCGTCTGTGCGTTTATGCAGCATCCCTGACCCCTTGTTATTCGATTTAATAGTAATTATTTAATCCTGATTTAATGTTAAATATTTTGGGTACCCATTTTTCGATCGACTGATGCGCCCATGCATTCATACCCACATCGTCCCAAACACTCGCGTTCACTAGCTATGCATGTGCGCTTCAAATTGACACCGGTTTCGATGCCGTCTGATGCATCCGTCTGTGCGTTTATGCAGCATCCCTGACCCCTTGTTATTCGATTTAATAGTAATTATTTAATCCTGATTTAATGTTAAATATTTTGGGTACCCATTTTTCGATCGACTGATGCGCCCATGCATTCATACCCACATCGTCCCAAACACTCGCGTTCACTAGCTATGCATGTGCGCTTCAAATTGACACCGGTTTCGATGCCGTCTGATGCATCCGTCTGTGCGTTTATGCAGCATCCCTGACCCCTTGTTATTCGATTTAATAGTAATTATTTAATCCTGATTTAATGTTAAATATTTTGGGTACCCATTTTTCGATCGACTGATGCGCCCATACATTCAAACCCACATCGTCCCAAACACTCGCGTTCACTAGCTATGCATGTGCGCTTCAAATTGACACCGGTTTCGATGCCGTCTGATGCATCCGTCTGTGCGTTTATGCAGCATCCCTGACCCCTTGTTATTCGATTTAATAGTAATTATTTAATCCTGATTTAATGTTAAATATTTTGGGTACCCATTTTTCGATCGACTGATGCGCCCATGCATTCATACCCACATCGTCCCAAACACTCGCGTTCACTAGCTATGCATGTGCGCTTCAAATTGACACCGGTTTCGATGCCGTCTGATGCATCCGTCTGTGCGTTTATGCAGCATCCCTGACCCCTTGTTATTCGATTTAATAGTAATTATTTAATCCTGATTTAATGTTAAATATTTTGGGTACCCATTTTTTGATCGACTGATGCGCCCATGCATTCATACCCACATCGTCCCAAACACTCGCGTTCACTAGCTATGCATGTGCGCTTCAAATTGACACCGGTTTCGATGCCGTCTGATGCATCCGTCTGTGCGTTTATGCAGCATCCCTGACCCGTTGTTATTCGATTTAATAGTAATTATTTAATCCTGATTTAATGTTAAATATTTTGGGTACCCATTTTTCGATCGACTGATGCGCCCATGCATTCATACCCACATCGTCCCAAACACTCGCGTTCACTAGCTATGCATGTGCGCTTCAAATTGACACCGGTTTCGATGCCGTCTGCTGCATCCGTCTGTGCGTTTATGCAGCATCCCTGACCCCTTGTTATTCGATTTAATAGTAATTATTTAATCCTGATTTAATGTTAAATATTTTGGGTACCCATTTTTCGATCGACTGATGCGCCCATGCATTCATACCCACATCGTCCCAAACACTCGCGTTCACTAGCTATGCATGTGCGCTTCAAATTGACACCGGTTTCGATGCCGTCTGATGCATCCGTCTGTGCGTTTATGCAGCATCCCTGACCCCTTGTTATTCGATTTAATAGTAATTATTTAATCCTGATTTAATGTTAAATATTTTGGGTACCCATTTTTCGATCGACTGATGCGCCAATGCATTCATACCCACATCGTCCAAAACACTCGCGTTCACTAGCTATGCATGTGCGTCTCAAATTGACACCGGTTTCGATGCCGTCTGATGCATCCGTCTGTGCGTTTATGCAGCATCCCTGACCCCTTGTTATTCGATTTAATAGTAATTATTTAATCCTGATTAAATGTTAAATATTTTGGGTACCCATTTTTCGATCGACTGATGCGCCCATGCATTCATACCCACATCGTCCCAAACACTCGCGTTCACTAGCTATGCATGTGCGCTTCAAATTGACACCGGTTTCGATGCCGTCTGATGCATCCGTCTGTGCGTTTATGCAGCATCCCTGACCCCTTGTTATTCGATTTAATAGTAATTATTTAATCCTGATTTAATGTTAAATATTTTGGGTACCCATTTTTCGATCAACTGATGCGCCCATGCATTCATACCCACATCGTCCCAAACACTCGCGTTCACTAGCTATGCATGTGCGCTTCAAATTGACAACGGTTTCGATGCCGTCTGATGCATCCGTCTGTGCGTTTATGCAGCATCCCTGACCCCTTGTTATTCGTTTTAATAGTAATTAGTTAATCCTGATTTAATGTTAAATATTTTGGGTACCCATTTTTCGATCGACTGATGCGCCCATGCATTCATACCCACATCGTCCCAAACACTCGCGTTCACTAGCTATGCATGTGCGCTTCAAATTGACACCGGTTTCGATGCCGTCTGCTGCATCCGTCAGTGCGTTTATGCAGCATCCCTGACCCCTTGTTATTCGATTTAATAGTAATTATTTAATCCTGATTTAATGTTAAATATTTTGGGTACCCATTTTTCGATCGACTGATGCGCCCATGCATTCATACCCACATCGTCCCAAACACTCGCGTTCACTATCTATGCATGTGCGCTTCAAATTGACACCGGTTTCGATGCCGTCTGATGCATCCGTCTGTGCGTTTATGCAGCATCCCTGACCCCTTGTTATTCGATTTAATAGTAATTATTTAATCCTGATTTAATGTTAAATATTTTGGGTACCCATTTTTCGATCGACTGATGCGCCCATGCATTCATACCCACATCGTCCCAAACACTCGCGTTCACTAGCTATGCATGTACGCTTCAAATTGACACCGGTTTCGATGCCGTCTGATGCATCCGTCTGTGCGTTTATGCAGCATCCCTGACCCCTTGTTATTCGATTTAATAGTAATTATTTAATCCTGATTTAATGTTAAATATTTTGGGTACCCATTTTTCGATCGACTGATGCGCCCATGCATTCATACCCACATCGTCCCAAACACTCGCGTTCACTAGCTATGCATGTGCGCTTCAAATTGACACCGGTTTCGATGCCGTCTGATGCATCCGTCTGTGCGTTTATGCAGCATCCCTGACCCCTTGTTATTCGATTTAATAGTAATTATTTAATCCTGATTTAATGTTAAATATTATGGGTACCCATTTTTCGATCGACTGATGCGCCAATGCATTCACACCCACATCGTCCCAAACACTCGCGTTCACTAGCTATGCATGTGCGCTTTAAATTGACACCGGTTTCGATGCCGTCTGATGCATCCGTCTGTGCGTTTATGCAGCATCCCTGACCCCTTGTTATTCGATTTAATAGTAATTATTTAATCCTGATTTAATGTTAAATATTTTGGGTACCCATTTTTCGATCGACTGATGCGCCCATGCATTCATACCCACATCGTCCCAAACACTCGCGTTCACTAGCTATGCATGTGCGCTTCAAATTGACACCGGTTTCGATGCCGTCTGATGCATTCGTCTGTGCGTTTATGCAGCATCCCTGACCCCTTGTTATTCGATTTAATAGTAATTATTTAATCCTGATTTAATGTTAAATATTTTGGGTACCCATTTTTCGATCGACTGATGCGCCCATGCATTCATACCCACATCGTCCCAAACACTCGCGTTCACTAGCTATGCATGTGCGCTTCAAATTGACACCGGTTTCGATGCCGTCTGATGCATCCGTCTGTGCGTTTATGCAGCATCCTTGACCCCTTGTTATTCGATTTAATAGTAATTATTTAATCCTGATTTAATGTTAAATATTTTGGGTACCCATTTTTCGATCGACTGATGCGCCCATGCATTCATACCCACATCGTCCCAAACACTCGCGTTCACTAGCTATGCGTGTGCGCTTCAAATTGACACCGGTTTCGATACCGTCTGATGCATCCGTCTGTGCGTTTATGCAGCATCCCTGACCCCTTGTTATTCGATTTAATAGTAATTATTTAATCCTGATTTAATGTTAAATATTTTGGGTACCCATTTTTCGATCGACTGATGCGCCCATGCATTCAAACCCACATCGTCCCAAACACTCGCGTTCACTAGCTATGCATGTGCGCTTCAAATTGACACCGGTTTCGATGCCGTCTGATGCATCCGTCTGTGCGTTTATGCAGCATCCCTGACCCCTTGTTATTCGATTTAATAGTAATTATTTAATCCTGATTTAATGTTAAATATTTTGGGTACCCATTTTTCGATCGACTGATGCGCCCATGCATTCATACCCACATCGTCCCAAACACTCGCGTTCACTAGCTATGCATGTGCGCTTCAAATTGACACCGGTTTCGATGCCGTCTGATGCATTCGTCTGTGCGTTTATGCAGCATCCCTGACCCCTTGTTATTCGATTTAATAGTAATTATTTAATCCTGATTTAATGTTAAATATTTTGGGTACCCATTTTTCGATCGACTGATGCGCCCATGCATTCATACCCACATCGTCCCAAACACTCGCGTTCACTAGCTATGCATGTGCGCTTCAAATTGACACCGGTTTCGATGCCGTCTGATGCATCCGTCTGTGCGTTTATGCAGCATCCCTGACCCCTTGTTATTCGATTTAATAGTAATTATTTAATCCTGATTTAATGTTAAATATTTTGGGTACCCATTTTTCGATCGACTGATGCGCCCATGCATTCATACCCACATCGTCCCAAACACTCGCGTTCACTAGCTATGCATGTGCGCTTCAAATTGACACCGGTTTCGATGCCGTCTGATGCATCCGTCTGTGCGTTTATGCAGCATCCCTGACCCCTTGTTATTCGATTTAATAGTAATTATTTAATCCTGATTTAATGTTAAATATTTTGGGTACCCATTTTTCGATCGACTGATGCGCCCATGCATTCATACCCACATCGTCCCAAACACTCGCGTTCACTAGCTATGCATGTGCGCTTCAAATTGACACCGGTTTCGATGCCGTCTGATGCATCCGTCTGTGCGTTTATGCAGCATCCCTGACCCTTGTTATTCGATTTAATAGTAATTATTTAATCCTGATTTAATGTTAAATATTTTGGGTACCCATTTTTCGATCGACTGATGCGCCCATGCATTCATACCCACATCGTCCCAAACACTCGCGTTCAATAGCTATGCATGTGCGCTTCAAATTGACACCGGTTTCGATGCCGTCTGATGCATCCGTCTGTGCGTTTATGCAGCATCCCTGACCCCTTGTTATTCGATTTAATAGTAATTATTTAATCCTGACTTAATGTTAAATATTTTGGGTACCCATTTTTCGGTCGACTGATGCGCCAATGCATTCATACCCACATCGTCCCAAACACTCGCGTTCACTAGCTATGCATGTGCGCTTCAAATTGACACCGGTTTCGATGCCGTCTGATGCATCCGTCTGTGCGTTTATGCAGCATCCCTCACCCCCTTGTTATTCGATTTAATAGTAATTATTTAATCCTGATTTAATGTTAAATATTTTGGGTACCCATTTTTCGATCGACTGATGCGCCCATGCATTCATACCCACATCGTCCCAAACACTCGCGTTCACTAGCTATGCATGTATGCTTCAAATTGACACCGGTTTCGATGCCGTCTGCTGCATCCGTCTGTGCGTTTATGCAGCATCCCTGACCCCTTGTTATTCGATTTAATAGTAATTATTTAATCCTGATTTAATGTTAAATATTTTGGGTACCCATTTTTCGATCGACTGATGCGCCAATGCATTCATACCCACATCGTCCCAAACACTCGCGTTCACTAGCTATGCATGTGCGCTTCAAATTGACACCGGTTTCGATGCCGTCTGATGCATCCGTCTGTGCGTTTATGCAGCATCCCTGACCCCTTGTTATTCGATTTAATAGTAATTATTTAATCCTGATTTAATGTTAAATATTTTGGGTACCCATTTTTCGATCGACTGATGCGCCCATGCATTCATACCCACATCGTTCCAAACACTCGCGTTCACTAGCTATGCATGTGCGCTTCAAATTGACACCGGTTTCGATGCCGTCTGATGCATCCGTCTGTGCGTTTATGCAGCATCCCTGACCCCTTGTTATTCGATTTAATAGTAATTATTTAATCCTGATTTAATGTTAAATATTTTGGGTACCCATTTTTCGATCGACTGATGCGCCCATGCATTCATACCCACATCGTCCCAAACACTCGCGTTCACTAGCTATGCATGTGCGCTTCAAATTGACACCGGTTTCGATGCCGCCTGATGCATCCGTCTGTGCGTTTATGCAGCATCCCTGACCCCTTGTTATTCGATTTAATAGTAATTATTTAATCCTGATTTAATGTTAAATATTTTGGGTACCCATTTTTCGATCGACTGATGCGCCCATGCATTCATACCCACATCGTCCCAAACACGCGCGTTCACTAGCTATGCATGTGCGCTTCAAATTGACACCGGTTTTTATGCCGTCTGCTGCATCCGTCTGTGCGTTTATGCAGCATCCCTGACCCCTTGTTATTCGATTTAATAGTAATTATTTAATCCTGATTGAATGTTAAATATTTTGGGTACCCATTTTTCGATCGACTGATGCGCCCATACATTCAAACCCACATCGTCCCAAACACTCGCGTTCACTAGCTATGCATGTGCGCTTCAAATTGACACCGGTTTCGATACCGTCTGATGCATCCGTCTGTGCGTTTATGCAGCATCCCTGACCCCTTGTTATTCGATTTAATAGTAATTATTTAATCCTGATTTAATGTTAAATATTTTGGGTACCCATTTTTCGATCGACTGATGCGCCCATGCATTCATACCCACATCGTCCCAAACACTCGCGTTCACTAGCTATGCATGTGCGCTTCAAATTGACACCGGTTTCGATGCCGTCTGATGCATTCGTCTGTGCGTTTATGCAGCATCCCTGACCCCTTGTTATTCGATTTAATAGTAATTATTTAATCCTGATTTAATGTTAAATATTTTGGGTACCCATTTTTCGATCGACTGATGCGCCCATGCATTCATACCCACATCGTCCCAAACACTCGCGTTCACTAGCTATGCATGTGCGCTTCAAATTGACACCGGTTTCGATGCCGTCTGATGCATCCGTCTGTGCGTTTATGCAGCATCCCTGACCCCTTGTTATTCGATTTAATAGTAATTATTTAATCCTGATTTAATGTTAAATATTTTGGGTACCCATTTTTCGATCGACTGATGCGCCCATGCATTCATACCCACATCGTCCCAAACACTCGCGTTCACTAGCTATGCATGTGCGCTTCAAATTGACACCGGTTTCGATGCCGTCTGATGCATCCGTCTGTGCGTTTATGCAGCATCCCTGACCCCTTGTTATTCGATTTAATAGTAATTATTTAATCCTGATTTAATGTTAAATATTTTGGGTACCCATTTTTCGATCGACTGATGCGCCCATGCATTCATACCAACATCGTCCCAAACACTCGCGTTCACTAGCTATGCATGTGCGCTTCAAATTGACACCGGTTTCGATGCCGTCTGATGCATCCGTCTGTGCGTTTATGCAGCATCCCTGACCCTTGTTATTCGATTTAATAGTAATTATTTAATCCTGATTTAATGTTAAATATTTTGGGTACCCATTTTTCGATCGACTGATGCGCCCATGCATTCATACCCACATCGTCCCAAACACTCGCGTTCACTAGCTATGCATGTGCGCTTCAAATTGACACCGGTTTCGATGCCGTCTGATGCATCCGTCTGTGCGTTTATGCAGCATCCCTGACCCCTTGTTATTCGATTTAATAGTAATTATTTAATCCTGACTTAATGTTAAATATTTTGGGTACCCATTTTTCGGTCGACTGATGCGCCAATGCATTCATACCCACATCGTCCCAAACACTCGCGTTCACTAGCTATGCATGTGCGCTTCAAATTGACACCGGTTTCGATGCCGTCTGATGCATCCGTCTGTGCGTTTATGCAGCATCCCTCACCCCTTGTTATTCGATTTAATAGTAATTATTTAATCCTGATTTAATGTTAAATATTTTGGGTACCCATTTTTCGATCGACTGATGCGCCCATGCATTCATACCAACATCGTCCCAAACACTCGCGTTCACTAGCTATGCATGTGCGCTTCAAATTGACACCGGTTTCGATGCCGTCTGATGCATCCGTCTGTGCGTTTATGCAGCATCCCTGACCCCTTGTAATTCGATTTAATAGTAATTATTTAATCCTGATTTAATGTTAAATATTTTGGGTACCCATTTTTCGATCGACTGATGCGCCCATGCATTCATACCCACATCGTCCCAAACACTCGCGTTCACTAGGTATGCATGTGCGCTTCAAATTGACACCGGTTTCGATGCCGTCTGATGCATCCGTCTGTGCGTTTATGCAGCATCCCTGACCCCTTGTTATTCGATTTAATAGTAATTATTTAATCCTGATTTAATGTTAAATATTTTGGGTACCCATTTTTCGATCGACTGATGCGCCCATGCATTCATACCCACATCGTTCCAAACACTCGCGTTCACTAGCTATGCATGTGCGCTTCAAATTGACACCAGTTTCGATGCCGTCTGATGCATCCGTCTGTGCGTTTATGCAGCATCCCTGACCCCTTGTTATTCGATTTAATAGTAATTATTTAATCCTGATTTAATGTTAAATATTTTGGGTACCCATTTTTCGATCGACTGATGCGCCCATGCATTCATACCCACATCGTCCCAAACACTCGCGTTCACTAGCTATGCATGTGCGCTTCAAATTGACACCGGTTTCGATGCCGCCTGATGCATCCGTCTGTGCGTTTATGCAGCATCCCTGACCCCTTGTTATTCGATTTAATAGTAATTATTTAATCCTGATTTAATGTTAAATATTTTGGGTACCCATTTTTCGATCGACTGATGCGCCCATACATTCATACCCACATCGTCCCAAACACGCGCGTTCACTAGCTATGCATGTGCGCTTCAAATTGACACCGGTTTTTATGCCGTCTGCTGCATCCGTCTGTGCGTTTATGCAGCATCCCTGACCCCTTGTTATTCGATTTAATAGTAATTATTTAATCCTGATTGAATGTTAAATATTTTGGGTACCCATTTTTCGATCGACTGATGCGCCCATACATTCAAACCCACATCGTCCCAAACACTCGCGTTCACTAGCTATGCATGTGCGCTTCAAATTGACACCGGTTTCGATGCCGTCTGATGCATCCGTCTGTGCGTTTATGCAGCATCCCTGACCCCTTGTTATTCGATTTAATAGTAATTATTTAATCCTGATTTAATGTTAAATATTTTGGGTACCCATTTTTCGATCGACTGATGCGCCCATGCATTCATACCCACATCGTCCCAAACACTCGCGTTCACTAGCTATGCATGTGCGCTTCAAATTGACACCGGTTTCGATGCCGTCTGATGCATCCGTCTGTGCGTTTATGCAGCATCCCTGACCCCTTGTTATTCGATTTAATAGTAATTATTTAATCCTGATTTAATGTTAAATATTTTGGGTACCCATTTTTCGATCGACTGATGCGCCAATGCATTCATACCCACATCGTCCCAAACACTCGCGTTCACTAGCTATGCATGTGCGCTTCAAATTGACACCGGTTTCGATGCCGTCTGATGCATCCGCCTGTGCGTTTATGCAGCATCCCTGACCCCTTGTTATTCGATTTAATAGTAATTATTTAATCCTGATTTAATGTTAAATATTTTGGGTACCCATTTTTCGATCGACTGATGCGCCCATGCATTCATACCCACATCGTCCTAAACACTCGCGTTCACTAGCTATGCATGTGCGCTTCAAATTGACACCGGTTTTGATGCCGTCTGATGCATCCGTCTGTGCGTTTATGCAGCATCCCTGACCCCTTGTTATTCGATTTAATAGTAATTATTTAATCCTGATTTAATGTTAAATATTTTGGGTACCCATTTTTCGATCGACTGATGCGCCCATGCATTCATACCCACATCGTCCCAAACACTCGCGTTCACTAGCTATGCATGTGCGCTTCAAATTGACACCGGTTTCGATGCCGTCTGATGCATCCGTCTGTGCGTTTATGCAGCATCCCTGACCCCTTGTTATTCGATTTAATAGTAATTATTTAATCCTGATTTAATGTTAAATATTTTGGGTACCCATTTTTCGATCGACTGATGCGCCCATGCATTCATACCCACATCGTCCCAAACACTCGCGTTCACTAGCTATGCATGTGCGCTTCAAATTGACACCGGTTTCGATGCCGTCTGATGCATCCGTCTGTGCGTTTATGCAGCATCCCTGACCCCTTGTTATTCGATTTAATAGTAATTATTTAATCCTGATTTAATGTTAAATATTTTGGGTACCCATTTTTCGATCGACTGATGCGCCAATGCATTCATACCCACATCGTCCCAAACACTCGCGTTCACTAGCTATGCATGTGCGCTTCAAATTGACAACAGTTTCGATGTCGTCTGATGCATCCGTCTGTGCGTTTATGCAGCATCCCTGACCCCTTGTTATTCGATTTAATAGTAATTATTTAATCCTGATTTAATGTTAAATATTTTGGGTACCCATTTTTCGATCGACTGATGCGCCCATGCATTCATACCAACATCGTCCCAAACACTCGCGTTCACTAGCTATGCATGTGCGCTTCAAATTGACACCGGTTTCGATGCCGTCTGATGCATCCGTCTGTGCGTTTATGCAGCATCCCTGACCCCTTGTAATTCGATTTAATAGTAATTATTTAATCCTGATTTAATGTTAAATATTTTGGGTACCCATTTTTCGATCGACTGATGCGCCCATGCATTCATACCCACATCGTCCCAAACACTCGCGTTCACTAGCTATGCATGTGCGCTTCAAATTGCCACCGGTTTCGATGCCGTCTGCTGCATCCGTCTGTGCGTTTATGCAGCATCCCTGACCCCTTGTTATTCGATTTAATAGTAATTATTTAATCCTGATTTAATGTTAAATACTTTGGGTACCCATTTTTCGATCGACTGATGCGCCCATGCATTCATACCCACATCGTCCCAAACACTCGCGTTCACTAGCTATGCATGTGCGCTTCAAATTGACACCGGTTTCGATGCCGTCTGATGCATCCGTCTGTGCCTTTATGCAGCATCCCTGACCCCTTGTTATTCGATTTAATAGTAATTATTTAATCCTGATTTAATGTTAAATACTTTGGGTACCCATTTTTCGATCGACTGATGCGCCCATGCATTCATACCAACATCGTCCCAAACACTCGCGTTCACTAGCTATGCATGTGCGCTTCAAATTGACACCGGTTTCGATGCCGTCTGATGCATCCGTCTGTGCGTTTATGCAGCATCCCTGACCCCTTGTAATTCGATTTAATAGTAATTATTTAATCCTGATTTAATGTTAAATATTTTGGGTACCCATTTTTCGATCGACTGATGCGCCCATGCATTCATACCCACATCGTCCCAAACACTCGCGTTCACTAGCTATGCATGTGCGCTTCAAATTGCCACCGGTTTCGATGCCGTCTGCTGCATCCGTCTGTGCGTTTATGCAGCATCCCTGACCCCTTGTTATTCGATTTAATAGTAATTATTTAATCCTGATTTAATGTTAAATACTTTGGGTACCCATTTTTCGATCGACTGATGCGCCCATGCATTCATACCCACATCGTCCCAAACACTCGCGTTCACTAGCTATGCATGTGCGCTTCAAATTGACACCGGTTTCGATGCCGTCTGATGCATCCGTCTGTGCCTTTATGCAGCATCCCTGACCCCTTGTTATTCGATTTAATAGTAATTATTTAATCCTGATTTAATGTTAAATACTTTGGGTACCCATTTTTCGATCGACTGATGCGCCCATGCATTCATACCCACATCGTCCCAAACACTCGCGTTCACGAGCTATGCATGTGCGCTTCAAATTGACACCGGTTTCGATGCCGTCTGATGCATTCGTCTGTGCGTTTATGCAGCATCCCTGACCCCTTGTTATTCGATTTAATAGTAATTATTTAATCCTGATTTAATGTTAAATATTTTGGGTACCCATTTTTCGATCGACTGATGCGCCCATGCATTCATACCCACATCGTCCCAAACACTCGCGTTCACTAGCTATGCATGTGCGCTTCAAATTGACACCGGTTTCGATGCCGTCTGATGCATCCGTCTGTGCGTTTATGCAGCATCCCTGACCCCTTGTTATTCGATTTAATAGTAATTATTTAATCCTGATTTAATGTTAAATATTTTGGGTACCCATTTTTCGATCGACTGATGCGCCCATGCATTCATACCCACATCGTCCCAAACACTCGCGTTCACTAGCTATGCATGTGCGCTTCAAATTGACACCGGTTTCGATGCCGTCTGATGCATCCGTTTGTGCGTTTATGCAGCATCCCTGACCCCTTGTTATTCGATTTAATAGTAATTATTTAATCCTGATTTAATGTTAAATATTTTGGGTACCCATTTTTCGATCGACTGATGCGCCCATGCATTCATACCCACATCGTCCCAAACACTCGCGTTCACTAGCTATGCATGTGCGCTTCAAATTGACACCGGTTTCGATGCCGTCTGATGCATCCGTCTGTGCGTTTATGCAGCATCCCTGACCCCTTGTTATTCGATTTAATAGTAATTATTTAATCCTGATTTAATGTTAAATATTTTGGGTACCCATTTTTCGATCGACTGATGCGCCAATGCATTCATACCCACATCGTCCCAAACACTCGCGTTCACTAGCTATGCATGTGCGCTTCAAATTGACACCAGTTTCGATGTCGTCTGATGCATCCGTCTGTGCGTTTATGCAGCATCCCTGACCCCTTGTTATTCGATTTAATAGTAATTATTTAATCCTGATTTAATGTTAAATATTTTGGGTACCCATTTTTCGATCGACTGATGCGCCCATGCATTCATACCAACATCGTCCCAAACACTCGCGTTCACTAGCTATGCATGTGCGCTTCAAATTGACACCGGTTTCGATGCCGTCTGATGCATCCGTCTGTGCGTTTATGCAGCATCCCTGACCCCTTGTAATTCGATTTAATAGTAATTATTTAATCCTGATTTAATGTTAAATATTTTGGGTACCCATTTTTCGATCGACTGATGCGCCCATGCATTCATACCCACATCGTCCCAAACACTCGCGTTCACTAGCTATGCATGTGCGCTTCAAATTGCCACCGGTTTCGATGCCGTCTGCTGCATCCGTCTGTGCGTTTATGCAGCATCCCTGACCCCTTGTTATTCGATTTAATAGTAATTATTTAATCCTGATTTAATGTTAAATATTTTGGGTACCCATTTTCCGATCGACTGATGCGTCCATGCATTCATACCCACATCGTCCCAAACACTCGCGTTCACTAGCTATGCATGTGCGCTTCAAATTGACACCGGTTTCGATGCCGTCTGATGCATTCGTCTGTGCCTTTATGCAGCATCCCTGACCCCTTGTTATTCGATTTAATAGTAATTATTTAATCCTGATTTAATGTTAAATATTTTGGGTACCCGTTTTTCGATCGACTGATGCGCCCATGCATTCAAACCCACATCGTCCCAAACACTCGCGTTCACTAGCTATGCATGTGCGCTTCAAATTGACACCGGTTTCGATGCCGTCTGATGCATCCGTCTGTGCGTTTATGCAGCATCCCTGACCCCTTGTTATTCGATTTAATAATAATTATTTAATCCTGATTTAATGTTAAATATGTTGGGTACCCATTTTTCGATCGACTGATGCGCCCATGCATTCATACCCACATCGTCCCAAACACTCGCGTTCACTAGCTATGCATGTGCGCTTCAAATTGACACCGGTTTCGATGCCGTCTGATGCATCCGTCTGTGCGTTTATGCAGCATCCCTGACCCCTTGTTATTCGATTTAATAGTAATTATTTAATCCTGATTTAATGTTAAATATTTTGGGTACCCATTTTTCGATCGACTGATGCGCCCATGCATTCATACCCACATCGTCCCAAACACTCGCGTTCACTAGCTATGCATGTGCGCTTCAAATTGACACCGGTTTCGATGCCGTCTGATGCATCCGTCTGTGCGTTTATGCAGCATCCCTGACCCTTTGTTATTCGATTTAATAGTAATTATTTAATCCTGATTTAATGTTAAATATTTTGGGTACCCATTTTTCGATCGACTGATGCGCCCATGCATTCATACCCACATCGTCCCAAACACTCGCGTTCACTAGCTATGCATGTGCGCTTCTAATTGACACCGGTTTCGATGCCGTCTGATGCATCCGTCTGTGCGTTTATGCAGCATCCCTGACCCCTTGTTATTCGATTTAATAGTAATTATTTAATCCTGATTTAATGTTAAATATTTTGGGTACCCATTTTTCGATCGACTGATGCGCCCATGCATTCATACCCACATCGTCCCAAACACTCGCGTTCACTAGCTATGCATGTGCGCTTCAAATTGACACCGGTTTCGATGCCGTCTGATGCATCCGTCTGTGCGTTTATGCAGCATCCCTGACCCCTTGTTATTCGATTTAATAGTAATTATTTAATCCTGATTTAATGTTAAATATTTTGGGTACCCATTTTTCGATCGACTGATGCGCCAATGCATTCATACCCACATCGTCCCAAACACTCGCGTTCACTAGCTATGCATGTGCGCTTCAAATTGACACCAGTTTCGATGTCGTCTGATGCATCCGTCTGTGCGTTTATGCAGCATCCCTGACCCCTTGTTATTCGATTTAATAGTAATTATTTAATCCTGATTTAATGTTAAATATTTTGGGTACCCATTTTTCGATCGACTGATGCGCCCATGCATTCATACCAACATCGTCCCAAACACTCGCGTTCACTAGCTATGCATGTGCGCTTCAAATTGACACCGGTTTCGATGCCGTCTGATGCATCCGTCTGTGCGTTTATGCAGCATCCCTGACCCCTTGTTATTCGATTTAATAGTAATTATTTAATCCTGATTTAATGTTAAATATTTTGGGTACCCATTTTTCGATCGACTGATGCGCCCATGCATTCATACCCACATCGTCCCAAACACTCGCGTTCACTAGCTATGCATGTGCGCTTCAAATTGCCACCGGTTTCGATGCCGTCTGATGCATCCGTCTGTGCGTTTATGCAGCATCCCTGACCCCTTGTTATTCGATTTAATAGTAATTATTTAATCCTGATTTAATGTTAAATATTTTGGGTACCCATTTTCCGATCGACTGATGCGCCCATGCATTCATACCCACATCGTCCCAAACACTCGCGTTCACTAGCTATGCATGTGCGCTTCAAATTGACACCGGTTTCGATGCCGTCTGATGCATCCGTCTGTGCGTTTATGCAGCATCCCTGACCCCTTGTTATTCGATTTAATAGTAATTATTTAATCCTGATTTAATGTTAAATATTTTGGGTACCCATTTTTCGATCGACTGATGCGCCCATGCATTCAAACCCACATCGTCCCAAACACTCGCGTTCACTAGCTATGCATGTGCGCTTCAAATTGACACCGGTTTCGATGCCGTCTGATGCATCCGTCTGTGCGTTTATGCAGCATCCCTGACCCCTTGTTATTCGATTTAATAATAATTATTTAATCCTGATTTAATGTTAAATATTTTGGGTACCCATTTTTCGATCGACTGATGCGCCAATGCATTCATACCCACATCGTCCCAAACACTCGCGTTCACTAGCTATGCATGTGCGCTTCAAATTGACACCGGTTTCGATGCCGTCTGATGCATCCGTCTGTGCGTTTATGCAGCATCCCTGACCCCTTGTAATTCGATTTAATAGTAATTATTTAATCCTGATTTAATGTTAAATATTTTGGGTACCCATTTTTCGATCGACTGATGCGCCCATGCATTCATACCCACATCGTCCCAAACACTCGCGTTCACTAGCTATGCATGTGCGCTTAAAATTGGCACCGGTTTCGATGCCGTCTGATGCATCCGTCTGTGCGTTTATGCAGCATCCCTGACCCCTTGTTATTCGATTTAATAGTAATTATTTAATCCTGATTTAATGTTAAATATTTTGGGTACCCATTTTCCGATCGACTGATGCGCCCATGCATTCATACCCACATCGTCCCAAACACTCGCGTTCACTAGCTATGCATGTGCGCTTCAAATTGACACCGGTTTCGATGCCGTCTGATGCATCCGTCTGTGCGTTTATGCAGCATCCCTGACCCCTTGTTATTCGATTTAATAGTAATTATTTAATCCTGATTTAATGTTAAATATTTTGGGTACCCATTTTTCGATCGACTGATGCGCCCATGCATTCAAACCCACATCGTCCCAAACACTCGCGTTCACTAGCTATGCATGTGCGCTTCAAATTGACACCGGTTTCGATGCCGTCTGATGCATCCGTCTGTGCGTTTATGCAGCATCCCTGACCCCTTGTTATTCGATTTAATAATAATTATTTAATCCTGATTTAATGTTAAATATGTTGGGTACCCATTTTTCGATCGACTGATGCGCCCATGCATTCATACCCACATCGTCCCAAACACTCGCGTTCACTAGCTATGCATGTGCGCTTCAAATTGACACCGGTTTCGATGCCGTCTGATGCATCCGTCTGTGCGTTTATGCAGCATCCCTGACCCCTTGTTATTCGATTTAATAGTAATTATTTAATCCTGATTTAATGTTAAATATTTTGGGTACCCATTTTTCGATCGACTGATGCGCCCATGCATTCATACCCACATCGTCCCAAACACTGGCGTTCACTAGCTATGCATGTGCGCTTCAAATTGACACCGGTTTCGATGCCGTCTGATGCATCCGTCTGTGCGTTTATGCAGCATCCCTGACCCCTTGTTATTCGATTTAATAGTAATTATTTAATCCTGATTTAATGTTAAATATTTTGGGTACCCATTTTTCGATCGACTGATGCGCCCATGCATTCATACCCACATCGTCCCAAACACTCGCGTTCACTAGCTATGCATGTGCGCTTCAAATTGACACCGGTTTCGATGCCGTCTGATGCATCCGTCTGTGCGTTTATGCAGCATCCCTGACCCTTTGTTATTCGATTTAATAGTAATTATTAAATCCTGATTTAATGTTAAATATGTTGGGTAAACATTTTTCGATCGACTGATGCGCCCATGCATTCATACCCACATCGTCCCAAACACTCGCGTTCACTAGCTATGCATGTGCGCTTCAAATTGACACCGGTTTCGATGCCGTCTGATGCATCCGTCTGTGCGTTTATGCAGCATCCCTGACCCCTTGTTATTCGATTTAATAGTAATTATTTAATCCTGATTTAATGTTAAATATTTTGGTTACCCATTTTTCGATCGACTGATGCGCCCATGCATTCATACCCACATCGTCCCAAACACTCGCGTTCACTAGCTATGCATGTGCGCTTCAAATTGACACCGGTTTCGATGCCGTCTGATGCATCCGTCTGTGCGTTTATGCAGCATCCCTGACCCCTTGTTATTCGTTTTAATAGTAATTATTTAATCCTGATTTAATGTTAAATATTTTGGGTACCCATTTATCGATCGACTGATGCGCCCATGCATTCATACCCACATCGTCCCAAACACTCGCGTTCACTAGCTATGCATGTGCGCTTCAAATTGACACCGGTTTCGATGCCGTCTGATGCATCCGTCTGTGCGTTTATGCAGCATCCCTGACCCCTTGTTATTCGATTTAATAGTAATTATTTAATCCTGATTTAATGTTAAATATTTTGGGTACCCATTTTTCGATGGACTGATGCGCCCATGCTTTCATACCCACATCGTCCCAAACACTCGCGTTCACTAGCTATGCATGTGCGCTTCAAATTGACACCGGTTTCGATGCCGTCTGATGCATCCGTCTGTGCGTTTATGCAGCATCCCTGACCCCTTGTTATTCGATTTAATAGTAATTATTTAATCCTGATTTAATGTTAAATATTTTGGGTACCCATTTTTCGATCGACTGATGCGCCCATGCATTCATACCCACATCGTCCCAAACACTGGCGTTCACTAGCTATGCATGTGCGCTTCAAATTGACACCGGTTTCGATGCCGTCTGATGCATCCGTCTGTGCGTTTATGCAGCATCCCTGACCCCTTGTTATTCGATTTAATAATAATTATTTAATCCTGATTTAATGTTAAATATGTTGGGTACCCATTTTTCGATCGACTGATGCGCCCATGCATTCATACCCACATCGTCCCAAACACTCGCGTTCACTAGCTATGCATGTGCGCTTCAAATTGACACCGGTTTCGATGCCGTCTGATGCATCCGTCTGTGCGTTTATGCAGCATCCCTGACCCCTTGTTATTCGATTTAATAGTAATTATTTAATCCTGATTTAATGTTAAATATATTGGGTACCCATTTTTCGATCGACTGATGCGCCCATGCATTCATACCCATATCGTCCCAAACACTCGCGTTTACTAGCTATGCATGTGCGCTTCAAATTGACACCGGTTTCGATGCCGTCTGATGCATCCGTCTGTGCGTTTATGCAGCATCCCTGACCCCTTGTTATTCGATTTAATAGTAATTATTTAATCCTGATTTAATGTTAAATATTTTGGGTACCCATTTTTCGATCGACTGATGCGCCCATGCATTCATACCCACATCGTCCCAAACACTCGCGTTCACTAGCTATGCATGTGCGCTTCAAATTGACACCGGTTTCGATGCCGTCTGATGCATCCGTCTGTGCGTTTATGCAGCATCCCTGACCCCTTGTTATTCGATTTAATAGTAATTATTTAATCCTGATTTAATGTTAAATATTTTGGGTACCCATTTTTCGATCGACTGATGCGCCCATGCATTCATACCCACATCGTCCCAAACACTCGCGTTCACTAGCTATGCATGTGCGCTTCAAATTGACACCGGTTTCGATGCCGTCTGATGCATCCGTCTGTGCGTTTATGCAGCATCCCTGACCCCTTGTTATTCGATTTAATAGTAATTATTTAATCCTGATTTAATGTTAAATATTTTGGGTACCCATTTTTCGATCGACTGATGCGCCCATGCATTCATACCCACATCGTCCCAAACACTCGCGTTCACTAGCTATGCATGTGCGCTTCAAATTGACACCGGTTTCGATGCCGTCCGATGCATCCGTCTGTGCGTTTATGCAGCATCCCTGACCCCTTGTTATTCGATTTAATAGTAATTATTTAATCCTGATTTAATGTTAAATATTTTGGGTACCCATTTTTCGATCGACTGATGCGCCCATGCATTCATACCCACATCGTCCCAAACACTCGCGTTGACTAGCTATGCATGTGCGCTTCAAATTGACACCGGTTTCGATGCCGTCTGATGCATCCGTCTGTGCGTTTATGCAGCATCCCTGACCCCTTGTTATTCGATTTAATAGTAATTATTTAATCCTGATTTAATGTTAAATATTTTGGGTACCCATTTTTCGATCGACTGATGCGCCCATGCATTCATACCCACATCGTCCCAAACACTCGCGTTCACTAGCTATGCATGTGCGCTTCAAATTGACACCGGTTTCGATGCCGTCTGATGCATCCGTCTGTGCGTTTATGCAGCATCCCTGACCCCTTGTTATTCGATTTAATAGTAATTATTTAATCCTGATTTAATGTTAAATATTTTGGGTACCCATTTTTCGATCGACTGATGCGCCCATGCATTCATACCCACATCGTCCCAAACACTCGCGTTCACTAGCTATGCATGTGCGCTTCAAATTGACACCGGTTTCGATGCCGTCTGATGCATCCGTCTGTGCGTTTATGCAGCATCCCTGACCCCTTGTTATTCGATTTAATAGTAATTATTTAATCCTGATTTAATGTTAAATATTTTGGGTACCCATTTTTCGATCGACTGATGCGCCCATGTATTCATACCCACATCGTCCCAAACACTCGCGTTCACTAGCTATGCATGTGCGCTTCAAATTGACACCGGTTTCGATGCCGTCTGATGCATCCGTCTGTGCGTTTATGCAGCATCCCTGACCCCTTGTTATTCGATTTAATAGTAATTATTTAATCCTGATTTAATGTAAAATATTTTGGGTACCCATTTTTCGATCGACTGATGCGCCCATGCATTCATACCCACATCGTCCCAAACACTCGCGTTCACTAGCTATGCATGTGCGCTTCATATTGACACCGGTTTCGATGCCGTCTGATGCATCCGTCTGTGCGTTTATGCAGCATCCCTGACCCCTTGTTATTCGATTTAATAGTAATTATTTAATCCTGATTTAATGTTAAATATTTACGGTACCCATTTTTCGATCTACTGATGCGCCCATGCATTCATACCCACATCGTCCCAAACACTCGCGTTCACTAGCTATGCATGTGCGCTTCAAATTGACACCGGTTTCGATGCCGTCTGATGCATCCGTCTGTGCGTTTATGCAGTATCCCTGACCCCTTGTTATTCGATTTAATAGTAATTATTTAATCCTGATTATATGTAAAATATTTTGGGTACCCATTTTTCGATCGACTGATGCGCCCATGCATTCATACCCACATCGTCCCAAACACTCGCGTTCACTAGCTATGCATGTGCGCTTCATATTGACACCGGTTTCGATGCCGTCTGATGCATCCGTCTGTGCGTTTATGCAGCATCCCTGACCCCTTGTTATTCGATTTAATAGTGATTATTTAATCCTGATTTAATGTTAAATATTTTGGGTACCCATTTTTCGATCAACTGATGCGCCCATGCATTCATACCCACATCGTCCCAAACACTCGCGTTCACTAGCTATACATGTGTGCTTCAAATTGACACCGGTTTCGATGCCGTCTGATGCATCCGTCTGTGCGTTTATGCAGCATCCCTGACCCCTTGTTATTCGATTTAATAGTAATTATTTAATCCTGATTTAATGTTAAATATTTTGGGTACCCATTTTTCGATCGACTGATGCGCCCATGCATTCATACCCATATCGTCCCAAACACTCGCGTTCACTAGCTATGCATGTGCGCTTCAAATTGACACCGGTTTCGATGCCGTCTGATGCATCCGTCTGTGCGTTTATGCAGCATCCCTGACCCCTTGTTATTCGATTTAATAGTAATTATTTAATCCTGATTTAATGTTAAATATTTTGGGTACCCATTTTTCGATCGACTGATGCGCCCATGCATTCATACCCACATCGTCCCAAACACTCGCGTTCACTAGCTATGCATGTGCGCTTCAAATTGACACCGGTTTCGATGCCGTCTGATGCATCCGTCTGTGCGTTTATGCAGCATCCCTGACCCCTTGTTATTCGATTTAATAGTAATTATTTAATCCTGATTTAATGTTAAATATTTTGGGTACCCATTTTTCGATCGACTGATGCGCCCATGCATTCATACCCACATCGTCCCAAACACTCGCGTTCACTAGCTATGCATGTGCGCTTCAAATTGACACCGGTTTCGATGCCGTCTGATGCATCCCTCTGTGCGTTTATGCAGCATCCCTGACCCCTTGTTATTCGATTTAATAGTAATTATTTAATCCTGATTTAATGTTAAATATTTTGGGTACCCATTTTTCGATCGACTGATGCGCCCATGCATTCATACCCACATCGTCCCAAACACTCGCGTTCACTAGCTATGCATGTGCGCTTCAAATTGACACCGGTTTCGATGCCGTCCGATGCATCCGTCTGTGCGTTTATGCAGCATCCCTGACCCCTTGTTATTCGATTTAATAGTAATTATTTAATCCTGATTTAATGTTAAATATTTTGGGTACCCATTTTTCGATCGACTGATGCGCCCATGCATTCATACCCACATCGTCCCAAACACTCGCGTTCACTAGCTATGCATGTGCGCTTCAAATTGACACCGGTTTCGATGCCGTCTGATGCATCCGTCTGTGCGTTTATGCAGCATCCCTGACCCCTTGTTATTCGATTTAATAGTAATTATTTAATCCTGATTTAATGTTAAATATTTTGGGTACCTATTTTTCGATCGACTGATGCGCCCATGCATTCATACCCACATCGTCCCAAACACTCGCGTTCACTAGCTATGCATGTGCGCTTCAAATTGACACCGGTTTCGATGCCGTCTGATGCATCCGTCTGTGCGTTTATGCAGCATCCCTGACCCCTTGTTATTCGATTTAATAGTAATTATTTAATCCTGATTTAATGTAAAATATTTTGGGTACCCATTTTTCGATCGACTGATGCGCCCATGCATTCATACCCACATCGTCCCAAACACTCGCGTTCACTAGCTATGCATGTGCGCTTCATATTGACACCGGTTTCGATGCCGTCTGATGCATCCGTCTGTGCGTTTATGCAGCATCCCTGACCCCTTGTTATTCGATTTAATAGTGATTATTTAATTCTGATTTAATGTAAAATATTTTGGGTACCCATTTTTCGATCAACTGATGCGCCCATGCATTCATACCCACATCGTCCCAAACACTCGCGTTCACTTGCTATACATGTGCGCTTCAAATTGACACCGGTTTCGATGCCGTCTGATGCATCCGTCTGTGCGTTTATGCAGCATCCCTGACCCCTTGTTATTCGATTTAATAGTAATTATTTAATCCTGATTTAATGTTAAATATTTTGGGTACCCATTTTTCGATCGACTGATGCGCCCATGCATTCATACCCATATCGTCCCAAACACTCGCGTTCACTAGCTATGCATGTGCGCTTCAAATTGACACCGGTTTCGATGCCGTCTGATGCATCCGTCTGTGCGTTTATGCAGCATCCCTGACCCCTTGTTATTCGATTTAATAGTAATTATTTAATCCTGATTTAATGTTAAATATTTTGGGTACCCATTTTTCGATCGACTGATGCGCCCATGCATTCATACCCACATCGTCCCAAACACTCGCGTTCACTAGCTATGCATGTGCGCTTCAAATTGACACCGGTTTCGATGCCGTCTGATGCATCCGTCTGTGCGTTTATGCAGCATCCCTGACCCCTTGTTATTCGATTTAATAGTAATTATTTAATCCTGATTTAATGTTAAATATTTTGGGTACCCATTTTTCGATCGACTGATGCGCCCATGCATTCATACCCACATCGTCCCAAACACTCGCGTTCACTAGCTATGCATGTGCGCTTCAAATTGACACCGGTTTCGATGCCGTCTGATGCATCCGTCTGTGCGTTTATGCAGCATCCCTGACCCCTTGTTATTCGATTTAATAGTAATTATTTAATCCTGATTTAATGTTAAATATTTTGGGTACCCATTTTTCGATCGACTGATGCGCCCATGCATTCATACCCACATCGTCCCAAACACTCGCGTTCACTAGCTATGCATGTGCGCTTCAAATTGACACCGGTTTCGATGCCGTCTGATGCATCCGTCTGTGCGTTTATGCAGCATCCCTGACCCCTTGTTATTCGATTTAATAGTAATTATTTAATCCTGATTTAATGTTAAATATTTTGGGTACCCATTTTTCGATCGACTGATGCGCCCATGCATTCATACCCACATCGTCCCAAACACTCGCGTTCACTAGCTATGCATGTGCGCTTCAAATTGACACCGGTTTCGATGCCGTCTGATGCATCCGTCTGTGCGTTTATGCAGCAAACTTGACCCCTTGTTATTCGATTTAATAGTAATTATTTAATCCTGATTTAATGTTAAATATTTTGGGTACCCATTTTTCGATCGACTGATGCGCCCATGCATTCATACCCACATCGTCCCAAACACTCGCGTTCACTAGATATGCATGTGCGCTTCAAATTGACACCGGTTTCGATGCCGTCTGATGCATCCGTCTGTGCGTTTATGCAGCATCCCTGACCCCTTGTTATTCGATTAAATAGTAATTATTTAATCCTGATTTAATGTTAAATATTTTGGGTACCCATTTTTCGATAGACTGATGCGCCCATGCATTCATACCCACATCGTCCCAAACACTCGCGTTCACTAGCTATGCATGTGCCCTTCAAATTGACACCGGTTTCGATGCCGTCTGATGCATCCGTCTGTGCGTTTATGCAGCATCCCTGACCCCTTGTTATTCGATTTAATAGTAATTATTTAATCCTGATTTAATGTTAAATATTTTGGGTACCCATTTTTCGATCGACTGATGCGCCCATGCATTCATACCCACATCGTCCCAAACACTCGCGTTGACTAGCTATGCATGTGCGCTTCAAATTGACACCGTTTTCGATGCCGTCTGATGCATCCGTCTGTGCGTTTATGCAGCATCCCTGACCCCTTGTTATTCGATTTAATAGTTATTATTTAATCCTGATTTAATGTTAAATATTTTGGGTACCCATTTTTCGATCGACTGATGCGCCCATGCATTCATACCCACATCGTCCCAAACACTCGCGTTCACTAGCTATGCATGTGCGCTTCAAATTGACACCGGTTTCGATGCCGTCTGATGCATCCGTCTGTGCGTTTATGCAGCATCCCTGACCCCTTGTTATTCGATTTAATAGTAACTATTTAATCCTGATTTAATGTTAAATATTTTGGGTACCCATTTTTCGATCGACTGATGCGCCCATGCATTCATACCCACATCGTCCCAAACACTCGCGTTCACTAGCTATGCATGTGCGCTTCAAATTGACACCTTTTTCGATGCCGTCTGATGCATCCGTCTGTGCGTTTATGCAGCATCCCTGACCCCTTGCTATTCGATTTAATAGTAATTATTTAATCCTGATTTAATGTTAAATATTTTGGGTACCCATTTTTCGATCGACTGATGCGCCCATGCATTCATACCCACATCGTCCCAAACACTCGTGTTCACTAGCTATGTATGTGCGCTTCAAATTGACACCGGTTTCGATGCCGTCTGATGCATCCGTCTGTGCGTTTATGCAGCATCCCTGACCCCTTGTTATTCGATTTAATAGTAATTATTTAATACTGATTTAATGTTAAATATTTTGGGTACCCATTTTTCGATCGACTGATGCGCCCATGCATTCATACCCACATCGTCCCAAACACTCGCGTTCACTAGCTATGCATGTGCGCTTCAAATTGACACCGGTTTCGATGCCGTCTGATGCATCCGTCTGTGCGTTTATGCAGCATCCCTGACCCCTTGTTATTCGATTTAATAGTAATTATTTAATCCTGATTTAATGTTAAATATTTTGGGTACCCATTTTTCGATCGACTGATGCGCCCATGCATTCATACCCACATCGTCCCAAATACTCGCGTTCACTAGCTATGCATGTGCGCTTCAAATTGACACCGGTTTCGATGCCGTCTGATGCATCCGTCTGTGCGTTTATGCAGCATCCCTGACCCCTTGTTATTCGATTTAATAGTAATTATTTAATCCTGATTTAATGTAAAATATTTTGGGTACCCATTTTTCGATCGACTGATGCGCCAATGCATTCATACCCACATCGTCCCAAACACTCGCGTTCACTAGCTATGCATGTGCGCTTCATATTGACACCGGTTTCGATGCCGTCTGATGCATCCGTCTGTGCGTTTATGCAGCATCCCTGACCCCTTGTTATTCGATTTAATAGTGATTATTTAATCCTGATTTAATGTTAAATATTTTGGGTACCCATTTTTCGATCAACTGATGCGCCCATGCATTCATACCCACATCGTCCCAAACACTCGCGTTCACTAGCTATACATGTGCGCTTCAAATTGACACCGGTTTCGATGCCGTCTGATGCATCCGTCTGTGCGTTTATGCAGCATCCCTGACCCCTTGTTATTCGATTTAATAGTAATTATTTAATCCTGATTTAATGTTAAATATTTTGGGTACCCATTTTTCGATCGACTGATGCGCCCATGCATTCATACCCATATCGTCCCAAACACTCGCGTTCACTAGCTATGCATGTGCGCTTCAAATTGACACCGGTTTCGATGCCGTCTGATGCATCCGTCTGTGCGTTTATGCAGCATCCCTGACCCCTTGTTATTCGATTTAATAGTAATTATTTAATCCTGATTTAATGTTAAATATTTTGGGTACCCATTTTTCGATCGACTGATGCGCCCATGCATTCATACCCATATCGTCCCAAACACTCGCGTTCACTAGCTATGCATGTGCGCTTCAAATTGACACCGGTTTCGATGCCGTCTGATGCATCCGTCTGTGCGTTTATGCAGCATCCCTGACCCCTTGTTATTCGATTTAATAGTAATTATTTAATCCTGATTTAATGTTAAATATTTTGGGTACCCATTTTTCGATCGACTGATGCGCCCATGCATTCATACCCACATCGTCCCAAACACTCGCGTTCACTAGCTATGCATGTGCGCTTCAAATTGACACCGGTTTCGATGCCGTCTGATGCATCCCTCTGTGCGTTTATGCAGCATCCCTGACCCCTTGTTATTCGATTTAATAGTAATTATTTAATCCTGATTTAATGTTAAATATTATGGGTACCCATTTTTCGATCGACTGATGCGCCCATGCATTCATACCCACATCGTCCCAAACACTCGCGTTCACTAGCTATGCATGTGCGCTTCAAATTGACACCGGTTTCGATGCCGTCTGATGCATCCGTCTGTGCGTTTATGCAGCATCCCTGACCCCTTGTTATTCGATTTAATAGTAATTATTTAATCCTGATTTAATGTTAAATATTTTGGGTACCCATTTTTCGATCGACTGATGCGCCCATGCATTCATACCCACATCGTCCCAAATACTCGCGTTCACTAGCTATGCATGTGCGCTTCAAATTGACACCGGTTTCGATGCCGTCTGATGCATCCGTCTGTGCGTTTATGCAGCATCCCTGACCCCTTGTTATTCGATTTAATAGTAATTATTTAATCCTGATTTAATGTTAAATATTTTGGGTACCCATTTTTCGATCGACTGATGCGCCCATGCATTCATACCCACATCGTCCCAAACACTCGCGTTCACTAGCTATGCATGTGCGCTTCATATTGACACCGGTTTCGATGCCGTCTGATGCATCCGTCTGTGCGTTTATGCAGCATCCCTGACCCCTTGTTATTCGATTTAATAGTGATTATTTAATCCTGATTTAATGTTAAATATTTTGGGTACCCATTTTTCGATCAACTGATGCGCCCATGCATTCATACCCACATCGTCCCAAACACTCGCGTTCACTAGCTATACATGTGCGCTTCAAATTGACACCGGTTTCGATGCCGTCTGATGCATCCGTCTGTGCGTTTATGCAGCATCCCTGACCCCTTGTTATTCGATTTAATAGTAATTATTTAATCCTGATTTAATGTTAAATATTTTGGGTACCCATTTTTCGATCGACTGATGCGCCCATGCATTCATACCCACATCGTCCCAAACACTCGCGTTCACTAGCTATGCATGTGCGCTTCAAATTGACACCGGTTTCGATGCCGTCTGATGCATCCCTCTGTGCGTTTATGCAGCATCCCTGACCCCTTGTTATTCGATTTAATAGTAATTATTTAATCCTGATTTAATGTTAAATATTTTGGGTACCCATTTTTCGATCGACTGATGCGCCCATGCATTCATACCCACATCGTCCCAAACACTCGCGTTCACTAGCTATGCATGTGCGCTTCAAATTGACACCGGTTTCGATGCCGTCCGATGCATCCGTCTGTGCGTTTATGCAGCATCCCTGACCCCTTGTTATTCGATTTAATAGTAATTATTTAATCCTGATTTAATGTTAAATATTTTGGGTACCCATTTTTCGATCGACTGATGCGCCCATGCATTCATACCCACATCGTCCCAAACACTCGCGTTCACTAGCTATGCATGTGCGCTTCAAATTGACACCGGTTTCGATGCCGTCTGATGCATCCCTCTGTGCGTTTATGCAGCATCCCTGACCCCTTGTTATTCGATTTAATAGTAATTATTTAATCCTGATTTAATGTTAAATATTTTGGGTACCCATTTTTCGATCGACTGATGCGCCCATGCATTCATACCCACATCGTCCCAAACACTCGCGTTCACTAGCTATGCATGTGCGCTTCAAATTGACACCGGTTTCGATGCCGTCTGATGCATCCGCCTGTGCGTTTATGCAGCATCCCTGACCCCTTGTTATTCGATTTAATAGTAATTATTTAATCCTGATTTAATGTTAAATATTTTGGGTACCCATTTTTCGATCGACTGATGCGCCCATGCATTCATACCCACATCGTCCCAAACACTCGCGTTCACTAGCTATGCATGTGCGCTTCAAATTGACACCGGTTTCGATGCCGTCTGATGCATCCGTCTGTGCGTTTATGCAGCATCCCTGACCCCTTGTTATTCGATTTAATAGTAATTATTTAATCCTGATTTAATGTTAAATATTTTGGGTACCCATTTTTCGATCTACTGATGCGCCCATGCATTCATACCCACATCGTCCCAAACACTCGCGTTCACTAGCTATGCATGTGCGCTTCAAATTGACACCGGTTTCGATGCCGTCTGATGCATCCCTCTGTGCGTTTATGCAGCATCCCTGACCCCTTGTTATTCGATTTAATAGTAATTATTTAATCCTGATTTAATGTTAAATATTTTGGGTACCCATTTTTCGATCGACTGATGCGCCCATGCATTCATACCCATATCGTCCCAAACACTCGCGTTCACTAGCTATGCATGTGCGCTTCAAATTGACACCGGTTTCGATGCCGTCTGATGCATCCGTCTGTGCGTTTATGCAGCATCCCTGACCCCTTGTTATTCGATTTAATAGTAATTATTTAATCCTGATTTAATGTTAAATATTTTGGGTACCCATTTTTCGATCGACTGATGCGCCCATGCATTCATACCCACATCGTCCCAAACACTCGCGTTCACTAGCTATGCATGTGCGCTTCAAATTGACACCGGTTTCGATGCCGTCTGATGCATCCGTCTGTGCGTTTATGCAGCATCCCTGACCCCTTGTTATTCGATTTAATAGTAATTATTTAATCCTGATTTAATGTTAAATATTTTGGGTACCCATTTTTCGATCGACTGATGCGCCCATGCATTCATACCCACATCGTCCCAAACACTCGCGTTCACTAGCTATGCATGTGCGCTTCAAATTGACACCGGTTTCGATGCCGTCTGATGCATCCCTCTGTGCGTTTATGCAGCATCCCTGACCCCTTGTTATTCGATTTAATAGTAATTATTTAATCCTGATTTAATGTTAAATATTTTGGGTACCCATTTTTCGATCGACTGATGCGCCCATGCATTCATACCCACATCGTCCCAAACACTCGCGTTCACTAGCTATGCATGTGCGCTTCAAATTGACACCGGTTTCGATGCCGTCTGATGCATCCGCCTGTGCGTTTATGCAGCATCCCTGACCCCTTGTTATTCGATTTAATAGTAATTATTTAATCCTGATTTAATGTAAAATATTTTGGGTACCCATTTTTCGATCGACTGATGCGCCCATGCATTCATACCCACATCGTCCCAAACACTCGCGTTCACTAGCTATGCATGTGCGCTTCAAATTGACACCGGTTTCGATGCCGTCTGATGCATCCGTCTGTGCGTTTATGCAGCATCCCTGACCCCTTGTTATTCGATTTAATAGTAATTATTTAATCCTGATTTAATGTTAAATATTTTGGGTACCCATTTTTCGATCTACTGATGCGCCCATGCATTCATACCCACATCGTCCCAAACACTCGCGTTCACTAGCTATGCATGTGCGCTTCAAATTGACACCGGTTTCGATGCCGTCTGATGCATCCGTCTGTGCGTTTATGCAGCATCCCTGACCCCTTGTTATTCGATTTAATAGTAATTATTTAATCCTGATTTAATGTAAAATATTTTGGGTACCCATTTTTCGATCGACTGATGCGCCCATGCATTCATACCCACATCGTCCCAAACACTCGCGTTCACTAGCTACGCATGTGCGCTTCATATTGACACCGGTTTCGATGCCGTCTGATGCATCCGTCTGTGCGTTTATGCAGCATCCCTGACCCCTTGTTATTCGATTTAATAGTGATTATTTAATCCTGATTTAATGTAAAATATTTTGGGTACCCATTTTTCGATCAACTGATGCGCCCATGCATTCATACCCACATCGTCCCAAACACTCGCGTTCAATAGCTATACATGTGCGCTTCAAATTGACACCGGTTTCGATGCCGTCTGATGCATCCGTCTGTGCGTTTATGCAGCATCCCTGACCCCTTGTTATTCGATTTAATAGTAATTATTTAATCCTGATTTAATGTTAAATATTTTGGGTACCCATTTTTCGATCGACTGATGCGCCCATGCATTCATACCCATATCGTCCCAAACACTCGCGTTCACTAGCTATGCATGTGCGATTCAAATTGACACCGGTTTCGATGCCGTCTGATGCATCCGTCTGTGCGTTTATGCAGCATCCCTGACCCCTTGTTATTCGATTTAATAGTAATTATTTAATCCTGATTTAATGTTAAATATTTTGGGTACCCATTTTTCGATCGACTGATGCGCCCATGCATTCATACCCACATCGTCCCAAACACTCGCGTTCACTAGCTATGCATGTGCGCTTCAAATTGACACCGGTTTCGATGCCGTCTGATGCATCCGTCTGTGCGTTTATGCAGCATCCCTGACCCCTTGTTATTCGATTTAATAGTAATTATTTAATCCTGATTTAATGTTAAATATTTTGGGTACCCATTTTTCGATCGACTGATGCGCCCATGCATTCATACCCACATCGTCCCAAACACTCGCGTTCACTAGCTATGCATGTGCGCTTCAAATTGACACCGGTTTCGATGCCGTCTGATGCATCCGTCTGTGCGTTTATGCAGCATCCCTGACCCCTTGTTATTCGATTTAATAGTAATTATTTAATCCTGATTTAATGTTAAATATTTTGGGTACCCATTTTTCGATCGACTGATGCGCCCATGCATTCATACCCACATCGTCCCAAACACTCGCGTTCACTAGCTATGCATGTGCGCTTCAAATTGACACCGGTTTCGATGCCGTCTGATGCATCCGTCTGTGCGTTTATGCAGCATCCCTGACCCCTTGTTATTCGATTTAATAGTAATTATTTAATCCTGATTTAATGTTAAATATTTTGGGTACCCATTTTTCGATCGACTGATGCGCCCATGCATTCATACCCACATCGTCCCAAACACTCGCGTTCACTAGCTATGCATGTGCGCTTCAAATTGACACCGGTTTCGATGCCGTCTGATGCATCCGTCTGTGCGTTTATGCAGCATCCCTGACCCCTTGTTATTCGATTTAATAGTAATTATTTAATCCGGATTTAATGTTAAATATTTTGGGTACCCATTTTTCGATCGACTGATGCGCCCATGCATTCATACCCACATCGTCCCAAACACTCGCATTCACTAGATATGCATGTGCGCTTCAAATTGACACCGGTTTCGATGCCGTCTGATGCATCCGTCTGTGCGTTTATGCAGCATCCCTGACCCCTTGTTATTCGATTTAATAGTAATTATTTAATCCTGATTTAATGTTAAATATTTTGGGTACCCATTTTTCGATCGACTGATGCGCCCATGCATTCATACCCACATCGTCCCAAACACTCGCGTTCACTAGCTATGCATGTGCCCTTCAAATTGACACCGGTTTCGATGCCGTCTGATGCATCCGTCTGTGCGTTTATGCAGCATCCCTGACCCCTTGTTATTCGATTTAATAGTAATTATTTAATCCGGATTTAATGTTAAATATTTTGGGTACCCATTTTTCGATCGACTGATGCGCCCATGCATTCATACCCACATCGTCCCAAACACTCGCGTTCACTAGCTATGCATGTGCGCTTCAAATTGACACCGGTTTCGATGCCGTCTGATGCATCCGTCTGTGCGTTTATGCAGCATCCCTGACCCCTTGTTATTCGATTTAATAGTTATTATTTAATCCTGATTTAATGTTAAATATTTTGGGTACCCATTTTTCGATCGACTGATGCGCCCATGCATTCATACCCACATCGTCCAAACACTCGCGTTCACTAGCTATGCATGTGCGCTTCAAATTGACACCGGTTTCGATGCCGTCTGATGCATCCGTCTGTGCGTTTATGCAGCATCCCTGACCCCTTGTTATTCGATTTAATAGTAACTATTTAATCCTGATTTAATGTTAAATATTTTGGGTACCCATTTTTCGATCGACTGATGCGCCCATGCATTCATACCCACATCGTCCCAAACATTCGCGTTCACTAGCTATGCATGTGCGCTTCAAATTGACACCGGTTTCGATGCCGTCTGATGCATCCGTCTGTGCGTTTATGCAGCATCCCTGACCCCTTGCTATTCGATTTAATAGTAATTATTTAATCCTGATTTAATGTTAAATATTTTGGGTACCCATTTTTCGATCGACTGATGCGCCCATGCATTCATACCCACATCGTCCCAAACACTCGTGTTCACTAGCTATGCATGTGCGCTTCAAATTGACACCGGTTTCGATGCCGTCTGATGCATCCGTCTGTGCGTTTATGCAGCATCCCTGACCCCTTGTTATTCGATTTAATAGTAATTATTTAATACTGATTTAATGTTAAATATTTTGGGTACCCATTTTTCGATCGACTGATGCGCCCATGCATTCATACCCACATCGTCCCAAACACTCGCGTTCACTAGCTATGCATGTGCGCTTCAAATTGGCACCGGTTTCGATGCCGTCTGATGCATCCGTCTGTGCGTTTATGCAGCATCCCTGACCCCTTGTTATTCGATTTAATAGTAATTATTTAATCCTGATTTAATGTTAAATATTTTGGGTACCCATTTTTCGATCGACTGATGCGCCCATGCATTCATACCCACATCGTCCCAAATACTCGCGTTCACTAGCTATGCATGTGCGCTTCAAATTGACACCGGTTTCGATGCCGTCTGATGCATCCGTCTGTGCGTTTATGCAGCAACCCTGACCCCTTGTTATTCGATTTAATAGTAATTATTTAATCCTGATTTAATGTTAAATATTTCGGGTACCCATTTTTCGATCGACTGATGCGCCCATGCATTCATACCCACATCGTCCCAAACACTCGCGTTCACTAGCTATGCATGTGCGCTTCAAATTGACACCGGTTTCGATGCCGTCTGATGCATCCGTCTGTGCGTTTATGCAGCATCCCTGACCCCTTGTTATTCGATTTAATAGTAATTATTTAATCCTGATTTAATGTTAAATATTTTGGGTACCCATTTTTCGATCGACTGATGCGCCCATGCATTCATACCCACATCGTCCCAAACACTCGCATTCACTAGATATGCATGTGCGCTTCAAATTGACACCGGTTTCGATGCCGTCTGATGCATCCGTCTGTGCGTTTATGCAGCATCCCTGACCCCTTGTTATTCGATTTAATAGTAATTATTTAATCCTGATTTAATGTTAAATATTTTGGGTACCCATTTTTCGATCGACTGATGCGCCCATGCATTCATACCCACATCGTCCCAAACACTCGCGTTCACTAGCTATGCATGTGCCCTTCAAATTGACACCGGTTTCGATGCCGTCTGATGCATCCGTCTGTGCGTTTATGCAGCATCCCTGACCCCTTGTTATTCGATTTAATAGTAATTATTTAATCCGGATTTAATGTTAAATATTTTGGGTACCCATTTTTCGATCGACTGATGCGCCCATGCATTCATACCCACATCGTCCCAAACACTCGCGTTCACTAGCTATGCATGTGCGCTTCAAATTGACACCGGTTTCGATGCCGTCTGATGCATCCGTCTGTGCGTTTATGCAGCATCCCTGACCCCTTGTTATTCGATTTAATAGTTATTATTTAATCCTGATTTAATGTTAAATATTTTGGGTACCCATTTTTCGATCGACTGATGCGCCCATGCATTCATACCCACATCGTCCCAAACACTCGCGTTCACTAGCTATGCATGTGCGCTTCAAATTGACACCGGTTTCGATGCCGTCTGATGCATCCGTCTGTGCGTTTATGCAGCATCCCTGACCCCTTGTTATTCGATTTAATAGTAACTATTTAATCCTGATTTAATGTTAAATATTTTGGGTACCCATTTTTCGATCGACTGATGCGCCCATGCATTCATACCCCCATCGTCCCAAACATTCGCGTTCACTAGCTATGCATGTGCGCTTCAAATTGACACCGGTTTCGATGCCGTCTGATGCATCCGTCTGTGCGTTTATGCAGCATCCCTGACCCCTTGCTATTCGATTTAATAGTAATTATTTAATCCTGATTTAATGTTAAATATTTTGGGTACCCATTTTTCGATCGACTGATGCGCCCATGCATTCATACCCACATCGTCCCAAACACTCGTGTTCACTAGCTATGCATGTGCGCTTCAAATTGACACCGGTTTCGATGCCGTCTGATGCATCCGTCTGTGCGTTTATGCAGCATCCCTGACCCCTTGTTATTCGATTTAATAGTAATTATTTAATACTGATTTAATGTTAAATATTTTGGGTACCCATTTTTCGATCGACTGATGCGCCCATGCATTCATACCCACATCGTCCCAAACACTCGCGTTCACTAGCTATGCATGTGCGCTTCAAATTGGCACCGGTTTCGATGCCGTCTGATGCATCCGTCTGTGCGTTTATGCAGCATCCCTGACCCCTTGTTATTCGATTTAATAGTAATTATTTAATCCGGATTTAATGTTAAATATTTTGGGTACCCATTTTTCGATCGACTGATGCGCCCATGCATTCATACCCACATCGTCCCAAATACTCGCGTTCACTAGCTATGCATGTGCGCTTCAAATTGACACCGGTTTCGATGCCGTCTGATGCATCCGTCTGTGCGTTTATGCAGCAACCCTGACCCCTTGTTATTCGATTTAATAGTAATTATTTAATCCTGATTTAATGTTAAATATTTTGGGTACCCATTTTTCGATCGACTGATGCGCCCATGCATTCATACCCACATCGTCCCAAACACTCGCGTTCACTAACTATGCATGTGCGCTTCAAATTGACACCGGTTTCGATGCCGTCTGATGCATCCGTCTGTGCGTTTATGCAGCATCCCTGACCCCTTGTTATTCGATTTAATAGTAATTATTTAATCCGGATTTAATGTTAAATATTTTGGGTACCCATTTTTCGATCGACTGAGGCGCCCATGCATTCATACCCACATCGTCCCAAACACTCGCGTTCACTAGCTATGCATGTGCGCTTCAAATTGACACCGGTTTCGATGCCGTCTGATGCATCCGTCTGTGCGTTTATGCAGCATCACTGACCCCTTGTTATTCGATTTAATAGTAATTATTTAATCCTGATTTAATGTTAAATATTTTGGGTACCCATTTTTCGATCGACTGATGCGCCCATGCATTCATACCCACATCGTCCCAAACACTCGCGTTCACTAACTATGCATGTGCGCTTCAAATTGACACCGGTTTCGATGCCGTCTGATGCATCCGTCTGTGCGTTTATGCAGCATCCCTGACCCCTTGTTATTCGATTTAATAGTAATTATTTAATCCGGATTTAATGTTAAATATTTTGGGTACCCATTTTTCGATCGACTGAGGCGCCCATGCATTCATACCCACATCGTCCCAAACACTCGCGTTCACTAGCTATGCATGTGCGCTTCAAATTGACACCGGTTTCGATGCCGTCTGATGCATCCGTCTGTGCGTTTATGCAGCATCACTGACCCCTTGTTATTCGATTTAATAGTAATTATTTAATCCTGATTTAATGTTAAATATTTTGGGTACCCATTTTTCAATCGACTGATGCGCCCATGCATTCATACCCACATCGTCCCAAACACTCGCGTTCACTAGCTATGCATTTGCGCTTTAAATTGACACCGGTTTCGATGCCGTCTGATGCATCCGTCTGTGCGTTTATGCAGCATCCCCGACCCCTTGTTATTCGATTTAATAGTAATTATTTAATCCTAATTTAATGTTAAATATTTTGGGTACCCATTTTTCGATCGACTGATGCGCCCATGCATTCATACCCACATCGTCCCAAACACTCGCGTTCACTAGCTATGCATGTGCGCTTCAAATTGACACCGGTTTCGATGCCGTCTGATGCATCCGTCTGTGCGTTTATGCAGCATCCCTGACCCCTTGTTATTCGATTTAATAGTAATTATTTAATCCTGATTTAATGTTAAATATTTTGGGTACCCATTTTTTGATCGACTGATGCGCCCATGCATTCATACCCACATCGTCCCAAACACTCGCGTTCACTAGCTATACATGTGCGCTTCAAATTGACACCGGTTTCGATGCCGTCTGATGCATCCGTCTGTGCGTTTATGCAGCATCCCTGACCCCTTGTTATTCGATTTAATAGTAATTATTTAATCCTGATTTAATGTTAAATATTTTGGGTACCCATTTTTCGATCGACTGATGCGCCCATGCATTCATACCCACATCGTCCCAAACACGCGCGTTCACTAGCTATGCATGTGCGCTTCAAATTAACACCGGTTTCGATGCCGTCTGATGCATCCGTCTGTGCGTTTATGCAGCATCCCTGACCCCTCGTTATTCGATTTAATAGTAATTATTTAATCCTGATTTAATGTTAAATATTGTGGGTACCCATTTTTCGATCGACTGATGCGCCCATGCATTCATACCCACATCGTCCCAAACACTCGCGTTCACTAGCTATGCATGTGCGCTTCAAATTGACACCGGTTTCGATGCCGTCTGATGCATCCGTCTGTGCGTTTATGCAGCATCCCCGACCCCTTGTTATTCGATTTAATAGTAATTATTTAATCCTGATTTAATGTTAAATATTTTGGGTACCCATTTTTCGATCGACTGATGCGCCCATGCATTCATACCCACATCGTCCCAAACACTCGCGTTCACTAGCTATGCATGTGCGCTTCAAATTGACACCGGTTTCGATGCCGTCTGATGCATCCGTCTGTGCGTTTATGCAGCATCCCTGACCCCTTGTTATTCGATTTAATAGTAATTATTTAATCCTGATTTAATGTTAAATATTTTGGGTACCCATTTATCGATCGACTGATGCGCCCATGCATTGATACCCACATCGTCCCAAACACTCGCGTTCACTAGCTATGCATGTGCGCTTCAAATTGACACCGGTTTCGATGCCGTCTGATGCATCCGTCTGTGCGTTTATGCAGCATCCCTGACCCCTTGTTATTCGATTTAATAGTAATTATTTAATCCTGATTTAATGTTAAATATTTTGGGTACCCATTTTTCGATCGACTGATGCGCTCATGCATTCATACCCATATCGTCCCAAACACTCGCGTTCACTAGCTATGCATGTGCGCTTCAAATTGACACCGGTTTCGATGCCGTCTGATGCATCCGTCTGTGCGTTTATGCAGCATCCCTGACCCCTTGTTATTCGATTTAATAGTAATTATTTAATCCTGATTTAATGTTAAATATTTTGGGTACCCATTTTTCGATCGACTGATGCGCCCATGCATTCATACCCACATCGTCCCAAACACTCGCGTTCACTAGCTATGCATGTGCGCTTCAAATTGACACCGGTTTCGATGCCGTCTGATGCATCCGTCTGTGCGTTTATGCAGCATCCCTGACCCCTTGTTATTCGATTTAATAGTAATTATTTAATCCTGATTTAATGTTAAATATTTTGGGTACCCATTTTTCGATCGACTGATGCGCCCATGCATTCATACCCACATCGTCCCAAACACTCGCGTTCACTAGCTATGCATGTGCGCTTCAAATTGACACCGGTTTCGATGCCGTCTGATGCATCCGTCTGTGCGTTTATGCAGCATCCCTGACCCCTTGTTATTCGATTTAATAGTAATTATTTAATCCTGATTTAATGTTAAATATTTTGGGTACCCATTTTTCGATCGACTGATGCGCCCATGCATTCTTACCCACATCGTCCCAAACACTCGCGTTCACTAGCTATGCATTTGCGCTTCAAATTGACACCGGTTTCGATGCCGTCTGATGCATCCGTCTGTGCGTTTATGCAGCATCCCTGACCCCTTGTTATTCGATTTAATAGTAATTATTTAATCCTGATTTAATGTTAAATATTTTAGGTACCCATTTTTTGGTCGACTGATGCGCCCATGCATTCATACCCACATCGTCCCAAACACTCGCGTTCACTAGCTATGCATGTGCGCTTCAAATTGACACCGGTTTCGATGCCGTCTGATGCATCCGTCTGTGCGTTTATGCAGCATCCCTGACCCCTTGATATTCGATTTAATAGTAATTATTTAATCCTGATTTAATGTTAAATATTTTGGGTACCCATTTTTCGATCGACTGATGCGCCCATGCATTCATACCCACATCGTCCCAAACACTCGCGTTCACTAGCTATGCATGTGCGCTTCAAATTGACACCGGTTTCGTTGCCGTCTGATGCATCCGTCTGTGCGTTTATGCAGCATCCCTGACCCCTTGTTATTCGATTTAATAGTAATTATTTAATCCTGATTTAATGTTAAATATTTTGGGTACCCATTTTTCGATCGACTGATGCGCCCATGCATTCATACCCACATCGTCCCAAACACTCGCGTTCACTAGCTATGCATGTGCGCTTCAAATTGACACCGGTTTCGATGCCGTCTGATGCATCCGTCTGTGCGTTTATGCAGCATCCCTGACCCCTTGTTATTCGATTTAATAGTAATTATTTAATCCTGATTTAATGTTAAATATTTTGGGTACCCATTTTTCGATCGACTGATGCGCCCATGCATTCATACCCACATCGTCCCAAACACTCGCGTTCACTAGCTATGCATGTGCGCTTCAAATTGACACCGGTTTCGATGCCGTCTGATGCATCCGTCTGTGCGTTTATGCAGCATCCCTGACCCCTTGTTATTCGATTTAATAGTAATTATTTAATCCTGGTTTAATGTTAAATATTTTGGGTACCCATTTTTCGATCGACTGATGCGCCCATGCATTCATACCCACATCGTCCCAAACACTCGCGTTCACTAGCTATGCATGTGCGCTTCAAATTGACACCGGTTTCGATGCCGTCTGATGCATCCGTCTGTGCGTTTATGCAGCATCCCTGACCCCTTGTTATTCGATTTAATAGTAATTATTTAATCCTGATTTAATGTTAAATATTTTGGGTACCCATTTTTCGATCGACTGATGCGCCCATGCATTCATACCCACATCGTCCCAAACACTCGCGTTCACTAGCTATGCATGTGCGCTTCAAATTGACACCGGTTTCGATGCCGTCTGATGCATCCGTCTGTGCGTTTATGCAGCATCCCTGACCCCTTGTTATTCGATTTAATAGTAATTATTTAATCCTGATTTAATGTTAAATATTTTGGGTACCCATTTTTCGATCGACTGATGCGCCCATGCATTCTTACCCACATCGTCCCAAACACTCGCGTTCACTAGCTATGCATGTGCGCTTCAAATTGACACCGGTTTCGATGCCGTCTGATGCATCCGTCTGTGCGTTTATGCAGCATCCCTGACCCCTTGTTATTCGATTTAATAGTAATTATTTAATCCTGATTTAATGTTAAATATTTTAGGTACCCATTTTTCGATCGACTGATGCGCCCATGCATTCATACCCACATCGTCCCAAACACTCGCGTTCACTAGCTATGCATGTGCGCTTCAAATTGACACCGGTTTCGATGCCGTCTGATGCATCCGTCTGTGCGTTTATGCAGCATCCCTGACCCCTTGTTATTCGATTTAATAGTAATTATTTAATCCTGATTTAATGTTAAATATTTTAGGTACCCATTTTTCGATCGACTGATGCGCCCATGCATTCATACCCACATCGTCCCAAACACTCGCGTTCACTAGCTATGCATGTGCGCTTCAAATTGACACCGGTTTCGATGCCGTCTGATGCATCCGTCTGTGCGTTTATGCAGCATCCCTGACCCCTTGTTATTCGATTTAATAGTAATTATTTAATCCTGATTTAATGTTAAATATTTTGGGTACCCATTTTTCGATCGACTGATGCGCCCATGCATTCATACCCACATCGTCCCAAACACTCGCGTTCACTAGCTATGCATGTGCTCTTCAAATTGACACCGGTTTCGATGCCGTCTGATGCATCCGTCTGTGCGTTTATGCAGCATCCCTGACCCCTTGTTATTCGATTTAATAGTAATTATTTAATCCTGATTTAATGTTAAATATTTTAGGTACCCATTTTTCGATCGACTGATGCGCCCATGCATTCATACCCACATCGTCCCAAACACTCGCGTTCACTAGCTATGCATGTGCGCTTCAAATTGACACCGGTTTCGATGCCGTCTGATGCATCCGTCTGTGCGTTTATGCAGCATCCCTGACCCCTTGTTATTCGATTTAATAGTAATTATTTAATCCTGATTTAATGTTAAATATTTTGGGTACCCATTTTTCGATCGACTGATGCGCCCATGCATTCATACCCACATCGTCCCAAACACTCGCGTTCACTAGCTATGCATGTGCGCTTCAAATTGACACCGGTTTCGATGCCGTCTGATGCATCCGTCTGTGCGTTTATGCAGCATCCCTGACCCCTTGTTATTCGATTTAATAGTAATTATTTAATCCTGATTTTATGTAAAATATTTTGGGTACCCATTTTTCGATCGACTGATGAGCCCATGCATTCATACCCACATCGTCCCAAACACTCGCGTTCACTAGCTATGCATGTGCGCTTCAAATTGACACCGGTTTCGATGTCGTCTGATTCATCCGTCTGTGCGTTTATGCAGCATCCCTGACCCCTTGTTATTCGATTTAATAGTAATTATTTAATCCTGATTTAATGTTAAATATTTTGGGTACCCATTTTTCGATCGACTGATGAGCCCATGCATTCATACCCACATCGTCCCAAACACTCGCGTTCACTAGCTATGCAATTGCGCTTCAAATTGACACCGGTTTCGTTGCCGTCTGATGCATCCGTCTGTGCGTTTATGCAGCATCCCTGACCCCTTGTTATTCGATTTAATAGTAATTATCTAATCCTGATTTAATGTTAAATATTTTGGGTACCCATTTTTCGATCGACTGATGCGCCCATGCATTCATACCCACATCGTCCCAAACACTCGCGTTCACTAGCTATGCATGTGCGCTTCAAATTGACACCGGTTTCGATGCCGTCTGATGCATCCGTCTGTGCGTTTATGCAGCATCCCTGACCCCTTGTTATTCGATTTAATAGTAATTATTTAATCCTGATTTAATGTTAAATATTTTGGGTACCCATTTTTCGATCGACTGATGAGCCCATGCATTCATACCCACATCGTCCCAAACACTCGCGTTCACTAGCTATGCATGTGCGCTTCAAATTGACACCGGTTTCGATGCCGTCTGATGCATCCGTCTGTGCGTTTATGCAGCATCCCTGACCCCTTGTTATTCGATTTAATAGTAATTATTTAATCCTGATTTAATGTTAAATATTTTGGGTACCCATTTTTCGATCGACTGATGCGCCCATGCATTCATACCCACATCGTCCCAAACACTCGCGTTCACTAGCTATGCATGTGCGCTTCAAATTGACACCGGTTTCGATGCCGTCTGATGCATCCGTCTGTGCGTTTATGCAGCATCCCTGACCCCTTGTTATTCGATTTAATAGTAAATATTTAATCCTGATTTTATGTTAAATATTTTGGGTACCCATTTTTCGATCGACTGATAAGCCCATGCATTCATACCCACATCGTCCCAAACACTCGCGTTCACTAGCTATGCATGTCGCTTCAAATTGACACCGGTTTCGATGCCGTCTGATGCATCCGTCTGTGCGTTTATGCAGCATCCCTGACCCCTTGTTATTCGATTTAATAGTAATTATTTAATCCTGATTTAATGTTAAATATTTTGGGTACCCATTTTTCGATCGACTGATGCGCCCATGCATTCATACCCACATCGTCCCAAACACTCGCGTTCACTAGCTATGCATGTGCGCTTCAAATTGACACCGGTTTCGATGCCGTCTGATGCATCCGTCTGTGCGTTTATGCAGCATCCCTGACCCCTTGTTATTCGATTTAATAGTAATTATTTAATCCTGATTTTATGTTAAATATTTTGGGTACCCATTTTTCGATCGACTGATGCGCCCATGCATTCATACCCACATCGTCCCAAACACTCGCGTTCACTAGCTATGCATGTGTGCTTCAAATTGACACCGGTTTCGATGCCGTCCGATGCATCCGTCTGTGCGTTTATGCAGCATCCCTGACCCCTTGTTATTCGATTTAATAGTAATTATCTAATCCTGATTTAATGTTAAATATTTTGGGTACCCATTTTTCGAACGACTGATGCGCCCATGCATTCATACCCACATCGTCCCAAACACTCGCGTTCACTAGCTATGCATGTGCGCTTCAAATTGACACCGGTTTCGATGCCGTCTGATGCATCCGTCTGTGCGTTTATGCAGCATCCCTGACCCCTTGTTATTCGATTTAATAGTAATTATTTAATCCTGATTTAATGTTAAATATTTTGGGTACCCATTTTTCGATCGACTGATGCGCCCATGCATTCATACCCACATCGTCCCAAACACTCGCGTTCACTAGCTATGCATGTGCGCTTCAAATTGACACCGGTTTCGATGCCGTCTGATGCATCCGTCTGTGCGTTTATGCAGCATCCCTGACCCCTTGTTATTCGATTTAATAGTAATTATTTAATCCTGATTTTATGTTAAATATTTTGGGTACCCATTTTTCGATCGACTGATGAGCCCATGCATTCATACCCACATCGTCCCAAACACTCGCGTTCACTAGCTATGCATGTGCGCTTCAAATTGACACCGGTTTCGATGTCGTCTGATTCATCCGTCTGTGCGTTTATGCAGCATCCCTGACCCCTTGTTATTCGATTTAATAGTAATTATTTAATCCTGATTTAATGTTAAATATTTTGGGTACCCATTTTTCGATCGACTGATGAGCCCATGCATTCATACCCACATCGTCCCAAACACTCGCGTTCACTAGCTATGCAATTGCGCTTCAAATTGACACCGGTTTCGTTGCCGTCTGATGCATCCGTCTGTGCGTTTATGCAGCATCCCTGACCCCTTGTTATTCGATTTAATAGTAATTATCTAATCCTGATTTAATGTTAAATATTTTGGGTACCCATTTTTCGATCGACTGATGCGCCCATGCATTCATACCCACATCGTCCCAAACACTCGGGTTCACTAGCTATGCATGTGCGCTTCAAATTGACACCGGTTTCGATGCCGTCTGATGCATCCGTCTGTGCGTTTATGCAGCATCCCTGACCCCTTGTTATTCGATTTAATAGTAATTATTTAATCCTGATTTAATGTTAAATATTTTGGGTACCCATTTTTCGATCGACTGATGAGCCCATGCATTCATACCCACATCGTCCCAAACACTCGCGTTCACTAGCTATGCATGTGCGCTTCAAATTGACACCGGTTTCGATGCCGTCTGATGCATCCGTCTGTGCGTTTATGCAGCATCCCTGACCCCTTGTTATTCGATTTAATAGTAATTATTTAATCCTGATTTAATGTTAAATATTTTGGGTACCCATTTTTCGATCGACTGATGCGCCCATGCATTCATACCCACATCGTCCCAAACACTCGCGTTCACTAGCTATGCATGTGCGCTTCAAATTGACACCGGTTTCGATGCCGTCTGATGCATCCGTCTGTGCGTTTATGCAGCATCCCTGACCCCTTGTTATTCGATTTAATAGTAATTATTTAATCCTGATTTTATGTTAAATATTTTGGGTACCCATTTTTCGATCGACTGATAAGCCCATGCATTCATACCCACATCGTCCCAAACACTCGCGTTCACTAGCTATGCATGTCGCTTCAAATTGACACCGGTTTCGATGCCGTCTGATGCATCCGTCTGTGCGTTTATGCAGCATCCCTGACCCCTTGTTATTCGATTTAATAGTAATTATTTAATCCTGATTTAATGTTAAATATTTTGGGTACCCATTTTTCGATCGACTGATGCGCCCATGCATTCATACCCACATCGTCCCAAACACTCGCGTTCACTAGCTATGCATGTGCGCTTCAAATTGACACCGGTTTCGATGCCGTCTGATGCATCCGTCTGTGCGTTTATGCAGCATCCCTGACCCCTTGTTATTCGATTTAATAGTAATTATTTAATCCTGATTTTATGTTAAATATTTTGGGTACCCATTTTTCGATCGACTGATGCGCCCATGCATTCATACCCACATCGTCCCAAACACTCGCGTTCACTAGCTATGCATGTGTGCTTCAAATTGACACCGGTTTCGATGCCGTCCGATGCATCCGTCTGTGCGTTTATGCAGCATCCCTGACCCCTTGTTATTCGATTTAATAGTAATTATCTAATCCTGATTTAATGTTAAATATTTTGGGTACCCATTTTTCGAACGACTGATGCGCCCATGCATTCATACCCACATCGTCCCAAACACTCGCGTTCACTAGCTATGCATGTGCGCTTCAAATTGACACCGGTTTCGATGCTGTCTGATGCATCCGTCTGTGCGTTTATGCAGCATCCCTGACCCCTTGTTATTCGATTTAATAGTAATTATTTAATCCTGATTTAATGTTAAATATTTTGGGTACCCATTTTTCGATCGACTGATGCGCCCATGCATTCATACCCACATCGTCCCAAACACTCGCGTTCACTAGCTATGCATGTGCGCTTCAAATTGACACCGGTTTCGATGCCGTCTGATGCATCCGTCTGTGCGTTTATGCAGCATCCCTGACCCCTTGTTATTCGATTTAATAGTAATTATTTAATCCTGATTTAATGTTAAATATTTTGGGTACCCATTTTTCGATCGACTGATGCGCCCATGCATTCATACCCACATCGTCCCAAACACTCGCGTTCACTAGCTATGCATGTGCGTTTCAAATTGACACCGGTTTCGATGCCGTCTGATGCATCCGTCTGTGCGTTTATGCAGAATCCCTGACCCCTTGTTATTCGATTTAATAGTAATTATTTAATCCTGATTTAATGTTAAATATTTTGGGTACCCATTTTTCGATCGACTGATGCGCCCATGCATTCATACCCACATCGTCCCAAACACTCGCGTTCACTAGCTATGCATGTGCGCTTCAAATTGACACCGGTTTCGATGCCGTCTGATGCATCCGTCTGTGCGTTTATGCAGCATCCCTGACCCCTTGTTATTCGATTTAATAGTAATTATTTAATCCTGATTTTATGTTAAATATTTTGGGTACCCATTTTTCGATCGACTGATGAGCCCATGCATTCATACCCACATCGTCCCAAACACTCGCGTTCACTAGCTATGCATGTGCGCTTCAAATTGACACCGGTTTCGATGTCGTCTGATTCATCCGTCTGTGCGTTTATGCAGCATCCCTGACCCCTTGTTATTCGATTTCATAGTAATTATTTAATCCTGATTTAATGTTAAATATTTTGGATACCCATTTTTCGATCGACTGATGAGCCCATGCATTCATACCCACAATGTCCCAAACACTCGCGTTCACTAGCTATGCATGTGCGCTTCAAATTGACACCGGTTTCGATGCCGTCTGATGCATCCGTCTGTGCGTTTATGCAGCATCCCTGACCCCTTGTTATTCGATTTAATAGTAATTATCTAATCCTGATTTAATGTTAAATATTTTGGGTACCCATTTTTCGATCGACTGATGCGCCCATGCATTCATACCCACATCGTCCCAAACACTCGCGTTCACTAGCTATGCATGTGCGCTTCAAATTGACACCGGTTTCGATGCCGTCTGATGCATCCGTCTGTGCGTTTATGCAGCATCCCTGACCCCTTGTTATTCGATTTAATAGTAATTATTTAATCCTGATTTAATGTTAAATATTTTGGGTACCCATTTTTCGATCGACTGATGCGCCCATGCATTCATACCCACATCGTCCCAAACACTCGCGTTCACTAGCTATGCATGTGCGCTTCAAATTGACACCGGTTTCGATGCCGTCTGATGCATCCGTCTGTGCGTTTATGCAGCATCCCTGACCCCTTGTTTTTCGATTTAATAGTAATTATTTAATCCTGATTTAATGTTAAATATTTTGGGTACCCATTTTTCGATCGACTGATGCGCCCATGCATTCATACCCACATCGTCCCAAACACTCGCGTTCACTAGCTATGCATGTGCGCTTCAAATTGACACCGGTTTCGAAGCCGTCTGATGCATCCGTCTGTACGTTTATGCAGCATCCCTGACCCCTTGTTATTCGATTTAATAGTAATTATTTAATCCTGATTTAATGCTAAATATTTTGGGTACCCATTTTTCGATCGACTGATGCGCCCATGCATTCATACCCACATCGTCCCAAACACTCGCGTTCACTAGCTATGCATGTGCGCTTCAAATTGACACCGGTTTCGATGCCGTCTGATGCATCCGTCTGTGCGTTTATGCAGCATCCCTGACCCCTTGTTATTCGATTTAATAGTAATTATTTAATCCTGATTTAATGTTAAATATTTTGGGTACCCATTTTTCGATCGACTGATGCGCCCATGCATCCATACCCACATCGTCCCAAACACTCGCGTTCACTAGCTATGCATGTGCGCTTCAAATTGACACCGGTTTCGATGCCGTCTGATGCATCCGTCTGTGCGTTTATGCAGCATCCCTGACCCCTTGTTATTCGATTTAATAGTAATTATTTAATCCTGATTTAATGTTAAATATTTTGGGTACCCATTTTTCGATCGACTGATGCGCCCATGCATTCATACCCACATCACCAAACACTCGCGTTCACTAGCTATGCATGTGCGTTTCAAATTAACACCGGTTTCGTTGCCGTCCGATGCATCCGTCTGTGCGTTTATGCAGCATCCCTGACCCCTTGATATTCGATTTAATAGTAATTATTTAATCCTGATTTAATGTAAAATATTTTGGGTACCCATTTTTCGATCGACTGATGCGCCCATGCATCCATACCCACATCGTCCCAAACACGCGCGTTCACTAGCTATGCATGTGCACTTCAAATTAACACCGGTTTCGTTGCCGTCCGATGCATCCGTCTGTGCGTTTATGCAGCATCCCTGACCCCTTGTTATTCGATTTAATAGTAATTATTTAATCCTGATTTAATGTAAAATATTTTGGGTACCCATTTTTCGATCGACTGATGCGCCCATGCATCCATACCCACATCGTCCCAAACACGCGCGTTCACTAGCTATGCATGTCCGCTTCAAATTAACACCGGTTTCGTTGCCGTCCGATGCATCCGTCTGTGCGTTTATGCAGCATCCCTGACCCCTTGTTATTCGATTTAATACTAATTATTTAAGCCTGATTTAATGTAAAATATTTTGGGTACCCATTTTTCGATCGACTGATGCGCCCATGCATCCATACCCACATCGTCCCAAACACGCGCGTTCACTAGCTACGCATGTGCGCTTCAAATTAACACCGGTTTCGTTGCCGTCCGATGCATCCGTCTGTGCGTTTATGCAGCATCCCTGACCCCTTGTTATTCGATTGAATAGTAATTATTTAATCCTGATTTAATGTAAAATTTTTTGGGTACCCATTTTTCGATCGACTGATGCGCCCATGCATCCATACCCACATCGTCCCAAACACGCGCGTTCACTAGCTATGCATGTGCGCTTCAAATTAACACCGGTTTCGTTGCCGTCCGATGCATCCGTCTGTGCGTTTATGCAGCATCCATGACCCCTTGTTATTCGATTTAATAGTAATTATTTAATCCTGATTTAATGTAAAATATTTTGGGTACCCATTTTTCGATCGACTGATGCGCCCATGCATCCATACCCACATCGTCCCAAACACGCGCGTTCACTAGCTATGCATGTGCGCTTCAAATTAACACCAGTTTCGTTGCCTTCCGATGCATCCGTCTGTGCGTTTATGCAGCATCCCTGACCCCTTGTTATTCGATTTAATAGTAATCATTTAATCCTGATTTAATGTAATATATTTTGGGTACCCATTTTTCGATCGACTGATGCGCCCATGCATCCATACCCACATCGTCCCAAACACGCGCGTTCACTAGCTATGCATGTGCGCTTCAAATTAACAAAGGTTTCGTTGCCGTCCGATGCATCCGTCTATGCGTTTATGCAGCATCCCTGACCCCTTGTTATTCGATTAAATGGTAATTATTTAATCCTGATTTAATGTAAAATTTTTTGGGTACCAATTTTTCGATCGACTGATGCGCCCATGCATCCATACCCACATCGTCCCAAACACGTGCGTTCACTAGCTATGCATGTGTGCTTCAAATTAACACCGGTTTCGTTGCCGTCCGATGCATCCGTCTGTGCGTTTATGCAGCATCCCTGACCCCTTGTTATTCGATTTAATAGTAATTATTTAATCCTGATTTAATGTAAAATATTTTGGGTACCCATTTTTCGATCGACTGATGCGCCCATGCATCCATACCCACATCGTCCCAAACACGCGCGTTCACTAGCTATGCATGTGCGCTTCAAATTAACACCGGTTTCGTTGCCGTCCGATGCATCCGTCTGTGCGTTTATGCAGCATCCCTGACCCCTTGTTATTCGATTTAATAGTAATTATTTAATCCTGATTTAATGTAAAATATTTTGGGTACCCATTATTCGATCGACTGATGCGCCCATGCATCCATACCCACATCGTCCCAAACACGCGCGTTCACTAGCTATGCATGTGCGCTTCACATTAACACCGGTTTCGTTGCCGTCCGATGCACCCATCTGTGCGTTTATGCAGCATCCCTGACCCCTTGTTATTCGATTTAATAGTAATTATTTAATCCTGATTTAATGTAAAATATTTTGGGTACCCATTTTTCGATCGACTGATGCGCCCATGCATCCATACCCACATCGTCCCAAACACACGCGTTCACTAGCTATGCATGTGCGCTTCAAATTAACACCGGTTTCGTTGCCGTCCGATGCATCCGTCTCTGCGTTTATGCAGCATCCCTGACCCCTTGTTATTCGATTTAATAGTAATTATTTAATCCTAATTTAATCTAAAATATTATGGGTACCCATTTTTCGATCGACTGATGAGCCCATGCATCTATACCCACATCGTCCCAAACACGCGCGTTCACTAGCTATGCATGTGCGCTTCAAATTAACACTGGTTTCGTTGCCGTCCGATGCATCCGTCTGTGCGTTTATGCAGCATCCCTGACCCCTTGTTATTCGATTTAATAGTAATTATTTAATCCTGATTTAATGTAAAATATTTTGGGTACCCATTTTTCGATCGACTGATGCGCCCATGCATGCATACCCACATCGTCCCAAACACGCGCGTTCACTAGCTATGCATGTGCACTTCAAATTAACACCGGTTTCTTTGCCGTCCGATGCATCCGTCTGTGCGTTTATGCAGCATCCCTGACCCCTTGTTATTCGATTTAATAGTAATTATTTAATCCTGATTTAATGTAAAATATTTTGGGTACCCATTTTTCGATCGACTGATGCGCCCATGCATCCATACCCACATCGTCCCAAACACGCGCGTTCACTAGCTATGCATGTGCGCTTCAAATTAACACAGGTTTCGTTGCCGCCCGATGCATCCGTCTGTGCGTTTATGCAGCATCCCTGACCCCTTGATATTCGATTTAATAGTAATTATTTAATCCTGATTTAATGTAAAATATTTTGGGTACCCATTTTTCGATCGACTGATGCGCCCATGCATCCATACCCACATCGTCCCAAACACGCGCGTTCACTAGCTATGCATGTGCGCTTCAAATTAACACCAGTTTCGTTGCCTTCCGATGCATCCGTCTGTGCGTTTATGCAGCATCCCTGACCCCTTGTTATTCGATTTAATAGTAATCATTTAATCCTGATTTAATGTAATATATTTTGGGTACCCATTTTTCGATCGACTGATGCGCCCATGCATCCATACCCACATCGTCCCAAACACGCGCGTTCACTAGCTATGCATGTGCGCTTCAAATTAACAAAGGTTTCGTTGCCGTCCGATGCATCCGTCTATGCGTTTATGCAGCATCCCTGACCCCTTGTTATTCGATTAAATGGTAATTATTTAATCCTGATTTAATGTAAAATTTTTTGGGTACCAATTTTTCGATCGACTGATGCGCCCATGCATCCATACCCACATCGTCCCAAACACGTGCGTTCACTAGCTATGCATGTGTGCTTCAAATTAACACCGGTTTCGTTGCCGTCCGATGCATCCGTCTGTGCGTTTATGCAGCATCCCTGACCCCTTGTTATTCGATTTAATAGTAATTATTTAATCCTGATTTAATGTAAAATATTTTGGGTACCCATTTTTCGATCGACTGATGCGCCCATGCATCCATACCCACATCGTCCCAAACACGCGCGTTCACTAGCTATGCATGTGCGCTTCAAATTAACACCGGTTTCGTTGCCGTCCGATGCATCCGTCTGTGCGTTTATGCAGCATCCCTGACCCCTTGTTATTCGATTTAATAGTAATTATTTAATCCTGATTTAATGTAAAATATTTTGGGTACCCATTATTCGATCGACTGATGCGCCCATGCATCCATACCCACATCGTCCCAAACACGCGCGTTCACTAGCTATGCATGTGCGCTTCACATTAACACCGGTTTCGTTGCCGTCCGATGCACCCATCTGTGCGTTTATGCAGCATCCCTGACCCCTTGTTATTCGATTTAATAGTAATTATTTAATCCTGATTTAATGTAAAATATTTTGGGTACCCATTTTTCGATCGACTGATGCGCCCATGCATCCATACCCACATCGTCCCAAACACACGCGTTCACTAGCTATGCATGTGCGCTTCAAATTAACACCGGTTTCGTTGCCGTCCGATGCATCCGTCTCTGCGTTTATGCAGCATCCCTGACCCCTTGTTATTCGATTTAATAGTAATTATTTAATCCTAATTTAATCTAAAATATTATGGGTACCCATTTTTCGATCGACTGATGAGCCCATGCATCTATACCCACATCGTCCCAAACACGCGCGTTCACTAGCTATGCATGTGCGCTTCAAATTAACACTGGTTTCGTTGCCGTCCGATGCATCCGTCTGTGCGTTTATGCAGCATCCCTGACCCCTTGTTATTCGATTTAATAGTAATTATTTAATCCTGATTTAATGTAAAATATTTTGGATACCCATTTTTCGATCGACTGATGCGCCCATGCATGCATACCCACATCGTCCCAAACACGCGCGTTCACTAGCTATGCATGTGCACTTCAAATTAACACCGGTTTCTTTGCCGTCCGATGCATCCGTCTGTGCGTTTATGCAGCATCCCTGACCCCTTGTTATTCGATTTAATAGTAATTATTTAATCCTGATTTAATGTAAAATATTTTGGGTACCCATTTTTCGATCGACTGATGCGCCCATGCATCCATACCCACATCGTCCCAAACACGCGCGTTCACTAGCTATGCATGTGCGCTTCAAATTAACACAGGTTTCGTTGCCGCCCGATGCATCCGTCTGTGCGTTTATGCAGCATCCCTGACCCCTTGATATTCGATTTAATAGTAATTATTTAATCCTGATTTAATGTAAAATATTTTGGGTACCCATTTTTCGATCGACTGATGCGCCCATGCATCCATACCCACATCGTCCCAAACACGCGCGTTCACTAGCTATGCATGTGCGCTTCAAATTAACACCGGTTTCGTTGCCGTCCGATGCATCCGTCTGTGCATTTATGCAGCATCCCTGACCCCTTGTTATTCGATTTAATAGTAATTATTTAATCCTGATTTAATGTAAAATATTTTGGGTACCCATTTTTCGATCGACTGATGCGCCCATGCATCCATACCCACATCGTCCCAAACACGCGCGTTCACTAGCTATGCATGTGCGCTTCAAATTAACACCGGTTTCGTTGCCGTCCGATGCATCCGTCTGTGCGTTTATGCAGCATCCCTGACCCCTTGTTATTCGATTAAATAGTAATTATTTAATCCTGATTTAATGTAAAATATTTTGGGTACCCATTTTTCGATCGACTGATGCGCCCATGCATCCATACCCACATCGTCCCAAACACGCGCGTTCACTAGCTATGCATGTGCGCTTCAAATTAACACCGGTTTCGTTGCTGTCCGATGCATCCGTCTGTGCGTTTATGCAGCATCCCTGACCCCTTGTTATTCGATTTAATAGTAATTATTTAATCCTGATTTAATGTTAAATATTTTGGGTACCCATTTTTCGATCGACTGATGCGCCCATGCATCCATACCCACATCGTCCCAAACACGTGCGTTCACTAGCTATGCATGTGCGCTTCAAATTAACACCGGTTTCGTTGCCGTCTGATGCATCCGTCTGTGCGTTTATGCAGCATCCCTGACCCCTTGTTATTCGATTTAATAGTAATTATTTAATCCTGATTTAATGTCAAATATTTTGGGTACCCATTTTTCGATCGACTGATCCGCCCATGCATCCATACCCACATCGTCCCAAACACGCGCGTTCACTAGCTATACACGTGCGCTTCAAATTAACACCGGTTTCGTTGCCGTCCGATGCATCCGTCTGTGCGTTTATGCAGCATCCCTGACCCCTTGTTATTCGATTTAATAGTAATTATTTAATCCTAATTTAATGTAAAATATTTTGGGTACCCATTTTTCGATCGACTGATGCGCCAATGCATCTATACCCACATCGTCCCAAACACGCGCGTTCACTAGCTATGCATGTGCGCTTCAAATTAACACCGGTTTCGTTGCCGTCCGATGCATCCGTCTGTGCGTTTATGCAGCATCCCTGACCCCTTGTTATTCGATTTAATAGTAATTATTTAATCCTGATTTAATGTAAAATATTTTGGGTACCCATTTTTCGATCGACTGATGCGCCCATGCATGCATACCCACATCGTCCCAAACACGCGCGTTCACTAGCTATGCATGTGCACTTCAAATTAACACCGGTTTCTTTGCCGTCCGATGCATCCGTCTGTGCGTTTATGCAGCATCCCTGACCCCTTGTTATTCGATTTAATAGTAATTATTTAATCCTGATTTAATGTAAAATATTTTGGGTACCCATTTTTCGATCGACTGATGCGCCCATGCATCCATACCCACATCGTCCCAAACACGCGCGTTCACTAGCTATGCATGTGTGCTTCAAATTAACACAGGTTTCGTTGCCGCCCGATGCATCCGTCTGTGCGTTTATGCAGCATCCCTGACCCCTTGATATTCGATTTAATAGTAATTATTTAATCCTGATTTAATGTAAAATATTTTGGGTACCCATTTTTCGATCGACTGATGCGCCCATGCATCCATACCCACATCGTCCCAAACACGCGCGTTCACTAGCTATGCATGTGCGCTTCAAATTAACACCGGTTTCGTTGCCGTCCGATGCATCCGTCTGTGCATTTATGCAGCATCCCTGACCCCTTGTTGTTCGATTTAATAGTAATTATTTAATCCTGATTTAATGTAAAATATTTTGGGTACCCATTTTTCGATCGACTGATGCGCCCATGCATCCATACCCACATCGTCCCAAACACGCGCGTTCACTAGCTATGCATGTGCGCTTTAAATTAACACCGGTTTCGTTGCCGTCCGATGCATCCGTCTGTGCGTTTATGCAGCATCCCTGACCCCTTGTTATTCGATTAAATAGTAATTATTTAATCCTGATTTCATGTAAAATATTTTGGGTACCCATTTTTCGATCGACTGATGCGCCCATGCATCCATACCCACATCGTCCCAAACACGCGCGTTCACTAGCTATGCATGTGCGCTTCAAATTGACACCGGTTCTTTGCCGTCCGATGCATCCGTCTCTGCGTTTATGCAGCGTCCCTGACCCCTTGTTATTCGATATAATAGTAATTATTTAATCCTGATTTAATGTGAAATATTTAGGGTACCCATTTTTCGATTGACTGATGCGCCCATGCATCCATACCCACATCGTCCCAAACACGCGCGTTCACTAGCTATGCATGTGCGCTTCAAATTAACACCGGTTTCGTTGCCGTCCGATGCATCCGTCTGTGCGTTTATGCAGCATCCCTGACCCCTTGTTATTCGATTTAATAGTAATTATTTAATCCTGATTTAATGTAAAATAGTTTGGGTACCCATTTTTCGATCGACTGATGCGCCCATGCATCCATACCCACATCGTCCCAAACACGCGCGTTCACTAGCTATGCATGTGCGCTTCAAATTAACACCGGTTTCGTTGCCGTCCGATGCATCCGTCTGTGCGTTTATGCAGCATCCCTGACCCCTTGTTATTCGATTTAATAGTAATTATTTAATCCTGATTTAATGTAAAATATTTTGGGTACCCATTTTTCGATCTACTGATGCGCCCATGCATCCATACCCACATCGTCCCAAACACGCGTGTTCACTAGCTATGCATGTGCGCTTCAAATTAACACCGGTTTCGTTGCCGTCCGATGCATCCGTCTGTGCGTTTATGCAGCATCCCTGACCCCTTGTTATTCGATTTAATAGTAATTATTTAATCCTGATTTAATGTAAAATATTTTGGAAAACCCATTTTCGATCGACTGATGCGCCCATGCATCCATACCCACATCGTCCCAAACACGCGCGTTTAATAGCTATGCATGTGCGCTTCAAATTAACACCGGTTTCGTTGCCGTCCGATGCATCCGTCTGTGCGTTTATGCAGCATCCCTGACCTCTTGTTATTAGATTTAATAGTAATTATTTAATCCTGATTTAATGTAAAATATTTTGGGTACCCATTTTTCGATCGACTGATGCGCCCATGCATCCATACCCACATCGTCCCAAACACGCGCGTTCACTAGCTATGCATGTGCGCTTCAAATTAACACCGGTTTCGTTGCCGTCCGATGCATCCGTCTGTGCGTTTATGCAGCATCCCTGACCCCTTGTTATTCGATTTAATAGTAATTATTTAATCCTGATTTAATGTAAAATAGTTTGGGTACCCATTTTTCGATCGACTGATGCGCCCATGCATCCATACCCACATCGTCCCAAACACGCGCGTTCACTAGCTATGCATGTGCGCTTCAAATTAACACCGGTTTCGTTGCCGTCCGATGCATCCGTCTGTGCGTTTATGCAGCATCCCTGACCCCTTGTTATTCGATTTAATAGTAATTATTTAATCCTGATTTAATGTAAAATATTTTGGGTACCCATTTTTCGATCGACTGATGCGCCCATGCATCCATACCCACATCGTCCCAAACACGCGCGTTCACTAGCTATGCATGTGCGCTTCAAATTAACACCGGTTTCGTTGCCGTCCGATGCATCCGTCTGTGCGTTTATGCAGCATCCCTGACCCCTTGTTATTCGATTTAATAGTAATTATTTAATCCTGATTTAATGTAAAATATTTTGGGTACCCATTTTTCGATCGACTGATGCGCCCATGCATCCATACCCACATCGTCCCAAACACGCGCGTTCACTAGCTATGCATGTGCGCTTCAAATTAACACCGGTTTCGTTGCCGTCCGATGCATCCGTCTGTGCGTTTATGCAGCATCCCTGACCCCTTGTTATTCGATTTAATAGTAATTATTTAATCCTGATTTAATGTAAAATATTTTGGGTACCCATTTTTCGATCGACTGATGCGCCCATGCATCCATACCCACATCGTCCCAAACACGCGCGTTCACTAGCTATGCATGTGCGCTTCACATTAACACCGGTTTCGTTGCCGTCCGATGCACCCATCTGTGCGTTTATGCAGCATCCCTGACCCCTTGTTATTCGATTTAATAGTAATTATTTAATCCTGATTTCATGTAAAATATTTTGGGTACCCATTTTTCGATCGACTGATGCGCCCATGCATCCATACCCACATCGTCCCAAACACACGCGTTCACTAGCTATGCATGTGCGCTTCAAATTAACACCGGTTTCGTTGCCGTCCGATGCATCCGTCTGTGCGTTTATGCAGCATCCCTGACCCCTTGTTATTCGATTTAATAGTAATTATTTAATCCTAATTTAATCTAAAATATTATGGGTACCCATTTTTCGATCGACTGATGAGCCCATGCATCTATACCCACATCGTCCCAAACACGCGCGTTCACTAGCTATGCATGTGCGCTTCAAATTAACACTGGTTTCGTTGCCGTCCGATGCATCCGTCTGTGCGTTTATGCAGCATCCCTGACCCCTTGTTATTCGATTTAATAGTAATTATTTAATCCTGATTTAATGTAAAATATTTTGGGTACCCATTTTTCGATCGACTGATGCGCCCATGCATGCATACCCACATCGTCCCAAACACGCGCGTTCACTAGCTATGCATGTGCACTTCAAATTAACACCGGTTTCTTTGCCGTCCGATGCATCCGTCTGTGCGTTTATGCAGCATCCCTGACCCCTTGTTATTCGATTTAATAGTAATTATTTAATCCTGATTTAATGTAAAATATTTTGGGTACCCATTTTTCGATCGACTGATGCGCCCATGCATCCATACCCACATCGTCCCAAACACGCGCGTTCACTAGCTATGCATGTGCGCTTCAAATTAACACAGGTTTCGTTGCCGCCCGATGCATCCGTCTGTGCGTTTATGCAGCATCCCTGACCCCTTGATATTCGATTTAATAGTAATTATTTAATCCTGATTTAATGTAAAATATTTTGGGTACCCATTTTTCGATCGACTGATGCGCCCATGCATCCATACCCACATCGTCCCAAACACGCGCGTTCACTAGCTATGCATGTGCGCTTCAAATTAACACCGGTTTCGTTGCCGTCCGATGCATCCGTCTGTGCATTTATGCAGCATCCCTGACCCCTTGTTATTCGATTTAATAGTAATTATTTAATCCTGATTTAATGTAAAATATTTTGGGTACCCTTTTTTCGATCGACTGATGCGCCCATGCATCCATACCCACATCGTCCCAAACACGCGCGTTCACTAGCTATGCATGTGCGCTTCAAATTAACACCGGTTTCGTTGCCGTCCGATGCATCCGTCTGTGCGTTTATGCAGCATCCCTGACCCCTTGTTATTCGATTAAATAGTAATTATTTAATCCTGATTTAATGTAAAATATTTTGGGTACCCATTTTTCGATCGACTGATGCGCCCATGCATCCATACCCACATCGTCCCAAACACGCGCGTTCACTAGCTATGCATGTGCGCTTCAGATTAACACCGGTTTCGTTGCTGTCCGATGCATCCGTCTGTGCGTTTATGCAGCATCCCTGACCCCTTGTTATTCGATTTAATAGTAATTATTTAATCCTGATTTAATGTAAAATATTTTGGGTACCCATTTTTCGATCGACTGATGCGCCCATGCATCCATACCCACATCGTCCCAAACACGCGCGTTCACTAGCTATGCATGTGCGCTTCAAATTAACACCGGTTTCGTTGCCGTCCGATGCATCCGTCTGTGCGTTTATGCAGCATCCCTGACCCCTTGTTATTCGATTTAATAGTAATTATTTAATCCTGATTTAATGTCAAATATTTTGGGTACCCATTTTTCATCGACTGATGCGCCCATGCATCCATACCCACATCGTCCCAAACACGCGCGTTCACTAGCTATGCATGTGCGCTTCAAATTAACACCGGTTTCGTTGCCGTCCGATGCATCCGTCTGTGCGTTTATGCAGCATCCCTGACCCCTTGTTATTCGATTTAATAGTAATTATTTAATCCTGATTTAATGTAAAATATTTTGGGTACCCATTTTTCGATCGACTGATGCGCCCATGCATCTATACCCACATCGTCCCAAACATGTGCGTTCACTAGCTATGCATGTGCGCTTCAAATTAACACCGGTTTCGTTGCCGTCTGATGCATCCGTCTGTGCGTTTATGCAGCATCCCTGACCCCTTGTTATTCGATTTAATAGTAATTATTTAATCCTGATTTAATGTTAAATATTTTGGGTACCCATTTTTCGATCGACTGATCCGCCCATGCATCCATACCCACATCGTCCCAAACACGCGCGTTCACTAGCTATGCACGTGCGCTTCAAATTAACACCGGTTTCGTTGCCGTCCGATGCATCCGTCTGTGCGTTTATGCAGCATCCCTGACCCCTTGTTATTCGATTTAATAGTAATTATTTAATCCTAATTTAATGTAAAATATTTTGGGTACCCATTTTTCGATCGACTGATGCGCCCATGCATCTATACCCACATCTTCCCAAACACGCGCGTTCACTAGCTATGCATGTGCGCTTCAAATTAACACCGGTTTCGTTGCCGTCCGATGCATCCGTCTGTGCGTTTATGCAGCATCCCTGACCCCTTGTTATTCGATTTAATAGTAATTATTTAATCCTGATTTAATGTAAAATATTTTGGGTACCCATTTTTCGATCGACTGATGCGCCCATGCATGCATACCCACATCGTCCCAAACACGCGCGTTCACTAGCTATGCATGTGCACTTCAAATTAACACCGGTTTCTTTGCCGTCCGATGCATCCGTCTGTGCGTTTATGCAGCATCCCTGACCCCTTGTTATTCGATTTAATAGTAATTATTTAATCCTGATTTAATGTAAAATATTTTGGGTACCCATTTTTCGATCGACTGATGCGCCCATGCATCCATACCCACATCGTCCCAAACACGCGCGTTCACTAGCTATGCATGTGCGCTTCAAATTAACACCGGTTTCGTTGCCGTCCGATGCATCCGTCTGTGCGTTTATGCAGCATCCCTGACCCCTTGTTATTCGATTTAATAGTAATTATTTAATCCTGATTTAATGTAAAATATTTTGGGTACCCATTTTTCGATCGACTGATGCGCCCATGGATCCTTACCCACATCGTCCCAAACACGCGCGTTCACTAGCTATGCATGTGCGCTTCAAATTAACACCGGTTTCGTTGCCGTCCGATGCATCCGTCTGTGCGTTTATGCAGCATCCCTGACCCCTTGTTATTCGATTTAATAGTAATTATTTAATCCTGATTTAATGTAAAATATTTTGGGTACCCATTTTTCATCGACTGATGCGCCCATGCATCCATACCCACATCGTCCCAAACACGCGCGTTCACTAGCTATGCATGTGCGCTTCAAATTAACACCGGTTTCGTTGCCGTCCGATGCATCCGTCTCTGCGTTTATGCAGCATCCCTGACCCCTTGTTATTCGATTTAATAGTAATTATTTAATCCTGATTTAATGTAAAATATTTTGGGTACCCATTTTTCGATCGACTGATGCGCCCATGCATCCATACCCACATCGTCCCAAACACGCGCGTTCACTAGCTATGCATGTGCGCTTCAAATTAACACCGGTTTCGTTGCCGTCCGATGCATCCGTCTGTGCGTTTATGCAGCATCCCTGACCCCTTGTTATTCGATTTAATAGTAATTATTTAATCCTGATTTAATGTAAAATATTTTGGGTACCCATTTTTCGATCGACTGATGCGCCCATGCATCCATACCCACATCGTCCCAAACACGCGCGTTCACTAGCTATGCATGTGCGCTTCAAATTAACACCGGTTTCGTTGCCGTCCGATGCATACGTCTGTGCGTTTATGCAGCATCCCTGACCCCTTGTTATTCGATTTAATAGTAATTATTTAATCCTGATTTAATGTAAAATATTTTGGGTACCCATTTTTCGATCGACTGATGCGCCCATGCATCCATACCCACATCGTCCCAAACACGCGCGTTCACTAGCTATGCATGTGCGCTTTAAATTAACACCGGTTTCGTTGCCGTCCGATGCATCCGTCTGTGCGTTTATGCAGCATCCCTGACCCCTTGTTATTCGATTAAATAGTAATTATTTAATCCTGATTTCATGTAAAATATTTTGGGTACCCATTTTTCGATCGACTGATGCGCCCATGCATCCATACCCACATCGTCCCAAACACGCGCGTTCACTAGCTATGCATGTGCGCTTCAAATTAACACCGGTTTCGTTGCCGTCCGATGCATCCGTCTGTGCGTTTATGCAGCATCCCTGACCCCTTGTTATTCGATTTAATAGTAATTATTTAATCCTGATTTAATGTAAAATATTTTGGGTACCCATTTTTCGATCGACTGATGCGCCCATGGATCCTTACCCACATCGTCCCAAACACGCGCGTTCACTAGCTATGCATGTGCGCTTCAAATTAACACCGGTTTCGTTGCCGTCCGATGCATCCGTCTGTGCGTTTATGCAGCATCCCTGACCCCTTGTTATTCGATTTAATAGTAATTATTTAATCCTGATTTAATGTAAAATATTTTGGGTACCCATTTTTCATCGACTGATGCGCCCATGCATCCATACCCACATCGTCCCAAACACGCGCGTTCACTAGCTATGCATGTGCGCTTCAAATTAACACCGGTTTCGTTGCCGTCCGATGCATCCGTCTGTGCGTTTATGCAGCATCCCTGACCCCTTGTTATTCGATTTAATAGTAATTATTTAATCCTGATTTAATGTAAAATATTTTGGGTACCCATTTTTCGATCGACTGATGCGCCCATGCATCCATACCCACATCGTCCCAAACACGCGCGTTCACTAGCTATGCATGTGCGCTTCAAATTAACACCGGTTTCGTTGCCGTCCGATGCATCCGTCTGTGCGTTTATGCAGCATCCCTGACCCCTTGTTATTCGATTTAATAGTAATTATTTAATCCTGATTTAATGTAAAATATTTTGGGTACCCATTTTTCGATCGACTGATGCGCCCATGCATCCATACCCACATCGTCCCAAACACGCGCGTTCACTAGCTATGCATGTGCGCTTCAAATTAACACCGGTTTCGTTGCCGTCCGATGCATACGTCTGTGCGTTTATGCAGCATCCCTGACCCCTTGTTATTCGATTTAATAGTAATTATTTAATCCTGATTTAATGTAAAATATTTTGGGTACCCATTTTTCGATCGACTGATGCGCCCATGCATCCATACCCACATCGTCCCAAACACGCGCGTTCACTAGCTATGCATGTGCGCTTCAAATTAACACCAGTTTCGTTGCCGTCCGATGCATCCATCTGTGCGTTTATGCAGCATCCTTGACCCCTTGTTATTCGATTTAATGATAATTATTTGATCCTGATTTAATGTAAAATATTTTGGGTACCCATTTTTCGATCGACTGATGCGCCCATGCATCCATACCCACATCGTCCCAAACACGCGCGTTCACTAGCTATGCATGTGCGCTTCAAATTAACACCGGTTTCGTTGCCTTCCGATGCATCCGTCTGTGCGTTTATGCAGCATCCCTGACCCCTTGTTATTCGATTTAATAGTAATTATTTAATCCTGATTTAATGTAAAATATTTTGGGTACCCATTTTTCGATCGACTGATGCGCCCATGCATCCATACCCACATCGTCCCAAACACGCGCGTTCACTAGCTATGCATGTGCGCTTCACATTAACACCGGTTTCGTTGCCGTCCGATGCACCCATCTGTGCGTTTATGCAGCATCCCTGACCCCTTGTTATTCGATTAAATAGTAATTATTTAATCCTGATTTAATGTAAAATATTTTGGGTACCCATTTTTCGATCGACTGATGCGCCCATGCATCCATACCCACATCGTCCCAAACACGCGCGTTCACTAGCTATGCATGTGCGCTTCAAATTAACACCGGTTTCGTTGCCGTCCGATGCATCCGTCTGTGCGTTTATGCAGCATCCCTGACCCCTTGTTATTCGATTTAATAGTAATTATTTAATCCTGATTTAATGTAAAATATTTTGGGTACCCATTTTTCGATCGACTGATGCGCCCATGCATCCATACCCACATCTTCCCAAACACGCGCGTTCACTAGCTATGCATGTGCGCTTCAAATTAACACCGGTTTCGTTGCCGTCCGATGCATCCGTCTGTGCGTTTATGCAGCATCCCTGACCCCTTGTTATTCGATTTAATAGTAATTATTTAATCCTGATTTAATGTAAAATACTTTGGGTACCCATTTTTCGATCGACTGATGCGCCCATGCATCCATACCCACATCTTCCCAAAGACGCGCGTTCACTAGCTATGCATGTGCGCTTCAAATTAACACCGGTTTCGTTGCCGTCCGATGCATCCGTCTGTGCGTTTATGCAGCATCCCTGACCCCTTGTTATTCGATTTAATAGTAATTATTTAATCCTGATTTAATGTCAAATATTTTGGGTACCCATTTTTCGATCGACTGATGCGCCCATGCATCCATACCCACATCGTCCCAAACACGCGCGTTCACTAGCTATGCATGTGCGCTTCAAATTAACACCGGTTTCGTTGCCGTCCGATGCATCCGTCTGTGCGTTTATGCAGCATCCCTGACCCCTTGTTATTCGATATAATAGTAATTATTTAATCCTGATTTAATGTAAAATATTTAGGGTACCCATTTTTCGATTGACTGATGCGCCCATGCATCCATACCCACATCGTCCCAAACACGCGCGTTCACTAGCTATGCATGTGCGCTTCAAATTAACACCGGTTTCGTTGCCGTCCGATGCATCCGTCTGTGCGTTTATGCAGCATCCCTGACCCCTTGTTATTCGATTTAATAGTAATTATTTAATCCTGATTTAATGTAAAATAGTTTGGGTACCCATTTTTCGATCGACTGATGCGCCCATGCATCCATACCCACATCGTCCCAAACACGCGCGTTCACTAGCTATGCATGTGCGCTTCAAATTAACACCAGTTTCGTTGCCGTCCGATGCATCCATCTGTGCGTTTATGCAGCATCCTTGACCCCTTGTTATTCGATTTAATGATAATTATTTGATCCTGATTTAATGTAAAATATTTTGGGTACCCATTTTTCGATCGACTGATGCGCCCATGCATCCATACCCACATCGTCCCAAACACGCGCGTTCACTAGCTATGCATGTGCGCTTCAAATTAACACCGGTTTCGTTGCCGTCCGATGCATCCGTCTGTGCGTTTATGCAGCATCCCTGACCCCTTGTTATTCGATTTAATAGTAATTATTTAATCCTGATTTAATGTAAAATATTTTGGGTACCCATTTTTCGATCGACTGATGCGCCCATGCATCCATACCCACATCGTCCCAAACACGCGCGTTCACTAGCTATGCATGTGCGCTTCACATTAACACCGGTTTCGTTGCCGTCCGATGCACCCATCTGTGCGTTTATGCAGCATCCCTGACCCCTTGTTATTCGATTAAATAGTAATTATTTAATCCTGATTTAATGTAAAATATTTTGGGTACCCATTTTTCGATCGACTGATGCGCCCATGCATCCATACCCACATCGTCCCAAACACGCGCGTTCACTAGCTATGCATATGCGCTTCAAATTAACACCGGTTTCGTTGCCGTCCGATGCATCCGTCTGTGCGTTTATGCAGCATCCCTGACCCCTTGTTATTCGATTTAATAGTAATTATTTAATCCTGATTTAATGTAAAATATTTTGGGTACCCATTTTTCGATCGACTGATGCGCCCATGCATCCATACCCACATCTTCCCAAACACGCGCGTTCACTAGCTATGCATGTGCGCTTCAAATTAACACCGGTTTCGTTGCCGTCCGATGCATCCGTCTGTGCGTTTATGCAGCATCCCTGACCCCTTGTTATTCGATTTAATAGTAATTATTTAATCCTGATTTAATGTAAAATACTTTGGGTACCCATTTTTCGATCGACTGATGCGCCCATGCATCCATACCCACATCTTCGAAAAGACGCGCGTTCACTAGCTATGCATGTGCGCTTCAAATTAACACCGGTTTCGTTGCCGTCCGATGCATCCGTCTGTGCGTTTATGCAGCATCCCTGACCCCTTGTTATTCGATTTAATAGTAATTATTTAATCCTGATTTAATGTCAAATATTTTGGGTACCCATTTTTCGATCGACTGATGCGCCCATGCATCCATACCCACATCGTCCCAAACACGCGCGTTCACTAGCTATACATGTGCGCTTCAAATTAACACCGGTTTCGTTGCCGTCCGATGCATCCGTCTGTGCGTTTATGCAGCATCCCTGACCCCTTGTTATTCGATATAATAGTAATTATTTAATCCTGATTTAATGTAAAATATTTAGGGTACCCATTTTTCGATTGACTGATGCGCCCATGCATCCATACCCACATCGTCCCAAACACGCGCGTTCACTAGCTATGCATGTGCGCTTCAAATTAACACCGGTTTCGTTGCCGTCCGATGCATCCGTCTGTGCGTTTATGCAGCATCCCTGACCCCTTGTTATTCGATTTAATAGTAATTATTTAATCCTGATTTAATGTAAAATAGTTTGGCTACCCATTTTTCGATCGACTGATGCGCCCATGCATCCATACCCACATCGTCCCAAACACGCGCGTTCACTAGCTATGCATGTGCGCTTCAAATTAACACCGGTTTCGTTGCCGTCCGATGCATCCGTCTGTGCGTTTATGCAGCATCCCTGACCCCTTGTTATTCGATTTAATAGTAATTATTTAATCCTGATTTAATGTAAAATATTTTGGGTACGCATTTTTCGATCGACTGATGCGCCCATGCATCCATACCAACATCGTCCCAAACACGCGTGTTCACTAGCTATGCATGTGCGCTTCAAATTAACACCGGTTTCGTTGCCGTCCGATGCATCCGTCTGTGCGTTTATGCAGCATCCCTGACCCCTTGTTATTCGATTTAATAGTAATTATTTAATCCTGATTTAATGTAAAATATTTTGGAAAACCCATTTTCGATCGACTGATGCGCCCATGCATCCATACCCACATCGTCCCAAACACGCGCGTTTAATAGCTATGCATGTGCGCTTCAAATTAACACCGGTTTCGTTGCCGTCCGATGCATCCGTCTGTGCGTTTATGCAGCATCCCTGACCTCTTGTTATTAGATTTAATAGTAATTATTTAATCCTGATTTAATGTAAAATATTTTGGGTACCCATTTTTCGATCGACTGATGCGCCCATGCATCCATACCCACATCGTCCCAAACACGCGCGTTCACTAGCTATGCATGTGCGCTTCAAATTAACACCGGTTTCGTTGCCGTCCGATGCATCCGTCTGTGCGTTTATGCAGCATCCCTGACCCCTTGTTATTCGATTTAATAGTAATTATTTAATCCTGATTTAATGTAAAATAGTTTGGGTACCCATTTTTCGATCGACTGATGCGCCCATGCATCCATACCCACATCGTCCCAAACACGCGCGTTCACTAGCTATGCATGTGCGCTTCAAATTAACACCGGTTTCGTTGCCGTCCGATGCATCCGTCTGTGCGTTTATGCAGCATCCCTGACCCCTTGTTATTCGATTTAATAGTAATTATTTAATCCTGATTTAATGTCAAATATTTTGGGTACCCATTTTTCGATCGACTGATGCGCCCATGCATCCATACCCACATCGTCCCAAACACGCGCGTTCACTAGCTATGCATGTGCGCTTCAAATTAACACCGGTTTCGTTGCCGTCCGATGCATCCGTCTGTGCGTTTATGCAGCATCCCTGACCCCTTGTTATTCGATTTAATAGTAATTATTTAATCCTGATTTAATGTGAAATATTTTGGAAAACCCATTTTCGATCGACTGATGCGCCCATGCATCCATACCCACATCGTCCCAAACACGCGCGTTGAATAGCTATGCATGTGCGCTTCAAATTAACACCGGTTTCGTTGCCGTCCGATGCATCCGTCTGTGCGTTTATGCAGCATCCCTGACCTCTTGTTATTAGATTTAATAGTAATTATTTAATCCTGATTTAATGTAAAATATTTTGGGTACCCATTTTTCGATCGACTGATGCGCCCATGCATCCATACCCACATCGTCCCAAACACGCGCGTTCACTAGCTATGTATGTGCGCTTCAAATTAACACCGGTTTCGTTGCCGTCCGATGCATCCGTCTGTGCGTTTATGCAGCATCCCTGACCCCTTGTTATTCGATTTAATAGTAATTATTTAATCCTGACTTAATGTTAAATATTTTGGGTACCCATTTTTCGATCGACTGATGCGCCCATGCATCCATACCCACATCGTCCCATACACGCGCGTTCACTAGCTATGCAAATGCGCTTCAAATTAACACCGGTTTCGTTGCCGTCCGATGCATCCGTCTGTGCGTTTATGCAGCATCCCTGACCCCTTGTTATTCGATTTAATAGTAATTATTTAATCCTGATTTAATGTAAAATATTTTGGGTACCCATTATTCGATCGACTGATGCGCCCATGCATCCATACCCACATCGTCCCAAACACGCGCGTTCACTAGCTATGCATGTGCGCTTCAAATTAACACCGGTTTCGTTGCCGTCCGATGCATCCGTCTGTGCGTTTATGCAGCATCCCTGACCCCTTGTTATTCGATTTAATGGTAATTATTTAATCCTGATTTAATGTAAAATAATTTGGGTACCCATTTTTCGATCGACTGATGCGCCCATGCATCCATACCCACATCGTCCCAAACACGTGCGTTCACTAGCTATACATGTGTGCTTCAAATTAACACCGGTTTCGTTGCCGTCCGATGCATCCGTCTGTGCGTTTATGCAGCATCCCTGACCCCTTGTTATTCGATTTAATAGTAATTATTTAATCCTGATTTAATGTAAAATAGTTTGGGTACCCATTTTTCGATCGACTGATGCGCCCATGCATCCATACCCACATCGTCCCAAACACGCGCGTTCACTAGCTATGCATGTGCGCTTCAAATTAACACCGGTTTCGTTGCCGTCCGATGCATCCGTCTGTGCGTTTATGCAGCATCCCTGACCCCTTGTTATTCGATTTAATAGTAATTATTTAATCCTGATTTAATGTAAAATATTTTGGGTACCCATTTTTCGATCGACTGATGCGCCCATGCATCCATACCAACATCGTCCCAAACACGCGTGTTCACTAGCTATGCATGTGCGCTTCAAATTAACACCGGTTTCGTTGCCGTCCGATGCATCCGTCTGTGCGTTTATGCAGCATCCCTGACCCCTTGTTATTCGATTTAATAGTAATTATTTAATCCTGATTTAATGTAAAATATTTTGGAAAACCCATTTTCGATCGACTGATGCGCCCATGCATCCATACCCACATCGTCCCAAACACGCGCGTTTAATAGCTATGCATGTGCGCTTCAAATTAACACCGGTTTCGTGGCCGTCCGATGCATCCGTCTGTGCGTTTATGCAGCATCCCTGACCTCTTGTTATTAGATTTAACAGTAATTATTTAATCCTGATTTAATGTAAAATATTTTGGGTACCCATTTTTCGATCGACTGATGCGCCCATGCATCCATACCCACATCGTCCCAAACACGCGCGTTCACTAGCTATGCATGTGCGCTTCAAATTAACACCGGTTTCGTTGCCGTCCGATGCATCCGTCTGTGCGTTTATGCAGCATCCCTGACCCCTTGTTATTCGATTTAATAGTAATTATTTAATCCTGATTTAATGTAAAATAGTTTGGGTACCCATTTTTCGATCGACTGATGCGCCCATGCATCCATACCCACATCGTCCCAAACACGCGCGTTCACTAGCTATGCATGTGCGCTTCAAATTAACACCGGTTTCGTTGCCGTCCGATGCATCCGTCTGTGCGTTTATGCAGCATCCCTGACCCCTTGTTATTCGATTTAATAGTAATTATTTAATCCTGATTTAATGTCAAATATTTTGGGTACCCATTTTTCGATCGACTGATGCGCCCATGCATCCATACCCACATCGTCCCAAACACGCGCGTTCACTAGCTATGCATGTGCGCTTCAAATTAACACCGGTTTCGTTGCCGTCCGATGCATCCGTCTGTGCGTTTATGCAGCATCCCTGACCCCTTGTTATTCGATTTAATAGTAATTATTTAATCCTGATTTAATGTAAAATATTTTGGAAAACCCATTTTCGATCGACTGATGCGCCCATGCATCCATACCCACATCGTCCCAAACACGCGCGTTTAATAGCTATGCATGTGCGCTTCAAATTAACACCGGTTTCGTTGCCGTCCGATGCATCCGTCTGTGCGTTTATGCAGCATCCCTGACCTCTTGTTATTAGATTTAATAGTAATTATTTAATCCTGATTTAATGTAAAATATTTTGGGTACCCATTTTTCGATCGACTGATGCGCCCATGCATCCATACCCACATCGTCCCAAACACGCGCGTTCACTAGCTATGTATGTGCGCTTCAAATTAACACCGGTTTCGTTGCCGTCCGATGCATCCGTCTGTGCGTTTATGCAGCATCCCTGACATCTTGTTATTCGATTTAATAGTAATTATTTAATCCTGACTTAATGTTAAATATTTTGGGTACCCATTTTTCGATCGACTGATGCGCCCATGCATCCATACCCACATCGTCCCATACACGCGCGTTCACTAGCTATGCAAATGCGCTTCAAATTAACACCGGTTTCGTTGCCGTCCGATGCATCCGTCTGTGCGTTTATGCAGCATCCCTGACCCCTTGTTATTCGATTTAATAGTAATTATTTAATCCTGATTTAATGTAAAATATTTTGGGTACCCATTATTCGATCGACTGATGCGCCCATGCATCCATACCCACATCGTCCCAAACACGCGCGTTCACTAGCTATGCATGTGCGCTTCAAATTAACACCGGTTTCGTTGCCGTCCGATGCATCCGTCTGTGCGTTTATGCAGCATCCCTGACCCCTTGTTATTCGATTTAATGGTAATTATTTAATCCTGATTTAATGTAAAATAATTTGGGTACCCATTTTTCGATCGACTGATGCGCCCATGCATCCATACCCACATCGTCCCAAACACGTGCGTTCACTAGCTATACATGTGTGCTTCAAATTAACACCGGTTTCGTTGCCGTCCGATGCATCCGTCTGTGCGTTTATGCAGCATCCCTGACCCCTTGTTATTCGATTTAATAGTAATTATTTAATCCTGATTTAATGTAAAATATTTTGGGTACCCATTTTTCGATCGACTGATGCGCCCATGCATCCACACCCACATCGTCCCAAACACGCGCGTTCACTAGCTATGCATGGGCGCTTCAAATTAACACCGGTTTCGTTGCCGTCCGATGCATCCGTCTGTGCGTTTATGCAGCATCCCTGACCCCTTGTTATTCGATTTAATAGTAATTATTTAATCCTGATTTAATGTAAAATATTTTGGGTACCCATTTTTCGATCGACTGATGCGCCCATGCATCCATACCCAGATCGTCCCAAACACGCGCGTTCACTGGCTATGCATGTGCGCTTATATTTAACACCGGTTTCGTTGCCGTCCGATGCATCCGTCTGTGCGTTTATGCAGCATCCCTGACCCCTTGTTATTCGATTTAATAGTAATTATTTAATCCTGATTTAATGTTAAATATTTTGGGTACCCATTTTTCGATCGACTGATGCGCCCATGCATCCATACCCACATCGTCCCAAACACGCGCGTTCACTAGCTATGCATTTGCGCTTCAAATTAACGCCGGTTTCGTTGCCGTCCGATGCATCCGTCTGTGCGTTTATGCAGCATCCCTGACCCCTTGTTATTCGATTTAATAGTAATTATTTAATCCTGATTTAATGTAAAATATTTTGGGTACCCATTTTTCGATCGACTGATGCGCCCATGCATCCATACCCACATCGTCCCAAACACGCTCGTTCACTAGCTATGCTTGTGCGCTTCAAATTAACACCGGTTTCGTTGCCGTCCGATGCATCCGTCTGTGCGTTTATGCAGCATCCCTGACCCCTTGTTATTCGATTTAATAGTAATTATTTAATCCTGATTTAATGTAAAATATTTTGGGTACCCATTTTTCGATCGACTGATGCGCCCATGCATCAATACCCACATCGTCCCAAACACGCCCGTTCACTAGCTATGCATGTGTGCTTCAAATTAACACCGGTTTCGATGCCGTCCGATGCATCCGTCTGTGCGTTTATGCAGCATCCCTGACCCCTTGTTATTCGATTTAATAGTAATTATTTAATCCTGATTTAATGTAAAATATTTTGGGTACCCATTTTTCGATCGACTGATGCGCCCATGCATCCATACCCACCTCGTCCCAAACACGCGCGTTCACTAGCTATGCATGTGCGCTTCAAATTAACACCGGTTTCGTTGCCGTCCGATGCATCCGTCTGTGCGTTTATGCAGCATCCCTGACCCCTTGTTATTCGATTTAATAGTAATTATTTAATCCTGATTTAATGTAAAATATTTTGGGTACCCATTTTTCGATCGACTGATGCGCCCATGCATCCATACCCACATCGTCCCAAACACGCGCGTTCACTAGCTATGCATGTGCGCTTCAAATTAACACCGGTTTCGTTGCCGTCCGATGCATCCGTCTGTGCGTTTATGCAGCATCCCTGACCCCTTGTTATTCGATTTAATAGTAATCATTTAATCCTGATTTAATGTGAAATATTTTGGGTACCCATTTTTCGATCGACTGATGCGCCCATGCATCCATACCCACATCGTCCCAAACACGCGCGTTCACTAGCTATGCATGTGCGCTTCAAATTAACACCGGTTTCGTTGCCGTCCAATGCATCCGTCTGTGCGTTTATGAAGCATCCCTGACCTCTTGTTATTCGATTTAATAGTAATTATTTAATCCTGATTTAATGTAAAATATTTTGGGTACCCATTTTTCGATCGACTGATGCGCCCATGCATCCATACCCACATCGTCCCAAACACGCGCGTTTACTAGCTATGCATGTGCGCTTCACATTAACACCGGTTTCGTTGCCGTCCGATGCATCCATCTGTGCGTTTATGCAGCATCCCTGACCCCTTGTTATTCGATTTAATAGTAATTATTTAATCCTGATTTAATGTAAAATATTTTGGGTACCCATTTTTCGATCGACTGATGCGCCCATGCATCCATACCCACATCGTCCCAAACACGCGCGTTCACTAGCTATGCATGTGCGCTTCAAATTAACACCGGTTTCGTTGCCGTCCGATGCATCCGTCTGTGCGTTTATGCAGCATCCCTGACCCCTTGTTATTCGATTTAATAGTAATTATTTAATCCTAATTTAATGTAAAATATTTTTGGTACCCATTTTTCGATCGACTGATGCGCCCATGCATCTATACCCACATCGTCCCAAACACGCGCGTTCACTAGCTATGCATGTGCGCTTCAAATTAACACCGGTTTCGTTGCCGTCCGATGCATCCGTCTGTGCGTTTATGCAGCATCCCTGACCCCTTGTTATTCGATTTAATAGTAATTATTTAATCCTGATTTAATGTAAAATATTTTGGGTACCCATTTTTCGATCGACTGATGCGCCCATGCATCCATACCCACATCGTCCCAAACACGCGCGTTCACTAGCTATGCATGTGCGCTTCAAATTAACACCGGTTTCTTTGCCGTCCGATGCATCCGTCTGTGCGTTTATGCAGCATCCCTGACCCCTTGTTATTCGATTTAATAGTAATTATGTAATCCTGATTTAATGTAAAATATTTTGGGTACCCATTTTTCGATCGACTGATGCGCCCATGCATCCATACCCACATCGTCCCAAACACGCGCGTTTACTAGCTATGCATGTGCGCTTCAAATTAACACAGGTTTCGTTGCCGCCCGATGCATCCGTCTGTGCGTTTATGCAGCATCCCTGACCCCTTGATATTCGATTTAATAGTAATTATTTAATCCTGATTTATTGTAAAATATTTTTGGTACCCATTTTTCGATCGACTGATGCGCCCATGCATCCATACCCACATCGTCCCAAACACGCGCGTTCACTAGCTATGCATGTGCGCTTCAAATTTACACCGGTTTCGTTGCCGTCCGATGCATCCGTCTGTGCATTTATGCAGCATCCCTGACCCCTTGTTATTCGATTTAATAGTAATTATTTAATCCTGATTTAATGTAAAATATTTTTGGTACCCATTTTTCGATCGACTGATGCGCCCATGCATCCATACCCACATCGTCCCAAACACGCGCGTTTACTAGCTATGCATGTGCGCTTCAAATTAACACCGGTTTCGTTGCCGTCCGATGCATCCGTCTGTGCGTTTATGCAGCATCCCTGACCCCTTGTTATTCGATTAAATAGTAATTATTTAATCCTGATTTAATGTAAAATATTTTGGGTACCCATTTTTCATCGACTGATGCGCCCATGCATCCATACCCACATCGTCCCAAACACGCGCGTTCACTAGCTATGCATGTGCGCTTCAAATTAACACCGGTTTCGTTGCCGTCCGATGCATCCGTCTGTGCGTTTATGCAGCATCCCTGACCCCTTGTTATTCGATTTAATAGTAATTATTTAATCCTGATTTAATGTAAAATATTTTGGGTACCCATTTTTCGATCGACTGATGCGCCCATGCATCCATACCCACATCGTCCCAAACACGCGCGTTCACTAGCTATGCATGTGCGCTTCAAATTAACACCGGTTTCGTTGCCGTCCGATGCATCCGTCTGTGCGTTTATGCAGCATCCCTGACCCCTTGTTATTCGATTTAATAGTAATTATTTAATCCTGATTTAATGTAAAATATTTTGGGTACCCATTTTTCATCGACTGATGCGCCAATGCATCCATACCCACATCGTCCCAAACACGCGCGTTCACTTGCTATGCATGTGCGCTTCAAATTAACACCGGTTTCGTTGCCGTCCGATGCATCCGTCTGTGCGTTTATGCAGCATCCCTGACCCCTTGTTATTCGATTTAATAGTAATTATTTAATCCTGATTTAATGTAAAATAGTTTGGGTACCCATTTTTCGATCGACTGATGCGCCCATGCATCCATACCCACATCGTCCCAAACACGCGCGTTCACTAGCTATGCATGTGCGCTTCAAATTAACACCGGTTTCGTTGCCGTCCGATGCATCCGTCTGTGCGTTTATGCAGCATCCCTGACCCCTTGTTATTCGATTTAATAGTAATTATTTAATCCTGATTTAATGTAAAATATTTTGGGTACCCATTTTTCGATCGACTGATGCGCCCATGCATCCATACCCACATCGTCCCAAACACGCGCGTTGACTAGCTATGCATGTGCGCTTCAAATTAACACCGGTTTCGTTGCCGTCCGATGCAAACGTCTGTGCGTTTATGCAACATCCCTGACCCCTTGTTATTCGATTTAATAGTAATTATTTAATCCTGATTTAATGTAAAATATTTTGGGTACCCATTTTTCGATCGACTGATCCGCCCATGCATCCATACCCACATCGTCCCAAACACGCGCGTTCACTAGCTATGCACGTGCGCTTCAAATTAACACCGGTTTCGTTGCCGTCCGATGCATCCGTCTGTGCGTTTATGCAGCATCCCTGACCCCTTGTTATTCGATTTAATAGTAATTATTTAATCCTGATTTAATGTAAAATATTTTGGGTACCCATTTTTCGATCGACTGATGCGCCCATGCATCCATACCCACATCTTCCCAAACACGCGCGTTCACTAGCTATGCATGTGCGCTTCAAATTAACACCGGTTTCGTTGCCGTCCGATGCATCCGTCTGTGCGTTTATGCAGCATCCCTGACCCCTTGTTATTCGATTTAATAGTAATTATTTAATCCTGATTTAATGTAAAATATTTTGGGTACCCATTTTTCGATCGACTGATGCGCCCATGCATCCATACCCACATCGTCCCAAAGACGCGCGTTCACTAGCTAAGCATGTGCGCTTCAAATTAACACCGGTTTCGTTGCCGTCCGATGCAAACGTCTGTGCGTTTATGCAGCATCCCTGACCCCTTGTTATTCGATTTAATAGTAATTATTTAATCCTGATTTAATGTCAAATATTTTGGGTACCCATTTTTCGATCGACTGATGCGCCCATGCATCCATACCCACATCGTCCCAAACACGCGCGTTCACTAGCTATGCATGTGCGCTTCAAATTAACACCGGTTTCGTTGCCGTCCGATGCATCCGTCTGTGCGTTTATGCAGCATCCCTGACCCCTTGTTATTCGATATAATAGTAATTATTTAATCCTGATTTAATGTAAAATATTTAGGGTACCCATTTTTCGATTGACTGATGCGCCCATGCATCCATACCCACATCGTCCCAAACACGCGCGTTCACTAGCTATGCATGTGCGCTTCAAATTAACACCGGTTTCGTTGCCGTCCGATGCATCCGTCTGTGCGTTTATGCAGCATCCCAAACCCCTTGTTATTCGATTTAATAGTAATTATTTAATCCTGATTTAATGTAAAATATTTTGGGTACCCATTTTTCGATCGACTGATGCGCCCATGCATCCATACCCACATCGTCCCAAACACGCGCGTTCACTAGCTATGCATGTCCGCTTCAAATTAACACCGGTTTCGTTGCCGTCCGATGCATCCGTCTATGCGTTTATGCAGCATCCCTGACCCCTTGTTATTCAATTTAATAGTAATTATTTAATCCTGATTTAATGTAAAATATTTTGGGTACCCATTTTTCGATCGACTGATGCGCCCATGCATCCATACCCACATCGTCCCAAACACGCGCGTTCACTATCTATGCATGTGCGCTTCAAATTAACACCGGTTTCGTTGCCGTCCGATGCATCCGTCTGTGCGTTTATGCAGCATCCCTGACCCCTTGTTATTCGATTTAATAGTAATTATTTAATCCTGATTTAATGTAAAATATTTTGGAAAACCCATTTTCGATCGACTGATGCGCCCATGCATCCATACCCACTTCGTCCCAAACACGCGCGTTTAATAGCTATGCATGTGCGCTTCAAATTAGCACCGGTTTCGTTGCCGTCCGATGCATCCGTCTGTGCGTTTATGCAGCATCCCTGACCTCTTGTTATTCGATTTAATAGTAATTATTTAATCCTGATTTAATGTAAAATATTTTGGGTACCCATTTTTCGATCGACTGATGCGCCCATGCATTTATACCCACATCGTCCCAAACACGCGCGTTCACTAGCTATACATGTGCGCTTCAAATTAACACCGGTTTCGTTGCCGTCCGATGCATACGTCTGTGCGTTTATGCAGCATCCCTGACCCCTTGTTATTCGATTTAATAGTAATTATTTAATCCTGATTTAATGTAAAATATTTTGGGTACCCATTTTTCGATCGACTGATGCGCCCATGCATCCATACCCACATCGTCCCATACACGCGCGTTCACTAGCTTTGCATATGCGCTTCAAAATAACACCGGTTTCGTTGCCGTCCGATGCATGCGTCTGTGCGTTTATGCAGCATCCCTGACCCCTTGTTATTCGATTTAATAGTAATTATTTAATCCTGATTTAATGTAAAATATTTTGGGTACCCATTTTTCGATCGACTGATGCGCCCATGCATCCATACCCACATCGTCCCAAACACGCGCGTTCACTAGCTATGCATGAGCGCTTCAAATTAACACCGGTTTCGTTGCCGTCCGATGCATCCGTCTGTGCGTTTATGCAGCATCCCTGACCCCTTGTTATTCGATTTAATAGTAATTATTTAATCCTGATTTAATGTTAAATATTTTGGGTACCCATTTTTCGATCGACTGATGCGGCCATGCATCCATACCCACATCGTCCCAAACACGCGCATTCATTAGCTATGCATGTGCGCTTCAAATTAACACCGGTTTCGTTGCCGTCCTATGCATCGGTCTGTGCGTTTATGCAGCATCCCTGACCCCTTGTTATTCGATTTAATAGTAATTATTTAATCCTGATTTAATGTAAAATATTTTGGGTACCTATTTTTCGATCGACTGATGCGCCCATGCATTCATACCCACATCGTCCCAAACACGCGCGTTCACTAGCTATGCATGTGCGCTTCAAATTTACACCGGTTTCGTTGCCGTCCGATGCATCCGTCTCTGCGTTTATGCAGCAACCCTGACCCCTTGTTATTCGATTTAATAGAAATTATTTAATCCTGATTTAATGTAAAATATTTTGGGTACCCATTTTTCGATCGACTGATGCGCCCATGCATCCATACCCACATCGTCCCAAACACGCGCGTTCACTAGCTATGCATGTGCGCTTCAAATTAACACCGGTTTCGTTGCCGTCCGATGCATCCGTGTTATAAACCGTTTTGGAATACTAACCGTCTCGAGACGGCTCGCTCTCCGTTTTGGAATTCCAAGCCCGATCGATCCGTCTCGAGACGGTTTGACGAGAATATTGTAAAGAGAAATGAAAAATTATAGAATTTTCTTAGGAAATAAATGTTATCAAAAATGTGCAAGTTAAGTTAGTATCTTGAAAAAATAATAATAATGCTTATTTAAAAGGAAAAATGTTGTATTTTATGGCAAACTCTGTACCCCGGGATACTCTGTATAAATAAGAATATTGACACAGTGATGAGCAGTCAGTTAAATAATGACGTTGACTTTAGACTTAAACACAGTAAAGGAGTAGTCAGTTTAAAAGGTCTAGGTTAATCCCTCATGAGATATGCAATTGACAAAGCGTTATGATTTTAAGGACCCTTATCTAAGTAACTTGTGTATTCAATGTTTCTTATGGAGATACACATGCAAGGGATTACGCGTTTTTATTTTCACAACAGATTTCCTTCTTGGGAACATATTTTGTACAAATATATTTCCTTAATTTTCTTCTTTTTTATTTATTTCATGAATTTGTTTGAATTTGATTTCATCACTTTTATAGTCATTAATGAACAATGGAACAATGAACATTCATTTTAAAAATGATAAACTAAGATCTGTGTTTTAATCATATCTATTTATTTTTGATATATTAACTTGACGCAAGTTGTTATTTCTATTTTAGTTTTAGAAAAATAGAAATATAATTTGTTAACCCATAATTCTTAGTAATAAATGTACTATAACCAAGGATTTTTCCTCACAAAGTAAAAAATTTAATTAATTTATGAAATAATTTAGATTTTTAGAGAATGCTGTTTGTTTCTTCAACTTATTTTAATAATGAATATTTTAAATTCAATACGCTAAATTCAATATAAATCATATGTTTATTTCAACTTGAATTAAAAACTAAAAAAAAAAAAAAACTCTTCTATACACTATTATCAACTGGCGAATTTTAGATTGTGTTTCAAACATATTGCCAATCTCATGTGTGTTCGGACATTTTAATCAGACTGGCTATAGCAATTTAGCAATAACTGAGCAGAAAGTACGCCGTGTATGCTGAGATCATATTGCACAATCGTGCAGGATGATCCCTGTCTTTACAGTCTGTCAAATATCTTAGTACTGTAGAAATATGCCATGAACAGCCTGAAAAAAATGAAACATATATAGACCTAAATACTTGCTCACAAAGCAAGATTTCGTTTTCTTTTATACATAAGGACAGTAAAATATAATTTCTGTTGCTTTTTCACGCATTGTTTTGTTTCCATCCATGCATCCATCCATGCATCCACCCATGCATCCGCCCGTCCATCCATCCATCCATCCATCCATCCATCCATCCATCCATCCATCCATCCATCATCCACCAATCCGTCCGTCCGTCCGTCCGTCCATCTGTCCATCTATTTATCTAACTATCTATCTATCTATCAATCCGATCATCCATCCACCCGATCATCCATCCATCCATCTCTCCATCCATTCATCCATCCATCCATCCATCCACCAATCCATCCATCCGTCCGTCCGTCCGTCCGACCGTCCATCCATCCACCCATCCATCCATCCATCCATCCATCCATCCATCCATCCATCCATCCATCCATCCATCCATCCATCCATCCATCCATCCATCCATCCATCCATCCATCCATCCATCCATCCATCCACCAATCCATCCATCCGTCCGTCCGTCCTTCCGTCCATCCATCCATCCATCCATCCATCCATCCATCCATCCACCCATTCATCCATCCATCCATCCATCCATCCATTCACCCATCCATCCATCCATCCATCCATCCATCCATCCATCTATTTATCTATCTATCTATCAATCTATCTATCTATCTATCTATCAATCCGATCATCCATCCATCCGATCATCCATCCATCCGATCATCCATCCATCCATCCATCCATCCATCCATCCATCCATCCATCCATCCATAAATTTCGTCTATTTTTATCGAAATGGCCTGGTTATCAATAAATTTCAAAAGTGTAGTCGAGTCAGTCGATTCCAAAAAGGGGGTAACCATTTCGGAATAACTTGTCTTTTAACCTTTTTTTTCATTAAAAAGAATTTAAGTCATTTAGAAAAAAAAAGGTTAAAAAAAGTAATTGCAAAACGGTTACCCCCTTTTTGGAATCGACTGACTCGACTGAGTCCTTGACTCCATCTATAATTCAAATGCCTCTTTCAATAAATTCAATGTTGAAATACATGTGCTAGTATGCAGGATGGACAAAAGAAATTGACTGAGGTGTTGACGACATTAGTCCGGATTCTCTCTCTCTCTCTCTCTCTCTCTCTCTCTCTCTCTCTCTCTCTCTCTCTCTCTCTCTCTCTCTCTCTCTCTCTCTCTCTCCTCTCTCTCTCTCTCTCTCTCTCTCTCTCTCTCTCTCTCTCTCTCTCTCTCTCTCTCTCTCTCTCTCTCTCGCTCTCTTCAAACCATGAGCATGGACGGACAGTCGTGGGGTCAACTGACGTCGAGACTGACGGAAAATATTATTCCCATATACTTTCACCTTTTGGAGCTCAAAAATCCCGATAAAGTTTGACATCATGAAACTTAAAACGAAGTTTTAAATTTCAAATGTGAAGAATCCGTTCTCCATTTAAAGCTATTCAATATTCTGAAATTTATTTCTTTTTCATTTTAGACCCAAAAATACGCTAGTAAAGCAATTGTCCAATTAGATACGTTGATTTTTTCTTCTAATTTGATAATTGGAGAGAAAAAATACATATGTATTACGTCCCTGATCTTTGTAAGAAAGTGATTTTAAGAATCGCTTAGAACAAATTACAGGATTATTCCGTTAATTTATCAGAAAATGGGCACTCTTTCTTATTTTTGAAGAGAAAATGACTTTAAATAAACAAGATGACTTAAAAAAAAAAGACCGATGAGAGTTCTATGATATACCTATTGAACTGGCAAACACCTATCTAACCCCCCCCCCCCCCCCCCCCCCTTACACACGAACACACAGTTCAACATTTTGATAAACGCGACATAACTGTCTTAGATTATTTCCTCATCTAATTTCCAACTCTTTCGAAATAGCTTTAAACAAATTGGATTTTCGGGGCAATTCAATTGATTCAGACATTAATTGTTAACAATAAATTCAAGGGAAACTGAAAAAAAAATATGAAAAGGGTAAAAGGAGTAGGTTATAAAATTGGCTATCAATTGCTCGATTGCACCTTTCTTAATCCAATTTTATATTCTTTTTTGATTGCTAGATACACACATGCAGAGGTTTGTATTGATTTTACATTCGATTTCTTTATCAAGAGAAGTTTTACAAGAATGGCGACACCTTAAGGGTTTCGCGGGAAAGAATGTGTGAAAATGAAAATCGTAAATGTTTTCTTTAAAGTTGATAGATTGAGGTTGGGAGATATATTGAAAGACTGCACGAGATGATACCAAAATACGTTGACATTTGGTAGCATATAATAAACAAGATGTGTTCTTGAAAAAACATATTCCATTTTTCAAATTTCCTTTGCGAGTTTGACGGATCTTGTCTCGGTTGAAAGTTTACAAGAGTTGCTTGTGGACAACATAGCTCCCCCAAACTGCTGCTTGTTACAGACAGCACTGGACTAAAGATCAAAGTTCAAGTATTTAGTTATGTTTAATTCCAGTAAAATATCCGTCCATTCTGTTCAACCTGTTCAACCTGTAATGGTATATTTCTGAACAAACTTGAAATGAAAAAATGCATTTAGGCTGATACTTTGCTGGAATTGTATCTAAACGTTTTGCAATTATCAGTATGATATTCAGATAACTTTTATCCCGTTTTTACCAACGCCATGCCACCAAAAGCATGCACCTTGAGTACTTTTAGTGCTTTGATTTAACACAGCTTTATTTGTTCTCTAGAGTCATATAATTATGTTTTCATATCAAAATCATGTGGGACCTCCAGACAATTTGTCCCTTTGTGCACCAGCAATTTATACAGTCTGGGGAAGGAATCGAACCTTCATACATGATTTTGTTTAATAAGAGGCATTAAGACCCTAATTTTAATCCTAATTTTAACACACAATGAAAATTCCAAAAAAGTAAAAGTGTCTATGACAGGGAATCCAAGGAGGTATATGAAACCAAAACCCTTATCAATCTATATGAGGATTTTGTAATCAAATCTTAATTAGGCTCCTAGTCTCATGACACTTCACGTATCTGACCCAATGTCGAAAGGAACCATCCTTGTTATGGTGATGGTCCAATCATTCTGACGAAGTTTAAAGACAATCGGATTAAAACTGTGGTCTCTTAGAGTGTTAACAAGCAAAAGTCGACAGACAGACATATGTGGGAATAGAAAACTGGTATTTCTATAGCTCTTCTGACCTTAGGTCAATAGAGCTAAAAATGCAGCACCAGGAATCATAGTCTAAATTATCCCAAGAATTACAATACAGAATACCTTGCATGTTTTACAAGTAGCTTATTAGCTGTCTGGACACTTGTTATTTTCAAATTTCTGCATTAAAAGAATGGAGGTGCATTTGTCTGTATATTCAAACCTAAAAGTATGTATGAAGTAAATGCCAATGCTTATACATTGTATTTGGAAGTTAAATGTTGAATAAATTTTGTCTACACCCTTGATATAATCTTTGTCTAATGAATGCTTTCACATATTCTTAGGTATCTTTAAATGTGGCTTGAATGGTTTGACTATATCGATAACAAGAATTTAAGTTTAGATTTTTTTTTTTTCAAAACTAGATACATTTAAACTCCTGAATCGACAACAACCAGTTCAGTCATTATTCAGTAATGCATAATTACAGTGCTTACAGCACATTGATTACACTTATCGTTTGTGAGTAGAAGATTTTCAAATATTTTTTTGCTTTATTTGATTTGAAATCCGGGATACTACAACATTGGGTAGATTTTTAAGATAAAGTAATAATTTCAAGTTTTTTGGTAGACAAGCATTGGACAATGCTCTATACCAAATATGAAAGCTCCAGCCCTACGGTTTGGAAGGAGACAATTTTTTAAGTTTTTTCGACTCTGGTTTGTATGGCAACCAGAATAATTCATGGATTCAAATTCTGTGAAGTATTTTGAAAGTCCTTGTAATAAGGATCAATTCTGTGAAGTTTGGTTGAAATCTGATGGATAGTTTCAGAGGAGAAGATTTTTTTTAAAATTGAAGAAGGACAGACTAAGGGACAGATGGATGTTGATTGATCACAATAGCTCACCTTGAGCACTTCTGCTCAGGTGAGCTGAAAAATAACTTTTTTTTCAATCTTTCAGAACATTCACCAAAACAATGAAATATTGATCCTGCTCAAACTGCATACCATGTACTCCATTATGGCCAGGCTATTTGCTTTATATACCGGTATACATATATTTCCAACTGTAACTAAAACCATGCCTTACAAGAAACAAAAGATTTAAACACTCTTTTTATCATTATTTGAAAAGCTATTTTGTCTGCTAATTTTTCGATTCAAATCTTCATGAAGGTAATTTTCAGCTTACTCCCATTTTGCATGTTTACAAACTATTAAGTTCCATAAAAGATATCTATTTGTTTTGTCAATTGATGTCCTTTACTTTACTAATTACTTTATCTTAAATGAAATAAAAATATAACTTTCTTATTTCATAGTTGTATGGAACTAGAACGGTGGCAAAGTGGACTCATATCCCCGAATGGGGCTTTCTCCTACCAGGGCTATTTCCCAGTATAAGTACTTTCAGTACATGGTCTATTTGCAACATGGTTAGAACAAAAGTGCCATAGTCACCACTTTGCTTCTGTTTCGCAAAATAATTTTAGAGATTTTATAAATAAAGACAAAAAGTTAGGAAGAGCCCAAGATACTAAGTTTTAAGGCGGCATAATTCAGGGAATAATTAAAGATCCATAGAATCCTTACTCCATGCACATCTACCAATTAAGTTTAAAACATCCATTAAGTTTAATTTAAATCCAGTCAGAAACTTAGGAGGAGTTGCATTCACAAGGCTGCAATTTCAATAAGCCCCAGAGAATATGTTTTAAGAGGGCATAACTGAGGCAACTAGAACTGTCGCAGATTGGACTTATACCCCCCACAAGCACTTTGTCAAATGCAAGTACTATTAGTGCAGGATGTATTTGTAACAAATAATGAGATCATATGCAGCCTTGCATGAAGCTTCATGATCCTAGGTCTCCAATTTCTTGAGCTAGAGTCCAGAAATGAAGATTGAACAAAAATTGACTCTGACATTGACCTTTGACCTATGTAACCAAAAAACAATAGTGCACTTCCTTGAGTCATAAGCAACATTTGCATAAAGATTCATGATTCTAGGTTGCTTGATTTTTGAGTTTGAGTCCGGAAAAGAAAATTGAACAAAAATTGACTGTAACCTTGACCTTTGACCTATGTGACCCAAAATCAATAGGGCACTTCCGTGAGTCATAAGCATCATTTGCATAAAATTTCATAATTCTAGGTTGCTTGGTTTTTGAGTTTCAGTCTTGAAACAAAAAATTTAACAAAAATTGACTCTGACATTGACCTTAGACCTATGTGACCCAAAAACAATAGGACAATTCCTTGGGACATAAGCAACATTAGCATAGAGTTTCATGATTGTAGGTCACTTAGTTCTCGAGTTTGAGTCCGAAACGAAAATTGAACAAAGGCTGACTGTGACCTTGACCTTTGACCTATGTGACCCCAAAACTATAGGACACTTCCTTGGGTCATAAGCAACATTTGTATAAAGTTTCATGATTGTAGGTCACTTGGTTCTTGATTTAGTATCCAGAAAGAAAAGATCTACGGATGGACAGACAGACAGACATGGTGAAACCAATATACCTCCCCTTTACTTTGTTGTTGGGGGGTATAAAAATCAATGAGCCATAAAATCCTAACTTCATGCACATCTTCTAATAAAGGTGATCACAATGACTGAATTTCAAAAAGATCTAAACAGAAACTTGGGAAGAGTTGTGCTCACAAGAAAAGTGGACATACGTTTATACAGACTGACAGACAGATGGATGGACTGACAGACAGACAGACAGAAGTTGACGCCAATATATGACCCCCTCTGGCAGCGTATGAAAATTGAGTAAAATTACAAGTTCAGGGAGATTTTTTGGCAACCACTATGTGCAACATTGTAGTTGATAATTATAAATTCAAGGGGAGAGAAATGAGCAAAAATTCATAGTAGGCAGGGAAAAAGACTAGCAGGGGCCCAGTCACCCATTGCTGGCCCCCTAGATTTTTGGGAAAATCCCTATACCTCTAATGTTAAATATTGAAATTTTGAAGCCTGGGCCATTAAATGAAAATTGTTAGTCATTTTCCCTGGTAGGGACTGCAAAATTGCAGGTGTACAACTTCAAATGCAGATATTCATCATATATAAATTTCAGTTAAGTACATGAAATAGTGTAGGAGAAATGCTCGGGACAACAATAATTTAGTGACAACAATAATTTAGTGATATTTGCAAATTCAAGGGCAGATAATTCAGAAATTATTGAGAGTCAGTAGGGGCTCCAAAATTGCAGGTGCAAAACTTTACAAGCAGATACACATTATGTATAAACTTCAAGTCAATACATGCAATAGTGTAGGAGATATGCTCAGGACAACAACAATTTCTGCATATGAAGTTTTGCACCTGCAAATGAGAAAATGTCTTATTTTGATATAACAGTGTCAGTAATAATTATAAAATACCAACCTTTTTACACATACACCATTTTCTGCTTTAATGCCTCAGACGTAGAAACAAATGCAGACTGATCAGTATTTCGACAGAAGACATTTCTTGTCAAGGATTTGGGGTATCTGGTGCTGACAAAGAATCACCCTGGGTTAAGCACCCTAAGGCAGTTTCCTCGGTTCCATATTTGTCAACTATGTGTGAAATAAAATAAAGACATCTCAATTTGGACTGTTCACTTTTAGCTCTATCTGTATTCCCTCTTCCATATAAAACATTATTGCTCAAATTGGTCTTATTTCCACTTTCAACAGTATTTCAGTAACAGCATGTCAATTTGTGCACCACAATAGCTCTTAGCAGTACTTTTACAGTTACAGTAATATGGGGAAAAGGTTTTTTCTGACGGGAATGGGGCTGAAATTCTACCCAAAAAACAGCACAAAGAAAGGCATGTCCAGCTTCAACTCATAATTCAATATATCTTTTAACAGTGGTTCTGAAATAAGCTACCCGAGTTGTCCGAGTGGTCCATTAAGCTGCACGTACAAGCAGATTTTTCTTGCTAAGTTGTCCGTGGACAAGTGAGAAATCTCAAGAAAAAATCTATAAAATTTTCTTATAGTAGAAGTTAGCTGTTTTCTAAAGATAAATAACATAATTCCAGGGTTCCCAAAAACCCTTAAATGTTTTTTTTTTTCACCCCCAATTTGAATCTTGTACCCCCAATTTTTGTAAGTAGCCTTCTTTGTTTCATTTAAAGGGGGTACAAGTCTGCTGTAAAATGACTGTTTTCACCCCCAAATATAAAAGTCAGTGGGAACCCTGAATTCTAATGTCAACAATAAAGTGAAACTATTTAATGGATGCATCATACTTCTTTGAGTAATAGTCTTATATCAAAGTAACTTCAATGTCAGAAAAAATAAGACTATTCATTTGGAGAAAAAACATGTCTATTATAAAGAGCAGACAAGAAGGTTTTTGATATGGACAAGCCAAATTGTGATTGTCAATTATCTGTGGACATTAAGTTAACTTTCAAAATATTTCACAATCAGAACCCCTGTCTAATTATAAAAACATTTACGCAAAACTGGCTCCCATTTTTGGCTTTAATTTTATAAATATATTCAGTGATATTGTCATCAAGAAATGGGTAAAACAGCAAAAAAAACCACTTCATGATCCCTTTTCTTGTCTAAAAAATGGGTAAAACAGCAAAAAACCACTTTATGATCCCTTTTCTTGTCTCAAAACAATCAATTAGTTTTAAAACCAAGCATTTCTAGGCAATAAATATATATATGATAACCAATGGAGATAACGGGCCCAGTGCATTGGGAAGTTCAGAGGGCAAACATGAATAAGGGCAAAAGTGATTTAGAAATAGCGGCCTAGATTCAGATGCATATTTGTGCACTGCACAAGAGCTACAGAGAGAGGGTATTTTGGATATCAGATCAAAGTATAAATAATTAAAGCACAAACCTTTGCTGTTAGTACTCATTGGAATAGTCTTGTCGAGACAGTTCAAATGAGTACACACAATATAGGGTTTCATTGAGGATTAAAGATTTTAGACAGGCTTAACCCCCTCTTATTTGTACCTCTGACTGCAGGCTGATCTTAGTCTTAACTGTCTGCCACAGATTTTTTATTTATGAGCAGCATATTCTGGTCATATTCGGATTTGAAGACATCTATGGGAGAAATAATCCCCCAATAGTTTTAATGGAGAAGTTTCTGTATTTAATGGAAATAATAATAGCCAAGAAGTTTAAATCATTTCTTGCATACCCAAGCTCCAGGAGTCCAGGGCTATATCAATCAAAAGGAACTTGTTGTCTAAGAAAGTTGATCTAAGACCCAAAGTAGCTTCCGAGTTTGACAGCAGTTGTTGTTCTTTACTGAAAATAGACTGGAAGACTTTCAGTATTTCTCCTATAAGACGCACCAGGGCTTTTTGAAAAAGGGCTTTAAAAAATATAAAATGTTAGCTGATGAACTTTTATTCTGTCCTTTGAATTAATCTATGGAAATACAGGCCACCTTCCACCTTTAATTGCAGCTTTCAAAAGTAAGTAATTGTAAGAGCAGAAGCCAAGATAATATTTTTGTACAAGATAGAAAGTTCCAGAAAAATAACAAATTTGATCTTCTGCTTCCAATGGAAAAAGTGGTCCAATTAATCATTACCTTTTCATTAATGCAAGAATAATTCTGTTTTTAATCCTAAAAAATTGTGGTGTATAAATGCACCTGGTACTGGAAACGAAACTAAAATGTGGAAGTGAAAGCACAACATGTCTGGAGGTAGCTCAGGGTCACTGAATGTCTTTGGTCTATGGGGTGCTCTTGTAAGGGAGGGAGCGTCTCATAGTTGAAATACCGTACACTTGTATTTTCAAAGCTGATAACTGTCAAGTTTGGTGAGCAAGGTAATAAATATATTTTTGCATGCTAAATCAGTTGGGAACATAATTATTTTCTATTTATAATGATGATTAATAAGTGATGGGCAGATTGGTTGATTATAATCAATAATCAGTTAGTTTGGGTTTCTGATTGTGCTTATCGACAATGAAATTTCATAATTGATTGATCAGGTCCTTACACATAAATGAAAGCCATTATATATATTTTTACGGAACTTACATCAGTTTGATGGCATAGCATGAAACAGTTGTAACTGCCCATGTGTTTATAGGCAGTAACATGCTGAGCCATGAAGTTTATGAGAAAAATTTGCTGGATGAGTCTTTAGGTCATGAGTTTTAACTAAACTATCTGATTCTATTCTTCAAAGGAATGATACTGAGATTTCTGTAATCATTTCTAAGAAAACGATTGTGCAATTGATCATTAGTTGATTTACTCTTCCATCTAAAAACCGATTATCAATTGTGATTTGAAACCGATTGCCCAACACCTTGATTAAATAAGCATAAAAAAGTCCATTTATCAATACTCTCGTGGGAAAAAAATCAATGCTATTAGCAAAATGAGGAAATTCTAGCTAAAAATCTGTATCATTCCTCAAAATCAAAATATTTTATTTCAATAGTATTTCTGTATTCAAGGGTTAATTTAGCTGCTCAGGTTTACATCTTTCATTCTCAATTCCCATTTACACTGAAATATTTTTTACAAACCAATGTAAAAATGACAAAAACAAATTTTTCTAACACACACAACTTAATTTACAATAATAAATTATTATTGGTACACTTCTGGAACACTTCTGAAATATTTGTGGTTAAAAATTATAAATCAATCATAAATTCATGGGGGGGGGGGGGTTGCTGCCCCTAACCCCCCCTTGCAAATAAAGTTAAATAATTATCACTGAAATATTTTAGACAAACCAGTGTAAAAATTACAAAAAATAAAACTTTCAAACACACACAGTAGTAAATCATTATTATTATTATACTTTTGAAATTGTTTACATTTTTCGTTAAAAAATTATTAATCCATGTCGGGGCGCTGCCCCCGAACCCCCATGCAATTAAAAAGAATTTACAAAAGGTAAAATGATTACAAAAAAAAACATAGCAATCTTTTGAAGTAATTAAATCTTTCAGTAGACAAAATAAACTGGATACATTGTTTCTAAAAATTCTCCTCTGTGATCAAAATATAATAGACCAGCAAGATCAAGATATAAGTTAAGATATAAAAAAAAAATAGATGCTGAAGTTCACAAGACATTTCAGTTATTTATCTCATGGTACATCTGGAAATGTTAACAGTAATAGGTTAGTAGTTTAACCCTTGTCATGCTGAACCCGGAATATACCTGCCTTGGCAGGAGCTATAGACAAACATCAGCCTGCACATAAGTGCAGTCTGATGTTAGTCTATACCACCTGTTTCTCTTTTTCAGAACAGAATTGTCAACAGTTTTAGTCTTTGAATTGAAAATTGACCTGCAGTTGGTACTTTCAGTGCTTTTTGCCCTTACATTTAATGCAAATTTACAGCCAAAATTTATTCAGCATGACAAGGATTAAAAAAAATCCCTGTCAGGGCCCTGCCCACGAACCCTGTCTACAAACCCTGTCAAATGAAAGATGAAGTTGTAACCTAGAAAATTATTAAACAGTGAAAATATCATGACAAATTAAATTGAATGGAGTATTAACCCACTTCCAACATTTATTCAGTTATATTGCGGACTCTGGAGCACCTAACAATGAACTCCTGGTATTTCTCTCACCAGTACAACCATCACATCCTTTCCTAGCCTCCAGCTGCTATCTCACATCTAAAGGTCTATGATCAACAACCAAGTAGCAAGAGACAGATAGTCAGAAAGAATAAGTGCCTCTGTCGGGGATCTAACCAGGGACCTCTAGATTGAGAGTCTGGTGCGCTACCAACTGCGCTATGACGGTGGCTATTTTATTATCATGACAAAAGTGAAGGGTACAAGACATTTTATCTTTTTTTCTATGATGAGAAGAAGATCTAGACACTTTTCCCTATTGATCAGGTGGCGCTATCAATATGCTTCAACATTGAAATTTCAGTAATCTTGAGAATGTTTTCAGAAAGTGGACGCAGATCTGCAAGTTTGGCAAATCTGTTGCCACTATTCTATCTATCAGACGCAGGAAACATCCATTAAAACCCTGTATACTACTGTGTATGAAGGTGTCTCTGGGTGCCCCCGGGTAAATTTTATTGACAAACTGTTTTTTTTTTTTTTGGATGTGTGATTACAAAAATGCTAACAGTGGTTCTATCTATCAGACGCAGGAAACATCCATTAAAACCCTGTATACTCAGTGGTTCTGAAATAAGCTGCCCGAGTGGTCCGAGTCGCCCATTAAGCTGCATGAACAAGCATATTTTCCTTGCTAAGTTGTCCGTGGACAAGTGAAAAGTCTCAAGAAAATATTGTAATATTTTCTTACAGTAAAAGTTAGCAGTTTTCTAAAAATAAATGCCATAACACTTATATTTACAGTTAGTGAGACTATTTTATGGATGCTTCTTATAGCAAAACCAAAGTATCTTCAATGTCAGAAAAAAAATAAGACTATTTATTTGGAAAAAAAATGTTAATGATAAAGAACAGACAAGAAAGCGTTTGATATGGACAAGCCAGATTGTGATTGTGGCTTGTCCGTGGACAAGTTGTCTTTCAAAATATTTCAGAACCCCTGATACTACTGTGTATGAAGGTGTCTCTGGGTACCCCCGGGTAAATTTTATGGAAGTGGCTGGCCGTACGGGTCCGTACGGCTTGTCTCGTAGGCTAAACGTATGGACCCGTACGGCTAGCCAGTCCTCACTGGACAGGCTAGCCGTACTGGAGTTTTTCAACCAATCAGAATACAGAACGGGAATGAATAGTAAATGTTGTGTTACTTCGATATTTTCCGTTATGTCTGTATGTGGCTTTAAAGTATATAAAATATGTTCAGTGCAAAAGTTTAAGTCTATTACCGGACGACAAAAGCGAAAAAATATATCTTCTTTGATAAGAAAATTATTCGCTGGGCAATCAAATTGTCGCATTGAACACGGACCCTAAGGCTCTGCATTGAATAAACCTTAAAATACAATTACCAATTACCGGAGTTAATTATTATTTTTGTGGAAAAAGGCGAGAAAGAAGGAAATTTAAATTTTCGTTGTCGTTGGAATCATAAAAATTAAACATTTTAAAAAACTTTTTGTTTGTAGTTTAAAATCGAAATACAAAAAATTCAAATAACCAAAATCTGCACGTCGGAAAAGCAATTCAGTGCCTGTAGGACTGTGTTAATGGGCAAACTATAGGTCTGAGCATATGTAAGTGCGAATTTCTTCAATTGAAATTGATACGACAATCCTCAAATAAGGAAATATAAATAATGCTTAATTTTTTACCTTAATTTTTTTAGCGCCCGTCTCTAGTGAATTTTTGCCTCCACGAATATTCTTTTTGTATCGGAAAACTTCCGTAACACATTGAAATTATTCTGGGCACATTTATGGTTATTTGCCCAGTTTTCGTTGAGGACCCTAAATTCGTGGTATTCCGGATAATCTTACGTCATTCTTAATCACGCGACGTCCACGCGCTATAATTTTGTCGTTCGTGGGTTCCTGCTTCAACGAGCACCCTACGCCATCTTCACTCGCTTCTAATCAAGTATAGAAAGAAAATGCGGCATAAATAAATATTCCAACATTCTTACTGACAGATTTAGAATTTACGCAATGAATCAAATATGCAGAGGTACTTGAGATGATCTAATTATTATATCAGCCACTGAATTCTTTTTAAAACAACTTTTTATCATTTGCAAGGAGTGCTTGATTTAAGAAGTGCCTAGTTTTTGGAGGAAAATTTAGAAACAAGGAATTTGTCATTGATTTATTGAATGACCCACGAATTCTGGAGCCTCAATTCCAATGACGTCAGGGGTCAACAGCTTATCCAAAATGGCTTCCAATGTAAACAATAACACGCAATTGACATAGATGTAGGTAAGTTATGAAATAACAAATATTTTCAAGTGTTATTTAATGATTTTTGTAGCACTGACTTGTTTTTGTCATCCGGGAGTTCCCTGTGAATTATTAATACCACGAAAACTGGGCCAACCATCATACAAGTTAACGTCCGTTTTATAACATTTGGTTAAATAAATAAATCCTATTACAAGTTCCCAACACGTTTGCACATTAGACAAGATTTTCAACAAAAATGACAAACCGTTATGTCTTATATTGAGGTAAAAAATCTGCTACTGGCCTCTAATTAATGACAATTAATTGCCGATTGGGCTTTCAAAGTCGTGAATTGATGTTTGTTTCATTCCAAAACGGTGTGAAAAACAAACCCGGGAAACGTGACATTAAATACAGTATTTAACAAGAGCTGTCACTGTAAGATGACAATGCCCCCGACACCGCTTTGATTTAGAAGTTATGGCCAATGTTAAAGTTTTTGGACGGAATGACGGACGGACGGACAGACGGACAGACGGACAAGTCAAATTTATGATGCCTCCCTATCGGGGGCATAATTAGGTCGCTGATTGCAAAAGACTTAGGTAACTGACCATTTTACTGTCATATTTGTTGTTACAGGCACTTACTTATGTTTTATGATTATCTTTCTTTTTCCTAACGCGTAATAAAAGATAAATAATCATTGAACAATCGATAGATGAACCCGCAGATGGTATATAATCGGAAATCAAATACAGTATTCTGATTGGTTGAAAAACTCCCGTACGGCTAGCCTGTCCAGTGAGGACTGGCTAGCCGTACGGGTCCGTACGTTTAGCCTACGAGACTAGCCGTCCGAACCCGTACGGCTAGCCGCTTCCAAATTTTATTGACAAACTGCTTTTTTTTTGGACGTGTGATTACAAAAATGCGATTAATCATTGCCTGTAAAAATAAACAAATAACTACAGTTTCACGATGTATTAGAAGCGTAGATCTATGTCAGACTTTTTTTACGAGAAGAAAGACAGTTGATATGGGCCGAGAAATCTGAAGACGGCTTCGCATTCGCTCGCCGTCTTCAGATTTCTCGACCCATATCAACTGTCTTTCTTCTCGTAAAAACAAGGACACAAAGTTTCTCCATCTCAACAAGAATAGATCAATTACCTTTAAGAATTTGAGATGTCATCCAATTAACAATTTTAATTCGAGTCGAGAAAATAAAAACATGGCGGGTCCAAAACATGGCGGAACGGTTGTCATGACGTATGACGTCATGGAATTTTACCGAATTTTCCATTAGGCTCTGGGAATTTTGTTGGTAAAAAACTGATATTCCTTAGTATTTAGATTTTTCCCAGGTATAAGGACCACATGAAAACATAGATAAAAATCTCTTCTAACCATTTATTAAATAAATAGAAACTTTTGTTGAACCGTTTTCACGGCGATCAAATCGCGGCTATATGCTGCTAAATACTGCAAAGTTGTGGACTTAATCATTCGTTCCATTAATCGAAGAATAAATTCTTCCATTAATTTTCACTCATTCTTTACCAGATAGGCGACACCTGAAGGGTTTCGCGGGAGAGAAATGAGAGAAGATGAATTGAAATTAGTGAATAGTTTAGGTCCAAAGTGGATTTATATACGTGATACATGTATATTCAAACATATCTTGAAAAATAGTGAAAACAGCTGTTCTGGTTTTGACTGAAAATTTTACATTTAAGAGTTGATATGATTATCCGTTAGTTTCATTGAAATATGAAACTTCAAAACTGAACCACACTGTATGAATACACAGACTTGCCAAAGTATTTTCAGGTATATACTATCGATCTACTGAACATCTGTAGGAAGGTCGCTCTAGCCCCGATTCAATATGATACAATTTACAAGAGGACCATGATGGTCCTAGATCGCTCACCTGAGTCTCTTTGATAACTGGGACATCACAGCAATTAAAAAGGCAGATGTCATAAAGAAGATAATTTTACATAAAACAAAGTTTCACAAAGTTGTGGCCATATTTGTGTCTATTAATTATTTCAAGTAAATTATCATTAAGACTCCTTTTCCTGTGATATGGCATGAATCCTTCCCATTTTCAACAGAATTCATTCTTGTGACCTGGCAAACATTTTGACCAAGTTTCATATAGATATTGGGCAATATTTGTGGCCACTAGAGTGTAAACAAGAAACATGTCATAAAGGCCCCTTTTCCCGTGATATGGCACAGATCCTTCCCATTTTCAAAAGAGTTCATCCTCATAACCTAACAAATATTCTGATCAAGTTTGGTGATGATTGGACTATACTTGTGGCTTCTAGAGTGTGAACAAAAAAATAGTCATTTAGGCCCCTTTTTCAATGATATGGCACGGATCATTTCCACTTTCAATAGGGTTCATCCTTGAGAGCTGACAAATATTCTGACCAAGTTTTATGAAGATTGGGCCATATTTGTTGCCACTAGAGTGTAAACAAGAAAATTGTCATTAAGGCCCCTTTTCCAATTATAAGGCACAAATCTTCCCATTTTCAAAAGAGTTCATCCTCATGACCTGGCAAACATTCTGACCAAGTTTGATGAAGATTGGACAATATTTGTGGCCACTAGAGTGTAAACAAGAAACATGTCATAAAGGCCCCTTTTCCCGTGATATGGCACGGATCCTTCCCATTTTCAATGGAGTTCATCTTCATGACCTAACATTTATTTTAACAAAGTTGCATGACGATTGGACAACATTTGTGGCTTCTAGAGCGTAAACAAGAAAATTGTCATTAAGGCCCCTTTTCTCGAGATATGGATTGGATCCTTTCCATTTTAGCAATTTTACAAGGGACAACCCAAGGAATATTTCTGCCAAGTTTAGTTGATTTTGGCTCAGAATTTTAGGAGGAGATGTCGTTTTAAGAAATTATTGATGCCCTGACGGACAGATTGACTGATGGATGCCGGATGTTGATGGATCACAATAGCTCCTTTGAGCACTTCGTGCTCAGGTGAGCTAATAACATCTTGAAATTGGCACTAATTTCGAGCAAAACATTCCAAATCCCTACCTCAGCCCTCCATTCATTTTAAATAATCAACCCTATCATTTAAAAACACTCCGAGAACGCTTGTTGAAAAACACTTTTTAATTGTAAAATCATATTTTCATTCAAATTGAATATAAATCATTCTACGACTTTTAAATTAATCTGATGATTTAGGAGAGCTAGATGTCTGTCATGGTTTCATAGTTGAAAATTGCCAGGCTAATCAAAATTTGACTACAATCTTTGGGAAAAAAATCACAAAGCTATTTCCGCTAAGTTTTATCAAAATCAGCCCAAAACAGTCGTAAGGAGGATTTCTATCAAGGATTTCATCGTAAGAATGCTAAGCCCTGCCCAGCCCATATTTATGAGGCAATTAGAATTTCGGAGTAATCCAAGGAAACATTCTGGAAAATTTTCATTAAATTTGGCCTCATTGTTTAAAATGAGACGTTGTTCAAAGATTTCCAAGTGACAAAATGCCATGCCCTGTCATACCCATAATTATTGGCCAATCAGAAATTCTAAAACAATTTTCAAAGAAGGTCACCCAGAAGGCATCCTTACAAAATTTCATTGAAATCAGCTGACTGGTTAAGGAGTAAAAGTTGTACAAAATTTCATAGCGATGAATGCATCACCCTGCCATACCCATAATTATTGGCCTATCAGAATTTTGAGAAAACTTTTTAAAGACGGTCAACCAAGGAACATTCTTCCAAAGTTTTATTGAAATAGGCCTAGTGGTTCAGGAGTTGAAATATTTTTAAGTGACAAAATGCTATGCTCTGCCAAGACCATGATTATCGGCCAATCAGAATTTCGCAAACAATTTGTGAATATGGTCACCTAAGGAACATTTGGAAAAAGTAAATTCAAATCACAACTAAAAATTGGGAAAAACATGTGTAACTAGACTAGAGATTCCCTCAATACCCACCAGTGCTTAGGTCGAGCAAGTGTAGGTCTTTTTAATTCATTGGGGCATGAAACTAAAAAGCTAATCACACTATATAAAAATGTTGTTATAATAACTGCCATGGGTGTTGTATAATTGCAATGAAACAATTAACCTATCACTAGGAAGCATATACTTTATTAACACATTTTGTTACTTGTTCTCTTCTATGATCATTTACTGTTTTTATATCAAAATCATGTGGGACCTCCAGACACTATGTCCCCTTGTGCACCAGCATTTTATACAGTCTGGGGAAGGAATCGAACCTTCATACATGATTTTGCGTAATTTTGGGCAAATAGGCCCTGATTGTGAAATAAGGCCAAACAAAAAAATTTTTTTTTTAAATTGAAAAGTCTCCATGACCAGGTGCTCATGGAGATCTGAAACCATAACCTTATCACTCTATATGAATATTCCAAGCAGATTGATACAAATCTAACTTAGCATGATAAATCATTTGTTTCATGCCTCCAGGAATTAAAAACATTATGTGTACCTTCTTTTTTGTAATTCAAAAATATGTAATTTATCTTAAATATTTCATTAATGATCTTCAGGGCAATGATGTTTTTAATGTAACCATTTTGCACTGAGCCATAGAAAAAGCTGCATGCTCAGAGTTGCAATGTTTTTGAGGTATGAAAGCATTTTTTTCAGTCTATCAGAGATCTTGCGAAATCATCAAACTGAAAACCAAATTGGTTTAATACATGATATTATTCATGAATCTACTGATATGATTCAACGAGAATTTAAGAGAATGAATGAATAAATGAATGATTATTGCAAGTAAATAAGTGTTTTTAAGTGTCACATGCTGAAATATTTCTGCAAAGAAAAAATCAAAATTGACTGAAGAATCAGTATCAACATTGGAAAATTCCATGTGCAAAGTTTTCCAAGCAGAAGCTTAAGTAGAAATATAATTATAACTGATTACAATAGTTGCATGTATTGTAAAAGCTTAACCAAGAATTTCTAAGTCCAAGATTAAAAGGTTTAAAATTCCACTAAATTCAATATCAGAGAATTGAATCTTTGTCTAAAGGCTGAAGTTACAGTAACAGAACCATGTGCAAAGTATTAAAGCAAAAGCTTAGGTAGAAATAGAGATACAGTAAAACTTGCATTAAGCAACCACTTAAGGTAACTGCGGACACATAGAGGGCCATTTTAGGTCCAAATTATAAATTGTCTGCAAATCTTGCATAATGCTACAAAACTGAACTTTGAAATATCCGCTTTTATATGTCAGTCATAATTAGGGATTTCATAACGTAGAGATGACGTTATGACGTCATCAAGGGGCCGACCCCCTTTTTACGGACCAAATTCAGTAATTGTCAGGGCTTGTGTTTGACCCTTAAACCAGGGTTTTGACCCCCCCAAAATCTGAAAATATCTTAATTTGACCCCTAGGAATTTCTCACAAGGGGGTCATCTTGACCCCCCTTGAGAGAAATTACTAGGGGTCAGGATATGGTTTTATACCTAAAATTTTCACAAATTACTATCTAAAAGTTCTATAAATTAATTCCATGTTTCATATCATTAAAGAAAGAGTTAATGTGACTCTTATATATGCAAAATTCTACTTATGATTTGCTATTTCTGTTGTTTTGACCCCTTTAAATTCAGATTTGACCCCCAGAATTTCTTAAGTGAGGAGTCAATGACTCCTCATTATCAATCACTAATACGAGCCCTGAATTGTCCAATTTTTTTTGGAGATAATTAACCGATTTTTAATCCGAAAACACCATTTGCTCGTATAAAGACGCCTTAGATGTTTTGATTGATATGAAGAAATCAGTGTAAGAATTACAATAAAGTGTAACATATTAGAAGAAAATGCCTCCTGCGTTGCTGTTTTCAAGTACAGTTACTGAAAATATTGACTTTTTTCTCGAAAATTTGTCTGGTGACCTATGCCGAAATTTAGATATGTTGCTGCCAAACCATTCCGCTGAAGATTTTTGAAATAAAAACCATGTGTCTTCGGGTTAGATTTTTTGTGAAATTCGATTCTGCGAAGACATCGCAAATCAAAAGATATTTCAACGTCGCTCAAATGTGCATAAAAGCTGTCTTTTTAAAAGGATGAAAAATTAAGAGATTTTTTGTATTTCTTAAAATTACATTCAGATTTAATACTTCTGTAGCCTATATTTAATAATGAACCTTAATTTCAAATATTTCATGATATGTTATTGCACGGAGATTGGCGTCAAATTAGCATAAGAACGCAGGTTTTGGTGCAACATCAAATGCGACGAAAAATGTGGCAACAACTTCACAAAATCAATTTTCATAATAAATCTAGCCCAAAGACATATCATTTTTATTTGATCATTGCAAATAAAATTATTTTCTCTACAAATAAACAAAAAATCAGCATAGGTCACCGGACAAAATGTTGAAAAAATTTCTATTTATTTACAAAAAATGAAATGAAACAAGAGGACAAGAATGGCCCTTAACCGCTCACCTGAATTTTATTGATCGAGTGGATCTCATCCAATCCAAATTTCTTGAGCAACTTTAGAAGAGGGTCACCCAAGGAACATTCTAGTAAAGTTTCATTGAAATCAGCCTAATGGTTCAGGAGGAGATGTCATTCAAAATTTTTGGGGTCAAAAAAAGCCCCGCACTACCACGCACATATTTGGGGGTCAATCCAAATTTCTTGAACAACTTTTGAAGAGGGTCACCCAAGGAACATTCTGGTAAAGTTTCATTGAAAACGGCCCAATGGTTCAGGAGGAGATGTCATTCAAAGATTTCAGGGTCAAAATTAGCCCAGCCCTGCCAAGCCCATATTTGGGAGTCAATCCAAATTTCTTGAACAACTTTAAAAGAGGGTCACCCAAGGAACATTCTGGCCAAGTTTCATCAAAATCCACAAATTAGTTTAGGAGGAGAAGAAATTTAAAGAAAAGTTTACGAACTCATGGACGGACGGACAGATCCATGACGGACACTTCGCCATGACAATAGCTCGCTGGCCTTCGGCCAGTGGAGCCAAAAATTGTCATTAAGGCCCCTTTTCCCGTGATATGGCAGAAGATCCTTCCCATTTTCAAAAGGGTTCGTCCTTGTGACCTGCTTAACATTCTGACTTAAGTTTCATGAAGATTGGGCCATATTTGTGGTCTCTAGAGTGTAAACAAAAAAATTGTCATTAAAGCCCCTTTTCCCGTAATATGGCCCAGATCCTTCCCATTTTCGATGGGGATCAACCTTGTGGCTTGGCCAACCTTCTGACCAAATTTCATAAAGATTGGGCCATATTTGTGGCCTTCAGAGTGTAAACAAAAAAATTGTCATTAAGGCCCCTTTTCCCGTGATATGGCATGGATCCTTCCCATTTTCAATAGGGTTAATCCTTGTGACCTGGCCAACAATCTGACCAAGTTTCATGAAGATTGGGCCATATTTGTGGCCTCTAGAGTGTTAACAAAAAAATTGTCATTAAGGCCCCTTTTCCCATGATATGGCACAGATCCTTCCCATTTTCGATAGGGATCTTCCTTGTGGCTTGGCCAACCTTCTGACCAAATTTCATAAAGATTGGGCCATATTTGTGGCCTATAGAGTGTAAACAAGATAATTGTCATTAAGGCCCCTTTTCCCGTGATATGGCACGAATCCTTCCCATTTTCAATAGGGTTAATCCTTGTGACCTGGCCAACATTCTGACCAAGTTCCATGAAGATTGGGCAATATTTGTGGCCTCTAGAGTGTAAACACTAAGATTGTTGACGAGGGACGCCGGACGACAGACGACGCACGACGGACATTCAATGATCACAAAAGCTCACCTTGAGCACGATGTGCTCAGGTGAGCTAAAAAGGAACGTCAAATCTTAAAAAATCGCATAATAAATAGCGTTTCAAGCCCAATTTCTGTTTGAATTTGCACAAATATTAAGTGACTAGCTCGGGCGTTCTTAGACTTTCTAAATGAAACTTATTTCGTAAAAATCGGCTGATTAATTCAGAAAATATCTGCAAATACTAATTTTGGCGGGTCAAAAAGGGGGTGGCCCCTTAATGACGTCACAACGTCAAATGAGCAAGCTTCAGACCCTTTTCATTGCGTGTCAGCTACTGACCGCACTTCATAGATAAATCTCTGCAATCATTGTCAGATTTTAAGAAAGTTGAATATTCGACAATGTTATCTGTCCGCAGTTACCTTAAGGGACCACCAAAAAGCCCTTGTTTATGGAAATGGTTGCTTTATAATAAATGCTATGATAAATGTGGCAGTTAATTTTGATACCATTTATAGATTGTTGGTCAAGTTGTACTGAATCTTATGATGTTCAAACCCAGGGTTCCAACAACATAATATTCAACAATAATCAATTTCTCATAAAGAATGACCTCTTTTTTCAGACATTTTGCTTACAGTGAAGGGACTTAGTATGGTGGTCGCTTAATAAAATTAGTCACTGAATAGACTTGGTAGCTTGATCAATATCCACTGTATAGCTGAAATACAACATTCTCATGTAAAAACTTAATCAAGAATTTTCAAGTCCGAAAAGGGTTAAAACTACATCAAATTCAATATCAGAGTAATGAATCTTTGTCTAGAGGCTGATATCATGATATAACAGAAGAATGTGCAAATTTTCCAAGCAATGTATAGCATGGGTAGAAATAGAGATTATAACTGATAATAAACTTTTGCATGTAAAGACTTAACCAAGAATTTGTAAGTCAGAAAGGGTTTAATTTCCACTAAATTCAATATCAGAGTAATGAATCATTTTCTGTGGGATAATATTATGGTCACATAAGCATGTGCAAAGTTTCTAAGCAATAGCTTTAGTAAAAACAGAAATATTTCAGATATACATCAGTTGCACGTAAAAACTTAACCCAGGTTTCTAAATCCAAAAGGGAATATTATTCCACTAAATTCATTTCAGAGTAATTAATCTTTGTCTAGAGGCTGATATTATAGTCACAGAAGAATGTGCAAAGTTTCAAAGCAATAACTTTAGTAGAAACAGATCTTAAACACTTGCACGTAAAAACTTAACCAAAGCTTTAGGCAGACCCTGGTGCCTGAATGACTTTATATAACATTTAAAGAAAGGAACTCTGCCCCCCCCCCCCCCCCCCTTAAAAAAGAAAAAAAAAGAAATGTTTTTCATCTGATCACAATATTTTTTTGTAGACAGATTAACGTTCACCCAAGGACTAATGCATTGGAATAAATTTTCACTCTAATGTGTCAATATCTTGCTGGTTCCACTGAAGTGTCAGGTAGAATTCAAGCCTATGCAATAAAAAACACAAGAATTCAGGATCCACTGACTGGCAAAATCTAGCCACAAACACAATGTGTCTTTTTGTTCTAGCAGGAGTGTATGCCACTGTGGTCACTTTGTTACCAATCAAATATTCTAGACCAACTAATGAAAATGATTAAGAAAATGATTAGGATGATACAAGAGCACCGCCTAAAGGTGAATGCCTACACTCGACTGTTGATTGCTTGATGGTTGATAAACTTGTTGGATGGTGTTTGAAAATCTAAGTCAAAAAGGGGCATAATTTGCATCTAGAGTTATCCCCCTTGATAGTTTTATGTGCTCTCTTAAAGGAGAATTTGTGTGTCAAGCTTCAAGTCAATGCCTTCAACGGAATGAGAGATATCACAAAATCACAAAAACTTTTTGAACTTTTTCGACAAAATCAACGACAACAACACACTATACGATTTTCTCCGAAAACAGCTGAACTTATAAAAAATCAAGATCTCCTAACATAAAAGTATTATTCATTATCTCATATGGTACACTTTCAAAATTGTTAACATTAGATGTTAAATAACCCATGTCGGGGGGGGGGGGGGGGGGGGGCTGTTATAGAAACTGAAAAGACAAACTGGGTGTTCGTCACACAAAATGACCTGAACATTTATTACAATTGAAATTCAAGATCAAAGGCCAATTGTACACATTGTACACATTACGAAAGAAATCACTTACCTAAGAATATATGTATTTCCATATATTAGTTGTCTTACTTACCTCTTTTGTCCAGTTTTACACAAACTTTCTAATTTCTGGTCTCTTGTAAAACACAAATGTAAATGGTGGATTTTTCAGAAAGGGAAATAATCATGCATATGTAGAAAGTACACATTCAGTCCCATACAATTTAGATACTGTCCTATGTCAGTTACTTTTTTTTTCTTAAAAAAGATTACTTTAAGAAGATCTAGACAAGTTTGCTGCCCCAAAACCACCACTTAAATACACAAAAAGAGTTTTGGTCAAGTTTTATGCATTTTGGCCTGCACAGTGCATACTGTTACAAGAATAGTTCCCCGGGCAGTGAAGTCACACCTTGAAATGAGCAAAGTGCCAAACCTAACTGATAAATTGTTTTGAAGCAAAACTGTTCTGGAACCAAAAATGGTATTTACACACAAATCTAATAAAAAATCTTAAATTCCTGCTTTTAATTGCAATGGATTTAAAAAAAAGATTTAAAAAAAAATTAAATATTTGTGTATGGGCATCAGATCAAGTATGTCGGGGGCTCTGCCCCCGAACCCCCGCCTCTGTATGGGCATCAGATCAAGTATGTCGGGGGCTCTGCCCCCGAACCCCCGCCTCTGGTATTTTGAAAAGGAAACAGAACCTAATTCAAAATTAACTCAAAAGACAATATGTTACTCTGAACATTGAATAAAAACTAAGCAATTTTTGTATAACTCAAAAGGCAAAAGAAAAATAAGTCACCACAACGCATGATCCCTGCTTATAATAGACTAATTTAACAAATGAGTGTATAAAAATTTAATAAAAAATTTAGGGAAAATATATGTGTAGCAAAATGTATAGCATCAGATCAAACATGTCGGGGGCGCTGCCCCCGAACCCCCGCCTACGGATTATCATAAGGGACATTGAATCAAAAGCCAACTGTTAGATTGCAATGTTCTACTCATGACGAGGTAGCAGCAAAACAACAAAATCAGTAACAGTTTCTCACTTTCAATCAAAGACATCACAGAATACTGTACGTCTCTGTTCAGATATCTCAGTCGTATTAGGGCTAATTCTTTGGGTATTGTTAAAACATTAGTCACGGACCCTGAAGAGGGTCGAATTGCCGATGGGTCGAGTTGACCTCTCACCATTCTTCCAGTGCAATAGGATATTAACATTTTTGTCTTTGCTCGTCTACGTTAAGACTGTTTTTACAACAGGTTAATTTCGATATCTTACCTTCATGGTATTAATCAATCCATTCTCCTGCTTTCAAATGTAAACAGCGAATGGCGGGACGCTAGCGTGACGCATTCCAAACAATGTTTTATTCATAGGCGAATATAAGATCATAGTGTAAAAAATGACTCAATAGGGTTGTCGACTGTATTTATTTTCAAAGGATAAGTTAAACTTTTCTAATTGTCTATTTTGAATCAAAAAAACATTTTGATTATTACTTATTATCTGTATAACTCAAGGGACTATTTAACCAAATAACACATCCGACAACTCAATCATGTCCGGTATAGGTACACTTTTGGGGAAATTTTCAGCCATAAATATCTCTAAAATACGATTTTTCCTAGATAGAGCGCCTAGTCAGAGACCTAGATGGATATCTGCTCCAGCTATTTAACTGCTTTTTAAGGAAAAAAATACATAGGATTTGGCAGTGCTCAAATCGCGGCTATATGCGGCAAGATGGTATATTTCTTTAGTGTAGAACATTCGTTCGATTAACAGAACAAATTCTTAGTTCAATTAATCTTCTCTCATTTCTCTATTCAGTGGGCAAAAAGGGACCATTTAGTCAATATCTCTAAGTGTCCATCCTACCTACTGTACTGCGCAGACTGACTAGGGTCGAAACGTAATGCACATTTCTGGTCTTTCTTAATTTAGAATGATCATTTTGGATAATCACCAACAATCCAGTGAAAGCATATTTGAAACACTTCCTAGGTCTGGCTCCAATCTCTTATTCGGATACATGTTTTGAAATAACTATGACCCGGTATAGTCCCTTTTTGGCCTAACGTATCTTAAAATATACTTAGCAAAAAAAGAAACTTTACATGACTTACTGAGGGCTGTAGTATCCCTATGAAACCATAAAGAATACAGATGTTACTATTACATGAAACCTGAAGGCAATATCAGTCGGTTTATGGAAGGGTCAGTACCGGATGTTAGTAAAATGAGGTTTTTATTGATGGTTAAAGGACAAAGGGGTCGATTTCAAAAATCACAGAAATGAAATCAAGATTGTCGGTGATGTTTACAGTATTGGTCCTTGACGTTTTCGTGATTAGAGTCGTTCCAATATCATGATAGACCAACGTCTGAGTTAAATACGCATACTTGTCTTGCAGTAATCCTTCCTTTGATGAAATGAATTGAAAAATATGCAATGGTAACAGGGCCTCTACATGACGTCAAAAGTGGCCTATCTCAACTCGGCCGATTATCATGTGGTTGTAACTGATTTTTTTTTTGTTAATTAATATGGGTTTAAAGGTCACTTTCGGTAGTTTTACATTTAAAATTCGACCGCTGGTGCACCTATCCATAGTTTGTTGTCGTTTCTCACAGTACAGCTACAGCTTTCATCTGAGGCACCAGTCGCCATTCTCTCCTAGGTGTATCACTTGCCAATTGTGTGGGAGAGAAATGACACTTATCACAATGCTTTTTGCCAGATATGGGATGAAAGACGGCCGAGCCAGAGGTCGAACCAACGACCCGATGAATGAAAACCAGACGCGTAACCGATTGTCCTAACCGGGCGCGGCAGTTCTAAACCGAGATGTTAAAATGTGAATTGCCTGTTCCGAGTAGCCAAACTTCAGAGTGACGTTATAAACAGACATTCAAGCTCTATGTATACCTGTAGTCTGATTCCTGCCTTTATTCGATTGTTGTTACATATCCGTTTCAATAAAAATGTACAAACAATTTTGTTTTTTTCGTGCCGATGCTAAGGAATGAGTGTGACTGTGTAACAAAAAAATTCAAAATGAACTTTGGGTAGCTCAACACGAGTATGTGACCAAAACCGGAAGTTACAGACACATTAGCTTGGACTCGCTTCAATCGCGCAAATTCCTGCGTCTGTGTAGTCTCTGAAGCTAGTCTAACTAACACATGTAAAGAAAGTTGGCCGATAGCCACTGTAAGTCATTCAAAACAGACCAACAAGTATGTAAAGTTTCTTTTTTTGCTAAGTATATTTATGATTCTAAAATGCTTTTTGAAAATTAACCAATTTAGAAATGATAGGTAAAGATTTATTTACGTATCTGAAATTATTACTTAGCATAAGAATTAATCATTCGAAATACTATTTTAAATTTCTATCTTGCTAGAAAACTCATTGATAAAAGATAGAACGATCTTTCTTATAAGCAAATAGCTGGGAAAACTTTATTAAATTCCAAATTGCTGCAGTAATATTTTTATGCATATACATTCCCTTTTATGCATATACATTCCCTTTTCCCATTTTTTTCAATTATAATACTTATATATTATTATCTTTTATTTTTTGGGCGTGTGATAGTTTATCAATCGGATATTGTAACGTTCAATATTATACAGAAGTGTAAATGCGCAATGTGTATTTGGTAATGTTGACCAATAACGGTAACTGTCATAATTGGAATAAACATAGGGATTAACCCCCTATGGGAATAAAGAGATACACAATAAGCTTATCATTTAATTGGGTCTGTTAAGCAATAATCAAGGGTAGAAATAGATGAACCGTCTTGAGACGGATCGAACCGCTTTGGAATACCAAGAAATTCCAAAACGGATCAATATTCCAAAGCGGTTTAAAACATCCGTCTGTGCGTTTATGCATCATCCCTGACCCCTTGTTATTCGATTTAAAAGTAATTATTTAATCCTGATTTAATGTAAAATATTTTGGGTACCCATTTTTCGATCGACTGATGCGCCCATGCATCCATACCCACATCGTCCCAAACACGCGCGTTCACTAGCTATGCATGTGGGCTTCAAATTAACACCGGTTTCGTTGCCGTCCGATGCATCCGTCTGTGCGTTTATGCAGCATCCCTGACCCCTTGTTATTCGATTTAATAGTAATTATTTAATCCTGATTTAATGTAAAATATTTTGGGTACCCATTTTTCGATCGACTGATGCGCCCATGCATCCATACCCACATCGTCCCAAACACGCGCGTTCACTAGCTATGCATGTGCGCTTCAAATTAACACCGGTTTCGTTGCCGTCCGATGCATCCGTCTGTGCGTTTATGCAGCATCCCTGACCCCTTGTTATTCGATTTAATAGTAATTATTTAATCCTGATTTAATGTAAAATATTTTGGGTACCCATTTTTCGATCGACTGATGCGCCCATGCATCCATACCCACATCGTCCCAAACACGCGCGTTCACTAGCTATGCATGTGCGCTTCAAAATAACACCGGTTTCGTTGCCGTCCGATGCATCCGTCTGTGCGTTTATGCAGCATCCCTGACCCCTTGTTATTCGATTTAATAGTAATTATTTAATCCTGATTTAATGTAAAATACTTTGGGTACCCATTTTTCGATCGACTGATGCGCCCATGCATCCATACCCACATCGTCCCAAACACGCGTGTTCACTAGCTATGCATGTGCGCTTCAAATTAACACCGGTTTCGTTGCCGTTCGATGCATCCGTCTGTGCGTTTATGCAGCATCCCTGACCCCTTGTTATTCGATTTAATAGTAATTATTTAATCCTGATTTAATGTAAAATATTTTGGGTACCCATTTTTCGATCGACTGATGCGCCCATGCATCCATACTCACATCGTCCCAAACACGCGCGTTCACTAGCTATGCATGTGCGCTTCAAATTATCACCGGTTTCATTGCCGTCCGATGCATCCGTCTGTGCGTTTATGCAGCATCCCTGACCCCTTGTTATTCGATTTAATAGTAATTATCTAATCCTGATTCAATGTAAAATATTTCCGGTACCCATTTTTCGATCGACTGATGCGCCCATGCATCCATACCCACATCGTCCCAAACACGCGCGTTCACTAGCTATGCATATGCGCTTTTAATTAACACCGGTTTCGTTGCCGTCCGATGCATCCGTCTGTGCGTTTATGCAGCATCCCTGACCCCTTGTTATTCGATTTAACAGTAATTATTTAATCCTGATTTAATGTAAAATATTTTGGGTACCCATTTTTCGATCGACTGATGCGCCCATGCATCCATACCCACATCGTCCCAAACACGCGCGTTCACTAGCTATGTATGTGCGCTTCAAATTAACACCGGTTTCGTTGCCGTCCGATGCATCCGTCTGTGCGTTTATGCAGCATCCCTGACCCCTTGTTATTCGATTCAATAGTAATTATTTAATCCTGATTTAATGTAAAATATTTTGGGTACCCATTTTTCGATCGACTGATGCGCCCATGCATCCATACCCACATCGTCCCAAACACGCGCGTTCACTAGCTATGCATGTGCGCTTCAAATTAACACCGGTTTCGTTGCCGTCCGATGCATCCGTCTGTGCGTTTATGCAGCATCCCTGACCCCTTGTTATTCGATTAAATAGTAATTATTTAATCCTGATTTAATGTAAAATATTTTTGATACCCATTTTTCGATCGACTGATGCGCCCATGCATCCATACCCACATCGTAACAAACACGCGCGTTCACTAGCTATGCATGTGCGCTTCAAATTAACACCGGTTTCGTTGCCGTCCGATGCATCCGTCTGTGCGTTTATGCAGCATCCCTGACCCCTTGTTATTCGATTTAATAGTAATTATTTTATCCTGATTTAATGTAAAATATTTTGGGTACCCATTTTTCGATCGACTGATGCGCCCATGCATCCATACCCACATCGTCCCAAACACGCGCGTTCACTAGCTATGCATGTGCGCTTCAAATTAACACCGATTTCGTTGCCGTCCGATGCATCCGTCTGTGCGTTTATGCAGCATCCCTGACCCCTTGTTATTCGATTTAATAGTAATTATTTAATCCTGATTTAATGTAAAATATTTTGGGTACCCATTTTTCGATCGACTGATGCGCCCATGCATCCATACCCACATCGTCCCAAACACGCGCGTTCACTAGCTATGCATGTGCGCTTCAAATTAACACCGGTTTCGTTGCCGTCCGATGCATTCTTCTGTGCGTTTATGCAGCATCCCTGACCCCTTGTTATTCGATTCAATAGTAATTATTTAATCCTGATTTAATGTAAAATATTTTGGGTACCCATTTTTCGATCGACTGATGCGCCCATGCATCCATACCCACATCGTCCCAAACACGCGCGTTCATTAGCTATGCATGTGCGCTTCAAATTAACACCGGTTTCGTTGCCGTCCGATGCATCCGTCTCTGCGTTTATGCAGCATCCCTGACCCCTTGTTAATCGATTAAATAGTAATTATTTAATCCTGATTTAATGTAAAATATTTTGGGTACCTATTTTTCGATCGACTGATGCGCCCATGCATCCATACCCACATCGTCCCAAACACGCGCGTTCACTAGCTATGCATGTGCGCTTCAAATTAACACCGATTTCGTTGCCGTCCGATGCATCGGTCTGTGCGTTTAGGCAGCATCCCTGACCCCTTGTTATTCGATTTAATAGTAATTATTTAATCCTGATTTAATGTAAAATATTTTGGGTACCCATTTTTCGATCGACTGATGCGCCCATGCATCCATACCCACATCGTCCCAAACACGCGCGTTCACTAGCTATGCATGTGCACTTGAAATTAACACCGGTTTCGTTGCCGTCCGATGCATCCGTCTGTGCGTTTATGCAGCATCCCTGACCCCTTGTTATTCGATTTAATAGTAATTATTTAATCCTGATTTAATGTAAAATATTTTGGATACCCATTTTTCGATCGACTGATGCGCCCATGCATCCATACCCACATCGTCCCAAACACGCGCGTTCACTAGCTATGCATGTGCGCTTCAAATTAACACCGGTTTCGTTGCCGTCCGATGCATCCGTCTGTGTGTTTATGCAGCATCCCTGATCCCTTGTTATTCGATTTAATAGTAATTATTTAATCCTGATTTAATGTAAAAATATTTTGGGTACCCATTCATCGATCGACTGATGCGCCCATGCATCCATACCCACATCGTCCCAAACACGCGCGTTCACTAGCTATGCATGTGCGCTTCAAATTAACACCGGTTTCGTTGCCGTCCGATGCATCCGTCTGTGCGTTTATGCAGCATCCCTGACCCCTTGTTATTCGATTAAATAGTAATTATTTAATCCTGATTTAATGTAAAATATTTTGGGTACCCATTTTTCGATCGACTGATGCGCCCATGCATCCATACCCACATCGTCCAAAACACGCGCGTTCACTAGCTATGCATGTGTGCTTCAAATTAACACCGGTTTCGTTGCCGTCCGATGCATCCGTCTGTGCGTTTATGCAGCATCCCTGACCCCTTGTTATTCGATTTAATAGTAATTATTTAATCCTGATTTAATGTAAAATATTTTGGGTACCCATTTTTCGATCGACTGATGCGCCCATGCATCCATACCCACATCGTCCCAAACACGCGCGTTCACTAGCTATGCATGTGCGCTTCAAATTAACACCGATTTCGTTGCCGTCCGATGCATCCGTCTGTGCGTTTATGCAGCATCCCTGACCCCTTGTTATTCGATTTAATAGTAATTATTTAATCCTGATTTAATGTAAAATATTTTGGATACCCATTTTTCGATCGACTGATGCGCCCATGCATCCATACCCACATCGTCCCAAACACGCGCGTTCACTAGCTATGCATGTGCGCTTCAAATTAACACCGGTTTCGTCGCCGTCCGATGCATCCGTCTGTGCGTTTATGCAGCATCCCTGACCCCTTGTTATTCGATTTAATAGTAATTATTTAATCCTGATTTATTGTAAAATATTTTGGGTACCCATTTTTCGATCGACTGATGCGCCCATGCATCCATACCCACATCGTCCCAAACACGCGCGTTCACTTGCTATGCATGTGCGCTTCAAATTAACACCGGTTTCGTTGCCGTCCGATGCATCCGTCTGTGCGTTTATGCAGCATCCCTGACCCCTTGTTATTCGATTTAATAGTAATTATTTAATCCTGATTTAATGTAAAATATTTTGGGTACCCATTTTTCGATCGACTGATGCGCCCATGCATTCATACCCACATCGTCCAAAACACGCGCGTTCACTAGCTATGCATGTGTGCTTCAAATTAACACCGGTTTCGTTGCCGTCCGATGCATCCGTCTGTGCGTTTATGCAGCATCCCTGACCCCTTGTTATTCGATTTAATAGTAATTATTTAATCCTGATTTAATGTAAAATATTTTGGGTACCCATTTTTCGATCGACTGATGCGCCCATGCATCCATACCCACATCGTCCCAAACTCGCGCGTTCACTAGCTATGCATGTGCGCTTCAAATTAACATCGGTTTCGTTGCCGTCCGATGCATCCGTCTGTGCGTTTATGCAGCATCTTTGACCCCTTGTTATTCGATTTAATAGTAATTATTTAATCCTGATTTAATGTTAAATATTTTGGGTACCCATTTTTCGATCGACTGATGCGCCCATGCATCCATACCCACATCGTCCCAAACACGCGCGTTCACTAGCTATGCATGTGCGCTTCAAATTAACACCGGTTTCGTCGCCGTCCGATGCATCCGTCTGTGCGTTTATGCAGCATCCCTGACCCCTTGTTATTCGATTTAATAGTAATTATTTGATCCTTATTTAATGTAAAATATTTTGGGTACCCATTTTTCGATCGACTGATGCGCCCATGCATCCATACCCACATCGTCTTAAACACGCACGTTCACTAGCTATGTATGTGCGCTTCAAATTAACACCGGTTTCGTTGCCGTCCGATGCATCCGTCTGTGCGTTTATGCAGCATCCCTGACCCCTTGTTATTCGATTTAATGGTAATTATTTAATCCTGATTTAATGTAATATATTTTGGGTACCCATTTTTCGATCGACTGATGCGCCCATGCATCCATACCCACATCGTCCCAAACACGCGCGTTCACTAGCTATGCATGTGCGCTTCAAATTAACACCGGTTTCGTCGCCGTCCGATGCATCCGTCTGTGCGTTTATGCAGCATCCCTGACCCCTTGTTATTCGATTTAATAGTAATTATTTAATCCTGATTTAATGTAAAATATTTTGGGTACCCATTTTTCGATCGACTGATGCGCCCATGCATCCATACCCACATCGTGTCAAACACGCGCGTTCACTAGCTATGCATGTGCGCTTCAAATTAACACCGGTTTCGTTGCCGTCCGATGCATCCGTCTGTGCGTTTATGCAGCATCCCTGACCCCTTGTTATTCGATTTAATAGTAATTATTTGATCCTGATTTAATGTAAAATATTTTGGGTACCCATTTTTCGATCGACTGATGCGCCCATGCATCCATACCCACATCGTCTTAAACACGTACGTTCACTAGCTATGTATGTGCGCTTCAAATTAACACCGGTTTCGTTGCCGTCCGATGCATCCGTCTGTGCGTTTATGCAGCATCCCTGACCCCTTGTTATTCGATTTAATAGTAATTATTTAATCCTGATTTAATGTAAAATATTTTGGGTACCCATTTTTCGATCGACTGATGCGCCCATGCATCCATACCCACATCGTCCCAAACACGCGCGTTCACTAGCTATGCATGTGCGCTTCAAATTAACACCGGTTTCGTTGCCGTCCGATGCATCCGTTTGTTCGTTTATGCAGCATCCCGACCCCTTATTATTCGATTTAATAGTAATTATTTAATCCTGATTTAATGTAATATATTTTGGGTACCCATTTTTCGATCGACTGATGCGCCCATGCATCCATACCCACATCGTCCCAAATACGCGCGTTCACTAGCTATGCATGTGCGCTTCAAATTTACACCGGTTTCGTTGCCGTCCGATGCAACCGTCTGTGCGTTTATGCAGCATCCCTGACCCCTTGTTATTCGATTTAATAGTAATTATTTAATCCTGATTTAATGTAAAATATTTTGGGTACCTATTTTTCGATCGACTGATGCGCCCTTGCATCCATACCCACATCGTCCCAAACACGCGCGTTCACTAGCTATGCATGTGCGCTTCAAATTAACACCGGTTTCGTTGCCGTCCGATGCATCCGTCTGTGCGTTTATGCAGCATCCCTGACCCCTTGTTATTCGATTTAATAGTAATTATTTAATCCTGATTTAATGTAAAATATTTTAGGTACCCATTTTTCGATCGACTGATGCGCCCATAGATTCCATACCAACATCGTCCCAAACACGCGCGTTCACTAGCTATGCATGTGCGCTTCAAATTAACACCGGTTTCGTTGCCGTCCGATGCATCCGTCTGTGCGTTTATGCAGCATCCCTGACCCCTTGTTATTCGATTTAATAGTAATTATTTAATCCTGATTTAATGTAAAATATTTTGGGTACCCATTTTTCGATCGACTGATGCGCCCATGCATCCATACCCACATCGTCCCAAACACGCGCGTTCACTAGCTATGCATGTGCGCTTCAAATTAACACCGGTTTCGTTGCCGTCCGATGCATCCGTCTGTGCGTTTATGCAGCATCCCTGACCCCTTGTTATTCGATTTAATAGTAATTATTTAATCCTGATTTAATGTAAAATATTTTGGGTACCCATTTTTCGATCGACTGATGCGCCCATGCATCCATACCCACATCGTCCCAAACACGCGCGTTCACTAGCTATGCACGTGCGCTTCAAATTAACACCGGTTTCGTTGCCGTCCGATGCATCCGTCTGTGCGTTTATGCAGCATCCCTGACCCCTTGTTATTCGATTTAATAGTAATTATTTAATCCTGATTTAATGTAAAATATTTTGGGTACCCATTTTTCGATCGACTGATGCGCCCATGCATCCATACCCACATCGTCCCAAACACGCGCGTTCACTAGCTATGCATGTGCGCTTCGAATTAACACCGGTTTCGTTGCCGTCCGATGCATTCGTCTGTGCGTTTATGCAGCATCCCTGAACCATTGTTATTCGATTTAATAGTAATTATTTAATCCTGATTTAATGTAAAATTTTTTTTGGTACCCATTTTTCGATCGACTGATGCGCCCATAGATTCCATACCCACATCGTCCCAAACACGCGCGTTCACTAGCTATGCATGTGCGCTTCAAATTAACACCGGTTTCGTTGCCGTCCGATGCATCCGTCTGTGCGTTTATGCAGCATCCCTGACCCCTTGTTATTCGATTTAATAGTAATTATTTAATCCTGATTTAATGTAAAATATTTTGGGTACCCATTTTTCGATCGACTGATGCGCCCATGCATCCATACCCACATCGTCCCAAACACGCGCGTTCACTAGCTATGCATGTGCGCTTCAAATTAACACCGGTTTCGTTGCCGTCCGATGCATCCGTTTGTTCGTTTATGCAGCATCCCCGACCCCTTATTATTCGATTTAATAGTAATTATTTAATCCTGATTTAATGTAATATATTTTGGGTACCCATTTTTCGATCGACTGATGCGCCCATGCATCCATACCCACATCGTCCCAAATACGCGCGTTCGCTAGCTATGCATGTGCGCTTCAAATTAATACCGGTTTCGTTGCCGTCCGATGCATCCGTTTGTTCGTTTATGCAGCATTCCGACCCTTTATTATTCGATTTAATAGTAATTATTTAATCCTGATTTAATGTAATATATTTTGGGTATCCATTTTTCGATCGACTGATGCGCCCATGCATCCATACCCACATCGTCCCAAACACGCGCGTTCACTAGCTATGCATGTGCGCTTCAAATTAACACCGGTTTCGTTGCCGTCCGATGCATCCGTCTGTGCGTTTATGCAGCATCCCTGACCCCTTGTTATTCGATTTAATAGTAATTATTTAATCCTGATTTAATGTAAAATATTTTAGGTACCCATTTTTCGATCGACTGATGCACCCATAGATTCCATACCCACATCGTCCCAAATACGCGCGTTCACTAGCTATGCATGTGCGCTTCAAATTAACACCGGTTTCGTTGCCGTCCGATGCATCCGTCTGTGCGTTTATGCAGCATCCCTGACCCCTTGTTATTCGATTTAATAGTAATTATTTAATCCTGATTTAATGTAAAATATTTTAGGTACCCATTTTTCGATCGACTGATGCACCCATAGATTCCATACCCACATCGTCCCAAATACGCGCGTTCACTAGCTATGCATGTGCGCTTCAAATTAACACCGGTTTCGTTGCCGTCCGATGCATCCGTCTGTGCGTTTATGCAGCATCCCTGACCCCTTGTTATTCGATTTAATAGTAATTATTTAATCCTGATTTAATGTAAAATATTTTGGGTACCCATTTTTCGATCGACTGATGCGCCCATGCATCCATACCCACATCGTCCCAAACACGCGCGTTCACTAGCTCTGCATGTGCGCTTCAAATTAACACCGGTTTCGTTGCCGTCCGATGCATCCGTCTGTGCGTTTATGCAGCATCCCTGACCCCTTGTTATTCAATTTAATAGTAATTATTTAATCCTGATTTAATGTAAAATATTTTGGGTACCCATTTTTCGATCGACTGATGCGCCCATGCATCCATACCCACATCGTCCCAAACACACGCGTTCACTAGCTATGCATGTGCGCTTCAAATTAACACCGGTTTCGTTGCCGTCCGATGCATCCGTCTGTGCGTTTATGCAGCATCCCTGACCCCTTGTTATTCGATTTAATAGTAATTATTTAATCCTGATTTAATGTAAAATATTTTGGGTACCCATTTTTCGATCGACTGATGCGCCCATGCATCCATACCCACATCGTCCCAAACACGTGCGTTCACTAGCTATGCACGTGCGCTTCAAATTAACACCGGTTTCGTTGCCGTCCGATGCATCCGTCTGTGCGTTTATGCAGCATCCCTGACCCCTTGTTATTCGATTTAATAGTAATTATTTAATCCTGATTTAATGTAAAATATTTTGGGTACCCATTTTTTGATCGACTGATGCGCCCATGCATCCATACCCACATCGTCCCAAACACGCGCGTTCACTAGCTATGCATGTGCGCTTCAAATTAACACCGGTTTCGTTGCCGTCCGATGCATCCGTCTGTGCGTTTATGCAGCATCCCTGACCCATTGTTTTTCGATTTAATAGTAATTATTTAATCCTGATTTAATGTAAAATTTTTTTTGGTACCCATTTTTCGATCGACTGATGCGCCCATGCATCCATACCCACATCGTCCCAAACACGCGCGTTCACTAGCTATGCATGTGCGCTTCAAATTAACACCGGTTTCGTTGCCGTCCGATGCATCCGTCTGTGCGTTTATGCAGCATCCCTGACCCTGACCCCTTGTTATTCGATTTAATAGTAATTATTTAATCCTGATTTAATGTAAAATATTTTGTTTACCCATTTTTCGATCGACTGAAGCGCCCATGCATCCATACCCACATCGTCCCAAACACGCGCGTTCGCTAGCTATGCATGTGCGCTTCAAATTAACACCGGTTTCGTTGCCGTCCGATGCATCCGTCTGTGCGTTTATGCAGCATCCCTGACCCCTTTTTATTCGATTTAATAGTAATTATTTAACCCTTATTTAATGTAAAATATTTTGGGTACCTAATTTTCGATCGACTGATGCGCCCATGCATCCATACCCACATCGTCCCAAACACGCGCGTTCACTAGCTATGCATGTGCGCTTCAAATTAACACCGGTTTCGTTGCCGTCCGATGCATCCGTCTGTGCGTTTATGCAGCATCCCTGACCCCTTGTTATTCGATTTAATAGTAATTATTTAATCCTGATTTAATGTAAAATATTTTGGGTACCCATTTTTCGATCGACTGATGCGCCCATGCATCCATACCCACATCGTCCCAAACACGCGCGTTCACTAGCTATGCATGTGCGCTTCAAATTAACACCGGTTTCGTTGCCGTCCGATGCATCCGTCTGTGCGTTTATGCAGCATCCCTGACCCCTTGTTATTCGATTTAATAGTAATTATTTAATCCTGATTTAATGTAAAATATTTTGGGTACCCATTTTTCGATCGACTGATGCGCCCATGCATCCATACCCACATCGTCCCAAACACGCGCGTTCACTAGCTATGCATGTGCGCTTCAAATTAACACCGGTTTCGTTACCGTCCGATGCATCCGTCTGTGCGTTTACGCAGCATCCCTGACCCCTTGTTATTCGATTTAATAGTAATTATTTAGTCCTGATTTAATGTGAAATATTTTGGGTACCCATTTTTCGATCGACTGATTCGCCCATGCATCCATACCCACATCGTCCCAAACACGCGCGTTCACTAGCTATGCATGTGCGCTTCAAATTAACACCGGTTTCGTTGCCGTCTGATGCATCTGTCTGTGCGTTTATGCAGCATCCTTGACCCCTTGTTATTCGATTTAATAGTAATTATTTAATCCTGATTTAATGTAAAATATTTTGGGTACCCATTTTTCGATCGACTGATGCGCCCATGCATCCATACCCACATCGTCCCAAACACGCGCGTTCACTAGCTATGCATGTGCGCTTCAAATTAACACCGGTATCGTTGCCGTTCGATGCATCCGTCTGTGCGTTTATGCAGCATCCCTGACCCCTTGTTATTCGATTTAATAGTAATTATTTAATCCTGATTTAATGTAAAATATTTTAGGTACCCATTTTTCGATCGACTGATGCGCCCATGCATCCATACCCACATCGTCCCAATCACGCGCGTTCACTAGCTATGCATGTACGCTTCAAATCAACACCGGTTTCGTTGCCGTCCGATGCATCCGTCTGTGCGTTTATGCAGCATCCCTGACCCCTTGTTATTCGATTTAATAGTAATTATTTAATCCTGATTTAATGTAAAATATTTTGGGTACCCATTTTTCGATCGACTGATGCGCCCATGCATCCATACCCACATCGTCCCAAACACGCGCGTTCACTAGCTATGCATGTGCGCTTCAAATTAACACCGGTTTAGCTGCCGTCCGATGCATCCGTCTGTGCGTTTATGCAGCATCCCTGACCCCTTGTTATTCGATTTAATAGTAATTTTTTAATCCTGATTTAATGTAAAATATTTTGGGTACACATTTTTCGATCGACTGATGCGCCCATGCATCCATACCCACATCGTCCCAAACACGCGCGTTCACTAGCTATGCATGTGCGCTTCAAATTAACACCGGTTTCGTTGCCGTCCGATGCATTCGTCTGTGCGTTTATGCAGCATCCCTGACCCCTTGTTATTCGATTTAATAGTAATTATTTAATCCTGATTTAATGTAAAATATTTTGGGTACCCATTTTTCGATCGACTGATGCGCCCATGAATCCATACCCACATCGTCCCAAACACGCGCGTTCACTAGCTATGCATGTGCGCTTCAAATTAACACCGGTTTCGTTGCCGTCCGATGCATCCGTCTGTGCGTTTATGCAGCATCCCTGACCCCTTGTTATTCGATTTTATAGTAATTATTTAATCCTGATTTAATGTAAAATATTTTGGGTACCCATTTTTCGATCGACTGATGCGCCCATGCATCCATACCCACATCGTCCCAAACACGTGCGTCCACTAGCTATGCATGTGCGCTTCAAATTAACACCGGTTTCGTTGCCGTCCGATGCATCCGTCTGTCCGTTTATGCAGCATACCTGACCCCTTGTTATTCGATTTAATAGTAATTATTTAATCCTGATTTAATGTAAAATATTTTGGGTACCCATTTTTCGATCGACTGATGCGCCCATGCATCCATACCCACATCGTCCCAAACGCGCGCGTTCACTAGCTATGCATGTGCGCTTCAAATTAACACCGGTTTCGTTGCCGCCCGATGCATCCGTCTGTGCATTTATGCAGCATCCCTGACCCCTTGTTATTCGATTTAATAGTAATTATTTAGTCCTGATTTAATGTAAAATATTTTGGGTACCCATTTTTCGATCGACTGATGCGCCCATGCATCCATACCCACATCGTCCCAAACACGCGCGTTCACTAGCTATGCATGTGCGCTTCAAATTAACACCGGTTTCGTTGCCGTCCGATGCATCCGTCTCTGCGTTTATGCAGCATCCCTGACCCCTTGTTATTCGATTTAAAAGTAATTATTTAATCCTGATTTAATGTAAAATATTTTGGGTACCCATTTTTCGATCGACTGATGCGCCCATGCATCCATACCCACATCGTCCCAAACACGCGCGTTCACTAGCTATGCATGTGCGCTTCAAATTAACACCGGTTTCGTTGCCGTTCGATGCATCCGTCTGTGCGTTTATGCAGCATCCCTGACCAATTGTTATTCGATTTAATAGTAATTATTTAATCCTGATTTAATGTAAAATATTTTGGGTACCCATTTTTCGATCGACTGATGCGCCCATGCATCCATACCCACATCGTCCCAAACACGCGCGTTCACTAGCTATGCATGTGCGCTTCAAATTAACACCGGTTTCGTTGCCGTCCGATGCATCCGTCTGTGCGTTTATGCAGCATCCCTGACCCCTTGTTATTCGATTTAATAGTAATTATTTAATCCTGATTTAATGTAAAATATTTTGGGTACCCATTTTTCGATCGACTGATGCGCCCATGCATCCATACCCACATCGTCCCAAACACGCGCGTTCACTAGCTATGCATGTGCGCTTCAAATTAACACCGGTTTCGTTGCCGTCCGATGCATCCGTCTGTGCGTTTATGCAGCATCCCTGACCCCTTGTTATTCGATTTTATAGTAATTATTTAATCCTGATTTAATGTAAAATATTTTGGGTACCCATTTTTCGATCGACTGATGCGCCCATGCATCCATACCCACATCGTCCCAAACACGTGCGTCCACTAGCTATGCATGTGCGCTTCAAATTAACACCGGTTTCGTTGCCGTCCGATGCATCCGTCTGTCCATTTATGCAGCATACCTGACCCCTTGTTATTCGATTTAATAGTAATTATTTAATCCTGATTTAATGTAAAATATTTTGGGTACCCATTTTTCGATCGACTGATGCGCCCATGCATCCATACCCACATCGTCCAAAACGCGCGCGTTCACTAGCTATGCATGTGCGCTTCAAATTAACACCGGTTTCGTTGCCGCCCGATGCATCCGTCTGTGCGTTTATGCAGCATCCCTGACCCCTTGTTATTCGATTTAATAGTAATTTTTTAGTCCTGATTTAATGTAAAATATTTTGGGTACCCATTTTTCGATCGACTGATGCGCCCATGCATCCATACCCACATCGTCCCAAACACGCGCGTTCACTAGCTATGCATGTGCGCTTCAAATTAACACCGGTTTCGTTGCCGTCCGATGCATCCGTCTGTGCGTTTATGCAGCATCCCTGACCCCTTGTTATTCGATTTAATAGTAATTATTTAATCCTGATTTAATGTAAAATATTTTGGGTACCCATTTTTCGATCGACTGATGCGCCCATGCATCCATACCCACATCGTCCCAAACACGCGCGTTCACTATCTATGCATGTGCGCTTCAAATTAACACCGGTTTCGTTGCCGTTCGATGCATCCGTCTGTGCGTTTATGCAGCATCCCTGACCAATTGTTATTCGATTTAATAGTAATTATTTAATCCTGATTTAATGTAAAATATTTTGGGTACCAATTTTTCGATCGACTGATGCGCCCATGCATCCATACCCACATCGTCCCAAACACGCGCGTTCACTAGCTATGCATGTGCGCTTCAAATTAACACCGGTTTCGTTGCCGTCCGATGCATCCGTCTGTGCGTTTATGCAGCATCCCTGACCCCTTGTTATTCGATTTAATAGTAATTATTTAATCCTGATTTTATGTAAAATATTTTGGGTACCCATTTTTCGATCGACTGATGCGCCCATGCATCCATACCCACATCGTCCCAAATACGCGCGTTCACTAGCTATGCATGTGCGCTTCAAATTAACACCAGTTTAGTTGCCGTCCGATGCATCCGTCTGTGCGTTTATGCAGCATCCCTGACCCATTGTTATTCGATTTAATAGTAATTATTTAGTCCTGATTTAATGTAAAATATTTTGGGTACCCATTTTTCGATCGACTGATGCGCCCATGCATCCATCCCCACATCGTCCCAAACACGCGCGTTCACTAGCTATGCATGTGCGCTTCAAATTAACACCGGTTTCGTTGCCGTCCGATGCATCCGTCTGTGCGTTTATGCAGCATCCCTGACCCCTTGTTATTCGATTTAATAGTAATTATTTAATCCTGATTTAATGTAAAATATTTTGGGTACCCATTTTTCGATCGACTGATGCGCCCATAGATTCCATACCCACATCGTCCCAAACGCGCGCGTTCACTAGCTATGCATGTGCGCTTCAAATTAACACCGGTTTCGTTGCCGTCCGATGCATCCGTCTGTGCATTTATGTAGCATCCCTGACCCCTTGTTATTCGATTTAATAGTAAATAATTAATCCTGATTTAATGTAAAATATTTTGGGTACCCTTTTTTTGATCGACTGATGCGCCCATGCATCCATACCCACATCGTCCAAAACACGCGCGTTCACTAGCTATGCCTGTTCGCTTTAAATTAACACCGGTTTCGTTGCCGTCCGATGCATCCGTCTGTGCGTTTATGCAGCATCCCTGACCCCTTGTTATTCGATTTAATAGTAATTATTTAATCCTGATTTAATGTAAAATATTTTGGGTACCCATTTTCGATCGACTGATGCGCCCTTGCATCCATACCCAAATCGTCCCAAACACACGCGTTCACTAGCTATGCATGTGCGCTTCAAATTAACACCGGTTTCGTTGCCGTCCGATGCATCCGTCTGTGCGTTTGTGCAGTATCCCTGACCCCTTGTTATTCGATTTAATAGTAATTATTTAATCCTGATTTAATGTAAAATATTTTGGATACCCATTTTTCGATCGACTGATGCGCCCATGCATCCATACCCACATCGTCCCAAACACGCGCGTTCACTAGCTATGCATGTGCGCTTCAAATTAACACCGGTTTCGTTGCCGTCCGATGCATCCGTCTGTGTGTTTATGCAGCATCCCTGACCCCTTGTTATTCGATTTAATAGTAATTATTTAATCCTGATTTAATGTAAAATATTTTGGGTACCCATTCATCGATCGACTGATGCGCCCATGCATCCATACCCACATCGTCCCAAACACGCGCGTTCACTAGCTATGCATGTGCGCTTCAAATTAACACCGGTTTCGTTGCCGTCCGATGCATCCGTCTGTGCGTTTATGCAGCATCCCTGACCCCTTGTTATTCGATTAAATAGTAATTATTTAATCCTGATTTAATGTAAAATATTTTGGGTACCCATTTTTCGATCGACTGATGCGCCCATGCATCCATACCCACATCGTCCAAAACACGCGCGTTCACTAGCTATGCATGTGTGCTTCAAATTAACACCGGTTTCGTTGCCGTCCGATGCATCCGTCTGTGCGTTTATGCAGCATCCCTGACCCCTTGTTATTCGATTTAATAGTAATTATTTAATCCTGATTTAATGTAAAATATTTTGGGTACCCATTTTTCGATCGACTGATGCGCCCATGCATCCATACCCACATCGTCCCAAACACGCGCGTTCACTAGCTATGCATGTGCGCTTCAAATTAACACCGATTTCGTTGCCGTCCGATGCATCCGTCTGTGCGTTTATGCAGCATCCCTGACCCCTTGTTATTCGATTTAATAGTAATTATTTAATCCTGATTTAATGTAAAATATTTTGGATACCCATTTTTCGATCGACTGATGCGCCCATGCATCCATACCCACATCGTCCCAAACACGCGCGTTCACTAGCTATGCATGTGCGCTTCAAATTAACACCGGTTTCGTCGCCGTCCGATGCATCCGTCTGTGCGTTTATGCAGCATCCCTGACCCCTTGTTATTCGATTTAATAGTAATTATTTAATCCTGATTTATTGTAAAATATTTTGGGTTACCATTTTTCGATCGACTGATGCGCCCATGCATCCATACCCACATCGTCCCAAACACGCGCGTTCACTTGCTATGCATGTGCGCTTCAAATTAACACCGGTTTCGTTGCCGTCCGATGCATCCGTCTGTGCGTTTATGCAGCATCCCTGACCCCTTGTTATTCGATTTAATAGTAATTATTTAATCCTGATTTAATGTAAAATATTTTGGGTACCCATTTTTCGATCGACTGATGCGCCCATGCATTCATACCCACATCGTCCAAAACACGCGCGTTCACTAGCTATGCATGTGTGCTTCAAATTAACACCGGTTTCGTTGCCGTCCGATGCATCCGTCTGTGCGTTTATGCAGCATCCCTGACCCCTTGTTATTCGATTTAATAGTAATTATTTAATCCTGATTTAATGTAAAATATTTTGGGTACCCATTTTTCGATCGACTGATGCGCCCATGCATCCATACCCACATCGTCCCAAACTCGCGCGTTCACTAGCTATGCATGTGCGCTTCAAATTAACACCGGTTTCGTTGCCGTCCGATGCATCCGTCTGTGCGTTTATGCAGCATCTTTGACCCCTTGTTATTCGATTTAATAGTAATTATTTAATCCTGATTTAATGTAAAATATTTTGGGTACCCATTTTTCGATCGACTGATGCGCCCATGCATCCATACCCACATCGTCCCAAACACGCGCGTTCACTAGCTATGCATGTGCGCTTCAAATTAACACCGGTTTCGTCGCCGTCCGATGCATCCGTCTGTGCGTTTATGCAGCATCCCTGACCCCTTGTTATTCGATTTAATAGTAATTATTTGATCCTTATTTAATGTAAAATATTTTGGGTACCCATTTTTCGATCGACTGATGCGCCCATGCATCCATACCCACATCGTCTTAAACACGCACGTTCACTAGCTATGTATGTGCGCTTCAAATTAACACCGGTTTCGTTGCCGTCCGATGCATCCGTCTGTGCGTTTATGCAGCATCCCTGACCCCTTGTTATTCGATTTAATGGTAATTATTTAATCCTGATTTAATGTAATATATTTTGGGTACCCATTTTTCGATCGACTGATGCGCCCATGCATCCATACCCACATCGTCCCAAACACGCGCGTTCACTAGCTATGCATGTGCGCTTCAAATTAACACCGGTTTCGTCGCCGTCCGATGCATCCGTCTGTGCGTTTATGCAGCATCCCTGACCCCTTGTTATTCGATTTAATAGTAATTATTTAATCCTGATTTAATGTAAAATATTTTGGGTACCCATTTTTCGATCGACTGATGCGCCCATGCATCCATACCCACATCGTGTCAAACACGCGCGTTCACTAGCTATGCATGTGCGCTTCAAATTAACACCGGTTTCGTTGCCGTCCGATGCATCCGTCTGTGCGTTTATGCAGCATCCCTGACCCCTTGTTATTCGATTTAATAGTAATTATTTGATCCTGATTTAATGTAAAATATTTTGGGTACCCATTTTTCGATCGACTGATGCGCCCATGCATCCATACCCACATCGTCTTAAACACGTACGTTCACTAGCTATGTATGTGCGCTTCAAATTAACACCGGTTTCGTTGCCGTCCGATGCATCCGTCTGTGCGTTTATGCAGCATCCCTGACCCCTTGTTATTCGATTTAATAGTAATTATTTAATCCTGATTTAATGTAAAATATTTTGGGTACCCATTTTTCGATCGACTGATGCGCCCATGCATCCATACCCACATCGTCCCAAACACGCGCGTTCACTAGCTATGCATGTGCGCTTCAAATTAACACCGGTTTCGTTGCCGTCCGATGCATCCGTTTGTTCGTTTATGCAGCATCCCGACCCCTTATTATTCGATTTAATAGTAATTATTTAATCCTGATTTAATGTAATATATTTTGGGTACCCATTTTTCGATCGACTGATGCGCCCATGCATCCATACCCACATCGTCCCAAATACGCGCGTTCACTAGCTATGCATGTGCGCTTCAAATTTACACCGGTTTCGTTGCCGTCCGATGCAACCGTCTGTGCGTTTATGCAGCATCCCTGACCCCTTGTTATTCGATTTAATAGTAATTATTTAATCCTGATTTAATGTAAAATATTTTGGGTACCTATTTTTCGATCGACTGATGCGCCCATGCATCCATACCCACATCGTCCCAAACACGCGCGTTCACTAGCTATGCATGTGCGCTTCAAATTAACACCGGTTTCGTTGCCGTCCGATGCATCCGTCTGTGCGTTTATGCAGCATCCCTGACCCCTTGTTATTCGATTTAATAGTAATTATTTAATCCTGATTTAATGTAAAATATTTTAGGTACCCATTTTTCGATCGACTGATGCGCCCATAGATTCCATACCAACATCGTCCCAAACACGCGCGTTCACTAGCTATGCATGTGCGCTTCAAATTAACACCGGTTTCGTTGCCGTCCGATGCATCCGTCTGTGCGTTTATGCAGCATCCCTGACCCCTTGTTATTCGATTTAATAGTAATTATTTAATCCTGATTTAATGTAAAATATTTTGGGTACCCATTTTTCGATCGACTGATGCGCCCATGCATCCATACCCACATCGTCCCAAACACGCGCGTTCACTAGCTATGCATGTGCGCTTCGAATTAACACCGGTTTCGTTGCCGTCCGATGCATTCGTCTGTGCGTTTATGCAGCATCCCTGAACCATTGTTATTCGATTTAATAGTAATTATTTAATCCTGATTTAATGTAAAATTTTTTTTGGTACCCATTTTTCGATCGACTGATGCGCCCATAGATTCCTTACCCACATCGTCCCAAACACGCGCGTTCACTAGCTATGCATGTGCGCTTCAAATTAACACCGGTTTCGTTGCCGTCCGATGCATCCGTCTGTGCGTTTATGCAGCATCCCTGACCCCTTGTTATTCGATTTAATAGTAATTATTTAATCCTGATTTAATGTAAAATATTTTGGGTACCCATTTTTCGATCGACTGATGCGCCCATGCATCCATACCCACATCGTCCCAAACACGCGCGTTCACTAGCTATGCATGTGCGCTTCAAATTAACACCGGTTTCGTTGCCGTCCGATGCATCCGTTTGTTCGTTTATGCAGCATCCCCGACCCCTTATTATTCGATTTAATAGTAATTATTTAATCCTGATTTAATGTAATATATTTTGGGTACCCATTTTTCGATCGACTGATGCGCCCATGCATCCATACCCACATCGTCCCAAATACGCGCGTTCGCTAGCTATGCATGTGCGCTTCAAATTAACACCGGTTTCGTTGCCGTCCGATGCATCCGTTTGTTCGTTTATGCAGCATTCCGACCCTTTATTATTCGATTTAATAGTAATTATTTAATCCTGATTTAATGTAATATATTTTGGGTATCCATTTTTCGATCGACTGATGCGCCCATGCATCCATACCCACATCGTCCCAAACACGCGCGTTCACTAGCTATGCATGTGCGCTTCAAATTAACACCGGTTTCGTTGCCGTCCGATGCATCCGTCTGTGCGTTTATGCAGCATCCCTGACCCCTTGTTATTCGATTTAATAGTAATTATTTAATCCTGATTTAATGTAAAATATTTTAGGTACCCATTTTTCGATCGACTGATGCGCCCATAGATTCCATACCCACATCGTCCCAAATACGCGCGTTCACTAGCTATGCATGTGCGCTTCAAATTAACACCGGTTTCGTTGCCGTCCGATGCATCCGTCTGTGCGTTTATGCAGCATCCCTGACCCCTTGTTATTCGATTTAATAGTAATTATTTAATCCTGATTTAATGTAAAATATTTTGGGTACCCATTTTTCGATCGACTGATGCGCCCATGCATCCATACCCACATCGTCCCAAACACGTGCGTTCACTAGCTATGCACGTGCGCTTCAAATTAACACCGGTTTCGTTGCCGTCCGATGCATCCGTCTGTGCGTTTATGCAGCATCCCTGACCCCTTGTTATTCGATTTAATAGTAATTATTTAATCCTGATTTAATGTAAAATATTTTGGGTACCCATTTTTTGATCGACTGATGCGCCCATGCATCCATACCCACATCGTCCCAAACACGCGCGTTCACTAGCTATGCATGTGCGCTTCAAATTAACACCGGTTTCGTTGCCGTCCGATGCATCCGTCTGTGCGTTTATGCAGCATCCCTGACCCATTGTTATTCGATTTAATAGTAATTATTTAATCCTGATTTAATGTAAAATTTTTTTTGGTACCCATTTTTCGATCGACTGATGCGCCCATGCATCCATACCCACATCGTCCCAAACACGCGCGTTCACTAGCTATGCATGTGCGCTTCAAATTAACACCGGTTTCGTTGCCGTCCGATGCATCCGTCTGTGCGTTTATGCAGCATCCCTGACCCTGACCCCTTGTTATTCGATTTAATAGTAATTATTTAATCCTGATTTAATGTAAAATATTTTGTTTACCCATTTTTCGATCGACTGAAGCGCCCATGCATCCATACCCACATCGTCCCAAACACGCGCGTTCGCTAGCTATGCATGTGCGCTTCAAATTAACACCGGTTTCGTTGCCGTCCGATGCATCCGTCTGTGCGTTTATGCAGCATCCCTGACCCCTTTTTATTCGATTAAATAGTATTTATTTAATCCTGATTTAATGTAAAATATTTTGGGTACCTAATTTTCGATCGACTGATGCGCCCATGCATCCATACCCACATCGTCCCAAACACGCGCGTTCACTAGCTATGCATGTGCGCTTCAAATTAACACCGGTTTCGTTGCCGTCCGATGCATCCGTCTGTGCGTTTATGCAGCATCCCTGACCCCTTGTTATTCGATTTAATAGTAATTTTTTAATCCTGATTTAATGTAAAATATTTTGGGTACACATTTTTCGATCGACTGATGCGCCCATGCATCCATACCCACATCGTCCCAAACACGCGCGTTCACTAGCTATGCATGTGCGCTTCAAATTAACACCGGTTTCGTTGCCGTCCGATGCATCCGTCTGTGCGTTTATGCAGCATCCCTGACCCCTTGTTATTCGATTTTATAGTAATTATTTAATCCTGATTTAATGTAAAATATTTTGGGTACCCATTTTTCGATCGACTGATGCGCCCATGCATCCATACCCACATCGTCCCAAACACGTGCGTCCACTAGCTATGCATGTGCGCTTCAAATTAACACCGGTTTCGTTGCCGTCCGATGCATCCGTCTGTCCGTTTATGCAGCATACCTGACCCCTTGTTATTCGATTTAATAGTAATTATTTAATCCTGATTTAATGTAATATATTTTGGGTACCCATTTTTCGATCGACTGATGCGCCCATGCATCCATACCCACATCGTCCCAAACGCGCGCGTTCACTAGCTATGCATGTGCGCTTCAAATTAACACCGGTTTCGTTGCCGCCCGATGCATCCGTCTGTGCATTTATGCAGCATCCCTGACCCCTTGTTATTCGATTTAATAGTAATTATTTAGTCCTGATTTAATGTAAAATATTTTGGGTACCCATTTTTCGATCGACTGATGCGCCCATGCATCCATACCCACATCGTCCCAAACACGCGCGTTCACTAGCTATGCATGTGCGCTTCAAATTAACACCGGTTTCGTTGCCGTCCGATGCATCCGTCTCTGCGTTTATGCAGCATCCCTGACCCCTTGTTATTCGATTTAATAGTAATTATTTAATCCTGATTTAATGTAAAATATTTTGGGTACCCATTTTTCGATCGACTGATGCGCCCATGCATCCATACCCACATCGTCCCAAACACGCGCGTTCACTAGCTATGCATGTGCGCTTCAAATTAACACCGGTTTCGTTGCCGTTCGATGCATCCGTCTGTGCGTTTATGCAGCATCCCTGACCAATTGTTATTCGATTTAATAGTAATTATTTAATCCTGATTTAATGTAAAATATTTTGGGTACCAATTTTTCGATCGACTGATGCGCCCATGCATCCATACCCACATCGTCCCAAACACGCGCGTTCACTAGCTATGCATGTGCGCTTCAAATTAACACCGGTTTCGTTGCCGTCCGATGCATCCGTCTGTGCGTTTATGCAGCATCCCTGACCCCTTGTTATTCGATTTAATAGTAATTATTTAATCCTGATTTAATGTAAAATATTTTGGGTACCCATTTTTCGATCGACTGATGCGCCCATGCATCCATACCCACATCGTCCCAAACACGCGCGTTCACTAGCTATGCATGTGCGCTTCAAATTAACACCGGTTTCGTTGCCGTCCGATGCATCCGTCTGTGCGTTTATGCAGCATCCCTGACCCCTTGTTATTCGATTTTATGGTAATTATTTAATCCTGATTTAATGTAAAATATTTTGGGTACCCATTTTTCGATCGACTGATGCGCCCATGCATCCATACCCACATCGTCCCAAACACGTGCGTCCACTAGCTATGCATGTGCGCTTCAAATTAACACCGGTTTCGTTGCCGTCCGATGCATCCGTCTGTCCGTTTATGCAGCATACCTGACCCCTTGTTATTCGATTTAATAGTAATTATTTAATCCTGATTTAATGTAAAATATTTTGGGTACCCATTTTTCGATCGACTGATGCGCCCATGCATCCATACCCACATCGTCCCAAACGCGCGCGTTCACTAGCTATGCATGTGCGCTTCAAATTAACACCGGTTTCGTTGCCGCCCGATGCATCCGTCTGTGCGTTTATGCAGCATCCCTGACCCCTTGTTATTCGATTTAATAGCAATTTTTTAGTCCTGATTTAATGTAAAATATTTTGGGTACCCATTTTTCGATCGACTGATGCGCCCATGCATCCATACCCACATCGTCCCAAACACGCGCGTTCACTAGCTATGCATGTGCGCTTCAAATTAACACCGGTTTCGTTGCCGTCCGATGCATCCGTCTGTGCGTTTATGCAGCATCCCTGACCCCTTGTTATTCGATTAAATAGTAATTATTTAATCCTGATTTAATGTAAAATATTTTGGGTACCCATTTTTCGATCGACTGATGCGCCCATGCATCCATACCCACATCGTCCCAAACACGCGCGTTCACTATCTATGCATGTGCGCTTCAAATTAACACCGGTTTCGTTGCCGTTCGATGCATCCGTCTGTGCGTTTATGCAGCATCCCTGACCAATTGTTATTCGATTTAATAGTAATTATTTAATCCTGATTTAATGTAAAATATTTTGGGTACCAATTTTTCGATCGACTGATGCGCCCATGCATCTATACCCACATCGTCCCAAACACGCGCGTTCACTAGCTATGCATGTGCGCTTCAAATTAACACCGGTTTCGTTGCCGTCCGATGCATCCGTCTGTGCGTTTATGCAGCATCCCTGACCCCTTGTTATTCGATTTAATAGTAATTATTTAATCCTGATTTTATGTAAAATATTTTGGGTACCCATTTTTCGATCGACTGATGCGCCCATGCATCCATACCCACATCGTCCCAAATACGCGCGTTCACTAGCTATGCATGTGCGCTTCAAATTAACACCAGTTTAGTTGCCGTCCGATGCATCCGTCTGTGCGTTTATGCAGCATCCCTGACCCATTGTTATTCGATTTAATAGTAATTATTTAGTCCTGATTTAATGTAAAATATTTTGGGTACCCATTTTTCGATCGACTGATGCGCCCATGCATCCATACCCACATCGTCCCAAACACGCGCGTTCACTAGCTATGCATGTGCGCTTCAAATTAACACCGGTTTCGTTGCCGTCCGATGCATCCGTCTGTGCGTTTATGCAGCATCCCTGACCCCTTGTTATTCGATTTAATAGTAATTATTTAATCCTGATTTAATGTAAAATATTTTGGGTACCCATTTTTCGATCGACTGATGCGCCCATAGATTCCATACCCACATCGTCCCAAACGCGCGCGTTCACTAGCTATGCATGTGCGCTTCAAATTAACACCGGTTTCGTTGCCGTCCGATGCATCCGTCTGTGCGTTTATGTAGCATCCCTGACCCCTTGTTATTCGATTTAATAGTAAATAATTAATCCTGATTTAATGTAAAATATTTTGGGTACCCTTTTTTTGATCGACTGATGCGCCCATGCATCCATACCCACATCGTCCAAAACACGCGCGTTCACTAGCTATGCCTGTTCGCTTTAAATTAACACCGGTTTCGTTGCCGTCCGATGCATCCGTCTGTGCGTTTATGCAGCATCCCTGACCCCTTGTTATTCGATTTAATAGTAATTATTTAATCCTGATTTAATGTAAAATATTTTGGGTACCCATTTTCGATCGACTGATGCGCCCTTGCATCCATACCCAAATCGTCCCAAACACACGCGTTCACTAGCTATGCATGTGCGCTTCAAATTAACACCGGTTTCGTTGCCGTCCGATGCATCCGTCTGTGCGTTTGTGCAGTATCCCTGACCCCTTGTTATTCGATTTAATAGTAATTATTTAATCCTGATTTAATGTAAAATGTTTTGGGTACCCATTTTTCGATCGACTGATGCGCCCATGCATCCATACCCACATCGTCCCAAACACGCGCGTTCACTAGCTATGCATGTGCGCTTCAAATTAACACCGGTTTCGTTGCCGTCCGATGCATCCGTCTGTGCGTTTGTGCAGTATCCCTGACCCCTTGTTATTCGATTTAATAGTAATTATTTAATCCTGATTTAATGTAAAATTTTATTTGGTACCCATTTTTCGATCGACTGATGCGCCCATGCATCCATACCCACATCGTCCCAAACACGCGCGTTCACTAGCTATGCATGTGCGCTTCAAATTAACACCGGTTTCGTTGCCGTCCGATGCATCCGTCTGTGCGTTTATGCAGCATCCCTGACCCCTTGTTATTCGATTTAATAGTAATTATTTAATCCTGATTTAATGTAAAATGTTTTGGGTACCCATTTTTCGATCGACTGATGCGCCCATGCATCCATAAACAAATCGTCCCAAACACGCGCGTTCACTAGCTATGCATGTGCGCTTCAAATTAACACCGGTTTCGTTGCCGTCCGATGCATCCGTCTGTGCGTTTATGCAGCATCCCTGACCCCTTGTTAATCGATTTAATAGTAATTATTTAATCCTGATTTAATGTAAAATATTTTGGGTACCCATTTTTCGATCGACTGATGCGCCCATGCATCCATACCCACATCGTCCCAAATACGCGCGTTCACTAGCTATGCATGTGCGCTTCAAATTAACACCGGTTTCGTTGCCGTCCGATGCATCCGTCTGTGCGTTTATGCAGCATCCCTGACCCCTTGTTATTCGATTTAATAGTAATTATTTAATCCTGATTTAATGTAAAATATTTTGGGTACCCATTTTTCGATCGACTGAAGCGCCCATTCATCCATACCCACATCGTCCCAAACACGCGCGTTCACTAGCTATGCATGTGCGCTTCAAATTAACACCGGTTTCGTTGCCGTCCGATGCATCCGTTTATGCGTTTATGCAGCATCCCTGACCCCTTGTTATTCGATTTAATAGTAATTATTTAATCCTGATTTAATGTAAAATATTTTCGGTACCCATTTTTCGATCGACTGATGCGCCCATGCATGCATACCCACATCGTCCCAAACACGCGCGTTCACTAGCTCTGCATGTGCGCTTCAAATTAACACCGGTTTCGTTGCCGTCCGATGCATCCGTCTGTGCGTTTATGCAGCATCCCTGACCCCTTGTTATTCGATTTAATAGTAATTATTTAATCCCGATTTAATGTAAAATTTTATTTGGTACCCATTTTTCGATCGACTGATGCGCCCATGCATCCATACCCACATCGTCCCAAATACGCGCCTTCACTAGCTATGCATGTGCGCTTCAAATTAACACCGGTTTCGTTGCCGTCCGATGCATCCGTCTGTGCGTTTATGCAGCATCCCTGACCCCTTGTTATTCGATTTAATAGTAATTATTTAATCCTGATTTAATGTAAAATATTTTGGGTACCCATTTTTCGATCGACTGATGCGCCCATGCATCCATAAACAAATCGTCCCAAACACGCGCGTTCACTAGCTATGCATGTGCGCTTCAAATTAACACCGGTTTCGTTGCCGTCCGATGCATCCGTCTGTGCGTTTATGCAGCATCCCTGACCCCTTGTTAATCGATTTAATAGTAATTATTTAATCCTGATTTAATGTAAAATATTTTGGGTACCCATTTTTCGATCGACTGATGCGCCCATGCATCCATACCCACATCGTCCCAAACACGCGCGTTCACTAGCTATGCATGTGCGCTTCAAATTAACACCGGTTTCGTTGCCGTCCGATGCATCCGTCTGTGCGTTTATGCAGCATCCCTGACCCCTTGTTATTCGATTTAATAGTAATTATTTAATCCTGATTTAATGTAAAATATTTTGGGTACCCATTTTTCGATCGACTGAAGCGCCCATTCATCCATACCCACATCGTCCCAAACACGCGCGTTCACTAGCTATGCATGTGCGCTTCAAATTAACACCGGTTTCGTTGCCGTCCGATGCATCCGTTTGTGCGTTTATGCAGCATCCCTGACCCCTTGTTTTTCGATTTAATAGTAATTATTTAATCCTGATTTAATGTAAAATATTTTGGGTACCCATTTTTCGATCGACTGAAGCGCCCATGCATCCATACCCACATCGTCCCAAACGCGCGCGTTCACTAGCTATGCATGTGCGCTTCAAATTAACAAAGGTTTCGTTGCCGTCCGATGCATCCGTCTCTGCGTTAATGCAGCATCAATGACCCCTTGTTATTCGATTTAATAGTAAATATTTAATCCTGATTTAATGTAAAATATTTTGGGTACCCTTTTTTTGATCGACTGATGCGCCCATGCATCCATACCCACATCGTCCCAAACACGCGCGTTCACTAGCTATGCCTGTGCGGTTCAAATTAACAACGGTTTCGTTGCCGTCCGATGCATCCGTCTCTGCGTTAATGCAGCATCAATGACCCCTTGTTATTAGATTTTATAGTAAATATTTAATCCTGATTTAATGTAAAATATTTTGGGTACCCTTTTTTTGATCGACTGATGCGCCCATGCATCCATACCCACATCGTCCCAAACACGCGCGTTCACTAGCTATGCCTGTGCGCTTTAAATTAACACCGGTTTCGTTGCCGTCCGATGCATCCGTCTGTGCGTTTATGCAGCATCCCTGACCCCTTTTTATTCGATTTAATAGTAATTATTTAATCCTGATTTAATGTAAAATATTTTGGGTACCCATTTTTCGATCGACTGATGCGCCCATCAATCCATACCCACATCGTCCCAAACACGCGCGTTCACTAGCTATGCATGTGCGCTTCAAATTAACACCGGTTTCGTTGCCGTCCGATTCATCCGTCTGTGCGTTTATGCAGCATCCCTGACCCCTTGTTATTCGATTTAAAAGTAATTATTAAATCCTGATTTAAAGTAAAATATTTCGGGTACCCATTTTCGATCGACTGATGCGCCCATGCATCCATACCCAAATCGTCCCAAACTCGCGCGTTCACTGGCTATGCATGCGCGCTTCAAATTAACACCGGTTTCGTTGCCGTCCGATGCATCCGTCTGTGCGTTTATGCAGCATCCCTGACCCCTTGTTATTCGATTTAATAGTAATTATTTAATCCTGATTTAATGTAAAATATTTTGGGTACCCATTTTTCGATCGACTGATGCGCCCATGCATCCATACCCACATCGTCCCAAACACGCGCGTTCACTAGCTATGCATGTGCGCTTCAAAATAACACCGGTTTCGTTGCCGTCCGATGCATCCGTCTGTGCGGTTATGCAGAATCCCTGACCCCTTGTTATTCGATTTAATAGTAATTATTTAATCCTGATTTAATGTAAAATATTTTGGGTACCCATTTGTCGATCGACTGATGCGCCCATGCATCCATACCCACATCGTCCCAAACACGCGCGTTCACTAGCTATGCATGTGCGCTTCAAATTAACACCGGTTTCGATGCCGTCGGATGCATTCGTCTGTGCGTTTATGCAGCATCCCTGACCCCTTGTTATTCGATTTAATATGAATTATTTAATCCTGATTCAATGTAAAATATTTTGGGTACCCATTTTTCGATCGACTGATGCGCCCATGCATCCATACACACATCGTCCCAAACACGCGCGTTCACTAGCTATGCACGTGCGCTTCAAATTAACACCGGTTTCGTTGCCGTCCGATGCATCCGTCTGTGCGTTTATGCAGCATCCCTGACCCCTTGTTATTCGATTTAATAGTAATTATTTAATCCTGATTTAATGTAAAATATTTTGGGTACCCATTTTTCGATCGACTGATGCGCCCATGCATCCATACCCACATCGTCATAAACATGCGCGTTCGCTAGCTATGCATGTGCGCTTCAAATTAACACCGGTTTCGTTGCCGTCCGATGCATCCGTCTGTGCGTTTATGCAGCATCCCTGACCCCTTGTTATTCGATTTAATAGTAATTATTTAATCCTGATTTAATGTAAAATATTTTGGGTACCCATTTTTCGATCGACTGATGCGCCCATGCATCCATACCTACATCGACCCAAACACGCGCGTTCACTAGCTATGCATGTGCGCTTCGAATTAACACCGGTTTCGTTGCCGTCCGATGCATCCGTCTGTGCGTTTATGCAGCATCCCTGATCCCTTGTTATTCGATTTAATAGTAATTATTTAATCCTGATTTAATGTAAAATATTTTGGGTACCCATTTTTCGATCGACTGATGCGCCCATGCATCAATACCCAAATCGTCCCAAACACGCGCGTTCACTAGCTATGCCTGTGCGGTTCAAATTAACAACGGTTTCGTTGCCGTCCGATGCATCCGTCTGTGCTTTAATGCAGCATCAATGACCCCTTGTTATTAGATTTTATAGTAAATATTTAATCCTGATTTAATGTAAAATATTTTGGGTACCCATTTTTCGATCGACTGATGCGCCCATGCATCCATACCCACATCGTCCCAAACATGCGCGTTCACTAGCTATGCATGTGCGCTTCAAATTAACACCGGTTTCGTTGCCGTCCGATGCATCCGTCTGTGCGTTTATGCAGCATCCCTGACCCCTTGTTATTCGATTTAATAGTAATTATTTAATCCTGATTTAATGTAAAATATTTTGGGTACCCATTTTTCGATCGACTGATGCGCCCATGCATCCATACCCACATCGTCCCAAACACTCGCGTTCACTAGCTATGGATGTGCGCTTCGAATTAACACCGGTTTCGTTGCCGTCCGATGCATCCGTCTGTGCGTTTATGCAGAATCCCTGACCCCTTGTTATTCGATTTAATAGTAATTATTTAATCCTGATTTAATGTAAAAAATATTGGTACCCATTTTTCGATCGACTGATGCGCCCATGCATCCATACACACATCGTCCCAAACACGCGCGTTCACTAGCTATGGATGTGCGCTTCGAATTAACACCGGTTTCGTTGCCGTCCGATGCATCCGTCTGTGCGTTTATGCAGCAACCCTGACCCCTTGTTATTCGATTTAATAGTAATTATTTAATCCTGATTTAATGTAAAATATTTTGGGTACCCATTTTTCGATCGACTGATGCGCCCATAGATTCCCTACCCACATCGTCCCAAACAAGCGCGTTCACTAGCTATGCATGTGCGCTTCAAATTAACACCGGTTTCGTTGCCGTCCGATGCATCCGTCTGTGCGTTTATGCAGTATGCCTGACCCCTTGTTATTCGATTAAATAGTAATTATTAAATCCTGATTTTATGTAAAATTTTTTTGGGTACCCATTTTTCGATCGACTGATGCGCCCATGCATCCATACCCAAATCGTCCCAAACACGCGCGTTCACTAGCTATGCATGTGCGCTTCAAATTAACACCGGTTTCGTTGCCCTCCGATACATCCGTCTGTGCGTTTATGCAGCATCCCTGACCCCTTGTTATTCGATTTAATAGTAATTTTTTAATCCTGATTTTAGGTAAAATATTTTGGGTACCCATTTTTCGATCGACTGATGCGCCCAGGCATCCATACACACATCGTCCCAAACACGCGCGTTCACTAGCTATGCATGTGCGCTTTAAATTAACACCGGTTTAGTTGCCGTCCGATGCATCCGTCTGTGCGTTTATGCAGCATCCCTGACCCCTTGTTATTCGATTTAATAGTAATTATTAAATCCTGATTTCATGTAAAAATTTTTTGGGTACCCATTTTTCGATCGACTGATGCGCCCATGCATCCATACCCATATCGTCCCAAATACGCGCGTTCACTAGCTATGCATGTGCGCTTCAAATTAACACCGGTTTCGTTGCCGTCCAATGCATCCGTCTGTGCGTTTATGCAGCATCCCTGACCCCTTGTTATTCGATTTAATAGTAATTATTAAATCCTGATTTAATGTAAAATTTTTTTGGGTACCCATTTTTCGATCGACTGATGCGCCCATGCATCCATACCCATATCGTCCCAAATACGCGCGTTCACTAGCTATGCATGTGCGCTTCAAATTAACACCGGTTTCGTTGCCGTCCGATGCATCCGTCTGTGCGTTTATGCAGCATCCCTGACCCCTTGTTATTCGATTTAATAGTAATTATTTAATCCTGATTTAATGTAAAAAATATTGGTACCCATTTTTCGATCGACTGATGCGCCCATGCATCCATACCCACATCGTCCCAAACACGCGCGTTCACTAGCTATGGATGTGCGCTTCGAATTAACACCGGTTTCGTTGCCGTCCGATGCATCCGTCTGTGCGTTTATGCAGCAACCCTGACCCCTTGTTATTCGATTTAATAGTAATTATTTAATCCTGATTTAATGTAAAATATTTTGGGTACCCATTTTTCGATCGACTGATGCGCCCATAGATTCCCTACCCACATCGTCCCAAACAAGCGCGTTCACTAGCTATGCATGTGCGCTTCAAATTAACACCAGTTTCGTTGCCGTCCGATGCATCCGTCTGTGCGTTTATGCAGTATGCCTGACCCCTTGTTATTCGATTAAATAGTAATTATTAAATCCTGATTTTATGTAAAAAATTTTTTGGTACCCATTTTTCGATCAACTGATGCGCCCATGCATCCATACCCAAATCGTCCCAAACACGCGCGTTCACTAGCTATGCATGTGCGCTTCAAATTAACACCGGTTTCGTTGCCGTCCGATGCATCCGTCTGTGCGTTTATGCAGCATCCCTGACCCCTTGTTATTCGATTTAATAGTAATTTTTTAATCCTGATTTTATGTAAAATATTTTGGGTACCCATTTTTCGATCGACTGATGCGCCCAGGCATCCATACACACATCGTCCCAAACACGCGCGTTCACTAGCTATGCATGTGCGCTTTAAATTAACACCGGTTTAGTTGCCGTCCGATGCATCCGTCTGTGCGTTTATGCAGCATCCCTGACCCCTTGTTATTCGATTTAATAGTAATTATTAAATCCTGATTTCATGTAAAAATTTTTTGGGTACCCATTTTTCGATCGACTGATGCGCCCATGCATCAATACCCATATCGTCCCAAATACGCGCGTTCACTAGCTATGCATGTGCGCTTCAAATTAACACCGGTTTCGTTGCCGTCCAATGCATCCGTCTGTGCGTTTATGCAGCATCCCTGACCCCTTGTTATTCGATTTAATAGTAATTATTAAATCCTGATTTAATGTAAAATTTTTTTGGGTACCCATTTTTCGATCGACTGATGCGCCCATGCATCCATACCCATATCGTCCCAAATACGCGCGTTCACTAGCTATGCATGTGCGCTTCAAATTTACACCGGTTTCGTTGCCGTCCGATGCATCCGTCTGTGCGTTTATGCAGCATCCCTGACCCCTTGTTATTCGATTTAATAGTAATTATTTAATCCTGATTTAATGTAAAATATTTTGGGTACCCATTTTTCGATCGACTGATGCGCCCATAGATTCCCAACCCACATCGTCCCAAACACGCGCGTTCAATAGCTATGCATGTGCGCTTCAAATTAACACCGGTTTCGTTGCCGTCCGATGCATCCGTCTGTGCGTTTATGCAGCATCCCTGACCCCTTGTTATTCGATTTAATAGTAATTATTTAATCCTGATTTGATGTAAAATATTTTGGGTACCCATTTTTCGATCGACTGATCCGCCCATGCATCCATACCCTCATCGTCCCAAACAAGCGCGTTCACTAGCTATGCATGTGCGCTTCAAATTACCACCGGTTATGTTGCCGTCCGATGCATCCGTCTGTGCGTTTATGCAGCATCCCTGACCCCTTGTTATTCGATTTAATAGTAATTATTTAATCCTGATTTAATGTAAAATATTTTGGGTACCCATTTTTCGATCGACTGATGCGCCCATGCATCCATACCCACATCGTCCCAAACACGCGCGTTCACTAGCTATGCATGTGCGCTTCAAATTAACACCGGTTTCGTTGCCGTCCGATGCATCCGTCTGTGCGTTTATGCAGCATCCCTGACCCCTTGTTATTCGATTTAATAGTAATTATTTAATCCTGATTTAATGTAAAATATTTTGGGTACCCATTTTTCGATCGACTGATGCGCCCATGCATCCACACCCAAATCGTCCCAAACACGCGCGTTCACTAGCTATGCATGTGCGCTTCAAATTAACACCGGTTTCGTTGCCGTCCGATGCATCCGTCTGTGCGTTTATGCAGCATCCCTGACCCCTTGTTATTCGATTTAATAGTAATTATTTAATCCTGATTTAATGTAAAATATTTTGGGTACCCATTTTTCGATCGACTGATGCGCCCATGCATCCACACCCAAATCGTCCCAAACACGCGCGTTCACTAGCTATGCATGTGCGCTTCAAATTAACACCGGTTTCGTTGCCGTCCGATGCATCCGTCTGTGCTTTTTTGCAGCATCCCTGACCCCTTGTTATTCGATTTAATAGTAATTATTTAATCCTGATTTAATGTAAAATATTTTGGGTACCCATTTTTCGATCGACTGATGCGCCCATGCATCCACACCCACATCGTCCCAAACAGGCGCGTTCACTAGCTCTGCATGTGCGCTTCAAATTAACACCGGTTTCGTTGCCGTCCGATGCATCCGTCTGTGCGTTTATGCAGCATCCCTGACCCCTTGTTATTCGATTTAATAGTAATTATTTAATCCTGATTTAATGTAAAATATTTTGGGTACCCATTTTTCGATCGACTGATGTGCCCATGCATCCATACCCATATCGTCCCAAACACGCGCGTTCACTAGCTATGCATGTGCGCTTCAAATTAACACCGGTTTCGTTGCCGTCCGATGCATCCGTCTGTGCGTTTATGCAGCATCCCTTACCCCTTGTTATTCGATTTTATAGTAATTATTTAATCCTGATTTTATGTAAAATATTTTGGGTACCCATTTTTCGATCGACTGATGCGCCCATGCATCCATACCCACATCGTCCCAAACACGCGCGTTCACTAGCTCTGCATGTGCGCTTCAAATTAACACCGGTTTCGTTGCCGTCCGATGCATCCGTCTGTGCGTTTATGCAGCATCCCTGACCCCTTGTTATTCGATTTAATAGTAATTATTTAATCCTGATTTAATGTAAAATATTTTGGGTACCCATTTTTCGATCGACTGATGCGCCCATGCATCCATACCCACATCGTCCCAAACACGCGCGTTCACTAGCTATGCATGTGCGCTTCAAATTAACACCGGTTTCGTTGCCGTCCGATGCATCCGTCTGTGCGTTTATGCAGCATCCCTGACCCCTTGTTATTCGATTTAATAGTAATTATTTAATCCTGATTTAATGTAAAATATTTTGGGTACCCATTTTTCGATCGACTGATGCGCCCATGCATCCATACCCACATCGTCCCAAACACGCGCGTTCACTAGCTATGCATGTTCGCTTCAAATTAACACCGGTTTCGTTGCCGTCCGATGCATCCGTCTGTGCGTTTATGCAGCATCCCTGACCCCTTGTTATTCGATTTAATAGTAATTATTTAATCCTGATTTAATGTAAAATATTTTGGGTACCCATTTTTCGATCGACTGATGCGCCCATGCATCCATACCCACATCGTCCCAAACACGCGCGTTCACTAGCTATGCATGTGCGCTTCAAATTAACACCGGTTTCGTTGCCGTCCGATGCATCCGTCTGTGCGTTTATGCAGCATCCCTGACCCCTTGTTATTCGATTTAATAGTAATTATTTAATCCTGATTTAATGTAAAATATTTTGGGTACCCATTTTTCGATCGACTGATGCGCCCATGCATCCACACATACATCATCCCAAACACGCGCGTTCACTAGCTATGCATGTGCGCTTCAAATTAACACCGGTTTCGTTGCCGTCCGATGCATCCGTCTGTGCGTTTATGCAGCATCCCTGACCCCTTGTTATTCGATTTAAAAGTAATTATTTAATCCTGATTTAATGTAAAATAATTTGGGTACCCATTTTTCGATCGACTGATGCGCCCATGCATCCATACCCACATCGTTCCAAACACGCGCGTTCACTAGCTATGCATGTGCGCTTCAAATTAACACCGGTTTCGTTGCCGTCCGATGCATCCGTCTGTGCGTTTATGCAGTATCCCTGACCCCTTGTTATTCGATTTAATAGTAATTATTTAATCCTGATTTAATGTAAAATATTTTGGGTACCCATTTTTCGATCGACTGATGCGCCCATGCATCCATACCCACATCGTCCCAAACACGCGCGTTCACTAGCTATGCATGTTCGCTTCAAATTAACACCGGTTTCGTTGCCGTCCGATGCATCCGACTGTGCGTTTATGCAGCATCCCTGACCCCTTCTTATTCGATTTAAAAGTAATTATTTAATCCTGATTTAATGTAAAATATTTTGGGTACCCAGTTTTCGATCGACTGATGCGCCCATGCATTCATACCCACATCGTCTCAAACACGCGCGTTCACTAGCTATGCATGTGCGCTTCAAATTAACACCGGTTTCGTTGCCGTCCGATGCATCCGTCTGTGCGTTTATGCAGCATCCCTGACCCCTTGTTATTCGATTTAATAGTAATTATTTAATCCTGATTTAATGTAAAATATTTTGGGTACCCATTTTTCGATCGACTGATGCGCCCATGCATCCATACCCACATCGTCCCAAACACGCGCGTTCACTAGCTATGCATGTGCGCTTCAAATTAACACAAGTTTCGTTGCCGTCCGATGCATCCGACTGTGCGTTTATGCAGCATCCCTGACCCCTTGTTATTCGATTTAAAAGTAATTATTTAATCCTGATTTAATGTAAAATATTTTGGGTACCCAGTTTTCGATCGACTGATGCGCCCATGCATCCATACCCACATCGTCCCAAACACGCGCGTTCACTAGCTATGCATGTGCGCTTCAAATTAACACCGGTTTCGTTGCCGTCCGATGCATCCGTCTGTGCGTTTATGCAGCATCCCTGACCCCTTGTTATTCGATTTAATAGTAATTATTTAATCCTGATTTAATGTAAAATATTTTGGGTACCCATTTTTCGATCGACTGATGCGCCCATGCATCCATACCCACATCGTCCCAAACACGCGCGTTCACTAGCTATGCATGTGCGCTTCAAATTAACACCGGTTTCGTTGCCGTCCGATGCATCCGTCTGTGCGTTTATGCAGTATCCCTGACCCCTTCTTATTCGATTTAATAGTAATTATTTAATCCTAATTTTAATGTAAAATATTTTGGGTACCCATTTTTCGATCGACTGATGCGCCCATGCATCCATACCCATATCGTCCCAAACACGCGCGTTCACTAGCTATGCATGTGCGCTTCAAATTAACACCGGTTTCGTTGCCGTCCGATGCATCCGTCTGTGCGTTTATGCAGCATCCCTGACCCCTTGTTATTCGATTTAATAGTAATTATTTAATCCTGATTTAATGTAAAATATTTTGGGTACCCATTTTTCGATCGACTGATGCGCCCATGCATCCATACCCACAACGTCCCAAACACGCGCGTTCACTAGCTACGCATGTGCGCTTCAAATTAACACCGGTTTCGTTGCCGTCCGATGCATCCGTCTGTGCGTTTATGCAGCATCCCTGACCCCTTGTTATTCGATTTAATAGTAATTATTTAATCCTGATTTAATGTAAAATATTTTGGGTACCCATTTTTTGATCGACTGATGCGCCCATGCATCCATACCCACATCGTCCCAAACACGCGCGTTCACTAGCTATGCATGTGCGCTTCAAATTAACACCGGTTTCGTTGCCGTCCGATGCATCCGTCTGTGCGTTTATGCAGCAACCCTGACCCCTTGTTATTCGATTTAATAGTAATTATTTAATCCTGATTTAATGTAAAATATTTTGGGTACCCATTTTTCGATCGGCTGATGCGCCCATGCATCCATACCCACATCGTCCCAAACACGCGCGTTCACTAGCTATGCATGTGCGCTTCAAATAAACACCGGTTTCGTTGCCGTCCGATGCATCCGTCTGTACGTTTATGCAGCATCCCTGACCCCTTGTTATTCGATTTAATAGTAATTATTTAATCCTGATTTAATGTAAAATATTTTGGGTACCCATTTTTCGATCGACTGATGCGCCCATGCATTCATACCCACATCGTCTCAAACACGCGCGTTCACTAGCTATGCATGTGCGCTTCAAATTAACACCGGTTTCGTTGCCGTCCGATGCATCCGTCTGTGCGTTTATGCAGCATCCCTGACCCCTTGTTATTCGATTTAATAGTAATTATTTAATCCTGATTTAATGTAAAATATTTTGGGTACCCATTTTTCGATCGACTGATGCGCCCATGCATCCATACCCACATCATCCCAAACACGCGCGTTCACTAGCTATGCATGTGCGCTTCAAATTAACACCGGTTTCGTTGCCGTCCGATGCATCCGTCTGTGCGTTTATGCAGCATCCCTGACCACTTGTTATTCGATTTAATAGTAATTATTTAATCCTGATTTAATGTAAAATATTTTGGGTACCCATTTTTCGATCGACTGATGCGCCCATGCATCCATACCCACATTGTCCCAAACACGCGTGTTCACTAGCTATGCATGTGCGCTTCAAATTAACACCGGTTTCGTTGCCGTCCGATGCATCCGTCTGTGCGTTTATGCAGCATCCCTGACCCCTTGTTATTCGATTTAATAGAAATTATTTAATCCTGATTTAATGTAAAATATTTTGGGTACCCATTTTTCGATCGACTGATGCGCCCATGCATCCATACCCACATCGTCCCAAACACGCGCGTTCACTAGCTATGCATGTGCGCTTCAAATTAACACCGGTTTCGTTGCCGTCCGATGCATCCGTCTGTGCGTTTATGCAGCATCCCTGACCCCTTGTTATTCGATTTAATAGTAATTATTTAATCCTGATTTAATGTAAAATATTTTGGGTACCCATTTTTCGATCGACTGATGCGCCGATGCATCCATACCCACATCGTCCCAAACATGCGCGTTCACTAGCTATGCATGTGCGCTTCAAATTAACACCGGTTTCGTTGCCGTCCGATGCATCCGTCTGTGCGTTTATGCAGTATCCCTGACCCCTTGTTATTCGATTTAATAGAAATTATTTAATCCTGATTTAATGTAAAATATTTTGGGTACCCATTTTTCGATCGAATGATGCGCCCATGCATTCATACCCACATCGTCCCAAACACGCGCGTTCACTAGCTATGCATGTGCGCTTCAAATTAACACCGGTTTCGTTGCCGTCCGATGCATCCGTCTGTGCGTTTATGCAGCATCCCTGACCCCTTGTTATTCGATTTAATAGTAATTATTTAATCCTGATTTAATGTAAAATATTTTGGGTACCCATTTTTCGATCGACTGATGCGCCCATGCATCCATACCCACATCGTCCCAAACACGCGTGTTCACTAGCTATGCATGTGCGCTTCAAATTAACACCGGTTTCGTTGCCGTCCGATGCATCCGTCTGTGCGTTTATGCAGCATCCCTGACCCCTTGTTATTCGATTTAATAGAAATTATTTAATCCTGATTTAATGTAAAATATTTTGGGTACCCATTTTTCGATCGACTGATGCGCCCATGCATCCATACCCACATCGTCCCAAACACGCGCGTTCACTAGCTATGCATGTGCGCTTCAAATTAACACCGGTTTCGTTGCCGTCCGATGCATCCGTCTGTGCGTTTATGCAGCATCCCTGACCCCTTGTTATTCGATTTAATAGTAATTATTTAATCCTGATTTAATGTAAAATATTTTGGGTACCAATTTTTTGATCGACTGATTGGCCCATGCATCCATACCAACATCGTCCCAAACACGCGCGTATACTAGCTATGCATGTGCGCTTCAAATTAACACCGGTTTCGTTGCCGTCCGATACATCTGTCTGTGCGTTTATGCAGCATCCCTGACCCCTTGTTATTCGATTTAATAGTAATTATTTAATCCTGATTTAATGTAAAACATTTTGGGTACCCATTTTTAGATCGACTGATGCGCCCATCCATCTATTCCCACATCGTCCCAAACACGCGCGTTCACTAGCTATGCATGTGCGCTTCAAATTAACACCGGTTTCGTTGCCGTCCGATGCATCCGTCTGTGCGTTTATGCAGCATCCCTGACCCCTTGTTATTCGATTTAATAGTAATTATTTAATCCTGATTTAATGTAAAATATTTTTTGGGTACCCATTTTTCGATCGACTGATGCGCCCATGCATCCATACCCACATTGTCCCAAATACGCGCGTTCACTAGCTATGCATGTGCGTTTCAAATTAACACCGGTTTCGTTGCAGTCTGATGCATCCGTCTGTGCGTTTATGCAGCATCCCTGACCCCTTGTTATTCGATTTAATAGTAATTATTTAATCCTGATTTAATGTAAAATATTTTGGGTACCCATTTTTCGATCGACTGATGCGCCCATGCATCCATACCCACATCGTCCCAAACACGCGCGTTCACTAGCTCTGCATGTGCGCTTCAAATTAACACCGGTTTCGTTGCCGTGCGATGCATCCGTCTGTGCGTTTATGCAGCATCCCTGACCCCTTGTTATTCGATTTAATAGTAATTATTTAATCCTGATTTAATGTAAAATATTTTGGGTACCCATTTTTCGATCGACTGATGCGCCCATGCATCCATACCCACATCGTCCCAAACACGCGCGTTCACTAGCTTTGCATGTGCGCTTCAAATTAACACCGGTTTCGTTGCCGTCCAATGCATCCGTCTGTGCGTTTATGCAGCATCCCTGACCCCTTGTTAATCGATTTAATAGTAATTATTTAATCCTGATTTAATGTAAAATATTTTGGGTACCCATTTTTCGATCGACTGATGCGCCCATGCATCCATACCCACATCGTCCCAAACACGCGCGTTCACTAGCTATGCATGTGCGCTTCAAATGAACACCGGTTTCGTTGCCGTCCGATGCATCCGTCTGTGCGTTTATGCAGCATCCCTGACCCCTTGTTATTCGATTTAATATTAATTATTTAATCCTGATTTAATGTAAAATATTTTGGGTACCCAATTTTCGATCGACTGATGCGCCCATGCATCCATACCCACATCGTCCCAAACACGCGCGTTCACTAGCTATGCATGTGCGCTTCAAATTAACACCGGTTTCGTTGCCGTCCGATGCATCCGTCTGTGCGTGTATGCAGTATCCCTGACCCCTTGTTATTCGATTTAATAGTAATTATTTAATCCCGATTTAATGCAAAATATTTTGGGTACCCATTTTTCGATCGACTGATGCGCCCATGCATCCATACCCACATCGTCCCAAACACGCGCGTTCACTAGCTATGCATGTGCGCTTCAAATTAACACCGGTTTCGTTGCCGTCCGATGCATCCGTCTGTGCGTTTATGCAGCATCCCTAACCCCTTGTTATTCGATTTAATAGTAATTTTTTAATCCTGATTTAATGTAAAATATTTTGGGTACCCATTTTTCGATCGACTGATGCGCCCATGCATCCATACCCACATCGTCCCAAACATGCGCGTTCACTAGCTATGCATGTGCGCTTCAAATTAACACCGGTTTCGTTGCCGTCCGATGCATCCGTCTGTGCGTTTATGCAGTATCCCTGACCCCTTGTTATTCGATTTAATAGTAATTATTTAATCCTGATTTAATGTAAAATATTTTGGGTACCCATTTTTCGATCGAATGATGCGCCCATGCATTCATACCCACATCGTCCCAAACACGCGCGTTCACTAGCTATGCATGTGCGCTTCAAATTAACACCGGTTTCGTTGCCGTCCGATGCATCCGTCTGTGCGTTTATGCAGCATCCCTGACCCCTTGTTATTCGATTTAATAGTAATTATTTAATCCTGATTTAATGTAAAATATTTTGGGTACCCATTTTTCGATCGACTGATGCGCCCATGCATCCATACCCACATCGTCCCAAACACGCGTGTTCACTAGCTATGCATGTGCGCTTCAAATTAACACCGGTTTCGTTGCCGTCCGATGCATCCGTCTGTGCGTTTATGCAGTATCCCTGACCCCTTGTTATTCGATTTTATAGTAATTATTTAATCCTGATTTAATGTAAAATATTTTGGGTACCCATTTTTCGATCGACTGATGCGCCCATGCATCCATACCCACATCCTCCCAAACACGCGCGTTCAATAGCTATGCATGTGCGCTTCAAATTAACACCGTTTTCGTTGCCGTCCGATGCATCCGTCTGTGCGTTTATGCAGCATCCCTGACCCCTTGTTATTCGATTTAATAGTAATTTTTTAATCCTGATTTAATGTAAAATATTTTGGGTACCCATTTTTCGATCGACTGATGCGCCCATGCATCCATACCCACATCGTCCCAAACACGCGCGTTCACTAGCTATGCATGTGCGCTTCAAATAAACACCGGTTTCGTTGCCGTCCGATGCGTCCGTCTGTGCGTTTATGCAGCATCCCTGACCACTTGTTATTCGATTTAATAGTAATTATTAAATCCTGATTTAATGTAAAATATTTTGGGTACCCATTTTTCGATCGACTGATGCGCCCATGCATCCATACCCACATCGTCCCAAACATGTGCGTTCACTAGCTATGCATGTGCGCTTCAAATTAACACCGGTTTCGTTGCCGTCCGATGCATCCTTCTGTGCGTTTATGCAGCATCCCTGACCCCTTGTTATTCGATTTAATAGTAATTATTTAATCCTGATTTAATGTAAAATATTTTGGGTACCCATTTTTAGATCGACTGATGCGCCCATGCATCCATATCCACATCGTCCCAAACACGCGCGTTCACTAGCTATGCATGTGCGCTTCAAATTAACACCGGTTTCGTTGCCGTCCGATGCATCCGTCTGTGCGTTAATGCAGCATCCCTGACCCCTTGTTATTCGATTTAATAGTAATTATTTTATCCTGATTTAATGTAAAATATTTTGGGTACCCATTTTTCGATCGACTGATGCGCCCATGCATCCATACCCACATCGTCCCAAACACGCGCGTTCACTAGCTATGCATGTGCGCTTCCAATTAACACCGGTTTCGTTGCCGTCCGATGCATCCTTCTGTGCGTTTATGCAGCATCCCTGACCCCTTGTTATTCGATTTAATAGTAATTATTTAATCCTGATTTAATGTAAAATATTTTGGGTACCCATTTTTCGATCGACTGATGCGCCCATGCATCCATACCCACATCGTCCCAAACACGCGCGTTCACTAGCTATGCATGTGCGCTTCAAATTAACACCGGTTTCGTTGCCGTCCGATGCATCCGTCTGTGCGTTTATGCAGCATCCCTGACCCCTTGTTATTCGATTTAATAGTAATTATTTAATCCTGATTTAATGTAAAATTTTTTTGGGTACCCATTTTTCGATCGACTGATGCGCCCATGCATCAATACCCACATCGTCCCAAATACGCGCGTTCACTAGCTATGCATGTGCGCTTCAAATTAACACCGGTTTCGTTGCCGTCCGATATATCCGTCTGTGCGTTTATGCAGCATCCCTGACCCCTTGTTATTCGATTTAATAGTAATTATTTAATCCTGATTTAATGTAAAATACTTTGGGTACCCATTTTTCGATCGACTGATGCGCCCATGCATCCATACCGACATCGTCCCAAACGCGGGCGTTCACTAGCTATGCATGTGCGCTTCAAATTAACACCGGTTTCGTTGCCGTCCGATGCATCCGTCTGTGCGTTTATGCAGCATCCCTGACCCCTTGTTATTCGATTTAATAGAAATTATTTAATCCTGATTTAATGTAAAATATTTTGGGTACCCATTTTTCGATCGACTGATGCGCCCATGCATCCATACCCACATCGTCCCAAACACGCGCGTTCACTAGCTATGCATGTGCGCTTCAAATTAACACCGGTTTCGTTGCCGTCCGATGCATCCGTCTGTGCGTTTATGCAGCATCCCTGACCCCTTGTTATTCGATTTAATAGTAATTATTTAATCCTGATTTAATGTAAAATATTTTGGGTACCAATTTTTTGATCGACTGATTGGCCCATGCATCCATACCAACATCGTCCCAAACACGCGCGTATACTAGCTATGCATGTGCGCTTCAAATTAACACCGGTTTCGTTGCCGTCCGATACATCTGTCTGTGCGTTTATGCAGCATCCCTGACCCCTTGTTATTCGATTTAATAGTAATTATTTAATCCTGATTTAATGTAAAACATTTTGGGTACCCATTTTTCGATCGACTGATGCGCCCATCCATCTATTCCCACATCGTCCCAAACACGCGCGTTCACTAGCTATGCATGTGCGCTTCAAATTAACACCGGTTTCGTTGCCGTCCGATGCATCCGTCTGTGCGTTTATGCAGCATCCCTGACCCCTTGTTATTCGATTTAATAGTAATTATTTAATCCTGATTTAATGTAAAATTTTTTTGGGTACCCATTTTTCGATCGACTGATGCGCCCATGCATCCATACCCACATTGTCCCAAATACGCGCGTTCACTAGCTATGCATGTGCGTTTCAAATTAACACCGGTTTCGTTGCCGTCTGATGCATCCGTCTGTGCGTTTATGCAGCATCCCTGACCCCTTGTTATTCGATTTAATAGTAATTATTTAATCCTGATTTAATGTAAAATATTTTGGGTACCCATTTTTCGATCGACTGATGCGCCCATGCATCCATACCCACATCGTCCCAAACACGCGCGTTCACTAGCTATGCATGTGCGCTTCAAATTAACACCGGTTTCGTTGCCGTCCGATGCATCCGTCTGTGCGTTTATGCAGCATCCCTGACCCCTTGTTATTCGATTTAATAGTAATTATTTAATCCTGATTTAATGTAAAATATTTTGGGTACCCATTTTTCGATCGACTGATGCGCCCATGCATCCATACCCACATCGTCCCAAACACGCGCGTTCACTAGCTTTGCATGTGCGCTTCAAATTAACACCGGTTTCGTTGCCGTCCAATGCATCCGTCTGTGCGTTTATGCAGCATCCCTGACCCCTTGTTAATCGATTTAATAGTAATTATTTAATCCTGATTTAATGTAAAATATTTTGGGTACCCATTTTTCGATCGACTGATGCGCCCATGCATCCATACCCACATCGTCCCAAACACGCGCGTTCACTAGCTATGCATGTGCGCTTCAAATGAACACCGGTTTCGTTGCCGTCCGATGCATCCGTCTGTGCGTTTATGCAGCATCCCTGACCCCTTGTTATTCGATTTAATAGTAATTATTCAATCCTGATTTAATGTAAAATATTTTGGGTACCCATTTTTCGATCGACTGATGCGCCCATAGATTCCATACCCACATCGTCCCAAACGCGCGCGTTCACTAGCTATGCATGTGCGCTTCAAATTAACACCGGTTTCGTTGCCGTCCGATGCATCCGTCTGTACAATTATGCAGCATCCTTTACCCCTTGTTATTCGATTTAATAGTAAGTATTTAATCCTGATTTAATGTAAAATATTTTGGGTACCCATTTTTCGATCGACTGATGCGCCCATGCATCCATACCCACATCCTCCCAAACACGCGCGTTCACTAGCTATGCATGTGCGCTTCAAATTAACACCGGTTTCGTTGCCGTCCGATGCATCCGTCTGTGCGTTTATGCAGTATCCCTGACCCCTTGTTATTCGATTTAATAGTAATTATTTAATCCTGATTTAATGTAAAATATTTTGGGTACCCATTTTTCGATCGACTGATGCGCCCATGCATCCATACCCACATCGTCCCAAACACGCGCGTTCACTAGCTATGCATGTGCGCTTCAAATTAACACCGGTTTCGTTGCCGTCCGATGCATCCGTCTGTGCGTTTATGCAGCATCCCTGACCCCTTGTTATTCGATTTAATAGTAATTTTTAAATCCTGATTTAATGTAAAATATTTTGGGTACCCATTTTTCGATCGACTGATGCGCCCATGCATCCATAGCCACATCGTCCCAAACACGCGCGTTAAGTAGCTATTCATGTGCGCTTCAAATTAACACCGGTTTCGTTGCCGTCCGATGCGTACGTCTGTGCGTTTATGCAGCATCCCTGACCCCTTGTTATTCGATTTAAAAGTAATTATTTAATAATGATTTAATGTAAAATATTTTGGGGACCCATTTTTCGATCGACTGATGCGCCCATGCATCCATACTCACATCGTCCCAAACACGCGCGTTCACTAGCTATGCATGTGCGCCTCAAATTAACACCGGTTTTGTTGCCGTCCGATGCATCCGTCTGTGCGTTTATGCAGCATCCCTGACCCCTTGTTATTCGATTTAATAGTAATTATTTAATCCTGATTTAATGTAAAATATTTTGGGTACCCATTTTTCGATCGACTGATGCGCCCATGCATCCATACCCACATCGTCCCAAACACGCGCGTTCACTAGCTATGCATGTGCGCTTCAAATTAACACCGGTTTCGTTGCCGTCCGATGCATCCGTCTGTGCGTTTATGCAGCATCCCTGACCCCTTGTTATTCGATTTAATAGTAATTATTTAATCCTGATTTAATGTAAAAATTTTTTGGGTACCCATTTTTCGATCGACTGATGCGCCCATGCATCCATACCCACATCGTCCCAAATACGCGCGTTCACTAGCTAGGCATGTGCGCTTCAAATTAACACCGGTTTCGTTGCCGTCCGATGCATCCGTCTGTGCGTTTATGCAGCATCCCTGACCCCTTGTTATTCGATTTAATAGTAATTATTTAATCCTGATTTAATGTAAAATATTTTGGGTACCCATTTTTCGATCGACTGATGCGCCCATGCATCCATACCCACATCGTCCCAAACGCGTGCGTTCACTAGCCATGCATGTGAGCTTCAAATTAACACCGGTTTCGTTGCCGTCCGATGCATCCGTCTGTGCGTTTCTGCAGCATCCCTGACCCCTTGTTATTCGATTTAATAGTAATTATTTAATCCTGATTTAATGTAAAATATTTTGGGTACCCATTTTTCGATCGACTGATGCGCCCATGCATCCATACCCACATCGTCCCAAACACGCGCGTTCACTAGCTATGTATGTGCGCTTCAAATTAACACCGGTTTAGTTGCCGTCCGATGCATCCGTCTGTGCGTTTATGCAGCATCCCTGACCCCTTGTTATTCGATTTAATAGTAATTATTCAATCCTGATTTAATATAAAATATTTTGGGTACCCATTTTTCGATCGACTGATGCGCCCATAGATTCCATACCCACATCGTTCCAAACGCGTGCGTTCACTAGCTATGCATATGCGCTTCAAATTAACACCGGTTTCGTTGCCGTCCGATGCATACGTCTGTGCGTTTATGCAGCATCCCTGACCCCTTGTTATTCGATTTAATAGTAATTATTTAATCCTGATTTAATGTAAAATATTTTTTGGACCCATTTTTCGATCGACTGATGCGCCCATGCATCCATACTCACAAGGTCCCAAACACGCGCGTTCACTAGCTATGCATGTGCGCTTCAAATTAACACCGGTTTCGTTGCCGTCCGATGCATCCGTCTGTGCGTTTATGCAGCATCCCTGACCCCTTGTTATTCGATTTAATAGTAATTATTTAATCCTGATTTAATGTAAAATATTTTGGGTACCCATTTTTCGATCGACTGATGCGCCCATGCATCCATACCCACACGTCCCAAACACGCGCTTTCACTAGCAATGCATGTGTGCTTCAAATTAACACCGGTTTCGTTGCCGTCCGATGCATCCCTCTGTGCGTTTATGCAGCATCCCTGACCCCTTGTTATTCGATTTAATACTATTTATTTAATCCTGATTTAATGTAAAATATTTTGGGTACCCATTTTTCGATCGATTGATGCGCCCATGCATCCATACCCACATCGTCCCAAACACGCGCGTTCACTAGCTATGCATGTGCGCTTCAAATTAACACCGGTTTCGTTGCCGTCCGATGCATCCGTCTGTGCGTTTATGCAGCATCCCTGACCCCTTGTTATTCGATTTATTAGTAATTATTTAATCCTGATTTAATGTAAAATATTTTGGGTACCCATTTATCGATCGACTGACGCGCCCATGCATCCATACCCACATCGTCCCAAACACGCGCGTTCACTAGCTATGCATGTGCGCTTCAAATTAACACCGGTTTCGTTGCCGTCCGATGCATCCCTCTGTGCGTTTATGCAGCATCCCTGACCCCTTGTTATTCGATTTAATAGTAATTATTTAATCCTGATTTAACGTAAAATATTTTGGGTACCCATTTTTCGATCGACTGATGCGCCCATGCATCCATACCAACATCGTCCCAAACACGCGCGTTCACTAGCTATGCATGTGCGCTTCAAATTAACACCGGTTTCGTTGCCGTCCGATGCATCCGTCTGTGCGTTTATGCAGCATCCCTGACCCCTTGTTATTCGATTTAATAGTAATTATTTCATCCTGATTTAATGTAAAATATTTTGGGTACCCATTTTTCGATCGACTGATGCGCCCATGCATCCATACCAACATCGTCCCAAACACGTGCGTTCACTAGCTATGCATGTGCGCTTCAAATTATCACCGGTTTCGTTGCCGTCCGATGCATCTGTCTGTGCGTTTATGCAGCATCCCTGACCCCTTGTTATTCGATTTAAAAGTAATTATTTAATCCTGATTTAATGTAAAATATTTTGGGTACCCATTTTTCGATCGACTGATGCGCCCATGCATCCATACCCACATCGTCCCAAACACGCGCGTTCACTAGCTATGCATGTGCGCTTCAAATTAACACCGGTTTCGTTGCCGTCCGATGCATCCGTCTGTGCGTTTATGCAGCATCCCTGACCCCTTGTTATTCGATTTAATAGTAATTATTTAATCCTGATTTAATGTAAAATATTTTGGGTACAAATTTTTCGATCGACTGATGCGCCCGTGCATCCATACCCACATCGTCCCAAACACGCGCGTCCACTTGTTATGCATGTGCGCCTCAAATTAAAACCGGTTTCGTTGCCGTCCGATGCATCCGTCTGTGCGTTTATGCAGCATCCCTGACCCCTTGTTATTCGATTTAATAGTAATTATTTAATCCTGATTTAATGTAAAATATTTTGGGTACCCATTTTTCGATCGACTGATGCGCCCATGCATCCATACCCACATCGTTCCAAACACGCGCGTTCACTAGCTATGCATGTGCGCTTCAAATTAACACCGGTTTCGTTGCCGTCCGATGCATCCGTCTGTGCGTCTATGCAGCATCCCTGACCCCTTGTTATTCGATTTAATAGTAATTATTTAATCCTGATTTAATGTAAAATATTTTGGGTACCCATTTTTCGATCGACTGATGCGCCCATGCATCCATACCCACATCGTCCCAAACATGCGCGTTCACTAGCTATGCATGTGCGCTTCAAATTAACACCGGTTTCGTTGCCGTCCGATGCATCCGTCTGTGCGTTTATGCAGTATCCCTGACCCCTTGTTATTCGATTTAATAGTAATTATTTAATCCTGATTTAATGTAAAATATTTTGGGTACCCATTTTTCGATCGAATGATGCGCCCATGCATTCATACCCACATCGTCCCAAACACGCGCGTTCACTAGCTATGCATGTGCGCTTCAAATTAACACCGGTTTCGTTGCCGTCCGATGCATCCGTCTGTGCGTTTATGCAGCATCCCTGACCCCTTGTTATTCGATTTAATAGTAATTATTTAATCCTGATTTAATGTAAAATATTTTGGGTACCCATTTTTCGATCGACTGATGCGCCCATGCATCCATACCCACATCGTCCCAAACACGCGTGTTCACTAGCTATGCATGTGCGCTTCAAATTAACACCGGTTTCGTTGCCGTCCGATGCATCCGTCTGTGCGTTTATGCAGTATCCCTGACCCCTTGTTATTCGATTTTATAGTAATTATTTAATCCTGATTTAATGTAAAATATTTTGGGTACCCATTTTTCGATCGACTGATGCGCCCATGCATCCATACCCACATCCTCCCAAACACGCGCGTTCACTAGCTATGCATGTGCGCTTCAAATTAACACCGTTTTCGTTGCCGTCCGATGCATCCGTCTGTGCGTTTATGCAGCATCCCTGACCCCTTGTTATTCGATTTAATAGTAATTTTTTAATCCTGATTTAATGTAAAATATTTTGGGTACCCATTTTTCGATCGACTGATGCGCCCATGCATCCATACCCACATCGTCCCAAACACGCGCGTTCACTAGCTATGCATGTGCGCTTCAAATTAACACCGGTTTCGTTGCCGTCCGATGCATCCGTCTGTGCGTTTATGCAGCATCCCTGACCCCTTGTTATTCGATTTAATAGTAATTATTAAATCCTGATTTAATGTAAAATATTTTGGGTACCCATTTTTCGATCGACTGATGCGCCCATGCATCCATACCCACATCGTCCCAAAAATGTGCGTTCACTAGCTATGCATGTGCGCTTCAAATTAACACCGGTTTCGTTGCCGTCCGATGCATCCTTCTGTGCGTTTATGCAGCATCCCTGACCCCTTGTTATTCGATTTAATAGTAATTATTTAATCCTGATTTAATGTAAAATATTTTGGGTACCCATTTTTAGATCGACTGATGCGCCCATGCATCCATATCCACATCGTCCCAAACACGCGCGTTCACTAGCTATGCATGTGCGCTTCAAATTAACACCGGTTTCGTTGCCGTCCGATGCATCCGTCTGTGCGTTTATGCAGCATCCCTGACCCCTTGTTATTCGATTTAATAGTAATTATTTTATCCTGATTTAATGTAAAATATTTTGGGTACCCATTTTTCGTTGACTGATGCGCCCATGCATCCATACCCACATCGTCCCAAACACGCGCGTTCACTAGCTATGCATGTGCGCTTCCAATTAACACCGGTTTCGTTGCCGTCCGATGCATCCTTCTGTGCGTTTATGCAGCATCCCTGACCCCTTGTTATTCGATTTAATAGTAATTATTTAATCCTGATTTAATGTAAAATATTTTGGGTACCCATTTTTCGATCGACTGATGCGCCCATGCATCCATACCCACATCGTCCCAAACACGCGCGTTCACTAGCTATGCATGTGCGCTTCAAATTAACACCGGTTTCGTTGCCGTCCGATGCATCCGTCTGTGCGTTTATGCAGCATCCCTGACCCCTTGTTATTCGATTTAATAGTAATTATTTAATCCTGATTTAATGTAAAATTTTTTGGGGTACCCATTTTTCGATCGACTGATGCGCCCATGCATCAATACCCACATCGTCCCAAATACGCGCGTTCACTAGCTATGCATGTGCGCTTCAAATTAACACCGGTTTCGTTGCCGTCCGATATATCCGTCTGTGCGTTTATGCAGCATCCCTGACCCCTTGTTATTCGATTTAATAGTAATTATTTAATCCTGATTTAATGTAAAATACTTTGGGTACCCATTTTTCGATCGACTGATGCGCCCATGCATCCATACCGACATCGTCCCAAACGCGCGCGTTCACTAGCTATGCATGTGCGCTTCAAATTAACACCGGTTTCGTTGCCGTCCGATGCATCCGTCTGTACGTTTATGCAGCATCCCTGACCCCTTGTTATTCGATTTAATAGTAATTATTTAATCCTGATTTAATGTAAAATATTTTGGGTACCCATTTTTCGATCGACTGATGCGCCCATGCATCCATACCCACATCGTCCCAAACACGCGTGTTCACTAGCTATGCATGTGCGCTTCAAATTAACACCGATTTCGTTGCCGTCCGATGCATCCGTCTGTGCGTTTATGCAGTATCCCTGACCCCTTGTTATTCGATTTTATAGTAATTATTTAATCCTGATTTAATGTAAAATATTTTGGGTACCCATTTTTCGATCGCCTGATGCGCCCATGCATCCATACCCACATCCTCCCAAACACGCGCGTTCACTAGCTATGCATGTGCGCTTCAAATTAACACCGTTTTCGTTGCCGTCCGATGCATCCGTATGTGCGTTTATGCAGCATCCCTGACCCCTTGTTATTCGATTTAATAGTAATTTTTTAATCCTGATTTAATGTAAAATATTTTGGGTACCCATTTTTCGATCGACTGATGCGCCCATGCATCCATACCCACATCGTCCCAAACACGCGCGTTCACTAGCTATGCATGTGCGCTTCAAATTAACACCGGTTTCGTTGCCGTCCGATGCATCCGTCTGTGCGTTTATGCAGCATCCCTGACCACTTGTTATTCAATTTAATAGTAATTATTAAATCCTGATTTAATGTAAAATATTTTGGGTACCCATTTTTCGATCGACTGATGCGCCCATGCATCCATACCCACATCGTCCCAAACATGTGCGTTCACTAGCTATGCATGTGCGCTTCAAATTAACACCGGTTTCGTTGCCGTCCGATGCATCCGTCTGTGCGTTTATGCAGTATCCCTGACCCCTTGTTATTCGATTTAATAGTAATTATTTAATCCTGATTTAATGTAAAATATTTTGGGTACCCATTTTTAGATCGACTGATGCGCCCATGCATCCATATCCACATCGTCCCAAACACGCGCGTTCACTAGCTATGCATGTGCGCTTCAAATTAACACCGGTTTCGTTGCCGTCCGATGCATCCGTCTGTGCGTTTATGCAGCATCCCTGACCCCTTGTTATTCGATTTAATAGTAATTATTTTATCCTGATTTAATGTAAAATATTTTGGGTACCCATTTTTCGATCGACTGATGCGCCCATGCATCCATACCCACATCGTCCCAAACACGCGCGTTCACTAGCTATGCATGTGCGCTTCCAATTAACACCGGTTTCGTTGCCGTCCGATGCATCCTTCTGTGCGTTTATGCAGCATCCCTGACTCCTTGTTATTCGATTTAATAGTAATTATTTAATCCTGATTTAATGTAAAATTTTTTTGGGTACCCATTTTTCGATCGACTGATGCGCCCATGCATCCATACCCACATCGTCCCAAATACGCGCGTTCACTAGCTATGCATGTGCGCTTCAAATTAACACCGGTTTCGTTGCCGTCCGATATATCCGTCTGTGCGTTTATGCAGCATCCCTGACCCCTTGTTATTTGATTTAATAGTAATTATTTAATCCTGATTTAATGTAAAATACTTTGGGTACCCATTTTTCGATCGACTGATGCGCCCATGCATCCATACCCACATCTTCCCAAACACGCGCGTTCACTAGCTATGCATGTGCGCTTCAAATTAACACCGGTTTCGTTGCCGTCCGATGCATCCGTCTGTGCGTTTATGCAGCATCCCTGACCCCTTGTTATTCAATTTAATAGTAATTATTCAATCCTGATTTAATGTAAAATATTTTGGGTACCCATTTTTCGATCGACTGATGCGCCCATAGATTCCATACCGACATCGTCCCAAACGCGCGCGTTCACTAGCTATGCATGTGCGCTTCAAATTAACACCGGTTTCGTTGCCGTCCGATGCATCCGTCTGTACGTTTATGCAGCATCCTTTACCCCTTGTTATTCGATTTAATAGTAATTATTTAATCCTGATTTAATGTAAAATATTTTGGGTACCCATTTTTCGATCGACTGATGCGCCCATAGATTCCATACCCACATCGTCCCAAACGCGCGCGTTCACTAGCTATGCATGTGCGCTTCAAATTAACACCGGTTTCGTTGCCGTCCGATGCATCCGTCTGTACAATTATGCAGCATCCTTTACCCCTTGTTATTCGATTTAATAGTAAGTATTTAATCCTGATTTAATGTAAAATATTTTGGGTACCCATTTTTCGATCGACTGATGCGCCCATGTATCCATACCCACATCCTCCCAAACACGCGCGTTCACTAGCTATGCATGTGCGCTTCAAATTAACACCGGTTTCGTTGCCGTCCGATGCATCCGTCTGTGCGTTTATGCAGTATCCCTGACCCCTTGTTATTCGATTTAATAGTAATTATTTAATCCTGATTTAATGTAAAATATTTTGGGTACCCATTTTTCGATCGACTGATGCGCCCATGCATCCATACCCACATCGTCCCAAACACGCGCGTTCACTAGCTATGCATGTGCGCTTCAAATTAACACCGGTTTCGTTGCCGTCCGATGCATCCGTCTGTGCGTTTATGCAGCATCCCTGACCCCTTGTTATTCGATTTAATAGTAATTTTTAAATCCTGATTTAATGTAAAATATTTTGGGTACCCATTTTTCGATCGACTGATGCGCCCATGCATCCATACCCACATCGTCCCAAACACGCGCGTTAAGTAGCTATTCATGTGCGCTTCAAATTAACACCGGTTTCGTTGCCGTCCGATGCGTACGTCTGTGCGTTTATGCAGCATCCCTGACGCCTTGTTATTCGATTTAATAGTAATTATTTAATCCTGATTTAATGTAAAATATTTTGGGGACCCATTTTTCGATCGACTGATGCGCCCATGCATCCATACTCACATCGTCCCAAACACGCGCGTTCACTAGCTATGCATGTGCGCCTCAAATTAACACCGGTTTTGTTGCCGTCCGATGCATCCGTCTGTGCGTTTATGCAGCATCCCTGACCCCTTGTTATTCGATTTAATAGTAATTATTTAATCCTGATTTAATGTAAAATATTTTGGGTACCCATTTTTCGATCGACTGATGCGCCCATGCATCCATACCCACATCGTCCCAAACACGCGCGTTCACTAGCTATGCATGTGCGCTTCAAATTAACACCGGTTTCGTTGCCGTCCGATGCATCCGTCTGTGCGTTTATGCAGCATCCCTGACCCCTTGTTATTCGATTTAATAGTAATTATTTAATCCTGATTTAATGTAAAAATTTTTTGGGTACCCATTTTTCGATCGACTGATGCGCCCATGCATCCATACCCACATCGTCCCAAATACGCGCGTTCACTAGCTATGCATGTGCGCTTCAAATTAACACCGGTTTCGTTGCCGTCCGATGCATCCGTCTGTGCGTTTATGCAGCATCCCTGACCCCTTGTTATTCGATTTAATAGTAATTATTTAATCCTGATTTAATGTAAAATATTTTGGGTACCCATTTTTCGATCGACTGATGCGCCCATGCATCCATACCCACATCGTCCCAAACGCGTGCGTTCACTAGCTATGCATGTGAGCTTCAAATTAACACCGGTTTCGTTGCCGTCCGATGCATCCGTCTGTGCGTTTCTGCAGCATCCCTGACCCCTTGTTATTCGATTTAATAGTAATTATTTAATCCTGATTTAATGTAAAATATTTTGGGTACCCATTTTTCGATCGACTGATGCGCCCATGCATCCATACCCACATCGTCCCAAACACGCGCGTTCACTAGCTATGTATGTGCGCTTCAAATTAACACCGGTTTAGTTGCCGTCCGATGCATCCGTCTGTGCGTTTATGCAGCATCCCTGACCCCTTGTTATTCGATTTAATAGTAATTATTCAATCCTGATTTAATATAAAATATTTTGGGTACCCATTTTTCGATCGACTGATGCGCCCATAGATTCCATACCCACATCGTCCCAAACGCGTGCGTTCACTAGCTATGCATATGCGCTTCAAATTAACACCGGTTTCGTTGCCGTCCGATGCATACGTCTGTGCGTTTATGCAGCATCCCTGACCCCTTGTTATTCGATTTAATAGTAATTATTTAATCCTGATTTAATGTAAAATATTTTGGGGACCCATTTTTCGATCGACTGATGCGCCCATGCATCCATACTCACATCGTCCCAAACACGCGCGTTCACTAGCTATGCATGTGCGCTTCAAATTAACACCGGTTTCGTTGCCGTCCGATGCATCCGTCTGTGCGTTTATGCAGCATCCCTGACCCCTTGTTATTCGATTTAATAGTAATTATTTAATCCTGATTTAATGTAAAATATTTTGGGTACCCATTTTTCGATCGACTGATGCGCCCATGCATCCATACCCACACGTCCCAAACACGCGCTTTCACTAGCAATGCATGTGTGCTTCAAATTAACACCGGTTTCGTTGCCGTCCGATGCATCCCTCTGTGCGTTTATGCAGCATCCCTGACCCCTTGTTATTCGATTTAATACTAATTATTTAATCCTGATTTAATGTAAAATATTTTGGGTACCCATTTTTCGATCGATTGATGCGCCCATGCATCCATACCCACATCGTCCCAAACACGCGCGTTCACTAGCTATGCATGTGCGCTTCAAATTAACACCGGTTTCGTTGCCGTCCGATGCATCCGTCTGTGCGTTTATGCAGCATCCCTGACCCCTTGTTATTCGATTTATTAGTAATTATTTAATCCTGATTTAATGTAAAATATTTTGGGTACCCATTTTTCGATCGACTGACGCGCCCATGCATCCATACCCACATCGTCCCAAACACGCGCGTTCACTAGCTATGCATGTGCGCTTCAAATTAACACCGGTTTCGTTGTCGTCCGATGCATCCCTCTGTGCGTTTATGCAGCATCCCTGACCCCTTGTTATTCGATTTAATAGTAATTATTTAATCCTGATTTAACGTAAAATATTTTCGGTACCCATTTTTCGATCGACTGATGCGCCCATGCATCCATACCAACATCGTCCCAAACACGCGCGTTCACTAGCTATGCATGTGCGCTTCAAATTAACACCGGTTTCGTTGCCGTCCGATGCATCCGTCTGTGCGTTTATGCAGCATCCCTGACCCCTTGTTATTCGATTTAATAGTAATTATTTCATCCTGATTTAATGTAAAATATTTTGGGTACCCATTTTTCGATCGACTGATGCGCCCATGCATCCATACCAACATCGTCCCAAACACGTGCGTTCACTAGCTATGCATGTGCGCTTCAAATTATCACCGGTTTCGTTGCCGTCCGATGCATCTGTCTGTGCGTTTATGCAGCATCCCTGACCCCTTGTTATTCGATTTAAAAGTAATTATTTAATCCTGATTTAATGTAAAATATTTTGGGTACCCATTTTTCGATCGACTGATGCGCCCATGCATCCATACCCACATCGTCCCAAACACGCGCGTTCACTAGCTATGCATGTGCGCTTCAAATTAACACCGGTTTCGTTGCCGTCCGATGCATCCGTCTGTGCGTTTATGCAGCATCCCTGACCCCTTGTTATTCGATTTAATAGTAATTATTTAATCCTGATTTAATGTAAAATATTTTGGGTACAAATTTTTCGATCGACTGATGCGCCCGTGCATCCATACCCACATCGTCCCAAACACGCGCGTCCACTTGCTATGCATGTGCGCCTCAAATTAAAACCGGTTTCGTTGCCGTCCGATGCATCCGTCTGTGCGTTTATGCAGCATCCCTGACCCCTTGTTATTCGATTTAATAGTAATTATTTAATCCTGATTTAATGTAAAATATTTTGGGTACCCATTTTTCGATCGACTGATGCGCCCATGCATCCATACCCACATCGTTCCAAACACGCGCGTTCACTAGCTATGCATGTGCGCTTCAAATTAACACCGGTTTCGTTGCCGTCCGATGCATCCGTCTGTGCGTCTATGCAGCATCCCTGACCCCTTGTTATTCGATTTAATAGTAATTATTTAATCCTGATTTAATGTAAAATATTTTGGGTACCCATTTTTCGATCGACTGATGCGCCCATGCATCCATACTTACATCGTCCCAAACACGCGCGTTCACTAGCTATGCATGTGCGCTTCAAATTAACACCGGTTTCGTTGCCGTCCGATGCATTCGTCTGTGCGTTTATGCAGCATCCCTGACCCCTTGTTATTCGATTTAATAGTAACTATTTAATCCTGATTTAATGTTAAATATTTTGGGTACCCATTTTTCGATCGACTGATGCGCCCATGCATCCATACCCACATCGTCCCAAACACGTGCGTTCACTAGCTATGCATGTGCGCTTCAAATTAACACCGGTTTCGTTGCCGTCCGATGCATCCGTCTGTGCGTTTATGCAGCATCCCTGACCCCTTGTTATTCGATTTAATAGTAATTATTTAATCCTGATTTAATGTAAAATATTTTGGGTACCCAGTTTTCGATCAACTGATGCGCCCATGCATCCATACCCACATCGTCCCAAACACGTGCGTTCACTAGCTATGCATGTGCGCTTCAAATTAACACCGGTTTCGTTGCCGTCCGATGCATCCGTCTGTGCGTTTATGCAGCATCCCTGACCCCTTGTTATTCGATTTAATAGTAATTATTTAATCCTGATTTAATGTAAAATATTTTGGGTACCCATTTTTCGATCGACTGATGCGCCCATGCATCCATACCCACATCGTCCCAAACACGCGCGTTCACTAGCTATGCATGTGCGCTTCAAATTAACACTGGTTTCGTTGCCGTCCGATGCATCCGTCTGTGCGTTTATGCAGCATCCCTGACCCCTTGTTATTCGATTTAATAGTAATTATTTAATCCTGATTTAATGTAAAATATTTTGGGTACCCATTTTTCGATCGACTGATGCGCCCATGCATTCATACCCACATCGTCCCAAACACGCGCGTTCACTAGCTATGCATGTGCGCTTCAAATTAACACCGGTTTCGTTGCCGTCCGATGCATCCCTCTGTGCGTTTATGCAGCATCCCTGACCCCTTGTAATTCGATTTAATAGTAATTATTTAATCCTGATTTAATGTAAAATATTTTGGGTACCCATTTTTCGATCGACTGATGCGCCCATGCATCCATACCCACATCGTCCCAAACACGCACGTTCACTAGCTAAGCATGTGAGCTTCAAATAAACACCGGTTTCGTTGCCGTCCGATGCATCCGTCTGTGCGTTTATGCAGCATCCCTGACCCTTTGTTATTCGATTTAATAGTAATTATTTAATCCTGATTTAATGTAAAATATTTTGGGTACCCATTTTTCGATCGACTGATGCGCCCATGCATCCATACCAACATCGTCCCAAACACGTGCGTTCACTAGCTATGCATGTGCGCTTCAAATTAACACCGGTTTCGTTGCCGTCCGATGCATCCGTCTGTGCGTTTATGCAGCATCCCTGACCCCTTGTTATTCGATTTAATAGTAATTATTTAATCCTGATTTAATGTAAAATATTTTGGGTACCCATTTTTCGATCGATTGATGCGCCCATGCATCCATACCCACATCGTCCTAAACACGCGCGTTCACTAGCTATGCATGTGCGCTTCAAATTAACACCGGTTTCGTTGCCGTCCGATGCATCCGTCTGTGCGTTTATGCAGCATCCCTGACCTCTTGTTATTCGATTTAATAGTAATTATTTAATCCTGATTTAATGTAAAATATTTTGGGTACCCATTTTTCGATCGACTGATGCGCCCATGCATCCATACCCACATCGTCCCAAACACGCGCGTTCACTAGCTATGCATGTGCGCTTCAAATTAACACCGGTTTCGTTGCCGTCCGATGCATCCCTCTGTGCGTTTATGCAGCATCCCTGACCCCTTGTTATTCGATTTAATAGTAATTATTTAATCCTGATTTAACGTAAAATATTTTCGGTACCCATTTTTCGATCGACTGATGCGCCCATGCATCCATACCAACATCGTCCCAAACTTGCGCGTTCACTAGCTATGCATGTGCGCTTCAAATTAACACCGGTTTCGTTGCCGTCCGATGCATCCGTCTGTGCGTTTATGCAGCATCCCTGACCCCTTGTTATTCGATTTAATAGTAATTATTTAATCCTGATTTAATGTAAAATATTTTGGGTACCCATTTTTCGATCGACTGATGCGCCCATGCATCCATACCCACATCGTCCCAAACACGCGCGTTCACTAGCTATGCATGTGCGCTTCAAATTAACACCGGTTTCGTTGCCGTCCGATGCATCCCTCTGTGCGTTTATGCAGCATCCCTGACCCCTTGTTATTCGATTTAATAGTAATTATTTAATCCTGATTTAATGTAAAATATTTTGGGTACCCATTTTTCGATCGACTGATGCGCCCATGCATCCATATCCATATCGTCCCAAACACGCGCGTTCACTAGCTATGCATGTGCGCTTCAAATTAACACCGGTTTCGTTGCCGTCCGATGCATCCGTCTGTGCGTTTATGCAGCATCCCTGACCCCTTGTTATTCGATTTAATAGTAATTATTTAATCCTGATTTAACGTAAAATATTTTCGGTACCCATTTTTCGATCGACTGAGGCGCCCATGCATCCATACCAACATCGTCCCAAACACGCGCGTTCACTAGCTATGCATGTGCGCTTCAAATTAACACCGGTTTCGTTGCCGTCCGATGCATCCGTCTGTGCGTTTATGCAGCATCCCTGACCCCTTGTTATTCGATTTAATAGTAATTATTTAATCCTGATTTAATGTAAAATATTTTGGGTACCCATTTTTCGATCGACTGATGCGCCCATGCATCCATACCCACATCGTCCCTAACACGCGCGTTCACTAGCTATGCATATGCGCTTCAAATAAACACCGGTTTCGTTGCCGTCCGATGCATCCGTCTGTGCGTTTATGCAGCATCCCTGACCCCTTGTTATTCGATTTAATAGTAATTATTTAATCCTGATTTAATGTAAAATATTTTGGGTACCCATTTTTCGATCGACTGATGCGCCCATGCATCCATACCCACATCGTCCCAATCACGTGCGTTCACTAGCTATGCATGTGCGCTTCAAATTAACACCGGTTTCGTTGCCGTCCGATGCATCCGTCTGTGCGTTTATGCAGCATCCCTGACCCCTTGTTATTCGATTTAATAGTAACTATTTAATCCTGATTTAATGTTAAATATTTTGAGTACCCATTTTTCGATCGACTGATGCGCCCATGCATCCATACCCACATCGTCCCAAACACGCGAGTTCACTAGCTATGCATGTGCGCTTCAAATTAACACCGGTTTCGTTGCCGTCCGATGCATCCCTCTGTGCGTTTATGCAGCATCCCTGACCCCTTGTAATTCGATTTAATAGTAATTATTTAATCCTGATTTAATGTAAAATATTTTGGGTACCCATTTTTCGATCGACTGATGCGCCCATGCATCCATACCCACATCGTCCCAAACACGCACGTTCACTAACTATGCATGTGAGCTTCAAATAAACACCGGTTTCGTTGCCGTCCGATGCATCCGTCTGTGCGTTTATGCAGCATCCCTGACCCTTTGTTATTCGATTTAATAGTAATTATTTAATCCTGATTTAATGTAAAATATTTTGGGTACCCATTTTTCGATCGACTGATGCGCCCATGCATCCATACCAACATCGTCCCAAACACGTGCGTTCACTAGCTATGCATGTGCGCTTCAAATTAACACCGGTTTCGTTGCCGTCCGATGCATCCGTCTGTGCGTTTATGCAGCATCCCTGACCCCTTGTTATTCGATTTAATACTAATTATTTAATCCTGATTTAATGTAAAATATTTTGGGTACCCATTTTTCGATCGATTGATGCGCCCATGCATCCATACCCACATCGTCCCAAACACGCGCGTTCACTAGCTATGCATGTGCGCTTCAAATTAACACCGGTTTCGTTGTCGTCCGATGCATCCGTCTGTGCGTTTATGCAGCATCCCTGACCCCTTGTTATTCGATTTAATAGTAATTATTTAATCCTGATTTAATGTAAAATATTTTGGATACCCATTTTTCGATCGACTGATGCGCCCATGCATCCATACCCATATCGTCCCAAACACGCGCGTTCACTAGCTATGCATGTGCGCTTCAAATTAACACCGGTTTCGTTGCCGTCCGATGCATCCCTCTGTGCGTTTATGCAGCATCCCTGACCCCTTGTTATTCGATTTAATAGTAATTATTTAATCCTGATTTAACGTAAAATATTTTCGGTACCCATTTTTCGATCGACTGATGCGCCCATGCATCCATACCAACATCGTCCCAAACACGCGCGTTCACTAGTTATGCATGTGCGCTTCAAATTAACACCGGTTTCGTTGCCGTCCGATGCATCCGTCTGTGCGTTTATGCAGCATCCCTGACCCCTTGTTATTCGATTTAATAGTAATTATTTAATCCTGATTTAATGTAAAATATTTTGGGTACCCATTTTTCGATCGACTGATGCGCCCATGCATCCATACCCACATCGTCCCAAACACGCGCGTTCACTAGCTATGCATGTGCGCTTCAAATTAACACCGGTTTCGTTGCCGTCCGATGCATCCGTCTGTGCGTTTATGCAGCATCCCTGACCCCTTGTTATTCGATTTAATAGTAATTATTTAATCCTGAATTAATGTAAAATATTTTGGGTACCCATTTTTCGATCGACTGATGCGCCCATGCATCCATACCCACATCGTCCCAAACACGCGCGTTCACTAGCTATGCATGTGCGCTTCAAATTTACACCGGTTTCGTTGCCGTCCGATGCATCCGTCTGTGCGTTTATGCAGCATCCCTGACCCCTTGTAATTCGATTTAATAGTAATTATTTAATCCTTATTTAATGTTAAATATTTTGGGTACCCATTTTTCGATCGACTGATGCGCCCATGCATCCATACCCACATCGTCCCAAACACGCGCGTTCACTAGCTATGCATGTGCGCTTCAAATTAACACCGGTTTCGTTGCCGTCCGATGCATCCGTCTGTGCGTTTATGCAGCATCCCTGACCCCTTGTTATTCGATTTAATAGTAATTATTTAATCCTGATTTAATGTAAAATATTTTGGGTACCCATTTTTCGATCGACTGATGCGCCCATGCATCCATACCCACATCGTCCCAAACACGCGCGTTCACTAGCTATGCATGTGCGCTTCAAATTAACACCGGTTTTGTTGCCGTCCGATGCATCCGTCTGTGCGTTTATGCAGCATCCCCGACCCCTTGTTATTCGATTTAATAGTAATTATTTAATCGTGATTTAATGTAAAATATTTTGGGTACCCATTTTTCGATCGACTGATGCGCCCATGCATCCATACCCACATCGTCCCAAACACGCGCGTTCACTAGCTATGCATATGCGCTTCAAATTAAAACCGGTTTCGTTGCCGTCCGATGCATCCGTCTGTGCGTTTATGCAGCATCCCTGACCCCTTGTTATTCGATTTAATAGTAATTATTTAATCCTGATTTAATGTAAAATATTTTGGGTACCCATTTTTCGATCGACTGATGCGCCCATGCATCCATACCCACATCGTCCCAAACACGTGCGTTCACTAGCTATGCATGTGCGCTTCAAATTAACACCGGTTTCGTTGCCGTCCGATGCATCTGTCTGTGCGTTTATGCAGCATCCCTGACCCCTTGTTATTCGATTTAATAGTAATTATTTAATCCTGATTTAATGTAAAATATTTTGGGTACCCATTTTTCGATCGACTGATGCGCACATGCATCCATACCCACATCGTTCCAAACACGTGCGTTCACTAGCTATGCATGTGCGCTTCAAATTAACACCGGTTTCGTTGCCGTCCGATGCATCCGTCTGTGCGTTTATGCAGCATCCCTGACCCCTTGTTATTCGATTTAATAGTAATTATTTAATCCTGATTTAATGTAAAATATTTTGGGTACCCATTTTTCGATCGACTGATGCGCCCATGCATCCATACCCACATCGTCCCTAACACGCGCGTTCACTAGCTATGCATGTGCGCTTCAAATAAACACCGGTTTCGTTGCCGTCCGATGCATCCGTCTGTGCGTTTATGCAGCATCCCTGACCCCTTGTTATTCGATTTAATAGTAATTATTTAATCCTGACTTAATGTAAAATATTTTGGGTACCCATTTTTCGATCGACTGATGCGCCCATGCATCCATACCCACATCGTTCCAAACACGCGCGTTCACTAGCTATGCATGTGCGCTTCAAATTAACACCAGTTTCGTTGCCGTCCGATGCATCCGTCTGTGCGTCTATGCAGCATCCCTGACCCCTTGTTATTCGATTTAATAGTAATTATTTAATCCTGATTTAATGTAAAATATTTTGGGTACCCATTTTTCGATCGACTGATGCGCACATGCATCCATACCAACATCGTCCCAAACACGTGCGTTCACTAGCTATGCATGTGCGCTTCAAATTAACACCGGTTTCGTTGCCGTCCGATGCATCCGTCTGTGCGTTTATGCAGCATCCCTGACCCCTTGTTATTCGATTTAATAGTAATTATTTAATCCTGATTTAATGTAAAATATTTTGGGTACCCATTTTTCGATCGACTGATGCGCCCATGCATCCATACCCACATCGTCCCTAACACGCGCGTTCACTAGCTATGCATGTGCGCTTCAAATAAACACCGGTTTCGTTGCCGTCCGATGCATCCGTCTGTGCGTTTATGCAGCATCCCTGACCCCTTGTTATTCGATTTAATAGTAATTATTTAATCCTGACTTAATGTAAAATATTTTGGGTACCCATTTTTCGATCGACTGATGCGCCCATGCATCCATACCCACATCGTTCCAAACACGCGCGTTCACTAGCTATGCATGTGCGCTTCAAATTAACACCAGTTTCGTTGCCGTCCGATGCATCCGTCTGTGCGTCTATGCAGCATCCCTGACCCCTTGTTATTCGATTTAATAGTAATTATTTAATCCTGATTTAATGTAAAATATTTTAGGTACCCATTTTTCGATCGACTGATGCGCCCATGCATCCATACCCACATCGTCCCAAACACGCGCGTTCACTAGCTATGCATGTGCGCTTCAAATTAACACCGGTTTCGTTGCCGTCCGATGCATCCGTCTTTGCGTTTATGCAGCATCCCTGACCCCTTGTTATTCGATTTAATAGTAATTATTTAATCCTGATTTAATGTAAAATATTTTGGGTACCCATTTTTCGATCGACTGATGCGCCCATGCATCCATACCCACATCGTCCCAAACACGCGCGTTCACTAGCTATGCATGTGCGCTTCAAATTAACACCGGTTTCGTTGCGGTCCGATGCATCCGTCTTTGCGTTTATGCAGCATCCCTGACCCCTTGTTATTCGATTTAATAGTAATTATTTAATCCTGATTTAATATAAAATATTTTGGGTACCCATTTTTCGATCGACTGATGCGCCCATGCATCCATACCCACATCGTCCCAAACACGCGCGTTCACTAGCTATGCATGTGCGCTTCAAATTAACAACGGTTTCGTTGCCGTCCGATGCATCCGTCTGTGCGTTTATGCAGCATCCCTGACCCCTTGTTATTCGATTTAATAGTAATTATTTAATCCTGATTTAATGTAAAATATTTTGGGTACCCATTTTTCGATCGACTGATGCGCCCATGCATCCATACCCACATCGTTCCAAACACGCGCGTTCACTAGCTATGCATGTGCGCTTCAAATTAACACCGGTTTCGTTGCCGTCCGATGCATCCGTCTGTGCGTCTATGCAGCATCCCTGACCCCTTGTTATTCGATTTAATAGTAATTATTTAATCCTGATTAAATGTAAAATATTTTGGGTACCCATTTTTCGATCGACTGATGCGCCCATGCATCCATACCCACATCGTCCCAAACACGCGCGTTCACTAGCTATGCATGTGCGCTTCAAATTAACACCGGTTTCGTTGCCGTCCGATGCATCCGTCTTTGCGTTTATGCAGCATCCCTGACCCCTTGTTATTCGATTTAATAGTAATTATTTAATCCTGATTTAATGTAAAATATTTTGGGTACCCATTTTTCGATCGACTGATGCGCCCATGCATCCATACCCACATCGTCCCAAACACGCGCGTTCACTAGCTATGCATGTGCGCTTCAAATTAACACCGGTTTCGTTGCCGTCCGATGCATCCCTCTGTGCGTTTATGCAGCATCCCTGACCCCTTGTTATTCGATTTAATAGTAATTATTTAATCCTGATTTAATGTAAAATATTTTGGGTACCCATTTTTCGATTGACTGATGCGCCCATGCATCCATACCCACATCGTCCCAAACACGCGCGTTCACTAGCTATGCATGTGCGCTTCAAATTAACACCGGTTTCGTTGCCGTCCGATGCATCCGTCTGTGCGTTTATGCAGCATCCCTGACCCCTTGTTATTCGATTTAATACTAATTATTTAATCCTGATTTAATGTAAAATATTTTGGGTACCCATTTTTCGATCGACTGATGCGCCCATGCATCCATACCCACATCGTCCCAAACACGCGCGTTCACTAGCTATGCATATGCGCTTCAAATTAACACCGGTTTCGTTGCCGTCCGATGTATCTGTCTGTGCGTTTATGCAGCATCCCTGACCCCTTGTTATTCGATTTAATAGTAATTATTTAATCCTGATTTAATGTAAAATATTTTGGGTACCCATTTTTCGATCGACTGATGCGCCCATGCATCCATACCCACATCGTCCCAAACACGCGCGTTCACTAGCTATGCATGTGCGCTTCAAATTAACACCGGTTTCGTTGCCGTCCGATGCATCCGTCTGTGCGTTTATGCAGCATCCCTGACCCCTTGTTATTTGATTTAATACTAATTATTTAATCCTGATTTAATGTAAAATATTTTGGGTACCCATTTTTCGATCGACTGATGCGCCCATGCATCCATACCCACATCGTCCCAAACACGCGCGTTCACTAGCTATGCATATGCGCTTCAAATTAACACCGGTTTCGTTGCCGTCCGATGCATCTGTCTGTGCGTTTATGCAGCATCCCTGACCCCTTGTTATTCGATTTAATAGTAATTATTTAATCCTGATTTAATGTAAAATATTTTGGGTACCCATTTTTCGATCGACTGATGCGCCCATGCATCCATACCCACATCGTCCCAAACACGCGCGTTCACTAGCTATGCATGTGCGCTTCAAATTAACACCGGTTTCGTTGCCGTCCGATGCATCCGTCTGTGCGTTTATGCAGCATCCCTGACCCCTTGTTATTCGATTTAATAGTAATTATTTAATCCTGATTTAATGTAAAATATTTTGGGTACAAATTTTTCGATCGACTGATGCGCCCATGCATCCATACCCACATCGTCCCAAACACGCGCGTTCACTTGCTTTGCATGTGCGCTTCAAATTAAAACCGATTTCGTTGCCGTCCGATGCATCCGTCTGTGCGTTTATGCAGCATCCCCGACCCCTTGTTATTCGATTTAATAGTAATTATTTAATCCTGATTTAATGTAAAATATTTTGGGTACCCATTTTTCGATCGACTGATGCGCCCATGCATCCATACCCACATCGTTCCAAACACGCGCGTTCACTAGCTATGCATGTGCGCTTCAAATTAACACCGGTTTCGTTGCCGTCCGATGCATCCGTCTGTGCGTCTATGCAGCATCCCTGACCCCTTGTTATTCGATTTAATAGTAATTATTTAATCCTGATTTAATGTAAAATATTTTGGGTACCCATTTTTCGATCGACTGATGCGCCCATGCATCCATACCCACATCGTCCCAAACACGCGCGTTCACTAGCTATGCATGTGCGCTTCAAATTAACACCGGTTTCGTTGCCGTCCGATGCATCCGTTTTTGCGTTTATGCAGCATCCCTGACCCCTTGTTATTCGATTTAATAGTAATTATTTAATCCTGATTTAATGTAAAATATTTTAGGTACCCATTTTTCGATCGACTGATGCGCCCATGCATCCATACCAACATCGTCCCAAACACGCGCGTTCACTAGCTATGCATGTGCGCTTCAAATTAACACCGGTTTCGTTGCCGTCCGATGCATCCCTCTGTGCGTTTATGCAGCATCCCTGACCCCTTGTTATTCGATTTAATACTAATTATTTAATCCTGATTTAATGTAAAATATTTTGGGTACCCATTTTTCGATCGACTGATGCGCCAATGCATCCATACCCACATCGTCCCAAACACGCGCGTTCACTAGCTATGCATGTGCGCTTCAAATTAACACCGGTTTCGTTGCCGTCCGATGCATCCGTCTGTGCGTTTATGCATCATCCCTGACCCATTGTTATTCGATTTAATAGTAATTATTTAATCCTGATTTAATGTAAAATATTTTGGGTACCCATTTTTCGATCGACTGATGCGCCCATGCATCCATACCCACATCGTCCCAAACACGTGCGTTCACTAGCTATGCATGTGCGCTTCAAATTAACACCGGTTTCGTTGCCGTACGATGCATCCGTCTGTGCGTTTATGCAGCATCCCTGACCCCTTGTTATTCGATTTAATAGTAATTATTTAATCCTGATTTAATGTAAAATATTTTGGGTACAAATTTTTCGATCGACTGATGCACCCATGCATCCATACCCACATCGTCCCAAACACGCGCGTTCACTTGCTATGCATGTGCGCTTCAAATTAAAACCGATTTCGTTGCCGTCCGATGCATCCGTCTGTGCGTTTATGAAGCATCCCTGACTCCTTGTTATTCGATTTAATAGTAATTATTTAATCCTGATTTAATGTAAAATATTTTGGGTACCCATTTTTCGATCGACTGATGCGCCCATGCATCCATACCCACATCGTTCTAAACACGCGCGTTCACTAGCTATGCATGTGCGCTTCAAATTAACACCGGTTTCGTTGCCGTCCGATGCATCCGTCTATGCAGCATCCCTGACCCCTTGTTATTCGATTTAATAGTAATTATTTAATCCTGATTTAATGTAAAATATTTTGGGTACCCATTTTTCGATCGACTGATGCGCCCATGCATCCATACCCACATCGTCCCAAACACGCGCGTTCACTAGCTATGCATGTGCGCTTCAAATTAACACCGGTTTCGTTGCCGTCCGATGCATCCGTCTGTGCGTTTATGCAGCATCCCTGACCCCTTGTTATTCGATTTAATAGTAATTATTTAATCCTGATTTAATGTAAAATATTTTGGGTACCCATTTTTCGATCGACTGATGCGCCCATGCATCCATACTAACATCGTCCCAAACACGCGCGTTCACTAGCTATGCATGTGCGCTTCAAATTAACACCGGTTTCGTTGCCGTCCGATGCATCCGTCTGTGCGTTTATGCAGCATCCCTGACCCCTTGTTATTCGATTTAATAGTAATTATTTAATCCTGATTTAATGTAAAATATTTTGGGTACCCATTTTTCGATCGACTGATGCGCCCATGCATCCATACCCACATCGTCCCAAACACGCGCGTTCACTAGCTATGCATGTGCGCTTCAAATTAACACCGGTTTCGTTGCCGTCTGATGCATCCCTCTGTGCGTTTATGCAGCATCCCTGACCCCTTGTTATTCGATTTAATAGTAATTATTTAATCCTGATTTAACGTAAAATATTTTCGGTACCCATTTTTCGATCGACTGATGCGCCCATGCATCCATACCCACATCGTCCCAAACACGCGCGTTCACTAGCTATGCATGTGCGCTTCAAATTAACACCGGTTTCGTTGCCGTCCGATGCATCCGTTTTTGCGTTTATGCAGCATCCCTGACCCCTTGTTATTCGATTTAATAGTAATTATTTAATCCTGATTTAATGTAAAATATTTTAGGTACCCATTTTTCGATCGACTGATGCGCCCATGCATCCATACCAACATCGTCCCAAACACGCGCGTTCACTAGCTATGCATGTGCGCTTCAAATTAACACCGGTTTCGTTGCCGTCCGATGCATCCCTCTGTGCGTTTATGCAGCATCCCTGACCCCTTGTTATTCGATTTAATACTAATTATTTGATCCTGATTTAATGTAAAATATTTTGGGTACCCATTTTTCGATCGACTGATGCGCCAATGCATCCATACCCACATCGTCCCTAACACGCGCGTTCACTAGCTATGCATGTGCGCTTCAAATTAACACCGGTTTCGTTGCCGTCCGATGCATCCGTCTGTGCGTTTATGCATCATCCCTGACCCATTGTTATTCGATTTAATAGTAATTATTTAATCCTGATTTAATGTAAAATATTTTGGGTTCCCATTTTTCGATCGACTGATGCGCCCATGCATCCATACCCACATCGTCCCAAACACGTGCGTTCACTAGCTATGCATGTGCGCTTCAAATTAACACCGGTTTCGTTGCCGTACGATGCATCCGTCTGTGCGTTTATGCAGCATCCCTGACCCCTTGTTATTCGGTTTAATAGTAATTATTTAATCCTGATTTAATGTAAAATATTTTGGGTACAAATTTTTCGATCGACTGATGCACCCATGCATCCATACCCACATCGTCCCAAACACGCGCGTTCACTTGCTATGCATGTGCGCTTCAAATTAAAACCGATTTCGTTGCCGTCCGATGCATCCGTCTGTGCGTTTATGAAGCATCCCTGACTCCTTGTTATTCGATTTAATAGTAATTATTTAATCCTGATTTAATGTAAAATATTTTGGGTACCCATTTTTCGATCGACTGATGCGCCCATGCATCCATACCCACATCGTTCTAAACACGCGCGTTCACTAGCTATGCATGTGCGCTTCAAATTAACACCGGTTTCGTTGCCGTCCGATGCATCCGTCTATGCAGCATCCCTGACCCCTTGTTATTCGATTTAATAGTAATTATTTAATCCTGATTTAATGTAAAATATTTTGGGTACCCATTTTTCGATCGACTGATGCGCCCATGCATCCATACCCACATCGTCCCAAACACGCGCGTTCACTAGCTATGCATGTGCGCTTCAAATTAACACCGGTTTCGTTGCCGTCCGATGCATCCGTCTGTGCGTTTATGCAGCATCCCTGACCCCTTGTTATTCGATTTAATAGTAATTATTTAATCCTGATTTAATGTAAAATATTTTGGGTACCCATTTTTCGATCGACTGATGCGCCCATGCATCCATACCCACATCGTCCCAAACACGCGCGTTCACTAGCTATGCATGTGCGCTTCAAATTAACACCGGTTTCGTTGCCGTCCGATGCATCCGTCTGTGCGTTTATGCAGCATCCCTGACCCCTTGTTATTCGATTTAATAGTAATTATTTAATCCTGATTTAATGTAAAATATTTTGGGTACCCATTTTTCGATCGACTGATGCGCCCATGCATCCATACCCACATCGTCCCAAACACGCGCGTTCACTAGCTATGCATGTACGCTTCAAATTAACACCGGTTTCGTTGCCGTCTGATGCATCCCTCTGTGCGTTTATGCAGCATCCCTGACCCCTTGTTATTCGATTTAATAGTAATTATTTAATCCTGATTTAACGTAAAATATTTTCGGTACCCATTTTTCGATCGACTGATGCGCCCATGCATCCATACCCACATCGTCCCAAACACGCGCGTTCACTAGCTATGCATGTGCGCTTCAAATTAACACCGGTTTCGTTGCCGTTCGATGCATCCCTCTGTGCGTTTATGCAGCATCCCTGACCCCTTGTTATTCGATTTAATAGTAATTATTTAATCCTGATTTAATGTAAAATATTTTGGGTACCCATTTTTCGATCGACTGATGCGCCCATGCATCCATACCCACATCGTCCCAAACACGTGCGTTCACTAGCTATGCATGTGCGCTTCAAATTAACACCGGTTTCGTTGCCGTCCGATGCATCCGTCTGTGCGTTTATGCAGCATCCCTGACCCCTTGTTATTCGATTTAATAGTAATTATTTAATCCTGATTTAATGTTAAATATTTTGAGTACCCATTTTTCGATCGACTGATGCGCCCATGCATCCATACCCACATCGTCCCAAACACGCGCGTTCACTAGCTATGCATGTGCGCTTCAAATTAACACCGGTTTCGTTGCCGTCCGATGCATCCGTCTGTGCGTTTATGCAGCATCCCTGACCCCTTGTAATTCGATTTAATAGTAATTATTTAATCCTGATTTAATGTAAAATATTTTGGGTACCCATTTTTCGATCGACTGATGCGCCCATGCATCCATACCCACATCGTCCCAAACACGCACGTTCACTAGCTATGCATGTGAGCTTCAAATTAACACCGGTTTCGTTGCCGTCCGATGCATCCGTCTGTGCGTTTATGCAGCATCCCTGACCCTTTGTTATTCGATTTAATAGTAATTATTTAATCCTGATTTAATGTAAAATATTTTTGGTACCCATTTTTCGATCGACTGATGCGCCCATGCATCCATACCCACATCGTCCCAAACACGTGCGTTCACTAGCTATGCATGTGCGCTTCAAATTAACACCGGTTTCGTTGCCGTCCGATGCATCCGTCTGTGCGTTTATGCAGCATCCCTGACCCCTTGTTATTCGATTTAATAGTAATTATTTAATCATGATTTAATGTAAAATATTTTGGGTACCCATTTTTCGATCGACTGATGCGCCCATGCATCCATACCCACATCGTCCCAAACACGCGCGTTCACTAGCTATGCATGTGCGCTTCAAATTAACACCGGTTTCGTTGCCGTCCGATGCATCCGTCTGTGCGTTTATGCAGCATCCCTGACCCCTTGTTATTCGATTTAATAGTAATTATTTAATCCTGATTTAATGTACAATATTTTCGGTACCCATTTTTCGATCGACTGATGCGCCCATGCATCCAAACCCACATCGTCCCAAACACGCGCGTTCACTAGCTATGCATGTGCGCTTCAAATTAACACCGGTTTCGTTGCCGTCCGATGCATCCGTCTGTGCGTTTATGCAGCATCCCTGACCCCTTGTTATTCGATTTAATAGTAATTATTTAATCCTGATTTAATGTACAATATTTTGAGTACCCATTTTTCGATCGACTGATGCGCCCATGCATCCATACCCACATCGTCCCAAACACGCGCGTTCACTAGCTATGCATGTGCGCTTCAAATTAACACCGGTTTCGTTGCCGTCCGATGCATCCGTCTGTGCGTTTATGCAGCATCCCTGACCCCTTGTAATTCGATTTAATAGTAATTATTTAATCCTGATTTAATGTAAAATATTTTGGGTACCCATTTTTCGATCGACTGATGCGCCCATGCATCCATACCCACATCGTCCCAAACACGCACGTTCACTAGCTATGCATGTGAGCTTCAAATTAACACCGGTTTCGTTGCCGTCCGATGCATCCGTCTGTGCGTTTATGCAGCATCCCTGACCCTTTGTTATTCGATTTAATAGTAATTATTTAATCCTGATTTAATGTAAAATATTTTTGGTACCCATTTTTCGATCGACTGATGCGCCCATGCATCCATACCCACATCGTCCCAAACACGTGCGTTCACTAGCTATGCATGTGCGCTTCAAATTAACACCGGTTTCGTTGCCGTCCGATGCATCCGTCTGTGCGTTTATGCAGCATCCCTGACCCCTTGTTATTCGATTTAATAGTAATTATTTAATCATGATTTAATGTAAAATATTTTAGGTACCCATTTTTCGATCGACTGATGCGCCTATGCATCCATACCCACATCGTCCCAAACACGCGCGTTCACTAGCTATGCATGTGCGCTTCAAATTAACACCGGTTTCGTTGCCGTCCGATGCATCCGTCTGTGCGTTTATGCAGCATCCCTGACCCCTTGTTATTCGATTTAATAGTAATTATTTAATCCTGATTTAATGTAAAATATTTTCGGTACCCATTTTTCGATCGACTGATGCGCCCATGCATCCAAACCCAAATCGTCCCAAACACGCGCGTTCACTAGCTATGCATGTGCGCTTCAAATTAACACCGGTTTCGTTGCCGTCCGATGCATCCGTCTGTGCGTTTATGCAGCATCCCTGACCCCTTGTTATTCGATTTAATAGTAATTATTTAATCCTGATTTAATGTAAAATATTTTGGGTACCCATTTTTCGATCGACTGATGCGCCCATGCATCCATACCCACATCGTCCCAAACACGCGCGTTCACTAGCTATGCATGTGCGCTTCAAATTAACACCGGTTTCGTTGCCGTCCGATGCATCCGTCTGTGCGTTTATGCAGCACCCCTGACCCCTTGTTATTCGATTTAATAGTAATTATTTAATCCTGATTTAATGTAAAATATTTTGGGTACCCATTTTTCGATCGACTGATGCGCCCATGCATCCATACCCACATCGTCCCAAACACGCGCGTTCACTAGCTCTGCATGTGCGCTTCAAATTAACACCGGTTTCGTTGCCGTCCGATGCATCCGTCTTCGCGTTTATGCAGCATCCCTGACCCCTTGTTATTCGATTTAATAGTAATTATTTAATCGTGATTTAATGTAAATTATTTTGGGTACCCATTTTTCGATCGACTGATGCGCCCATGCATCCATACCCACATCGTCCCAAACACGCGCGTTCACTAGCTATGCATGTGCGCTTCAAATTAACACCGGTTTCGTTGCCGTCCGATGCATCCGTCTGTGCGTTTATGCAGCATCCCTGACCCCTTGTTATTCGATTTAATAGTAATTATTTAATCCTGATTTAATGTAAAATATTTTCGGTACCCATTTTTCGATCGACTGATGCGCCCATGCATCCATACCAACATCGTCCCAAACACGTGCGTTCACTAGCTATGCATGTGCGCTTCAAATTAACACCGGTTTCGTTGCCGTCCGATGCATCCCTCTGTGCGTTTATGCAGCATCCCTGACCCCTTGTTATTCGATTTAATAGTAATTATTTAATCCTGATTTAATGTAAAATATTTTGGGTACCCATTTTTCGATCGACTGATGCGCCCATGCATCCATACCCCCATCGTCCCAAACACGCGCGTTCACTAGCTATGCATGTGCGCTTCAAATTAACACTGGTTTCGTTGCCGTCCGATGCATCCGTCTGTGCGTTTATACAGCATCCCTGACCCCTTGTTATTCGATTTAATAGTAATTATTTAATCCTGATTTAATGTTAAATATTTTGGGTACCCGTTTTTCGATCGACTGATGCGCCCATGCATCCATAACCACATCGTCCCAAACACGTGCGTTCACTAGCTATGCTCGTGCGCTTCAAATTAACACCGGTTTCGTTGCCGTCCGATGCATCCGTCTGTGCGTCTATGCAGCATCCCTGACCCCTTGTTATTCGATTTAATAGTAATTATTTAATCGTGATTTAATGTAAAATATTTTGGGTACCCATTTTTCGATCGACTGATGCGCCCATGCATCCATACCCACATCGTCCCAAACACGCGCGTTCACTAGCTATGCATGTGCGCTTCAAATTAACACCGGTTTCGTTGCCGTCCGATGCATCCGTCTGTCCGTTTATACAGCATCCCTGACCCCTTGTTATTCGATTTAATAGTAATTATTTAATCCTGATTTAATGTAAAATATTTTGGGTACCCATTTTTCGATCGACTGATGCGCCCATGCATCCATACCCACATCGTCCCAAACACGCGCGTTCACTAGCTATTCATGTGCGCTTCAAATTAACACCGGTTTCGTTGCCGTCCGATGCATCCGTCTGTGCGTTTATGCAGCATCCCTGACCCCTTGTTATTCGATTTAATAGTAATTATTTAATCCTGATTTAATGTAAAATATTTTGGGTACCCATTTTTCGATCGACTGATGCGTACACGCATCCATACCCACATCGTCCCAAACACGCGCGTTCACTAGCTATGCATGTGCGCTTCAAATTAACACCGGTTTCGTTGCCGTCTGATGCATCCCTCTGTGCGTTTATGCAGCATCCCTGACCCCTTGTTATTCGATTTAATAGTAATTATTTAATCCTGATTTAACGTAAAATATTTTGGGTACCCATTTTTCGATCGACTGATGCGCCCATTCATCCATACCAACATCGTCCCAAACACGCGCGTTCACTAGCTATGTATGTGTGCTTCAAATTAACCTCGGTTTCGTTGCCGTCCGATGCATCCGTCTGTGCGTTTATGCAGCATCCCTGACCCCTTGTTATTCGATTTAATAGTAATTATTTAATCCTGATTTAATGTAAAATATTTTGGGTACCCATTTTTCGATCGACTGATGCGCCCATGCATCCATACCCACATCGTCCCTAACACGCGCGTTCACTAGCTATGCATGTGCGCTTCAAATTAACACCGGTTTCGTTGCCGTCCGATGCATCCGTCTGTGCGTTTATGCATCATCCCTGACCCCTTGTTATTCGATTTAATAGTAATTATTTAATCCTGATTAAATGTAAAATATTTTGTGTACCCATTTTTCGATCGACTGATGCGCCCATGCATCCATACCCACATCGTCCCAAACACGTGCGTTCACTAGCTATGCATGTGCGCTTCAAATTAACACCGGTTTCGTTGCCGTCCGATGCATCCGTCTGTGCGTTTATGCAGCATCCCTGACCCCTTGTTATTCGATTTAATAGTAATTATTTAATCCTGATTTAATGTAAAATATTTTGGGTACCCATTTTTCGATCGACTGATGCGCCCATGCATCCATACCCACATCGTCCCAAACACGTGCGTTCACTAGCTATGCATGTGCGCTTCAAATTAACACCGGTTTCGTTGCCGTCCGATGCATCCGTCTGTGCGTTTATGCAGCATCCCTGACCCCTTGTTATTCGATTTAATAGTAATTATTTAATCCTGATTTAATGTAAAATATTTTGGGTACCCATTTTTCGATCGACTGATGCGCCCATGCATCCATACCCACATCGTTCCAAACACGCGCGTTCACTAGCTATGCATGTGCGCTTCAAATTAACACCGGTTTCGTTGCCGTCCGATGCATCCGTCTGTGCGTTTATGCAGCATCCCTGACCCCTTGTTATTCGATTTAATAGTAATTATTTAATCCTGATTTAATGTTAAATATTTTGGGTACAAATTTTTCGATCGACTGATGCGCCCATGCATCCATACCCACATCGTCCCAAACACGCGCGTTCACTTGCTATGCATGTGCGCTTCAAATTAAAACCGGTTTCGTTGCCGTCCGATGCATCCGTCTGTGCGTTTATGCAGCATCCCTGACCCCTTGTTATTCGATTTAATAGTAATTATTTAATCCTGATTTAATGCAAAATATTTTGGGTACCCATTTTTCGATCGACTGATGCGCCCATGCATCCATACCCACATCGTTCCAAACACGCGCGTTCACTAGCTATGCATGTGCGCTTCAAATTAACACCGGTTTCGTTGCCGTCCGATGCATCCGTCTGTGCGTCTATGCAGCATCCCTGACCCCTTGTTATTCGATTTAATAGTAATTATTTAATCCTGATTTAATGTAAAATATTTTGGGTACCCATTTTTCGATCGACTGATGCGCCCATGCATCCATACCCACATCGTCCCAAACACGCGCGTTCACTAGCTATGCATGTGCGCTTCAAATTAACACCGGTTTCGTTGCCGTCCGATGCATCCGTCTTTGCGTTTATGCAGCATCCCTGACCCCTTGTTATTCGATTTAATAGTAATTATTTAATCCTGATTTAATGTAAAATATTTTGGGTACCCATTTTTCGATCGACTGATGCGCCCATGCATCCATACCCACATCGTCCCAAACACGCGCGTTCACTAGCTATGCATGTGCGCTTCAAATTAACACCGGTTTCGTTGCGGTCCGATGCATCCGTCTTTGCGTTTATGCAGCATCCCTGACCCCTTGTTATTCGATTTAATAGTAATTATTTAATCCTGATTTAATATAAAATATTTTGGGTACCCATTTTTCGATCGACTGATGCGCCCATGCATCCATACCCACATCGTCCAAAACACGCGCGTTCACTAGCTATGCATGTGCGCTTCAAATTAACAACGGTTTCGTTGCCGTCCGATGCATCCGTCTGTGCGTTTATGCAGCATCCCTGACCCCTTGTTATTCGATTTAATAGTAATTATTTAATCCTGATTTAATGTAAAATATTTTGGGTACCCATTTTTCGATCGACTGATGCGCCCATGCATCCATACCCACATCGTTCCAAACACGCGCGTTCACTAGCTATGCATGTGCGCTTCAAATTAACACCGGTTTCGTTGCCGTCCGATGCATCCGTCTGTGCGTCTATGCAGCATCCCTGACCCCTTGTTATTCGATTTAATAGTAATTATTTAATCCTGATTAAATGTAAAATATTTTGGGTACCCATTTTTCGATCGACTGATGCGCCCATGCATCCATACCCACATCGTCCCAAACACGCGCGTTCACTAGCTATGCATGTGCGCTTCAAATTAACACCGGTTTCGTTGCCGTCCGATGCATCCGTCTTTGCGTTTATGCAGCATCCCTGACCCCTTGTTATTCGATTTAATAGTAATTATTTAATCCTGATTTAATGTAAAATATTTTGGGTACCCATTTTTCGATCGACTGATGCGCCCATGCATCCATACCCACATCGTCCCAAACACGCGCGTTCACTAGCTATGCATGTGCGCTTCAAATTAACACCGGTTTCGTTGCCGTCCGATGCATCCCTCTGTGCGTTTATGCAGCATCCCTGACCCCTTGTTATTCGATTTAATAGTAATTATTTAATCCTGATTTAATGTAAAATATTTTGGGTACCCATTTTTCGATCGACTGATGCGCCCATGCATCCATACCCACATCGTCCCAAACACGCGCGTTCACTAGCTATGCATGTGCGCTTCAAATTAACACCGGTTTCGTTGCCGTCCGATGCATCCGTCTGTGCGTTTATGCAGCATCCCTGACCCCTTGTTATTCGATTTAATACTAATTATTTAATCCTGATTTAATGTAAAATATTTTGGGTACCCATTTTCGATCGACTGATGCGCCCATGCATCCATACCCACATCGTCCCAAACACGCGCGTTCACTAGCTATGCATATGCGCTTCAAATTAACACCGGTTTCGTTGCCGTCCGATGCATCTGTCTGTGCGTTTATGCAGCATCCCTGACCCCTTGTTATTCGATTTAATAGTAATTATTTAATCCTGATTTAATGTAAAATATTTTGGGTACCCATTTTTCGATCGACTGATGCGCCCATGCATCCATACCCACATCGTCCCAAACACGCGCGTTCACTAGCTATGCATGTGCGCTTCAAATTAACACCGGTTTCGTTGCCGTCCGATGCATCCGTCTGTGCGTTTATGCAGCATCCCTGACCCCTTGTTATTCGATTTAATACTAATTATTTAATCCTGATTTAATGTAAAATATTTTGGGTACAAATTTTTCGATCGACTGATGCGCCCATGCATCCATACCCACATCGTCCCAAACACGCGCGTTCACTTGCTTTGCATGTGCGCTTCAAATTAAAACCGATTTCGTTGCCGTCCGATGCATCCGTCTGTGCGTTTATGCAGCATCCCCGACCCCTTGTTATTCGATTTAATAGTAATTATTTAATCCTGATTTAATGTAAAATATTTTGGGTACCCATTTTTCGATCGACTGATGCGCCCATGCATCCATACCCACATCGTTCCAAACATGCGCGTTCACTAGCTATGCATGTGCGCTTCAAATTAACACCGGTTTCGTTGCCGTCCGATGCATCCGTCTGTGCGTCTATGCAGCATCCCTGACCCCTTGTTATTCGATTTAATAGTAATTATTTAATCCTGATTTAATGTAAAATATTTTGGGTACCCATTTTTCGATCGACTGATGCGCCCATGCATCCATACCCACATCGTCCCAAACACGCGCGTTCACTAGCTATGCATGTGCGCTTCAAATTAACACCGGTTTCGTTGCCGTCCGATGCATCCGTTTTTGCGTTTATGCAGCATCCCTGACCCCTTGTTATTCGATTTAATAGTAATTATTTAATCCTGATTTAATGTAAAATATTTTAGGTACCCATTTTTCGATCGACTGATGCGCCCATGCATCCATACCAACATCGTCCCAAACACGCGCGTTCACTAGCTATGCATGTGCGCTTCCAATTAACACCGGTTTCGTTGCCGTCCGATGCATCCCTCTGTGCGTTTATGCAGCATCCCTGACCCCTTGTTATTCGATTTAATACTAATTATTTAATCCTGATTTAATGTAAAATATTTTGGGTACCCATTTTTCGATCGACTGATGCGCCAATGCATCCATACCCACATCGTCCCAAACACGCGCGTTCACTAGCTATGCATGTGCGCTTCAAATTAACACCGGTTTCGTTGCCGTCCGATGCATCCGTCTGTGCGTTTATGCATCATCCCTGACCCATTGTTATTCGATTTAATAGTAATTATTTAATCCTGATTTAATGTAAAATATTTTGGGTACCCATTTTTCGATCGACTGATGCGCCCATGCATCCATACCCACATCGTCCCAAACACGTGCGTTCACTAGCTATGCATGTGCGCTTCAAATTAACACCGGTTTCGTTGCCGTACGATGCATCCGTCTGTGCGTTTATGCAGCATCCCTGACCCCTTGTTATTCGATTTAATAGTAATTATTTAATCCTGATTTAATGTAAAATATTTTGGGTACAAATTTTTCGATCGACTGATGCACCCATGCATCCATACCCACATCGTCCCAAACACGCGCGTTCACTTGCTATGCATGTGCGCTTCAAATTAAAACCGATTTCGTTGCCGTCCGATGCATCCGTCTGTGCGTTTATGAAGCATCCCTGACTTCTTGTTATTCGATTTAATAGTAATTATTTAATCCTGATTTAATGTAAAATATTTTGGGTACCCATTTTTCGATCGACTGATGCGCCCATGCATCCATACCCACATCGTTCTAAACACGCGCGTTCACTAGCTATGCATGTGCGCTTCAAATTAACACCGGTTTCGTTGCCGTCCGATGCATCCGTCTATGCAGCATCCCTGACCCTTGTTATTCGATTTAATAGTAATTATTTAATCCTGATTTAATGTAAAATATTTTGGGTACCCATTTTTCGATCGACTGATGCGCCCATGCATCCATACCCACATCGTCCCAAACACGCGCGTTCACTAGCTATGCATGTGCGCTTCAAATTAACACCGGTTTCGTTGCCGTCCGATGCATCCGTCTGTGCGTTTATGCAGCATCCCTGACCCCTTGTTATTCGATTTAATAGTAATTATTTAATCCTGATTTAATGTAAAATATTTTGGGTACCCATTTTTCGATCGACTGATGCGCCCATGCATCCATACCAACATCGTCCCAAACACGCGCGTTCACTAGCTATGCATGTGCGCTTCAAATTAACACCGGTTTCGTTGCCGTCCGATGCATCCGTCTGTGCGTTTATGCAGCATCCCTGACCCCTTGTTATTCGATTTAATAGTAATTATTTAATCCTGATTTAATGTTAAATATTTTGAGTACCCATTTTTCGATCGACTGATGCGCCCATGCATCCATACCCACATCGTCCCAAACACGCGCGTTCACTAGCTATGCATGTGCGCTTCAAATTAACACCGGTTTCGTTGCCGTCCGATGCATCCGTCTGTGCGTTTATGCAGCATCCCTGACCCCTTGTAATTCGATTTAATAGTAATTATTTAATCCTGATTTAATGTAAAATATTTTGGGTACCCATTTTTCGATCGACTGATGCGCCCATGCATCCATACCCACATCGTCCCAAACACGCACGTTCACTAGCTATGCATGTGAGCTTCAAATTAACACCGGTTTCGTTGCCGTCCGATGCATCCGTCTGTGCGTTTATGCAGCATCCCTGACCCTTTGTTATTCGATTTAATAGTAATTATTTAATCCTGATTTAATGTAAAATATTTTTGGTACCCATTTTTCGATCGACTGATGCGCCCATGCATCCATACCCACATCGTCCCAAACACGTGCGTTCACTAGCTATGCATGTGCGCTTCAAATTAACACCGGTTTCGTTGCCGTCCGATGCATCCGTCTGTGCGTTTATGCAGCATCCCTGACCCCTTGTTATTCGATTTAATAGTAATTATTTAATCATGATTTAATGTAAAATATTTTGGGTACCCATTTTTCGATCGACTGATGCGCCCATGCATCCATACCCACATCGTCCCAAACACGCGCGTTCACTAGCTATGCATGTGCGCTTCAAATTAACACCGGTTTCGTTGCCGTCCGATGCATCCGTCTGTGCGTTTATGCAGCATCCCTGACCCCTTGTTATTCGATTTAATAGTAATTATTTAATCCTGATTTAATGTAAAATATTTTCGGTACCCATTTTTCGATCGACTGATGCGCCCATGCATCCAAACCCACATCGTCCCAAACACGCGCGTTCACTAGCTATGCATGTGCGCTTCAAATTAACACCGGTTTCGTTGCCGTCCGATGCATCCGTCTGTGCGTTTATGCAGCATCCCTGACCCCTTGTTATTCGATTTAATAGTAATTATTTAATCCTGATTTAATGTTAAATATTTTGAGTACCCATTTTTCGATCGACTGATGCGCCCATGCATCCATACCCACATCGTCCCAAACACGCGCGTTCACTAGCTATGCATGTGCGCTTCAAATTAACACCGGTTTCGTTGCCGTCCGATGCATCCGTCTGTGCGTTTATGCAGCATCCCTGACCCCTTGTAATTCGATTTAATAGTAATTATTTAATCCTGATTTAATGTAAAATATTTTGGGTACCCATTTTTCGATCGACTGATGCGCCCATGCATCCATACCCACATCGTCCCAAACACGCACGTTCACTAGCTATGCATGTGAGCTTCAAATTAACACCGGTTTCGTTGCCGTCCGATGCATCCGTCTGTGCGTTTATGCAGCATCCCTGACCCTTTGTTATTCGATTTAATAGTAATTATTTAATCCTGATTTAATGTAAAATATTTTTGGTACCCATTTTTCGATCGACTGATGCGCCCATGCATCCATACCCACATCGTCCCAAACACGTGCGTTCACTAGCTATGCATGTGCGCTTCAAATTAACACCGGTTTCGTTGCCGTCCGATGCATCCGTCTGTGCGTTTATGCAGCATCCCTGACCCCTTGTTATTCGATTTAATAGTAATTATTTAATCCTGATTTAATGTAAAATATTTTGGGTACCCATTTTTCGATCGACTGATGCGCCTATGCATCCATACCCACATCGTCCCAAACACGCGCGTTCACTAGCTATGCATGTGCGTTTCAAATTAACACCGGTTTCGTTGCCGTCCGATGCATCCGTCTGTGCGTTTATGCAGCATCCCTGACCCCTTGTTATTCGATTTAATAGTAATTATTTAATCCTGATTTAATGTAAAATATTTTCGGTACCCATTTTTCGATCGACTGATGCGCCCATGCATCCAAACCCACATCGTCCCAAACACGCGCGTTCACTAGCTATGCATGTGCGCTTCAAATTAACACCGGTTTCGTTGCCGTCCGATGCATCCGTCTGTGCGTTTATGCAGCATCCCTGACCCCTTGTTATTCGATTAAATAGTAATTATTTAATCCTGATTTAATGTAAAATATTTTGGGTACCCATTTTTCGATCGACTGATGCGCCCATGCATCCATACCCACATCGTCCCAAACACGCGCGTTCACTAGCTATGCATGTGCGCTTCAAATTAACACCGGTTTCGTTGCCGTCCGATGCATCCGTCTGTGCGTTTATGCAGCACCCCTGACCCCTTGTTATTCGATTTAATAGTAATTATTTAATCCTGATTTAATGTAAAATATTTTGGGTACCCATTTTTCGATCGACTGATGCGCCCATGCATCCATACCCACATCGTCCCAAACACGCGCGTTCACTAGCTATGCATGTGCGCTTCAAATTAACACCGGTTTCGTTGCCGTCCGATGCATCCGTCTGTGCGTTTATGCAGCATCCCTGACCCCTTGTTATTCGATTTAATACTAATTATTTAATCCTGATTTAATGTAAAATATTTTGGGTACAAATTTTTCGATCGACTGATGCGCCCATGCATCCATACCCACATCGTCCCAAACACGCGCGTTCACTTGCTTTGCATGTGCGCTTCAAATTAAAACCGATTTCGTTGCCGTCCGATGCATCCGTCTGTGCGTTTATGCAGCATCCCCGACCCCTTGTTATTCGATTTAATAGTAATTATTTAATCCTGATTTAATGTAAAATATTTTGGGTACCCATTTTTCGATCGACTGATGCGCCCATGCATCCATACCCACATCGTTCCAAACATGCGCGTTCACTAGCTATGCATGTGCGCTTCAAATTAACACCGGTTTCGTTGCCGTCCGATGCATCCGTCTGTGCGTCTATGCAGCATCCCTGACCCCTTGTTATTCGATTTAATAGTAATTATTTAATCCTGATTTAATGTAAAATATTTTGGGTACCCATTTTTCGATCGACTGATGCGCCCATGCATCCATACCCACATCGTCCCAAACACGCGCGTTCACTAGCTATGCATGTGCGCTTCAAATTAACACCGGTTTCGTTGCCGTCCGATGCATCCGTTTTTGCGTTTATGCAGCATCCCTGACCCCTTGTTATTCGATTTAATAGTAATTATTTAATCCTGATTTAATGTAAAATATTTTAGGTACCCATTTTTCGATCGACTGATGCGCCCATGCATCCATACCAACATCGTCCCAAACACGCGCGTTCACTAGCTATGCATGTGCGCTTCCAATTAACACCGGTTTCGTTGCCGTCCGATGCATCCCTCTGTGCGTTTATGCAGCATCCCTGACCCCTTGTTATTCGATTTAATACTAATTATTTAATCCTGATTTAATGTAAAATATTTTGGGTACCCATTTTTCGATCGACTGATGCGCCAATGCATCCATACCCACATCGTCCCAAACACGCGCGTTCACTAGCTATGCATGTGCGCTTCAAATTAACACCGGTTTCGTTGCCGTCCGATGCATCCGTCTGTGCGTTTATGCATCATCCCTGACCCATTGTTATTCGATTTAATAGTAATTATTTAATCCTGATTTAATGTAAAATATTTTGGGTACCCATTTTTCGATCGACTGATGCGCCCATGCATCCATACCCACATCGTCCCAAACACGTGCGTTCACTAGCTATGCATGTGCGCTTCAAATTAACACCGGTTTCGTTGCCGTACGATGCATCCGTCTGTGCGTTTATGCAGCATCCCTGACCCCTTGTTATTCGATTTAATAGTAATTATTTAATCCTGATTTAATGTAAAATATTTTGGGTACAAATTTTTCGATCGACTGATGCACCCATGCATCCATACCCACATCGTCCCAAACACGCGCGTTCACTTGCTATGCATGTGCGCTTCAAATTAAAACCGATTTCGTTGCCGTCCGATGCATCCGTCTGTGCGTTTATGAAGCATCCCTGACTTCTTGTTATTCGATTTAATAGTAATTATTTAATCCTGATTTAATGTAAAATATTTTGGGTACCCATTTTTCGATCGACTGATGCGCCCATGCATCCATACCCACATCGTTCTAAACACGCGCGTTCACTAGCTATGCATGTGCGCTTCAAATTAACACCGGTTTCGTTGCCGTCCGATGCATCCGTCTATGCAGCATCCCTGACCCTTGTTATTCGATTTAATAGTAATTATTTAATCCTGATTTAATGTAAAATATTTTGGGTACCCATTTTTCGATCGACTGATGCGCCCATGCATCCATACCCACATCGTCCCAAACACGCGCGTTCACTAGCTATGCATGTGCGCTTCAAATTAACACCGGTTTCGTTGCCGTCCGATGCATCCGTCTGTGCGTTTATGCAGCATCCCTGACCCCTTGTTATTCGATTTAATAGTAATTATTTAATCCTGATTTAATGTAAAATATTTTGGGTACCCATTTTTCGATCGACTGATGCGCCCATGCATCCATACCAACATCGTCCCAAACACGCGCGTTCACTAGCTATGCATGTGCGCTTCAAATTAACACCGGTTTCGTTGCCGTCCGATGCATCCGTCTGTGCGTTTATGCAGCATCCCTGACCCCTTGTTATTCGATTTAATAGTAATTATTTAATCCTGATTTAATGTTAAATATTTTGAGTACCCATTTTTCGATCGACTGATGCGCCCATGCATCCATACCCACATCGTCCCAAACACGCGCGTTCACTAGCTATGCATGTGCGCTTCAAATTAACACCGGTTTCGTTGCCGTCCGATGCATCCGTCTGTGCGTTTATGCAGCATCCCTGACCCCTTGTAATTCGATTTAATAGTAATTATTTAATCCTGATTTAATGTAAAATATTTTGGGTACCCATTTTTCGATCGACTGATGCGCCCATGCATCCATACCCACATCGTCCCAAACACGCACGTTCACTAGCTATGCATGTGAGCTTCAAATTAACACCGGTTTCGTTGCCGTCCGATGCATCCGTCTGTGCGTTTATGCAGCATCCCTGACCCTTTGTTATTCGATTTAATAGTAATTATTTAATCCTGATTTAATGTAAAATATTTTTGGTACCCATTTTTCGATCGACTGATGCGCCCATGCATCCATACCCACATCGTCCCAAACACGTGCGTTCACTAGCTATGCATGTGCGCTTCAAATTAACACCGGTTTCGTTGCCGTCCGATGCATCCGTCTGTGCGTTTATGCAGCATCCCTGACCCCTTGTTATTCGATTTAATAGTAATTATTTAATCATGATTTAATGTAAAATATTTTGGGTACCCATTTTTCGATCGACTGATGCGCCCATGCATCCATACCCACATCGTCCCAAACACGCGCGTTCACTAGCTATGCATGTGCGCTTCAAATTAACACCGGTTTCGTTGCCGTCCGATGCATCCGTCTGTGCGTTTATGCAGCATCCCTGACCCCTTGTTATTCGATTTAATAGTAATTATTTAATCCTGATTTAATGTAAAATATTTTCGGTACCCATTTTTCGATCGACTGATGCGCCCATGCATCCAAACCCACATCGTCCCAAACACGCGCGTTCACTAGCTATGCATGTGCGCTTCAAATTAACACCGGTTTCGTTGCCGTCCGATGCATCCGTCTGTGCGTTTATGCAGCATCCCTGACCCCTTGTTATTCGATTTAATAGTAATTATTTAATCCTGATTTAATGTTAAATATTTTGAGTACCCATTTTTCGATCGACTGATGCGCCCATGCATCCATACCCACATCGTCCCAAACACGCGCGTTCACTAGCTATGCATGTGCGCTTCAAATTAACACCGGTTTCGTTGCCGTCCGATGCATCCGTCTGTGCGTTTATGCAGCATCCCTGACCCCTTGTAATTCGATTTAATAGTAATTATTTAATCCTGATTTAATGTAAAATATTTTGGGTACCCATTTTTCGATCGACTGATGCGCCCATGCATCCATACCCACATCGTCCCAAACACGCACGTTCACTAGCTATGCATGTGAGCTTCAAATTAACACCGGTTTCGTTGCCGTCCGATGCATCCGTCTGTGCGTTTATGCAGCATCCCTGACCCTTTGTTATTCGATTTAATAGTAATTATTTAATCCTGATTTAATGTAAAATATTTTTGGTACCCATTTTTCGATCGACTGATGCGCCCATGCATCCATACCCACATCGTCCCAAACACGTGCGTTCACTAGCTATGCATGTGCGCTTCAAATTAACACCGGTTTCGTTGCCGTCCGATGCATCCGTCTGTGCGTTTATGCAGCATCCCTGACCCCTTGTTATTCGATTTAATAGTAATTATTTAATCCTGATTTAATGTAAAATATTTTGGGTACCCATTTTTCGATCGACTGATGCGCCTATGCATCCATACCCACATCGTCCCAAACACGCGCGTTCACTAGCTATGCATGTGCGTTTCAAATTAACACCGGTTTCGTTGCCGTCCGATGCATCCGTCTGTGCGTTTATGCAGCATCCCTGACCCCTTGTTATTCGATTAAATAGTAATTATTTAATCCTGATTTAATGTAAAATATTTTGGGTACCCATTTTTCGATCGACTGATGCGCCCATGCATCCATACCCACATCGTCCCAAACACGCGCGTTCACTAGCTATGCATGTGCGCTTCAAATTAACACCGGTTTCGTTGCCGTCCGATGCATCCGTCTGTGCGTTTATGCAGCACCCCTGACCCCTTGTTATTCGATTTAATAGTAATTATTTAATCCTGATTTAATGTAAAATATTTTGGGTACCCATTTTTCGATCGACTGATGCGCCCATGCATCCATACCCACATCGTCCCAAACACGCGCGTTCACTAGCTCTGCATGTGCGCTTCAAATTAACACCGGTTTCGTTGCCGTCCGATGCATCCGTCTTCGCGTTTATGCAGCATCCCTGACCCCTTGTTATTCGATTTAATAGTAATTATTTAATCGTGATTTAATGTAAATTATTTTGGGTACCCATTTTTCGATCGACTGATGCGCCCATGCATCCATACCCACATCGTCCCAAACACGCACGTTCACTAGCTATGCATGTGAGCTTCAAATTAACACCGGTTTCGTTGCCGTCCGATGCATCCGTCTGTGCGTTTATGCAGCATCCCTGACCCTTTGTTATTCGATTTAATAGTAATTATTTAATCCTGATTTAATGTAAAATATTTTTGGTACCCATTTTTCGATCGACTGATGCGCCCATGCATCCATACCCACATCGTCCCAAACACGTGCGTTCACTAGCTATGCATGTGCGCTTCAAATTAACACCGGTTTCGTTGCCGTCCGATGCATCCGTCTGTGCGTTTATGCAGCATCCCTGACCCCTTGTTATTCGATTTAATAGTAATTATTTAATCCTGATTTAATGTAAAATATTTTGGGTACCCATTTTTCGATCGACTGATGCGCCTATGCATCCATACCCACATCGTCCCAAACACGCGCGTTCACTAGCTATGCATGTGCGTTTCAAATTAACACCGGTTTCGTTGCCGTCCGATGCATCCGTCTGTGCGTTTATGCAGCATCCCTGACCCCTTGTTATTCGATTTAATAGTAATTATTTAATCCTGATTTAATGTAAAATATTTTCGGTACCCATTTTTCGATCGACTGATGCGCCCATGCATCCAAACCCACATCGTCCCAAACACGCGCGTTCACTAGCTATGCATGTGCGCTTCAAATTAACACCGGTTTCGTTGCCGTCCGATGCATCCGTCTGTGCGTTTATGCAGCATCCCTGACCCCTTGTTATTCGATTAAATAGTAATTATTTAATCCTGATTTAATGTAAAATATTTTGGGTACCCATTTTTCGATCGACTGATGCGCCCATGCATCCATACCCACATCGTCCCAAACACGCGCGTTCACTAGCTATGCATGTGCGCTTCAAATTAACACCGGTTTCGTTGCCGTCCGATGCATCCGTCTGTGCGTTTATGCAGCACCCCTGACCCCTTGTTATTCGATTTAATAGTAATTATTTAATCCTGATTTAATGTAAAATATTTTGGGTACCCATTTTTCGATCGACTGATGCGCCCATGCATCCATACCCACATCGTCCCAAACACGCGCGTTCACTAGCTCTGCATGTGCGCTTCAAATTAACACCGGTTTCGTTGCCGTCCGATGCATCCGTCTTCGCGTTTATGCAGCATCCCTGACCCCTTGTTATTCGATTTAATAGTAATTATTTAATCGTGATTTAATGTAAATTATTTTGGGTACCCATTTTTCGATCGACTGATGCGCCCATGCATCCATACCCACATCGTCCCAAACACGCGCGTTCACTAGCTATGTATGTGCGCTTCAAATTAACACCGGTTTCGTTGCCGTCCGATGCATCCGTCTGTGCGTTTATGCAGCATCCCTGACCCCTTGTTATTCGATTTAATAGTAATTATTTAATCCTGATTTAATGTAAAATATTTTCGGTACCCATTTTTCGATCGACTGATGCGCCCATGCATCCATACCAACATCGTCCCAAACACGTGCGTTCACTAGCTATGCATGTGCGCTTCAAATTAACACCGGTTTCGTTGCCGTCCGATGCATCCCTCTGTGCGTTTATGCAGCATCCCTGACCCCTTGTTATTCGATTTAATAGTAATTATTTAATCCTGATTTAATGTAAAATATTTTGGGTACCCATTTTTCGATCGACTGATGCGCCCATGCATCCATACCCCCATCGTCCCAAACACGCGCGTTCACTAGCTATGCATGTGCGCTTCAAATTAACACTGGTTTCGTTGCCGTCCGATGCATCCGTCTGTGCGTTTATACAGCATCCCTGACCCCTTGTTATTCGATTTAATAGTAATTATTTAATCCTGATTTAATGTTAAATATTTTGGGTACCCATTTTTCGATCGACTGATGCGCCCATGCATCCATACCCACATCGTCCCAAACACGTGCGTTCACTAGCTATGCTCGTGCGCTTCAAATTAACACCGGTTTCGTTGCCGTCCGATGCATCCGTCTGTGCGTCTATGCAGCATCCCTGACCCCTTGTTATTCGATTTAATAGTAATTATTTAATCGTGATTTAATGTAAAATATTTTGGGTACCCATTTTTCGATCGACTGATGCGCCCATGCATCCATACCCACATCGTCCCAAACACGCGCGTTCACTAGCTATGCATGTGCGCTTCAAATTAACACCGGTTTCGTTGCCGTCCGATGCATCCGTCTGTGCATTTATACAGCATCCCTGACCCCTTGTTATTCGATTTAATAGTAATTATTTAATCCTGATTTAATGTAAAATATTTTGGGTACCCATTTTTCGATCGACTGATGCGCCCATGCATCCATACCCACATCGTCCCAAACACGCGCGTTCACTAGCTATTCATGTGCGCTTCAAATTAACACCGGTTTCGTTGCCGTCCGATGCATCCGTCTGTGCGTTTATGCAGCATCCCTGACCCCTTGTTATTCGATTTAATAGTAATTATTTAATCCTGATTTAATGTAAAATATTTTGGGTACCCATTTTTCGATCGACTGATGCGCCCACGCATCCATACCCACATCGTCCCAAACACGCGCGTTCACTAGCTATGCATGTGCGCTTCAAATTAACACCGGTTTCGTTGCCGTCTGATGCATCCCTCTGTGCGTTTATGCAGCATCCCTGACCCCTTGTTATTCGATTTAATAGTAATTATTTAATCCTGATTTAACGTAAAATATTTTGGGTACCCATTTTTCGATCGACTGATGCGCCCATTCATCCATACCAACATCGTCCCAAACACGCGCGTTCACTAGCTATGTATGTGTGCTTCAAATTAACCTCGGTTTCGTTGCCGTCCGATGCATCCGTCTGTGCGTTTATGCAGCATCCCTGACCCCTTGTTATTCGATTTAATAGTAATTATTTAATCCTGATTTAATGTAAAATATTTTGGGTACCCATTTTTCGATCGACTGATGCGCCCATGCATCCATACCCAAATCGTCCCTAACACGCGCGTTCACTAGCTATGCATGTGCGCTTCAAATTAACACCGGTTTCGTTGCCGTCCGATGCATCCGTCTGTGCGTTTATGCATCATCCCTGACCCCTTGTTATTCGATTTAATAGTAATTATTTAATCCTGATTAAATGTAAAATATTTTGTGTACCCATTTTTCGATCGACTGATGCGCCCATGCATCCATACCCACATCGTCCCAAACACGTGCGTTCACTAGCTATGCATGTGCGCTTCAAATTAACACCGGTTTCGTTGCCGTCCGATGCATCCGTCTGTGCGTTTATGCAGCATCCCTGACCCCTTGTTATTCGATTTAATAGTAATTATTTAATCCTGATTTAATGTTAAATATTTTGAGTACCCATTTTTCGATCGACTGATGCGCCCATGCATCCATACCCACATCGTCCCAAACACGCACGTTCACTAGCTATGCATGTGCGCTTCAAATTAACACCGGTTTCGTTGCCGTCCGATGCATCCGTCTGTGCGTTTATGCAGCATCCCTGACCCCTTGTAATTCGATTTAATAGTAATTATTTAATCCTGATTTAATGTAAAATATTTTGGGTACCCATTTTTCGATCGACTGATGCGCCCATGCATCCATACCCACATCGTCCCAAACACGCGCGTTCACTAGCTATGCATGTGAGCTTCAAATTAACACCGGTTTCGTTGCCGTCCGATGCATCCGTCTGTGCGTTTATGCAGCATCCCTGACCCCTTGTTATTCGATTTAATAGTAATTATTTAATCCTGATTTAATGTAAAATATTTTGGGTACCCATTTTTCGATCGACTGATGCGCCCATGCATCCATACCAACATCGTCCCAAACACGTGCGTTCACTATCTATGCATGTGCGCTTCAAATTAACACCGGTTTCGTTGCCGTCCGATGCATCCGTCTGTGCGTTTATGCAGCATCCCTGACCCCTTGTTATTCGATTTAATAGTAATTATTTAATCCTGATTTAATGTAAAATATTTTGGGTACACATTTTTCGATCGACTGATGCGCCCATGCATCTATACCCACATCGTCCCAAACACGCGCGTTCACTAGCTATGCATGTGCACTTCAAATTAACACCGGTTTCGTTGCCGTCCGATGCATCCGTCTGTGCGTTTATGCAGCATCCCTGACCCCTTGTTATTCGATTTAATAGTAATTATTTAATCCTGATTTAATGTAAAATATTTTGGGTACCCATTTTTCGATCGACTGATGCGCCCATGCATCCATACCCACATCGTCCCAAACACGCGCGTTCACTAGCTATGCATGTGCGCTTCAAATTAACACCGGTTTCGTTGCCGTCCGATGCATCCGTCTGTGCGTTTATGCAGCATCCCTGACCCCTTGTTATTCGATTTAATAGTAATTATTTAATCCTGATTTAATGTAAAATATTTTGGGTACCCATTTTTCGATCGACTGATGCGCCCATGCATCCATACCCACATCGTCCCAAACACGCGCGTTCACTAGCTATGCATGTGCGCTTCAAATTAACACCGGTTTCGTTGCCGTCCGATGCATCCGTCTGTGCGTTTATGCAGCATCCCTGACCCCTTGTTATTCGATTTAATAGTAATTATTTAATCCTGATTTAATGTAAAATATTTTGGGTACCCATTTTTCGATCGACTGATGCGCCCATGCATCTATACCCACATCGTCCCAAACACGCGCGTTCACTAGCTATGCATGTGCGCTTCAAATTAACACCGGTTTCGTTGCCGTCCGATGCATCCGTCTGTGCGTTTATGCAGCATCCCTGACCCCTTGTTATTCGATTTAATAGTAATTATTTAATCCTGATTTAATGTAAAATATTTTGGGTACCCATTTTTCGATCGACTGATGCGCCCATGCATCCATACCCACATCGTCCCAAACACGCGCGTTCACTAGCTATGCATGTGCGCTTCAAATTAACACCGGTTTCGTTGCCGTCCGATGCGACCGTCTGTGCGTTTATGCATCATCCCTGACCCCTTGTTATTCGATTTAATAGTAATTATTTAATCCTGATTAAATGTAAAATATTTTGTGTACCCATTTTTCGATCGACTGATGCGCCCATGCATCCATACCCACATCGTCCCAAACACGTGCGTTCACTAGCTATGCATGTGCGCTTCAAATTAACACCGGTTTCGTTGCCGTCCGATGCATCCGTCTGTGCGTTTATGCAGCATCCCTGATCCCTTGTTATTCGATTTAATAGTAATTATTTAATCCTGATTTAATGTTAAATATTTTGAGTACCCATTTTTCGATCGACTGATGCGCCCATGCATCCATACCCACATCGTCCCAAACACGCACGTTCACTAGCTATGCATGTGCGCTTCAAATTAACACCGGTTTCGTTGCCGTCCGATGCATCCGTCTGTGCGTTTATGCAGCATCCCTGACCCCTTGTAATTCGATTTAATAGTAATTATTTAATCCTGATTTAATGTAAAATATTTTGGGTACCCATTTTTCGATCGACTGATGCGCCCATGCATCCATACCCACATCGTCCCAAACACGCACGTTCACTAGCTATGCATGTGCGCTTCAAATTAACACCGGTTTCGTTGCCGTCCGATGCATCCGTCTGTGCGTTTATGCAGCATCCCTGACCCCTTGTAATTCGATTTAATAGTAATTATTTAATCCTGATTTAATGTAAAATATTTTGGGTACCCATTTTTCGATCGACTGATGCGCCCATGCATCCATACCCACATCGTCCCAAACACGCGCGTTCACTAGCTATGCATGTGAGCTTCAAATTAACACCGGTTTCGTTGCCGTCCGATGCATCCGTCTGTGCGTTTATGCAGCATCCCTGACCCCTTGTTATTCGATTTAATAGTAATTATTTAATCCTGATTTAATGTAAAATATTTTGGGTACCCATTTTTCGATCGACTGATGCGCCCATGCATCCATACCAACATCGTCCCAAACACGTGCGTTCACTATCTATGCATGTGCGCTTCAAATTAACACCGGTTTCGTTGCCGTCCGATGCATCCGTCTGTGCGTTTATGCAGCATCCCTGACCCCTTGTTATTCGATTTAATAGTAATTATTTAATCCTGATTTAATGTAAAATATTTTGGGTACACATTTTTCGATCGACTGATGCGCCCATGCATCTATACCCACATCGTCCCAAACACGCGCGTTCACTAGCTATGCATGTGCACTTCAAATTAACACCGGTTTCGTTGCCGTCCGATGCATCCGTCTGTGCGTTTATGCAGCATCCCTGACCCCTTGTTATTCGATTTAATAGTAATTATTTAATCCTGATTTAATGTAAAATATTTTGGGTACCCATTTTTCGATCGACTGATGCGCCCATGCATCCATACCCACATCGTCCCAAACACGCGCGTTCACTAGCTATGCATGTGCGCTTCAAATTAACACCGGTTTCGTTGCCGTCCGATGCATCCGTCTGTGCGTTTATGCAGCATCCCTGACCCCTTGTTATTCGATTTAATAGTAATTATTTAATCCTGATTTAATGTAAAATATTTTGGGTACCCATTTTTCGATCGACTGATGCGCCCATGCATCCATACCCACATCGTCCCAAACACGCGCGTTCACTAGCTATGCATGTGCGCTTCAAATTAACACCGGTTTCGTTGCCGTCCGATGCATCCGTCTGTGCGTTTATGCAGCATCCCTGACCCCTTGTTATTCGATTTAATAGTAATTATTTAATCCTGATTTAATGTAAAATATTTTGGGTACCCATTTTTCGATCGACTGATGCGCCCATGCATCTATACCCACATCGTCCCAAACACGCGCGTTCACTAGCTATGCATGTGCGCTTCAAATTAACACCGGTTTCGTTGCCGTCCGATGCATCCGTCTGTGCGTTTATGCAGCATCCCTGACCCCTTGTTATTCGATTTAATAGTAATTATTTAATCCTGATTTAATGTAAAATATTTTGGGTACCCATTTTTCGATCGACTGATGCGCCCATGCATCCATACCCACATCGTCCCAAACACGCGCGTTCACTAGCTATGCATGTGCGCTTCAAATTAACACCGGTTTCGTTGCCGTCCGATGCGACCGTCTGTGCGTTTATGCATCATCCCTGACCCCTTGTTATTCGATTTAATAGTAATTATTTAATCCTGATTAAATGTAAAATATTTTGTGTACCCATTTTTCGATCGACTGATACGCCCATGCATCCATACCCACATCGTCCCAAACACGTGCGTTCACTAGCTATGCATGTGCGCTTCAAATTAACACCGGTTTCGTTGCCGTCCGATGCATCCGTCTGTGCGTTTATGCAGCATCCCTGATCCCTTGTTATTCGATTTAATAGTAATTATTTAATCCTGATTTAATGTTAAATATTTTGAGTACCCATTTTTCGATCGACTGATGCGCCCATGCATCCATACCCACATCGTCCCAAACACGCACGTTCACTAGCTATGCATGTGCGCTTCAAATTAACACCGGTTTCGTTGCCGTCCGATGCATCCGTCTGTGCGTTTATGCAGCATCCCTGACCCCTTGTAATTCGATTTAATAGTAATTATTTAATCGTGATTTAATGTAAAATATTTTGGGTACCCATTTTTCGATCGACTGATGCGCCCATGCATCCATACCCACATCGTCCCAAACACGCGCGTTCACTAGCTATGCATGTGAGCTTCAAATTAACACCGGTTTCGTTGCCGTCCGATGCATCCGTCTGTGCGTTTATGCAGCATCCCTGACCCCTTGTTATTCGATTTAATAGTAATTATTTAATCCTGATTTAATGTAAAATATTTTGGGTACCCATTTTTCGATCGACTGATGCGCCCATGCATCCATACCAACATCGTCCCAAACACGTGCGTTCACTATCTATGCATGTGCGCTTCAAATTAACACCGGTTTCGTTGCCGTCCGATGCATCCGTCTGTGCGTTTATGCAGCATCCCTGACCCCTTGTTATTCGATTTAATAGTAATTATTTAATCCTGATTTAATGTAAAATATTTTGGGTACACATTTTTCGATCGACTGATGCGCCCATGCATCTATACCCACATCGTCCCAAACACGCGCGTTCACTAGCTATGCATGTGCACTTCAAATTAACACCGGTTTCGTTGCCGTCCGATGCATCCGTCTGTGCGTTTATGCAGCATCCCTGACCCCTTGTTATTCGATTTAATAGTAATTATTTAATCCTGATTTAATGTAAAATATTTTGGGTACCCATTTTTCGATCGACTGATGCGCCCATGCATCCATACCCACATCGTCCCAAACACGCGCGTTCACTAGCTATGCATGTGCGCTTCAAATTAACACCGGTTTCGTTGCCGTCCGATGCATCCGTCTGTGCGTTTATGCAGCATCCCTGACCCCTTGTTATTCGATTTAATAGTAATTATTTAATCCTGATTTAATGTAAAATATTTTGGGTACCCATTTTTCGATCGACTGATGCGCCCATGCATCCATACCAACATCGTCCCAAACACGTGCGTTCACTATCTATGCATGTGCGCTTCAAATTAACACCGGTTTCGTTGCCGTCCGATGCATCCGTCTGTGCGTTTATGCAGCATCCCTGACCCCTTGTTATTCGATTTAATAGTAATTATTTAATCCTGATTTAATGTAAAATATTTTGGGTACACATTTTTCGATCGACTGATGCGCCCATGCATCTATACCCACATCGTCCCAAACACGCGCGTTCACTAGCTATGCATGTGCACTTCAAATTAACACCGGTTTCGTTGCCGTCCGATGCATCCGTCTGTGCGTTTATGCAGCATCCCTGACCCCTTGTTATTCGATTTAATAGTAATTATTTAATCCTGATTTAATGTAAAATATTTTGGGTACCCATTTTTCGATCGACTGATGCGCCCATGCATCCATACCCACATCGTCCCAAACACGCGCGTTCACTATCTATGCATGTGCGCTTCAAATTAACACCGGTTTCGTTGCCGTCCGATGCATCCGTCTGTGCGTTTATGCAGCATCCCTGACCCCTTGTTATTCGATTTAATAGTAATTATTTAATCCTGATTTAATGTAAAATATTTTGGGTACCCATTTTTCGATCGACTGATGCGCCCATGCATCCATACCCACATCGTCCCAAACACGCGCGTTCACTAGCTATGCATGTGCGCTTCAAATTAACACCGGTTTCGTTGCCGTCCGATGCATCCGTCTGTGCGTTTATGCAGCATCCCTGACCCCTTGTTATTCGATTTAATAGTAATTATTTAATCCTGATTTAATGTAAAATATTTTGGGTACCCATTTTTCGATCGACTGATGCGCCCATGCATCCATACCCACATCGTCCCAAACACGCGCGTTCACTAGCTATGCATGTGCGCTTCAAATTAACACCGGTTTCGTTGCCGTCCGATGCATCCGTCTGTGCGTTTATGCAGCATCCCTGACCCCTTGTTATTCGATTTAATAGTAATTATTTAATCCTGATTTAATGTAAAATATTTTGGGTACCCATTTTTCGATCGACTGATGCGCCCATGCATCTATACCCACATCGTCCCAAACACGCACGTTCACTAGCTATGCATGTGCGCTTCAAATTAACACCGGTTTCGTTGCCGTCCGATGCATCCGTCTGTGCGTTTATGCAGCATCCCTGACCCCTTGTAATTCGATTTAATAGTAATTATTTAATCGTGATTTAATGTTAAATATTTTGGGTACCCATTTTTCGATCGACTGATGCGCCCATGCATCCATACCCACATCGTCCCAAACACGCGCGTTCACTAGCTATGCATGTGAGCTTCAAATTAACACCGGTTTCGTTGCCGTCCGATGCATCCGTCTGTGCGTTTATGCAGCATCCCTGACCCCTTGTTATTCGATTTAATAGTAATTATTTAATCCTGATTTAATGTAAAATATTTTGGGTACCCATTTTTCGATCGACTGATGCGCCCATGCATCCATACCAACATCGTCCCAAACACGTGCGTTCACTATCTATGCATGTGCGCTTCAAATTAACACCGGTTTCGTTGCCGTCCGATGCATCCGTCTGTGCGTTTATGCAGCATCCCTGACCCCTTGTTATTCGATTTAATAGTAATTATTTAATCCTGATTTAATGTAAAATATTTTGGGTACCCATTTTTCGATCGACTGATGCGCCCATGTATCCATACCCACATCGTCCCAAACACGCGCGTTCACTAGCTATGCATGTGCGCTTCAAATTAACACCGGTTTCGTTGCCGTCCGATGCATCCGTCTGTGCGTTTATGCAGCATCCCTGACCCCTTGTTATTCGATTGAATAGTAATTATTTAATCGTGATTTAATGTAAAATATTTTGGGTACCCATTTTTCGATCGACTGATGCGCCCATGCATCTATACCCACATCGTCCCAAACACGCGCGTTCACTAGCTATGCATGTGCGCTTCAAATTAACACCGGTTTCGTTGCCGTCCGATGCATCCGTCTGTGCGTTTATGCAGCATCCCTGACCCCTTGTTATTCGATTTAATAGTAATTATTTAATCCTGATTTAATGTAAAATATTTTGGGTACCCATTTTTCGATCGACTGATGCGCCCATGCATCCATACCCACATCGTCCCAAACACGCGCGTTCACTAGCTATGCATGTGCGCTTCAAATTAACACCGGTTTCGTTGCCGTCCGATGCATCCCTCTGTGCGTTTATGCAGCATCCCTGACCCCTTGTTATTCGATTTAATAGTAATTATTTAATCCTGATTTAATGTAAAATATTTTGGGTACCCATTTTTCGATCGACTGATGCGCCCATGCATCCATACCCACATCGTCCCAAACACGCGCGTTCACTAGCTATGCATGTGCGCTTCAAATTAACACCGGTTTCGTTGCCGTCCGATGCATCCGTCTGTGCGTTTATGCAGCATCCCTGACCCCTTGTTATTCGATTTAATAGTAATTATTTAATCCTGATTTAATGTAAAATATTTTGGGTACCCATTTTTCGATCGACTGATGCGCCCATGCATCCATACCCACATCGTCCCAAACACGCGCGTTCACTAGCTATGCATGTGCGCTTCAAATTAACACCGGTTTCGTTGCCGTCCGATGCATCCGTCTGTGCGTTTATGCAGCATCCCTGACCCCTTGTTATTCGATTTAATAGTAATTATTTAATCCTGATTTAATGTAAAATATTTTGGGTACCCATTTTTCGATCGACTGATGCGCCCATGCATCCATACCCACATCGTCCCAAACACGCGCGTTCACTAGCTATGCATGTGCGCTTCAAATTAACACCGGTTTCGTTGCCGTCCGATGCATCCGTCTGTGCGTCTATGCAGCATCCCTGACCCCTTGTTATTCGATTTAATAGTAATTATTTAATCCTGATTTAATGTAAAATATTTTGGGTACCCATTTTTCGATCGACTGATGCGCCCATGCATCCATACCCACATCGTCCCAAACACGCGCGTTCACTAGCTATGCATGTGTGCTTCAAATTAACACCGGTTTCGTTGCCGTCCGATGCATCCGTCTGTGCGTTTATGCAGCATCCCTGACCCCTTGTTATTCGATTTAATAGTAATTATTTAATCCTGATTTAATGTAAAATATTTTGGGTACCCATTTTTCGATCGACTGATGCGCCCATGCATCCATACCCACATCGTCCCAAACACGCGCGTTCACTAGCTATGCATGTGCGCTTCAAATTAACACCGGTTTCGTTGCCGTCCGATGCATCCGTCTGTGCGTTTATGCAGCATCCCTGACCCCTTGTTATTCGATTTAATAGTAATTATTTAATCCTGATTTAATGTAAAATATTTTGGGTACCCATTTTCGATCGACTGATGCGCCCATGCATCCATACCCACATCGTCCCAAACACGTGCGTTCACTAGCTATGCATGTGCGCTTCAAATTAACACCGGTTTCGTTGCCGTCTGATGCATCCCTCTGTGCGTTTATGCAGCATCCCTGACCCCTTGTTATTCGATTTAATAGTAATTATTTAATCCTGATTTAACGTAAAATATTTTCGGTACACATTTTTCGATCGACTGATGCGCCCATGCATCCATACCCACATCGTCCCAAACACGCGCGTTCACTAGCTATGCATGTGCGCTTCAAATTAACACCGGTTTCGTTGCCGTCCGATGCATCCGTCTGTGCGTTTATGCAGCATCCCTGACCCCTTGTTATTCGATTTAATAGTAATTATTTAATCCTGATTTAATGTAAAATATTTTGGGTACCCATTTTTCGATCGACTGATGCGCCCATGCATCCATACCCACATCGTCCCAAACACGCGCGTTCACTAGCTATGCATGTGCGCTTCGAATTAACACCGGTTTCGTTGCCGTCCGATGCATCCGTCTGTGCGTTTATGCAGCATCCCTGACCCCTTGTTATTCGATTTAATAGTAATTATTTAATCCTGATTTAATGTAAAATATTTTGGGTACCCATTTTTCGATCGACTGATGCGCCCATGCATCCATACCCACATCGTCCCAAACACGCGCGTTCACTAGCTATGCATGTGCGCTTCAAATTAACTCCGGTTTCGTTGCCGTCCGATGCATCCGTCTGTGCGTTTATGCAGCATCCCTGACCCCTTGTTATTCGATTTAATAGTAATTATTTAATCCTGATTTAATGTAAAATATTTTGGGTACCCATTTTTCGATCGACTGATGCGCCCATGCATCCATACCCACATCGTCCCAAACACGCGCGTTCACTAGCTATGCATGTGCGCTTCAAATTAACACCGGTTTCGTTGCCGTCCGATGCATCCCTCTGTGCGTTTATGCAGCATCCCTGACCCCTTGTTATTCGATTTAATAGTAATTTTTTAATCCTGATTTAATGTAAAATATTTTGGGTACCCATTTTTCGATCGACTGATGCGCCCATGCATCCATACCCACATCGTCCCAAACACGCGCGTTCACTAGCTATGCATGTGCGCTTCAAATTAACACCGGTTTCGTTGCCGTCCGATGCATCCGTCTGTGCGTTTATGCAGCATCCCTGACCCCTTGTTATTCGATTTAATAGTAATTATTTAATCCTGATTTAATGTAAAATATTTTGGGTACCCATTTTTCGATCGACTGATGCGCCCATGCATCCATACCCACATCGTCCCAAACACGCGCGTTCACTAGCTATGCATGTGCGCTTCAAATTAACACCGGTTTCGTTGCCGTCCGATGCATCCGTCTGTGCGTTTATGCAGCATCTCTGACCCCTTGTTATTCGATTTAATAGTAATTATTTAATCCTGATTTAATGTTGAATATTTTGGGTACCCATTTTTCGATCGACTGATGCGCCCATGCATCCATACCCACATCGTCCCAAACACGCGCGTTCACTAGCTATGCATGTGCGCTTCAAATTAACACCGGTTTCGTTGCCGTCCGATGCATCCCTCTGTGCGTTTATGCAGCATCCCTGACCCCTTGTTATTCGATTTAATAGTAATTATTTAATCCTGATTTAATGTAAAATATTTTGGGTACCCATTTTTCGATCGACTGATGCGCCCATGCATCCATACCCACATAGTCCCAAACACGCGCGTTCACTAGCTATGCATGTGAGCTTCAAATTAAAACCGGTTTCGTTGCCGTCCGATGCATCCGTCTGTGCGTTTATGCAGCATCCCTGACCCCTTGTTATTCGATTTAATAGTAATTATTTAATCCTGATTTAATGTAAAATATTTTGGGTACCCATTTTTCGATCGACTGATGCGCCCATGCATCCATACCCACATCGTCCCAAACACGCGCGTTCACTAGCTATGCATGTGCGCTTCAAATTAACACCGGTTTCGTTGCCGTCCGATGCATCCGTCTGTGCGTTTATGCAGCATCCCTGACCCCTTGTTATTCGATTTAATAGCAATTATTTAATCCTGATTTAATGTAAAATATTTTGGGTACCCATTTTTCGATCGACTGATGCGCCCATGCATCCATACCAACATCGTCCCAAACACGTGCGTTCACTAGCAATGCATGTGCGCTTCAAATTAACACCGGTTTTGTTGCCGTCCGATGCATCCGTCTGTGCGTTTATGCAGCATCCCTGACCCCTTGTTATTCGATTTAATAGTAATTATTTAATCCTGATTTAATGTAAAATATTTTAGGTACCCATTTTTCGATCGACTGATGCGCCCAATTATCCATACCCACATCGTCCCAAACACGCGCGTTCACTAGCTATGCATGTGCGCTTCAAATTAACACCGGTTTCGTTGCCGTCCGATGCATCCGTCTGTGCGTTTATGCAGCATCCATGACCCCTTGTTATTCGATTTAATAGTTATTATTTAATCCTGATTTAATGTAAAATATTTTGGGTACCCATTTTTCGATCGACTGATGCGCCCATGCATCCATACCCACATCGTCCCAAACACGCGCGTTCACTAGCTATGCATGTGCGCTTCAAATTAAAACCGGTTTCGTTGCCGTCCGATGCATCCGTCTGTGCGTTTATGCAGCATCCCTGACCCCTTGTTATTCGATTTAATAGTAATTATTTAATCCTGATTTAATGTAAAATATTTTGGGTACCCATTTTTCGATCGACTGATGCGCCCATGCATCCATACCCACATCGTTCCAAACACGGGCGTTCACTAACTATGCATGTGCGCTTCAAATTAACACCGGTTTTGTTGCCGTCCGATGCATCCCTCTGTGCGTTTATGCAGCATCCCTGACCCCTTGTTATTCGATTTAATAGTAATTATTTAATCCTGATTTAATGTAAAATATTTAGGGTACCCATTTTTCGATCGACTGATGCGCCCATGCATCCATACCCACATCGACCCAAACACGCGCGTTCACTAGCTATGCATGTGCGCTTCAAATTAACACCGGTTTCGTTGCCGTCCGATGCATCCGTCTGTGCGTTTATGCAGCATCCCTGACCCCTTGTTATTCGATTTAATAGTAATTATTTAATCCTGATTTAATGTAAAATATTTTGGGTTCCCATTTTTCGATCGACTGATGCGCCCATGCATCCATACCCACATCGTCCCAAACACGCGCGTTCACTAGCTATGCATGTGCGCTTCAAATAAACACCGGTTTCGTTGCCGTCCGATGCATCCGTCTGTGCGTTTATGCAGCATCCCTGACCCCTTGTTATTCGATTTAATAGTAATTATTTAATCCTGATTTAATGTAAAATATTTTGGGTACCCATTTTTCGATCGACTGATGCGCCCATGCATCCATACCCACATCGTCCCAAACACGCGCCTTCACTAGCAATGCATGTGCGCTTCAAATTAACACCGGTTTTGTTGCCGTCCGATGCATCCGTCTGTGCGTTTATGCAGCATCCCTGACCCCTTGTTATTCGATTTAATAGTAATTATTTAATCCTGATTTAATGTAAAATATTTTGGGTACCCATTTTTCAATCGACTGATGCGCCCATGCATCCATACCCACATCGTCCCAAACACGCGCGTTCACTAGCTATGCATGTGCGCTTCAAATTAACACCGGTTTCGTTGCCGTCCGATGCATCCGTCTGTGCGTTTATGCAGCATCCCTGACCCCTTGTTATTCGATTTAATAGTAATTATTTCATCCTGATTTAATGTAAAATATTTTGGGTACCCATTTTTCGATCGACTGATGCGCCCATGCATCCATACCCACATCGTCCCAAACACGCGCGTTCACTAGCTATGCATGTGCGCTTCAAATTAACACCGGTTTCGTTGCCGTCCGATGCATCCCTCTGTGCGTTTATGCAGCATCCCTGACCCCTTGTTATTCGATTTAATAGTAATTATTTAATCCTGATTTAATGTAAAATATTTTGGGTACCCATTTTTCGATCGACTGATGCGCCCATGCATCCATACCCACATCGTCCCAAACACGCGCGTTCACTAGCTATGCATGTGCGCTTCAAATTGACACCGGTTTCGTTGCCGTCCGATGCATCCGTCTGTGCGTTTATGCAGCATCCCTGACCCCTTGTTATTCGATTTAATAGTAATTATTTAATCCTGATTTAATGTAAAATATTTTGGGTACCCATTTTTCGATCGACTGATGCGCCCATGCATTCATACCCACATCGTCCCAAACACGCGCGTTCACTAGCTATGCATGTGCGCTTCAAATTAACACCGGTTTCGTTGCTGTCCGATGCATCCGTCTGTGCGTTTATGCAGCACCCCTGACCCCTTGTTATTCGATTTAATAGTAATTATTTAATCCTGATTTAATGTAAAATATTTTGGGTACCCATTTTTCCATCGACTGATGCGCCCATGCATCCATACCCACATCGTCCCAAACACGCGCGTTCACTAGCTATGCATGTGCGCTTCAAATTAACACCGGTTTCGTTGCCGTCCGATGCATCCGTCTGTGCGTTTATGCAGCATCCCTGACCCCTTGTTATTCGATTTAATAGTAATTATTTAATCCTGATTTAATGTAAAATATTTTGGGTACCCATTTTTCGATCGACTGATGCGCCCATGCATCCATACCCACATCGTCCCAAACACGCGCGTTCACTAGCTATGCATGTGCGCTTCAAATTAACACCGGTTTCGTTGCCGTCCGATGCATCCGTCTGTGCGTTTATGCAGCATCCCTGACCCCTTGTTATTCGATTTAATAGTAATTATTTAATCCTGATTTAATGTAAAATATTTTGGGTACCCATTTTTCGATCGACTGATGCGCCCATGCATCCATACCCACATCGTCCCAAACACGCGCGTTCACTAGCTATGCATGTGCGCTTCAAATTAACACCGGTTTCGTTGCCGTCCGATGCATCCGTCTGTGCGTTTATGCAGCATCCCTGACCCCTTGTTATTCGATTTAATAGTAATTATTTAATCCTGATTTAATGTAAAATATTTTGGGTACCCATTTTTCGATCGACTGATGCGCCCATGCATCCATACCCACATCGTCCCAAACACGCGCGTTCACTAGCTATGCATGTGCGCTTCAAATTAACAACGGTTTCGTTGCCGTCCGATGCATCCGTCTGTGCGTCTATGCAGCATCCCTGACCCCTTGTTATTCGATTTAATAGTAATTATTTAATCCTGATTTAATGTAAAATATTTTGGGTACCCATTTTTCGATCGACTGATGCGCCCATGCATCCATACCCACATCGTCCCAAACACGCGCGTTCACTAGCTATGCATGTGCGCTTCAAATTAACACCGGTTTCGTTGCCGTCCGATGCATCCGTCTGTGCGTTTATGCAGCATCCCTGACCCCTTGTTATTCGATTTAATAGTAATTATTTAATCCTGATTTAATGTAAAATATTTTGGGTACCCATTTTTCGATCGACTGATGCGCCCATGCATCCATACCCACATCGTCCCAAACACGCGCGTTCACTAGCTATGCATGTGCGCTTCAAATTAACACCGGTTTCGTTGCCGTCCGATGCATCCGTCTGTGCGTTTATGCATCATCCCTGACCCCTTGTTATTCGATTTAATAGTAATTATTTAATCCTGATTTAATGTAAAATATTTTGGGTACCCATTTTCGATCGACTGATGCGCCCATGCATCCATACCCACATCGTCCCAAACACGTGCGTTCACTAGCTATGCATGTGCGCTTCAAATTAACACCGGTTTCGTTGCCGTCTGATGCATCCCTCTGTGCGTTTATGCAGCATCCCTGACCCCTTGTTATTCGATTTAATAGTAATTATTTAATCCTGATTTGACGTAAATTATTTTCGGTACACATTTTTCGATCGACTGATGCGCCCATGCATCCATACCCACATCGTCCCAAACACGCGCGTTCACTAGCTATGCATGTGCGCTTCAAATTAACACCGGTTTCGTTGCCGTCCGATGCATCCGTCTGTGCGTTTATGCAGCATCCCTGACCCCTTGTTATTCGATTTAATAGTAATTATTTAATCCTGATTTAATGTAAAATATTTTGGGTACCCATTTTTCGATCGACTGATGCGCCCATGCATCCATACCCACATCGTCCCAAACACGCGCGTTCACTAGCTATGCATGTGCGTTTCGAATTAACACCGGTTTCGTTGCCGTCCGATGCATCCGTCTGTGCGTTTATGCAGCATCCCTGACCCCTTGTTATTCGATTTAATAGTAATTATTTAATCCTGATTTAATGTAAAATATTTTGGGTACCCATTTTTCGATCGACTGATGCGCCCATGCATCCATACCCACATCGTCCCAAACACGCGCGTTCACTAGCTATGCATGTGCGCTTTAAATCAACACCGGTTTCGTTGCCGTCCGATGCATCGTCTGTGCGTTTATGCAGCATCCCTGACCCCTTGTTATTCGATTTAATAGTAATTATTTAATCCTGATTTAATGTAAAATATTTTGGGTACCCATTTTTCGATCGACTGATGCGCCCATGCATCCATACCCACATCGTCCCAAACACGCGCGTTCACTAGCTATGCATGTGCGCTTCAAATTAACACCGGTTTCGTTGCCGTCCGATGCATCCCTCTGTGCGTTTATGCAGCATCCCTGACCCCTTGTTATTCGATTTAATAGTAATTATTTAATCCTGATTTAATGTAAAATATTTTGGGTACCCATTTTTCGATCGACTGATGCGCCCATGCATCCATACCCACATCGTCCCAAACACGCGCGTTCACTAGCTATGCATGTGCGCTTCAAATTAACACCGGTTTCGTTGCCGTCCGATGCATCCGTCTGTGCGTTTATGTAGCATCCCTGACCCCTTGTTATTCGATTTAATAGTAATTATTTAATCCTGATTTAATGTAAAATATTTTGGGTTCCCATTTTTCGATCGACTGATGCGCCCATGCATCCATACCCACATCGTCCCAAACACGCGCGTTCACTAGCTATGCATGTGCGCTTCAAATAAACACCGGTTTCGTTGCCGTCCGATGCATCCGTCTGTGCGTTTATGCAGCATCCCTGACCCCTTGTTATTCGATTTAATAGTAATTATTTAATCCTGATTTAATGTAAAATATTTTGGGTACCCATTTTTCGATCGACTGATGCGCCCATGCATCCATACCCACATCGTCCCAAACACGCGCCTTCACTAGCAATGCATGTGCGCTTCAAATTAACACCGGTTTTGTTGCCGTCCGATGCATCCGTCTGTGCGTTTATGCAGCATCCCTGACCCCTTGTTATTCGATTTAATAGTAATTATTTAATCCTGATTTAATGTAAAATATTTTGGGTACCCATTTTTCGATCGACTGATGCGCCCATGCATCCATACCCACATCGTCCCAAACACGCGCGTTCACTAGCTATGCATTTGCGCTTCAAATTAACACCGGTTTCGTTGCCGTCCGATGCATCCGTCTGTGCGTTTATGCAGCATCCCTGACCCCTTGTTATTCGATTTAATAGTAATTATTTAATCCTGATTTAATGTAAAATATTTTGGGTACCCATTTTTCGATCGACTGATGCGCCCATGCATCCATACCCACATCGCCCCAAACACGCGCGTTCACTAGCTATGCATGTGCGCTTCAAAGTAACACCGGTTTCGTTGCCGTCCGATGCATCCCTCTGTGCGTTTATGCAGCATCCCTGACCCCTTGTTATTCGATTTAATAGTAATTATTTAATCCTGATTAACGTAAAATATTTTGGGTACCCATTTTTCGATAGACTGATGCGCCCATGCATCCATACCCACATCGTCCCAAACACGCGCGTTCACTATCTATGCATGTGCGCTTCAAATTAACACCGGTTTCGTTGCCGTCCGATGCATCCGTCTGTGCGTTTATGCAGCATCCCTGACCCCTTGTTATTCGATTTAATAGTAATTATTTAATCCTGATTTAATGTAAAATATTTTGGTATCCATTTTTCGATCGACTGATGCGCCCATGCATCCATACCCACATCGTCCCAAACACGCGTGTTCACTAGCTATGCATGTGCGCTTCAAATTAACACCGGTTTCGTTGCCGTCCGATGCATCCGTCTGTGCGTTTATGCAGCATCCCTGACCCCTTGTAATTCGATTTAATAGTAATTATTTAATCCTGATTTAATGTAAAATATTTTGGGTACCCATTTTTCGATCGACTGATGCGCCCAAGCACCCATACCCACATCGTCCCAAACACGCGCGTTCACTAGCTATGCATGTGCGCTTCAAATTAACACCGGTTTCGTTGCCGTCCGATGCATCCGTCTGTGCGTTTATGCAGCATCCCTGACCCCTTGTTATTCGATTTAATAGTAATTATTTAATCCTGATTTAATGTAAAATATTTTTGGGTACCCATTTTTCGATCGACTGATGCGCCCATGCATCCATACCCACATCGTCCCAAACATGCGCGTTCACTAGCTATGCATGTGCGCTTCAAATTAACACCGGTTTTGTTGCCGTCCCATGCATACGTCTGCGCGTTTATGCAACAACCCTGACCCCTTGTTATTCGATTTAATAGTAATTATTTAATCCTGATTTAATGTAAAATATTTTGGGTACCCATTTTTCGATCGACTGATGCGCCCATGCATCCATACCCACATCGTCCCAAACACGTGCGTTCACTAGCTATGCATGTGCGCTTCAAATTAACACCGGTTTTGTTGCCGTCCGATGCATCCGCCTGTGCGTTTATGTAGCATCCCTGACCCCTTGTTATTCGATTTAATAGTTATTATTTAATCCTGATTTAATGCAAAATATTTTGGGTACCCATTTTTCGATCGACTGATGCGCCCATGCATCCATACCCACATCGTCCCAAACACGCGCGTTCACTAGCTATGCATGTGCGCTTCAAATTAACACCGGTTTCGTTGCCGTCCGATGCATCCGTCTGTGCGTTTATGCAGCATCCCTGACCCCTTGTTATTCGATTTAATAGTAATTTTTTAATCCTGATTTAATGTAAAATATTATGGGTACCCATTTTTCGATCGACTGATGCGCCCATGCATCCATACCCACATCGTCCCAAACACGCGCGTTCACTAGCTATGCATGTGCGCTTCAAATTAACACCGGTTTTGTTGCCGTCCGATGCATCCCTCTGTGCGTTTATGCAGCATCCCTGACCCCTTGTTATTCGATTTAATAGTAATTATTTAATCCTGATTCAATGTAAAATATTTTGGGTACCCATTTTTCGATCGACTGATGCGCCCATGCATCCATACCCACATCGTCCCAAACACGCGCGTTCACTAGCTATGCATGTGCGCTTCAAATTAACACCGGTTTCGTTGCCGTCCGATGCATCCGTCTGTGCGTTTATGCAGCATCCCTGACCCCTTGTTATTCGATTTAATAGTAATTATTTAATCCTGATTTAATGTAAAATATTTTGGGTACCCATTTTTCGATCGACTGATGCGCCCATGCATCCATACCCACATCGTCCCAAACACGCGCGTTCTCACACCAATAATACAACCACATCCCTTTCCTAGCCTCCAGTTACTATTCCACATAGGTTTACGATAATCTACCCATTGGTGGAAGACAAATGTCGGAAAGGATAATTGCCGCGGCCGGGGATCGAACCCGTGCGAATTTAGACCCCTGGTTTAGAAGTCCGGCGCGCTACCAGCTGCGCTATTTCCCCGGCGCCAGATATTCGATGGGTAGACCTAAACTGCCAAATATTCAACATGTAGGTACAAACTGCCAAATATTCAATGAGCCGCCTAATCAATTTCAGTTTATTCAGACCAATTGCGTAATCAAACGCTACACGCGTTAAGACATACAGCGGTTGTTCACTATCGAGCAGCGGATTGACTACATCGCTGACGTCAAACTAAACGTTTCTTATACAAAGATTTAATTAATGTTCTCGTGTTTTTCAACGTTTTTTCGTTACATTGAATATTTAAGTACTCTCTGTCAGAATGTACTAATTCGGGGATAGCTTTGCCCTAATAAGAGATTTTCCCTTTTGTTTTAATGTTTTCAGATGAAAATATTACAGTAGAAACAGAAACATTCATGAAAATAACCTTTAAATCAGCGTTAACTTGAAAATGGATTTTCTTCTGTAGGAAATGGATATTCTAGTAGTTTGAAAAGGATTAATAAATCACAGAATGTCTATTTTCAATAAAACAAAATTTTCATTGTGATAACATTCCAAACTATTTTATTATCCGTTGAAATATCTCCTTAAAAATACGATTATATTTAGGAAACGATTTGACTTTTCCTGGGAAACCGCAACAAGTAAACCAAGGAACATGTTTACTGATGAACGAGTTGACTGGCAACTCGCTTAAAGAGCGTTTTTTGATCTTGATTATACTCCCGAAAACAGGACATTGCGGGGTAAAATTCATTGCGCACAACTACCCTCAAAATTCTCTTGGTACGAAAGTGTATGTCGAGGAGGGTATCTCCATCAAAGGTCAAGCTCCAAGAAAAAATAGTTCGCACCTAAATTCATTTAATCGTATGCATGAAATTAAGCAGAGGTCTGGCACTAAGCTGGGCCTGATTTCAAGCCCTTTACTGTTATCTTAATATTCGAACAGTCAGACAAATGGAGCATATCTTTTTTTAACTATAATTTTTAACTATTTTAGGGTACAACGACCCTGGAAGTGATTCAAGACCGTATACTAGGTCGATACAAGTACCAATAGTATTCTGCAAACTTCGTAGGGTCACGTGATCCTTAACCCATCGATAACCATCACGTGCTGGTAACATAGAGACCAAAGGAAACCGAACTTTGTCGTCATTTCACCATATCAGGATATGTTGTTTACCATTGTGGACACATTACTTAATAGACTGAGATGGTTGTGTGTGATAATATCTTAATAGACCCAGTGGTTGAGGCGTGTTATATGATCACCCGGGCATCCGGCGCCATCATTTTCCGGAGCATAACTCCGTCCGATTACGGCCGATTGACTTGAACTTGGCAGATAATTATGTTCCTCTCATGTTAATGGAGTGCAGTGCAAAAAAAAGTTACTCTACCTAGCGTAATTGCTTAGTCATTTCCTTTTAATGATTTTCATATTTGATGATTCGGCAGTAGGCCTATAATTTACGGTGACCCGCTATAATCAACTTCTTTGTCGGATGACCTTGATATCCATTGATGTGAATAGATGAGAAAAGGTGAGGAACGAGCAAAAATCTTGTACCCGGGGACCCCAGATCTCGTTACCCACAAGTACACGAGTACTCGATGATTTCTGTCCATACATTGATAATATAAACTAAAAACACACGAATTTCTGTAAAGAGGTTTTAGATTTCAAATTTAGGCCGGGTATTAAGGCGCGAAAATCTTGCTAGTGTGTGACCCGCAAAAAAGAAGCCAGGATTATTTAAGTTATCTAATATTAGTCCGCAGGACCATCTGAAAATTAACTGTATTTTAACAGTCTTCAATTTCTTTCTGCAATTGATTCCAAAATGTAAATAGCGCAAATACTATTGTGGGGTAACGAGTAATGATTCAAAACGTGGGTAAGAGCGTTTTGGATACTCGCTATAGCACTAGAAGAAAATGTTTAGTTTGCAAGTTTCGTTTTAGCAGATGGACGGACGGGCGATTTAATCAATATGATCCAGATCTATAGATGCAACAGCATTAATAGTCGAAATAACTCGCTATCCTTTGCTTATTTCTTTTACTATTAAAGTTTGTGGAAAGTACTTTAAGTCATTGGGTGGAAGCGTCTTAAATGGGAACCTTATTGTGCAAGGCAGTAAGTTGACATATAATGAATGTTACACGACCGAGGTTCCGCCCTCTCGGATTGACGTCACAGCAGAATGTCTGGCGGATGGTAACTGGGCGTTTGATGACGTCAGATGTAAAAGTGAAGATTGTAAACTTGGGGGAGGGAATAACCGAAGGTGGTATCTATACAATGTCACGGTGAGTTATCGATTCCTAAATTTGTCCCTAATCGATAAGTTATTCCAGATTCTCCGACATTTATTAATTAATAGAACAGAACAGAATATTACTCGTTATATAGAATCGGGCATATCACAAATTCGTTCGATTTCGGTCCTTTTTCAGGTACTATTTAAAAGTCTGTGTCTTTTTTGTTGTTGTTTATTTTATTTTCTCCCGTACAAACTTCATCAAAAGTCCATTTTTTTCATCCGGGGAATCAACTCCGTTTCTTAACGTGAACATCATGAATTAGACAAATTGAATGGTTTTGGAATGATTTTTAGTGAAATTAAATGAGTGTGCGGAGCGCGTTTTGAATTTTTTTCAGTTGGTCAATATGACAAAATGGTACAAACTGTTTTCAAATAAATGTAATTCAAGTGAACGAGTAAAGCGGGATATAATCTAAAATAATTTTGCACAATTTTTCCAACCTTGAAAATAGGACAGGATTTTCTGGGGGGATATCTTTGAACGAACAAATTCTTTTCAGAATATCAAACAAACCACTGAACCACGAGAAGGCGAATGAGACTTGTACTTTTAACAATTTGACCTTGGTTAAATTTACAACACATGACAAACTCCTGTTTTATATAAGTTTGATAAAAGAACTTAGTAAGTAACTATTATTAATGCGTATAATTGAAATAAATACGATTATGTGAATCGTGTGATTTTCTAGTAATTCGCCATCTCAACCATCCATCTTATTTTCAATTTTGTTGTCATGCAGCTAAAAGCAATCCTCAAAGCAATGCCATCCTAAATTGAATCAAATGACAAACATAGATTCAAGAAGCTACTACTATCTCCGAAATCCTGCTCAGTCGAATAAAATTTTTATTGAAACATTCAGGTAAATAAATAAGTCCTGGTAGATTTCGAGATTGATTGTATACACGCAAATTAGGCCTTGACGTAATTTTATACATTACGTCATTACGTCGCGATCTGTTTTTTTTTTTTTTTTTTTTTTTTTTAAATGCGAATCTGGTGAAATATTTTAAAACAGAAAGCGACACGAAATTTGAAAAGAAAAATGTGATTCGAGAACTCTTTTTTCAGACCCAACAGCCGAAGATCCGGTTTGTTTGAAAAATGGGCTATTTGAACGATTTCGAGGCGCTTTGAAGCTCACCTGAGCACGAACTGCTCAAGGTGAGCTATTATGATCGTCCAATGTCCGTCGTCCTCTATTTCTTTAAGGTAGTGGACCCATAATAGTTCCGCAACGTTTCTAATATCATGAACTTTAACAGTGTTAACAGAGGTTTCCTAATGATTTCATTAGGAAACCTCGGTTAACATTGTGAAAGATCACGAGTTCCGAAATGTTGCAGAACTATTATCGGTCCACTACCTTAAGCATGTTCTCCTCCTGAACCTGAACCAGTGGGCCAATCTTGGTGAAACTTGGTAGGTATGTTCCTTGGGTCAAGCACTACGAAAATTGTTCAAATGAATGAAATCCATCCTTAACTCTCCCTTTTCCCTTAACAAAAAGGGTGAAAATAGGACAACCTTCAAAATTTTCTTTTCTGAAACGGAAAGGCAGACAGCTTTCATATTTGGTATGTAGCATCATCTAGTGGGTCTCTACCAAACTTGCTCATATCGAGACCCTGGGGTCATATTTGGGCTCAAATCGGGCGCAACCCTTTTTACCTAGAATCAAAGAGCAAAAATATTTAAAAAAAAATCTTCATCTCTGAGACCAAAGGGCTGACAGCTTTCATATTTGATATGAAGCATCATCTAGTGGACTTCATCTAAGTTTGTCCATAACAACATATTTGGACTTCGCCCGAGCACTAACCTTTTTACATGGAATCAAAGAGCGAAAAGTATTCAAAAATCTTCTTCTCTGAAACCAGAAGGCAGACAGCTTTCATATTTGGTATGTAGCAGCATCAAGTGGACATCTACCAAGTTTGCTCAAATCAAGACCCTAGGGTCAAATTTGGGCTCAAATCGGGCGCAACCCTTTTCACATAGAATCAAAAAGTGAAATTCTTCAAAAATCTTCTCTGAAACCAGAAGGCAGATAACTTATCTATTTTGCATGTAGCATCATCTAGTCGACCTCTATGAAGTTTGTTCATATCAAGACCCTAGAATTATATTTTGGTTCCACCTGGGCCCAACCCTTTTTACATAGAATCAAAAAGTGAAAATTCTTCAAAAAGCTTCTTCTCTGGAACCAGAAGGCAGAAAGCTTTCATATTTGGTATGAAGCATCATCGAAAGGACCTCTACCAAGTGTGTTCATATCAAGACCCTGGTATCATATTTTGGGTGCAACCTGTGATTTTCCAGGGGTCAAAGAGACTCAGGTGAGTGATCTAGGACCATCATGGTCCCCTTGATTAACTTTTTTTAACGTTTAATGGGGATTGGACTGAGTATTAGGAATGAATTATTGTAACTCTGAAACAACCCTAAAATAACAAGAGGGCCTTTGGCCCTGGTCCGCTCACCTGAGTCAAAGCACCTAAGGGTAACTTGCATTTCTTTTGAAAAAGTTATTGAACTGTAACAAATTTATGTGTAAAGGAAAATAATCTTATGGTCAGACCAGTAAGATTCCACAGTCTCAGTTTTACTATTGCTGTTTGAAAATACAAGATCTAAAATGGAAATGTTATCAGTATTTGGTTTTTGCATGATCATTTTACAAGAGAATGTCTGGGATAACTTTAGTAATGCGCAGCTGGTGGCCCAACAGTTATAATTTTAGCTCTCATAATTAAGGTCTATGAACTGATCATCAGACAAATTCCAAAGCTGTACGGCTCCTCGTTCATCAGAAGAAGAATTTTAAAGATTTTCTTAAATTTCAACTTCAGTGCCATAGCAACCAAAGTTTTTCATAGATTTCAACTCTTTAAGCTATCTTGGAGGAGACCACCTATGAAACATTTCTGTAAAATTTGGAGAAAATTGGCCCAGTAGTTTAGGACAAGATGTCATTTAAAGAAATTGTTGATGGATGCCAGACGACAACCAAAGGACGGAAGCTGGACTTTGTGCTCAGGTGAGCTTAAAAAAAAAGTTCAAATGTTAAAATTGACCTGAAGTACTACCCTCTCCCCCCTGTTGCTCCGCACCTTGTGGCCCAACAATCATAATAGCTTTTTTTAATTAAGTTGTATGAGCTGATTATTCTATATCAAATGAAAAAACTGTAGGAAATCTGACTCAGTTAGAATTTTGAACAATTGTTAAATTTACCAAAAAGCACTACCCCCTCCCCTTGGGTCTCTGCTCCTGGTGACAAAACAATCATGACTATATCTATTTTGATTAAAGTATATGAGCCTATTCATATCTACAGTTCGAGAAAAGTTATTAAATATTGGATAAGGGTTATTAAACTGCCAGAATCAAGGTTGGTAAAATTGTCTTATAATATGTTATTATATTTTGATAGTCTTGGATATGTTAATTGGGTTAGTTATATAAGAGAAAACCTTTGTCTAAATGGCTTTGCTTATGTTTGGGAAGAACAAAACGTAGAAAATGAAAATGAATTTCTGTATTTGTATACAGAACGTCTCAAAGATATTTATCAACAAGAATGGAGGTCATCTTTTGTAGATAATATTAAACTTAGTCATTATTCACTATATAAAACTGATTCTGGGCTCGAACCATACTTATACATATTAGATGTAAAAAAATTTAGATCATGCTTTTCAATTTTAGACATTCATCTCACCCATTAATGGTGGAGACGGGAAGGCACCATAGCATCCCTAGAGAGTTTAGATTTTGCGTATATTGTGATGGTGAAGTGGAAGATGAAATTCATTTTCTGCTTCACTGTCCTTTATACGCTGATTTACGGGAATGTTATATTGAGAAGAAATTTATTCAATTCCAAATAATTATTCCCTCTACAATCTAATGTCATCCAAAAAAGAATGTATAATTCGGAATGTGGCTATGTTTATATATTATGCTTTAAAAAAACGAAAGACCTATGTACATGAACAAGAGAGATAAACAATTTTGCAAAATTTGTCACAATTAATTCGTACTTCATTAATGACGTTAATTATCATTACGATTTAATAATGCTAACAAACCTGTATGTATCTTGTCAGTCTAACCGTCAAACATTGATACACTGTATTTGTATTTATAAATCATGTATTGTACAAGGGCCGGTGGCCTATATATACAAATAAACGATTTGAATTTGAATTTGAATTTGATGACTCATGCCAAATTTAGAGCCTGTAAGATTCCTACTTCATAATCAGAAGAAGGTTTAAAATTTCAAAATTGACCCGAAATACTACCCTCTCCCCCAATGCTCTTTGCATGGTAGCCAAACATTCATAGTTATAGCTATGTAAAATAGGGTCTACAGTTAATAACATCGTGAATTGACATTCACCTCAATCTAAACCATTCTAAATCGATCACTCAGCGCTCTAATCATTCATTCCAAACACTCACTCAAACCATTCAAAAACGATCAAACCTACTGAAAAATATAGAATCAACAACATCATTCAAAATAAATTTTGACAGATAAAATTCGCGTTTTCACTGACATAATTCAAATAGTTAGCGCCTCATAGGTTCTTGAAGAAATTTGAAGCTGTGCACAGAACTTGTATGCACTTTTTTTATTAAAGGGAGGTAATCAATATCGCAAATTTTGTTCATCCCGAACAAAATTTGCAATATAGGATTACCCCCCCCCCCCCCATTAAAGTCACTCAAAACTCGCTCCTCACACTCATTCAATTTCATTCCTAAATCATTCCAAAATCATTCACCTTGTCAATTTCACGATGTTATTAACTGTATGAGCTGATCATCTGTGTCAAATATAAAGGTTGTAGGGATTCTGGTTCAGAAGAAGTAAGAAGGTTATGGATTTAAATTTTCTTTACAAAGTACTATGATTTTAGCTATTCTAATTATGGTCCATATACTGATCATCCTTGCCATTTTTCAAGTCTGTAGGGCACATGGTTTATCAGAAGAAGAAGGTTAAATATTTAAGAATTGCTCTGAAAAGCTACCCTCCCGCCCGCTGGTGCTCTGCACCTGGTGGCCAAACATTCATGATTTTAGCTATTTCAGATAAGGTCTATGAGCTGATTATTCATGTCAAAAATAAAGGCTTTAGGGATTCTGGTTCATCAGAAGAAGCGATCAAAGATTTCTAAATTTTCAACAAAGCACTACCCCCTCCCCCCCAGATGATCTGCACCTGGTGATCCAACAGTTATGATTTCAGCTATCTTAATTAAGGTTTACAAGTTGATCATCCATGCAAATTTTCAAGTCTGTAGGGCTCCTGGTTCCGAAGAAAAAGAAGGTTAAAGATTTCAAAATTTACCCAAAGTACTACCCCCCTCCCCCTGGTGTTCCGCACCTGATGGCCAAACAGATATAATTTTAGCTATTTTAATTCAGGTCTATGAACTGATCATCCATGCCTATTTTCAAGTCTGTAGGGCTCCTAGTTCCGAAGAAGAAGTAGGTTTAAGAGTATAAAATTTACCCAAAGTACCACCGCCTCCCCCCTGGTGCTCTGCACCTAGTGGCCCAACAGATATGATTTTAGCTTTTTTAATTCAGGTCTATGAACTGATCATCCATGCCAATTTTCAAGTCTGTAGGGCTCCTGGTTCCAAAGAAGAAGGAGGTTTAAGATTACAGAATTTTACCAAAAGTACTACCCCCTCCCCCCTGATGCTCCGCACCTCGTGGCCCAACAGATATGATTTTAGCTATATTAATTCAGGTCTATGAACTGATTATCCATGCCAATTTTCAAGTCTGTAGGGATCCAGGTTCCAAAGAAGAAGAAGGTTAAAGATTACAAAATTTACCCTAAGTTCTACCCCCCTCCCCCCTGTTGCTCCGCACCTGGTGGCCCAACAGATATGATTTTAGCTATATTAATTCAGGTCTATGAACTGATCATCCATATCAAATTTAAGTCTCAAGGACTCCTGGTTGAGGAGAAGAAGAATTTTTAAGATTTTCTTAAAATTTCATCTTTGGTTGCCATAGCAACCAGAGTTTTTCATGGATTTCAATTCTTTTAGCTTTTTTTGAAGGGGACCACCTAAGCAACATTTCTGTAAAATTTGGTGTTAATTGGCCCAGTAGTTTAGGACAAGATGTCGTTTAAAGAAATTGTTGACGGACACCGGACGACGGACGACGAACGACGGACGGACGCCGGAAAGGTGATCACAATAGCTAACATGAGCACTTCGTGCTCAGGTGAGCTAAAAAAATGAAAATAAAAAAAAACTCCTTTTACCATGACGTAGAATTGAGAAACAACAAAATGAATCCTAGAAATATTGCATGAACATCATGTCAGAAGTTCCACCCAGTTCGGTAGAGTCTTAGTGGAGGAATATATTTTGGCAGATTCGCTTACAGACATTAACATAGTGGACCCGTAATTTAGTTCCTCAACGTATCGGAAGTAATGAAATTTGAACTTGTTGATTGAGATTTCCTAGTGAAATGACTGGGAAACATCGGCTATTACTGCTCTCATTCATTACTTCCGTTGCGCTGCGGAACTATCCAGTACCTTAAGCTCCACGTTCCTCTGGTGATAGGCTTACACAGGCCACATACGTAAATTTTAGGGATAAATAATTACTATGTACTGTACTACGGAGAGTTTTATTAGACCTGCATGCTTCGTTGATGTATTTTTTTTTTTTTTTTTGTTGTTGTTGTTCTATTTGGGTATATAAACCCTACGATTTTCTTGATCAGGGACTTGTATTTTTGGCATACGTTACTCGTCCCACGACGTCTTTGGTTCTGAAATATACGATTACGGCTATGTTTCATTTTTGTTGTTCTTCTTATCCACAAACACTACAGTACAGCGTGTTGAGCCAATGTTGAGTGAATTTAGAGGAAGGTATCCAATACCGCTAGTTTTGTTCTGGATGAACAAAGTTAGCCATATTTATTACCTCCGACTCCTCCCTTGAATAAAATATATTCACTTTTCTATTTGTGTATCTTCGTAGCCCATACAGACACCACTTTAAAATGTACACCAGCAAATAAAATCGTAGAAAAGTTTATCGATTTGAATTATATATTGATTGCCTTTGATTTATTTCGAAATGTTTTCTAACGATTATGGATTGTTTTTGATCGATTTGAGTGAGTGTTACGAATAAATGAATGGAGTGAATGATCCAGAATGATTTTGATTGGAATGAGTGTCAATTTCATGATGTTCTTAACTGTATTCAATTTCATTCCAAAATCATTCAACTAGCCAATTTCCCTATGTTACTATTTGTATACTCTTCAAAACCAGAGGACCATGATGCTCCTTTATCGCTCACCTTCGTTTCTTTGTCATAATTGATAATTATCAATTTTTTCCAGCAAAAGTCATAGTTGCAATTTAATGATTTGCAAGAGTGTAAACAAGAAAAGTGATATATAGGCCCTTTTCCCCGTGATATGGCATGGATCCTTCCAATTTTCATTAGAGTTCATCCTTGTGACCTGGCCAACATTCTGACCAGGTTTCATGAAGATTGGGCCATATTTGTTGCCTCTAGAGTAAAAACAATAAAATTGTCATTTAGGCCCCATGTTCCCATGATATGGCATGGATCCTTCCCATTTTCAATATGGTTCATCCTTGTGACTTGACCAACATTCTGACCAAGTTTCATGAAGATTTGGCCATATTTGTGGTCTCTAGAGGGTAAACAAGAAAATTGTCAATAAGGCCCCTTTTTCCATGATATTGCATGGATCCTTCCCATTTTCAATAGGGTTCATCCTTGTGACCTGACAATGGATTATATTTGAGTGTTAACACTTAATTGTTGACGCCGGACGTCAGATGACAGAAGACACACAACCGACATTCAATGATCACAGAAACTCACCTTGAGCAAGATGTGCTCAGGTGAGCTAAAAAAGTCTACGGATGGACCAACAGACTGACAAGAGCAAAGCAATATCCCCTTTCCCTGAAATAATTTTCAGTCATACATGACGGCAGTAACATGAAAATAGGGCTGCCTGGTATTTATCACACCAATACTTCCATTACATCCTTTTCTATGCTTCACTTCAGTTCATTGGTGTCCAAAATGAGCCTGAGCGTGATGGTACCAACAATTTGACATCTAAGTGATGTGCAAACATTAAGTAATCCAGACGGTTGCTTAGTGTAATTAGAAGATTGGCTTAGAGTCTACAGATATTTTGAGACCTCATTTTTCTACTAATCTCATAGTGAAGACTCTGGTCAGACTGTGTGTAAGAATTGTTGGAAATGTTATGCAAAGGTTGAGATGATAATCATGTGTAACCACTAGGGAACAAACCCTCAACATTCCATGATTGAAGATCGATAGTCTAATGAACTACTATCGAAATGGCAGCAACAAAAGGAATGTCAAGTGTACAATACAAACATATTTTATTTTCACTGATAAGCCAAATCATATCTTGGGCTAACTACATAAAAACTCTCAAGCTGGTCGTACATAAGATTTTTTGCTGATAAACCTCATAAATTCATAGTTACACTCCATTAATATCCACAAACTGACAGAAAGAATAATGTCAAACTGGCTGTATGCAAGATTTTTTCTTATAAGCAAAATAAGATCATAGATTGCCTCCATAACATTTTTTGTAGCCAGTCAAATAACTTCTTGGCACTATTCCATAGCGGGGAATCATGTAACATAAGATATTAGAGCATGTGCGTGACATTTCCAACAGTTTCAAAAGTGTGCAAAGCGAACACTAAGGTCAGTCTGTGCATCCGCACAGTCTGACCAGAGTCTTCACTATGCAAATTATAGAAATATTGGGTAGACAGTAAGGCAATCTTCTAATTACACTATATAACTGTCTGTGCTGCTTATTGTTTGCATATCGATCGGGTGACAAATTGTTGGAAAAATCACACACAGGCTCATTTTTCAATTATTCTTCAGGTACTTGAAATATTTTGAATAAGAGAAGGCAAAGTATACAAGGAATTTACTGGATATGGTAGATCTTTGAATATCGCACATAAAAGAGTTATTGTCGACCAAGTAAATTTTTACTTAGTCGTCAATGACTTTTTTATCTGCAGATTATTTTAAAAAAGATCTGCCACATCCAGAAAAGTGGTAACATCTGTCCATCTTCTCTGCTTTTAACATAATTCAAATTGGTCACATATTGATAGAATTATTCACAATTTTCTGAAATTGTTGAGTCACGTGATTCTTCCCCTTGTACTCCATGAATTACTTCAAACTTTAATGAACACAAGTTATTTGCTGATAAGCCTCATACTTTCTTGAGTTGACATATCTGTTGCATCATAGTTGAACACAAGGCCATTAATGGTAGGAATTCATCTGATCCTTCCATCAAACATTTATCAAGAACCTACAAGACACAATTTTTTTTCTTTAGTACTCATCTGTTTATCATCAAGTTATACATGTGCTTATCGGTAGATTGTCTAACAAATTTTCATGTTTGACCTATTCATCAAATTACCAAGACACTTTTTGCCCATGTTTATATTTGAGATCTGGTCGCAGGAAAGGGGCTTTAATGTAACAAGATGTATTAGATTAAGTGCATCAAGAATATCCCTGAAACGGATTTTTCTTTTTCAAAATTTTGACCTTGAACTTTGAACTCGTCACATGACCTTGACCTTGGTATTGTGGATCCATTTCATTTAGATGTAAGATGGAAGGACAATGGAAAAATAAAATTCCAATATCTTTTTGATGTATTGGCATTAATCTTTCTTTTCACATAATGGCAGGGTTCAAACCTTCTTCAACAAAATTCCACGATATTTCCATGATTTTTCCATAATGTTGACCTGATTTTCCATGATCCTCTCTAAATGAAAAACAAGAGAAATCTCCATAAAACGTTTAGCACACGACAGACACGTAAACAGTAAACAGTGTACTAGTAAACCTATGTGTAACCGTAAAAGTAGTTACACAATGAAAAAATAAATACGGACTATAAAGTTATTTCTTAAAAAGAATATAAGCACCAATAGTAAACTTTGTTATTAAACGTATATTACGGGGGATGTTCCGAAAGATTTAGCGGACCTTTTGAAAAGAAACGAACATTACATTTTATTCATGTTTTGTTCAACTGCCAGATATTCGACAGATAGGCCTAAACTGCCAAATATTCAACGAGTACGCCTAAACTGCCAAATATTCAACAGGTAGGCCTTTACTGCCAAATATTCAACGTACAGGCCAAATCAATTTCATTCTATTCAAAGCTATTGCGTAATCAAACGCTACAAGCGTTAAGATATAGAGTGGTTGTTCAATACCGAGCAGCGGGTTGACAAACGTCGCTGACGTCAAACTAAATGTTTCTTAGACAAAAATCTTATCTATGTTCTTGTGTGTTTCAACGTTTTTTCGTTACATTTATTTAATTACTCTGTGTAATAAAGTACAAATTCGGTGATATCTATGCCCTTATTAGCGATTTTTCCATTTGTCTAAATGTTTTCACAAAAAATTATAACAGCAGAAACCAGAAACATTCATGAAAATTACCTTAAAATCAGGGTTTACTTGAAAATGAACTTTCTTTTGTATGAAAATGGATATTCTATTAGTTCGAAAAGGGTTAATAGATCGCAGGATGTCTATTTTCAAAATAAAAAAAGATAAAATTTCCATTATGATAACATTCCATACAATTTTTATAATCCGTTGAAATATCACCTTTAAAAAAACGATGATATTTTTGGAACGAGTTGACTATTCATGGGAAACCGCCGAGAAATGACTAAGGAACGATTTGACTGAGGAACGAATTGACTGGCTTAAAGAGCGTTTTATGTTCTTGATTATCATCTAAAGAAAACAGGACTTTGCGGGATAAAATTCATTGCATACAACTACCCTCAAAATTCTCTTGGTACGAAAGTGTATATCGAGTAGGGTACCTCAATCAAAGGTCAAACTCAAAGAAAAAAAATAGTTCGCACCTAATTCATTTAATTGTATGAATGAAAATTAGCAGAGGTCTGGCACTTAGCTGTGCCTGATTTCAAGCCGTACACTGTTATCTAAATATTCAAACAGTGAGACAAATGGAGCATATCTGTTTTTTTAACCGGACTATTTTGTACCCAGAAGTAACTCAAGACCGCAGACTTGATCGATACAAGAACCAATGATATTCTACAAACTTCGTAGAGTCACGTGTTCCTGAATTGCTGTTGCCTTTACCCAGTTGAAAATAAATCGATATAGGTTGCGATAACCACCACGTGCAGGTAACTTGTAGAGATCAAAAGGGATCGACCTTTGTCGTCATTTCACCATATCAGGATATGTTGTTAACAATTGCGTAACATTACCTTTTAGACTGAAATGCCTGTGTGTGCTAACTTGTTTATTATGAGTGATTTTTTTTTTACCTTTAGTCGCCGTTGAAATGTTGGTTTCATTTAAAAAAAAATGTTTTTTATATTATTTAAATTTTTATCAACCCGTTTAACTTCATGCAAGCATGTTTGTAAATTGTTTTTGTCTTTTGTGTTTCAGTTTTCATTGAAGAGTGTTAGAAAGCCTATTAGCGAGAAGTAAATCATTTTAATAAACTCGAAAATGACCAAATTTAATTCAATTCCCAAGAAAGTTATATGTGAAAAGAGCGTCATTTATTTTTTCATTTCCTGTAACACACATTTTTTACCCTTTTCCCGCATCATTTTCAAGGGCGTAACTCCCATAAATCAATTTACGCAAGTGCGTAAAAGAAATGATCATCTATTGAAAAATATCGTTGATGAATGATCATAACATCGAAACAACAGCTTATTGAAGTTGTAGTTACTACATTATGATTATTCACCAACTCTCAATTCATAGAAAGGGAACGGACGGAGGGCATTCATCTTTTTCACAGTTCACATATCGCCTTTAGTCTATACATTCTTTGGTTGTTGCATTCTAAGTGCGTATAAATTTCAAAGTCCTAGACGCGCCTATGATTTTTTTCGAGAATGAAAGTTTCCTTTATAATACTGCCCGTATTTTGATATTGTTCTGACATGGTCTGGAATATCTGACCCGTCCCGCGAAAGATGACTAACTGGAAACTACTTAAAATGAATATATGAAAAAGAGATGAATTCCAGCATAGGTCATCCGTCCAGACATTTCTTTACGGGAAGGATAGAATTATCATTCTAGATACAGAAAATGGTCCTCGTATAAATAGTTCCAATCCAAGCCAGTCTGCATTAACTAGGATCGACTCTTTTCGCACTTCCTAGATGGTATCTTTTCGCATGACGGGTCACAGTTATTGTGAATAATTTGACGGGTCACAATTATTTGGAAACATGTGGCGAGTCACAGTTATTGTGAAAAATGTGGCGGGTCACAGTTATTGAGAAAAATGTGACGGATCACAGTTATTGTGAAAAATGTGGCGGGTCAAAATTATTGTGAAAAATGTGACGGGTCATGGTTATTGTGAAAAATCGAAAAAGGGTAATTATTCATGAAATTTCACTACATTTTAAGTTATCTTACCAGTTATGAAACGGAATTTCTTTTGCCAGAAATTAGAAATGAAATATCAGAAGCATTACCCTCCGCCCCCACCCCCACCCCCACACACACAATAAAGTAGAAAGGGAGATTTTATTTCCTCTTCCACTCATGGTATATATGATTCTATTGTACAGAGAAAATAACACTGTCCTCATGAATATTCAATTCTAAAATTGAACTGAAACAGTAACAGTTCCATCCGTGAATGTTGTCATAAATAAGTTATAATGTCTAAGTGCTTAAGTGTACGCTATCAGTTAAAAGGGTTGACCTTGTTGTTTTTTTTTGTTTTTGTTTTTTTCATTTTCTTGTCTAGCTGTTCCCTGAATATTTCTGATTTGGAAGGAGGTATAGGCAAAGGTCAGACTAAGCATACATACAGTCTAATCTAAGTCTATACTTTCATATTTCTCCTAACCAGAGAAAACTTAGAAAATATATTTCCGAAATAAATACTGACTCTCAATTAGTGCATACAGAATGGATAGGGAAGCGGATTCATAAATGAATGGCATTAGGTTTGCAGTTTCATATCTCCATGAAATTAACAAATACCCTCTTCTAAATAATTCACTGAGCGCTCCATTCGTTCCAAACACTCACTCAAATCGATCAAAAACGATCCATAATCGTTATAAAACAGTTCGAAATCGTTAAAGGTGTTCAATATAAATCGATAAACTTTTCTACGATTTTATTTGCTGATGTGGATTTTAAAGTGGCTTCTATTTGGGCCACGAAGACACACAAATAGAAAAGTGCGTATATCTTTTTACAGGGTGGTCATAAATATCGCTTATTTTGTTCTTCCAGAACAAATTTAGCGGTATTAGATTACCCCCGTCTAAATTACTCAAAATACGATCCATACACTCATTCAATTTCAAACTATTTTTTATGATATCACATAGTTATTTTTAGAACAAAGATATAATGCGGTTGTTTTAAGAAACTTGCTTTTCAGTAAGAAACATTGTCGAAAACAAGACAAATAGAGGTTATAAAATTAATACGTGCTTAGTGTATTGTATGAAAAAATATCTAACTCGGTTTAGAGAATTGATAATTGTCTCGGCAGATCCTCGAAAATTTTCAATTCTCCCAACCTCATTAGATTTTTTTTTCATATAATACACTAAGTACGTATTATATATGTATCATTCCAACTGACTTGGCTACTTTGAAAAAAACTATGTGACTTATCTGTAGTTGAATCGATTTGTAAAGAAGTATGTGGAACAGTCGTATTTATTCGGTCATGTTTTTAACTTATTATTTACTAAAATTTCATTATTCGAATGTTATTGAGAAAATCGACATATCACATCAAAGGATAATTCAAAACGTGTCGGTTTTTAAAACAACCGAGATAACAGATTTGAAATCTTGCATTAATTATTGTAAACTATACGATAGCTGCGAACTGATCAACCATCGCCGTCGAGGAAACCTGTGTTTAATGACTCACTTGATCAGGGGAGATAACGCAACATTAAATCATAATTTAGAAAAAAGAGCAGGTGCCGTGTCGTGGCGAAGAAGGGTTCATTCCCAGGTAAGATTTTGATTTTAAAGGAAACAGACAAATCGTCGCTTTTACGGAAATATTATTAAAAAGCCTTTATGATATATCCTAGGTCGTAGATGTAACCCCGTTGAATATTTATGATATTACACGGGTGTTATTTTACAAGTGAAATAAAGGTTTATGCAAATGAGCTAATAACGTATAGCAACATATTATTATGTCGTTTCTAAGATCTGAATAATTGCAATTATAAGAGCTGTCTATATGGTTGCGTTTATTGAAATATCAACTGAAATGTCCTTATACATTACTTGAACATACTGACGCGCGTTATTTGTCATGTGCTCACGCAACTACAGTTTAAATTTTAAGCAATGCAATTCAAAAGATCCTCATCCCTTTTATAATATACCATTTTTCAATGTCGATTGCGTTGATTTTGTTTTTACTGGATGCCACCTTTATGCTGGTGACGTCATGTATATCCAACGTGCCAAATGACGCGCTTTCGTGTCTGCGCTATTTTTATATTCGCGGTATATCCCGCTAGAAATTTATAGATTCTACGCCGCAATTAAAATGACGTCAGCAACTACATTATATCATTCTTATAACTAAAGCTTAACAATAAGTCTACTTTCCGCGCGATCAAAGACAAGACAAACGATCTATTTTTAGATCGACATCAATATGCATTGGTGTCTCATTTTCGAAGTTAACTGACATTTAAAAAGCTTTACAAATGGTACACAAATACTCGACATTTTTGGCATTCTAAGGGGTCATTATGATAAAAAAAAATCTGCCAAATATTTCTCCTATTCAAAACTACATTCGTAGCAATCGGCCTGCTAGTTAAGATGGTTGCTAAATGGTCCTCGTCGACTCGCTTTAAACAGCGGTCCAGACTCACAGCTACGTGCTTGTAAGCAATAATTCTTTCGAAAATATGTGGCGTGCACACAACTTTCAAAACCAGGTTAAACTTTCGTATACACGGAATGGTCTTGTGAATTATTAAAAAACGTTATTACTGAAGTATTGATTGAAGATAAAAGCTTTTACTTACAGTCTTCAAGGAGTGATTTGGCCATTTTTCGCCCTTCAAATGCCTTTAATAATGTTTGAACTGCGTTTTTATTTTATTTATATTATTTTTCTTTCCTATTATTATCAATTTTTTTTTTTTGACTATATATTTCTCCAGTGCAAAAACCTTTGACAAACTGTAAAGACTAAGATCAGCCTGCGCAGACATGCACTCTGACCTGAGAGCAAGACAAGAGACGGACTGGTTACTATAGGCATATCTAGGATTTTGAGATTTATACGCACTCGGAAGGCTATACAGTTAACAACATCGTAAAATTGACATTCATCTCGATCAAAACCGTTCCAAATCACTCACCCAGCGCCCCATTCATTCATTCCAAACAATCACAAAAAAATTCAATAACGCTCCAAACTCACTGGAAGAAATAGAATCAACAACTTCATTCAAAATTGATAAAACTAGAAAAAAATCGCGATTTCACTGAATAATTGAAATTTCAAGCGCCTGATAGGTTTTTGAAGAAATAGGAAGCTATTTATATAATTTTATACATATTTTATTAAAGGGAGGTAATTAATATCGCTAATTTTGTTCATCCTGAACAAATTTTGCGATATTTGATTACCTCCCATAAAAATTACCCAAACTTGCCCCACACACTCATTCAATTTCATTCCAAAATAAATTCAAATTTCACGATGTTGTTAACTGTACCACCAAAGAATATATAGGATAAAGGCGATAAATGGACTGTGACGAAAGATAAATGCCCTCCGCCCGCTTCCTTTTTATGATTTGAGCGTTGGTGAATAATCAAAACATTGTAACTACAGCTTGAATAAGCAGAAGCTTTGATATTTTTCAACAGAAGATTAATTTCTTTTATGCACTTGCGAAAATAGCGTCATGTGAGTTACGCCCTTGCAGTCTTACCTTAGCCTAACCTCCCTTTTTCTATATGATAGAAAAAAACACTTGTGACAGACTGGTATATTTGCATTCACTCTCAAGAATAAGACTCAGCAGGACACCCGACGAACGTTTCTCACAGACGATAAGAATATGCGATTGACGGTATAGATCCGCAAGTAAGAGTGAGGTTCAAGAAGCCGTTATAACCTATCATTTTCAATGTAGAATTGATCTTTGATCAGTCACTTGAAATACCTTTAACACAAAGTCGTATTGTAATGAAACATCTCATTAGAAGGATGACGATTAGCTGTCCGATATTCGACTGAATGATGGAACAAGAGAACAATGATGGTCCTCAATCTCTCACTTTAGTGATATTATGAAGAAAAATCAACAAAAAAAGAATAAATAAAAAGAAATAGACAAGTATTTGAGGGAATTCAATTCTTTATACAATTTCGGTAAATCTTCACAAAAAGAAAGTTCTTGCCAAATTTCAGTTTGAATGCCCTGGGCGTTAAGAAAGAGAATATTGCTTTACGTTACCATCGCAACCAGATTTTGATAGAATCAATTATTTTATCACTTGTGGTAGGGCGTCACCCTGTGATCATCTTCAGGTTTTAGCTTGATCGGCCAAATGGTTAAGGATAAGAGTATTTTTAACTAAGATTTTTATTGAATTTCGACCTTTTGGCCACCACGTTGGAATGATTTTTCTTACAAAATCGTTAGAGCTTTACCCGATGATTATACACGCCAAGTTTCAGCTGGAAAGACTAAATGGTTGACGGGATTTTTTTTTTAAAGAAATAGTTTACGAAATCTATGCTATGGTGAGCTAACAATAATTCTATCTTGTATTTTAGGTTGATACAGACGATACTTGTAGGCCTGGAGATAGTAGAAAATATTGCAAAACATGTATGTATTTTATAGTCGATAATTGTTTGTTCCGAGTTAGATCAATTTATATTTCAATGAGTGAAAATATAGCTTTTGTTGTTCACGAAACAAAATATCATTCGATCTTACTCGAAAAACAAACGATAATTCAAATTCTTTAAAGCTAAATGTGAATATTATAGGACAAATCTTCTTAAGCGCGTGATTTTGCACGTTATTGCTATGTAACGTTCATGATGGCGTCACTTACAGTTGGTTATATCGTGAAATTAACATTCGCCTCAATCAAAACCATTCTAAATCGCTCATTCAGCGCTCCATTCATTCATTCCAAACTCTCACTCGAACCATTCAAGAACGTTCAAACCCATTGAAAGATATAAAATCAACAACGTCATTCAAAAAAACTATTGATAGAAAAAAATAGCGATTTCACTGACATAACTCAAATCATTAACTTCTCATAGGTTTTTGAAGAAATGGGAAGCTACCAAATATGCAGCTTGTAGATGCATATTTTTTTAAAGGGACGTAATCAATATCGCCAGTTTTGTTCATCCTGAACAAAATCTGCGATATAGGATTACCTCCCGTTAAATTCACTCAAACCTCGCTCCACACACTCATTCAATTTCATTTCAAAATCATTCCAAAATCATTCACTTTGTCATTTTCACGATGTTGTTAACTGTATTGGGATCGCTCGAAAAACGTTAGATAGGTTGAAAATAAACAAATGTGGGTTATAAAATTTTGATGATTTCACTGGATAGATGGTAAATTTGTCAATTATTTCTTGGTAATCATCCAAAAAGTAATAAAGCAAAGTGTTTATAGTAGTTTTTTTGTTTGTTTGTTTTGTTTCGTTTTTATGCCCCGTTTTAATAGATTGGAGACATAGTACTAGTATTGTTTTGAATTGTGTGCTTTTCTATCCGTTTGTCCAACAAAAACTTTATCATTGGCCATTTTTTTTACAGAGATATATCACATATATATGTATTACCTGTTACAAGAGCTTTCTGTTGGTACCTAGTTTGGACATGGTATATTTATATCAACTGAATACAAAGTCGGTGCAAAAATTTATGTATAGAGGTAATCGAACGTTCAAAATCCGGGTTTTAAAGGACGTTGGTCTTGCTAGTATGTCACTCGCAAAACAGAAACCAGAATTCTCCTTGCTTTCTAATGTCCGCAAGACCATCAGGAAATCAACTTCAGAAAAAAAATGAAAATTGTTTTAGACAGTCATTCTTTTCTGAAATTGATCCCCAATAGGGGAATCAAAGTACTGAAAGTACTGAAAGCTAGCAAAGCATAAATATTATAATAAACTTACTTTTAAAATAATATTATGAAACAAAATCAGGTTTAAAATAAAGCGAGGAGTTTAAAAGCATACTTTCGAATGAGCTCTAATTTGAGTATAGTTCACACAAGTGACCGTACAATGTAGTGTTCCACATTCCAATACGCTGTACAACCGTGAGTGTGAAATATTTCTCATAAATCCCGATTTGTATTTCCTTTTTTCTGTTCAAATGTTCTAATTTTCTAATTGAGTCTGAAATAATAAGTATTTTGGTCATTATTCATCACGGGTAAGCCAAATTTTCATGTACCTACGTTTGTATTTTCAGATGATCTTTACTCTTTTAGAAGGCTTCATCATTTTGACTAACAAACCGTTATCTTCCGATAGGTGACACTTTTCAAATACTGACCTATCTGATTTGAGCATTCTGGGTAGTGTTATTCGTGACAACTCGGCCGATTCCGTCGAAAATGTCAGCGGCCATGAAATGCGTCAATTTTATCGGTTTTCCCCAAAATCTATATTAGGAAATCGTGTGCAGTATAAATAGATCTCAAGCAAACAACTTTTTTTGAAAAAAAAATACTTTCGCAATTTAAACCAATATTTTTGTCAATTGATTTAAGGCAAAATTAAGTTTGATTTCCACAAAAATGAAGTTTTAATTGAAATTCTTCATTTACTACTTTTTGGCGATAGAATAAGGAGTTATGTGTACGAGGTGGTAATATTAATCCCAATCTGGATAAGTGATACGGTCCCGAAGACAGGTCAATCTTCGGAAATATGACATGCGCAGACAACGCTAACAAACTGAACAAGTTTCATCATAAATGCACTAAATGTATGGCCCTTAGAATGTAAACAAAGGGTGTCAACAGGTATCCTTTCCTCGTGTTTTCATCATTCACAGCTCACCATTCTGAAGCCAGTACTCTCAATAAATGCCAAAATCAGGATTTTTTGTAATTCTATGTTGGAATTTCAGGATTTTTTTTACAAAGTAGGGAATTTTAACCCCCCCCCCCCCCCCCACACACACACACTTTCCTTTTCCTGCACATTTTGTAAATGCTTTTTTCCTTATTGAAATAAGTTTAAATTTTGCTCCATACGTCCATCATTCTGGGTAGTGCTTTAAGAATAAACGACTTCAAAGCGTTAAAACTTCTAGCTTTAACTTTAAGCTGTAGGTACGAGCTTTGTTTGTAAAATTAACTTTTATTACTTTCATGAAATAAATTATGGTAACTGATATGAGAAACTGTGGGGTTTCTATTTGGAATCAATCTTTAGATAAAGCCTGCGCGTCGGACCTAGGAGATGCGGCTTACTCAACTATAGTTGCGATGTTTTGGCATCAGGCGATTTAACGGAAATATGGTGATAAATGCAGCTTTATTATTATCGCACTGTCGTTCCAAGGATGACAAACGTACTAGGTAGCGTGCAAATAAATGCTCTAAACTTATTTAAATTACGAAATATTATCCAAATAACAGAAGACAAGAAAACCTCGCCACTTCAAATCCCTCGTCATATATGTTGCTGCAGACACTTTATATGACATCATTGGGATTTCCCATGGTTCTCTGAAATAGCCGTTTATAAACAAGGATAGTCGATTGACCTTTCTGAAATTTTTTCGGGAAGCGTCTTTTTTCACTTCGGATAATACCCGTAGATATATCCTTAAGACTATTAGAAAGGAACATTTCGAAATTTTATTGGTCAGAGCTGTATTATTTACGTTTGATCTTACGACTATTCCTCTGATTTGAATTTCGTTTAATTCAATAGGCAAATCAAAGGTATCCTCGCCATCTGCATCCGACAAAGAAAGGTAAAGAAAGAAGCGGTAATGACGCGTCGCTAACCCGACAAGATTGCGTTATCATTCAGCGACAGTGAATCGGTTTGACATTACGGGAGAACTACTTTTTATGGCGAAAGCATTCATGTATTTAGTGGTTAAGCCGCCGAGGGTCGTTTGCACTCATTTGAATTTTGAGGCTTCATTAAAATTATGTATGTTAACTAAAGCCAACTAAGCTGACGCTTTGCTAGCTTAAAAGAGCTGAGACATTTTTCGGGAAATGGGCAATGGTTCCGGATCCGGATGAATACGTTCCCCGAGCCTATTCACGGGTACTTGAGTATCCGCCTAAGCTCTAGAAGTTTGCGAACAATGTTTTTTTCGCAGGTTTAGTTAACACAGACAGACGAACAGACAGGCATCGGGGCGATTAGACGCCTTTTAATAAACATGACCCAGATCTATAGATGCAAGAGTATTAATATTTAAAAGTACTCGCTATATTTTGCTTATTTATTTTATCATTTAAGTTTGTGGAAAGTACTTTAAGTCCTTGAGTGGAAGTGTTTTTAATGGTAACCTCATTGTAGCAGGAAGTAAGTTGACATGTAATGAATGTTACACGTCCGAGGTTCCACCCTCTCGGCTTGACGTCACAGCAGAATGTCTGGCAGATGGTAATTGGGCGTTTGATGACGTCAGATGTGAAAGTGAAGATTGTAAAGGGGGAATAACCGGAGATGGTATTTACACAATGTCACGGTGAGTTATCGGTCCCTACATCTGTCCCTTATCGATGAATTGTTCCAGATTCTCCGATATTTGTTAATTGATAGAACAGAAGAGAATATTACTCGTTATATAGAATCAGGCATATCCCAAGTTCATTCGATTTCGGCCCTTTTTCAGGTACTGTTTAAAAGACTGTCTTTTTTATGTTTTGTTGTTTATTTTATTTTCTCCCGTACAAACTTCATCAAAAGTCCATTTTTTTCTTCGGAAATCAACGTCGTTTCTTAACGTGAACATCAAGAATTTGACAAATTGAATGATTAGGAAAGATTTTTGAATGAAAATGCGGACTGCGTTTTGATTTTTTTAGGTTAGGCAAGACATTAACGATAAGCGATAATTTTTACAATTGCGTATACGTTTTTTTTTCTTTGTGTCAACATTAGCCAATCAAATCATTCGATTTATTGATCGGTACGATTTCGAACAATTTTGATGCGCTTGAATTTTTTTGCTAATTTTTGAATGAGTGGAGTAAGTTTCTAGAATGAATGTTTGTAGCGCCAAGCGAATGATCTTGCATGGTTTTGATTGATACGAGTGCCAATTTCACGATTACGAATTTACTGAGGTTAGAGGACTTTCGAGAGTTCCCAAAGAGGTTGAATATAGGCTGAACCGTTTTGAAGTTTAGTCTTAACTTTTCTAGCGATATGAGTTTTGCCACATTTTCAAAGGGTGGTAGTATACTAGCCCTTCGTACAGGATGATAAAATACAGTAAAACCAGTGTTAAGCGACCACTAATCGGACCACCAAAACGCGGTCGTTTTTTTGGAACGGCCGGTAAATACAGAATATCATGATAAATGTGACAGTTCATTTTGATAGTATATTCGATTGTCGGTGAAGTCGTACTGAATCCTATGCTGTTCGAACTCATAAGAATCGTCTCAATAAGACGATTCTAATGGGCTCTAACAAGATAAGATTCAATATTAACCAATACATGTATTTCGTTAAGAAAGTCCTCTTTTTTCGGAGATTTTGCTTACGTCGAAGGGGCGTTTTATAGTGGTCGCTTAATAAAATTGTTCGCTTAATAGACGTGGTCGCTCGAGTAATATCGACAGTACAAACGGTTTGCAAATTATACAAGTCAAAGCGGGCATAATCTAAAATTTGTTTTGCCCAATTTTGTCATCCTGAACGTAGGGCAGGGTTTTTTGGGAGATAACGAACATTTTTTTTCAGAATATCCAACCAACGATTGAACTACGAGAAGGCGAATGAGACCTGTACTTCTAAAAACTTGTCTCTGGTCAAAATTACAACACATGACAAGTTCCTGTTTTATTTAAGTTTGATAAAAGAACTCAGTAAGTACATTTTTTATTTGTATATTTGTAATTTCTGTATTTAGTTTATGATATGAAGCTTCCACGAATAAAGTCTGATTGTGTACGAGTTATATGCAGGCAAAAGATAAAACTCGATGTCGAAAAAAATCGCATTATTTGCTTTGGATACTAGGATAACTTCGTCCCATCAGATATATGGATTTCTTGAAATATTTCTAAGAATTTTTTTTGTCTGATTATCAATTTTGTGTGAAAGAAAGGGGGTGTGGTTGTCAAAATCATCTGTCTCTAATTTCTTCTGCTCAAGATGAAGAGAATAGATAGGTGGTGAATTGAAGTGGAAAAGTTTATGGGGCAAGGCTTAGGAATTTTCGGGGTGAATGAATTTGAAATGAAATTCAATGACTGAAATGAACTGATTTGAACGAAATTAAGAGGGAGAGAATATACTATCTCTCATTTCGATCACCAGGCACAAAATAGGCGATATTTTTATCTCTCTTTATCAAAGGCCTGCAACTTCATTTACAGATGTATTGATAAATTTGTATGTCTTATATGACCAATCGAACGTTTTATATTCACACCAGGCAATGGAATTTTAATTCAGTGAATAATTCGATGAAATTGGATGAAGTCAAGCATTTTTTTTTTAAGATTTCAGGGTGGTAATTGTAATTATTTCGGTTCATGTTGAATGACTAGAGTGAGTGTTTGGAATAAATAAACGGGTCGCTTTAACCCTTTGCTGTTTAATCCCTGCTTTTGACGTGCCTGTGATTTTATGATTGAGAAAACATTGTGAAAAAAGGAGAAATTGCTCCTGAGAAGCAATTTCTTCTTTTTCCACACTTTTTTCTACCCTACTGAATGGTTATTTCTCAAATTGAAACCACTTTAAATTTTCGTATGCAAAACCTTTGAATTTGGACAGGTCCAAAATTTTGTTAAACAGGAAAGGGTTAAGTGAGTGAGCGATTTAACTTGATCCTCAGGAAAAAAAGGTATAGTATGTCACGCCTATTCATTGTTGGTAAAGGTTTGTTAACAACGTTCACCAGTGTTATACAGTATGGAAAATCAAACCCCGTAAGAACTTTATAAAGCTTAATATCATCGAGAGAAAGTAGTGCACACTTAGTTTCAATCTACTTATTTTCAAGACTTGTCTTCTTCAGACACCAGTTCATTTTGGAAATTGCGTTATACAAGGAATCTATACGAAATGAAGACAATGAAAAGACTTTTTTTTAAATATGAAAAGACCGACCAGTCTTGGCCCACGCGATTTTTTTCAACGCGGATGGTTTTCAATTTGATTCTCCATTTTCGTTTCCCCGTAGTGCAAGGGAGGTCACTAAAAACCGTGAAAATTTACTACCCATCTATGCTCCAACGCGTTAGGTGATGTGTACACAGGTTTATGCAATCGAGTTTTACATAATGTTAACATGCGACAGTCAGGCTCGAGATGGATTTCAAGAATTATTCGACACGTATTTTAAATGTACAACAGTTCTTGTGCATTTTGTTTGAATAGGGATGATCGACGCTTTTAAACAAATTTCTGTCAAAATCGGGATGGTCGGGACACAGGCGATTGATTCATAATCCGATTTTTTTCATATATGTTAATGTTTAATTTGTTTAAAAGGGGTTTAACGCCGTGTTCATCAATCTCTGTCAAATCCCCGCGGCACGAGCACCTAACAATGGATTCCTTGTATGTCTCACACTTGCCAAACCACTACATCCTTTCCTAGCCTCCAGCTGCTGTCCCACATAGGTCTATGATTATCGACCCATTGTGGGAGACAAATAGTCGGAAAGGATGAGTGCCGCCGTCGGGGATCGAACCCGAACTTTTAGATTGACAGTCCTAAGAGCTACCAACTGCGCTACGATGGCGGCTCATGTATGCTAATATATAAAAACGGTCTTATATAATTACCTAAAGGGCGGAATTAGGATTGTGTAACAATCGCCTATGAGCTGGAGCACATGGATTTCTGGTAATTCTGGTATTTCTCTCACCAGAAACATTATTAATTTAAATCCTTTCACTGCCTTCTCCTTCTACCCTCCTAGGTTAACGATTATTTACCAATTCGGTAAATAAATAGAAATTAAACATAGATATTTTTTGACTATCAATTACCTGTGCAAAAATACCTATCAACCTTAATCTAATTGTCTTTTCTTTTTTTCTTTATTTTTACACAATGACATCAGATAATCATTCTTTAACGAAACTCTACATATTAGCGAAAAAGCAAGAAGCGTTGTATTTACAACGTTTTGATTGAAAACCAACGCTTTATGATTCAACTGCTAACATCTTAATCGACAATCATTTACGTTTTGTCTCTGACTGATATGCGACATTGAATGAGTTAGGACCACGATTGAAATAAGAATCATTAGACCCTTTATCGTTTTATCCTCGAGGAAAAATAATAATAATAATAATAATAATAGACATAAGTAAGAGAATCATCAGTCTTTTAATTCGAGAGAGGGGGCCCTTTCAGTTCGTAAAATTTCCAGAGCCGTAACGTTTTATGGAAAAAAATAGAAGTGCTGCTGTTTGTATGGTCAAGTATTGGTTCATCGTGTTAAAATTGAATAACTTTTCTGTTATTCAATCTTTTTTCTAGTTAAGAAAGATATGAATAGTCTAGACAATATAGTTACATGCTCTAACTCGATCTCTCTTTCTTTCTTGCTCTTTCTCTCTCCTCTCTCGAGTGTCATCAGAAACGTTCACAATCAGTACAATCAGTGCTATGATTATTTTTGATATTGATCTTTTTTTTTTCTATTTTAGAAATACAAATCGACGACTATTGGATTGATGCGCATGATAAAGGAGGTTTTTGGCAAACTTCAGATGGTCAAACTATCTCACCCCAAGTCATCAATCATTTCAACACTCGGGTTGAACCTTGTGGAAGAATACATATGCCAGTTGATAGAGTATTAAACCGACAGTGCGAGTTTGAATTCGGATTCATATGTGAATTTTGATGAAACTTGTAAACGTTCAAGCACTCTCACTGGACTTGCTAGAATTAGGTTCACTTATAACGGATTGGTGATGATTTCGCAGTCGAATCCGATAAACTTTTCCGTCTCAAATCACCTTTTATCCATTCTCCTTTTCCTGTTACAAGCTTTTTGAAAAGTCTTTTCGATCTGTATATACAAAAATTTGACCAAATTCCGATTAACCCCATCGACTGATCATCATACGAATGAATGAGTGGATGAGTTAGGGTGATCGTTTACGACTAAAGATCTCAATAATTGTAAGGTTTCTGATGCTGTAGTAATACAATAATAAACAGAAGCATCCTTCAAAAGAATGCTTTCATACCTTAATGATTAAATAGACGTGAATCGGATAATTTTCTTGAGACAGGATAAAAATGGTGATGTTCCCTCTGCAAGTCCAACCGGAAATTCGTTTGTTGTTTATTCATTCATTTGAGTCGTACTAGAAGTAATTTTTCGATTTTTTCTAGCGATTGGTGCAAGTATTTTGCCCAAGTAGTTTGCGGGATCTCTTGTACATTCGCCTTTTTTTGTAGTCCGTTTTAAAGGGATTTGGAATTTTACCAACTATGAAACATGTAGTTAGGTCGAATTAAGACGTAAGAGACGACTAGATCTGTTACAAAGCGGACTATTTCACCCCATCAGCGCTTTGTCAATGGAACAAAGGCTGACTGTGACCTTGACCTTTGAGAACAAAAAACAATAGAGCACTTCCTTGGGTCATATGCAATATTTGTATAAAGTTACATGATTTTAAGTGAGTTGGTTCTTGAGTTAGAGTCCGGAAACGAAAAGGTCTACGGACAGACGGATGGGTGTACAGACAGACATGGTGAAACCAATATACCCCTTCTACTTTGTAGGTGAAGGTAAAATAATAATGAAGTTTTTCTCAATTTAATTGATATGTTCAGCTGTAATAACGTTTCTTTCTGCAGCTTTATTGTTGTTTAATTTATCTTTAGATGTTCAAACGTCTGTAGTTTTAGAGGGTGGAATCGGTTCCTGCTTTAGTTTGGCTTAGCTGTCAATTAATTCAAAACGAACTGAGGAGGTTAAGATTAGTAGTTGAAAAGGTTTTATCTTTTGGCATCAATGGGTCACTATTCAGCAACAAGTCAGTTGGCTCAACGGTTAATCTTTACCTTTATTGTGCGTATGTTAAGACACATATTGAGAAATAAAGTGTGAAGTGGAGTCTTAAAGAACGCTGATTGATGTAATCTTGAATAACAGTGGACCTCGGATGCAGGCCCTATCATCAGTCACGCAACCTTTGGTAATGATAAGAGCTCTGCTTAGACTGTCTTTCAATGACATACGACAGTTGGATTGGTAACGTAGACCCCGGAGCTGGCTGGTAAGATGGAACCTTCAATCTGAACATCTAGACCGCCCAACCAGGATCGCTTATCAGGTGAACCGGTACTTTTAAAATGTTCATAGTGTTACTGAATGACAGATTGACAGTTTTCTGTCTGGAAAAACACGTTGAAGCCATCTGAGAGCCTAGTCTACATCCAATGTCCCTAGTTTGATCATTTGAAGCATGAAAAACAGAAGCCCCAAACGGCGCAACAAAGACCCCCTTAGTTTACCATCTTGTCGAAATGTGTTCAGTTTAATCATCGAATACTCGTGCAAAATGCTAAACATTTCTAACAGTACTGATTCTACAGCTTAATCAGAAAAAAGTTTCAACTGATATTTTCTGGTTGTGCCATATTTTAAAGGGCCCTTGGTGCACTGAAGCAGTACTTCGTTGTTTGAAAAACAATGGCTGTCTATTGCAGCAGATGTTAAAGCATCAGAAAAACACAATTTACCTTAATTATTTTCTTTCATGGCTTTGCATTAAACTTCCGACTGAAGATATGAAAATCAGAGGCATTGTTTTTAAGTAAACGGATAACCTTCCAATCGACGTTGGTTTTGTAAATCTTTGATCTGCGATCTAAGAATAAAACGACGTAATAACAAGCACGTTAGATTTTCTAAATACGATTAGATCTAATCCATATGCGAAGACAACATTTAATGAACAATTATCATGCATACTTATACCACAGTATCTATCTTAATGTTATCGTGTATAGAAATTTCTTAAAATCGTTGTTTCAACTGTTCTGACGTAAGTGGTAAAGATTGCGGCCTGATGAACCGTAATATTCAGAACAAAGATGCCATGCTAAATACACATCGCTTAATTTATTATATGCGTGTTTCATTAATCAAAACATTGCAGAAACGTTTTTATTACATTACCAGAAAAACAAATGCAGAAATGAAAACATCGTTTCTGAAGGCAACCAATTCTCTACCAATTGTTTTAGTGTTTTCCTTTTGGGTATTCATAAAAAAAAACAGACTTCACCTTTTCTTTCTGGTGCATTGAGATTTGAGTAAGAGTTTCTTAAGTAACTGCATGTAATACTGAAGTCGTATATTGGAGCGAATTTCATAAGATTATGATTTTTTGTGAATTTCCAAGTCCCTCTATTAAGCAGAACAATCACAAGTTCTTTGATAATTAACAAAGGGCAATAACTCTAAGAATTTAATGAGTAGCGTTCTTGTGCACTGCAATTCTCCTCAATTAGATCTATCCACCTGTGAAATTTCAGGATCCTAGCATGCATACTTTTTGAGAAATGCTCCATACAAAAACAAAAGGTGTTTGTGAATATTAATCCCCCTGATACATTATTTTTCATAATGTTGACCTTGACAGATGACCTTGACCTTTTAGCATGACCTTGACCTTGATACAGTGGGGGACAATTTTCCAACAATTTGATATCTTAGTGATGTGCAAACATCAGCCAATCCAGACAGTTACATATTGTTTTTAGAAGACTTTCTTGGAGTCTACCGATACTTGAGATCTCATTTATCTACAAATCGCAGTGAAGACTCTGGTCAGACAGTGCGTGTGCACAGACTGGCCAAAGGCTTTGCATTGCATTCAATAGAAATTGTTGGAAATGTCATGCACAGGCTCAAATGATTATTATGTGTAGCCACTAGGGATCAAACTTGAACATTCCATGATTGAAGATCTTGGCCAAAGGTTATAAAAAATTTCTCATTTTCAATTCAACATTTTTTCAAATTTCATTTTGAGATTACAGCCTTAATTCTGTTTTAATACTCATGTTAATGTATTAAGATAAAAAATAATATTAATAAGTTGTTATAAAAACAACTTATTAATATTTTCTTTTATTTTCATATACTTTTTCAAATCCAAAAATTAAGAAAATTCAGAGTTTAGCCTGAGAAACTTTTTATAACCTCGGGCCCAGGAGTCTATTGTTCTACTGCCAAAATGGTGGCAACAAAAGGAATGTCAAGAGTATACAAGAAATATTTTATTTTCACTGATAAGCCCAATCATTTCTTGGGTCAACTACACAAAAACTGTCAAACTGGTTATACGCAAGATTTTTCTGCTGACAAACCTTATAAATTCATAAAAAGACTCCTTAAATATCTACAACTGACATTTTTTTTTTTTTTGATTGATTGATTGATTGAATGGAGTTTTACGCTGCTTTCAACATTTTTCAGTTATATCGCAGCGGCTGGAGCGCCTAACAATGGGTTCCTGGTATTTTACTCTCAATCTCGTTTTGGCCGGTAAAAAATTACAACGAAACGTTTTGTTAGGAAATTCTTGGGGCCATTTGTTTGTCTGTTCTATATGAAACACGTTCACATTGACGATTTCTAACAGATTAACGCTCGGTCGCATTTGGCTTTACTTAGAACTTATTATGGCAATCCGCTTCCTTGTTTTGTCTTCTCTTTCGATCGCAATCCTGCAGGGCATGTGTGGGCCAATAAGGACGTACGGTGTTCGACGATAGACGTCATATCTGGAAACGGTAGAAGCTTATCAACGTTCTTACGGACGAAGGGCAGGTCATTCTCTAATAACGTATACAGCGTGGGATAGGATTTTTGGCGCAAAATCACTTCACTTCTCTATGTTAACAGTGGCCATACTCGATTTTGATGTTAGTGACTTTTCAATATAAGGTAAGTTCCTTCAAGCAAGAAAAAAAAAGACGCTTGCACCTAGCCACTGATGAAAAACCATGGTTTATGTTTTCCCAGCACTTCATGGTTAATGAATTAAATACATTTTTTTTGCTACAAATAAAATGGTCTTTGTTGTATTGGAGTTATTGTTGATGGTCACTTTCTACTGACGCTTGAGTATATTTTCTCGGAGAGCATTTAAAACTAACCAAAACCTTCAGGTGAAACGAAGGAGACAGAATAATTGATATCAGGGATATGGTAAACTACTTGATACATCCCCCTCCGCAGGAGTGGCATGCATACCCATCTAGTTTCACAGGCTAAAGAAACAAAATTACGTGTTTAAAACTGACTGTCATACTCATTTCAGTATGTTTGGCTTTTAAATTAGACACTATTTTGAAAAAAAATAATAAGAGAAACGCTTAACTTGGGTGATTTGGTCCTTAAAAAAAGATCAAATATAGACCATTTTTGCAAATGGATTTTTATGTAATATGTACTGTTTCATGACCACCATCCGGAAAGGCAGTCGGAACATCAAACTTTTCGATTGATACTTTTCTTTATTCTCAGTGAGTAATATCTGTTAAATTTTCTTTTGTTACCTTCATAGAGGGCTTTGTATGATGATGGAAGCAAACATGGACTGAAAAAAAATCAGATTTCAAATTTTAAACCGGCTACCATCTCCAAATCAGTTTTTTTCGATCGTTAAAAAGACATTGCCTTATTCACCATGTAGCAAGAACACTTAATATTTATGTTTTTGGTCCTTATAGATTACCATAAAAAAAAGTTTTCTCATAAACAAATTTTCTTGTATTTGCATTGGCTGTCATTTAGCTTTTTATTGTTAATGCGTCAAACGTGCAATTAACCGCAATAATTATGTAATGAGAACATTTTCAGCATATTGTCTAATCTTTTTTAGCTCACCAGAGCACATCGTGCTCAAGATGAGCTTTTGTGATCATTGAATGTCCGTCGTCCGTCGTGCGGTGTGCGTCGTCCGTCGTCAACAATTTAGGTGTTTACACCCTAGAGGCCACAAATATAATCCATTCTTCATGGAACTTGGCTAGAATGTTGGTCAGGTCGCAAGGATAAACCCTATTGAAAATGGGAAGGATCCATGCCAAATCACGGGAAAATGGGCCTTATTACCAATTTTCTTGTTTACACCTAAGTCACCCCAAATATGGCCCAATCTTCACTAAACTTGGTCAGAATGTTTACCAAGTCACAAGGCTGATCCCTACTGAAAATGGAAAGGATCAATACCATATCACGGGAAAAGGAGCCTTATTGACAATTGTCTTGTTTACACACTAGAGGCCACAAATATGGCCCTATCTTTACGAAAATTGGTCAGAATGAGGGCCAAGTCACAAGGATGATCCCTATTGAAAATGGGAAGGACCCATGCCACATCACAGGAAAAGGGGCCTTAATGACTATTTTCTTGTTTACTCTCTAGAGGCCACAAATAAGGCCCAATCTTTATGAAACTTGGTCAGAATGTTGGCCAGGTCACAAGGATGATCTCTATCGAAAATGAAAAGGATACATGCCTTATCAATGGAACAGGGGCCTTAATGACAATTTTCTTGTAAACGCTCTAGAGGCCACAAATATGGCCCAATCTTCATGTAACTTGGTCAGAATGTTGGTCAGATCACAAGGATGATCAGTAATAAAAAAGGAAAGATCCATGCCATATCACAGGAAAAGGGTCTTTATGATAATTTTCTTGTTATAACTCCAGAGGCCTCAATTTTGGCCCAAACTTCATGAAACTTGGTTTTGGGTAGAAATTATCCTCTTTATGACATCTGCCTATTAAATTGATGAGATGTCCGAGGGGTCAAAGAGACTCAGGTGAGCGATCTAGGACCATCTTTCTCCTCTTGTTTCGTTTCGGTAGTCACCATGGAGCAGTTATCCATTGATAAAGGTGAAATCACTATAATTATTGCAAACTCTTTTACAGAAATTATAGAAATAAACTCGAGATTTGATATTCATTTTGACATTATGTTTAAAATAAAAATCATAAAAGAAAGTAAAAGGGAAAATCAGTATTCAACTTATAAGCCCGAAAGCCAAAGAAGTGGCATGACTAATTTTCCCTATAGGCTTCGAAATTCTTGATTGCGATAACATGTGGTTAACATCAATGTTAGGAAAATTGAACTTTTTCATTTTCAAATTCTTTGCATTTTTAAATGTAATAAGTAAACAAGAGACTTTTATTTTGGAAAGAAAGAATATCAAATGCAGTTTGGCATCAAAATGTGTTGTAAAGATGGTCCTGCGTTGGAATATCTTGTATGTGTCCTGCACTACTGGCACAATTTGAATCCCGGCTGTTTTGCTGGATACGCCATGTTTGTTTAAAGGTATTCAGAGATACAGTCTAGAGATTAAGAGCACATCTAGGACCCGATGACAGACTTGTGGTTATAATTGTCACGTTTTTTGAAGTAATTGGAAACAAAATAAAGACATGTCACTGCAAAATTACCAAAGAATCAAGATTAAATGGGCCCTTATTGGATCCTATATGGGCAATGAGTAAGGAATATACCCATTTTGGTCCCATAAGATATTTTGTCGAAAGTCTGCCCATACAAATCCCACATTCAAGATGTTGGCTTTTATATCAAGCAAGGCACCCACATAGGCAACAGTTTTCCCATATTCTGCCCATATGGGTCCAATAATTTCATACTTACTGGGTTGAAAAACACTTACTCCTCAACCATTGAGCCAATATCAATGAAATTTTGCCAGAATTTATTTGCAAAAATTAGATAAACCGATAAATATGGGCGTGGTAGGCTGGGGCCTTTTACAGTATTTAATCTTAAACAATATCGCCTTTTAAATCATTTGACTACTTTCAATAAAACTTTGACAAAAGTTTACTTGGATAACATCAACTGGATCAATGGAGTTTAAATTCCTTATGATCGTTCGCGGCGTTTACAAATAATTGACTTGCTGGTATAGTTTCAAAACATTGGAATTGGAAATAAAAGTTAAGCCCGAAGATGAAATTCCTTCTGCAAATTAATAAAGTACATAATTAAAAGTTCATTTCATTTATTCAAAAGAGTGGTTAGCTTTTCAAAATGCATTTTAAAGACTGCAGTTTAACCCTTTGCTGTTTAATCCCTGCTTTTTACGTGCCCGTGGTTTATGATTGAGATAACATTGTGAAAAAAGGAGAAATTGCTTCTGACAAGCAATTTCTTCATTTTCACACTATTTTCTACCCTACTGAATGGTTATTTTCCAAATTCAATCATTTATTGATTGATTGAATGGAATTTAACGCCGCTTTCAACATTATTTCAGTTATATCGCGGCGGCTGGAGCACCTAACAATGGATTCTTGGTATTTCTCTGGCCAGTACAACCACCACGTTCTTTAAGCATCCAGCTGCTATCTCACATGAGTCTACGATTATCAACCCATTGGTGAGAGACAAATAGTCGGAAAGAATGAGTGCCGCCGTCCAAATTCAATCCACTTTAAATTTTCGTCTGCAAAACCTTTGAATTTGGACAGGTCCGAAGTTTTGTAAAACAGGAAAGAGTTTAGACTGTGAACGTTTTTAGGCTTTGCCTTTTTCATATAACGGTATTGAAAATTGGACGTGTACAGGTGACTCCGCGATCCGCTTGTATACATTTCAAACGTATTTACATAGAACATAAACATAAACATAGTACATGTTACAAATACAAAACTTGTGGTTATTGAAAGTGGATAAAACATAAGGAAATAAAATAAGATATAAGGTAAGATAATGAATGAATGAATGAATGAATGAATGAATGAATGAATGAATGAATGAATGAATGAATGAATGAATGAATGAATGAATGAATGAATGAATATTGTTTTTTGGTCCATCGACTACTAAGGTCATGTTGGGCACAAGCACGTATGCATCCATCCGTGAGCACGAAAGTACATGGACTCCTCTCAGATCAGGAGAACGATCCATGTCCAAGCCCACCCGATCAGAAAATTAACTTAAGAGAACATTCCAAGTTACGCCCAAAGAACCCAAAGATAAAAGCGTTATAAAACAAATCACAGTAAACAATTAAAAGTCAAAAGAATATTTTTAATTATGAAAGAAATTATAATCTAAAGAGATAAAGGAAGCGGTACAGCTTTAAGGAAACCTTTTTGAAAACAAAAGGTCAATGCAACCTAAAAGTACATTTTACTATACAAATGAATTGTCTGAAGAAAGTCAAATACAATTTTACAGACTCGACCAACTGCCTCATACTATCTACTTAAACATATCTGTTTCTGATAAATGAAAAATTTTACAATCTATAAAATTTGACATTAAGGGGAGCGTTACACGGAATGCATGTTGGTATCTATTCTCCTTCGAAAAGGTAGGAGTGCGCATGATGAGTAAGACCAATATTAATAAGGTGGTTCTTTCCAAGAAACCAGATAAGACGATCGTCAACCATTTTTTTACATGTGTCTGCAAATGCAACTTAAAAAAGCAAAAGGGCGATAATTTGATGGATATGTGGAATCTTTACCTGGTTAAGGTGTTGAAATAACGAAAGCTCCCCGCCAAGAGGCTAGAATGCTTACCGTTTTTAGCTCCATTGGCCGAAGGCCTGCCAGCTATTGTCAAGGCATGGTGTCCGTCGTGCGTCCGTACGTAAGTCCGTGCGAAAACTTTTCTTTAACTTGGCAGACATGATCCTAGGGTGACCCTCTTCTAAATTTGTTCAAGAAACGAGGTTTGACACCCAAATATGGTCGTGGCATGACGGGGCTTAATTAAGACCGAAATCTTCGAACGGCATCTCTTTGGGTGACCCTTTTAAAAAGAAGTTAGCGAAATTTTGAATGGGCCGTTCATATGAGCGTGGCAGATTTGGCTTAAATTGAGCCAAATCGAGCCAAAAATCTATGAACGATATCTCCTCCTGAACCGCTGGTCCAATTTCATTGAAACTTTTCAAGAATGTTCCCCTGTTAATCTTTTTTAAAGACTGTTTGCGAAATTTTGATTGCCCAATAAGTATGGGCGTGGCATATTTTGAACGACATCTCCTCCTGAACCACTGGGCCGTTTTAGTTAGTTAAAAAGCAAGAGTGGTATTTTTAATGAAAAAACACCTTTGTCTTTAGAAAAAAGTTTCTTGTAAACATACTGCAAGTATAGTGTCTTTCAAAACTAGAAGATTGAAGTATTGTTAATTAGTCTTGATGAAGCGAAAATTCCATTGTTTATGTTATTCGCCATTAAGAAAGTTATTGTAAAGGTAATAACACTTATTGATGGAAGTAAGAAACTACCCATTATTTAACTACCGTTAGATTATTTTTTTTCGCACCTTGGCTTATTGCATCTGTTAGTTTTAAAGTAGGTGGATTTGAAGAGATGGATTGAAGAGGGTGGATTTGAAGGAGGGGCGGGTACATCCATCTCCTCCTCCTCATAGTCAAATTGGCTTGATTCAGCGAATCGAGTGCCTGTCGAAACTGGAAGAGGCGAAAGCTTATCCAGATTCATTCTAGGTTTTCTCTGACTGACGGACTCTAATTAAGTTTAGACTTATCTTTCTAGGACGTTGTACTGAGACTTTTGTTTTTGCTTTGAAACAGGTGTTTTCTTTTCAGAATCTGACGCTTTTTATTAAAATTTTTCATCCGTTGATTTGTTCAAGGGCGTTTCACCTGATAGAACTTGATCGAGTTTGCTACAAACTTCAGGAAACATTTCTGTAAGTATTTTGAGCATACTTTAGCAAGTTGTGCAGTCATTAGTATTAGAAATTAGTTTGGCTTAGGTGCAGGTTTTGCTTTCTTTGCGTAGCTGTTGTTGAAGTTTCTGGACTCGACTTATTTCTTTGCTTCAAAGAAGGAGACAGATTGTTTAAATTTAACAATCAAAAATTCCTACTATTTGTCTCTCACCAATGGGCTTATAATCTTAAACCTATTTGAGATAGCAGCTGGAGGCAGGAAAGAATGTGATGGTTGTACTGGTGGGAGAAATTCCAGGAATCCATTGTTAGGTGCTCCAGCCGCCGCTTTATTACGGAAAAAAGTTGAAAGCGGCGTAAATCTCCATTCAATTAATCTATCAAAATTTCTTCTTTTTTTGAAATCTTGAGCAGGAATTTGCAGGATGTGCCTTTCCACAATAGCAACATTTGAAATCAGTCTGACAATCATTCTCATCATGCTCATCTACGTCTTCTTCGGATACACATTTTTCAATACTCTTGTTTTCTTGCAGTTTGCAAAACCTCTGGTAGTTGAAGCAACGCAGAGGGTAGGGGCCAAACACATCAACTTTTACAATTAGAAAGCCTTCTTTGATTTCTTATGAATGTTAGGTTCGTTGAAAATTAAGACATAAGTAGTTCTTATTTGTTTGTTAGGTCTCTTGTGAATTCCATTCTTCTGACTGCTTTGACACCTTGTGATTTAAGAGTTTTTTCCAGTTTCATAAACCTTGCAAGTGGACAACTCTCTGTAACGTATAACCCCTTTGGAAATGTTTTATTTCTCATGGGAGTACAGACCTTGTGGTTAAAGCATTCCGTTATATTTCCGAAGATTCCCTGACTGAACCCTTTTTGATACTTTAATTAACAAATTTCCATTCATCATATTTATACTGATTTTGCCCTGGTTTGCCTTTTTATAACAAAAGAAGAAGGTTCTGCTCTTGGAATCTCTAGGTCTTCACTTTCGACCACTGTAAATTTTGGGGACAGCAGTAAGTTAATATTTCGTCCTCTCTTAATTTTTTGTTGTTGTTGTTGTTTTCGCTTTTTGGTTTAAGCCATGTAAATTTGTATTCGTTTCTTCGGCGAGGCTCCATAACCCGCCCTCGGAGCCCTACTAGGGGACACCTAACCCGTCTCAGGAGAGGTGCCGGGAATATATCGCCGATATACTCGGTTCAAAATGGCTAGATCAAGCAATACATACCTCCGATAATTAATTCACCCAAGTATATGGCAAGCCGTTCGATCAGGTCGGGCCGGCCTTCCCTCCCGTTTATTCTAACTCGGGGCCAAAGTGGTGTGTTGCAAACACAGTGCATAGCCTATCCCTGAGATCACTAAACCATCAGGATACCGTAATCAGGCATTTCGGGTCGCAGTCAACGGTCAATGGACAGGTCTTTTTGTTTGGGGTCCAACCATTTACTACATGGACAGAAGCCGACCATTTCCATGCCCCGCCCAGCTGTGGCGTCCATTTATTTTGAGTCATACTATTTCCTACATGGACGGCAGCCCACTATTTCTATGCAACTGCCCAGCAGGGGCGACTAATGTTTTGGAGCAATACTATTTACTACATGGACGGTAGTCGACAATTTTCCCCCCTCCGCCCAGATAAAAAAACAATCAAAGGATGTAGATCACAATTCTTATATTCTACACAAATAATCATTTATATGTTTGGTAGTCAAGAAAATTAGTGTCATCGCTCAATTATTTTTATAATAGTCTGATAATCGTGTGTCGAAACATTGTTATATTATATTGGGATCGCAACAATACTACGTTTAGGCAAGCAAATGTCAAGGTTACAAAAGGTAAGCCACTCTCTTACTCTGATCAATGGTATGAATTTGCGGTTTAGGTGTGAAGAAAGAAATTTCCAGTCAATACACCATCTTTGGGATTTAAGTTTACAAACAAACATCAGAACGGCAGAGATAGCCAACGGACCCTACAAACATCACCATTTGTTCCGTGACTGAGATTCATTATATATGCTTGGTCGGCCTTCATCTGAAGTCATTTGTCTCCCAGCAATGGGTCAAGCAGGAGGCTAGAAAAGAATGTAATGGTAGTAGGCTACTGGTTTGAAAAATACCACCCGCCGCGTTTAACTGAAAAAAGTTGAAAGCGGCGCAAAACCTAATTCAAACAAACAACGAATCATCTGATGGCAACTTTTTGTCCAAAACAACATTAATCAGTGACATTTTAGAACTCACAATCACACAAAACAAAGGTAATAAAAAAGACGAACCTTGGTGTTTATCAACTGACTTGACGCTTAAAGAAAGAACCCTTAAACATCCTTTGGTAGACAACATGATGTGGATAAAAAAAACATTCCCAACTGGTGTCAATCTGCTCTTCCATTTTACACACGGTTTATGAAACAACCCTAAACAGGTGTTGCATAACCCTATTCACTCAAAGTTTCGTTGAACGCTATTTTTTTCTAGCCATGGTTTACACTTCCAGCACTTGAAGGTTAAGATATTGAATTGATTTCTAGCGAAAATTGAATATAATAGAATAGTTTCGAGGAATGACAGACGGTTAATTCCCTGACAATGAATTAAAAAATCTTTGATACAGATAAAACTTTGACACGTCTTTTAGCCGACAAACCCTGTCTTAAGTCTCTTAGGAAAAATTCATTGGTATGAGGCTTATAATTATTTTTGTTGTTGTTGTTGAATATATAGTTCTGTTAGTAATATAAGATCCAACATTTCTAATCCGAAAAAAAAAGAATATTGACACTCATTAACAAATTCAAACTAGGTACATTGTAAATATGTTTTAAGCGCGAACACGAAGGAAAGAGGAATAGTTATTGCATTTTCTATTGATAGGAACAATTAAATTACATACCTCAGAAAGTGAGTATTGATAAGAAAAAACGTAATTTGATGTAATATTTTTCTATTGGTAGAAATAATTAATACTTGGCGATAATTGTAAGTGTGCCTAACCATAGTGGCCCTTAATCGCTCACCTGAATTAACAATCTAAAATGTTTTTCTAAGATTTGACCCCGTGACCTAGTTTTTGACCCCACTTGATTCAATTTCGAACTTGTCCGAGATTTCATCACGATGATCATTCTGACCAATTTTCAGGTTGATTGGGCTAAAATATGGCCTCTAGAGTGTCCACGTGGTTTTTCTAAGATTTGACCCCGTAACATAGTTTTTGACCCCACTTGACCCAATTTCGAACTTGTCCAAATTTTATCACGATAATCATTCTGACCAATTTTCAGGTTGATTGTGCAAAAAATATGGCCTCTAGAGTGTCCACAAGGCTTTTCTGAGATTTTCCTCATGACCTAGTTTTTGACCAAACTTGACCCAATTTCAAACTTGTCCGAAATTTCATCAAGATTATCATTCTCACCGATTTTCAGGTTGATTGGGCTACAAATATGGCCTATAGAGTGTCCACAAGGTAAATGTTGACGACGGACGACGCACGACGAACGACGGACGACGGACATCAAGTAACCCCAAAAGCTCACCTTGAGCACTTTGTGCTCAGGTGAGCTAAAAAGAATATGTATGATTCCATTTCTCATTTTAATATCAATTCGAATGGTGATTCTTGTGTCGTTAAACAGTTCCTGTAGCACGATTGTGATTCTTGGCAACGTCAATATTTATTTATTTCACATCCCATTTTTAGTGAAAGGCCCAAAGGACCTTGAACATAATCGCTTATAGACAAACTAGGTCCGATAAACTCATGTGATTTTCACCTTAGTTTGGGTTGCCTTCATTGAGGGTGTTATATACTAAATAAAAATAGTCTGGTCTGTTTTCGTGAATATACAAATGAGGCAAAGTCTTACTTAAGAATGTCAAACACACAATAATGTGATATCATTTCATACTTAACATTTAATTTTTCAATCTAAGGTGGCTTTGTGAAAAATTGAATTCAGCCCCACAAATACAACGTCGATAGATGAGACACGTTAGTTTCGATAGTTACAACTTTTTTTAGTAGGCAAGGGCACAATTTATAGACCCATAATCGTTCAAACATGGACGTAATACCAATCTAGTTGAATTCAGGCGGAGAACATGTCTAGAAATTGAAACGGTTTCGAAATAACGTTTTTCGACGGTTGAAACTAAAGTCGTCAAAAAAACAACCTTGTTGGACACCAGAGGTCTGAAAGATGTCGAACTTCATGAAAAGTACCTAGATAATGATGTACTTCCTTGAATTTATCAGACAATGAAAACTTTATTAACGTTATAAGGATGAAATACACGTGACTTAGGATCCAATGCTAGTGAAAATGATCAGTATGTTTGAAGACAGTGCCGATATTTTCCAGCAATACTTTCAATACATTTTCTGTAAAAAGTCATGATTTATCGAAGAAAACAATACTTGACAGAACTTTTATCCTTAAGTACATTTTAGTGTTGAATTTAAACTGATTGATTGAATGGAGTTGAACGCCTTTCAATAATTTTAGAGTTATATCGCGGCGGCTGGAGCACCTAACAAAGGGTTCCTCGTATTTCTCTCTCCAGTACAACCACCACATCCTTTCTTAGCCCCCCAGCTACTATTTCAAATAGGTCTACGATTATCAACCCATTGGTGAGAAACTCGAAATAAAATTTGAACGATGGTACACAAAAAAGAATGACTTTACTGATACTGGAATACAATGTTAATTCATCATTAAAACATACGGAGTTTTATTGCACTAAGATTTACTTCAACACGAATTTGTGTCCTTAGATAATCTTATCGACAAACTCTTACAATATAAATAATGATTTTAACAACGCTGTCCTTTCATTTCTCGACGGAGGACGCATGTATGATTCCTGCAAGATCCACTCTCTTTCTCGAATCCTAATATAGTTCTTTTGTTTACGTAACAGGTCACATTTGTGTTTTTCAGATATAAAATCAATAATGAGTAGCAGGGATCCACCCGGGTCCTCGTGGCGGGCAATGTTGATTGGAGTATTTCTTGGGTTCGTTGTGGGATTTTCATTCTCTTACATGGGCTCCATAACGACCTTAGCTACATTGAACAATCCTCGCGTATCAGAGAGAAATGCATTTACTATGGAGAAAATAAAGGACTTAGAAGAAAGTTTAACTGAACTTAAAACGATCAGAAATGACTTTCGATCGCTGCAAGGAATAGAAGACAATATAAAGGTGTTAGCAAAACAGAGTCTTGAATTCGTTCAAAGGTGAGAATATCATTTTTAAATCCATGATTCGAAAATTCTAATTTTGAGTCGATTATTTTGTTACATATTTCTGTAATAGACCAACAGTCGTAGAGAAATACAAGTGAAGAAAAGAGGATAATAAAACATTTCCCCATATCAACCGAATCGGGTTTGTTCAATCGTTGTGAAGAATTGAGTTAAGAGTATCTGGGGGAACAATTGTTGGCTAGGAAGAGCAGGTATGAGATTTATCATGAAATGAAGCCTATATTGACCTTATATCACCTGTCTGATAACATAATACTATATCAGTCAGTCTATTTTTAGAAACAATTTACATACACTTTCCCCTGAATTTCTTTGATTTGTAAGGTTTTATTATAATTAAGTGCGAAAAAAAGGTTGCATGATGAATAGAATAAGATGTAAGAGTCTTAAAATATCAATGTAATCTGGTCTCGGCAACGAAAAATTATCGTCGTCCTGATTAATTCTCCAATCTTCGACCAGATAACATTGATATTTCAAGACACTAACATGTTAATATCTATTTATCATGGGTAGGTAGACTAGTCGCTGTGATATAACTATATAACTGTTAAAAGCGATGTAAAGCCTAATTTTTGCGAATTACGCTAGTCACGATAACTTTTGCCAAATGTTGGATGTGAGTTGGTCGAGTCCGATATCAAACTCAGGACCCCAGGATTGAGAGCCAGACGTAATACTGACAAAGGTAATGGAGTGACCTCACTGGAATTTACTTCCGGAGGCCGTTGTATGGTAAAAGTAGATCTTAACGAAAAAATAGTGCGGCTTGAAAATGGCATTTTGAAGTGGAGAACAGTGATCCACGTGTATATCTATTTGACTTTTTGCTAGGGTTGCATCTCTTCTTTAATATAAGGCTTGGTTCGATCTTTTTTGTGCACGATTTCCTTTCCGGGAGGACGGATGAGCGACGGTGGGCGTGCCCGAACTAACTGACCTCTTCATAGGTGGAAAAAAGACGGTTCCTTTACTCTGGATTGAAAAGCCCAAAAGTTAAACCTAAAAGACCCAGTTATTTTAGTCTCAAATGATGGAACAATGAATGTAGATGAAGCGCTGGTGACGTAATATATAAACGCATTGTTGTGGAATGCGCTGCAGCACCTGAAAATTGAGCAATTTTATATACAACAAAGAAGGCCAAAAATCGGGTTGGGTCTGACCTAATCTGGCTTGGCAGTTTTAAAACGAGATGTTAAACTCTGAATTGTCTGCCCCGAGTAGCCATACATCCAAGCTCTTAGCATACCGACAGTCTTATTTCTGTCTGTTTTCAAAAGCCGTAGCATACCTGTTTTAACCATTTCCTGTTTTACGAAATTTCGGACCTGTCCAAATTCAAAGGTTTTGCAGACGAAAATTTAAAGTGGATTGAATTTGAAAAATAACCATTCAGTAGTGTAGAAAATAGTGTGGAAAAAGAAGAAATCGCTTGTCAGAAGCAATTTCTTCTTTTTCACAATGTTTTCTCAATCATAAAATCTAAGGCACGTAAAAAGCAGGAATTAAACAGCAAAGGGTTAATACAAACACATTTTTGGTATTGCTGGCTAGCATGACGAGAGATAAGGTAACAAAATGTACTTGAACGGAGCTTTATGTAGCTTAACAGGAGTTTGTGATAAGAACCGGAAGTAGCTAACAGCTAAATCACTAGCTAAAGCTACCGCAAAAAACCTTGCCACTGTGAAATCTCTATAGTAATCCTGATTAGTACAATAGTACTGACAAAACTGTTGGTATACAGTACATGTAAGGCAACCAAAACAAACACATAAATATATGAAGAGGATTTTTTATTTTTTTTATTTTTTTTTTTTTTTTGTTTGTTTGCTTAGTATAGCAAAACAGGTATTTGATATCGATGCCATTTTTATAAGCCTTCAATATTTCATTCGATGCTGGTAGAATTATACTTGAAGAATTCTCGTACATGAATCAACAACGGTTCTTGTGAAAGAAAACAGTTGTTAACCAATAGCTTCGAACTTTCAAAATACATTTATACTCCACTAAGCCAATAAAACGCTGATTAAAAATGGTTTTATAGGTATCCGTAACTTTAGCAAAACGAACACAAAATCTTATCAAAACACACAGGTAACCATTTAGAGAAAACATATATCATTGATTTGATATAAGATTTTTTAACGCCATACAACAATTATCTACGCAATTAAGGAAATGGACTTATAATAGTTCCGCACATTTTGGGAACTTGTGATCTTTCACAATGTTAATCATTTTAAAACATTCTTAACACTATTAAAGTATATGACTTGCGAAACCTGCGGAACTATTATTGGTCCATTACCTTAACCTTCGGAACACTGAAAATGTAATATAACCAATGGCAGGAGACTACAGATGTTGAAATTGACGAGATGAATGATTTTGGAATGATTTTGGAATGAAATTGAGTGAGTGTGTGGAGAGAGTTTGGAATGAAATTCAAGCGAGGTAATTCAATATTAGTCCGGCAGAAAAATGGCATATTTTAGTTGAACCTAGAAGTGTGGTATAAAGTTTTTTTCTTGGCTGATTCTTGTAGCCCAAGTCTTACTCATCAAGAATCTGTCTGATGACACCTTGTCATCATTGAGCATTTTGAGAAAATCGAGATGGCAGCCAGGACCCCTTGAACAAGTACATGTTACCACTTAACTTATCTTGATAATAGGTTTTTATGCATTTGTGAGCTTAGTTTTGTCGTAAAGATCATTCTTTTGAGTATTATGATGAAATTAATCCATAAAACGAAAGAAACTATAACTACAATAACTATTGTAGACAACATGGCAGCCGAACAGTAATATCACACGATATTTTAGTGAACAATTGATTCTATTTGACAAATAAACTTTGGAATTGGTTCAATTATAGCTGCACTTCTGTCTATTTAAAGTTTGATTGAAATTCCCATCACCGCTTGTAAATTGACTTCTTATCTAGATGGCAGCCAGGAATACAGAATTGAGAATAATACCATTTTGGTTAACTACAAATGTTAAATGAACTTGATACCCGTATTTAATATCACTATTAATCTGCTAACTTACCATTTTCTGAAGAGGAAAACACCAATATTTTTAAAATTGATAACCAAAATTGTGTATGTCAGTTAAGTTGGTTGCCAAACAGAACGTTTGATTGTTTGGTAACATTTAACTGTAAATAGCAGTTTACACAGTTTTCTCAATTTTTTTTTTGTAATTCATATGAGATTTTACTCTCTTTTCATCCTCTTTTCATCAAGCGGATTGTATATGTAACATGAGTCATTTTTCTTAGTTGAGATGGCAGCCAGGAATGTGGACGACAGCATCGCTAACCCTATCTTTATGCTGACCACTTGTTTTGCCCTTAAATCTTGTAGTTTTACATGAAGTCATACCCAAAAATACATAATGTAAACGTCCTCATTTAGGCTCAGAGAGGTCATTTTAGGCTCAGAGAGGTCAAATGAACAAATAAATATCACTCTTGGACATTCCTTAGTGGTTATATAGTGATTCTTTCTGGTCCACAGACTTAAAGAAAAAGAGAGACATTTTTTTGTTTTTAAACCTGGCTATTATCTCGAAATTAGAATCTAATGATTTTCTGATCGACCATGATTTATAATGATGGCTTAAAGGATTAAAAAACAGATGTTTGAGTCATAAAATTTAGATACAAAGTTGAAGGATATCTACATAAGTGTTTCTTACTTTTAAGTTATTTTGCTGCCATCTTGAAATTTACCCTAAAAACCATGCCGACCCGAGAATAACGCATATTAACATCTTGGATCTGCTTAACAGAGGTCAAATGAATAATTCCATACCTTAATTCGCAATATCGCTTATACATGTATTTGAATTTAAGCAAATTTCGTTTTTTATGGCTGGCTGTCACCTCGCATTGAGAATGTGATTTTAGAATTAGCACTTAGCGATTGAAATGAATATTGAAATACTAAAAAAAATGCATGGGACACTAAAATTAGACAAAACATAATAAGAAGCGTAGACAGTGTTTTTCAGTCATTTTTTTAAAATTCTTTGGTGGATATTTTGAGACAGCTCAGAACGACAAGTAGAACCCAAAATATACAATGTTGACATCTTGATTCTTACTTAGGAAGGTCAAATGATCATTTCAATCAATTGCCTTTTTGGCTGTCATTCCACGTTTACAATTACTATTAACATTCATCTTTTGTCAATTAAAATCCAATGTTTGTCTGAGCTTGGCAGAGAGCTTGACCAAGGAAATGTAAGGTAAGGGACAGCTGCAATATCAGTTGACTTTTTTTAATTGGGTTAACTACCACTTTTATCAGTATTTCAGTAAAACGCGTTACTTTGAGCGATGGTTGACACACATTCATACGATATTTGCGTTGGCCGGAGATCGAACAATGGTACCTATGGTTGAGTCAGACACTGTGCAATGGTCTAGGTCAAAAAAATTAACTGTGATAAACATTTGAAACTTTCCCTCTGTTCAGATGTGTTATTATACTTTAAATAGCTTGTACTGTTATCAACATCATTACAAGATTCCGATGAATAGTCTGCATCTTTAAAAGGGAAGTTCTAAAGCAAAAACTAGAGCAAATATAATGTAAAAGGATTGAAATAAACTGATACAAAAACACTTTCTTTTTTCATTCGTGGCTGCTATCTTGAATATTAAAAGCAAATGGTATTTCCTTTTGATTTTTGTTTCATTTAACGAAAGAAATACAGTATTGTTCAAATTTCTGCCTTTTATTTTGGGTTTTACGACAAAAATACACCCGATAAAGGCTTTCATTCATCCAAATTTCGAATAAGCATGATCTCAGATTTAAGATAAACTAGGAACAATATATTTTAATTATTCAATTGCATGTGTATATTATTAGAATTCATTTAGAGCTATCGCCTTTAACTTTTATAAAAAGCTCGACTTGCTAAACACTATCCTTATAACCAAAATCAATTTCAGTTTATTTATGGTAGTCGTTTTCTCACCTATTTTGGCAGGGCATGTTTACAGCAAAACTGGCTTATAAAGGTTTATTTATTTTTAGGTGGAAATCCACATTTCATTTTTCCTGGCTGACTTCCAATTTCAGACAGAAATTCAAATTTGAGGTTGGTTTTATGAGCCTAGCTTCAAAATTGGTTTCCAGATCAAATTACTTGCTGGATAAATGATTAAAGTTATTCAAAGGTTTTAGTTGGTTTCAACGTGACTTGCAGGATCCCACTTGGCTACCATCTTTATTACAATTCTTAATTTATATTAAAATGTAAGTATGTTTTGTTTTTCCTGTTCTTTTAGCTCAGAAAAGAAGAAATCATATGTAAAGAAATATGCAGAAATCATTCTTATGCTAAGCTTGTATATTGTATGAAAAACTTGGCTGCCATCTTCATTTTTTAAAAATCTAAATGATTACAAGGCGCAATCAATATATTTTTGATATGTAATGCCTTGGCTGGAAGAATCAATCAAGAATTCAGCGTAACTGGCCTTAAAAAATCCTTCAGATTGACAATATATTTTGAACACAAATTTGCATTTATGCATGCCTGGATGCCAAGTTCAATTTCCGAAAAAAAATCAAATCAGATGACTAGATTTCTTGACCCGTTTTAAAAAAGAAAATGGTTCAGCCCTTGAATAAAATGGTTGAAATCATTCTGAGGTTGAAGTCTGTAAATACTCTGGCTTTTTACACTGTTTGCTAATCCAGAATTCCATTTGGCTGCCATCTTGATTACAAGTCAAAATTAAAATTTCAATTCAGATATCTCATTATTTCATGAGTTCTAACAGGCATCTTACTGACCAGAACAAGTGAAAAAAAGGTTCTGAAAAATAAATACAGTAAGGTAATGATCAGTTTGTATATTTTACGATAACCCTGGCTGCCATCTCCATTTTCTCAAAATGCTCAATGATAACAAGATTTCATCAGTCAGATTCTTGATGTACAATGTCTAAGCTACCAGATTCAATCAAGAAAAAAACTTTATACCACACTTCTAGGTCCAGCTTAATTTCTGCCGGACTATATCGCTAATTTGGTTCAGGGTGAACAAAATTAGCGATATGAATTACCTCCCTTTTATAAAATAAACGTAATATTCTGATTGTGTGTCTTTGTGGAGCAACAAGAAACTTTAAAATCCACAACAGCCAATAAAATCGAAGGATAATTTGATCGATTTAGATAAGAATTTGATCGTCTTGAACGATTTCGAAATGTTTCCAATTGATCTTTGAGAGTTTTAAATCGATTTGAGTGAGTGTTTGAAATGAATGATTGGAGTACTGAGTGAATGATTTAGAATGCTTTTGATTGGAATGAGTGTCCTTTTCACGATGTTTTGATTGTATGACAAAATTAATCTGCACATTTGTGAAGTTAGAACTTCGTCTATATCACTGACTTGCCTTTATTGGAAAGAAACATTTAAAAAGCTTTTGTTTAAAAACATATTCTTCTTTAAGTGCCAGTTTTTAAACAACAAGTATGATACAGAATTAAATTCATTCATTTTATCAATGCAAAACCTATGGAACTCGGAATACAACCGCGTTATGTCAACTACGTGTATTCTGCGTTTTTAATGAACTGGCAGGGCGTGGCTTAGCCGTGACGTAATTTGGCGAGTTTATTTTTCCATATGTTGGGTTCTTTCAAATTGTAGTCGGTATTTATCGTTTACGCGTGCAAATAACCGTATCCTAAAACCTAAAGGATTCACGTGTTTAGAGAGAGAGAACACATTTCATAGATTGGTTACCAAAGCCTCGTTACTTCAGCTTGATTAAGCTAAAGTTAAGAGACTTTTGTTAACAATCTATGATTTAAGGTATCGAGGTATTTATGTCGACTCTCTGTAGAAGTAAGTTTTTTTTTTTTTTTAAATAGAGGCTGATTTACCTTAACCTTAAGTGCACCGACCCGTTACTTAGACTTCGCCCTTCCAGGGCATTAATCATGGATTATATATTTGGTTTTTGACATCACTCCTTAAAAGGACTGTTCATTGGGCATACTTATTTTCGGCCCGTTCGGGCCCTGTTGTTGTTGTTGTTGCTGTTGTTTTCATCCGGAAACCAGCCCTGCGTTCAGGCTGAAAAGATGTTGTAGGCTGTTTTTAAATATTATCCCGCTTTGGACGCATGTGCACTTGCTAATCGAGGTATAACTTCTACCGTTTTGTCATCCTGAACGCAGGCCTGGTTTCCGGCTTTAAAAAACAACAACAACGGGTCCCGAATGGGTCCGAAATAAGTTGGCCCATTGTTTCTTTAATGTATAGGGAATTCTGTTTAAAAGAATTGTCCTGAACTGCCACGGTTGACACGTATTTCCTTTTCCGTTTTATGATTTATAGCAATGATAAGGTGAGCGGAGAAGGGGATCCGGGTATTAGACGGAAAGACAGGTCTTGTGAAAATGAACTAAATGTGTTCAAGGATTCCAAGCTTCACAAGGAAGGTAAACTTGAGACTTTAAAATGAACCTGTTCGTGGCATTTCCAACAATTTCATGTGTACTTGATAGACAGACGATATGCCGCCTGGACAGCTACATGTTGTACGAAAAATATCCTCCGATTGTGAAAAGGGACATCAGGTCCATAGTTTATAAAGGCGTAGTGATGACTCTGTTCAGACGGTGCAGCTGTAAAGTCTAATCTGAGTCTTGCGCGCATGTGAAAAAGATGGAAATGGCTTGCACCGGCTCATCATGAATACACAAAAACATTGATTTCGGTTTAATTTACATCTGTGTATTTGCTGTACGACATACTGTCGTTTGGCATTATTATTTGATACCCTGATTTACGAAAAACAAATTAAGCTTATCTTTACTAATGGTGAACTTCCATACAATAAACTCGAGGTGACATAAAAGTGCTAAACAACCCATCACATATAGCATAACACAATCTGTTACAACCTGATAGAGATTAATATCATTTTTATGCAATACAATCCATTTAATCATTGTAAATGATAAAAAAGATTTATTCTGACTGCCAATTCATTTACACTTGCATTGATTCTTAACCGTTTCATATTTAACGACCCTAACTTTGTAAGCTTATTCGGCCTAAATTTCAATCGTTCGATAGCAAACATAAGAGTAAGTCGGCCATTTTGAGTAAATGTTAAACATTTACATTGTAAACTACAGTGCTAATAGGTTTCAAAATTGCTGTCTACGCATTATGATTAGGATTGATTTCTCGACTTTTCCTAGAAGTTGTTTTTCCTTATTGATCACACAGAGTTTGTTTATAGGGTTTTCACAAAACAGTCTTACCTAATTAGCATATTGTAATCGTCACCACATGTCAATATACTCAGTAGCAATAACAGAATCACGAATCGTTCAAGCTTACCTTGAAGAAAAGACGCTAAGGGAGTAGCGTTATCTAAAGATATCGCCAATATTCTAGACAAACAATTGTGATATGCATTCCATCCCTTATCTTACCAGTCTAAGGGTTGGACAGTTTTCAGCCTTATCAACAAAGGGATACCTCATAGTAACATATATCTGTGATATATAGATCTACCAATTAATAAACGCACTATTTCAGATGACAGAACCGTTGCTAATAATCTATTTGATAAAGTCAAAGTTCTTTGTTGGGTGATGACGCAACCCAGAAATTTGGAGACCAGGTCGAGGCATATCAAAAACACCTGGGGTAAAAGATGTAACAAACTGCTGTTTTTTAGTTCGATCGGGAATAATTCTTTTCCAACAATAGGTGAGGGTTTTTTTCTTTAATGACTATCGTTTACCCAACAAAAAATTATGCATATTATTAAAAGAAATACCTGAATGTTGTCTTCCGTTCGAAATTATATCGAAATATTTTAGTTTTTTTAAAAAAGTTTTGACATTTCAAATTCTTTAGTTCAACGTTTATCCTTTGATTTTTGTCTTTCTTTGACGTAAAATCACAAATGTTTTTTGGTTTTATCTTTTCACTTAGCGTTGTATTTAAGGTCTCGGTACAAATGAAAGCCGGATGGATTTAAATGCTAAAACATCGAGGGCCTTCCGATATGTCTATAAACATTATTACAAGGATTATGATTGGTTCATGAGGACAGACGACGATGCTTACGTCATACTGGAAAATCTACGCTACTTCCTGTCAGGTCAAGTAAGTTGTTCTGTAATCGAGGAATTGTATCTTTAATAACACTGAACATAATTTGAGATATGTAGACAAATCTAAATAAGGGTCATCAACTGTACTCAGTCTTAATAGAACAAATCTATCCTATAGTTATCCAGAAACTATTGAAATAGGCAAAATTTGTATGCATCTTGTATACACATTCGGAACATCACTCGGCCATTTCCGTTAAATGCAACAGACCTCGGTTGTATTTAAACCGGATGGGTATAACGAAATTTTATATTTTGTTAGGCGAAACCAGTGTAAGAAAGCTACCGCAGAATCTTTAGATTGACATCTTTTACAGTAAAAAACGACTGAAAAAAATCTTAATTTTTGAGAATGACGAATCATTCTCAAAAATTAAGATTTTTCAGCCGTTATCTAAAAATCTAAAGATATTTATATAAGTAAACGAATGTTTCACGTCATTGACTTAAACGAGTAGCATTAGTGACGTCGAATGTTTTCACACAAAGTTTCGAGGGCTAACGCCATTTAAACTGTCGTCATCGAGTTTTTCCAAGGTTTTCCCGTATTTTTTAAAAATAGTTCATGCGAGGTTGATCGTGAGTTTGGTTTGAATGGGTTTTACGCCACTTTCAACATTTTTGCAGTTATATCGCGGCGGCCGCAGCACCTAACAATGGATTCCTGGTATTTCTTTCACCTGTACTACCATTACACCCTTTCCTAGCCTCCGACTGCTATCTCACATAGGTTTACGATTATCTACCCATTGGTGAGAGACAAACGTCGGAAAGGATATTTGCCGCCACCGGGGATCGAACCCACGACTTCCAGATTGGAAGTCTTACCAACTGCGCTATGGTGGCGGCTTTTGCCGGCTAGTCTAAGACGTTGTTGTAATGAGCCACCAATAAACACCGAGTTACAGTAGTTGTATTCGGTTGTGCAATATCATAGATAAGAGTGCTATTCTGGATATGAGGTTGATTAAAAGGGATAACCTCCATAACCGCTGAGATATTAGTTTGAACATTTATATATCCATTTATACCAATAAGTCTATTCCAAACAGATTTCTTGATAATGTTGCTCATTATGTTATCTTAAGGTTCATGTAAAGAGTTTGAGACTCAATTTTAAGGGCCTTCATAAGCCGAGAAAAAGCAGTATGTCCAGGTATATTATATATCAAAATGAAGGTATTCATGAGCACAAGCAGTTAAGCAATATAAGACCGCCATAGCTATAGCGGTATAGCCAAAACATTGTGGAAAAGGGTCATTTTGTTCAGAACAAGGAACTGCGCGATGGTTGGATAAAACTGCCCCCTATTTTAACAAACTACAGTCTAAAGTACTATCCAGGTAGTGCTACAAACGTTGATATAAAACTCAGTCTGAAAAGGCTCTTTTGAAACAATTAATTTCCATTTATTTTGTCAACATACATGTCAAACCGGTTTGGTCTGTTTTCAAAATAGATGTTAGGTATGGTGCAACATCGTACCATAATATTGTGAATTATTTTCCGCGATTCATTTTGAATTATAGTTTTTTATTTCAATGATCTGTAATAAATTACAATATATTCATCATTCTGTGAAATAGATAATGATATATTGCTAAACAACCTTACAGGTATATAAACTATTTATGTCCATTTATGTTGTGATAACACACCATACCATACACATAACTACACATTTACAAAATTAAAATGACATATATGACATGTGTTTATAAAATAAGCCAAAATTAATTACTTGCATAAATTCATTTTGGGCCCGAATTTCATACCAACGGTTGTAGCACTACCTGGATATTACATTAGACTGTACTTTGTTAAAATATGAGCCATTTTTTACAACAGTCACGCAGTTGCTTGTTCTCTACAAAATGACCCTTTTCCACAATATTTTGGCTAAACCGCTTTGGCTATGACAGTCCTTTGTTGCTCAACTGCTTGTGCTCATGAATAGCTTCATTTTGGTATATAATATACCTGAACATACCGCTTATTCTTGGCAAATGAAGTGCCCTTAAAATTTGGTCCCAAACACTTTACATGAACCTTAATTGTGCGTGGTTTTACTTACGTATGACTTAATACCGATGAAAAGCGCAGTCAGAAACTTCCCTGGATAATCGTTTGTGCTGCATGAGGCGCACGTTTAAAATCACTCTTCCGACTTTTTTCGCCGATGCACGTGAATTACAAAATTTACTTAAGGACAAAGTTCTGTCCGGTTTTGTTCTGTTCAATACAGCTTTTAATTCGAAAAAAATAATGTTTTGAAAATATTGCTTAGCAATATCGGCCCTAAATAAAAAATAAAAAAAACGTCAGAACTGTTTTCACCAGCATTGGATCACAAATGACGTTGATCTTGTCACAAGGGCGCTTTTGACAATATAACTATTTCCACTCTGCAAAAGACCCAGCATAGTAAAGTTTTGCAAGGCAAGAGAGCCTTTCATTATTGATAATCCAAAAGGAAAACACTAAAAAGGTTGGTAGGAAATCGGTTGCCTTGCAGAAACCTTCCTTCCATTTTAGCATACGTTTTGTTTTTTGTAGGTTTGTTCTTGGACCATGAAATAAAGACGTTTTCTGCCATTTTTTGGATTAACGAAACACGCATTGAATCCATTTTGCGTGTCTATGAAGCATGACATCTTTTTCTGATTTTTAGGGTTCATAAGGCCGCAATTTCAACGACGTTAGTCATAATAATTGATACACCGTTATGTTGACCCTATTTATTCTTTTAGAAAAATGTATGAGCGATGTCATTAAGATGGATTTTCTGTACAAGTGTGTTAGATTTTTTGTTAATTAAATTTCGCCTTAGCTTGGGTTAGATCAAGTCATAATTCGGCAATCTAAATCGCTTATTAATTACGCCGTTTCATCCGAAGACCGAATGTCAAAGTTTTGCAAACCCACCGTAGATTGGAAGGTTTAACCGTCCTCTTTACAATAATGCTACAGTCATTTATATTTTATTTATCATGAAAACGTGTTTTTTTTTTCTAATTTGAATATTCGCGAAATCGGAAATTACTTTTAGTATATTTACATAGTAAAGGCCAACAGGTGCTCAGTCGTTCACATGTCCCTGGAATATGAATCTGTTACAAAGTACTTTTGTATGATCTATTATGATATTAAAATATATATTTTTTCTTAGCTGAATGCAGTAAATTTCGTCTATAAAAAGTATCTTTGAATAGAAAATTCGATATCCGCTTCATTTATAAATAAACTCGAGTGTTAAGCAGGAGATCCAAACGAAAAGGAAGCACACATTATATTACTACCATCTAAGAAGCGTACACTTGTGTGCTAGTTTTATCGTCAATGATACGTTTACAAACTAATTTGTTTTTGAGTGTGTGTGTTTGTTGTTTGTTTGTTTTTTGCTGTTGTTGTTGTTGTTTTTAGGTGTATCACTGAATATTCGAGAAAAACTGACATTGAAACTCTAACATATGCGTAATTACGATTTTGAAATTTAAACGCACTCAGATGGCGAATAGCATATAATATGTATGAAAAGGCGGGAGTGTGGACTGTGACAAAAGATTAATGTCCTCCGTTCGTTTCCATTAACTATGGAAAATTGAGCTTAATAATCAAATAATCAAAATATCGTTACTACAACTTGAATAAGCTGTATATGACCATTCATCAACGCGATTTTTGCTAGAGAATTTTTTTCTATTAAGCATTTGCGTAATGTGCGTAATAGTAAATACGTCCTTGTCTTAATATACCAATTACAAAAACGGAAAAGGGGCCAGTTTTACTAATCTACTTACAAAAAGAAATATTCGTAAGTCAAAATTACAAATCGTACCTGGTGTTTTCATTCATTGCCAGATTCTTCCTCGCAATATCGCGATGAAATCGTCTTTAGAATTCTATATTGAATAATCACTGTAGAAGCACCTATTATGTTACCTAACGAAACAAGAGGACCCTGAGGGCCCTAAATCACTCACCTGATATTTCAAGTAAATTATCAATAAGACTCCTTTTCCTATGATATGAATGAACCTTCCAATTTTCAACAGAGTTCATTCTTGTGACCTGGCAAACATTTTGATCAAGTATTCATGATGATTGGACTATATTTGTGGCGTTTGGAGCTCTTAAGAGAAAATTGTCATTAAGGCCCCCTTTCCCGTGATATGACACGGATACTTCCCATTTTCAAATGAGCTTATCCTCATGACCTAACTAACATTCTGCCCAAGTTTCATGATGATTGGACCATATTTGTGGCTTCTAGAGTCTAAACAAAAAAATGTCATTAAGGCCCCTTTTCCCGTGATATGGCACAAATCCTTCCCATTTTTAATAGACTTCATCCTCATGACCTAACAAACATTCTGCCCAAGTTTCATGAAGATTGGACCATATTTGTGGCTTGTACAGTGTAAACAAGATTTTTGTCATCAAAGCCCCTTTTCTCGTGATATGGCACCAATCCATTCCAATTTAGCAATTTTTACAAGGGACTACCAAAGGAATATTTCTGCCAAATTTGGTTGATTTTGACCCATAAGTTTAGGAGGAGATGTCGTTTAAAGAAAAAGTTGACGCCGTGACGGACAGACTAACAGGTGGACAGACGGACGCCGGACAACGATCGATCACAATAATCTCTTGAGCACTTCGTGCTCAGGTGAGCTAAAAAACCGAGCCGCAGTTCCCATGTAAGAGCTCCACTGTGCCACAAAGGAAAGGCATTAGGCACATTATTGCACAAAAATAGTAAGGGTCTCAACAATAATGTTAGATATTCAATAGTTCGATCCATGTCACCGAAACTGTGGTTTTGTGTTTGAAAATGTCCTCTTAACAACGGCATTACACATTTGCCTAACTCTTGTCTCGTGTCTGTTGAAATTGTTCGCAAAAATAAGTCAGCGGAATATTGAATTTAGCGCTTGATTGTAAATTGAGCCTGTGCGAGACATTTCCAACAATATTAATTGTGCGTGAGTTGCAAACATTTAGCAGTGTAGAAAGCCACATACAGTAAATATAATGTTACCTAATGGTGTACAAGTACTTTGAAGTTATCTTTCTACTAAACGCATAGCGAAGACTCTGGTCAGACTGTGCGGATGCACAGGCTGGTCAGAGTCTTTGCTTTGCGCACATTCGAAATTGTTGGTAATCTCGCGCACAGGCTCAATTCATTTGTTGCTTTTTCGAGCATTGGCTCAAGCGGATTTTATCGAAAAACGTCATATTTTTTGCCTGTAATTATTTTCACTAAGTTTCAATACAACATGGTGATATAGATTTGATTTTACCAATTATTTACTTGTTAATTGCATTTGTGTGAAAAAGGCAGAGAAAATTAGGAATGTAAATGCAATCAACTGAAAGTTTAATGTTATTTCGTTCTATAAAGACTTTAGGAACACTTGTATTAGCAACTCATGTAACTAAAATGAGGATATTACTGAGACTTCCAAAATTATAAACGGTATTTCACTATGAGTTTTCTTAATTTGTCCACATTTGATAGAAAACATAAATCACCAATGTTTCACACGTTTACTCGAAAACGAACAACGTTTGTAACGATAAGAAATATACTGTCGAACTAAATTTAAGGACCGGCCTATGATTTTCATATCTTTTGTCGGAAATTCCATGACAAACCACGAAAGTAAATAAATAAGGCAAATTATGTTTTTCTGATACATGCTTTATCAGCCGTTGAAATAGACTGACGTTGTTTTGCAAATACTCGAGTCGAGCTTCAGTAAATATAGGTCCCTTTAAAAGATGGCACACCCAGAAAATATCCGTTGAGAGTTTTTAGAATTTAGCCGTAGAATCAGTACTGTTGTAGATTTTATAGCACTTTGCACGAACATCAGATGATTAAACTGAACACATTTCGAAAAGATGGTAAACTAAGGGGGAGGGGGGGGGGGGGGGGGGGCTCTCTGAAACCGATTTGGGGACTTCTGTTCGAAATGCTTTAAATGGTCAAATTGAGGACATTAGATGATGCATACTAGGCTCTCGGATAGCTTCAACATGTTTGACCAAACAGAAAACTAAAAAGGCGACTTACGATCAGCCTTTCTGTCACTCAGTGACAATTTGGAGATTTTTAAACTTCAGTCGGGTGGTCTAGATATACAGGTCAGAACGCCTTCTCTACCGCTAGCTCCTGGCTTATGGGTACAACTATTACCCAAACACCCAATGTCACGAGTCTCAAAAATGATTATCCAGCTTTTGGAAGAGGAGAAATGTCAGAAAATGATCCTGATATGTGAATATTGCTAGTCTGCTGCGATTCAAAATATGATATGATGGCGACCTTTAAGGTAGTGGAACCGTAAAAGTCCTGCAACATTTTAGCACTCATGAGCTTTCACAATGTTGACCGAGGTTTCCAAATGAAAATCATTAGGAAACCTCCGTTTACACTGTTAACGCTCATTACTTCCGAAATATTGCGGAACTATTACAGGGTCTACTACTTGATTAAAAGGAGACTATCGTTTCTCAAACAAATATCGAAACGGAACGTCCTTCATTTTTTTTTTTTTTTTTTTTTTGGAAACGAAAAGGGAAAGTAAATTTATTGCTAGTGTGCTACTGTAATATTATAAGGTAACGGGCGCTGATTCTTCGATATATCCTGGGACCGATGAAGGCGGAGCAAGGAAGGGAGTGTTGTCCAGTAATTGACTCCGGACTCATGAATTGATATTTGGTATGAGAACGGGGGGTCTTATATTGGTAGACAGTTTGATTTTGCATAAATAGCCTGGTAATATGCTACTGCGAGGGGGGGAGGGGGGGGGGGAGAATGACATCTTAATGTTATGTTTTATCACTATTGTTTGTCGTATTAGTAAGGTTGCAGCGTACAGAATATTTGAAGTTATCGTTTATATCTTATCTACGAAAATCCACTATACGATCTGGTCATCTATATTTCTGTATCACATAATTATAGTACCACATTACTAATAAAAGGTTTTAAGACCCTGGTACTAAAAAGATTTACTCTATATTATATTCATTAAATAATTGATTTATAGGTTTGTCGTTCACTAAAGCTCAAACTGATTTTACACATACTGGTATATTTCACATTGTTATGTTCGCCATTCTGTTTTTGTATGTTCGTTTTTTACCTCATGGGTCTATGACCTTATGATTTTGAAATAAACTATCTATCTATCTATTATAGGATACAAATGGTACTTATTATTTTGGACACCATTTCAAAATGTTGGTGAAAGGAGGATTTTTTTCTGGTGGACCTGGAATAGTTGTTGGTAAAAAAGCACTGAAGATATTCGCAGAACAGAGTTTAAACGAGACGAAATGCAGACAGGTTCGTTAATAATTGATGGTTACACCCCCACCCTCCCCCCACCACCACACCCACCCCCACCCCTCGTAATCTCTATTACAGCAAACCGCCCGAGAATTAAAAAAAAAATTGTCTCGTGAATAAACTAAACGTTATTGAGAAAGCGTCTCCTTCTTTTTATGTTAATAAAATTATAATTGTTCAGAATTTCTCGAACAATTATAACTTTAAAATGGCTAAATACAAAACAAATCTGAAACGTGAGCTCATTACTGAATTTCTATATAATAAATATACTTGGTATTCTAATCTTTCTTTCTAGTAGCGTTGTTTAATAGATAAATGCTTCTATGGGCCTCGTTTAATTTTCATAACGTAATTATCTTGGTAGCGAATGGATGCAAAACGTCGTCAATTTTACTGCATCAAACGTGACGTAACCGAGGTCATATTTTTCATTAAAGCTTCATTGTTCCATTCAGAACATCACTTGGCCATTTCCGTAAACTACAACATACATCGGATGCATGTAAGGCGGATGGGTATATACGGCTGAAAAATCTTAATTTTTGAGAATGACGAATCATTCTCAAAAATAAAGATTTTTTCAGCGGTATTTAAGAATATTTAAGATATTTATATTACGATTCGATGGTTTCACGTCAGTGACTTAAACGAGTAGCGTTGGCGACGTCGAATGTTTTCACTCACAGTTTCGAGGACTTACACCATTTTAACTGACGTCATCGAGTTTTTAATAGGTTATCCCGTATTTTTTAAAAGTAGTCCGTCTATGTACATCCGAGGTTGATCGTGAGATTGGCCGAATGGTGTTTCGAATGTGCATTATTCGTGTCCATCACGGGATAGAACTCGGTTGTTGACACAAATTCCTATAGTGACCTTATGTGGCAAAGAACCATTTCAAAGAATACCCAAATAATTTCCTTGTTTTCCTTATTGGGGGCGTAGCATTGTCGTATTTCGCCTTGATTTTATTTTTTGAATGTTTATCTGTGCGATATCGAACGAATACCTAAATTTTTCGAACAAATCAAAAAACCCTTGACAATCGATTAGAAGCATGCAGAGACGCGATAGTTCATATAAAACAGTGATCACAAAATGTTAAAAAAAAATAAAATAAAAAAAAAACAATTTGCTCACATGGAAATCAGTAAATCGAAATACTTTGAGAATTTGCATCAGATATCTCGAGGTCTCCAGATCAGTTGAGCCTAGTTGCTCATAGTAGTCCTACGTTACATCTTCGTCATTCACTCTTCTTTCTTGGGGACATAATCACAGCCATATTTGTTAATAGTTTTATTGATAAATTGCACACGAAATATTGAGCTAATATCAAACCCTTATCTGCTTTTTTCGGTATGGTATCAAAGAAGACCTACGTGTTAATAAGGATAACATTATCGGAAACATCATGTCAAGTCTTTCACTGTTCAGATGATCGGTACTTTCTCTAACATTATATGCAATTAGAATAATTCAACGAGTAATAGACCTATGGCCTATATTACAAATTATTGCGTAAGTCAAAAAATAAAGTTGTTTCTACAGTAGTAACTAAATATGAAATTCTGCAATGCATCATACCATTGAAATCGTATTCTAAAGACGATTTAAATGAGATATTGCAAGGCGGAGTCTAACAATGATTGAAAACACCAGGTACGATTTGTAATTTTGACTAACGATGATTTTGACGTAAGAAGTAAGGTAAAACGGTCCCCTGGTGCTTTGGTTTCTAGTTCATGTTGTCAAATCCGTTATTGCCTCTAAACGAGGTGTGGACATCTTTCAAGACGGACGATTCCACTTGATCTTTTGATTGTATAACAGTTGCTTGTTTTCCATATTTTTTCGTTGTTTGTAATTGATTATTCTAACTATTTGAGTTAGGCATGTCGGTATAGTTCTTGAATTTTCGCAATTTTTACAAATTATATATGCTTGAACGACCAATTGATAGATTTCTTTAATTAATTCTAAAAAAACATGGAGATCCCTTTGTCGAGAAAGCATATTATCATGCAATGAAGCCTGTATTAAACCTGATATCGCCTGTCTGATAACATTACATGATATCAGACAGTCTATTTTTAGGAACAATTTATATAATCTTATACACGAATATCTTTAATTTTTAAGGGCTTATTATAATAAAGCTGTGAAAAATGATTGCATGATAAATATAATAACATGTAAGTGTCTTAGAATATCAATGTTATCTCGTCTTGGCTGTGAGAAATTATCATGACTCGGTAAAGCCTCGTCCTGATAAATTCTCCCAACCACTACCAGATAACATTGATATTTGAAGACACTAACGTGTTATTTTCTATTTCTTTCTTTGCAGATTGGAAGCGCGGATGACGTGGAATTCGGAAAATGTCTTTATAATATGGGGATATACGCCGGAAACTCATCGGATATATTGGGCCGAAACCGATTTTACTGTTTTAACCCGGGCACACACTTAATGGGCACGTACCCAAACTGGTATCTTCATTTTGATGCTAATGGAGCCAAGAAGGTACAGTTAACAACATCGTGAATAGGAATGATTTTGGAGTGATTTAGGATTGAAAGTGAATTATTTTTGAGTGAGATTAAAAGAAGGTAAACCAATATGGTTTTTTTCGTTCAGGATATACAAAATAAGCTACAATTATTACCTCCCTTTGATAAAATATACGTCCTTTTCTGTTTACTGTGTGTCTTCGTGGCTTTACTAGACATTTTAAAATCCACACCAGCCAATAAATTCTGAGAATAATCCGATCGATTTGAATTAAATGTTGATCGTTCGGCCGATTTATGATTATTTTTTAAAAAGATATTAGGAACGCTTTTGATCCATTTGAGTGAGTGTTTGTACTAATTATTGGAGCGCTGAGAGAGCGTTTCTGAATGATTTTGATCGAGGCGAATGACAATTTCACGATGTTATAAAATTTACATGTGACCCGTGTTTCTAAAAGGGTAGTCTACAAAAGTTTACGCAATATGTGCTTATATCTTTTATGGGAATTGATCACCTTGTTTTGGGGTAATTCATTATATTTTATAAATGTTAGGCATTTCATTTGTCCTAAGATGTTATTTTTCAATCAATTGTGCCTTTTTATTTCTTTCTAGTCTGAAGTTTATGTAAAATGTGCAATTGCATTTTGTAAACATCTGGTTCGATATCTCGGACTAAATAATTTGAGTATTTAACAGAGTCCTGTTCTGAACATATTATTTCTGTATATGACTCAGAAGGAAAAGTAATTTTGTGGTACGTTAAATATATGAATATCTTCCGAAATATTTTTGTAAATGTTTAATACCATACATGAAGCAACAAATTTCATTCAATCGAAATAAGTTAATTAATATGTAACAATGATATTTAATATTTTGATAAGCTCATCCGAGCACAGCGTGCTCAAGGGGAGCTTTTAGGATCACCCTGACTTCGTAGTCCGTCGTGGGTCGTGCGTCGTCAGCTTTCTTAAAACTTCTTCTACTCCTGAACCCCTGAGCCGATTTCAATTAAACTTTACCAGAATGTTCGCATTTTTAAAAATTGTTCGCGAAATTTTGATTTGCCCATGAATATGGGCGTGGCAGGACGACCTTATTTTGAGTCCGAAATCTTTGGACGACATCTCCTACTGAACCACTGAGCCGATTTCAATGAACCTTTCCTAGAATGTAGATGACCATTTTCAACAATTGTTCGCGACATTTTGATTGGCCCATAAGTATCGGCGTGGCAAGGCAGGGCTTATTTGAGCCCAAAATTTTTGCACGACATCTGCTCCTGAATCACTGGGCCGATGAAACTTAACCAGACTGTTCCTTGAGTAACCCTTTTAAAACAATGTTCGTTTTTTATCGGCCGCTAAAATGGGCGTGGCAGGGCGGGGATTTTTTGTACCTGAACTTTTTGAAAATTGTTTGCGAAAATTTGATTGGCCCATAAATATTGGCGTTGCAAGGCAGGGCTTATTTTGAATCTCCTCAGTAATGAATTGGTGGCATGGTCTGTTTACATTTAAATTCTTTGAATAACATCACCTCTTCAACAGTTAGGCAAATGTGAATGAAACTTTGCCAGAGGACTATTTGAATGAGGTTTACTGGACCAATACAATTCTTGCCCTCTTGTTAGAATATAAAATTGGCTGTTCGACACTGCTCCGTGCATGTGTAACAATATTGCGAACAGTCGATTTGATTTAATCCTTTACTGTTTAATCCCTGCTTTTTACGTGATTGTGATTTTATGATTGAGAAAACATTGAGAAAGAAGAAGAAATTGCTTCTGACAAGCAATTTCTTCTTTTTTCACACTATTTTCTACCCTACTGAATGGTTATTTTTCAAATTAAATGCACTTTTAATTTTCGTCTGCCAAACCTTTAAATTTTGACAGGTCTAGAATTTTGTAAAACAGGAAAGGGTTAATCTCTGGACAATGGTTTTTACATGGACAGGAACTGACTCCTTATCTATTGTCTAGAGTTAAGATCAGCAAATTACCGATATTTCGATTAAACTACTGAAAAAAAAATCCGACATATACTCCTTATCTTCCCAGTACCTCGTAATAAATTGCTTGTATTTTTTCAGGGTATTCAAAGTATGAGTGATTATGCCATAGGATTTCATTATATCAACCCAACTATGATGTATGAACTTGAATGGCTTGTGTACCATCTTCGACCATATGGAATTATATTCGGAAATCATGATTTAAACCAACCAATAGAAAAAGCTCAATCCAACATTTCTCCGGACAAAGTTCGTCGTCGGAAAAATTAATTCTGTAGATCAAGCATTTATTATATATATATATATGATTTAAGTTCATTTTTTATTGCGTGGTTGTTTCCATGAATAAAAAAAAGTTGTATAATAAAGGAATTATGTACAAGAAGTAAAATCCGAGGAAGATTTTAATTTGACCTAGATTATTTACTCTAGTCAATTATTGACATCATCAACACAAAATTGAAGCCATATCCATCATTTTAATTCGATCTCAAAACAAGACATTTGCATTACCTTTAATGATTGTAAAAAAAAAGGCTTATTACATTTTCTGAGTGTAAAACTAATTTTACAAATTAGTTTAAACATGCAATGAAGCCTGTATTGACCTAATATCGCTTGTCTGATAACATAACATGATAACAGGTAGTCTATTTTCAGAAACAATTTGCATACACTTTCACATAAATTTCTCTGATTTTTAAGGGTTTAGTTTATACTAATTTATTTTAGTTCGATTGCGACGAAAGCTTAAGCTTATAGAATCGCTCTCGAACGTTCAATCCTGATGTTTTCACGTCCCCGAGAGAGAGGCAGTGGTTTAAACATACTACCACCCATTGTAACAGCTGGGTGTACTGGGGCTGGCTTTTAAGTGTTTTGCCCATAAACACACCCCGGCGACAATGGGGCTCGAACCACGGACCTCCAGGTCACGGGTTGAGTGCATTTACCACTAGGCCACCGAGGCAGTTTTAAGGGTTTATCATATTAAAGCGCTGAACAATTATTACATGATAGATAGAATAACACGTAAATGTCTTAAATTACCAATGTTATCTGGTCTCCGCAATGAGACGTTATAATGACTCGGCAAAGACTAGATAAATTCTCCCAACTTCGACCAGATAACATTGATCTTTTAAGACACTAACATTTTATTCTTTATATATCGACATTTGAGGAATTTCACTGAGAGTGCATTCTTTAAAACGCGGCTAACATGACGGCAAAAGTATCAACGCTCATGATGACCTAGAGTATACAGTAAATCTTGCTCAAGCGACCACGTCTATTAAGCGACCATCTTTATTAAGCGACCGTTTCACGAATCCCCTTTTTTAAATCAAAAAAATTGTACAAAAAACGTATGGTTGGTGTAAAAATTATTGAAAATTAATCCTAAGTTCTTAAAACTCACAAGAATCGTTTCAATAAAACGATGCTATTGAGCTCTAACATCACAGGATTCTTAAGAATTTTGTAATAATATGCATATTCATGAAAAAGTATTTTTCTTATTTGTAGAGAAAAAAGTATTAAGCGGCCATTTAACGACCGCTTTTTGTGGTCCTGTTAGTGGTCTCTTAAAACAAGTTTTACTGAAATGTGAAGAAAAAGATTATTATATAACTTTAATTCATCGTTCTGATTTCTGTTTTGAAATTCCGGACCAAGGGCTGATACGACTAACACTAGCATATAGGGCCTACTAGTATAACCTTCATACAAAAGTTGTCATGTTAACTGTTTTGAGTAACTTTTGACTGTTGATTTAAACATGCGTAATTATCAAGCATATTCGGGGATGATAACCCGTCGCTGACCTCTCTTGTTTTATCTTAATAAATGTTCAAACCAACATTCTTTTCTGGGCTTATCTTTTGAATGAAAGGTACCATGCTCCTTTCACTAGCAACGCCATTTAAGTAAACGTGTCCTGTAAGCTGGAGGTTCTGCTTCACAAATAATATTTGTTGAAAATTTTAAATGTGCTTTGAAAGACATTTTAATACCTAACAATAAACCGTTTAAAATCTTTAATTTTTTGCTGACGTCAAATGTTGCGTAAGAACGTTATCAGCCGAAATAGGGTCTTCGGGGGCAAAGTCAATAAAGTAGGCGTCGCGTTATCAATAGAAATTGTAAACTGTGCCTTAAACTTGAAGGATGAACTTAAAAAACGGTAAGCTGCTGTGAAAAGTTGTTCAACTGAATTTCAAAGACATGTGTAACTAACTATGTGTTTTAGTCTTGGCTCGTAACTGCGAAAACAAGATATCGATATAAAGGTGTATTGTTGTTCGCCTATAAAAGGCCATCTGTTAATTATTAGCAAACTAAACATTTTCATATCTGGTTGATGTTATAACTCTCGTAAACGCTTCAAATAACGTCTTTTAAGCCAGATTTATAAATGCGAAGTGGCGCTCTGAAAGCCCGCTTGATAATTGCCGAATATACTCTAATTCGGCAATTGTGCTTAAACATTAATTTCTTAGTTTTTTCCTCTTTCAGGCGGCAGGTTTTCATCATAATCACAAGATGAAGGCTTATCCCACCTACTCTCCAACCATGCAATGTGAGTGGGTATCGACAGATCTTTCGGAGATATTGAACGCTTTTTGAAACCAATTTATTTTGTCGGCATTGCGGTAGAGCTCACTTGCGAAATGGGTACTCCATTGTGGAAAAACATTTTTTTTATCATTGTTTTTTGTTTTGTATTTTTTTTTTTTTTTTTTGTTCAACAACGGTCTCAGAAAGCATCATTATTTCATCCCACACATGCGGCTATATGGTTGTTCTCTTTTTTCTCGAGGATAACACGATAAAGGGTCGAATGACTTATTTCCATCGTGGTCCTAACTCAATCCAGATCTTATCCTGCTCATAGAGAGAGGCAGTGGTTTCTAACCACTGCTACCCACTTTTACAGCTGGGTGGACTGGGGCTTTGGCTGTAAAGTGTCCTGCCAAAATACACTACCCGCCTCCGGTGGGGTTCCAAAAGCAGCAAATGAAATTTAAACTTTTTTAAAGATTTTTAATTATTTCCATTTTTATGTTGTAGGCGTCTTTTGTCTATATGAACCCTCAGACAAGTTCGAAATTGGGTCAAAGGGGTTCAAAAACTAGGTCACAGGGTTAAATCTTAGAAAAAACCTTGAGGACACTCTAGATGCAATATTTTTAGCCAAATCAAGCTGAAAATTGGTCAGAATAATTCATTGATGAAAAATGTTTTAAATTGGGTCAAGTTGGGTCACAATCTTAGTCACAGGCGTCAAATCTTAGAAAACCCTTGTGGATATACTAGAGGCCGTAATTTAGCCCGATCAACCAGAAAATTGGTCAGAATGATTATCTTGATGATATCTTCGACAAGGTCGAAATTGGGTCAAGTGGGGTCAAAAACTAGGTCACAGGAACAAATCATAGAACAAATTTATGGACACTCTAGATGCCATTTTTTTAGTCCAATCAAGCTGAAAATTGGTCAGAATGAATATCTATATAAATTCTCATACAAGTTTGAAATTGGAAAAAGTGGGGTCTAAAACTAGATCAAATCTTAGAAATACAATGAAGTTCTTTAGATTGTTAATTCAGCTGAGCGAATTAGGGCCACTTTGGTCCTCTTGTAAAGATTTAACGTTCGTTTTGTGAAGTTGTCGAAACATTTTCGTCAAATTCTACGTCGCAACAAAACCATCGTTACTATGCTTCTTTGGTGCCATTCTCCGTTTAATTACGTATTCTAAAATATTTGAAATTAAGGTTTTTGTTAAGTAAAGGATTCAGAAGTATTTAATCTGAATGTGAATTTGGAAATACAAAAATTCACTTAATATTTATCCATTAAGAAGACACATTTATGAACATTGGACCCAACGTTAAAATATCCTTTCATTTACGATATCTTCGAGGAATCTAATTTAAGCTGAAGGCGCATTGATTTTATTTTAAGAATGTTAAGCAGAATGGCTTGGCAACAACATATCTAAATTTCAGTAGAGGTCACCAGATAAATTATTCAGAAAAAGTCAATATTTTTTCTGTAATTTTACTCGAAAATAGTGACGCAGAATGCATTAACAGTTAATACAATACGCTTATTGTATTTCTTACACATATATCTTCATATAAATCAAAACATAACCTCAGGCGTTTTTTGACGAAGCAAACGGCGTTTTCGGGATAAAAATCGGTTCTTTTCTCTCTCTCTCTCTCTCTCTCTCTCTCTCTCTCTCTCTCTCTCTCTCTCTCTCTCTCTCTCTCTCTCTCTCTTTCTCTCTCTCTCTCTCTCTCTCTCTCTCTCTCTTTTTTCGGGAAAAAGGACAATTGTGAACTGAACCTGGACCCTAAAAAGGGGTGACAGCCCCTTGATGACGAGTGACGTCAACTCTGCTTCGTGAAATCCCGTTTTTATGACCGATCTATGTAAGCGGGTACTTTAAAGTTCAGTTTTATCGCACTAGACAAGATTTGTAGACATTTTGAAATTTGGACCTTAAATGACCCACTATGTTTTCGCAGTCACCTTTATTCGAGGCAGATTACGTGGCGTCAACGGTTGACTCCAGTTTCAGCGTTGGTTTGCAGTCCATGTTAATTGGAAACTGGGATGTGTTGAAATGCCTCCTTGACTTCAGACATCAAACCTTTACCTCACTCTATGGTGAGACATTGAAACTTTGGCCAGTCATTTAATTTTTTACCACTGTCCATGTTGTGACGCAACTACGACATCCTAGGAATGTAAAGTCTTTCGAAAACTGCTATTTTAGCGACCGCTGTTCAGTTATATTTCAAGTTTGACCACAAGGTAATCCTGTAAAATGCACGCTGTTTACATGGTCGGATTTCGTCCGTGTTTGAAATCGTTACATAATATAAATTAATTCACACATATATACTCCCTAATTCTACTTAAGGATGAAGGCTAAGGAATTTCAGATGTCTTGGAAGCCATAAATAAATTACAGGTTCAATTGACAGTGGATGATAACCGCCTGAAAACCCTAGATGTGTTAGAAACCAAAGTCGACAATGTCGATAAAGACAGTAAAAGTTTATGGGCCTATATACATGACAATGAGAAAAAAGCAGAAGAAAGAATGAATTCAATGGAGGATAAACTTGATTCTGTTTTAATGTCCGCAGGGTTAAGTGCAGATGCCCTTGAACATGTGCAAGAAGAGAATAAAAAACTTAAAGAGCAAATTATATATCTACAAAGCCAAAGCATGAGAAATAACCTGATCTTTGGAAACATCCCAGAAATGACAGATGAAAAACCAGAACAAACCGAATCCTTACTACGCGATTTCATGAAAAGTAAGCTCACAATGGCTGAAGATTTGGTCGATCAAATGAAAATCGAAAGGGTACATAGAATGGGACCATATAATAAGAAACATACTGGTAGCGACGATAATCCAAGAAGAATAGTGTGTAAATTTAACCAGTTTCAAGATAGAGAGGCAGTGAGAAAACTGAGTGTCAAACTTAAGGGTACAGATCAATTCATCACCGAACAATTTCCTCCGGAAATAAATAAAATCCGAAAAGACTTATTCCCGAAAATGAGAGAAGCAAGAAATCAAGATAAAAAGGCATGGATCAGCTACGACACATTATACATAGACGGTAAACCAGTAAAAATGAAATAGGGACTCACGGGGGGTGATCTGAAATGTATTGTTTGGAACTGTAATGGACTAAGTCTTCATAAACGATCCGATGAGGAATTCAATCGTATCTTAAATGAAAACCATATAATTATCTTATCTGAATCTTGGGCAAATAAAATCAGTAAATTAGACATCGAAGGATTTCAATGTTTCAATTTATATAGAAAGTATAGACACAGGAACGCAAAGCGCAATAGTGGCGGGATCGTGATTTATTGTAGAGACGAAATTAGCCGAGGAGTCTCGATTGTAAAAAATACTTACGTTTCTATAGCTTGGTAAAAGTTAGACAGGTGCTTTTTCAATCTAAATGAAGATTTATTTCTATGTGCTGTGTATATATGGCCAGAAAACTCTCCTATGTATACATTATATAACTGTGATCTTTTTGAAATATTGCAAAATGACTTAAATGAGTTCGAAGGTAAGGGGAGATTTCAATGCGAGAACATCGACAAAAACTGATTTTATTGTATGTGATACAAATTTTGAAACAGACCCTGATGGATACGCCCCTGACAATGTATTAAATCGACATTCTCAAGACAAGGGAAATAACTCGTTTGGAAATAAATTAATTGATTTTTGTACGTCAAGTTCAATGCGGATTGTTAATGGACGTCTATACGACGATTTTTCAATCGGCAAATACACTTATTGTTGTAATAAAGGGGCAAGTACAGTCGATTACGTAATTACGAATGAGTCTACATTTAACCTTTTAAGTAATTTTTCAGTGGCAGATTTTAACGAATATAGCGATCATGCACCAATCTATTTTAATCTGAATTTGAATAAAATGATCAAAACCGGAAATATCGACGACGGTTTGCGATTATTTGAAAAAATAATGTGGAATCCAGAAGAAAAAGAATACTTCAGAGCAAAACTTATTGGGAAATTGCCGAATTTTAACCGAGTTATGTCAAAAAATGGAAATGATATAGAAAAGCTAGTTTCTTCTTTTTCCACAATAATAACCGATGTTGCAGATCCAATTTTCAAAAAAGTAGGTCGTACCTATAACAGGTTCGAAAATACCTATCATCAAGAGGATAAAAAACGGTTCGACCAGGAGTGTAAATTAGCACGTAATAAATACTTGGTCACCCTGCAGAATTTTAACAAAAATAGGTCGGAGGCAAATCAAATTAGCCGCGGAGAGAAAAATATATAAAACTCTTACTAGGAAAAAACTGAGACAACATAAATCAAACCAAGCACGAGATTTTGAAAATCTAAAAAAGAGCAACCCTCGTCAGTTTTGGAAGTTTTTCAAAAAATCGGCAAAGCCTGCAGACTGTAATATCTCAGTAAATGTCTTTAAGGAATATTTCTCCGAAATGTTGGAAAATGTTAACCAAATGCGGAATGACTTAGCAGAAGAATTCTGCGAATCGTATAATTTCTATTCATCGGACCCATTAAATAGTGAGTTAAACCGCCCTATATCGTACGAAGAAGTGGTCAATAGCATCAATTCATTGAAGCGTAACAAAGCTTGCTCAAGAGATCGATTATTGAATGAGTATTTTATTGAATCATGTGACATACTGGCCGGTCACATCACAGAGATGTTTAATAAAATTTTAGATTCGGGCAATTTTCTGGAAGCATGGACCAAGGGAATTATTGTACCTATTTATAAAAAGGGACAAAAATCCGATGTTAATAACTATAGGGGAATAACTTTATTAAGTAACTTTGGTAAATTATTTACCAGTATTTTAAACGAGCGTCTCTCAAATTGGGCTAACATTAATGAAAAAATTTCCGATTCTCAATTTGGATTTAGAAAAGGACGATCAACGGTAGATGCAATCTTCATTTTGCATCATTTGATAAATAAATATTTAAGCAATAATAAAAAGTTATATTGTGCTTTTATTGATTTACGTAAATGTTTCGACAGTATTTACCGTAACGGCCTATGGTATAAACTATTTAAAATGGGACTTGATGGCAAAATTTTACGAATAGTAAGATCAATGTATACATCGGTCAAGTCGTGTGTGCGCCATACTCTCAGTTCTTTGATATCGCGATAGGTCTTAGGCAAGGGGAGATAATTTCACCGATAATGTTTAGTCTTTTCGTCGAAGATCTAGAACTATTTTTACAATCAGACACGGACAGTGGTCTTACTATAGACGAATTGTGTATAATAATTCTGTTATTTGCAGACGATATGGTCATACTGGCCGAAAGCCCGATTGACCTCCGAAAATCTCTCGATTATTTAAGCATCTATTGTGATAATTGGGGTCTTGAGGTCAATGTTGAAAAGACAAAAATAGTCGTTTTTCGAAAACGAGGACGATTATCCGAGTATGAAAAATGGTCGTATAAAAATACATGCATAGAAACGGTGAGCGATTTTAATTACCTCGGTTGTACATTCAACTTTTCCGGAGGATTCACTTTAAATAACCAAACGCTGTATGGTAAAGGGTTAAAGGTAATGAATGTACTGATAGTTAATCTTAAACGTTATAACACTAGCCCGCGGACAGCTCTTCAGCTATTCGATTCATTTGTTGCTCCTATTCTGTTTTATAGCTGCGAAGTTTCGGGATTTACTCGGGCAGATATTAGAAAAAATTCATTTGAAATTTTGCAAAATAATATTAGGAGTCAGACAATCAACTTGCAACGCCGCGGTGTACGGTGAACTTGGTAGATACCCCTTATATATAAATCGATATGTACGTATTATAAAATATTTTTTCAAAATCATTCACTCCGAAAACATCATGATAAATACAATCACGCACGAAGGTATGAGTGATAACACGATGGTAACATCAAGCTGGTTCTATAAAGCGAGAAAATTACTTAGTGATCACGGTTTCGCATACGTTTGGGAAAATCCCGCAGCAGTAAATCCCACAAGCTTTATAAGTACTTTTAAACAACGCCTAATTGACGTATTTTTGCAGAAATGGTTTAGCGATATAGAAAAAGGTCGAACATTTGATACTTTATATAGACATATTAAAATAGATTTTGGTATGGAAAACTATTTAGAAGAAAACATAAATCGGAAATTAAGAATCGGATTGACTAAGTTTAGAACTTCGGTACATGGTTTCAAGATTAGACAGCGGTCGGTTCACGGGACAAGCAATCGATCGCAATGGTCGTATCTGTCAATTTTGCAATCTATTGGAAATATAGGATGAATATCATTTTGCTCTAGTTTGTCCTTTTTACACGGATTTAAGGCAGCTTTACATTAAATCTATTCATATAAGAAATCCAAGTATGTGGAAATTAGTAAATCTTATCAATACTAAATCCAAACACGAATTGAAACAATTTTGCAGGTATCTTAACCAGGCATTTAAAAGACGCAATGAAACTTAAATAGTTTGTTATGTTTTTACACAATCCCTTTTGATGTATTTTATACGGTTGTCTTATAACAAAAATCGCATAAATAAATAATATTTTACTACCTAAGAAGAAAATAATTATATTTCTATTTACATAAATAAGAGCAGAACTGTTCTGTTCTATTTATATTAATCAAAAGTGAAAAATTGCGAGTCGTCCGTTAATACAAGCACACGACAGATGGTTTTCACACCTATAAATGATAAGTTTTAGGATTTAATAAAATGCATAAGTTAAAGATAGCGCATTCGGTATGCGTCGAACATCCTTTACTTTCTTAAGGTAACGGATGTTCTATATAAACCGAGATGCCCATAGTAACGGTTTGTCCTCCATACACCGTTAATAATAATAATGATTATGATAAATTATGATATCTAATAACAAAAAATGAGATGCTCAAATGATTGAAACATAACTGTAAGAACACGTGATTGAAATTGTCATTTACTAATTCATATTTTGTATATGACTATAAACTTGTATAGTTTTTGTCAATAAACTATATTCTGTTCTGTTCTGTTCTGCTAATCATTCCTCCAATTATGTTTCAATCCAGCCGAAAGAATTATTTTCGTTCACAGAGGTTTGGCCGTATTTAGAAAATAGGTATTTCTATGAAACGGAAGTGCTTCGAACAATGCCATTAACCCGATTGCCACCAACAAGCGCATCGAACAATTAAAACTTATTAATTTGTGCAATCTGGAATTTATTTCATTTAAAGGCATTATGTATACCAGTCTCTTCGGGTAATAGCATTTTACAAAAGAAAATGATACTCGAGAACCACAATGGCCATAAATCACTCGCCTGAATTTATTCAGATTGATCAGAAGAAACATGAAATCAAACACACACTCTGATTTATTGCATAGCAATACCCAGTCAATACCGAAAATATAATATATTTGACTCGTTCATTGGATCTGAACACATTCCGGAAATATCTTAAACGAATTAATTCAGTTCCGCATACCAACCAGAGGCCCAAGAGGGATTGTATCGCTCCAGTTGCTTTAACATCTCCAGATTCGAGAAAAAAAAAGAGGTATTTAGAATAGAAATCAAGTGACTGAAGGACAAGGTTATGAAACTCTCTTGCAACCAGACAAATTCATGTTTATTCTTGTTTGATTTTCTTTTCAAGCTTACTTTTATAAACATGTTAAGGAATTAACCCAGTAACATCTTTAATATACCTTTACCAGATTTATCTCCCTTTAATTAGAACTTGTATCGCTCCAGTTGCTTTAACATCTCCAGATCCGAGAAAAAAAAGAGATATTTAAAATAGAAAACAAGTGACGGAGGGACAAGGTTATGAAAATCTCTTGCAACCAGGCAAATTCATGTTTATTCTCCTTTGATTTTCTTTTCAAGCTTACTTTTATATACATGTTAAGGAATTAACCCAGTAACATCTTTAATATACCCTTACCAGATTTATCTCCCTTAAATTAGAACTTGAAAATTCCTATATTATATCATTGAAACAAATGTCCATCTCTGTTCATTTATATGAATATTTGAATTGGATTTTACCCTGCTTGTTGATGAATTATTTTAAAAAAATAAATGACACAATTGATCGCAATTACAAGTAACTTTCGTAATAACTATTTGATTAACAAAAGTTTAAAAAAATGCGTTTGTCCAGTTTTCTATAACTCGGAAAAAGGAAAGCCTAGAGCAATTCGTTAATTTGAGCAATGAATTTAAATAAAACATTAAGCTTGGTTGGGAAAAATTACATTAACTCTTCGTTAATTCATCGTGACATCGACTTTCTTTAGGGAAAGGGGCTTAAAAGAGACTTTAAGTTTCAAAAAATCATTCTAAAATTGTCAATCTTGACTTTCTAAGAAGGTATTGTGTTCAATTAGAGCATGGGAATCTTTTAGAAATTTAGCGGTATATTGTGTTATTCTTCCTTTAACAGAAAAGAGTACATGAAATAGAAACTGTTTCTAGAGGGAGGGCTGTAGTACAGCATGTCTCTAATGGTTGGAAATATGTTTTAATGTGACATATAACTAGTAACGTAAAGTGATTTCTTGTCACCAATTATGATTGTTTATTGGATTTTTATGGACCTAACGGTGACGGTGATTATTGTTTGTTATTTTGGAGCGTAAGACCAATTAAGTCGAATTGAGTAATCGATGGGTAAAAAGGGGAAAAGTGGCATTAAAAATCCCGAGAAAAATACTGCTGAAAAAGGAAAAGGTGATAATAAGCGGACTAACTCTGATAGATCTCCTGAAACGGTGAGTGATCAGCCCGAGAAACGTTTAGCGATGAACACGAACAATTCTCAAACAAATTTTCAAACTCCGTCCCAGTCCCCATCCGGCAGTTTCTTGGCCCAGATACCACCCTATCCAGGCGGCTACTATGCATCTACTCCAGTGGTTACAGCACAAACATACGGAAATGTACCCCAACAACCACCTCCACCAATAAATATTCAACACCAAGCGTATACAGACCAGTCCATAAATCAGAACATAAATAAAGTCATACTCGATAAATTAGAGTCAATGGAACTAAAGCTGAAAAAGTTAGACAGCATCGATCAGTCAATACAGTCGTTGAACGCTAAAATATCAAACATGGATTTACGAGTCTCCTCCATTGAAAATAAAGTGACAAATAACGATAAAAGGATGGATGAGTTCGAGGCTAGCAGAAATTTTGACAGTAAAACATGCGAGGAATTGAAATCAAATCAGGCCAAGTTGGACCAAACTATTAAAGAGGAAAAGAAAAGATGCGAGCAGCTCAAAAACCAGGTTAATCAATTATCAGCCGATAATAAGAGATTAACCGATGATTTTATTGACCTCCAAGCACGCTCTATGCGCGATAACCTCCTCTTTTTCAATTTTACTGAACCTGTTACCTCAGATGAACGTAAGAATGAAGATTGTATGAAAACCATATACGATTTCTGTGAAAATTCTCTCAATATGAAAGATGTCAAATCAACAGTCAAAATTGATCGGGCTCATCGGGTCGGTAGTTACACTAGTGGGAAATGCCGTCCGATTGTCGTGAAATTCAATTATTTCCAGGACAAGGTTCACATCAAACGTGCAGTACAGGACAATCCGGATAAGTTAGATATAAAAGTCAGTGACCAATATCCTAAAGCTATCAAGGAAAAACGTAAAGCACTTATTCCAGAACTCATTAAAGCCAAAGAAGCTGGGAAAACTGCGGTACTCAATTACGATAAACTTTATATTGATGGTACCAGGTTCATACCTCCAAGTGCGTCTGCATAGGGAGACGCAAGCAGTCAGCTTAAAGTATTATCCTGGAATGTTCAAGGTCTAGTGAACAAGCTTGATGATAATGATTTTGTACATTTTGTGACCAATTATGATATTTTATGTCTCACCGAGACTTGGTGTTCGAAAGCATTTTGCAGTTTTAATTGTCCAAGACCAAAAACTAATAAAAAGGCAAGACGTTGCAGTGGGGGCATTGTAATATATTATAAGGACAATTTACATGGTAAAATTGATTTAGTTAGTTTAAACAATAAAGGAATAGTATGGTTTAAGTTGAAAAAGGAACATTTCGGTACAATTAATGATGTGTTTATTTGCACGTGCTATATTCCACCAGAAGACTCAAATGTCTTCAAAAGTCCGCAGTCTTCCCTTTTTCACTATGATTTTTTCGAAAAACTAGATAATGACTGCCTGCATTACAGTGCTATCGGGGATATTATTTTGACTGGTGATTTCAACTCAAGGGTAGGAAATCGGCCCGACTACGTTAATAATATTAATCTTGACCGTTATGTAAATTTACCAGTCAATGACGATATGCATTTAATCGATTTACCTGAACGGAACTCAAGCGATAAAATAGTCAATTCATTCGGTAATAGATTACTTTCATTTTGTAAAGAACATGAGCTCTTCTTAATGAATGGTCGACTTGAAGAGGGGAATTTTACATGTTATAATGTCTCGTGTAATAAAACAGCAAAAAGTGTTGTTGATTATGTTATTACTAGTAATCATTTTTTTACAAATATATCGTGTATGAAAATTTTTGATTTAACTGAATTTTCAGACCATTGCCCAATAGAGTTTTGTTTAGGAATAGAACAATCTGCATTTTATGACTCAGATTTTGTGACCTATGACAAAATTATATGGGAGGAATCAACAAATGAAAAGTTGAATACTGTTTTATTCGAAAAGAAAAACATATTTGATAATTTAGCATACAAGTTTGAATCAAATGAAATTGACATGAATACTTTTGTAAATAATTTTTCTAATATTATTCATGAAATATCGTTTAACCTTAACGGTAAAACAATTCGTTCCTCACCCAATAAAAACAGAGTTTGTAAATCACCATGGTTTAATACAAGCTGCAAAGCAGCCAAAAATATGTTTCTTGCAAGTAAGAGAAACTTTCGATTAAATCCAACGGAATCTAATAAAAATGATTTTCTTGACCAAAGGAGAATGTATTGCAAAACCAAGAGAAAAGCAAAAAGACTTTATTGTTGTAAAGAGAAAAAGCATTTCTCAAATTTAAGTAAAAATAATCCTAGAAAATTCTGGAAAAAATTGAATAAATTCGTCAAAAATAGGACATCGGATTGTTCGGGTCTGACAACCGACGATTTTTATCATCACTTTAAAAATATAACCAACAGTTCTTCAGCAAGCCGATTTAACACAGATAGCAACGATAATGATCAGAGTGACTCTACGTATATTGAGGAACTAGATCAACCAATTAACATCGAAGAAATCCACAAAACAATTAGATCACTAAATCGACACAAAAGTCCAGATTTTGATAACAATGTTGCAGACTTCTTCATTGAATCTAATTATTTTATTTCCCCTTACTTGTCTATTCTATTTAATAGAATTTTCGATACAGGCGAATACCCAGAAAACTGGTGTAAAGGTGTTATAGTGCCGATCCATAAAAAAGGTGATCCGCTGAATCCCTCGAATTATCGAGGAATTACCCTCATAAATGTAATAGCAAAAATATTTTCTTTAGTTTTAAGGAATAGAATAAATAATTGGTGCGAGTCTGAACAAATTTTTAATGACAACCAATTCGGTTTTAGAGAAAATAGAAGCACTGCTGATTGTGTCTTTTTACTTCACACCATCATTCAAAATATCATTAAGCGTAAGTCAAAGCTATATTGCTCTTTTATTGACTATCAAATGGCTTTCGACACGGTTATACGAGATGCATTATGGATAAAATTAGTACAGTCAGGTATGAGTTCTAAAATGGTTAATATGATAAAATCAATTTACAGAAATGTCAAATCATGTGTTAAAATAGCTCCGCAAATGAGCTACTCTGATCTATTCGATGTTACGCTTGGTCTAAAACAAGGGGAACCACTCTCACCCTTACTATTTATCCTATTTATCAATGATATCAATACAGAGCTAGATATGAATAATTTAACTGAAAGTGATCTTAACTACCTATCTATGTATATGCTTCTATTTGCAGACGATATTGTCCTTTTTACGACAAACCCGGAGAGTCTTCAGTTCCAACTAAATGCGATCTCCAATTACTCTAATAAATGGGGCCTCAAAATTAACGTAGATAAAACTAAAATATGCATTTTTGAGAGTCGAAAGAGTAAAAATAATCACAATTGGTTTATCTATGAAAAACAGTTAGAAATTGTTAGTCATTTTAAGTACTTGGGCGTGACATTTTCATGCACTGGCTCAATGAAGAAATCGGTGAATGCTTTATATGAGCAAGCTCTAAAAGCCTACAATGGAGTAATGTCTTTATTTTCAAGGATAAATTTAGATCTTACAACAAAACTCCAAGTATTTGATACGATGGTTGTTCCTATCTTATTGTACAGTTCTGAGGTTTGGGGTCTATATGAATATAAAGAGGTCGATCGCTTACATTTACGTTTCTTAAAGAAATTATTAGGAGTGAATAAATCCACGCCAACCGATGCTGTGTACGGTGAACTGGGTAGATACCCGTTATCAGTAATCGCCATAGAACGATCTTTAAAATATTGGATAAAGATAATGAAAAATCCACAATCACTAATGCATAAACTTTACAGAGAACAATGTGAATTAAACAATGAAAAATCTTGGGTTTTTCAAATCAAATCACAACTTAACAACCTCGGTTTTGGGCATATCACAGACAGTTTTGATAGCCAAATTAATTACCTCCCTTTACTCAAACAACGCCTGAGAGACCAGTATATTCAAAAGTGGCATTACTCTATAAATACTTCACCCAAACTTACGTATTACAAACGCTTTAAAAAACAATTTTGTATTGAAAACTACTTAAATGTTCTTAAAAATGATTCATTAAGAAAGATATTGTGCAGGTTTAGATTATCTTCTCATAAACTCGAAATTGAATCTGGTAGATACCACGGGATTGATCGCGAAAATAGATTATGTAAATTATGCCCGTGTAACCAAATCGAAAATGAATACCACTTCCTACTGAACTGCCCGTTCTACTACGATATTCGTAAAAAGCATTTTGGAAATTTACCCTGGCCAAATATTCATATTTTTGAGAACATTTTATCGTCCAAGTCTAAAAAGACAATTATAAATACTTCAAAATATCTAAGGGATGCTTTCGATTTACGTGAGGATAAAATAGAGCAATTAATGCGTCAAGCATTATGAAGGTTGTATTTGCCGTCGAATTGGTTCTAGAACCTCGAAACTGCAGCTTTAACTAGCTGTAGTTTTGATGTTCTCGAGATAAAGCGAAGGCAAGTTGATATTGAAATTTTTTTATTAGATCTTTTCTACTCCATTGTTGTTTCGTAACATGTTTGTACCATTTCTGTTTGTATATGTATGTGCATGTATTTTATTTTATGTTTGTGTCATCTTCATATTGAATGTTAAGGGCCAAAAGCACTATTTTGTGCTGATTTGCTTATTAAATGAAATGAAATGAAAAAAAAATCTAAAGGGCAACATTTCCAGCCAAGATTAAACCGGTATGGTAATAACAGACGTCAAAGAAAGGCGATGAAACAATCGAGATTTACAGGCTGGACAGTGCAATTATTTTGTCTCAGTAGCTACGAAGTAAATTTTATTCCCTCTTCATCAGAGAAAAAAATCATGAGAAAACCGGGATATGACCTTAAAAAAATCAGACTCGAAAATTTTCAAAATGAAGAAATAGTTAACCAGAAACTGATGTCTAGTGAAGTCAATAAGGACAATGGTATATTTGACTTCCCCCAATCAAAAGACGCAGGAGGCATTGAGCTTTTAAGAACGACTCAAAATAGTATAGATCTTAAATTAATTAGGTGAAGTTGGAGCTCAAAAAAGGATCACAAGCAAAAAATATATATAATATCTGTACAAAGATCTCTTAAAATGGGTCCCAAAAATGATGATTCTGGAGAAGAAAGCTAGTCCTTCTCTGCATGTGAAAAATGCAAGACTAAAATACAAATGTGACAAATCCGGAATCATATGTAATCATGTACTAACACTGATAATGATATTGATATTTTATCAACCAAAGTTCAATCACACAAAAAGGAATCCAATATCCTGACTTACCAGAATTGACGTCTTCAGAGGTTGATGCGCAAGTTCAACAAACCGATAACTTTATTTTGCCCGATCAACCTGAAATTTATTCGGAATGATTGCCTTGATCAAATCTCGGACGAGTTCGAAATTGGGTTAAGTCTGGTCAAAAACTAGGTCACGGGGTCAAATCTAAGAAAAATCTTTTATGCAATCGAGAGGTCACATTTTTTGCCCAATCAATCTGAATTTTTTTCAGAATGATTGCCTTGATCAAATCTCGGACGAGTTCGAAATTGGGTTAAGTCAGGTCAAAAACTAGATCACGGGGTCAAATCTTAGAAAAATCATGTATGCACTCTTAAGGTCGCATTTTGCCCAATCAACCTGAAATTTGGTCAAAATGATTGTCTTGATCAAATCTGATAAGATCAAAATTGGGTCAAGTGGGGTCAAAAACTAGGTCACGGGGTCAAATCTTTGAAAATCATTGTATGCACTCGAGAGGTCACATTTTTCGTCCAATCAACCTGAAATTTGGCCAGAATGATTGTCTTGACCAGTTCTCTGACGAGTTCGAACTTGGGTCATGTGGGGTCAAAAACTAGGTCAAGAGGTCAAATCTAATAAAAACCTTGTATGTACTCTCAAGGTCACATTTCTTGCCCAATCAATCTGAAATATGGCCAGAATGATTATCTTGATCATATCTCAGTTCAACATTGGGGCAAGTGGGGTTAAAAACTAGGTCACGGGGTCAAATCTTAGAAAAACTATAAGTGTACTCTAGAGGTCAGATTTTTTGCCTGATCAACCTGCAATTGGGTCAGAATTTTTTTCTTGATAACATTGTAGACCAGATCAAAATTGGGTCAAGTGGGGTCAGAAACTAGGTCATAGGGTCAAATATTTGAAAAAAACATTGTAAGATTGCATTCAAATTTCGCTCATTCTTATTCATTCCAATTGATTACGAGTCTTTCCAAAATCGTCCGAGATGTCAATTACGAGATGGTAAAAACTGTACCATACAATTAAAGAGAAAATTGATAAAAAGAAACTAGGAAAAATCACAATTCAAAAACATCAAATGATATTGTAAGACAAATCACGTGATTGTGCTGCTGTTCTGTATTGGTCAATCCATTTACTTATCTCATTGGTGGTCAAGACATTGTCTTGTTTCATATTTAAATCCAGTCACCGAATCTATAGCCATTTCGGAGATACACGAACGCCTAAACCAGGGTAACCAAAAAATCACGGAAAATAGGTACGTTTAATTGTGTAGAGGATAATTATTGGTTTCTGGGTAAATCGATACTTTGTTGTTCACGAAATGAAAGATTTTGTCGATTTAACATAAAAAAAAAACACGATAATTCTATTTCTCAGATGCAAAATTGTGATGAAATTTGACAACTTTCGGATATATATTTTCTTAAGGCGCGTTATTTTGAACCGGATTCTTAGCTACAAAATGGTTTATTATCTTCATTCGTGTAAGAAGATTATCTAACCAATCTACTTAAAAAAATAGTACATATGTGTCTCTATTCACATAAATTGAAAGTCAAAACCGGTCTCTATCCAGGTCCAAATTTTCAATATATAATCATGGCCTGAAATGTGAATACTGTGATAATAGAGAAATAGAAGACGAATATCATTTTGCGTCACTTTGTTCTGCTCACTCCGATATCTATCATTAACCATGTTGTAGAACTAGACGCATGTTTAAATTTTCCGCACGTTTACAAAGCGCTGAGAAATCTATCTCAATTAACGTAGCAAAGTTTTTTAGCGAGTCATTAAAAAAATCCATTTTTAAATGATTTAACTTTTAAATAGGTTTTTAGTTTTATTTTCAAAATTCTTCCACATTCCCTGTATTCCACTATAACGTCGAACTAGTATTTGCTATATTAATTATACATTTCATTTTTATGTTTTTCTTGAATTTTTATGGTGTTCTTTAGTGTGTCTTGTGCGTTTGTTAATATGTGTCTGGTTTGTTTTGTTGATCCTGAATGATATATGTTGTTGTTGATTTCCATTTTTTTTGTACCGAGAAACTGTTTGTAGTATTTGTTACTGAAATAAAATAATTTATCTATGTATATTTTTACTTTGACCAAAACCATTCTCCATCGCTCACTTAGCGCTGTATTCTTTCCTTCTAAACGCTCTTTCCATTCACATAAAAACGCTCCAAAATCGCTAAAAACTTTTCGAATAGTTCAAAACGATAATAATACTGAAATATATATATATCTAATTTTTCTTCCAATCTCGACAATATTGGCCATATTATCTTATCCTTCTCAAGTTTCATTCACAACTCGCCAAACACAATCAATATCATTCCAAAATCATTCAACTTATCAATTTCACGATGTATGTGTTAGTTATAAAAATGGCATGTATCAAACTGATAAGATATTTTCTATTCTACTTCATGATATATGAAAATAAAAAATGGAATAAAACTTTTACATTGACAATTTGTGATGTATTCGAACTTTTTTACGCTTTTTCAGATAAAAGTATATAAATTTAAGTTCAAATCCCAAATAAAGCATATAATCATTTGGCGACAATCTCCACGATTCCCTGTATCAATTTTTGGAATTATTTCGTAATGATAATGAATGAGCGTGTAAAGCGAGTTTTGAATGAAATTTAAGGGAAATTATTCAATATCACTTCTGGGCGAAATTGGCGATATTTTAAAAAAAAGAATATTTACTTTGCAATAAATGTGTCTTTACGTTCCAATCCGTTCTTTTTTAAATCCACACTAGCGAAAAATCATCGTGTAATAATTCGGTAAATTGCACCGACAAGTTTATCGCTTTGGGCGATTTCGAATGTTTTTTAATGATGTTTTCAAGACTCACTTCATTCCGAAATCATTCTAATATTACTCAGATTTCACATTGTTCTTATCTGTACTCTGAATGCAGGACATCACGACTGCAGGTGTACAGTAGTAGACAATCTCCTAACGTTTGTTAGTGTTTTGTCATTCCAAAAACAAATTTTACCAAACTATTCAGTGAATAAAAACATTTGCAAATGTTGAAAAAAAATTCAACTTGAATGCAAAGTCCGATAATATTTGTTAACCGATGGCAAACGCTTTCATATCAAAAATGTTTTGTCAGAATTAATCTCCGTTCTATATTTAGTAACATTGTGATATTGACGTTTACCTCGATCAAATCGCTGGCTTGGTGCTCCGAGCACCTAGTCTAAAAACTCAATCAAACCATTAAAAAACGCCCAAATATTTTAAAGCGTCTGATTGGCCATTAATTGCATTAAAGGGGTGTAATAAAATGTCGCTAATTTCGTAAAAAATGACTTAATTATTGGTATTTTATTATCTCCCTTTAAATTCATCTAATACTTACCCCTCCCCATTCCAATATTTTTCACTTGGTCAATTTTACGAGGTTGTTAAGTGTATGTACATTTAATTATTCACTTTAAATTATGATTGATACCCGTCACTCGAAATGGGACCTTCTGGGTAGAGCGTAAAGTGTCGATCGTGGTCAGACTGCGCGGAGTGCGCAGACTGACCTGGATCGAAACTTTTCTCGCTTTGCTTAATTTCTACTTCTTGAATGATTAATCAGCCTTCACGTGAAAGAATTCTTGAAATGGGACTTCTGGTTGATCTATGCTGAACCCTACCTCTTTTTCAAATAATTATTTTACAGAGTTTAGATGGTCCCTTTTGTGGATGACAAGTCATATATTTTCTGACTAAATAACTGTTTTATATACCTGTAAACAGAGTATATTGAAAACGTAAGCTCCTGCTTAAGCTCAACTGGACGAATTTCAGAAGAGCTTTAGAAATAAAGTGTTTGCCGTCCACCTGTCCGTCTCTAAAACAGGGTTCGAAACTAAGGAGAGTCCGGGAGTCCGAGACTCATTGTTTACCTATTGAGACTCCTTTATTTTGTAAGTAAAGAGTCCGATGGACTCTATGGTTAAATTCAAGGATATTTCAACAAATATAATAATTAATCAATGCTCAGGACAGTTTCTTTTCTCAATTCTCTTCAAAACTGGAGACATTTGAAATTGTTGAAGATAACATTTGGTTGCATCTAGTAGTAATTAAAATGAAAATCATCTCTGTTGATGGGGAAACATGTGGAAAAGAAGAAATTGCTTGTGACAAGCAAGTTCTTCTTTTCCACAAAGTTCCGCCTTTTATGAAATTTGGACTCTTTACTTTGAGCTTGATCTCCTTGATTTCATAGCTTAAGAGTCCAAAAGACTCCTGGCTCATAGAAGTTAGAGTCGAACCACTAAACAATTATCTTTTCCTTAATATAATTTCAGAATTCCTTGATACTCTCACTTTATGTTCCTTAAAAAAATGGGACCGATCCTTAGAAAAACAGAGAAACCTGGGTCTGATCGGTTACATTTATTACTCATAAATCCAATTTGTCAAGTTCATGGTGTTAAGGAACAACGTAAAGCTAGAACGTTTGGTTTGTGGGGATAATTTCAACCATGTCAGTGTAATAGCGATTTTCTCAAGCTATATTTATTTTGAATATAGTTGTTGATCTTATTTTTTTAGTGATTTTGGAGCGTTTCTTTTTTTTTTTTTTTTTTTTTATGTTTTTTTTTAACTGTTTGAGTGAGTATTTGGAATGAATGAATGAATAGAGCATCCACCGAGTGAGCAATTTAGAATGGTTTTGATTGAGATGAATGTCAATTGCTCGATGTTACTAACTGTACGAAACATTATGACACACATATCTCAATCATTGTTATCAGATCACTGTAGGGTATTGTCACGCAGTCGGAAACATCATTATATTTCTAAAAGGTTATGGAAAATGAACCTCATTTACTGTAAATCTACATTTCCCTGTTTGAAAATACAAAAACTCATTAGAAAATTGTGATACTATTGAAACTTTGAAAATTACTTTATTTGTTATTGAACTACGAACAATATAAGAAAATTAAGTGTGGGAAATAGTCCTAGAGATAGATTAATAGTTAATATAAAATTAATTAACAGAAAGAAAATAAGAAAGAAAAACAGCAAAACATTAGCATGTACATGTAGGCGTGCTGAAGACCCTATTTGATGTTTTCTATAAGTTTCCATTGGTAAAAATTATTGTTCGTTAAACAATTCTTTGAGAAAAAATGAATCTTTAAAGGCAAAGGAAGATTAAAAGAATATGAAAAGCATTTGTTTGCCAAAATTGTCTTTATGTTGATATGTATAGTAATTATTACTCTCATTGTGTTTATGATTACCTTATCATATCTGGAAAAAAAGACTTTGTTTCTAATTGTCTTTTATTGAAATCAAAATATTAATACGGAAATATTCCAGAAAATTCTATTAAATAGATTTATTGGAATTTGCTGGAAGAATGTCGGGGGTTATTTTGGAAAATAATTAACAGATGAAGAGAATATGAAACATTAAACCTAATCACACAATATGAATACATACAAGCTTGTCATCGCGTTATCAACAATACAGTTAGATACATCGTGACATTCACCTCAATCAAAACCATTCTCAATCGGTCACTCAGCGCTCCATTCATTCATTCCAAACACTCACTCAAACCATTCAAAAACGCTCAAACCCATTGAAAAATATAGAATAACCAACGTCATTCAAAATAAATTTTGATTGAGAAAAATCGCGATTTCACTAACATAATTTAAATTATTAGCGTCTCATAAGTTCTTGAAGAAATAGGGAGCCATGTAGAAAATTAGAATGTATTTTTATTAAAGGGAGGTAATCAATATCGCAAATTTTGTTCATCTTGAACAAAATTTACGATATAGGATTACCTCCCATTAAATTCACTCAAAACTCGCTCCACACACTCATTCAATTTCATTCCTAAATCATTCCCAAATGATTCATCTTGTCAATTTCACGATATTGTTAACTGTAGCTTGAAAAAAGTACATGGTAGAAATTTGGGAATATCATGCTATCTTTGCATTTTTTCGACCCGCTCGGTAAGATGACCTGGTATATTATTTTCGCATTTACCTAATGGCGGGTCTTTGTTAGGTTTAAAACACTTGTCTTCGGTTTTGAAAATTCAGACTTGTCTCAGAATGGCTCGTCTCGCGAAGTCGGACCACATCGCTTATATCTCGCAATTAGTTCTTTGTTATAAGTAACTACCCTAAAAGGATTTCAGAACAAACTATGAATTCTTGACAATATCTTTACATAGAGGATAATCAGCTGGTTATGTCTGATACCGGAAAAAATATTTCACGAGTATGCGTAAAAAACGAGTCCGAAGGACGGGGGTTTAAACAGCCCTATAACGTATTCGAGTGAAATATTTTTCATATCATATGACCAGTTGATTATTCTATTTATTACATTCTCCGCGTTCCCTTTTTATTAATAAAATTGTCTTTTTTTTTTTTGTCATTTTCTATCGTCCTCGACCCTTGCAAATTTCGCGTATTGATTCAAAAAAATCTTTCCGATAATTTCTAGTCGCCATCTTGGATTACGCTTTAAAAAAATCGATGGAACATAAAGATGCTTTAAAGCGAAAAGAAACGTTATTATTACCTTTAACGAGTTTAAAACGGAGAACGAAAATAATTTTGGCGAACCTTACACTGTATATAGATTTATGAAGGACAACTTCCTGAGCAATGTAATCCATGAATCACCCATCTTCACGAGTCAAGGGGTATCGAATCGATAAGATCTTCTCGAATACCCCTTGACTGAATGAATAGGTATTTTCTGTACGATTTATTCTTAGCCGGCCAATCAAAAGGTCAAACGCGATTTCTGTGACTGCCAATCAGAGAGCTTCTTACAAACGACATCAGTACCTTTTAATCCCTATGGCAACCTGTTGTATTCCGACGACTGTGTAGATAACCCTTCATTCTTGGATAAAGAAAATGCGTCGCATAGAAGACGCTAACTTTTAAGTACGTTTTTATTCGGTGACAGATAGATTTATAAAATCAAATATAAACCAGTTCCTTTTTTATCAGAATGATAGGAATAGTAAGCCGAAAGTTTCCTCATTGTCCACCGTGAATGATTCCGAAGCTCTCCCCGCTTAAATTACATCGAAAATGTGAGCTGGGAATTCAGACATTATCTTTCACACGTTTTGTATTTTTGCCGACTAACAAAAGTAACATGAAATGATTTTCAGTTTATCTATCTCCCATATTGTTCCATAGAAGAACATTTTGGATAGCCTTCTCTCTTCACCCCCCCCCCCCCCCAAAAAAAAAATGTATGAAATAAAATAAATAAAATTAATGGCCAGTTTTTTTTTCTTTTTTTTTTTATTGAAAGCAAATATATTTCTATACTACATAGGATATAGTCAACGGGCGGCAAATCTACTTAATCATAACTTGAATAAGCTGTAGCCACGAGATTTTGGACATCCCCACATTAAAACACGTATATATCATATATATTAGAGATAAAAATCAAATAATCCCTTTTTAATTACAAATACATGTGTAACTCGATTTGAATTGGACATTGCGCGTGATTGCTTTGTTTTAAACGTCGTGAATAAGTTGTTTCATAGCAAATCTAAGTTTTAGATTTATCATAAAATTGTGACTACCTGCAATATGGGTACTTTTCTTCAAATTAAAATTAATTCAAATAAATAAACAAATAAATAAATAATAAAGACAAATTATAACAATACACAAATAAATTGATTGATTCTTCGGCTCCCACAATATTCTCACACGAGATTTATTTTACACAGATAGAGGATTTTTACTAAAAACTGTTCTATTATTTTCTTTCTTTATCTATTTATTTTCATATTTTATTCTCTTTATTTCTCTTGTCATTTAACGTGTTTAGAGAACATTCTGCTGGACAAGAAGGAGAAAAACTCCCGAATAAAAGAATTCATATGAAAATACAAGTAAATTATCATTTCTAAATTATTTCTATCTATAAGACGGCTTAATTATTGAATTTATTCCAAATTTTAAATTTCGCGTACTTCAATATAGATGCATTCTACTATATTGGAGTATGTCATCGATAAGGTCTAAAACATTGAAAACTTAAACAGGTATTGGTTGATTAAATAACTTGAAAATTCAAATAAACATTGAAAAATCGTAATACACTGTCATCGAGGGTAGAAAAAAGAAGAATTTGAGAACCTTTCAATAAACCATCAAATTACTAAAAAGATATGTTGTCATTTGAACAGGTATAGGAATTTCGATCAGTTTTTGTGATTGTGTATTTCAGTCTTGCTAAGTGTCACAATTACCTAAAACTGAAGGGGTTAAGCGCAATTTTAAGGGTTAATGTCACATCTGGAAAGTAGCCGCGGGGTATATTGATCTAACATACCTCCCGCTGTCGGCCCTTTTTGTAAGAAGGTTACTGATTGGTCCGCCTCGTTTTCCGTTCTGTGACGTCACGCGTACAGAAATTACCCATTCAATCAGCCAAGGGTAAGATAAGTAAAACGTTCGTAACCCTTGGTTCGACAAGATGTGAATCACCGGGATTCTTTGGAAATCGACTGGGTACCGAGATGAACATATTGGAAGAATTGTGCGGTCTGTTGTAACTCAATCCCCTGAGATGAGCATTTAAAGTCGACTAAGGCTCGGGCTGGATTGAGTGTTTGTCGCTAAAACTACAATTGTACCGGATTTCGAGCCTTTGGAAAACACAGCAATATCACAGAAGACAGTTCTAAACAGTCGGATTAGGAGCTATTATTTCGTAACCTTTTCAGGATATTCCCTCGTTCATATTATCATTTGTTCATGTTTTTTTTTTTTTTTTTTTTTTTTTTTAGTTTCTGTTTTCCTAGTTCATGTTGGTTGACATTTTTTGATAATCTGAATTCAGAAGCTTCAGTGGCGGATCCAGAGGGAGGGGGTGTCAATCAATAACCTTTCTGTAGCCTAGATTTTCTTTTTCACTTGGATATTTAATCAAAATTGCATAATCTTTTGAACTTACTGTACATATCCTGAACCTGTGACTGGGCTTCAATGTACACTACTCAAAAGTTCTAAGCGGCCACCTTACATTTCTCGGTATTTTCACATATTTTTCGCTTTTATTTCGAAATGTTACCTTTGCCTTTTGAAAATTTAGAAATCATCCTGGCTAAGTCTTTTGTAAAATCGTGCACCAGGAAATCCTAAAAACGAAATCAAGTGCCTGTACCCTCAAATTGAAAAGTCACAAAAATGACAATTTTTAGAGAAATTTAAATTTTTCGACGCTTGAAAAACGCAAATCCTATCAATTTTAAGTACCGATATCAGTGGTAGAACGCATGTGAACCTCAAAATTAAAAGAAATGTCACAACCTCCCCCACTTTTCTCACCCCAACAAGAAATGCCAAAAATACCCCACCTTCAACTTTAACTTCAACTTCAATGGAGTACTCTTCAACGCCACGATGGACATCAACTGAAGAGGGCAAAAAACCGTGCAGTCGTATAGTGTGTAGTGAAATTAAAATGGTATTCACCAAACATGTTTTTACACTGTACAAATTTACAAAAAGTCTGTTTATGGGATCGAGAGCATCTGGATGCTGGCTTTGAATGCATCCAGGCTCGGGGCTGACACAATGTTGGTTGGTAGGCTGTTCCAGGTCGGTATGGTTCTTGGGAAGAAAGAGTGTTGGTACGCATTTACTCTGCAGTGGGGTTGGATAAACTTCCAGTCGTGGCTCTATCTGGTTACACGGACAAGTGCTCTTGTTGGTAGGTATGAGGAGGGAACGGCTACAAGGTTGTGGACAACTCTGTATAGAAGGATAAGATCTGTGTGTTGTCGACGGGTTTGTTAAGATGGCCACTGTAAAGATTTCAAAATCGATGTGACACTATCTGGTTGGTTAGGGTTGAATGGTTTCCCGGTGACAAATCGGGCTGCATTTCTTTGGACTTGATCCAATTGTTTGATCTTAGTCTTCTGCTGGGGGTTCCAGATGGTTGATGAGTATTCCAGTTTTGGTCGCACTAGTGTTTGATAAGCTTTTTCTTTGACAACAGAAGGACATGCCTTGAGGTTACGTTTAATACATCCTAATGTCTTAGAGGCTTTGTTGGTGATGTTGTCTATGTGCTTGTTATACTTGATGTTGTCACTAAGCTCTACACAAAGGTAAGGATGATGGGTCACGGTCTCTAGTTCATCACCATTCATTGTATTACTATAACGTTGTTTGTTTGATGTTGTTGAGTTGTCCATGATGGCGCACTTCTTAAATTGAATTCCATTTGCCAAAGATTACTCCAGTTAGTCAGTAGGTTGAGGTCTTGAAGTAGGATTTGATGATCTAGTTGGGAATGGATAGGTCTGTATAAAACGCAATCATCGGCATATAGTCTGACTGTTGATGACAGATTTTCATCAATGTCATTGATGTACAGGAGGAATAAGCAAGGACCAAGTACTGTTCCCTGTGGTACTCCGGAGGTGACTTTCGAAGTGGATGATGTGGCATTTTCGACAACAACTTTCTGGCTGCGGTCTGACAGGAAGCAATCGATCCATTGTCTCGTTCTATCGCGTATTCCATAAAAGTAGAGTTTGTGAGACAAGCGCTGGTGTGGCAACTTATTGAATGTAGGATGGCCATATCTACTTGGGTTCCCTCATTCAGGTATTTCGTTATGTCATCAGTCGTGAGAAGGAGTTGTGTCTCACATGAACGCTTCTGGTGGAATCCATGTTGGTTATTGTGAAGCATATTTTGTGAGTCTAGATGCTTCATTATGTTAGATACCACTATGTGTTCGAGCATTTTTGAGATGACCGAGGTTAGTGACACTGATCTATAATTGGCAGGTTTTGATCTATCTCCTTTTTTGAATATTGGAACAACATTGGCGGTTTTCCAGTCAGCCGGTACTTTGCCAGTGTCAAGAGAGAGTTAAAATATCTCGGAGTATCTCGGACACGACTTCCCAGTTCCTCTTCAGGGCGATGATAGGGATCTTATCTGGGCCGGTTGCTTTCTTCTCGTTTAGGCGTTTGATACTACTTTCTACTCCTTTTAGTGTGATTTGGATATTTGGCATGGGGTGGAAGGGAGATTCACCTTTATTTGGGATGTTGGATAAGTCATCTTGAGTGAACACTGAGCAGAATTGGTTATTCAGCATATCAGCTTTAGCCTGGACTGTGTCCGCAATGATGCCATTCTGTTTCGGAGTGCTGTTTCCAGAAGCTTTTTGAGTTTTGGTCTGTGTCTGGATTTAGCATATCATTCAGATATTGATGATATGCCTTTTTCATTTTGTATTTACAGTGGTTCTTGATTTCCTGGTATGCATGTCTAAGGGCTGACGATGGGGAAGTGCGAAGTCTTTTATGCATTTTGTTTCTTTTCCGAAATAGTTTCCTTATTTCTGAAGACATCCATGGGAGGTCAGCTTTCTTTCGGAGTGACTAAGTTGGAATGTTTTGGTCCATGGTTGCATAGATTGCTGATTTAAAATCGTTCCAAACATGTTCTACATCCAATCAATTATCCCCATTAGCAAAAAGATTGTTTCTATAAGAACATAAGTCCTGGTTTATTTTGTCCCAGTTGGCCTTTTTGTAGATTGGGACTGTTCTTGATTCCCGTTTTCGTTAAGCTGGTGTTAAGGTGGTGTTAACTAGTAACATATCATGGTTACTCATTCCTATGGGTGGGCATATAGAGTGTCTTTGTATAGTGTCAGGATTTGAGGTCAGAAGTATGTCTAGAATCCTTCCCTGTCGCGTAGGAAACGTGTTGATCTGCACCAGTGAATGATCACGGACGATGGAACACAAACTGTCACAATGGGCTTTGTCCCTAGCACCGGGAGGAGAGGAGGTATTTTCCCAGGATATGTCGCCCAGATTGAAGTCCCAACCAATGTTAACTTTGAAATCGATGGTACTCCTACATTAGCTTAATTTTAAAACATGTTCATGTCGGATTTCTTTGCTGACTTTTTCTTGTTGACTTTATAAATGACTTTGCTACATTATGCAAGTGAAAACGAGCTGAAACCATGCGACATTTACAACATATGAACAAAACAGCTTAGGAGTTTTGAAGAGTGTATTTTATCTTATAACTATACAAATATCCGTATGATAACATCCCGTATGATATTTTTTATGATATCACATAGTTATTTTTAGAACAATAATATCATACAGTTATTTTTAGAAACTTGCATTTCAGTTAGAAACATCGACGAAAACGAGACAAATAGAGGCTATAAGATAAATATAATACGTACTAAGTGTATTGTATGAAAAAATATCCAACTCGGGTGTGATAATTGATAATTGCCTCGGCAGAGCCTCGACAATGATCAATTCTCCCAACCTCGTTAGATATTTTTTTTCATATAATACACTAAGTATGAATTATATATATCTCAGAAGTCTGAGCAGGGGCCAAGCTGCTTGAAAAAAGGCGGTTCATCCAATGACTCTGAAAATTGTTATCGTCAATTATTTTCAAACACGCTGTTTGTCTAAACATATGCGAAGTTATGTTTTAGTTACTTGAAAATCTGCCCTGTGATCAGGATGCTAAACTGATACAAACTGTTTGCTAATTATTCCCCACTTTGTACGCAAATGCACGTGAAAATCGAAGTAAAAATTTGCAAAAGGTTTGCATTGTTATGTCATCTTGAACGTGTATAATGTGGATACCTGCCAGATGGCTGACAATAGCACCAATAAAATAATAGTAAATATACATTAACTATTCCAAAAATACAGCTTAATTTCGCTATTTCTAAAGGCCTCTTTTTTGCTTTATTCTAGTTGATTTGATTTCCTTACTGTCGCAAATTATTCTTCTAAAGATAATAAATTGAAATTGACAATCATTGTGAACAAAACCATTCAAAATCACTCGCTCAGCGCTCTAATCATTTATTCCAAACACTAGCCCCAGTCATTCAAAAACCATCTGAAATTGTTTAAATACGCTTCGAAAGCATTCAAAACTGTCAATATTTAGAACAAATCGATCAATTGATGATTTTTATTGGCTGATATTGATTTTCAAGCATTTGATTTATCCGCGTTGACACAAAAAAAGAAAATTACTTAGATTTTACTAAAGGGAGGTAAAAATTTCGTTAATTAGACGATATTGTCGATTATGTTGTGTACATCGATTTGAATAATTCAACACTCGCTCCTACATGTATCACTCATTCAATTTCATTTCGAAAATGATTCATCTTATCAATTTCGCGATGTTTGTAACTGTTCAGTAATCTGTTTTGATGCTGATGTACTGTACTTAAAATATGACCTACGTTGTGAGAGTGAAATAACACCATTGAATATATTTTTGATATTACACGGGTGTTATTACACTAGTGGAATAACTATGTAAATGATCTCAAAGTGAATAGCAACGCTATTTTGTAACCATGAAATTGACGTCATAATGTATATTTTGTGACGTCATTCCTAGACGGCGATGTAAGTTTCGCGGAAATCGAAATGCTGAATTTCAAGAATTTCGACAATTTCTTGCGACAATTCAGTCATATTATAAAAGGAATATTAAATTTGTGCTCATAAAATACCGAATTTATTAAACCAGATAAAAACTCGGCGTAGCCTCGTTTTTATATGTTTATAGATGTCTCGTTTAATAAAATCGGTATTCAATGATCACTCATATAATATCCTCTATGTATCATATTAGAGAAAGGTTGATGTTTGCCTTTTTTTATCTACTTCATTCGTTATAAATACATCGCGAACGTTTTTCCGAACGTTTTGGACAATGTAACTATTTTCGGAATGATTTCGGAATGAAATGTAATGAGTTGGCTGAGTGAGCATTGTGTGAAATTCAAGCAGGGTATTACATTATTACTTATTTCTAGTAATTTTTACCTCCCTTTTTAAGATATTTAGTGAGTAACATCGTGAAATGAACGTTCATCTCAATCAAAACCATTCTAAATCAATCACTCAGCGCTCCATTCAATCATTCAAAAAACCCAATGCATTCAAAGACGCCCCAAAATAAAAGAAATAAATAAAAAAAATAAGATCAACAACTGCATTCAAAATAGATATAGCTAGAATTTCACTGACATTATTGAAATAGTAAGCGTCTGAAGGTTCTTGAAGAAATATAAAACTATCTTTAGAACGTGTATGAATATTTCATTAAAGGGAGAATTAAATAGATATAGCTAACCTTCCTTTAATTTCACTAAACACCGCATTCATACAATTTCATTCCAAAATTATTCCGAAATCAATCAGCGTGTTAATTTCACGATGTTACTAACTGTAACTTTTGCTTGCGGTTTGTGACTAAAAAACATTAAATAGTTTTGATGATATGAAAGATATATATGGTTAAATATAGTGTGTTGTCATGGTATCAGTTATTGCTAATTAAGATGAGATTTTCGAATAATGAATAAAATCAGAGAAAATAATGAATAGTAATTGTTAGAAAAGATTGGAAATCAGATGATGGGTTGGGTATAATAACGCTCCTTTCTTAATGAAAATTATACTTTTGTTCTCAGCTTTTAATCCAACCAAATATCATTTCTCTTATTCTTGCGCCTCACCTTTTGACGTCAGGCATTTATAATTGAAGGCGAGGTATATAATTAAATTATGGTAGAGGACCCTTAATGGTTTCGCAACGTTTCGGAAGTAATAAACTGAAGCAATGTTAACAGGGTCCCTAATGATTTTCATTTGGGAACCTCGGTCAAATTTGTGAAGGATCTTTAGATCCGAAATGTTGCAGAACTTTTATTATCATCATTAAGACAATATCGATAATCGATATCAATAACCTCCCTTAAATAGAATGTGAAAAAAAGTTATATAAATAGCTTCCTTATTCTTCAAGAAGCTATCAGACATTTACAATTTGATTTATGTGAGTGAAATCGAATTTCTTAGCTTTATATACTCTGAATGAAGTTGTTGATTCTATCTTTTTCAGTGAGTTTGGAGCGTTTGTGAATGGTTTGGGTGAATGTTTTGAATGAATGATTGGAGCTCTGAGTTAATGATTTAGAATGATTTTGATAACAATAAAAATAATAATAACAACTTTATTTATAGAAGGTAGCATGTTAAGATACATATACAATCTTATTTTCAACATGGCCCTCTTGAAAAAAACAATATTCGAACTGCGTAATCTCTCTCTCTCTCTCTCTCTCTCTCTCTCTCTCTCTCTCTCTCTCTCTCTCTCTCTCACTCACTCATTCACACTCTTTCAAACGCACACACACTCACTCAAACAGAAACCACACCACACAAGCACATAGGCTACCAATTACATGTACTATAAATACATGAATTACGAAGCAAATAAATTTCAATTTGAAAAAAAACGAAAAAAAAAAAACAGCATGTAAGACAAACACAGATAATATTGGATTTGAAAGAAATTGCTGTACAATCATTGTATATGTAATATAACAGTGGAAGAGTTTAGATGCTTAATTAGAAATCAACTGACAATAGAAAGCTCCTTAACTTGTGTTTAAAACATCTTAAATTGTCAATAGATCGTATATCTGTTGGAATCGAATTCCAGTATTGCATCCCAATATAGGAAAATATGCGCTTTTTAAATTCTGTTTTAGGTACTGTGCTTTTGCTCATTATATCATTATTTAACTCAGACCTAAGTAAGTAATGTTGGTTCTTGCAATAATTAAAAGCATTAGACATGTAAGGGGGTGCCAGACCGTAAAAAAGCGTTTTATACACCATGATGATAGTGAAATATTTTTGGCGACCTTTTATGCTTAGCCATTTTAATGAGATGAAATTCGTCTTAGAGGAAGTCTTTCTAGGTTTTTTCAATATTATACATGCATCTCTTTTTTGTAATTTACTAACTCTGTTTAAAAACGCTGATTTGCATTGACTCCAGGAAATACAACCATAGTCAAAACAAGGGGCAATGTATGAATTATAAAACAGTTGTTTCATATCAAGCGTGAGAAAACAATTAATTATCTTGAGTAAATGCACTTTCGATGAAACCTTTGAACAGATCATGTCAACGTGAGTCTTCCAACTAAGTGAATTGTCTATGTATAGACCGAGAACCTTTTGAATACATACATTCGCGATCTTGTTGTTTAACACCTTTAATTGAAGTTCTGGTAGATTTTTTAATCTGTTATTACTTCCTACAATCATACATGTGGTTTTCTTTGGATTTAAAATCATATTGTTATTTTTTGACCAAGTATCTATTTTAGACAAATCATTTTGTAAGCATTCATTTATTTCGGATAGAGATTCACTTGATTTATAAAGAGTAGCATCATCCGCATACATGTCGATGTTAGATTGAATTTTTAAAGGCAGATCATTTACGTATAATAAAAACAAAATGGGTCCTAAAATTGATCCTTGGAGAACACCAGACAATACCAGTTGCATTTTTGATGTGACTGAGCCATTTTTGATGACTTGAAATCTACCGTTTAGATAAGAACTGAAAAGTTTACAAGCATTATCTGTGAAATGATGTAATTTAAGCTTGTATAAAAAAATTCATGATCAACAAGGTCGAATGCCTTTTTAAAATCGAGAAAAACCGTTCCAATAATTTTCCCATCATCCATGTCCATTAACCATGAGTCTTTAAGCTTTATAAGAGACGTCTGGCAAGAATGATTTTCCCTAAAGCCAGACTGATATGAGAACAAAACATTCGTATTGTTTAAAAAGATTTTAAGTTGATTTGCAATATGTCTCTCAAATATTTTTGAAATCGTAGTTAAAACTGAAATCGGCCGATAGTTATTTGGATCAGATTTTTCACCACCTTTGAAAAGTGGTCTTACATTCGCCTTTTTAAGATAAACTGAGAAGATTCTGGTTGATATGCAGCTATTTATAATTACTGATATAGGTTTCGATATAAAATCTTTAATTGCACAATTTTAATACTCTCGGACTTATACCATCAAGTCCAATGGCTTTATTGTTGTCTATTTTTTCAATTATTTGCCGTACTTCTAACGCAGTTATATACTGTATATCAAAGTAGTTGTTTTTTATTTTGTTATGTAAATATATTTCAAATTCCTTAAAGTTTTTCGGATCAAGAGGAACTTTAGTTACCATTTTTGAAATATTTACAAAGTGTCTGTTTAATGCATTTATAACGTTTTCTGTACCATTTACTTCAATATCATCAACAACAAGTTTATTAGGCAGTTCATGGAAGTTTTTGTCATTTGACGTAATTTGTTGAAGATTCTTCCAGATACTTTTTGTATCTGTTTTATTTTGAATGGCTTGATTGAAATAATCTTTCTTGTTTTTCTTGATAATCGCAGTGACTTTGTTTCTCCAAATTTTGTACATGGGGAAATTTTATTTTTTCTTAAAATTATCTCTGGACCTAATTGCTTGTTTTACTTCTTCGTTGAACCAGTCTGGCTGTCTTAGATGTTTAACCCGTTTCTCTTTGACCAGAATATGTTTTGATAGACAATTATTAAACATTAAGTAAAAATGATCGAGCGCTTTACATGGATCAGTAATTGTTTCAACTGAATCAAAATTGGTCTTCGCATGGTCAAATGATAATTTGTTAAAGTCTAAACCGCTAAAAGATCTGTATGTGATTGATTGAATCCTATTTCTTCTTATGGTTCCATTATAGCAACAGGAAAGTGGTCGCTTATGCCTATTTCTGGAACCGATATTTCTTGAACGAAATTTGGACAGGTACTGTAGACATGATCTATAATATGATCTATAATACTAGAAGAGTTGCTTGTTGTTCTTGTGGGATGGGTAATATGTTGATGTAAATTAAAATCTTTAACCAGTTTATCACACCTAGTATTAATATATAAACTTAATGATGAAAAATTGAAATTGATATTGTAATCTCCTAATAATAGGAAGTTTGAGTTATTTGTTTCTGCGGATAATAACTGATTCTCATATTTATCTATCCAGTCTTGATTACTATTTGGCGGCCGATTTATGAAATTAATCAATAATGGTTTTGAATGCGAAAGTTTTACTTCAATCCAAATACTTTCTAAATCACTCTGCTCCAAACCATTTCTTCTTTTGTAGATAATGTGGTTTGCTATGTATATAAGTAAGCCTCCACCAAGTTTTCCCAACCTATCTCTTCTTTCAAACACAAAGCCTTTTATATTAAGATTTGGGTTTTCTACTTTTTCTGTGAGGAATGTTTCGGATAAACCAAATAAATCCAGCGAGTAAGTCTCACTAAGTATCAACTTGATTTCTTCTAACTTGGGGAATAGATGTTGAATGTTTAGATAACCTACATGCAAGCCCCTTGTTTTTAAGTTAAATGTGCTACTTTCCGTATTATCTTTTGTTTGTAATGTTTTTATTAATCCGGGTCCTGTTTTAAAATTATTTATCACTGGTGTTTTTTCATTATTTAAGAACGGGTGAAAATTTCTGGTGTTTTTACAACCGGAATTCAAAAGCTGATCGTGTTGAGAAACTGTACAGTTATTTGCGGTATTGATATCGTATGAAGTATTTGACATAAATTGAGTACAATTATCACTTATTAAGCCATCGGGAATTTTAGCACTATCATTTTCATTATAATCAATGCATGTACATTCGGTTGTAGAATAATCACAAATTTCGCAAATGTAAGACGGTATATCGTATTGATTTCTACACTCTATAGATTTGTGTATGTCTTGCTTGTCCTATAAAAAAATATATCTACACTCATATGACAAATGATTTGTCAGTCCACAATTCCAACACGCCCTCTTTGTCTTCGTTTTCATTGTACCTCTACTGCGGAGTCGATCACTTAAAGTTTGAACTGATTGTCGGCTGTTTTCGTGTGGTTTATGGTTTCTCAATGTCTATTGTTTCTTGAGAATCGATACGCTTTTATTTATGATCTTCAGTAGCGTACTTGTCCCTTTTTGTACTAAATGGATCCCATCTCTATGAAACAGCAAATCAACGGCTTCACCGTTTCCGAACACAAACGATGGAAAGCAATCAATTAAGGTGGCTGGCGACTGTTCAAAAACTTGCTTTATAGTATCATTTACGGGAGACACATCGACGTCAATTCTGGGACAGACAGTGCAAAAATACATTTTGCATTCCTTTGATAACTTTCCTAATAAACCCATTAGCTCATCATGAACTGTTTGTAGCAGTGTCCCGTTTGCTGCATCATTGCCTCCTGCGTAGATTTTGATCTGTTGAAAGTTATCTAAGTTTATTGTTTGTAGTTTTTTTGGAAATATCAATGGCCTTTTTTCCACAACAGGTTATTATCTGTACGTTTTGTCTCAATCCTCGTTGATTAACACCTTTAACAATTGAGTCTCCTATGATAAGGATCTTTTCTCTCTTCCGTTCAAAGACTCGTTTTTTCAGAAAGGTCTCCTCGTTTGCCGAGTTGGTTGATATTCTTTCAGTTGTGTTACGACCGTCTTGACAGTTATTGACTATTTGTTTATCAATAATCGCGTTTTGTTTTGAAGGACGATTATTTTTATCGATTTGCAGTTCACTCGTAGTAGCATCTTTTATTGGTTCTTGTGTGGGATATCTCGTTTTTAATAGATCTGTCATTGCATCTAACCTCCCTTTTATTTTATCGTCCAAAGAATCGATGTTTTCTTTCAGTTCAAAGGTTACCTTTTCTAATAAAGATAAACACTCCGGTTGAGTCGGTTGACACGCGGACTTATCAAAACTACCTTTACTTATCTTTGTTTGATCAACGTTTTCGATCAATCTATTTGTACGGTCTATTGATATGGATTTGCTGCTCGATTCTGGTTCTTTCACTGCCACTTTTTGATTTTTAAGTGTATCAGAGATAGACTGTAAACGCCGTAACAAACCCGTGTTGACTGTCTTGATATGTTGGTCTACTGAGTCTGTTTTCTCGCTGATATCCGCAACTTCCCTATGTAAATCTTGAGTATATACTTGGTAATTTTTATTCAGACCAATAATAGCATCTTTCAGTTCTCCGAATTGTGTCACAGATTCAGTTATGTGTTTCTGAACTTGTATTGATAATACATTAACTGTTTCCGCTAGCCCATTTAACGTTTTATTCACTTTGCTTAAACAATCGCATTCTATTGCCTCTTTATCTTGCCTTTCCTTGCTTTGCTCATGCTTTATTTTTCTCACTTTTTCTACAGTTGATTGTAAAGCTCTTAATTCTTTATCATCACAGAATTCTGTCCGCCTGGCATCGCTTTTACTACCCAAATTATGCGTTTGTAGCATCTTTTTGAACGAATCATCTATTTCAGAAATTGTTGTATCATTAGTAACAACTTTTGCTTCGATGATTTTGAGAATTTCTGGTAAATCCTTTTGCTTGAAATAGTTCGAGTCCTTTCCGTTGACTAAGCAATTGCACGTCGTGTGGTACATGTTTAGAGAGTACGATTTCCCATTTTCTGTTAATATTTTATATTTAGTTTCCACTAGATGGCCCTTTTTGTCATGTACCCGTACTTTTTCACACCTCGATTGTTCAGTATGAGCGGTAAAGAATTCATCAACAGTAAGTTTTAAAAGTTCGTAGTGTCGGTCCGGGTAATTCCGTACGGATTTGGATAGTTTCAATTATTTTGAGAACGTCTCTTTAACGACGATCACAATAACAAACTTTCTTAATGATATTATATTTCTTCTAGCGAATACTCCTTATATATAACTCTAAAAACTATGCCATATGTTAAAAAAATCACAATAAAGGCCAGCAGCTGATATCGGCCAATTCCGTACATCAGCGGGTTAATCCGTACGCTTCGTCGGGGAAATCGGTTATGAATAACGGGGCGGTAAAAGTAATAGCTTAGTTTGGTGGATGGGGAATATTCATGATTTAGACGGTTAAATGTTCATAAAAGGCGAACATGGGCTTCTAAGTATTAAGTGTGGCGAGCCTATGAGGGAATAATGGGACCCCCTCAAACTTTATACAGATTTGCGCATCCACTGAAAAAAATTGAAACGTTAGTAGGCGATCAAAACACAGTAGCTACTGCTTCATTAGGCTAAACTGTTTCTCGAAGAAAAACTAATTGGTCCGGGACCAAAGCAAATGCACGTTACTAAAGCCTTTTCAAACTGCAGTTACAAGGTTTTGATTATCCCAAACGAATATATAATGTCAATCTTCATTTGTTGTGATCTTTATGGGTAAAATAATATTGGCCTGTACGAAATTAGCCTCACCCTACAATTGTACATTTTTAAATGTGGGCTAATTCCGTACAGTATGAAAAATCTCATTTAATCTACAAAGGACTCGGTTTCATAAAAAAATATTACAAGGAGAGTGAAGATTATTTCTTTTTTTTTAGATGAGTTAAACTATGATTTACAATTCACGTAAGCATTGGATATTTATACAGACATTTGGACAGATGGTACCGAGTGACCTTTTCGTACTTATCTGACTGGGTATTTGAGAATTAGGGAGTGACTTAGTTAGTGCCGTCTTAAATTGGTGATGAGCAAAACTTAAGGTTACGATTGCGTGGTAATTATCCGATATTTGGTTTGAGCTATATTGGCTTTTTTTTTAAAACCAGGTTAATTTCTAAAATAATTTGAAATGCATTTTACTAGAAATACGTAATTAATTCAACTGTACGGAATTTCCCGCATGTACGGAATTACCCGGACCTACTCTACATACCAGTGTTAAACTCGAACTTAATTCCTCCCCCTATTTCATACATCATTACTTCTTTTCTCTCTGTAGATGTCATTTTTTTCCGTAACGAATTGTCTCTTTAAATAACAGTTTCTGTTCTCCAAATTCTGAGCCGAAAAATCATCATTTCCACCATTTCCGCACAAATCACGAATTTCACAAAGTCCGTTTTCACTCATAATTTCAGTTGTAACCACCAGAATTTCACAAAACATATACCGACGGATTCAGCATTTTACATTCCATCTTTTGGTTAAATTTCCATTAACGCTTGTTTGGAGAAATTTAAAATAACGTCAAATTTCAATTTTTAACGCGCCGCCATTAAAAAAGTTGTTTACTCGACGTGACGTCACTTTCCCAAGCTTATTCAAGCTGTAGTTACGATGTTTTGATTATTCACCAAAGCTCAAATCATAGAAAAGGGGAGCAGACGGAGGACAGATATCTTTTGTCTCATTCAAGATTATCGCATTTATCCTATCTACTGTATGTTGGTCGCCTTCTGAATGCGAACCTAAAAATCTAGTTGGAGTTCTTGACATCTTGACATTGACATTCAAAACCAATCAAAACCGATCTAAATTGTTCACTCATTGCTCCGTTCATTCATTCCAAACACTCACTCAAACCACTCAAAAACGCTGTAAAATGACTTAAAACAATAAAACCAACAGCTACATTCAAAATAAATCTAAATGGAAAAAAAACGCATAGTTGAAATTTTAAGCTTCTGTTTGGCATAGGAACCTATATATAGAACTTATATATACATATTCTATTAAAGGGAGGTAATAAATATCGTTAATTTCGTTCATCTTGAATTTCACTCAAAACTCACTCATCACATTCTTTCCAGTTCATTCTAAAATCATTCCAAAATCATTCATCTTGCCAAGTTCATAGTGTTGTTAATTGTACGCCTATGTTCTTCTCATTGTGTCTCTTTTCAGTCTGTCTCACAGAAAAATGCACACTGTAGCTTATCTCCTTATTTGGTCACTCCTTGTTTGGACCTCGACTAGATCACTGAATCATGTAGACTGGGACGAATTACTGCCAGACCTGACAACCCTTTGTCCAAATGTCGACTTTTGTGGGAAAACGCAAAATGTGGTCGAGCAAGATACTGAAGAACAAAACTTTTGTTGTCGAGGTAATGTATTTTTTATCTTTGTTTGAACGGAATTTTATGCCGCTTTTAACATCATTTCAGTCATATCGCAGCAGCTGGAGCACCTAACAATCTATTCCCTGTATTTCTCACACAAGTTTCATCACATCCTTTCCTAGCCTCCAGCTGCTATTCCTCATATGCCTACGATTATCAACCAATTGGTGGTAGACAAATAGTCGGAAAGGATGGGTGCCGCCATCGGGGATCGAACCTTGGACCTCCAGATTGACAGTCCGACGCACCACCAACTGCGCTATGACGGTGGCGGTCGACGCAATGTAGTATCAGCCTTTCTGTCTGGATGTACTTATGTGTGTTAAAGTATAAAAAATCATTAAATATGCAAAACGATGTACGATTTCTGTATCATTCCGTCCAATGAGGTTTCCTTGTAAAAACAAGACTGATCTTTGATACTACTAAAATTCCGGTTGTGTCCGTCAAGATTCTCGCAATGTGATTGGCTGAAAAATGGTTATATTCCCCAATGAAAACAATTTTGAGTGCGCAGCTATTTTGTCATACTCGCCCCGAGGCGTGAAACATTACTTTATTCCCTGAGACAATACGCTAGCAAAACGTAGTTGCTATGAATATTCATAATATATAATCGCAAAAATTACTACATAACCCAATCAAATTGACTAAGACGATATGCTACTCTTTCGAAATTAGATCGAATTAAGTATTTCTTATTATAAAAATAATTCGGAAAATCCAGCCTTTAGAACCTACGATATAAAGCAAGGTTGTAGAATCATCGCAATTTTGATTAAATGTCTGAAAAGGTTCAAAGCAAAACGAAGACGGGAACCAGATACCTGATACCTGATAGACTAGATTTTTCCGACATGTGTTAAAATAGCAAGAGCTTAGAAAAACTTTCATTTCATAATAAAAATAGTTTAGCGAAAATATGTGTCCGATCAATATGAGCGAAATAATCACGATGGTCCAAACTTTTACATCCATTTTTTTTTTTTTCAGAATGTTCTTGTGACAGAAACTGTACTGCAACGCGTGATTGTTGTGATGGTAAGGTCTACAATGATTCGTTATCGGAATGTCTCGTACCATCAACAAATCAAAACCAGAGGCTAAACACCTACCGATTCATCGTCCGTCCACCCGCTGACGGATGCAAACATTTATCATTAGACGACCAAGAGGAGAATGTGACTTGCAGTTAGGATGAAACTGTCGCTCCCTGGGGAAATTTCTTGCCAGTTTACTCACGATCACTCGACGCCAACTTCAAAAACAAACCATGTGCTCGATGTCATGGGGCCCTTGATGTCGAGAAGTGGACAAGCATATTACAAATCGACTACGCTCCTCTCTTTGTCGGAACTCTTACTCAGTTTATCGAGAAGAAAATCCTTGGTGGCAGCGATGTTATGTTCAGGCCACCCAACTCTGAGAGTACAAGATTTGAGAAGCTCTGTTTTAGGGAAACTGCATTTTGTCCAAACACTCGTAAAATGACATTCTTCATTCCATCGAATGTAGAAATGAATCGAAGTTCAGTCATTTATGCCTGCGAACGAGGACCAAGCGCAAAATATCTAGGCCCACATGGCAGAGCGTTCAAAAACATTTTCTGTGCTATTTGTAACGGGTATGCGCGCAAATTTAACGACAAAGTACGATGTGAACATACGCTAGATAATGACCGGGAGGTGGACCCACCAATCCGAGTGTTACTTGATGCAGTCTATATGGCTTCCCTGGCAGAGAAGAACATTCCGGAGAGAAAGGCTGATGATGTTTGCTACCGACCTGAACACGAAAAGGTAGGCATTTCATAACACGATGTTTGTAACTGTATATGAATCAATTGCACCAATCTCCTCTTCAGATATACATTCAATAGTTTCAGTCAGTATGCATTATCACATCAATGGCGTAACTACCATTAAGTACAGTGCGAAAAAGAAATAAATCCTCTTTCGAAAAGTATCGTTGATGAACGACCAATACATCGAAACTACAGCTTTTGAAGCTGTAGTTACGATGTTTTGACTATTCACCAACGCTCAAATCATAGAAAAGGGGAGCGGACGGGGGACATTGATCTTTTTGCACTGTCCACATATTCCTTTATCGTAAATATTCTATGTTGGTCGCCTTCTGAGTGCTTATAAAATTCAAAATTCTAGTTACGCCTATATTTATCTTGTTTATCTTCTTTTCCAGAACCAAACCATTTGTGAGAGCAAACTCTGCCCATCGATGCAGACGCGCCTTCAAACAGGAAAATGCGGATACGTGACCAAGTTCTTGATGACTGAGAGCCTGATTGTATGTCTGAACCTTTCGACCTCACAGGGTCCGACAGCCGATGACATCAGAGAAATGCCTGACTCCCAGATCTATTCCCTGTTCGAGAAAAATACGCCGTGGTCAAATAAATGGTTCATCACATTGATTGGATTGCTCTACAGTGAAAAGCCAAGATGGTTAGAATTCCTGGTATGCCTAAAGCTGAAGTCCAAACAAACAAACATGGAAGTCCTAAGGAAAGAAATTGAGTCAAGTCTGACAAAAAGGTGGATGGTAAACCTTAAGGAGGCTACGGTATTCGATCAGACCATCTCAAAACACGGGCGGATAACCGGGGGTGCTGTTGGTGCAAATGTGACAGCTGATTGGATAGCGTATGTTGCGAACACTGAGGACGACCTTACTGCACCCGTATGGAAAATCATGTATAACTTGAATTTACATGTTCGTTCACCTCTGTACTTCAACCAGATGTTCATATGCGAACAAATCCAGCTACACCCTGATGAGTACAACCAGTCAAGTCCAAGGTCCGTGCTGTATCAACCAAAACGACACAGCTACCTCTACCCAAATGAATTCACTGCGTTACTCAATGCTGATTCAACCTGGCACGTAAGGGTATGTCTCAAGGATTCGGGCTACATCAAGGTAGAAAGCGGCACGGAAACAAGTCTAAGAGTAACCTCTAATGTCGTCATTTGGCTTGCTATTTATCATTTTCTCAGTACAAATATCGATGCGGCCTAGATCGGATTGAATATGTAAAATGGGTAGATTTCTAGAGTAAAAATGTTAGATATTTGTCAAGGATTTAACGGTTCGTCCACATGCTTTTTGCTATTGTAGTAAATATAAGTCAAAAAATCATTTCATTTTAAAAGTGTGCACCGATATTCATACATCCTGATTGACTGAAAAAATAGATTGACTGTTTGTAAAACAGAAATCCTTTTATCACTTTATCTTCTTTCTTGGTACATATCTTGCTTATTTTCGCATAGATTTCAAAATAACGTAAGTTTTTTTCCACTTCATACCTTTTTTTACGTACACGCCCAAGGTCACGGCGTAGGTCAAACGTTAGAATTGGTCTTGACAAAAATGAGCCTGTGAGTGACATCTCCAACAATTTGAAATGTGACTGAGGTGCATTTTTTTGGTAATGTAGACAGCCACACACTGTAAATTTAAAGTTTCCAGATAGTCTACAGTAACTTTAAGGGTTCCGCAATTGAAATAAGAGATCAAGATCTCTTTTTTGCGTTAATCCAGCTTTGATGGTGGCAGACATGATTTATGTAACATACTGTTAAACATATTTTTATCGAAATGTATTATTACATTTTATCATGTATTGTCAACATCTTTTACCGAATAAAATCTATCTACCTACTTTTAGACCTTCTAATTAACATATAGTGAAGACTCTGGTAAGACTGTGTGGATTGCACAGGCTGGTTAGAGTCTTTGCTTTGTGCATGTTTGAAATTGTTGGAAATCTCAGGCTCAATTAGGAAGAAACGGCGACGACCTTTGGTATCGACGGGGATCGAGCTTCAAGATGTTAAGTCAGGTGGTAATCGAATACCAGCCGAGGTGTCTGCTACTGTGTATTGGAAAAAAACTCACCTTTGTAGATAGTGTTCAATAATTATATAAAAAAAAATGTACCAATAAGTTTTTTTTTTATTGCCTGTATGACAATGTTTATATAAAACAGTGCAGAAAATAAATCCGAACTGGGTTGAAATTATTGACAAAATATCACAAATAGTGGAAAGTGAATTAAAGGCTCGGATTCCGTTAGCGGAATGTTACATCGGACACATGTCAACGGATAATGGCATACAAGCCACAAACATCTTGTGTGGTGAAAACTATATTGTCTCGCACAGGGTTCATTGGAATCCTCTAACGTTACCAGTTGCACTTTACATGTATTTACCAATGGTTCAAACTCCACAAGCGGTCACGAGTGAGACGACTCCAAATAACGCTACATGGTTAAGCGGAAGTAACGATCCATCAACACTTGCGTCCCAGATGCCTTCGTCGAGGACAAGTTCAAGTCTGACAACGTTACAGTTGGTCACTCGAAGATGCGAAAATAACAACTAAACTCTAAACGGTGACATAAATTTTATAGATTTGGATTTAAAGCTGCTCTTTCACAGATCGAGAAAATGTGCTTTTTGAAAATTTTCCTTAAATTAATTGGAAGTAACCACCTCATCATGTTAAAGCCAGTAAAATAATAAGATTCAATCTGGTAATACATGGAAAGAAAGACTAATATTCCTGAATTTAGCTAGAATCATTCTGAAAAAAAAGCAACTACTAACGCTATTAAAATTATACTTCAATTTCGATCAAACTATAAATTACGCACGTGAATTACATGTGAATTCCGCATGTTTGTCTTATTCAATCAAAGATATAGGTAAAAGTATTTGACAGGTTGAAACTTCATATCATTCAAGCAAAAATGAAAGATTATTAACGGAATGATAAGGTTACAGGGAACTATTACATTTCCCGTTGTCGGCCATTATAACAAAAGCCTATATAGCTCATCCCCAAAAATTGACGGGAAGTCAAGCCTTATATCAAATTAAGGAAAAATCTGTCGCACATCCAAATAGACCATTTTGAATATAGCATGATCCATTTTTTCAATGAGTAATGACGTCATTTTTAAGATAACCCTCCCCACCAACCGTTTTTCGCTGTCGGTTCCGGAAAATACCCCGATGTCTAGAAAATGCCTCTCAAGACCCGAAATAGACTCTCACCTCTAACTTTTTGTATCAAACTTGTAGAAACAATATAAATTTCCGAAAATAAATGATTAGATATGATCTTTATCCATTATGGACCAATCAGAGGCCGCCCTTATCTTTGTTTACTTCACCGTTAATTCCCTGGACAAAATGTGACAGATGGCGGGAGATTGTAATGGTTCCCTGTAACCTAAAGAGAAAATAAAATGTTCATTAAATTCATTCTTTAAGCATCAAAATATAGAAATATCTTATTCTGATAAATTTGGAAAGTTTCAGCCGGTCATGTTATATACGTACTGAGATATGGCCATATCCCTTAACTCGGGCAACGGAAATTCACACAGAAAAAGAGTTGGGCTAGAAAACTCTGCCTGTAAAATCACTTCTTTTCGAAATTGAATAGTGGAGTATGGGTGCAATTTAGACTCTATTACTTGACATTTTATACTTCAGCGGTTTATTCTTAATATTTTTTAAAATTGTTATGTACTCGAAAATCAGTTCCTTCTACCCGTAATTAACTTCCGTTACACATAACCCTTATCCTTACCCGAAAATTAGCATTTTTTGACATTTTTAGTGATCGTGATCATTTTTTTAAACAATCAATCGTAAATCATAGATCAACTGACGCAACTAAATATTGTTGACTTTCATAGAAAAAATTAATGGATTCGGTGAAATAGATAAGGAGAAAATAGGCCCTTATCCTTGTCACCGCTGGGACTAAATAATACACATATGCGTGCGGAACCATGCATTGTGCTATCATTTTATAGCTTAATCGACCCAATGTTCTGACCACACTGTCTTACAGTCTGTAACTATTTTTTTCATGCCAGATTTTCCTAAAAATTTTAGTAATAAATTGTATTTTATGTGGAAAAAACCCTTATCCTTAAACTTATTTAAACGCGTTTGCTGAAAGAATTACATTAAATTATATATTTTTATTATCAGAATTGCTTGCAATTATTATTTTCTTTTTCGGATAAATATTCTACACTTTTTTCTGCAAGTTTGATAGCATTTGGTCAAATAGTTTTTTGTAAATGTAATGATAACCCTTATCACTAGCCGATTAACAAAGCGCTGATTTCCGCCCTAGAAAGCTGCCGATTGGAGTTTAGATATAATCAAAGTAGCGGTTTCTACTCGTATATATCCCGTCCTCTTGACAGGATACAGTATAGTACCAAATTCAGGTTTTAAGATCCATTTCTAAGAAATCTGGGCGTAAAATAACCCTTATCTTTATAAAAAATTGGATTTTACTTTTTATTACTATGACATTTAATTGTAACTAATTACCGCTTTTTATCTCCTAACTATCGTTTTTATATCATATTCTCATGCAGAAATATGTAACAGACTGCTGCTTAACGTTTTTAGGTATTTGGTCGAATAGGTTTAGAAATACGAGCAGATAACCCTTTGCCCGATGCAATTCGAAAAAAGTGGTTTATTGCTTTATAAAGCAGCCAAACAACGCAAAAATATAACCTAACCCGCATTTTTTAACAAGAAATATCTCTTTCGCGTCACAATTTACAATGAACAATCAAAATGTCGCTTTTAAAAACACCTGATAACGATTTTTGGCTTAAATTAGCCCCTATCGTTTCGATTATTGAGTGCTATTTTCTAATTTATATTCGCCAAAATGGCGCATTTTGTTGAAAATAATTTCCTTTTAAGAGCAGCTTTACACGCTAAAATATATTTATCAACTTTGCTAGCATTATAAAACCAAATGTATCATAATTTTTTGCAGGAATTTAGCAAAAAACCCTTGCGCCTGACCCCCCCCCCTTCCTAGAGAGTCCCGATTATTTATACTGCACTTATAAAACTATGCTTGATATTGATTGGTTGGATTATTTGCGTCAATTTGCAGTCTAACGTCTTTGAAAATGTTATTTCCTTTCAGATTTAGTCAAAGGAGGCAAAGAAAGAAAGAAATAAATACGAAACTTATGTGCAAAAAGGTGCAATATGGCGATCTAACAGTGGGTTTTAGGTCTAAAAAGTATATGAAAAAGTGTCAGATGGCCCCTTTTTGCTTGACTTCCCATTCAAATAGTATATATAACAACTTTTTGAGCGGAAACAAGTTGATTTGAGGTGCTTTTGCACGAATAATGCGGGTAACGATATGAAAAGTCGAAAAAATAGTACAAATCTATGTATATTGCATTTAGGTTACAGGGAACTATTACATTTCCCGTTGTCGGCCATTATAACAAAAGCCTATATAGCTCATCCCCAAAAATTGACGGGAAGTCAAGCCTTATATCAAATTAAAGAAAAATCTGTCGCACATCCAAATAGACCATTTTGAATATAGCATGATCCATTTTTTCAATGAGTAATGACGTCATTTTTAAGATAACCCTCCCCACCAACCGTTTTTCGCAGTCGGTTCCGGAAAATACCCCGATGTCTAGAAAATGCCTCTCAAGACCCGAAATAGACTCTCACCTCTAACTTTTTGTATCAAACTTGTAGAAACAATATAAATTTCCGAAAATAAATGATTAGATATGATCTTTATCCATTATGGACCAATCAGAGGCCGCCCTTATCTTTGTTTACTTCACCGTTAATTCCCTGGACAAAATGTGACAGATGGCGGGAGATTGTAATGGTTCCCTGTAACCTAAAGAGAAAATAAAATGTTCATTAAATTCATTCTTTAAGCATCAAAATATAGAAATATCTTATTCTGATAAATTTGGAAAGTTTCAGCCAGTCATGTTATATACGTACTGAGATATGGCCATATCCCTTAACTCGGGCAACGGAAATTCACACAGAAAAAGAGTTGGGCTAGAAAACTCTGCCTGTAAAATCACTTCTTTTCGAAATTGAATAGTGGAGTATGGGTGCAATTTAGACTCTATTACTTGACATTTTATACTTCAGCGGTTTATTCTTAATATTTTTTAAAATTGTTATGTACTCGAAAATCAGTTCCTTCTACCCGTAATTAACTTCCGTTACACATAACCCTTATCCTTACCCGAAAATTAGCATTTTTTGACATTTTTAGTGATCGTGATCATTTTTTTAAACAATCAATCGTAAATCATAGATCAACTGACGCAACTAAATATTGTTGACTTTCATAGAAAAAATTAATGGATTCGGTGAAATAGATAAGGAGAAAATAGGCCCTTATCCTTGTCACCGCTGGGACTAAATAATACACATATGCGTGCGGAACCATGCATTGTGCTATCATTTTATAGCTTAATCGACCCAATGTTCTGACCACACTGTCTTACAGTCTGTAACTATTTTTTTCATGCCAGATTTTCCTAAAAATTTTAGTAATAAATTGTATTTTATGTGGAAAAAACCCTTATCCTTAAACTTATTTAAACGCGTTTGCTGAAAGAATTACATTAAATTATATATTTTTATTATCAGAATTGCTTGCAATTATTATTTTCTTTTTCGGATAAATATTCTACACTTTTTTCTGCAAGTTTGATAGCATTTGGTCAAATAGTTTTTTGTAAATGTAATGATAACCCTTATCACTAGCCGATTAACAAAGCGCTGATTTCCGCCCTAGAAAGCTGCCGATTGGAGTTTAGATATAATCAAAGTAGCGGTTTCTACTCGTATATATCCCGTCCTCTTGACAGGATACAGTATAGTACCAAATTCAGGTTTTAAGATCCATTTCTAAGAAATCTGGGCGTAAAATAACCCTTATCTTTATAAAAAATTGGATTTTACTTTTTATTACTATGACATTTAATTGTAACTAATTACCGCTTTTTTATCTCCTAACTATCGTTTTTATATCATATTCACATGCAGAAATATGTAACAGACTGCTGCTTAACGTTTTTAGGTATTTGGTTGAATAGGTTTAGAAATACGAGCAGATAACCCTTTGCCCGATGCAATTCGAAAAAAGTGGTTTATTGCTTTATAAAGCAGCCAAACAACGCAAAAATATAACCTAACCCGCATTTTTTAACAAGAAATATCTCTTTCGCGTCACAATTTACAATGAACAATCAAAATGTCGCTTTTAAAAACACCTGATAACGATTTTTGGCTTAAATTAGCCCCTATCGTTTCGATTATTGAGTGCTATTTTCTAATTTATATTCGCCAAAATGGCGCATTTTGATGAAAATAATTTCCTTTTAAGAGCAGCTTTACACGCTAAAATATATTTATCAACTTTGCTAGCATTATAAAACCAAATGTATCATAATTTTTTGCAGGAATTTAGCAAAAAACCCTTGCGCCTGACCCCCCCCCCCCCTTCCTAGAGAGTCCCGATTATTTATACTGCACTTATAAAACTATGCTTGATATTGATTGGTTGGATTATTTGCGTCAATTTGCAGTCTAACGTCTTTGAAAATGTTATTTCCTTTCAGATTTAGTCAAAGGAGGCAAAGAAAGAAAGAAATAAATACGAAACTTATGTGCAAAAAGGTGCAATATGGCGATCTAACAGTGGGTTTTAGGTCTAAAAAGTATATGAAAAAGTGTCAGATGGCCCCTTTTTGCTTGACTTCCCATTCAAATAGTATATATAACAACTTTTTGAGCGGAAACAAGTTGATTTGAGGTGCTTTTGCACGAATAATGCGGGTAACGATATGAAAAGTCGAAAAAATAGTACAAATCTATGTATATTGCATTTAGGTTACAGGGAACTATTACATTTCCCGTTGTCGGCCATTATAACAAAAGCCTATATAGCTCATCCCCAAAAATTGACGGGAAGTCAAGCCTTATATCAAATTAAAGAAAAATCTGTCGCACATCCAAATAGACCATTTTGAATATAGCATGATCCATTTTTTCAATGAGTAATGACGTCATTTTTAAGATAACCCTCCCCACCAACCGTTTTTCGCAGTCGGTTCCGGAAAATACCCCGATGTCTAGAAAATGCCTCTCAAGACCCGAAATAGACTCTCACCTCTAACTTTTTGTATCAAACTTGTAGAAACAATATAAATTTCCGAAAATAAATGATTAGATATGATCTTTATCCATTATGGACCAATCAGAGGCCGCCCTTATCTTTGTTTACTTCACCGTTAATTCCCTGGACAAAATGTGACAGATGGCGTAAAAAGAGTATTGGTAGTACTGGTGTTGGAAATACCAGGAATCAATTTCTAGGTGCAACAGCCCGTGCGATATAACTGAAAGATTGATGACAGCGTCGTCGAACCCCATACAAACAAAACCACCGCATATTTGTGGTCAATGATATAATGTTTGCAACAAGCAACATAAATATCGCATTGAAAAGCTGAAGTTACCGAGTTTTGCTTCCCCACCGATACTACGTCAAATTTAGACGGATCACACAAGCTTTCGATATTGGTCAGCTTTGAAAGGTCTAACATACTTCGAATCGCTTTGTTTTTGCAAATATTTGTATATAGAATTATATAAGTAGGCCTATTGTAAATTGTTCTTCAATTATTTTTCCTTCATGTACCGTTCCAAGTGCTTACGTTTGATATAGATGTCTAAAGTTGTATCCTTTTTCTTAAATCCATTCTGTTTCCCCTTCTATGGCAACCTTTCACGTGACTCGTCGTGAATAGTACTTAAATCTCGATCCTCTACAGAACTTTTGATTGCATTTTTTCTTAAAAAATGGGAACTTTGCAGGATTACTAAATTTAAATTTGGTTAAAAGGATCCAAAGTATTTGTCGTTCAAAGATCCAAAGTATTCATTTTAAAAAAGGAATTGAGATTTTAGATGTTTCAACCCTGTCGTCTCTTCTTTTACCTCATTTTAAAAATGTGATAGGGAGAACAGAAAGGTTTGTTTCAAGCAAACTGGTTGATCTCATTCTTACTGCTATATACATATAGGTTAATATTTTATAATCAGAAGCAGTTATATATCAGCCTAGTTCTTTCTATTGATTAACATGCAGACAAATTATTCAAGAATTTCTCCCCCTTTTAATGAACAAATTTGTATAAGCATTACATTAAAAGAACATTAAAAGTCAACATTTATTTTATTAAATTTCGATTCAAGCTAAGGGTCTTTCGAGAGATTTTATCAGACAAGATTATGACGTCACAGTCTAGTTTTGAATGTAGTCCCCGCCCATAATGACATATAGTCACATAGCTCACTTATTCGAGCAGAGCGTCAGGTTATTGGATATTTTTTGAATTTCAAACGAAATAGCGGCCTTTCATCGGCGGAAAAAATAGGGCGATCGGTAATGTTATATTTTTTTTCTTTTGATTAATGTAATATTTAAGGACAATATGTCAGGTGTATATTTCAACATTCAACAATAGATTAGTGCCATCGTGAATTTGGTTTGTCATTTTACAATATCTTCATTAAATTGTACTTTTTTCTAATTGTTTCCACTGTTTTAATTTTAAGACTTTTCAAAAAAAAGTATGTGAAACAATCAATCTCTGCGAGCATCCTTTTTGGATGACTCAACCATACCTGTCTAAGAATGCGGTCTGATAACTCGGTCATGAACTATTTACAACAGGTGGCGAGCCGCTGGGCAGCATGCCAGTGTGTGAGTACAACCTGAATTCGCTTTTATGAGCATTATCGGGACCACAATATTATTGTAAACAGGGTGTATATTGATAAACCTACTGGGGCGTGCCATAGGTAAATTGGTAATGCATGTGATAAATAACTATTTTAGAGCGACTTCTTATCGATGAGAAATGGCTAAGACGGCTAGGCACAGTGACTTTTGTCGTGGATAACACGGTTCAAATCCAAATATTAACAGATTTCATACTTTTATCATTCATTTTTATTAACAGTTCGCACTATTTTATTGCTTTTGGTGGGGACTGCTTACAAGACTTTTCCCAACAGATTGTTAATCATATTTTCTTATCAATTTTAAAAGAAGAGAGGGCGGAAAGTATAATAATGTTAAATATGTTTTAGTAGTCAAGAACTTATATAATGAAGGTGTTTAACAAATTTCATATTTTGTTTTTACTCTTTTGGGGGACAATGTGCATTTTTTATAACTGAGAAGGGACTTATGTCAAAGGGCGTCCTGGTGTCAAGAGTATCGAAGGACAAGCTCGATTACCGTATTTTGTACTAGTCTTACGGAGGAGTATAAGCCTGCTGTCGGCATGCCCAAGAAAAGAACGGGAAGTTCTGGAAAAACTGACATTAAGCGAGCAGTATTGAATATTATTTCGACATTGAAAGGGCTTTTGAAATTCATTGAAATGTGCTGTTTGTTTAAATTTTAGTGTAAATAAATAAAAATGATAACAAAGAAATATATATACTGAGCGCAAAAAGTTTAGTCGTTTTCTCTTCGATGGGATATATTTCGGGATGTGATTCATCTTTCACAAAATGAATTACATTAATTATAATTCTGTCCAATTTCCTCCCATAGTCCAATAGTTTTGTTATGTTAGACGAAAATAGTTAACCGCAATGACATGATTTTGAACAGACCGGTAGAATGGAAAAGTCAAACAGTTTAATTCAGGGGCGTTACTTCCAAATTGTATCACAAAAAATGTTTCTTGCATTCAACATCATCTTCGCATCTCTTGTTTAAAGAGTCTTTTAGAGTATGGGATCTTTCTGGTGACTGACTCTTCATCATCATCTTTACACCTAACTCACAAAAATGCAACAATTGTTTTATCAGAGATAATTTTGCAGAATATTGTTAATCAGGAAGGAAAAACGTTTCTTCTGTTTCTTTCTAACCCACGAAATTGAGTAATTGCGCTTTTCTGGTTAAGCGATTGCTAACGTTCGATTGACGGCACGGTGGCGTAAATTTAACTTGTTTACAGGTAGGTTCTTTTCAATAGGTTTCCATTGATAAAAAATAAGACTAGAATAATCCTAAGTGGTGTTTTTACCAATTGCAATCAGTTTGGATAATGAAAGCATTCAGTTTTTAACGTAACGGCATGACGTTCGGCTGCCCTCCTATTGTCGTTTAAACAAGATATGTAAAACGAAATTGGGTCATATTATGTCAATATTTATTCGCAATGAACCGAGTAATAATAAAAACGAAAGTCGCAGAAGATAAATGCAATTTCATCACCTCCCAGATATGCACACCGTATTCGATAGGTCCATGCGCTATCCATTTGATTTACGTCATGTCACAACTTTGCTCTTTTTCGAAGGATGCAATGCATTTTAGTGTTTAATGTTTACGCGGAATAAGAGTATTCCAATAAAACAAAAAAAGAACATTAATTCATTTTGTTACACGCAGCTATCAACTTCGTACGTAAAATCCACATTTACGTCATGTCAGACGTATGTCTGAGAGTGAAATTATTAAAGTGATTACAAAAAGTAAGCCAATAGGATGGCAAATATATTTCAAATAGAAACTTTTGCTTCGTTACATTGGTTGACTTCTTTTAGACGTTATAAAAAGTGCGACTAAACTTTTTGCGTTCAGTATATTTGAAAAGACATTCTACTATTTAAAAAGACATACATTAACACAAGAAATTTGCATACACAAGAGAATTCGTGAAAATGTGATTTAAAAGAAGTAAGAAATATCAATAGATAAAGTCATTGAAATATATACGACTCGAACCTATGCGTATACAGTGCGGCGTTTGGACGCCTTTGCAACGTCTATAGGTAGATTTTGAGCGGTGAGCCGTGAAATCTACTTTTAACGGTTAAATTTCCGTGCTTTTCTTTCAAAATAGATAAAACAGACATAACAAAGATACAAATTACCTTTCAAATGAAACTTAGTGCTTGTTTTAGACATTACGGTTTACTCATAGACACATGGTAATGGACTCAACGCCTAGGTCAGAGCTCAGTTTTGAAAATACACCTATACATGTAGATATCGGATTTTCCCTGAAATGTTTACAATAGCGTGTTGAGTTTATAGATCAGGTTCTTTTGTTCTGTTAAGAATGTTTACATACAAGAGGTAAATAAAGGCGCCCACAGAGCGGCGAGCCGGGAGAGACTTCTTTGGAAACGAAGCAGAAAGGCATTTCTAGTTACTCATTTATTAAAAATGTTTTTTAGTATATTTGACTTTTATTTATTTCTCCCATTATGTGACAGCATTATATGAGCGTGAGGAATATATTAAGAACATTTATAGCACGGCTGTTTTCACAGAAAACCCGTGGTATTTTGATCACGTTGGTGTCGTTCGCGTTGGTGTTGATGTTGGCGTTGGTGTGAACATATCTCTCTTGTAATTGAAGATTTCTTCATTAAACTTGGCATGCGTAGTCACTATCACAAGAGATTTCTCGGCTATTAAGTGGGATAACCCTGTAATCATTTTTGTAAGAGTTATGCCCCTTTTCGGCTAAGATATGTTATCATCCAGCACATGCAGTCGAGCGTTACATCCGTAGGCGATGCTCTTGTATTGTAATATCGTTTATGTTACGTTTTATTGCTTAACCCGTGTCATGCTGAATAAATTTTGGCTAAAAATTTGCATCAAAATCAAAGGGCAAAAACCACTGAAAGTATCAACTGTAGGTCAATTTTTATTTAAAAAACTATATCTTTTGACAATTCTGGTTTAAAAGTGAGAAACAGGTGTTTGTCTATAGCTCCTGCCAAAGCAAGAATATTCCGCGTTCAGCATGACAAGGGTTAATATTACAGGATTTCTTCTCTAAAACATATTATCACTTAGACACTATTGTTATTTTAATGAATTTTGTCTGATTGGTGTTTGTAGATTAAAACATTCATAATATGGGTCTATTGCTTTTATTTATGCACATGCAATTCATTTTGAACACCTCAAGCATAGATGTAGAGTAAAACCTGAAATGAAGAAACCCTTTCATCGATCGACCTTATCGTAAATCACCCTGACGCTTTAGACACACTGTAATGGCAATGTGTGTGTGTATTTCCGTTTATTTATCGTCGCTACCGAAGCACATGCCCATTTGAGCGACGCCCCTAGAAGACGGTTAGTTGTTACGGGGTAGTGCAAGGATACATGACGAAACTACTGCTTAGATCCGCCATGGTTCTTAAACGTGCTCGGTGTAAAGCACCGTCTCACGGGGGCTCGATTTAACGTCTCATCCGAAAGACAATTAGTTTGTTAGTGTACCAGCCCTGGTTTGAACCCACGCCGTCGAACTTCAATGGTTTTGAAGTCCGTTGCTCAACCAACTGAGCTAATCGGATTGACTATACTGGCAATGTTTTCTACCATAAAATGCTTTTTGCAATTGTCCTCTTCGCTTCACCAAGTCACAATTTCAAAGGAAACTTGCCGATAAGTATGCTGAAATTTGTTTTAAGAAATGAAATCGGCTAAGTCATTATCAAAGCGGAGAATCACGTGTCACAGCAATTTCTGAAAATTATCAATAATTTGGCAATATGTGACAATCGGGAATTAGCTGATTGTGACAGATCTATTAAAAATCTGCAGATATAAAAGTCTTTGGCGACCAAGTACAATTTACTTAGTCGTCGATTAGTTTGTTTTTTTTTCCTTTCAGCACATTTTCGAAAGAGTTATCACATCTAGCAAATAACTCGTTTTCCTGCCTTTTGTACTTCAAACCTTCTTCAAATCGGTTAAATAGTTACAGAAATATTGAAAAAAAAAAATCGAATGAATAGAGGATATAAAATGAGTGGTCACGTAATACTGAATTTAGTTAACAAGTCATCTATAAAAAAAAAATAAAACTAGGCAGCGCCGAGTCTATCTGTTTTAGATGACCAGTGTTTTAAATCCTGTATCAGAACAAATTTGAATTCTATTTATAATATGTCTCGAATTTTTGCAAAAAAACGTCGAAATTCTTGAAATTCAACATTTCAATTTTCCGCGAAACTTAATACGCCGTACTGAACTAACGTAAAAAAATATACAATATGACGTCATTTTCGCGGTAATAAAATTGCGTTGCTATTCGCCCTGGGCTCATTTGCATAGTAATTCTACTAGTGTAATAACACCAATGTAATATCAAAAATATTCAACGGGGTAAGTTCACTCCCGCGACGTAGATCATATTATAAATGGGTATCTTGATTCTCTGATGTGTTATGAAATGGCAGAGCCTTAAATTGGGTACGTCATAGGGGTTACTGTCCCTCCGGGGTTCTGTTAGTCTCTATGAGACGAACAAGTAATTGATTCGTGTCATTGTAATTTACATTCAACAAAGCAGAGCCTTACACGGTTTCAGAACAATTTCTGTGTGCAAATGGCGTTACATGTAGTGCCTCTTGTATCAAGACTAGATGACCGATTATTTCTAAATGACATGTCTAAGCGTAAGCTAGAAAGCACATGCATAACGTGCTGGAATTTTCACTCACATGGAAATCGCTTGACAAAGTTGTAAATGACACTTTACTTTATCAAGTAGGGTTAGGATCGACTTGTACCAGTCCGTATTCATTTCGCAGTTTCCATAATTTCAATCACAGGGTGTCCTCGTTAGCCGCAAATACTGAAAAGCCATTTGACTGCTTCAGCCGCAAAGATGTGATTGCGAAACTGCTTAAAGATGTAATACAAGAATATTTTCAAGCGTTCTTTGTAGTTTGTATATTTTTTAACTCACCTGAGCACGAAGTGATCAAGGGAGCTATTGTGATCTATCAATGTCCGGCGTCCGTCTGCCAATCTGTCCGTCTGTCCGTCAAGGCGTCAACAATTTCTTTAAACGACATCTCCTCCTAAACTTATGAGTCAAATTCGACCAAACTTGGCAGAAATATTCCTTGCGTGGTCCCTTGTTAAAATTGCTAAAATGGAAAGGATCCGTGCCATATAACGGGAAAATGAGGTTAAAGCCTAGTTTACATTTGCCACGGTCGCCGTACGATATCGCAGCCTGCGATTTTTATTACGATATTTTGGACATCGCAGACAGCTACGGTCTGCGGCGTATGTGTTCACAATGCCGCACGGTGACCGTGCGATTTTGAAATTAATTGAGGGAGAACATACCTTAATGAGACCGTACGGGTCCCGTGCGATATCGCTAGGAAATCGTGCGATTCCCGTGTGGAGATCGTACGGGTTCCGTACGGATATCGGGAGGATGCCGTGCGGTCACCGCACGATTCTACGGGGTTTATTTTGGATGTTTGATAGTTAAGATATCGTACGATTTCCGCACGATCATCGCAAGGCTTCCGTGCGATGTCCGTGCGGCGACCGTGCGGTGTCCGCACAAGGCTACGGGCTTGCAATTTTTAAAGATGTGTATAACATTTTTTTTAAACGAGATCGCAGGTGTCTGCGGTGCCCGTAAGACCGTGCGATGATCGCACCGTATGTCACCGCACGGGCACCGCACGATTTTATGCTTACGGCGAGATACGGGTGCCGTACGGGCTCCGTAGGCCAAATGTAAACGAGGCTTTAATGACAATTTTCTTGTTTACACTCAAGTGGCCACAAATATCGTCCAATCGCCATGAAACTTTGTCAGAATGTTTGTTAGGTCATGAGGATGAACTCAATTTTAAATGGAAAGGATCCGTGCCATATCACAGGAAAAGGGGCCTTAATGACAATTTTCTTATTTACACTCTAGTGGCCATAAATATGGTCCAATCTTCATGAAACTTGGTCAAAATGTTTGTCAGGTCACAAGGATGAATCCGTTGGAAAATGGGGAGGATTTGTGCCTATCAAGGGAAAAGTGGCCTTATATGACAATTTTCTTGTTAACACTCTAGTGCACACAAATATGGCCCAATTTTCATGAAACTGGGTCAAAATGTTTGTCACGTCTCAGGGATGAACCCTTTTGAAATTAAAAAGGATCTGTGCAATATCACGGGAAAAAGGGCCTTAATTATTTTTTTTCTTTGTTTTCACTCTAGAAGCCAGAACTATGCTCTAATCATCATGAAACTTGGCCAGAATATTTGTTATGTCATGTGGATGAACTCTTTTGAAAAAGGGAATAATCCGTGCCATAACACGGAAAAAGGGGCCTTAATGACAATTTTCTTGTAAGACCTCCAGACGCCACAAATATGGTCCAATCTTCATGAAAATTGGTAAGAATGTTTGCCAGGTCACAAGAAAGAACTTTGTTGAAAATGGTAAGGATTCATGACATATCACAGGAAAAGGAGTCTTAATGATAATGTACTTGAAATAACTCTAATGGCCACAAATATGGCCAAAACTTTGTGAAACTTGGTTTTATGTAGAAATTATCTTCTTTATGACATCTGCCTTTTTAATTGATGTGATGTCCCAGTGATCAAAGAGACTCAGGTGAGCGATCTAGGACCATCATGGTCCTCTTGTTTTAAGATGGCGCGTAAATGGTTTTGTCAATATATGAGGGTTAATACATGTATATACTATTCAAAATTTGGCATCTTAAACTTATTGGATCTAGCTTTGCCCTGTGTACTTTACAGCTGGGTGAATAGGGGCTGGCTATTAGGTGTTTTGCCCATAAGCACGGCCCGGTGATGGTGGTGCTCGAACCACGGACGTCCAGGTCAGAAGTCGACCGTCTATATCACTTGGCCACCATGGTAGTCATTAAGGTCAGTGACTGATAGCGAATTATAAAACTATTGTATTTATCATTTGACATAATATAGTCACAAAAGAGATCAAATTATTTATTCTATATATATTTTAAACTATATTTACACACAGTCTGCTTTACTATCAATATAATTACAGATAAGAAATAAAGGACAAAAGCTAAAACACAGGATCACTACTGAGGCACGATTTCTAAAGTTTTTGCATAATTACGGGAAGAATTGTTTTCAAACAGTGTAAAATGTTTGGATGATTTAACTATTATCTGTTGAATATTATTTGTCAGTTCTCATTGAACCCCGAAAGAAGAAGAGTTTCGGCATCGCTAGGGCTATAATTCTATAATCAATCAAAGTGCTGTAAGCACTGTAATCGTGCGGTACTGAATGACTGAACTGCTTATTGTTGTTTCAGGAGTTTATGTATATATAGCATTGAAACAAAAAATAAATAAATAAACAAAAAATCCAAACCAAGTTATTGTTGCAGATATAGTCAAACCATACATGCCACTTTTAAAGTTACCTCAAAAACTTGTGGGAAACGTTCATTAGACAAATATTCTATCAAGGACGTTTTCAAAATTGATTCAACATCTAACTGCCAAATATAAGAAATGGAAGTTGCTTCATTCATAGTTTTAGGTTTGAATATACACGGAAATATATCTCCATTCTTTTGATGCTAAAAAGCTCCTTGTAAAACACGCTAAGCATTCTGTATTGTAGGTCTTTGGAAAATTTATCTCGTGCCACTTCTTGAAGAGTTGTAGTTATAAGTTTTCAGAAATGTACATGTAGATAAATCACAGCTAATCATAGACAAATACACCAAGATAAAGCTTTAGAGAGATGAGTGACACAATGCACTTACACTTTGTAAATAGTGAAGAGGTTAATAGGTGAATTATAAGGGGTTATTCCAAAGAGAGGGTATTAGGTAATTCATCCCACAATCCGTCTCTGCAGCTTTTTCCCTCATAGGTACGAAGTGCAAATTTACAACTGCATTTTAGTAAACTAATGTTAATATTCTGTTATTAAGCTAAATTAATGAACTATTAAACCCTTCATGGAATGCACTGTAAATAAAACACTAATTAACAACCAAAGAAGATAAGAAGCTCAATTTATGCCAGCAATTTTAGAAACAAACTGTTTACAAAATTGATATGAGTTGGAAAAAAGGTTATTTTGCAATTTTTCATTAGACACAACCTGGGCAGAACCACTCTAATTGTGCTTCCGCACAATTAATCAAAGCACTGAAAGTACTGATGGTGAACGAATCTGTTGGCATTCTAAAGTTATATATTGAATTCGTTGAGAAAAGAGAAATTATAAATATAAAAACTAATCAAGGGAAAGTGTCTCGTCAAAATTCTAAATTCAAAGAATGAGAAAGGTAGAGAGAGTGACAAACAGAGACAGACCGATAGACAGAGAGCGATAAGCCTAGAGAAAAGAAAACAGGCAACTATAGTGTCTAGACTAATGATTCTTTTCTTAACTCAAAAAATAGCAGTCAGAAAGGTAATTCAATTTCCACATGCGGAACCCATATTTTAGCAGATTAAACAGCAGCCTTTCTGCATTTTGACTTTTAAGCGTTATCCTCTATGGCTCTGGTACGACCTGAATCCCCCCCACCCCATCCTCCGAATTAAAAGACCGCTGTTTCGTAAATGTAATTACACGGTTTTGGTCTCTTTCGGTAATATTCAGTCTCGTGAAAGAATAATCATCTGATGCCATTGCGTAAAAAAGAATTAAAAAAAAAAAAACAATTCGATGAAATCTATGTAGGAAGGTATTTTGTACAGCTAATGAATTGTCAAAATATAGTCGTTGTTTAAATTCTATTGCTCCTACCAAACGGCAGATAATCGTAAACCTTAGAGGGTAGAAGATGGCAGCTACGTACGGATGTATGCTCATTATAGTTCTGGTGCGAGAAATACCAATTTCCATATTAAGGTAAAGATGCTCCAGTCCACAGGCGATTGATTTACAATCCAAGTTTCGTTTTCTGTAATATTTTACATACTTCCGGTAAAACAAATAGATGAATGATTGTATTGAGGAAATTCTAGAGCCATCCGAGGGATAGAAGCGCTACTATACAGTTGTAGTTACGATGTCAAGTACTTTGAAAAGAAAATCCATTCGATGTTAAAATTTGAAATTAGGTCTATCGTGTTGGGATATTTGCTCATTTGATTCTTTTATTTATTTATCTATTCACGACATTCATATATTAACAGTAAATCGTACCGAGATTGCTATATCCCCTGTTTTCCGGCCTTGTTTGAAACGAAAAAAAAAAAAAAAAAAACAGGAAATTGGATTTGGGTAATATAATACAAAAATACCCGTTACCGAAGATATTTACATTACACAAGTATGCAACAACAAGCTTTAAGATAAAAATGGGATTTAAGCAAGAGGTGTAAATTTGGTAGTTGAGAACATAAGTTGTCTGGTAATGGTTTAAATTTTATTTCATATCAAGGTTGGTCATGGTCAAGTGGTGCGTGTTTATGTTTCAATGAGAATTTAGACGCGCCCTCCCTAATAAACGCGCTCCCCCATAAATACGATTCCCAGGCCCTTGACTATACGATCAACAGCATCCAACCGTCCATGGTCCGTGGTGAAAAATCCGGTCTCGAATTTAAATTCAAAAACTGCTACTCCACGACGTAATGTTCATTAGATTGTGGGTTAGCTATCTTAAATTCCTATCAGGATAAGGCTGGTTGCGTCATTAAAAGATCGTTCAACATCTGAAAAACTAGCGCGTCCCAAATCGCGCAGTCTTCCGGAAGTGCGAAAGGTTAAAATTTAACACAAAATTAAAACTATTTCTCGTTATTCTTCATAAGTCACATGCGAACAAAATCCCCTTTCGTTGTTACGAAAATATGTCTGAAATCATTTCACCTTCTGCAAATATACAAAATATCCGAGTCAAATGATTAAATCCTAGTCACAATTCATACTGTTAAAATAGGAAAAACCCCGTAAAATCTCGTGTGTGATTTATTTCAAAAGCGACGTCGCCGCTTGCAAGAATCTGGGGACTTCAAAGGGTGCCGACACGCGGTGACCCAGCTAGCTCCAGACGTTTTGTGTTTTCACTACGAAACACTTTCATTTCATGTACCGGGTGCATTTACAAATCACGAAATTTTAGGATTTAATACGGGATTATTTATTTCATACGTGAATAGGTAATGATTTATTAGACCGCTTTGTCCATCGGTAGCGGAACATTGAATATTGCATCGTCTGGAATTTACTACCTTGTACAAATAATAACAATAATAATAATCTCGGCTTCTGCTAACACAATCACTTGCTTTTGAAAGCTGCAATTAATGGTCGAGGGTGACCGTATTTCGATAGATGACTTAAAATGACAGAATTACAATTCATTAGCTAACATTTTATTTTATTTTTTAAATCTATAGCCTTAATAGATAAATAGAAAAGCGTATTGGGTAGCGTACGTATTTCAATCGATAATTACGAACATGTTAACAGTTTGCTTCTCTTTGGTACCAAAATACGTTTTTTTTTTTTAATTAAGTAAAAGAGTCTGAAATAATAGCGCTTCCCACGACGTTTTGCATCGCGCTCGGGCGCGTTTAATAGGAGAAATACGGCAGGAACATTCCATTCGTTTGTAAACTTGACATTTCGTAACTTATAAGCAAAGACTTCATTCATAAGAAGGCAGGTAAAATCGTAGTAGGTCATCACGTGGGATATGGCCAATCAGGGGTGTGTAGAAGTTCAAGAGTTCACGACCTCAATAAACACACATTTCCGGCAAATTACTACAAGTTGCAATAGCGAAGGTTTAAATCAAAAACATAGTATCTGTCTATACAGTGTACAGACACAACCTTTGTTTTTGCTCTCAAATCTCGACAATCTTACGCCGATCAAAAATTCGCCCGTATAGACATTCCAAGATATTTTTGTGTTTTTAAAGGGTAATTTTCATTATCTTCACTTGATGAAGAATGCTAGAATCATGCATTTCAGGATACAAACAGTGATTTTGTAGAGAGAAGTATCTATAGATACTAAATTGAATCTAAAGAGGTACTGCTTTATTTAAAACCTATTAAGATCCTACAGGATTTTCCATACACGGTATATAACACTGGTGAACGAAAATTTCGTTCACCAAAAATTATTATATTTTTAAGTTACCATCCAACTAAACGACAACAAAATCGAATATGATAAAAACGACACATCTTGTTACATATTACTTTGTGACCCGTCTCACTTAAAAGAACAGTTCAAGAATTCAGCTAAACAAACACTTGAAAAACAATTTTGACCCAACACAGGTCAACTAGATGATGCTTTTCGAAATTAGAATATATCGGAAGATATTTTGATCATTCTTTATTCAGAAAATCTGACTATTGTGAAAACACTTTTTTCGACACTTTATGTCTGCACATGACACAGTCTGACATAGGCTCTATATTTTTCGCACTGCTAACGTCACGGACGAGTATTTGTGGGAACTTTATTGCCAAAAACGAATATTGTTACTCAAATAATATTAAAGTTATCTGAAAGTGTCAAGTTTTTGCAGACTAACATACGAAATTTAATTTAGGATTCGGTGGTACACGTTAGTGACTTCAACGAGTAGCGTTGGCGACGTCGATCGCTTTCACTCACAGTTTCGAGGGCTTACGCCATTTTAACTGACGTCATCGAGTTTTTCCAAGGGTTTCCCGTATTTTTTAAAAATAGTCCGTCTGTGTACATCCGAGGTTGATCGTGAGATTAGCCGAGTGGTGTTCCGAATGGCCCCCGACCTATCAATACGGAAGCTAAGCAAGAAAAATCTATCTAACTGAAATTTTTGTTATTCTCTACACTCTATCAGGAGGTCGACCCTAATGATGTTTTTAGACTAGTCACTTGGAATACAAAGACCAGTCTAAAGATAAAATTGGGGTTAAGATAAGAAAAGAATTTGAAGTTTTTTCCATAGTGACATCTCACGCTGATATTTTAATAATAAATATGATAATTTAGACAAGGAGTCGAAGTCCGTTTAGGAGCGAGCATCACCCGGTACGAATGAAGAGTCGAATTAAATGTCAATTTATATCCAATCTGCGTTTTTAAAGCTAAATGGATAAGCTTCCATTGAATACTTAAATAATTGTATGACCAAACAAACTTCATTTGCGAAAGCTTATCTAAAAAGTCGTGCGATTCGACGTCAATTTCGCAATGCGGGCATATGCCTGCACACCGTATTATTTGAGCAAACGTTCATTTAGACGCCACAATGGTAGCTTCTCCAGTTAGCTATAAAATTTTGCATTCAGATTGCATATACTAAAATATCAGCGGGGAATGTCCCTATTTTCATTCTGATGCGTGAGATTTCCAACAATTTCAAATGTGCGCACAGCAAAGACTCTGACCAGTCTGTGCATCGGCACAGTCTGTCCAGAGTCTTTACTTTGCGTGTAGGAATTAGATAAGGCCTCAAAGTATCTGTAGACTATCAGGTAAGTTTTTTTTATAGTATGTGGCCTCCTTTGTTACTCAATGTTTGCACCTCACGAAAATTTCAAATTGTTGGAAATGTCACGCACAGGCTCATATATCTTTTTAAATTTATTGATATATGTAAATATGATATATGTCATTAACCACATGATGTCGTCGATTGGTGATCAAATACAGTGACTACTATTTGCCGTACAGTTCTGAAGATGTTATTTGCCGTACAGTTTTAAAGATGTTATTTGCCGTACAGTTCCCAAGACGGTATATAGTTGACATAGTTAGGAGATTGTTCCAAGTTTCCGGGCTGTTCATCCCAAGCTGAAATTGACAAAAATCAACGCAAGTTAGATGAAACTTATTTTCGCTAGTGTTGTGCTAACGTTGCCCTTAATCAATCGAAATTTAATTATAAATAAACTAAAAATTGTCCAAACGTAGAGCGTCAATTAACTTTTTGCTATTTTCCAATTTAGAAACACCATTACATTCAGGATGCAAAAACGTACCTATCGTGTAATGGTACCCCGTTGTTGTATTGATGATCAAGGCTTACTTTTCACGTAAAAGACTAAAACAATCGATTTTTAGACGTGTTATTATAAGAATTATAAACATTTTTGCGGATTGACAAATAACAGCCCGTGGCAAAAATATAATCATACTAATGTATGTATCCACTTCGTAGTTCGTAGTGTCATTTAGTTTTTTGTTTCAAACCCTGGGTATCGCACAATTATGTGAACAAATACGCAGTAGAAAATTAAACTGTACGATAAAAAATATATAAAAAATCGCAAACTAAGATATCAAGGCAAATGTAAACTAAGCCTAACTTACCAAATCTGTTCCGTCGACTGCTTGGAGGCCCTGAAAGTAATCAACAGTGAATTTATACACATTATTTCGCGTCCAGTCAAAACCTATCTCTCAGTCGAGGTGTGTTTATTATGATATCTACGATTTTGACGCAAAAGTTTTGAACCAAAATTTGAATGTTTAATGCCATATCTCGCAAACTTTCACAAGCGTTTCTTTGTTTATGGATTATTTTTTTCAGAAAAAAATCTAGGTCGTAAGGTAAAAACACGATACCGTTGCTATGCAGAGCAATGTTACATTTTCTGTTCAAGATAGCTTGCAACTTGTTTATACAGCTAACAACATCGTAAAATTTACAAGGTGAGTGATTTATGAATGATAATAGAATGAAATTGAATGAGTGCGATGAATCAGTTTTAAGTGGAATTAAAGGGAGGCTATCGTACATGGCAATTTTTTGGGCCATTTTAGCAAACAATGTGACCTCTTAAGCACTCGACGCCTAACTTTTTTTACCCAATTTAACCCAATTTCGAAATTGTCCGAGATAACACGTAGGCAAAATTTTTTACCAAGTTTCAAGGCGCTTTTGTTGAAACTTTGGCTCCTAGCGTGAACAAATGTTTTTTCTAAGATTTAACGATGTGGCATATGCTTAAATCCTACCTAACCTAATCTCGAATTCTTCCGTAGTATCATGTAGAAAAACACTCTATTAGCACACACTTTTTTTTTCTTTTTTGTAAGATTTGACTACTTGACTAAGTTTTTGACATCCTGATATCAGATTTGGAAAGTGTCCGACATATCAGGCACGCAAACATTCTCAGCAAGTTTCAAGACATTCGAGCCAAAAATGTTGAATCTGATGTAAAAGGATATTTTATCTAATATTTGACTTTTCGATCTGCCGTCTGACCTAACTTGGCCTTGCTGTGCGAGATTTAATGGAGTCGACATTCTGACCAAGCCACAAGACATGTGGGCATGAAATGCGAGTCTTAGAGTGCACATATTTTTTTCTTTTTTATTATTTATATAAATTTATATATTTTATTTTTTATTTCAATAATTTGCCCCATGGCCTGGTGTTTAATCCCACCTAACGAAATTTCTAAATCGACCAAGATATCATGTAGACCAAGTTTCGAGACATGTGGGTCATTAAAGTGACCTCTAGAATGCACAAAAAAGTGTTGACTGACGACGGCGTTGGTCACAGCTAGATCTCAATAGCTCAACTTCGGCACTTTGTGGTCCTTGGTGATTTAAAAGAAAACAGCAAATCAAAATTATGAACAATGGAAATGAGTTAGAAATAGTATCTAAGTGAACAGAAACGAACAGAGGAAACCATCGCCTTTTTTCTTCCAACAATATCTAAAATCTCTTATATGCGAATAGCCAATTAAAATCGAAATCTTATTGATCAAAAGTACATGTCCTCGGAGTTTAAACATCTATATCATTCTAATTACTAAACCGTTTTCCTCATTCAAAATTCTTATGTAAAGAAAAGGATACCAGAAAAATATTACATGAATTATAAATGTATTAAGCTTATAGAAAAAAATATTGTAATCGAATGACGATGGGTAGGGTTTGTCATGAGGAGTTCTTAGTTACCTTGTCTTTTGCAATACCCTTCACGACATAAAACCGGATAGTGAAAGAATTGCCTGTGAATAGCGCTTACCTATATTAATTGGCCTGAAACTCATCTGGCGTTTTCTATTTCTGCAGGCTCTACTACAGAACTGAATATCTGGGTAGTACAGGGGGCGCTTACAGTATATACAGTGGCTGACGTCATCGTTTTCTGTGTAGTTATATCGCAATCCTCCTGATTCAAGAAATCAAAGTTTTATCAGCTCTGCAAATCGATGGTCACTGAATGATTTGACTAACTGTTGCAATTCAAACTTTTAAATTGGTTGATGAACAACATATCTATTTCAAAATATCTTTAATAATAATACAGGATGGTTATTGTAAACACAATGGCTCGATATTACATAAACCGTTTTTGTTGTTAATTCGAATGTCTTTTCCTTGCAAAAACGAGTCTTGGTAATATTTAATTCAATAACTATACAAATATCTGTGTGATAAACATACCATATAATATTTTTTATGATATCACATGGATATTTTTAGAACAGTGACATAATGTGTTCATTTTTAGAAACTTGCATTTCTGCAAGAAACAATGATGAAAACAAGGCCAATAGAGGTTATAAGAGAAATATAATACATACTTTGTGTATTTTATGAAAAATAACTAACCCGGCTGTGGGAATTGAAAATTGTCTCGGCTATTATCAATTCCCCCAACCTTGTTAGATGTGTGGGGTTTTTGTTTCATACAAAGCACTAAATACGTACGTATATTTTATCTGTTATTCAGGAAAACCTGCCTAAAAGACAATAAAATTAACAAAAGACTAAATCTTAATTCTTAAAAATGCAAAATTTAAAATTCATAAAACAAAAGATATGTTATTTCCAATAAGAATAAGATCCAGTTAATGTAAGATTTTTTACCACAAACTGAGTTTTTTTGCGCTGAAGGCAAAAAGGTTCGAGTGAAAATGTGGAAGAAAATAGAAAAATGCCTTGTTTAAAGCAATTTCTCTCAATGTCCTCTATGTTTTCATCACTTTTTTCAGTCTCTTTCAAATTTCAACGAACGTTGAGTTTACGCTTGGAAAAATATGAATTAGCTAGATGTGTTTTTTTATATGTGACCCGTCACGCGAGAATGGCCCATCTGGGTAGTGCGTAAAGTGTCAACCCTTGTCAGACTGCGCGGTTTGCGCAGACTGACTAGGGTTGAAACTTTTCGCAATGCGCTTAATTTCCGATTATAGAATTTTCAATCTCCCTTCCCGTGAAAGAATTTTCGAAACGCGACCTCTGGTTGACCAATGCTGGACCCAATCTCTCTTTCAAATATTCATTTTACAAAGTTCCCATATGGTCCCTTTTTGCGTGACGGGTCACAAATATACATTCTTGGTAAGACACCTGAAATTACCCAGTTACGTCAGTGAGGTAGTTTTTCCTAGATAACGGGTCACTTATAGAAACGACGTTTCACTAACGAAATATCCCAGGTGCATTGAATGCATAGTAACGTAATGTTTGACGGCTATGCTCCGAGGAGGATTATATATGAGCATGTGCGTGACATTTCCAACAATTTCTTGTGTGCGTCATGGAAAGACGTTGAGTAGCCTGGACACTCACGCAGTACATTAAAATTAATTTTAGGTTGTGAATAGCGAGTTTAGATCCTTAGCTATCTATTGAGCGCATAGTTAAGACTCTGAACAGACTGTGCGACCGCACAGATTTATCTGAGTCTCAACTTTGCGTACATGTAAAATTGTTGGAAATGTCACGCACAGGGTAATATAGGATATACTACAATATTGTCAGTAGCGACGTCACGTCGAAACGATGCCAGGTAACGTCACGTAAAAGGATGTTGCTCGAATGGCGCCAACTTGAAAAATTTTGTAAGTCAATGGTAGAATAAACTATAGTTAATATTTGGATAATAATATGGACACTTGCTGTCAAGTACCTTTCTTATCTTAAATGCATTCTCGTGATGAGAACTTGTCAATAACACTAGACCATTACTGGCAAATGTTATACGTTCACCTCACCCGCAACTTTTACTTCGACTGATCTTCGACTATGATGTACAGTTTTCAATTGTTTAATTATTGTACAAGTTGGAAAAAGTCACCCGATTTATTTTATAACATAGTACTTTGACAAGTGAAAAAGGGTCAAATATAAAAGATGGAAAATGTTCTATTTCACTCTAGTTGACCGAAACTGTTTAGAAATGCGAGTGATGTTTGATCTGGCTGATGTACGATTTGTTGAGGATGGTCCACTGGTATCTCCAAATGATGTGTTTAATTTATCTTTGCCAAGAGTCGTGTCGAAGGATCTGAAAGAGAAGACATGGCTACCGAGAAATCGTATTTCATTGACACGTAAGAATTTCTTTTGCGCGATTAGATTGTGATAGATAACACCACAACTAATGAGAACGACTCTGGCCTTACTAATTTGATCGTAAAAAAATTGCAATTTTTCAAACACCTCCATGAAAATTAAAAATAACAATCATATTGAAAAAATATAATTGTGCAAAAATAAGTTAAAAAAACATGTTTAGTATTTCTAGTCTGCTTTATTACAATTATAAATATTATTACCATAATATTTATATCATCAAGTCACACAGATTGAAAGACCGGCGTCATTAAAGCAATGTGCTTCTAATGATTCGATGTGTGATAGGAAAAGAATGAGAATTCGGATGCTTGAATGTAAGTTTGCACTGACCTTTTGGAATTTTATTATTTTTGTAATGGAAAGTATGAATTAGAAGCTTTCACGTAATAAAATCTAAAGTAAAATATTAAGCGAATATGTAGACAAGCGGACTTACGAATCTAGTGTACTGTCCAGATCACTACTGTAGGAAGATCGGCTATCACGACCTCTCCGTCGAACTTCCACTTTCTTCTTGATCGAACTCAACCTTTCCTGTAAGACGGACGGGTCCAATATACTTCCGGTCGATTCTTCACGTAGAAGTTCGTCAATACTTTGTAACGGTCTTTTGGGTTGATTATCTTTTGGTTTCGATTTAGTCCGTGACGATGACGTTGGACTTGGGTCCTCTTTTTCAAGTGTTGATTTAGTGTTTTCTTTTTCGATGGTAACACCCTTTTTAGATAGTTCCTCTGTAATTGGTGTTTCAACGAGTTCCCATTTTGATTGGCCTTTACCGGCTAAAATGGGTTTCGATTTTTCGCGATTCATGCCTACTGACAAAGATTTCGATGACGTTGCACTCGATTCTCTTTTAATTTTACTAGGTAGCATATTTGCACTCCTTGGTTTTAACGACACAGGACGTAATTTTGGATTGACTGGAGCACCGTAACCCGACGATCGAACACGTTGTGCTAAATCCGACGCCATCTTTGATTGTTGTCTCGGAAGAGACTCGATTGTCTCAGTTTTCTTATTTTCTTCTGTTGTTTCTAAACTCAAATTCTGATATTGCGACGTTTTATCTGTACTCTTAGAGTCTTTCGATTTGTGTCCTTTATCAAGTCTACTTGCTTCTTTGGGATTTTCAATAATATCTTTATCCGACGCTTCTGTACTTTCACTGACTTCCTTTGATTTATTATCCTTAGATTTCTTTGAGGAACTTTTTATTGCATTATCAATATCGGTAAGGGTATCGGTTTTAGTGTCACTCATAGCCTTTTTCGCTAGTTCAGTTAGATCCTTCAACTTGTCGTATTTGTCTTTACCTTTAATTGTATTTCCTTTCGCGCTTGATGTAACTGATTTCCTGTTTTCATTTCCGTTTTTAGGATCAAGAATCGTATGGGTTTTTGATTTCAGTTTATACTCGGGTTTGGAATGATCTCTCTTCACCGTTTCCGATTGGTTTTGCTTGTCTCTTTTCTCTCTCAGTTTACTCATGTCTAGTCTCGGAATCGCCGATTTACGAGGTGTTCCGACGTTACTACTTCCGCTTGTCTGACTAGTCTGGCTATCTTTAGACATCGTGTCGTCATTTCCGCTCTCTTCGGCTGCTGTGGAGTAAACAAAATTTTAAAAGCAATCTCATTCTCGAAGTTCTTAGCAGACTTTTAGGTAATAGCAATAAAAGTAAACGACTGGATATGAGAATTGCTAGTAAAATTGTTTACTCCACAATCGAACGGCGGATCGACAAAATGTACAAAAAGTACGTACCGAAAATTGAAATACATTTCACTAGCAAAACTCATCCCTTCACGATTCAAAACGCGTCCTCGAAATCTTTAAAATCTACAAAACGGAATATGATTACTTTGACTTAGGAACAGTTTGATAAATTTGCAATCAGTCAGTTTCGATAAATATTTATTCATTATTTATTTATTCGATTTAATATTATTTCACGCCTAAATAATTTAGTACAATGACATCATTTATTTTGCATCACGTGCGAGGAAAATACCTAGACTGAAATTGTACAACCAGAATGAGGCTACTTTACAATACGGATTTTTTTTTCCAAACGTGGCATCTCATATTGTACAATAATAACGGGGCTGCAGTTCCAAATACCAATTTCATCAACTAAGTTTTATATATGTGACCCGTTACGCAAAAAGGGACCAATAGAGTACTGCGTTAAGTTAGCACAGGCTAACTAGGGTTGATAATTTTCGCACTTTATTTATTTTTTGAATCTATAATGATCAGTCAACCTTCCTCTGCACTGATATTTAAGATTCGACTTCTAATTTACCTCCACAAGAACGAATCTCTTTTTTCAAATATTTATTTTCACGGAGTTCCAAGGTGGTCATTTTTCGTGTAATGGATCACTTATCCAAAACTCTGTTTAGTGGTTAAAAATAAAAGAAAGATATAAAAACATGTTGTTTCTTGTCATGTTTATTCCATTTTGTTGACCAGAAAAAAATGCTTTTCAAGTAATGAAAAGTTGTCAATCTTGACAGTGTTTATTACAAATTGTTTTCAAAACAAACTAACCGATTCGATGCATGAAGACTACGTCAAACTTGAATTCAGATTTTTAGAACATATGTTTGTTTCGATTTCATCATAATATTCGAAAGTATTTTCATTTGACACCAATCATTTTGATCATCTCTTTAAGATCCGATTATTATCCTTTTTGAAAGTCTTGCTCGTGGTACTTTGATAGAGAATAATTTAGACATGGTATGAAAAAATATTGTCGTAAAACATGATCGGGCGCAATACTGAATTCCCAGTCTCTATATACTACCCCAACGTTATAAGTACTTCGATCGCAAATATAAATCTACCTTCTTTGAAAATGGGAATAGACGATGAAATATGTATTAAAATATAATAAATTCATCTTTACAAATTAGTTCATACTTTATTTTCAAAATTGTACAGATTTGCCGTAGTTTGAAGCAATTTTATAACAAAGGGGTGTAACGAAAAAATAACAAATCCCACAGCATCAATTTCGACCTCCGTGCACACGACTGAAAAGCTTTCTCGAGAAGATTATGTTGTAAATGAACCGTTGAGGGACCCAACTTGACCCTTTCTCCGATAACGAACAGGTTGTGTGTGAATAATGCCTGCGAACCTCTAGGATACCTCTCCTTCCGAAACATTCGAGACACCTTTTTTAGAAACCTGAATTTTAATGCGTTTTGCGTTGATTTTGACATCGTTTCAGTCATACCTTCACTTGTAGAGCACATGACCAAGGGTTTTTATCATTTATCATACCATCACAAGTTAAATACCGGATCCGATTATCCTTCTCATCTACCATCTAAGGTGATAATTTAGCCCTTAATGAGATGTCAGTGAACTTGTAAATTGCCTAAATAATGTTGCACGTGGTGGGGGGTCGATCTGCTTACGCAATGATTCGCAGTATTATGCGCTACCGAATTCAGAATGGCTGCCGTCTGTACACGCAAGAAGTTTCATTTCATCAACAAAATTGTCATTTCGTATTTACGTAGAAGGTGTGTCGAAATGTATTCCTTGTTGCATTGTATCTTGTTTTCTTGAAACAAAGTCCTGCGGCGAGGGTACAAGAAGAAGACGAGTAACCCTAGCAATGATCTGTTGACTTTCCTTAATTGGATTGATTTCTGATCAACATTTATTTGTTATTTTGCAAAGATATTCGATTGACTACACATTGGTTTTCCAAATTAACTACTGTAACCATAGTTCAGGCTGCATAATAGACAATGCTGTTTTCAAGCTCCTTTTTTAAAACAACAGATTAGACATTTTAAATTTAGGCGGCACAACATATATGCCCTTAACCAATGTTGCAATAAAATCTGTTGATACATGTGATATTACTCTGGAAATTAAAGTGGAGAACTTAAGACTTTTGCCAAGTGTAAATTGACTTGGCTGTCGCCTCGTCATATATAGACTGGTTCTGCAGGGTACTCATCCAATAGAATTCAGGATTGTACTCGATCATGTTTAGTAACATTTTATTCATAGCAACGTGAATATCAGGTTTCTTAAAAAAGTTGTAAACGGAGAAAGAACCAAACGAGGAATAATAGCGCTTCAATACAAACGCGCATTGTATTACAGGGCATCTTTAAACAAAAATCCAACAATTGATATTTGATCGTATCCCAATCATACGATTCAATTAAAAAAAAAAAAACATTTTATGGCTTCACGAAACATGTCGTATAGTAATATACGATCAGAATTGCAAAGCCTATAGAATAGTCATAAATTTTACGAATTTGTCTGTGCTAATGTAAACCGACTTAAAACAGTAATGTATCAATCTGCACTATGCATAAGACGGCGTTTTATCATACAAAAAATAACAAAGTTTGTATTTCCTTAATACATACTTTTTCCTTTATCTGTGATTTTGTTTTCTTCCATTCTCATAGCAGTTATAACATCTGAAAAAACAGAATAAGATATGTTCCGCTAACAACGAAACACAGTTCTGTAGGGGCTATTATTGCTTCACAAAACCTTACTTGTAGTCTTCATTTAAAGTGTTCCTTTGAGAGATTTCGAATCATGAGTACCAACAAGATAAGAGTTAATGTCGAAATGAAGACATTAGTCTGGTATTACCCACTCTTATTGTGAAAATTATGTTTTTGGGTTTCTCATTTTTTATGCATTCTAAATGGCTGAAAAAATAATTCTATTGCATCTATGAATTATATATTTTCAATAAAATTCTGTAAACTTCAACTCATTGCATCTCTATGAAAACAAAACAATTCAAACACTCATATTAATTACATGTACATATGATACATTTTTTTTGTATCGTATAACATCGATTTTGACAAAAGTTCCCACAACTTAAATTAATCTCCCTCGATTTTGCTTACCAGTACATGCGCTGATTGCGCTGACTCAAGAACCAAGATCGATACATTTGTTCGGGAATCAAACTCTGGACCACTTAAGCTCGAAACCTACTCGCTACCTCTCGACCTCGGACATTACGATTTATGTATTTGTAACTTGTCACGCGAAAATGGACCATCCGGAGAATCAGTTTAATTAACATTTGAAAAAGAGATTGGTTCTAGTACATGCCAACCAGATGTCGCATTTTAAACATTCTATCACGGGAAGGTAGATTGGTCATTCTAGATTCAGAAAATTAACAAAAAGCAAACAGTTCGGCCCTAGTCAGTCTGCGCAATCCGCGCAGTCTGACTAGAGTCGACACTGTACGCTCTACCACGATGGTCCCTTTTCGCATGACGGGTCGCAACCAGCCCGATTAGCTCAGTTGGTAGAGCACCGGACTTCAAAACCACTGAAGTTCGACCGCGTTGGTTCGATTCCCGGGCTTGTACACTAACAAAACTAATTGTCTCTCAGATAAGACGTTAAACCGAGGCCCGTGCTTTACACCGAGCAAGTTAAAGAATCATGGCGGATCTCGGCAGTAGTTTCGTCATGTATCCTTGCACTATCCCCCGCAACAACTTACCGTCTTCTGTGGGAGTCGCTGGTATGGACATATGCTACAATAGCGACAATAAATAAACGGAAATTCACACATGGCGGGTCATATTCATCAAAACTTGTCAGTCATACAAAAAGGGACTATCAAAGAGTGTAAAGATTCTTCTAGAAGCTGATTGCGCGGACTGCCTCGGTGATCTAGTGGAATAGGCGATCGACAGGTCGAAGGGGGTGTATATGGGCAGAAAATTGTTAGCGGGCTCGGCTCTTACCTTCTAAAAATTGTTTCCTTGTTGGAGCCGTCTTGTTAGCACGTGGAGATGTATATTCGTTCTGATTGAATTCGTATCCGGACGATTTTACAGGCTGGCAGAGGAAATGGAAGATACAAAATATTAATTCTTGAAATACCTTTAACGCTGTTTTAAATAAAAGGTATACACTATATAACGACCATTGATTATAGAATCAATTAATCAAGATTGCGTCAGGTATATTCCAAAGAAAATCGAACTATTACATTATTAGCCGAAGTTTCAAATGAAAACCGACGGGATTTTAAAAACGGTCAAAAACACTGTTTTCAATCCCAGGCGAGAATTTACACAACTTCATCCGTAAGTCAAAGTCATATTTCTATAGAAATACTATAACCACATGAAAATAATTGCAATCCAATGAAATAAAGAATTTTGATTGGTTTAAATCGCATCACGTGGGGAAATCCATTGCACTTTATTTCCGTATAAAATGCAATAGGTCTTTCGGGAAACCCCCGAACTTCGATCTGCAAGTCCTGTGTTGTAGGAACTCGAATTAACCTAGTTCCCGATCATCAACGCAACATTGCTATTTAATGTTTTATAGATAAAGATAGTCTCGAAAGAATTTACGATTACAAGCATGCAGTCCTGAATCTGGGCCGACGTAAACTTTGAAAACAGCGAGTCGACGAAGACCATCAAGCAACCCTCTCAACTATCTATTACAAATTAAGATATTTTCGAAAGAATTTACGATAACAAGCACGCAGTTCTGATTCTGTGCCGACGTAAAATTAGAAAACAGCAAGTCGACGAAGACCGTCAAGCAACCCTCTCAACTAAGACCGACCACGCCGTTTTCGTTTAAAAACACAGACTTATTTGGCAGAAACAAGCTTTTTTGTCATAAGTACCTCTACGAATTTTAATGTTGTCGTTTATTTGTGTATCATTTGTTTTACTTTATGACTTTTCACTTCGATAGCGAGATAAACATTACACGATCTAAAAATAGATCGTGTATTTTTTTACGCGGAGAAAGTAGACTTGAAGCTTTAATGTTTGGCTGAGTATTTTAATAGTTTCCTCGATCTAGATGATTGCAATTATAAGGGACAAGTGTCTTTTTCACTGCGTTTATTGTGGTATAAAGTGCAATTGCCTTAGCACATGGCTTAATCATAACGCCCTACTCATCCCTATAATAAAAGAAAATCGGTAAATTGCAATTTACAATTTGTAGTGTAATCTAATTCGACAGAAAGATTTCTTTAAATTGAAAGTTTGAGACCATTCGCTGTTGAGTAAGAGAAGAAAACTCGTTTTATAATCCCGAGCCCTTTTCTTTTATAAAAACAGAAAACATTTAAGAGATGTAGAGAGTAGTTGTTGATTTTGCTGAGGCATGGAACTAAAAACCTAATCACACTGTATGAGTGTGATTAGGTTTTTAGTTTCAAACCTCTTTGAAATCAATAAATATTTTCTTAATATCTTACCAAGTTAACACCATGAAGCAAAAATGTAAAAAATTGTCAATAAAGAAACATATTTCTTACGAGACTACTTTTTGTGGAAGCTCATTAAACAACTGTGTTCTCAAAATTGTTCTCAATGGGGAAATAAAAACTTTTCGGAATGCACGAAAATTGATGAATACAACTAAAACTTAATTATTATTTTGGATGGAAGCATATAATCCTTGGCTTGACATTTCCGAAATCTTTACATATGCGATATCTGATACAGTTAACAACATCGTGAAATCGACAAGATGAATGATTTTGGGACGATATTGAAACGCAATTGAAGGAGTTCTATGAGTGAGTTTTGTGTGAAATTAAAGGGAGGTAGTCCAATATGGGATATTGTGCTCAGAATGAACAAAATTAGCGATACTTCTTACATTCCTTTAATAAATTTAGTTCTTTAAAAAACTTTCTATTTCTTCAAGAGTCAACCAGAATCTTATGATTTAAATTATGTTAGTGAAATCATGCTTTTTTCGTGCTTTTTAACTTTGAAAGTAGTAGTTGATCTTATTGTTCTACGTAATTTTGTAGCGCTTTCGAATGGTTTGAGTTAGATATCGGAATGAATGGATAAAGCGCTGAGAGATCGATTTAGAATTGTTTTGATCGGAATAAGAGTCAATTTCGCGATGTTCTAAACTGTAATAGGTAATCGCATTAATAATTCGTTTCTGCATGTAAAATGGTTTACAATGTCGCACGCTTGCTCGTTTATATTTAATTTTCTTAGTGTTTTACGTAGAGAAATAAATCATCCCTTAGTAATTTCACCACAATTCCAGTGAAATTACCAAGATCATATCCTTCTTTCGTTCATTTCACCGTTTTACTGTTACCTAAGCGGGCCCATGTGACGGTATTACGTTGTCTTTATATCAATCATGCAAAAAATGACTCTTTTTAAGAGAATCTGGCCTTTAATTTTCAGATTTCGTATTATGCATGCGTTATATAAATAAATCTTGAATAATCGTTGGATCGAATTATCTTTCACTTTATTTTGTATGATAAATCGATCACACACTAATACTATTACAGCAAGTTACATCGTGAAATTGGCTTTCACCTCATTTAAAACCATTCTATATCGCTCACTCAGCGCTTCATTCATTCATTCCAGCCACTCACTCAAACTATTCTAAAACTATCAAACCTATTGAAAAATATAGAATCAACAACGTCATTCAAAATAATTTTTGATAGAGAAAAATCGCGATTTCACTGAATTAATTCAAATCGTTAGCGTCTCATAGGTTCTTAAAAAATAGAAAGTTATGTATAGAACTTGTATGCATATTTCATTTAAGGGTGGTAATCAATATCGCTAATTTTGTTCATCCTTGAACAAAATTTGCGATATAGGATTACCTCCCATTAAATTCACTCGAACTTTTTTCCCCGCACTCATTCAATTTCATTCAAAAATCATTCCATAATCATTCACTTTGTCAATTTCACGATGTTGTGAACTGTATTCTTTATCAACCTACCCGTTTATAAGCTAGTTTACGTCTCTTACTTCTAGTATGTCTGGACTCACAAAATATGCTGCAGAAGTTTCTGTCTTTACCCACAAATGTACTGCACCATTTACATAGCAGATCTGTGAACGGGAGAAACAACGGTAGAGTGAATTTGACTAATTATTTACCACGTGTACAAGGTTTTTTAGGAAGATTAGGTATTAGAGGGGTCAATCGGGAACCTTCGGCGATTGTACGGAATAGACACCCTACGGGTGTGCCCATTCGGATCATCGCTCGGACTTTTCCGTTAACTGGAAAGTAGCTCGGACGTAAGTGTGGTAATTATGGGTCATTTTAAAGGTAATTCTGCTTCTGGTACTACTTTGGTTAATACGCTTGAAAACAAAAATCCTTTAACGCTTTCCGATCGTCAGTTGAGATCTTTTTGGCATGTTATAATTTGCCAATTTTTTACCTTTCGTTGACTTTGTGTTTTTGGAACGACATCTTCAGCAACGTTTTTGGCGTAATATAAAGCCATTTGCGATATGACGCGCTTTCATGTCTTCACCCTTTTTATTCACGAGGTCTATTCCGTAGAATCGACGAGGTTTCCCGACTCGGAAGCCAAGACACGAGATCTGCGATCCGGAAGTTAACATATCGCTGCTTTCAATCAAATGATCGATTGACAAATCAAAGCACTCAGTTACAATGAGATACCCGCCCTACGTCGACAAAACGATGCAAACTGTTTGCTTATTTTACCCCGCATTGCACGTACACATGCGTGTGAAGCGGCGTAAAATATGCAAACGGTTTGCTTCGTTTTGTCATCCTGAACTCAGCACTGTTCAACTCGACATTTCTGCCAATTTGTTTTATTCATTTTCGTAAAGGGGCGACATGAAGGGTGATTTGAACAAGCAGTAGTTACGACGTTTAGGTCGATCTTTTATTTTTTCCTTTTGGCGTCATTCGAATTGATTTATATTTTAAAGATAAACAACTTTCAAATATTTGAGGGGTTTGTCGAAGGGCGTGGCCCAGCCCTTCATTAATTTTCAAAGTTTTAACAAGCAAACTTGCTTGCGTTTCCAAACATATATTTGTTAACCCAAAATTATGATTACCTTTTTATTTTTCACCATGTATTATAACATTATTTTTGTCAAATTAAACAGGAATTGGTAGACAAAATTCGTGAAAGGCACATTTGAATGCTTAAAATTTAAATTTTATTTCTATATCTATCGGTGCAAATTTGAAGAATATTCATCAACGATTTTCACACTTTACAAAGGAAATGAAATATCAACTTACCGTGCGGTCCCATAAGGGTCCTTGTGCATACCCTTAGTTTGCACAACCCCTCTGTCAAGTATTACGTTCGTTGAAAAATGATAAAACACGTGCAGTATCAAATAAGTGGAAATATCTAACCAAAAAGCAAATATTCAGATTTGCAGCAAGAAAAAAATAATATACAAATTATTAAACTACAGTATTGATTTTAATTATTTTCTTCGTTCATAAGAAAACAATAACGGGCACTTGTTGCTATAAAGAAGTTATTGTCTTTAGAACGTCAATTAGCTGGAACGGCGAGCCCGGATTGATTTCAATTTTACTTAATCCTTTTAGAATGATCAACGTTTTCTCATTGGGTAAATATTGTAATCATTAAAATAACCGAATGTATTTTCTGAACAAAAAATATATATTATACAATGGTGCAATCGGGATCATTCGGCGAGTCTACGGAATAGACCTCGGGAATAATAAGGGCACAGCAATGAAAGCGCGCCGTTTTGCACGTGAGTTTTAATGACGACATTAATTTCAAGATGACTTTAAATAAAAACAAATTCAACGAAAACTATAATACTGTGTAAATTGATATTTGTGGGAGACAAATATCGGGAAGGAATGTGCCGCCGTTAGGGATCAAACACGGGACCATTTGAATGGTAGTCTGACGAGAAACCATCTACGCTACGACGGCGAGCCTGTTCAGATTCCGATAAATAAAGTTTAATCAAGAGTTTAATCATGTAAAAAAAAATTCTACGTGATGATAATGTTTTAATGTTAGTGGACAAGATGAATCTCGTTCCCTCATCTTGATTTCAAGCAGTAGTTCGACATGTTACCTGCCAACTGACCAAATTTTGCTTTATTTGCTTGATTTTGCGGACCTGATAACCAATTTCGACTCCAATCTTAAGGAGAAGGGAGGCTTGCAACCGCGCATGCAATGAATAGAACGAAACAGAGGGACCCCGGGCACCCCTCTGCTCCCCCAGGAGGGGATAGATTCCCTAGCGATACAGTTAGCAGATCGGTAAATTGACATTCATCTCAATAAAAATAACATTAAATCGCCCACATAGCGCTCGCTTCATTCATCCATTCCAAACATTCACTCAAACGCTCCAAACTCTCTAAAAGATAAGGTCAACAACTTCGTTCAAATTAAATATAGTTAGAAGAAAATCTCGATTTCACCGAAACTTTTGAAATTGCAAGCGTCTGATGGGTTATTTGAAGAAAAGGGGAGGTATTCATAGAACTTTGGTGCATATCTTATTAAAGGGAGGAAATAATAATACTGGCTTTGTTCATCCTGGACAAAATAAGTGATATTGGATTAACCCCCCCCCCCCCTTTAATTTCACTCAAAACTCACTCATCACACTCATTCGTTTCATTCCAAAACCATTCAGTTCGTCAATTTCACAGTGTTGTTAACTGTATTTCTAATGATTAGTTTCGTTTTGTTGAATGGTGCAAACAGCGTAACTACGCGGGTTAAACTCACGCATAGCTATGAGAGATTACATGTTACAAGCAATCCCCGGTAAGCTCAGTAGGTCGAAAACTCGCTTCATTCATCCATTCCAAACATTCACTCAAACGCTCCAAACTCTCTAAAAGATAAGGTCAACAACTTCGTTCAAATTAAATATAGTTAGAAGAAAATCTCGATTTCACCGAAACTTTTGAAATTGCAAGCGTCTGATGGGTTATTTGAAGAAAAGGGGAGGTATTCATAGAACTTTGGTGCATATCTTATTAAAGGGAGGAAATAATAATACTGGCTTTGTTCATCCTGGACAAAATAAGTGATATTGGATTAACCCCCCCCCCCTTTAATTTCACTCAAAACTCACTCATCACACTCATTCGTTTCATTCCAAAACCATTCAGTTCGTCAATTTCACAGTGTTGTTAACTGTATTTCTAATGATTAGTTTCGTTTTGTTGAATGGTGCAAACAGCGTAACTACGCGGGTTAAACTCACGCATAGCTATGAGAGATTACATGTTACAAGCAATCCCCGGTAAGCTCAGTAGGTCGAAAACTCGCTTCATTCATCCATTCCAAACATTCACTCAAACGCTCCAAACTCTCTAAAAGATAAGGTCAACAACTTCGTTCAAATTAAATATAGTTAGAAGAAAATCTCGATTTCACCGAAACTTTTGAAATTGCAAGCGTCTGATGGGTTATTTGAAGAAAAGGGGAGGTATTCATAGAACTTTGGTGCATATCTTATTAAAGGGAGGAAATAATAATACTGGCTTTGTTCATCCTGGACAAAATAAGTGATATTGGATTAACCCCCCCCCCCTTTAATTTCACTCAAAACTCACTCATCACACTCATTCGTTTCATTCCAAAACCATTCAGTTCGTCAATTTCACAGTGTTGTTAACTGTATTTCTAATGATTAGTTTCGTTTTGTTGAATGGTGCAAACAGCGTAACTACGCGGGTTAAACTCACGCATAGCTATGAGAGATTACATGTTACAAGCAATCCCCGGTAAGCTCAGTAGGTCGAAAACTCGCTTCATTCATCCATTCCAAACATTCACTCAAACGCTCCAAACTCTCTAAAAGATAAGGTCAACAACTTCGTTCAAATTAAATATAGTTAGAAGAAAATCTCGATTTCACCGAAACTTTTGAAATTGCAAGCGTCTGATGGGTTATTTGAAGAAAAGGGGAGGTATTCATAGAACTTTGGTGCATATCTTATTAAAGGGAGGAAATAATAATACTGGCTTTGTTCATCCTGGACAAAATAAGTGATATTGGATTAACCCCCGCCCCCTTTAATTTCACTCAAAACTCACTCATCACACTCATTCGTTTCATTCCAAAACCATTCAGTTCGTCAATTTCACAGTGTTGTTAACTGTATTTCTAATGATTAGTTTCGTTTTGTTGAATGGTGCAAACAGCGTAACTACGCGGGTTAAACTCACGCATAGCTATGAGAGATTACATGTTACAAGCAATCCCCGGTAAGCTCAGTAGGTCGAAAACTCGCTTCATAGGTCCTAGGTTTGACTCTCGGACTAGTTGCCTATTTTCCTCTCTTGAGCAATACACTATCAAATAAGCCAATGTCTCATATCATAACCTTTATGCATATGCGATTCCTTTATGCCAATCCCCGGAGGCTGTATTACTTTACAACTTACGATCATTTCTTGCGTAAGTCAAAAATTAATGTTGCTTCTACAGTAATTACTAAATATGGAATTCTGCTATGCATCATCTCATTTTCTTTAATGCTTTTCGGTGGTTTATCGAGAAATAACGGTAGATTATCACTTGATAAACTCACCGCAAAAGCAGTGAAATTATCAAAATCTTGTACCCTGCTTTTGTGCATTTCATCCAATCTGACGTTATCTATGTTTGGCGAAATAAGTGACGTCACAATGAACGTTGCATAGCAATCACGCGCAAAATGACGGGCTTTACGAAAATATGTCCTAGAAATTTCACATTTCGTCTCATTTTTGCATTAAAGAAATAGAATAATCGTTTGTTTTTCGAGTAAGATCGATTAATATTTCATTTCGTGAAAAACAAAAGCTATATTTTCACTCGTGGCTCTGCCACTCGTGAAAATATAGCTTTTGTTGTTCATTCAATGAAATATAAATCGATCTTACACTTAAACAAACGATTATCCTCTATGGAATCATTTTTCTAGGGAAGATTCCAGTGAGATATTGCAAGGCAGAATCTTACAATGATTGGAGGTGCTATAGGTACGATTTGTGAATTTGACGTTTATTTATTTACTTTTTTCGTAAGAAATTTAGTAAAACGAGCCCCTTGCACATGTGTGTCGCATGTCAAAAATTTGAGGTAGAACCTTTATTAATGGTATTTTTGTAACCTAAGCTGGTATGGGGTCGGTATATTTGTAACCTAAGTTGGTGTTGGATCGGCATTCTTGTAACATAAGTGGGTGAGTGGGAGTCGGTCTTTTTGTAAGCTAAGTTGGTGTGGGGTCGATCTTTTTATAATCTAAATTGATGTGTGCGGTCGGTCTTTTTGTAACCTAAATTGATTCGTGAGATCGGTCTTTTTGTAACATAAGTTTGTGTGTGGGTCGGTCTTATTATAACCTAAATTGATCTCTAGGGTCTGCAGTTTGTATTTAAAGTAGCTGTTGGGGAAGCTTTTGTAACCTTAGAAGGTTTGGGGCGTTGTTTTGTTAGCAAAGTGGGTGTGGGGTCATTTTTACCTAAGTGGGTGTGGGGTAGGATTTTTTGTTACTTAAGTGGTTATGGGGATCGTCTTTTTGTAACCCAAGTGGGTATCGGGGTCGTTCTAGTCCTAGGTAAGATTGGATAAATGAACGTAACTACAGTTCTCGTTTTTATCATGACCATAATCTCATCTCGCAACTGAAACGTTATGACGGCATTATTTAACGACAACATCCAGAAATATGCTTGACCATAAAGTTATCGATCAAAATTACATTTTAGCCTGTGCGTGACATATCAAACAGTATCACATGTGCGCAAAGCAAAGCTTCTGGCCAGCCTGTGCCTCCGCACAGTCTGACCAGAGTCTTCACTGTGCACTTTATAGCTAGATAAGGTCTTAATCCCTCTTCTGGCAGTCGGCTGATATTATTATTGCATTGTGTCTTTGTCGACACTGCTTTATGTTTGTACCATGTACTCGTGTGAAATTGTTGGAAATGTCACGCACAGGCTCATTTCATTTTCCTTCTTCTGAGGTACAGATAAGAGGGTGAAAAGCATGTCAAAAAATCATTACTCAATGAAACCTTATGTTGTGTGTACTAATTTGAATCATCTTGATGAGACGTTTCAAATGAGTACCAACAACATTTGATTATGCTATTTTTATTGAAAAACTTTGATCTTAAATCAAAAATACATCTGAAGCTCTGCTCATGTATTTTGTACGCATATCTGAAAGTTCTGTGGCATATCTTCTTCAAATGTTTACGTTGCGAAGCAAATGGGATTCATCATTAAGCGGGTGCAAGGGTTTTTGTTATTTAACCGCTAAAAAGTAAACATGATTTTTTATCTTTATTTTTTTCATTTCATTTATCTATTTATTTATTTGCTTTTTTGTGAAAACCCTGTGATATTGATTTCTTTCTTCATATTTGGGTTTTGGACTTTACTATTTTTGAAACATAACCATACGCACATTTCTTCTGTAAATGAAGCTTAAAGACTGAGAACGCAAGAAATGCCAACGGTCGGTTAAATTTTGCATAAAGGTTGGTTCTAGAGCCTGAAATCGCTTCAACCGGAATAAAATGACAAAAACGCTTTCAAATCCACACCAGTAAATATAATCGTATAATAATTTGATAAATTTGAATGACATTTCTGTGAATTATTTCTTGAAGAAGGCACTTGCCACAATATTGAAAAAAAGTCTGTAATGGTATAGTGTACGATGCAAAAATAATTATTTTGCTGAAAAATTGGGCCTTTGTCATATCTTTTAAGACAATTCAATTCAATATGGCAGGAGTCAAAGAGACGAAGGTGAGCGGTATAGGTACAGCGTTGTCCTCTTATTACGAGTATGTGTCGTCTAAGACAAACCGACTCAACCAAAATCTCGTAAAATATGTCTTTTTATAAGACAATTGCATTTTCGTTGATGTGTGCATGAATAGAGTCTCGGGGGGGGGGGGATTATATGCAAAGATAAAATCCGAGAGCGGGAGAAATTATTTTTTATTCGTTATAACACAATCATAATCTTAAACTGAGTTGTATTACTTGCTCTAGACGTTTGTATTATAAATTACACGCGATAATGTTAACATTTAGACGGTTGTATCGATATTTTCTATAGGTAGTGCAGGTTACTTATCGAATATGTTAACTTCCTTAAAAGAACCTGATATAATATATTTAAAATACCGTGACGTATGTAAATGACTGCGATGGCTAAGTGGATACGCATGCTAGACTATCGACTGATTGTTACCAAAACGCTCCCGGTTCGTATCCTGTCATCGCCAGATTTTGTTATTGTTTTTTATTTTATTCTTTTTTTTTTTGAGAAAATTCAGTATTTTTTACATTATCAAATACACGCAGATTAATTTCTTTTCTATGTGTTTCTTTATTTTTTGTATCATAGGATTAAATATACAGGATTATACCATTCGGAGAAAGCTTTATCGATTCTATGCGACAAAATTTCGAATCATGAAATAATAGCCTCTTGTCTACAATTGCTTTTGCTAGTGCATTCCATTTATCAGCGTGAAATTTTTTAAATTTTGAATCTTCGAATAGTCAAATCGCAGTTTCAGGCTCTATCTAAGCTGGCCTTTATATTCATCCCCACGGTGAAGTAAATATAGTATCTATCTTTTCAGTCCAAAGAATACAAATAGCCTTTGAAGCATTTTCAAAATTAGCACAACATTTAACACAATTTTTCGAAAAAAAAAAATGCCATTAAATGTATAAATTGAAAAAGTTAATTTTTATGTCGCAATGCAGAATCGAACTCGGTCCGCTAGGTCAAAATTCTGTCGTCCTTATCCACTCGACTACGCCACTCAGATAAACTAATGCATGTTTTTCCAGTATAATAAAGACAGCCAATTGACATGAACACTGTTTTCAATAACATGGATTGATCAAGTGTTTATATACAATATCGCGGTTATCGCGTGAGCATAATACTTTTTCTAGATATAAACAAGTTTTGATTTTATTTAAATTGTTGAATTGATGAATAGGTGTGCGTTCGTAAGAGCTTGATGAATGTGATTTGTAAGACGTCATGAGAACGATATTCGATAATTTGCGTAAAAAAATCGAGGTCGTCAAGACTCGTTTGAGCCAATGTCAAACTAGCTTCATTTCCTCATTTAGATTTCTCAAGAATCCTTTTAAGCGGCTTAAATATCTCGCTGTACCGAACGCTTTGTCTTAAAAATTATAATAGGATCTATAGAATCTCGCTCTAACGAACGCACTTTAGGAAATCATAATGCCGTTGGCACAATTCAACTCAAAGGGTGTCTTTTCGCGCGTGGGTTTCATGACGTCACAAGGATAAACCGGTTCCTGCTAAAGATGACAAAAATAGATAAAATCAAGGAAACTAGATCAAAACTATAAACGAGAATCTTATTTAGATTTTATTGTGCCAATGAGTTTTTTTTATATCAAAATTCTTAGTTAAGGGGCTAATAAAAAACGTGTATCAGCTAAAGAGAATTTTGCCATTGGGATTGTATTTGAATGTATAATATGTACACATGTTTGCCTAAAAAATATAATTGCATTGGGTAGTGTATTTTCGTAAACAGTAAAAAGTTAAAAACACATGTCATACAACTTCTTTGGTGAATTAAGATCTATGTAATTTCTAATTTATACGCGCGTTTTACGTTATCTTACCAATATGAAATATAAATGTGTATGAAATATTCTATCTAAAATGCAATAATTATTTTATTTTTTTAGAAACAAAGATCAAAAGAAATTCATTTGTCATAGATTAACTTCCATATCTGACTTTCGGTAGAACACACAACATCTCAAACAAAAGATTAGCACCGTGTAAAGCTGTGGTACCGGACATATCATAGGGCGGGGAAACCTGTAAAAACACACAAAAATAATACATGGGTACATGGTATTTAATTCATTTTGGGAATGTATTGTGTCGGACGACTTCTTTTACCAAAAGGTCAAGCCTGACACATAATATGGCCATTTGTATTAAATAACTGTATGATTGTGAACTTGAATATTGTTTTACGATCTTATTTTCTATTTGTTATCATATTTTACATGATTTTCGTACCGAATATATCTTAGGGTGGAAACAGCTGTACATACACACTACAATATTACATTAATAGAGGTTATCGAGTGAGTGGTCGTGGAATACCAAAATTTAGCGAGTCATCTATGAACAGATAAAAACGTGGATTGCAGAATCGGCAAACGTGCTAGAATCTTACGTAATCGATTTTTTACCAAAACCTCATAACTACAGCTTTAAACAAGCTGTAGTTACGAGATTTTAGCAGAACACCGACGATATATTTTTATGACATTATCTTTAAATCCCTACGCTGGATTGGCAATACAGAATGTTTTACTTAAAAAATACTTTGTGTTGCCTTCGCGTAAATCGTTGATACGTTACAAAGTTTACTTGATCTAAACCAACATCATTTATGAACCAACAGAATCACTCTCTTATGAAATGGAAAAAAAGTACGGTTAAAGATTTGATAAGAAATATTTTTAAAACCGTATATCGTAAAGGACTTTAACTGTTAAGATATATGAGCCTATGCGTATCATCTAGATATTTTCAAATGTGTCAAGTAGCAAGACTCAGATCAGCCTGCTCATTCGCACAGATACTTAAAAGTTTCATTGTCTCTGTCCACCCTCATATTGAGGATAATCGTTTGTTTCGGTGTAAGATCGATTTATATTTCATTGAGTAAACAACAAAAGCTATAATTTCACGAGAGGCTGAGTCATGAATGAAAATCTAGCTTTTTTGTTCATGAAATGAAACATAAATCGATCTTACTTGAAAAGCAAACGATTATTCTATTTTTTAAATGTGTATATGAGACAAAATGTGAACATTTTTGGATAAGTTTTCTTTGCGCACGTCATTTTGTACGTAATTGCTACGTAACGTTCATGATGACGTCACTTTTTGGGCTCCGCTAAGATGACGTCAGATAGGATGAAATGAACAAAAGCTGAGAATAAACTTTTGAAAATTTCACTGGTTAGGCGTTGAGTTTATCAAATGTTTATCAACAGTTATTCGTGGATAATCCACCAAAAACCATTTCACGCACATACATATATGTGACTCGTCATGCAAAAAGGGACCATCTGGAAACTCTGAAAAATGAATATTTGAAAAGAGATTTTTCGCGTGACGGGTCACACACACTTAAGCACAAAAGTTCTTCATAAGTTTATCTTTTACTGTATACGGCTTTATATTTACGGTGTCCCCATTTGGCGGTTTTTCGTTTTCGATTTATTGGCGGTGATTTATTTTGGCGCATCTTACATGTCCCGCCAAAATAAAACGCATTATTTCACACCTGAAATATCTAGATCCATATTGTACAACCAGAACGAGGCTACTGTGCAATACGGATTTTATTCCAAAACGAGACAACCTATATTGTACGATGAAAGTGAGGCAAGCTATATTGTACGATGAAAGCGAGGCTTCAGTCCCGAATATAGAAATCTCAATCTTTCGCACCATTTTCAATGTATCAAACCCTCTGTTCGGAGGTATTGAAATAAGTTTGATCTTGAGAAGATTCTTGATTTCTTCATTTATTACATTGTTTAGCAAGTAAAAGAAGGATGCAAGTGACAAAGAGGGACACAGATTGTTGTTGTTTCTTGATTTGAGAATATCATTTGTTCACATGAAAATGTACATTTCAAGCGATGACGGGTAGTCAACCTGTTTTATGTTAATTACATATTGTGATCAGTAAGCACTTATCGACTTGACACATGAAATAAGCATTTCACGTGGAATTCTATTTTTAGAACAAATGTTTGTTTCAATTTCAACATGTTCATAGTGACTTGCATTTGATGGCCCTATCCGGATCATTTTGGATCTATTCCCTTTGTCTCTCTAAAATGCCGAAAATCGTTAATTGTGGAACTTTCAGTGTATGGTATAAAATAAACATGTCATTTAACATGATCGAGTACAATACTGAATTCATTGGATTCGTACCCTGCAGAACCAGTCTATATTTTGACTCGGCTATCGCCTCGTCAAATATAGACTGGTTCTGCAGGGTACGCATCCAATAGAATTCAGTATTGTACACGATCATGTTAAATAACCTCTTATTATCTATTATTTACTATCGTCGGTCAAAACGACGAAAGTAAAAGAAAGGCCAATTTCTAGAGTTGTGTCAGTTGTTTCTACAAAGTAAACAATAGTTTGTTTTCTTACCTTTTGTGAGAGTAATAATTTGTGTACCATTTTCCACACATTTTCACCTCGATTTTCTTTACAAAATATCAACCAACTTGAATCCGGAGTCTTGAAATTGTTTATTCGTCATTAACGAATTTAAACGTTATCAGATTATTTTACTTTCCCAATTTGAATAAGTATGCACGCCTATGATGTAAAGTTAAAACTGACTAAAATATACATCGCGCATTTCTATACTTTCCTTATGAGAAAGAAATTTTTCATTTAATAGTGACAAATATTGGCGGTGGATAAATTTTAGTCCATCTTAGCTTGACCACCGATATTGCCAAAATAAAACAACCGCCAAAGTTACCCCGTTTACAGTACATAAACTTATGAAGAACTTTTGTGCATAAGCGTGTTTCTCATACCTCTACTAAATCACAACCAACGATATTCAGACCTCTACAGCCTCTGACAATCTCCAAACCTTGTATTGAAGTTAATCCACCAATCTCAGGGGTACCTAGAATTGAAAAGACACTTGCGTTTCCAGCCAAACATTTAAATTAAGATAAATGATCTTTTGTGAAACATATATTTGTTCATTTACAGCTGAATTTAGCTTTTCACTGGTTAATATACGTTTAATGCTGGATAAATAAAGATACATTCTGTTAATTCGGGTGATAGAAGGAGATTAACGAATAACATGCTCAAAAACTTCATTGGTATACGTGTAAATACTTTGATTTACGAAATTGAAGCCGTTTTCGACTGGCACTGAAGTTCGTACCATCAGGCAACCACTTGAGGTAACTACCAATTTGTTTGTTTGAATGGGATTTAACGCCGATTTCAATAATTTTACAGTTATATCGCGGCGGCTGAAGCATTCCTGGTATTTCTCACACCAGTACAACCATTAAATCCTTTTCCACCTAGGTCTATGATTATCAACCCATTGGTGGAAGACGAATAGTCGGAAAGAATGAGTGCCGTCGTCGGGGATCGAACCCGGGACCTCTACATTGACAGTCCGACACGCTACCAACAGCCCTATGACGGCGGCTCCAGTTACTACCAAGCGACCAATCGTAGGAAAGCTGACAAATGATATGACATCACATTGGTTAAAATGATATAAACTTCAGTTCCGGTCGTAAACGGTCAGTATTAGAATTCTACGCTATTAATAGCAAGGCTTATATTATTTATCCGTTCTGTCTCGAACTAAAAGAGGCTATACTCTGCATTTGAAAAACCAAAACAGAGAAATGCCTGTTGTGATCGAGACAGAGTTGATATTATTTTCCTGGTCTATTTTGTTGTACCAGTAACTAAACAAATAAAAGTTCAAAACAAATGTTTGTATCTATCAAAAAAGAAGACAATCAGTGATTATGAGACCATGTTATTTTTCCTGATTTTACATTATGGGGATACAAGCATCGAGTAGGCTTATATCGAAATATTCTAAATTCTAATTACACTCTTTTTTCTTGATATATACGAGCAATCAATGCATATTACACCGTACCTGTTCCTGGTGCATAGCTGGGATCCAGTCCATCAATATCAAAGGAAATATACACAGGATGGTTCCCCATCATTTGTCTGACCTCCTCCATCAACGGTGTTAATGATTTATGCCAACATTCATGAGCTTCAACAAGACGAAACCCCTGTAGTTAAGTTAAAGCTATTACTATGTATCTTTGAAAAAGTTTCAGTTTTGTTAGGTAGTTTGACAAAGAGATATAGATAATATTTGAGACTCACAATTAAAAGGTAAAACAAATTCTATCTTTGCACATTCTGTGCTTATATACATACTAATAGTAAGTTATTCAGTCGTTTTAAACTTTGAATGACTGAAAAGCAATACAATAAGCGAAACACTAGATGGAAGAATAGAAGATATTGAGAATCTTTAACTACAAACTAGAATTTGATGTCAAATAAAACTTGCATGAATTCTGTAATTGAAACAGAATAAAGTTATTAAGAAAATCGTAAGTTAATCATAAGTTTAAACAGAAACTATTTGATAGATTTGAAAAAAAGAAACATCTTTATACCGATAACATACGTTAATATTAACATGCGAGTATTTTGGAACCGTCAAATATTTACCTGTTCCCTTCCCCAATCATAATCTGTTAGTTTGTAGTTACTTCCCCTTAATCCAATCTGTATGACTTTATTCCCCACGAGGCACCCCTCCTCGAACGCCCGCCTCATGGGAGTACCATGTGCTATTTTCTCTCCTAACATAGTGTCATTACAGTCTGTGTGTGCGTCTATATGCACCAACCCTACTGGACCATACTTCTCCTGTACAATAAATATGAAAACATTTAAGGTAGTGGACCCGTAATAGTTCCACAACGTTTTCGATGTAATGAACTTTAACAGTGTTAACCGAGGTTTCCTAATGATTTTCATTAGGAAATCTCGGTAAACATTGGGAAAGAGCATACGTTCCGAAATGTTTGGAAGCTATTACGGTTCCACTACCTTAATACACTTTATGACCAACATGGAACCCCTCCACATATACTCGCCTGAAGGGTTGGTTGGTTGGTTGTATGGAATTTAACGCCGCTTTTAATCTTTCAGTTATATCGCGGTGGCTGGAGTACCTAACGAATCACCCCTGTTATTTCTAACACAAATACTACCTACCATCACTTCTTTTCCTAGCTTCCAGTTGCTATCCAACATAGGTCTACGATTATTTACCCAATGGTGGAGGACAAATAGTCGGAAAGGATGAGTACCGCCGATGGGGATCGAACCCGGGATAATTTTTGGATAATGGTCCGATGCGCTACCACTGCTCTTTGACGGCGGCTCTCGCCTGATGGGAGAATCATATGCTATTTTCTCCCCTACCACTGTTTTATTACAGGCAGTATTAACTAATCTGAATAGGTGTCAGTTTAACTGGAGCATATTTCTCCTGGAAAATAATAAATGCATTCTCCATTAGGCACCCACGTTCAAATGACAGCCTTTTCCTCTCCCCACATTACCATAACAGTCAGTGTGGGCACCAATATGCACCTGAACATATGATACGAATACATTCAATGCACAATATAAATATAACATATACCATCAAGGCAACCCTCTTCAAATACCACCTACATGGGTTGAGTCAACCATTTATGTGCTTTTATGTCTCTTTTCATGGTATTATTTACAGTCATTGTCAATATATTACAACCTTATAGGGCCATTATTCTCATTAACTGGGCAAACGATACTATATACATTTGATAAACACACTTTTATACGCATCCTCGGAAACTCTGTTTCGGCCCATTCTGTATACTGCTTTTACGGATCACGGGATGTGGAGTGACGTAAGGCTTTACGTTTGGGCTCCCTGGACGTACCTCGCACAGTCTTATTTGGTTTGCAGCTTCATTAGATTTTAAGTAATAGTCGGGGATTCAACTGTTATGGATACATATTAATAAATTTTATACTGTATATTTATGAGACCAAATAACATTTATCATATTGATATTTGAATACAAATATTTAAGTGAAAAACAAAACAAAAAAAAAACAAAAAAAGACAAGAGCCTTTTTAAACTTAATTGACAACCAAAAGTATTTTAAGTATTTTCAAAGTGTGTTATATAGACCAATTGATTAATCTTCATCATTAGATATAAATGTTACATAAAAGTCATGCTAATGATGCAAATAAAAAGGGTACCTTCATTGCCTGTAAGATTGGATATGTAAGAGTATGGTCTCCTCCCATTGCCAATGGAATACACCCATTCTTGATAAGTTTACTAAAATGTTTTCTGATATCATCACAGGCTTTTGGTAAATGGTACAGATTCAGATTGACGTCTCCCACGTCTGCAACTTGCATAGAGTCAAATGGATTGGCTCCTAAATAAAAAAAACAATAAAATTTTACATTACATGTTCTTAGGAATTGTAGAAACAAATTTGAGTTAAAAACACATATCTATAATATGACCTACTTCGCGGGAGTGAAATAACTCCGTTGAATATTTTCTTATATTACACAGGTGTTATAGTGGAATAACTATGCTAATTAGCTACGAACGTATAGCATTGTTATATTTCAGTTGCGAAAATGACGTCATAATACATTTGATGAAGTCACTTCGTAAACTGCGTTGTATATTTCTCGGAATAATTTGAAACGATAGATTTCTGGAATTCCTCGATTTAACGCAAAAAGTTAGGTTATATATCGAATTTTTACTCATAATATACCGTATTTATTAAACTCTTCATCTTAAACAGATAAAACCTCGGCGCAGCCTCGTTTTTATCTGTTTATAGATGAAACGTTTGATAAATTCAGTATTCCATGACCACTCATTCAATATCCTCTATAAAGTGTATACATGTATATCAAAGCGGTGAATTGCACTTACGAATACAGAGTTTTGTTACTACTAGGCAAGAAGTATTTATGATTTAAAAGGCTAGAAGTTACCTTTAGTAAGAATGGCTAGAAGAATGTTTTTAGAATTTCTCAGAATATTTTGGTTGGAGAAATCATTGTATAGATTTGGAATGAAATAATAAAGATACTTTGATGAAGAAAACTTATTTTGGGTAAATGCTGTTGAAATTGAATATTCACTTTGTCAAATCTTCTTACCTGTAGATATATTGACCTTTCTAAGAAGAGCGGATTCAGCTCGAATCTGTCGAGGTCCATATCTAGTCCCAGAGCGATTTGACGTGCCAATATCAAGTGGGATTCCAACAAAACAAGCATCTAGACCTGTAATAAACATCATAATCTTACAAAGCATAAGCGAACAATTAACAATATGTTTATAAGTACATTATCAAACGTCGAATTTAAAGATGTTCAATTTGGAAGGTATCGTAAATAGACCAAGATTTTCAGATATATATATTTAATAACAAGAGGCCCAAGAGGGCCTGTATCGCTCCACTGGCTTAAAAATCTCAAGATTTGAAAGAATGATATTGAAAATAGAAGGTAATGAAAGTGAACAACATTCAGAAGGAATTCAGACTTTTTCTAGGTTGAAACTGACTTATGAAGGAATGAACTTAATTAACTTATATGTAAAATTACAAGAAAGAAAACTATTTATATGTAGACTGAATTTGGGGGTCAATCCAAATTTCTTGAACAACTTTAGAAGAGGGTCACCCAAGGAACATTCTGGTAAAGTTTCATTCAAATTGGCCCAATGGTTTAGGAGGAGATGTCGTTCAAAGATTTCGGGGTCAAAATAAGCCCCGCCCTGCCACGCCCATATTGGGGGGTCAATCCAAATTTCTTGAACAACTTTAGAAGAGGGTCACCCAAGGAACATTCTGGTAAAGTTTCATTGAAATTGGCCCAATGGTTTGGGAGAAGATGTCGTTCAAAGATTTCGGGGTCAAAATAAGCCCCGCCCTGCCACGCCCATATTTGGGGGTCAATCCAAATTTCTTGAACAACTTTAGAAGAGGGTCACCCAAGGAACATTCTGGTAAAGTTTCATTGAAATTGGCCCAATGTTTTGGGAGGAGATGTCGTTCAAAGATTTCGGGGTCAAAATAAGCCCCACCCTGCCACACCCATATTTGGGGGTCAATCCAAATTTCTTGAACCACTCTAGAAGAGGGTCACCCAAGGAACATTCTGGTAAAGTTTCATTGAAAATGGCCCAATGGTTTGGGAGGAGATGTTGTTCAAAGATTTCGGGGTCAAAATAAGCCCCGTCCTGCCACGCCCATATTTCAGGGTCAATCCAAATTTCTTGAACCACTCTAGAAGAGGGTCACCCAAGGAACATTCTGGTAAAGTTTCATTGAAAATTGCCCAATGGTTTGGGAGGAGATGTCGTTCAAAGATTTCGGGGTCAAAATAAGCCCCACCCTGCCATACCCATATTTGGGGGTCAATCCAAATTTCTTGAACAACTTTAGAAGAGGGTCACCCAAGGAACATTCTGGTAAAGTTTCATTGAAATTGGCCCAATGGTTTGGGAGGAGATGTTGTTCAAAGATTTCGGGGTCAAAATAAGCGCCGCCCTGCCATGCCCATATTTCAGGGTCAATCCAAATTTCTTGAACAACTCTAGAAGAGGGTCACCCAAGGAACATTCTGGTAAAGTTTCATTGAAAATGGCTCAATGGTTTGGGAGGAGATGTCGTTCAAAGATTTCGGGGTCAAAATAAGCCCCACCCTGCCACGCCCATATTTGGGGGTCAATCCAAATTTCTTGAACAACTTTAGAAGAGGGTCACCCAAGGAACATTCTGGTAAAGTTTCATTGAAATTGGCCCAATGGTTTAGGAGGAGATTTTGTTCAAAGATTTCGGGGTCAAAATAAGCCCCGCCCTGCAACGCCCATATTTGGGGGTCAATCCAAATTTATGAACAACTTTAGAAGAGGGTCACCCAAGGAACATTCTGGTAAAGTTTCATTGAATTTGGCCCAATGGTTTGGGAGGAGATGTCGTTCAAAGATTTCGGGGTCAAAATAAGCCCCGCCCTGCCACGCCCATATTTCGGGGTCAAACCAAATTTCTTGAACAACTTTAGAAGAGTCTCACCCAAGGAACATTCTGGTTAAGTTTCATTTAAATTGGCCCAATGGTTTGGGAGGAGATGTTGTTCAAAGATTTCGGGGTCAAAATAAGCCCTGCCCTGCCACGCCCATATTTGGGGGTCAATCCAAATTTCTTGAACAACTTTAAAAGAGGGTCACCCAAGGAACATTCTGGCCAAGTTTCGTCAAAATCCACCCATTGGTTTAGGAGGAGAAGATGTTTAAAGAAAAGTTTACGCACGCACGCACGGACGCACGGACGCACGACGGACACCTCGCCATGACAATAACTCGCTGGCCTTCGGCCAGTGGAGCTAAAAAACCAACACTTTTGGTATGTAACAAAACTATTTTGTAGATCAAAGAAGTCGCGTTCAAAATTAAATTTGTCATGAATGTTTCTTTTTTCTTGCAGCAGCAGAATATATTAATTTATCGATAGATTTTAATTTTAATGGTTCACAAGCTAAGGCATTTTCGTGCGGAAATTGCATTTAGGTGGGAAGTGGGAAGATCCTATATATAAGACATAATCCGGGAGTGTAAAACAGTTGATGGTCTAGGTTTGGAGATTATGTAAGATCGATTTATATTTTATTTGGTGAACAACAATAGCTTTATTTTCACAAGTGGTGGAGCTAATGGTGGAAAATAGCTTTTGAGGAATGCTGTTTACGAAATGTAAAACTAATCGATCTTACTCGAAACAAACGATAATTGTACCTCTTTAATTCAAAACGAGACAAAATGTTACATGACAAAATTTCTTCAAGTGAAGTGAGTCATTTTGCGCGTGATTTCTATGCAATGTCATGGCGTCATTTGTTTGTTTGTTTGTTTCCGTTTAGATGATGTCAAAAAGAGAGAAATAAAAGTGTTTGTGACAAGCTAATCTTAACCCAGTCTAGAACAATTCTGTTATAAAGCGAATTTAGCTTTTTTACACGGTACCAACAGTAGCCCTGCTACACCTGATTTAAATGTTTCGCTGGTTTGACATTTATCCATGAATAAATTTATGGCGGTAGACACAATCCATTAGAACACTGAACTCTCGGCAACGCCGCGGTCAAATCGGTCCTAATGAAAAATGTGTCAACGTGTTTGGGGCTGCAATGCCGTTAATGAACATTTTGTAATCAAATTTACTTAAGTATTTGACGTTAACTCACAGACACCGAGATGGTTTGATTATTACGTTCGATGACTGAGGTCGCCGGAAAACTTAAATTACTTAAGAAAGAATTAGTAAGTTAGAGTATCGAGATTTCTAGATGTCAAAATTGCGAGTCAGCAATTATTTGCATAAAATTAATGTTGAAAATGGAACCAGCGGTTCTAACTGTTGGACAGCAGGAAGAGTCCGATAATCTTATCCGGTAAGAATTTTCTAAAAGCTGATGTATCTTATAAAAATATATCGTGTAAATTGTTTTCATTGCCTTAAACAGGGAAAACCATGTTTCAACGAATCAACGAAAATGCGGAACAATTACGGGTCAACTATGTACATTTAATAAGAAAGTTTTTCTTTGTGGATATATAATAATATGGAAAATCTAATCAGGCCAATAGCATGTGAGGCAAATCGTAATCTTTTAAACCACAACATTTACTCTTCGCACTCTGTTTACCTTTACTGAATTATCATCACTTTTTACTAACTTATACTAGTCTAATTATTTTGTTTTTCAATGATAAAAATTGTTTTTTGAATTATTTACAATAAGTTCTAATTACTGAACTTTCAGCGGGCTAAATCCGATTAAATACATGCAGTTTTTTACGCATTTTCATCGTTCTAAATAATATCCACCATCTAGTCACCATAACTAAAATTATGGTTAATTTGCCAGGTGATCGACAAGGCTTAAAGAAAGCCTCTTGCTTGTAAAATGGTACCCGTTTTATTACCTTGACTAGAATCCTGTACTGGCAGCCTCATCATCGATGCAATGCCGCCCGCTCTTGGCATCTCATTTCCAGAGAGTGGCTCATTAAACTTCTTGAGAAAAAGACTTGTTGAAAAATTTCGAATTTGAGATTGTCTACAAAATAAACTAACGTTCAGTTTGATAGACATAACTAAAGCTGGATACCAGTCTGCACGGTCTAATTTTTGACAGTAGGATCCAGACTAATTACGAGGGCCTCCAGTCTAATGATCAACAAGCGTCTAAGTGATACAGAAGTATTTTGTTTGTTATGGAAACGAAAAAAGAAAAAAATGACCATAAAGTCTTTTGAGGTAAAGCAGAAGGCACATCTTATGTGACAAAAAGAAAAAATAGCAACAAATTACTTTCCTTACATGTTTTGTCATTTGTTGCCTTTTGTTTTCTTCTTATTGTCCAGTGCTCAGCACAGAGGGCTCGAAAATGTCCCCTCTAAGCTCTGCTGTTTTCAGAGAAAATCTGAGGCATTGCAATAGCCTTGATGTACTTGTCATTGTGAGAGAACATAGACATTGTATTTTAGTGATTGACATTGGGTAGAGTGACTGTGTAGTGAACGACAGTGGGTAGACTTGAGCAGGTGCCCAGTTAGCTCAGTTGGTAGAGCACCGTGCTAGTGTTCTGGGGGTCACGGGTGCGAGTCCAATGTTGGGAACATCTTTTCCACCCTTTGCTACTTCAACCATGTCAGTAGTTAACAGACAACACTGGTTTCGGCCATATTGGAGGGGTTTGGGACCTGCTCCAATTTGTGTGGAGACATCTGTAGGGGGTACTCTTTTTCAGTTATTGTCTATGAGCCTTATTATAGCACCATAGTGTAAAGTTAAAACTGTCAATAGAATCCATCCAAGGTACAATGCAAAATTGGCCGCACAAGGGATTTGGCCGCTTAAAGGAAAATGACACACACACCATCACAACCCTGCCAAGGCAGCAGCCGAGACAATTTACACTTGGTAACATACTTCCATCATATGGATCACTGAAACAGTGGATCTGGTATTCATGTCAAAAGTATTCGATATCAAAATCAGCGGTAGAAGACCAAAACAATGTAAATATAACTTGAAAAAGCCTTATTTATGACATATTGGTCATTCACTATCAATATGTTTTTTCTTGGGAATATTTTCTTGTATTGTTGCAACAGTCAAGTTGCATTTTAACAATCACAGGGTCCAGAAAAGGATAAAATATTCTTTAATGCTTTTCGGTGGTTTATCGAGAAATAACGGTAGATTATCACTTGATAATCTCACCGCAAAAGCAGTAAAATTATCAAAAACTTATACCCTACTTTTGTGCATTTCATCCTATCTGACGTCATCTGCGGGGCGAAATAAGTGACGTCACAATGAACGTTGCATAGCAATCACGTGCAAAATGACGCGCTTTACGAAAATATGTCATAGAAATTTCACATTTTATCTCTTTTTTGTATTAAAGAAATATAATAATCGCTTGTGTTTCGTGTAAGATCGATTAATATTATATTTCGTGAGCAACAAAAGCTATATTTTCACTTGTGACTCTGCCACTCGTGAAAATATAGCTTTTGTTGTTCACTCAATGAAATATAAATCGATCTTACACTGAAACAAACAATTATCCTCTATAAATGTGAGAAGTTGGCTGGAGAGAGGCAACGTGGGTCGTGCTTGTTGATTGACAGGGTGCCGATGTTGTGTAGACAATACCACTTGAATCTGTCTGGGGTGAATTGCAAGGAAGCAAGTCTCCTGCCGGAGTCGAGCTATTTGCCTTGCTGATCTGTCTGGTGCCGGTTGGTAACTCATGACAGTTTGGTCCCGGAGACATGCTTCTGTCTACCGGGTGGGCGTCATCGGCGAGCATGTCTTGTGGAGACATGCTTCTGTCTTGGTGGTTCTTTTTAGAGTTGCTTCCACTTTTCATCATATCCCTGACCGGTTTCGTTCAAATTAGAACTCATCAGAGGGTGATGTCAGCTGGTTTTAGCTTGTATTGGATGATAGAAAGAGTGAGCAGTCCGCTATATATACTTAGCGGTGCCGGTTGGTGCCGGTAGTACTAATAATAGCTCCACGTGATCAGTGGTGCCGGCGGGTGCCGGTGATATATAATTTAGTATCTAGGGCCGGAGGGGTGCCGGGTGGTGCCGGTATCTATGTTGCTAGGCAACATGGTGCCGGTCGGTGCCGGAACGGGCTGTAATGGGCCGTGGCTTGTGCCGGTGGTTGCCGGCGGGTGGCTAGGAAAGACAGGCGGGTGCCGGCGGAGGGGAGATACGGGGGGTTTGAGAAACTATGTTGTTCTCGTGGAGCTATCGTAGTGAGGAGACACTGAGTGTCAGAAATAAACCAATAACAATGAAGACAAAATACGAAATATTACTGAATTTTAATGTAGATATTTGTATTTGCATACAGAAATAAGAGCAAGAGAGATTGTCTTTAGGTGATTGTACAGTCGTTCGCAGTGTGGTGGAGTTTCAAACTGTTTGTGAATTGTGAGCGTCGGATCTATTGGGAGGCCATCATCAAGGTTGAAGGGTTCCGGTGGAAGTTCTTCTTCCAATGTTTGAAACCACTGGAACAGTTGAGTTTCTTCGGGTTTCGCCGGAGGTTCGACATATATGGTGATTTCCATATTCTTAGAGCATGTTTGTTCATGTTTGGTCAGGTCATCTTTCCTGACATACGGTTTGTTGCAATGGCTGCAAACAAATTTCCTCCCTGCATGTGCCGATTTATTGTGGCGGTGATATGATCCACGATGTTTGAAGGTTTTACTGCATTTGCTGCATTCGTACATGGCGTCGGTAGTTTAGTGCAGCGACGACGTTACTAACGTCGAACGCGCGTATGACATTGTTTACGTCGGTCTCGGAAATGACGTCATGTGACGTCGTCGGCGTTGTGGATTATTTCCATCAATGTAGACTGTGTTTCTGTATGTGACCCTGTTTTTCAGGGTAGCTACCTTTGTCAAATTTAAATGAAACGTCGCATCCAGCCCAGCCAAAAAACGGGAAAAAGGTAAAAACGAAAACGATGACTGACTGCATGTTTTTTGACTAGGCTGAGATGTTGATCCCTACTGGGTGAAGAGTGTGAAGTTGAAAGATCCAATATGATTCACGCGATCGTCTCGCAGTGGTGCTCTTATTAGATTCAGGGTTATGCCGTAAGATTTCAATGATTTGATATTCGACATCGCTGGCTTGGTGTGAAATCGAATTGAAATGGTTGGCCACTGGTGTGTCTTTTTTCAGACGTATATCTCGCAGATGTTCTTTGATTCTGATCTGGAATTCTCGTTTGGTTTCTCCCACGTATTGCTTGGAGCATTTTTTGCAAGTTAGTAGGTAGACTACATTTTTTGTCGTGCAGTGTCCTCTTAATTTTCAATGATATTTAAGCGTAGTGTAAGAGCTTTGGAAAACTTTGCTCTTGTTCATATTGCGACAGAAGTTGCAGTTGGTGAGCTGGCAATCTTCAATGAAGTTCTGTATAATCATGCCAGATGTGGCTGGGTTGAATCTGGAGAATTTGGCACATGTGATTGTGTCTTGGATTTTGGGACCAATTTTGTTGGCGATTGTTGGCGGATTAGGAAATACTTCAGTGAGTGTGATTCCTATGAGCGGCCAAAGGCTGAAGATGGCACTTTTGATAAAGGAATTATGCCTGTCAAAGGTTAAGACCAAAGGTAATACAGCCTGTTTGGGTTGTCTAGGAGGGGGAGTAAGAAGTGATTGCCTGTCCTGATTGGCAACTCGGTTGTAGCTTTCATGTAAGACTTTTTCAGGGTAACCTCTATTCTTGAAGTACTTTAGCATGTCTTTTGCATGCCTGACAAAGTCAGATTGGCGTGAGCATATTCGTTTAATGCGTAGTAGTTGGCTGTACGGGGTGGATCTTTTGATGTGATCCGGATGATTGTTGATCGTTTCATAAGAAATCTTAGACTTCGCTATTACTTCCATAACCCGGACTCCCAAAATGAATTACCGTCTTTTGAAGAAAGGCTGCTCAGTAGATACAAAAATCCTAGTAGCTGGCAACCTCCGGTGGGTAGTGACTGCATTGAGAGTTACAACAAACTCATTAAATCAGTCCTTATTCACCACGTCCAAAAACGTAGGAAAAGGACTAACCTCTCCCCTGCAGAGAGACAAGCCTTGTCTGATCTAGCAAATAACAAAAACATAGTTATTAAAAGAGCTGACAAAGGCTCTGCCATTGTCATTCTAGACCGTACGCACTACCTTCAAGAAGCGCTGACCCAATTACAAAACGAAAACTTCTACGTTAAAACAAGTAGGGATCTCACTGATAGGCACTGTGATCAAATTCACACTTTACTATCACAACTACGCGACAAAGGGGAAATTAGCGAGAAACTTTACAAATGCCTCACTTCAGGCCCTTATAGAACTGCTCGATTTTACCACCTACCCAAAATCCACAAATGCCTCTTACCAGGGAAAGTCCCTGGTCGACCGATCATCAGTGGGAATAACTGCCCCACTGAGAAGATCAGCAGTCTTGTCGACGAACACATCAAACCGTTTGTCCCTCTAATACCATCCTACATCAAGGATACCACGGACTTCATAAACAAGGTAGAATGTCTCACCAACTTGCCCAACCATTTCTATATGGTTACCATGGACGTCATGTCCCTCTACACGAACATTCCAAATCACGAAGGAATGACAGCCGTTGCTAGATTACTGAATAAACATAATCCGCAATATAGTCTTTCCAACAAAAGCATTCTCGCTTTGCTGAAACTTGTACTGCATTGCAACAATTTCACATTTAACGACGAACATTATCTCCAAATAGGGGGAACAGCTATGGGCACCAAGGTAGCCCCTTCTTTTGCCAACATCTTTATGGGAGACCTAGAAGAGAAAATGCTCCGTTCCGCTCCAACCAAACCCTTGGTATATTTCAGATATATTGACGATAGTATATGCTATGGACAGCAGGACTTGAAAAACTACAGCAGTTTTCACAGAACAATTAAGTTCACAATGGATTATTCCGAGGAAAAAATCACATTCCTGGATACTGTCACCATCAGAACAAATGATGGCAAAATCCTATTTGACTTACACTGTAAACCCACGGATAAACACTGCTATTTGCAATATAGCTCCAATCATCCGGATCACATCAAAAGATCCACCCCGTACAGCCAACTACTACGCATTAAACGAATATGCTCACGCCAATCTGACTTTGTCAGGCATGCAAAAGACATGCTAAAATACTTCAAGAATAGAGGTTACCCTGAAAAAGTCTTACATGAAAGCTACAACCGAGTTGCCAATCAGGACAGGCAATCACTTCTTACTCCCCCTCCTAGACAACCCAAACAGGCTGTATTACCTTTGGTCTTAACCTTTGACAGGCATAATTCCTTTATCAAAAGTGCCATCTTCAGCCTTTGGCCGCTCATAGGAATCACACTCACTGAAGTATTTCCTAATCCGCCAACAATCGCCAACAAAATTGGTCCCAAAATCCAAGACACAATCACATGTGCCAAATTCTCCAGATTCAACCCAGCCACATCTGGCATGATTATACAGAACTTCATTGAAGATTGCCAGCTCACCAACTGCAACTTCTGTCGCAATATGAACAAGAGCAAAGTTTTCCAAAGCTCTTACACTACGCTTAAATATCGTTGAAAATTAAGAGGACACTGCACGACAAAAAATGTAGTCTACCTACTAACTTGCAAAAAATGCTCCAAGCAATACGTGGGAGAAACCAAACGAGAATTCCAGATCAGAATCAAAGAACATCTGCGAGATATACGTCTGAAAAAAGACACACCAGTGGCCAACCATTTCAATTCGATTTCACACCAAGCCAGCGATGTCGAATATCAAATCATTGAAATCTTACGGCATAACCCTGAATCTAATAAGAGCACCACTGCGAGACGATCGCGTGAATCATATTGGATCTTTCAACTTCACACTCTTCACCCAGTAGGGATCAACATCTCAGCCTAGTCAAAAAACATGCAGTCAGTCATCGTTTTTGTAATTATCCTCTATATCTTCACCTGAGAAAAAATTATAAACAAGATTTTGATATTTAATTATTCTATATAGAAAGTGGCCATTTCGAGTTCATGCCTTGATAGTATTTATATGCAGAAGATACAGTGCTTTAGTTCTTACAATTTTCAATGTAGTGGGTTCCTGTGGTTTTTGCAGCAATTTTTTTCATGTGTGCAGGATGTAAACGGAGTTGGGTTTTCCAGCATCACTTGACACAATGTAATTTATTAGACGTCATTATGCAAAATGCAAAATCCTCTGCCCTTGGATTTAACCTTTTTCATATAACTCCTCCTCCATCAGACTTTATTTGTGGACACATCAACTTGAAAATGCAATTATTTCAAAAGTAATTATCTTTATTTTTATGTTCAGGGGGTGTACAGTGTGCAATTGACATGAAAGCCTTTTGTAGCTATTGTTTGACTCATTCTGGATGTTATCTATTGTGTGTGAGATATTAGAGAGGCAGTACATATCTCTTTTTGTAAGGGTTTTCAGATTAATCCTAGAAAATAAAATTTATTCAAGAGATAATATTGTAAAATTAAATTTTTCTGCTTTAATTTAATAACAAGCTAACTAAGTGTAGTTCTTGTTTTCAGGAAGATTAGAGAATAGAAAAATGGTAAAACTTCTCAGAAAACCACGAGCTCCAAAACCTCTACCACCATTACCGGTAACACCCGCTCCAAATGGACAATCATCGCAGGCTAAACTGACGGAATACTTTGAGTCTATTGATTTTGGGCTCGAAGATGAATTACCACCAACCAAATCAAGGGATACAACTATCCGTCATTCACCAACTCCTAGTGTTGTACCGAGTTTGGTGTCGCCACCTCCTTCAGAATCTAATGCTAGGAAATCTATTTATAGAACTGTAACATACATGTCACCACAAAGTCGCGTTTCATTCATCAGTAGAGAGGAGAAAAAGTTTGTTCTGGACCCAATATTTAGAGACCAAACAAGTCTTGGGACGTACGTCGACGGTAAATCTCTAGTTAAGCCCTACAAACCTCGGGGCCCAGATCCCCTACCAGCTAGGGCCCCTAGAAGGAACCCAGATCTGTTACATGCCACAGATATTATAGACGATATAAGATTTTACAGCCCACCAGCATTTACTCTTGAAAACTTTATCGTGCATATGTCGGAGGTTCGAGGACTTTCATTAAGAAAGGTGAAAGAAGCAGTTCTTTCTAAACACAACTATAAAAAGCTGACAAAATTGATAGCTGAAGAGTCAATATGGCCTCAACCAACAGGAGAACTGAGGCTTCAACATTTAACACCAGAAGGTATATATATAAATGATATTGAATGAGTGGTCATGAAATACTGAATTTATTCTACAAGTCATCTTTAAATAGATAAAAACGAGACTGTGCTGAGTTTTTACCTGTTTTAGATGAGAAGTTTTATAAATGCAGTATATTGTGGGCACAAATTTGATATTCTTACTATAAGATGACCTGAATTTTTGCAATAAACCAAGAAAAATTTATAAGTTTATTGATTCAAATCAATCCACGAAACATATAACACTGGTTGTGAAAAAACATTGACATGGAGCTCTTGTTTGGTTCAAATTTTCTGATGCAAAATATCTATCATATTAATGTCCTTTTGTTTTTCTCCTTTTATTTGAGGTTAACTTCCACAAAAAAATCATTTCTTCAAGCTTTGCTGTTTTGGAAAAAAACCAAGGTATTGCCATCACCTTGCTGTCTTTTGCATTGGAGTTGTTGTTGACATAGCAGTGACAAACATCAACCTGTTGTAGTGGAAGATTATTATCTTCATGCAACTTGGCATGTGTTCACCAACACAAGGGCTATCCAGACTATCGAGGGGCTAACTCTGAAAGCATTTTTGTAAGAGTGATGCCCTTTTCTTTAATTGAGATTTTTTGCATTATCCAGCACATGCAGCCGAGGGTTGGCACCTGTAGGTGAGCTCATGTTGTGATACATGTATCTGATTCTTTACTTCTAAAGGGAATAACTTGAAACAGTATAAGAATTATATTTGAAGTTGTTTGAGATTCTGTACAAAATAAACTTTGATTTTCTAATATTAGATTTGTCAAGCAAAAAAGGGACCATTTGGGAACCCTGTAAAAAAATCATTTGAAAAAGGGATTGAGTCCAGCATAGATCAACTAGAGGTCGCATTTCAAAAATTCTTTCACAGGAAGGTAGATTGATCATTCTAGATTCAGAAAATAAGCAAAATTTGAGCAGTCTGACTAGGGTCGACACTTTACACACTACCCAGATGGTCCCTTTTTGCATGACAGGCCACATATCAATCTCATGTCTCTCTTTGCTGATGGTTTTGGTTACAGTTACTTATCAAGGTCATCTTGCTTGAAAATTAAAACTTAAACATCAACAGTTCTAACTGTACTATTTTACGTGTAAAATAATGCTAGGGACTTCATCTTTAACATTTGTAATTTTGTCTTTTTTGTTATAAAACCTTTCTGGTGATGCCAAGGTCAAGGTCATTTGACAAGGTAAAGTTCAAACAAGGACTCGTTCTGAAATAAGACTATTTTAGGAAAAGACAACATTTAGTTGTTTAAAAAAATGAAAGATGATAAAAATCAATCAATTTTCAGGTCAAGCAATACCAGCAGCCGAACCGAGAATTCCCCAGAAACAGTTGTTGATAGAGATGGCAGCCATGATTAAACAACATGTGAGAAGTTTGATGAATACTGAGGTCAAATCTGTGATACGTCCACTGCCAAAATACGCTCCTGGACACCAGGTAATGACTTCTGTAGACACTCTATTGATGAATACTGAGGTCAAGTCTGTGATATGTCCACAACCAAAATATGCTCCTGGCCACCAGGTAATGACTTCTGTAGACCCTCTATTGATGAATACTGATAGGTCAAGTCTGTGATACGTCCACTGCCAAAATACGCACCTGGACACCTGGTAATGACTTCTGTAGACCCTCTATTGATGAATACTGATAGGTCAAGTCTGTGATACGTCCACTGCCAAAATATGCTCCTGGCCACCAGGTAATGACTTCTGTAGACCCTCTATTGATGAATACTGATAGGTCAAGTCTGTGATACGTCCACTACCAAAATATGCTCCTGGCCACCAGGTAATGACTTCTGTAGACCCTCTATTGATGAATACTGATAGGTCAAGTCTGTGATACGTCCACTGCCAAAATACGCACCTGGACACCTGGTAATGACTTCTGTAGACACTCTATTAATGAATACTGAGGTCAAGTCTGTGATATGTCCACAACCAAAATACGCTCCTGGACACCAGGTAATGACTTCTGTAGACACTCTATTAATGAATACAGAGGTCAAGTCTGTGATATGTCCACAACCAAAATACGCTCCTGGACACCTGGTAATGACTTCCGTAGACCCTCTGTTGGTGAAAACTGAGGTCAAGTCTGTGATTTGTCCACTACCAAAATACGGTCCTGGACACCAGGTAATGACTTCTGTAGACCCTCTGTTGATGAAAAGTGACAGGTCAAGTCTGTGATACGTCCACTACCAAAATATGCACCTGGACACCAGGTAATGACTTCTGTAGACACTCTATTAATGAATACTGAGGTCAAGTCTGTGATTTGTCCACTACCAAAATACGCTCCTGGACACCAGGTAATGACTTCTGCAGACACTCTATTGATGAAAAGTGACAGGTCAAGTCTGTGATACGTCCACTGCCAAAATACTCACCTGGACACCTGGTAATGACTTCTGTAGACCCTCTGTTGATGAAAAGTGACAGGTCAAGTCTGTGATACGTCCACTACCAAAATACACTCCTGGACACCAGGTAATGACTTCTGTAGACACTCTATTGATGAATACTGAGGTCAAGTCTGTGATATGTCCACTACCAAAATATGCTCCTGGACTTCTGTAGACACTCTATTGATGAATACTGAAGTCAAGTCTGTGATACGTCCACTACCAAAATACACTCCTGGACACCAGGTAATGACTTCTTTAGACACTCTATTAATGAATACTGAGGTCAAGTGTGTGATACATCCACCACCTAAATACTCTCCTTGACACCAGGTAATGACTTCTATAGAGATCCTACAAAGAAGGAATGATGCTGTTCTAATATCTTTATTTATCTTTAAAGTCCAATATTTAGAGTTGTCTTAATAATGTCTGCATGCCTTCTTGGTTCTGTCTTTTCCCTTTTTGGTGCCTAGTCTGAAAGACAATTCATTCTTTTTATGAAACAAAGTAGATTTAAAACCCTAAGCTTCACAAGATGATAGAATACGAAGAAGGCAATTATGATAGAAAACCAGTATGACCAAGACATATGTCAATCATTATTCACTCATTTAATCGATTTGACCCTTTTACCCCTAAAAATTTATGGCAAAGGAGTCAATGACTTCTGAATTTGAACATCAAGTACGAGCCTTGTTCTTGGATGTGTCACTTGAGGTTGCTTGTCTATGACGATATCTTTTAATTCTAACTAAGTCAATTTGAAAAAAGTTTTTTCTGTGATAAAAAGATTATTCCAGAGGGTTTCCAGGGACAAACAGTTTGTGTTGAACCCTGATAGGGTTTCAATTTTATGATATGAAATACTGGAAATGGAAGAAGCTTTCAAACTGATATAAAGAATCCTAATTGAAAGATAATTCCATTTATCATAAATGTATGAATTTATATATATGCAGGTTGGAGCTGCTCCTCACACAGAAATAATACTAGTAGAAGATGACCAGGCTGAGGTGTCTAGCCAATCACAGCAAACCAAACAGTAAGTTAATACACACAACTTGTAGTGTGTTGTTATCATTTATCAAAATTTAAAAAGGTTCCAAATAGAGACAGATTACAGACCACATTGAAAAGTTGATGCAAATTGAAAATTAAATAACCTCTGTGGGAGAAAATATGGTGGAAAAAGGAGAAATTGCTTGTTGCAAGCAATTTCTTCTTTTCCCACAATATTTACCAGGTTATGATATTTATCATGTATCAATCTTCAATGTTACCTATACTCAATTATTGATAGTGTCAATCCTCTAAATTGACAATCTTGTTAATTGTGTTTGGTCACATTAATTTTATGAATTCTAAATATTGGTGATCATGCATGGTCCCCTACGGTTTACAGTAAATAATTTGTGCAATATTGTCATAATAAAGCATGAACCATTGAAGCTATGTATATCAGAAATTCAGAGGGGTAGAAAAGACTTGCATGTGGAAGAGTATGAACTTTGAAGAATATTTGCCAACTATATTATGTTGAACTTATATATTTTGCCAGAATTATATTTAGAAAAAGATGATACTTTGACAGCAAGCCCAATTTTGAATGGATTTGAACCAATATTAAATGTATTACCAAAATCCTGGAACCGCCTCAGAAATCTGATTTATCAAAAAAATTATTCATAAAAGACAAAAGTGTTTTTCATGTGTTCATGAGTTTATCTCTTACAAAAAGGGTAAAATCAAGAGAAGATCAAAGAAAAACTGCTATTCAGTAAGTATAGATAAAAATGTTTCCTACCATGACACTAACCTGAGGCCCACAGGAAGATTGGGTTCACCCAACTGTGCTGCCTCATTAAGGTAGCAATGGACACATGGCGTCATTTTTTTCCGCCCAATGAATTTTTTTCTTGTTCACATATGTTGTAGATTAACATTGTGTAGTCATTATATAAAAATTTGAAGGTACCTTTCCGTTCTCGTTTTCATGCTAGAGTTATCTGCCCATGGGTGGTATTGGCCATATTTCAGTAAAACGGTTATATTCGTTTAATGTCTAGTACAAGCTCAATACCAGCTTATAGCTATAAAACACATACATTTTGATAGACCTTATACATGTATACAATGGACGTTGCCAAAAAACTCTCTCTTTGATCAATTGTATTTGCACATTTTGCCTTCAAATGTTAGAAATGCCCTAATTTCCGTAATTTTACGGGGTAAAAATGCAACAAAAACTTTTTTTTTTAAGAAATTACCCAATCAATTTTTCTTATTTTCCGATATGTTTAAAACATATATTTTTCCTTTATTTGTTAAAAAATTCAGCATACCTTTCCATGCAAATAAGAAAGTTTTCGCTATTTTACAGTGACCCCTCCAGATTAAACGACGCTTTTAACACATTTTTATTGTTAAATTTAATTATCCAGTCATTCAATTGATATCAAATGTTGAAAGGAAATTTTACCATCATTATTCTACGTTATTTTCACAAACAAAATCTAACGAAAATCGGTCTTTTTAAACAACGCGCAAAAAGAGCCGTGAAATAAACGAAAACCACTTCCGGTTTATAGAGTCGGGAGGCCGATGTCCATTGCCACCTTAAATAAAGACTTTGTTATTATTATTAAAAATTGACCAAAATGATCATATCTTGCAAAAAGGGACCATTTTTAAATATTGTAAAGAAACAGGGACTGGAGCAAAAGGAAAATGACTATTTTGTACTCAACAGAAAATTTGTTTATACTTTTAAGTTGGAATAATAACTTCTCCATAATCCCTGAAGAAAGCTTTTGAAAAATAAAGATATTATTTCTAAAATGTTATATCTTACATTTCCAGACATTTTTGCTTAAAAATATCTGTATTTCAACTGAGAATTTGCTTAAATTCTCAGTTGAGTGACAATAAGGCTTTATATACTGGTATTTGTCCTAGAACTGACCATTAGTGAAACATAGAATCTGAACTTGTTTTAGAAATAGCACTGTCATGGTAGAAACAAGTGTTAACCCTACAGTACCCCAGCATGAAACAGATCACAACCCCCATAGTTTGATTCACTTATAGCCAGAGTGTGGTTTCTTTTCCAGTATATTATACAAGGATAATTGCAATTACAAAATTGTACTCCTTAGCTTATCCCTCCCCAGAACAATATCTGAGTGCAAAACAGTTGTAACTGCCTATAAACATACAAGGGGTGTTCCAAAAGTTTTGATGCTGTCTTAGTAAAAAAGAAACTAGTACGCCAAAATGTTCAAGATTTAGCATATGATGAGTAGAATATTTAATGAGTTGGCATAGAAAATTTCATTTTAAATCAAAGCAATGGTTTAATCACTTCTAATGTTTAAACACTAAGAGGATATTGAATGTGTGGTTATTGAACACCTAAATATTAAGCTATAAACAGATAAAAAAGAGGCTGCGCAAAGTTTTTATCTGTTTTAAATTACGGGTTTAATAAATTTGGTATATTATGAGCACAAATTTGATATTCTTTTTATAATATGACCTGAATTTTTGCAATAAAATGGGAGAATTCCAGAAATTTATCAATTCAAATCATTCTCCTAAACATATAACACACTTTACGAAATGACGTCAGCAACTGGTTAAGACATCATTTTCACAACAAAAACACATCATCAAATGTGAAGGTAGAGCTTATAAGTAAGGAATGTCAAGTAAGGCAAAACTTGGAAATTTGTTCTATAAGTATTTTTACAAGTTTCATGAAAATCCTCTCTGTAATTTCAGTCAGCATTTTGTGTTTGTTTTCTTATCTTTAATAAAATCGGGAAAAAAATGCCTTTTTATGCCCCCGATAGGGAGGCATCATAAATTTGACTTGTCCGTCCGTCCGTCTGTCCGTCCGTCCGTCCGTCTGTCCGTCCGTCCGTCATTCCATCCAAAAACTTTAACATTGGCCATTACTTCTAAATCAAAGCGGTGTCGGGGGCATTGTCATCTTACAGTGACAGCTCTTGTTAAATAAAAATTTGAAATAGCCAATCAAATTATTTCTGAGCTACTAATTAATGGTTAATACCTTGATATCTGTCATTAAAAGTTTCACTTTAAGCTTAAATAAAAATCACATGATTGAATTTCTAATCACAACAACCCAAAGCCATCAACAAAACCTTTAAACTCCTGTGAATTTATGAATTCTAAACAAACAAACCAAAAAAATGTGTTTTTATATAAATTAAACTGTATTGATTTTTAGCAAATTTTCAATTTATCAAAAGAACTTCTTTAATATTTAAGTTTGCTTAATTTACAAACCTGTAAGCAATATTTATAGGGGTATTAGATGACATAAAGCTTCTAAATTTTGATAGGCTTCAATTTTTGGATAGTGCAATTGCTTCTTAAGGTAGTGGACCGGGTAATAGTTCTGCAACATTTCCCTAATCATTAGGAAACCTTGGTTAACATAGACTGGTCCCAATGTCGTCTATTATAAAAGCCGACAGGTAGTCACCAAAATATTGTCACACAGTATTGGCTTTTCAATATTTGAAGACGTACGCGCACCTAGCACTTCTGATTGGCTAATGAATTGTTTGTAAACAACAAGTCAGGAGGGGGCGCCATTTTGCCTTTCGCGTATGTTTGTTTTTTAAGGTTTTGCCCGTAAAAAAAGTAAACAGTCATAGATAATCTATATCACCCTAAAGTTTTTTCGTCAGTATGTAATCTTTTAACACATAGATTTGTGAATAAACGCCATTATCGCTTCAACTTTGTAACGGACCGGAGCCTCGTTTTCATTTGTATAGAATAGAAAATTTGAAGGGATAGGTCTCTAGACTATGGACGAAGAAATCGGTGTATACCTGTCGGCTTCATACATGAGTCGACAGCAGAACCAGTCTATGGTTAACACTGTTAAAGTTCATTACTTTTGTACTTAGAGGAGCTATTATGGGTCCATTACCTTAAAATAACCCAATACTGTCATGAATATTGTCATTAAAAATGAAAACCATTAACTCATGCCAAGCGAAACTCTGAATATCACAGTTTTGGTGAGAGGTTTAGACAAATGTCAGCCTGCACTTATCTACAGTCTGATCTTAGTCTGTACCACTTGTTTGTCCCTTTTCAAACTAGAATTGACTTTATAGAAGTTAATTTCAAATAAAAATTTACTAACAATTAGAGCTTTTGACCCTGTGAATTTGATGAAAACTCTGAGTTGGGTTTTATCCAGTGAGACAAATTTAAGCATTTTTTTTCACACATAAGTATACCAAGTCTATTGATAATGACGTGTAGACAAATTATTCAATCCAAAGAAAGTAATACCAGAAAAAAAGAACATGACCTGAATGAATTCATGAATTATATTTTGGTTTACCAGAGAAACCGAGATGCCAGGGAAAGATGCTGTGTTCCATGCAGCCAGGTCTAGATACTTCCAGGGTTCTATGAGGAGTCAGTCACCATTTAGTAAGTACATGTCAACAGCTCAGCGCAAAACAGTTGTAACTGCCTATATGTTTATAGGCAGTTTCAACTGTTTCACACAGAGCCATTGATATATATATTGTTATGTTCAAGAGGGAGACAATGTTAGGTAAAGATGCCATGTTCCATGCAGCCAGATCTCGATATTTCCAGGGGTCCATGAGAAGTCAGTCACCATTTAGTAAGTACATCTCAACAGCTCAGCGCAAAACAGTTGTAACTGCCTATATGTTTATAGGCAGTTACAACTGTTTCACACTGAGCCATCTATGTATATATTGTCATATTTAAGAGGGAGACAATGTTAGGTTTCATGCTGTCAGGTCTCAATACTTCCAGGGGTCTATGAGAAGTCGGTCACCATTTAGTAAGTATATGTTGATGGCTCAGTACAAAACAGTTGTAACTGCCTATATTTTTATGGGCAGTTACAACTGTTTTACACTAAGCCATCGATGTATATATTGTCATGTTTAAGAGGGAGACAATGTTAGGTAAAGATGCCATGTTTCATGCTGTTTGGACTTGATACTTCCAGGGTTCTATGAGAAGTCAGTCACCATTTAGTAAGTACATGTATATATTGTCATGTATGAGACAATGTTAGGTAAAGATGTCAGGTTTCATGCTGTTTGGACTTGATACTTCCAGGGTTCTATGAGAAGTCAGTCACCATTTAGTAAGTACATGTATATATTGTCATGTATGAGACAATATTAGGTAAAGATGTCAGGTTTCATGCTGTTTGGACTTGATACTTCCAGGGTTCTATGAGAAGTCAGTCACCATTTAGTAAGTACATGTATATATTGTCATGTATGAGACAATGTTAGGTAAAGATGTCAGGTTTCATGCTGTTTGGACTTGATACTTCCAGGGTTCTATGAGAAGTCAGTCACCATTTAGTAAGTACATGTATACATTGTCATGTATGAGACAATGTTAGGTAAAGATGTCAGGTTTCATGCTGTTTGGACTTGATACTTCCAGGGTTCTATGAGAAGTCAGTCACCATTTAGTAAGTACATGTATATATTGTCATGTATGAGACAATATTAGGTAAAGATGTCAGGTTACATGCTGTCAGGTTATATTTTCAGGGGTCTATGAGAAGTCACGTCACCATTCAAGAGTGAAATAAGCCATTAGATTACTTTTGATATCACAATGATGTTATTGCAATAATGAAATAACTATTTAAATGAGGGTACAGTGGATATCTTTGTTACTTTAAGAAAATTCAACACAATGCAGATTGTGGTTTCATTTGGCAGAATTTGTTATATGTTTTGTGGAAAAGCATAGATTAATGAACTTCAAAGTCTTAGACCATATTCTAATTTGAATATTTTAAGCATTTGTCACTAAAGAAAAACAAGAATGAAAAAAAATGTTTTCAGTCTTTAGTTGTACAATAATCTTTATGTATTCAAACAGCAATTCCAGAAGAAGGGATGATAACTCCGTCAGAACTGGCCATATTGGACTCACTCATACAAGGAGGCAGGGCATTGAGTTTGAAGGTAAATACCACATGGCTGGGTTATTTTTATGGGATGTTTTCTTGGGTGTGGGTTTAAATCACTCATCCCTATTTGTGTATTTTGATATTCTTATGCCCCACATCCATAGATCATTGTCAAAATGTCTGTTCATCTGTTTGTCTGTCTACCTTCAAAAACTTAACATGAGAACTGAATATTTTGCTGTATTTTCAACACTGTTTAAGTGACAATGCTGGTTTTTTTTGACATTAAGGTTCTTCTCATCGTCCACACATTATTTGAGGTCAAGGTTTTCCATTTAGTGCAAACTTTCTGCAAAAAGCTGAACACACAAACTTAACATTTTTCAGTAACTTTAATCCTATTTGGGTAACAATGCTGATATTTTGCGTGTAGGTTCCTCCCATAGATACAGATTATTAAAGGTCAAGGTTAAATTCATCAAACTGGCTCAAGGTCAATTATCTTGGTCCAACTTCTACAAATTTCTGTTTTTGGTGGATTAGTGTTTTACAAACATACCTTGTTGGATTATGAATCAGACTAATAAAATTAAAGTGCTTATATAGAACATAGATTTCTGTTTTGTCAAAAAATATTCATTATAGCTAGATGCTCTTACTTCTGAGATTGATGTAATTAGAGGTTTTCACTTGAGTTAAACTGATTGAATTCCCTTGAGTCTTTCAAAAAAGATAATTACCATTTTAATTATTACTTATATTTTACACATCATTTTTAAATTATCAGTCTTAGTTAACTTTTATTTTACAGTGATTTACATCCATTTCAGGCCCATTTTATCACAGAGATGCCAGATATTTCACCACTCCTGAAGAACCTTGTATACCTGAATCTGTCATTCAATGACTTTGCTGTGAGTAATACACAAGGGAGATTCATGTGACACAATAGCTTCAGAATTTTTTCAATAATTCTGTCCATATAGGACCAATTAGAATTCAGTTAGTAGCAGAGAATTTGAAAATATGTGAGGAATTTGCTGGATCTGGCAGATCTTTTGAAAAACTACTGACAAAAAAATTATCGACAACCAAGTAAAAATTTACCTGGGTGTCAATTTCCTTTTTTATCAGCATATTTGGAAAGCTGTGATACATCCAGAGAATTTCTGATGGTTCTCTGCTACAGATCTTTTTCAAATCTGTCAAGTATTTATAAAATAATTGAAAATTTGTGTCACACTATTCCCCGCTGTAAATACCCTTCATGTATAACTACTGGTATTAATATTTTTTGTTGGTCATCATTCAGCCTTTTCCTGCTGATTTTGAATTGTGTTTTAAATAAATCGTCATTTTTTGGTAAATTTCAACCAATTTAGCTCTGAAAGTTTTTCTCAGAATAACTAAGTACAAAGCAGGCAATGTAGACTTAAAATAGACAAAATCACTGTGCAGGCTTATCTTTGTCTATACTGTCTGCTAAACCTTAGGTCAAATGTTTGTTGAGCTGTCCTTGGACAGCTGTTCTGATATACAATGTAACACCACTGATGGTCAACTCAGCATTTAGGACTGACACCACAGACTTAAAGGCTAATTTTATATATTAGATTTAATCTATTTGAGATAAGTTGTAGCAGCCACTTAACTCTATCAAAGCAAATTGCTTGAGATGTAATTCCTTATTCTTCTGAAATGAAATTTTGTTTAAAACAAATTGCCAATTTTCGGGATGCTCAGAAGGTTTTGGTAGAAAGTAGACAGGTGATTGAGGTTTTGATAAAAAAAAATGGACTCAGATATCAGTTTACTAAATTTTGCAATGCTCTTGTTTGAATGCCAACCTCCATTGATCTGTGCTTGATTTAATTTGTTTTATTTTTTTGTGTGTTTTTTTCACTAATGAGTTTACTTCCAAAATTGAAAGATCACCCTTTTATGTATGACTGGCTGCAGAACATTACCATAAATTAACATTTACCATGATCGTTGATCCTCATGTAAATTTCAGGTTTTTCCAACTCCCGTGTTAGACATTCCTGAACTGGAGATTTTAAAGTTGAGAAATAATCCTCTAAAAGACCTTCCACCAGAGATCAACAAGCTGAAGAAGTTAAGGACTCTGGTTGTGTCTTTTTGTATGCTACAGTCATTACCAATTAGGTAGGTATAAATTAAAAACCTGCTATTATACTATATGGGTAGATTTTTTGTGAGGGGCCGTGAATTCTATATTAATATATGGATTCCTGGGCTCTGTTTTGAAACTACACCTATAGCAATAGAGATTCTATAATACTTTTTAGTGGATTATGCAGCAATACCTGTAGACAAACCTGTGAAATTACTAAAATGTTATATCCAGCTTTTGTTCATTTCACCTTATTTAAGCAAAGCCCAATGAGTGACGTCAACGTAGATGTGGCCAATTTATCATGTGTAAAATGACACCCTATAAGACCACAGGGCTTTTTTTCTAGAAATTGGAAAGAGGCCTAAGCCTGTTCATTTTGGAAATTTTAGTGCGGTTTTCAGAGTATTTGGATAACATATATTTATTAAAGAAAGTACTGGGGTACTAAAAGGAAGATTCATGCATCATTTTCAAGACTTAAAATGTATATATATATATTTAAGGGCTTTATCGGTGATAAAATTAATAGAAATATTGAAGAAAATGAATTTTGAAGATAGAAGATAAAAATAATTGAAAAGTAAACTTAAAATTTTTGGGAAAATTTTTCTGCCACATGTGGGAAAAAAGAGCCTTTTTTGAATTGAGAAGTAGCCTTTTAAAGACCCCTAATAAATACCAAAAAAAAACCTGGACCATGTGTCCAAAAATTACCTTATTATCAAAATATTTTTATTATTGAAATTGTTTTGCTTTAAAGAAAAATAATAATCAATTTTTCTATGAGTAAGATTGATAAATCTTTAATTGCTTGTACAACAAAAGCTATATTTTCACTCGTGAAAATATAGCTTCTGTTGTGCACTTGATGAAGATGAATACATGTAGACCTTTTACTGACACTAACAATTATTTTCAGTATATTGAATGAGTTATCATGAAATATCAAATGTATCAAATGAGTCATCTGTAAACGTAAGAACAGGGCTTTGCCAATTGTTTCAGATGACAAGCTTAATAAATTTGGTATATAATGAAGACAAATTTGTTACGCTATTTTTAAAAATGGCTTCTAACAGAAATAAATCCACAGAACTCTTGCAGTATATACATTTACAATATAACTTGTCAATAAAAATGCTGTATTGTGTAAAAAGATAATGTTTGGGTCCCGCTCCAAACTTTTGTTTATGGGAGAAAAAGAATCTTTGACTTTATTATGTTTGAGATGTGCTGATCTTAAACTTTTCTAAAGAATATAAAAGTTATTAAGCTTGCCAAGGATGGATCATTATTATGCCCCCACATTGACAGATTTGGGGCATATAGTTTTACCTTTGTCAGTCTGTCTCCTTGTGATGATAGATCTTGATAATGCACATCTGCAGATACCAAGGTCAAATTTGTGTGACAAGATCAAGGTCATCTGTCAAGGTCAAATTTATAAAAAAAAAAAAACAGTTTGGGGGCATTTGTGTTTCACAATCACATCTTGTTTTCTATATTTGATTAAGATCAGCTTGTTTCACACATCATCCCATGACAGATCCTATACTTCGTTGTAATTTCAGATTATTCGGGATGGAAAAACTTGAGTTTCTAGATGTTTCATACAACAGAATATCGTTTATACAGAATGAGATTTACCATCTACAGTAAGTCACCATAGTAACCTTTAACATTGAACAAGATGGAATTAGAAACAAATATGCCAGCATGTTTCATTCTTGTATTCATTATAATTTATACAAGTCATGTTAATTCCATTTAAGTGTTCATGATAGTGATTTCTCTTAAAAATCATTTTTTGATTTTATCTCTTTGGTTTAAGGTAGAAACTGAGTAATACAAAATTTAGGAAATGTTTTCGATTTCAGCTTTCCACGAACAACATCACAACACTTCAGGATCACTGAACAATACCTATTTAAGCATTGTAATGATGTTTTTATTATGTAGTTTGTTTCCGCTGGTTGATTCCCTTGATTTTGGAAGGTTACAAAGTAGCCTCAGAAATCCCAATCTTGGACCAGTTTCAAAATTGTGCATTACAATGCTACTACCTTAAACTCTTCTTGATTATTTACTTTGAATTATTTTGGAAACAAATTCTGTCAATTTAGATTAATTGTGCCCCCCTTCAAAGAAGAGTTGGTTATTGCATTTCACTTGTCGGTCAGTCAGTCTGTCTGTCCGTAGACCTTTTTGTCCATAGCATATCTCAAAAAGTATGCAAGCTAGATTAATGAAACTTCACAGGTGGATAGGTCTCATTGAGGAGAAATGCTGTACACAAGAACCATAACTCTACTTATCATATTTTATGAGTTATTGCCCTTCATTGATTGACAAAGAATAGGCCACTGACCTGCTATTATGGAGGACATAAATGTTTTACAAATATCTCTTGATCCTTTTGATTCTGCTTCTTTGAACGTTCACCAGTGTTTTTATCAAATGTGTTGGTCAATAGCAAAACCAAGATTGATTTCTACTTCCAGTAATCAAATTTGAGACTGTTTGATCAAGAAGCTTTCAATATTTTCAGGACTCTACGGGAGTTGAATCTAGAGGGTAACCAGTTACCAGCGATGCCTTCTGGAGCCCTGAGGTTAGATCTAGACCATCTTAATGTGAAAAATAACTTTATGCATCCACTCTTCTGGCAGGAAAATACACACAATGAACCACAGGTAATTGTTACAAGTCCCTATATTGTTATTTATTTTATTAATATGTGTAAGTTTAAAAAATATGTATGTGACCCATTACACAAAAAGGGACCATGTGGATGTTTGTAAAATGTCTACCCTTGTCAGCCTGCATGTACTGCACAGAACTGTTGGCACTGTGCTATTTTTCTCAATCTAGATTGATCAATCTACCTCTCTGTGAATGAATTTTTGAAATGCAACCTTTGGTTGACCTGTTTTGGAGCTAATCCCTTTACAAATATTTATTTTAAATAGTTCCCAGATGGTCTCTTTTCAAGTGATGGGTCACATATGTATAAGAAAAGTTGAGAATATAGAAATAACATCATTTACTTTTGAACTTGAAATAAGATCTGAACTATTTGAGAGCTTGAAAATGAAAGACAATCCTAATAAAATGGTTTATTGTTTACCTTTCCTTGTTTTATTGAACGATTTACAATTCAATATATAAATCTCTCAGTCAAATATGGTACCATTTCCGTCATTTTTCTGCTAAAACATTGGGATACACAGAGGAAATATTGTTTGTATGAAGCTACTTCTCCTTATGTCACATTATTTTCTTTTCTTTTTTGCTGGCCTTATTTTGAGCAAAAGTTAAGTTATTGTCATCTCCCCATAGTCTTCTGTGAAGATGTTGGCTTAGGCATTAGTAGCTTGACAAACTTCAACCATGGCCATATCGCAGCTATCATTGAAAACATTTACATGAAACTTGGATGTGTATCCATCACAAAAGCACTCCATAATGTTAATGAGGATAACTCTTAATGCATTTAACCCCCTTTTAGACTCAGATTTTTTCGCGTTCAAAAATTACTTGGCTGTCAAAAACTTTTTATTCAGGAGATTTTTGAAAGAGCTACCACATCTAGTAAATTCCTAGTGTTTTTCTGTGTTCTCTGCTTCAAACTTTTTTCAATTCGGTCAAGAGGTCACTGTATTATTGAAAAATATAAAAAAAAAACCTTGTGTTACATGGTTTCCCGCTGTATTGAATGAAGTTGTAGTTACAATGTTCAGTTGCCTAATAACTATATATTTGTGCATTTTCAGGGATAAGTTGACCTGGCATTATTAACCCTTGTCATGCTGAACCCGAAATATTCCTGCTTTGGCAGGAGCTATAGACAAACATCAGCCTGCACATATGTGCAGTCTGATGTTAATCTACACCAAATGTTTCTCATTTTCAAACCAGAATTGTCAATAGATTTAGTTTTTCAAATAAAAATTGGCCTACAGTTGGTACTTTCAGTGCGTTTTGCCCTTTGATTTTGATGAAAAATTTTAGCCAAAATTTATTCAGCATGACAAGGGTTAACTATACAGAAATGCCATCCTTGTAGAAATCCCAGTCAGCTTGAATGAAGTTTTAATTACAATGTTTTAGTTACCCGATGATAAATACATGTATTTGTACATTTTCAGAGACTTGTTGACCTATCACTATTGAGTATACAGAAATCAAATCTTGGTAGAAACCCCAGTCAGCTTCCTACAAGTGTCCAACAGTTTCTAAGAAGCAGGTCAGTTCTTAATAGTTGTGAAGTGTCCGTGGTCTACAGGTAGAGTGTCGGTCTCTTGACCCAAAGGTCCTGAGTTCAATACCTGGGAGCGGCTATCAATCTTGGTTCTTTCATTGGCCCACACATTCGACGTGAGTACTGGTGAATTTTCCAGGAAGCAGAATCGAGAGGGATACATTTAAGGTGTAAGAACTTGTTTCCCAATCGATGTTAAATAAATAGGTTTAAACCAGTTCATAATAGTTGATGTTTCTCTCGAGTTTGATTACCAACAGTATACTTTTATAGATACAGAATTTCATCAACAAGACCTCATGAAATAGTTTTTAGCTCACCTGAGCACGAAGTGCTCAAGGTGAGCTATTGGGATCGTAGAATGTCCTTCGTCAGTCGTGCGTCGTCCGTCGTCCGTCGTCCGTCGTCCACAATTTCTTTAAACATCTTCTCCTCCTAAACCAGTGGGCCAATCTTGATGAAACTTGGCAGGGATGTTCCTTGGGTCAAGCTCTACCAAAGTTGTTCAAATAAATGAAATCCACCCTTAACTTTCCCTTTACCCTTAACAAAAAGGGTGAAAATATGAAAATCTTTAAAAATCTTCTTCTCTGAAACCAGAAGGCAGACAGCTTTCATATTTGGTATGTAGCATCATCTAGTGGACCTCTACCAAGTTTGTTCATATCAAGACCCTGGGGTCAAATTTGGGCTTTGCCCGGGCCCAACCCTTTTTACAAAGAATCAAAGAGCAAAAATCATTAAAAATCTTCTTCTCTGTAACCAGATGGCAGACAGCTTAAATATTTGGTGTGTAGCATCACCTAGTGGGCCTCTACAAAGTTTGTTCATATCAAGACCCTTGGGTCATACTTGGGCTTTGCACGGGTGCATCCCTTTATCTCTTATGAGCACGAAGGGTAAAAAAAAGAAAATCTTCAAAAATCTTCTTCTCTGAAATCAGAAGGCGGACAGCTTTCATATTTGGTATGTAGCATCATCTAGTGGACCTCTACCAAGTTTGTTCATATCAAGACCCTGGGGTCATGTTTGGGCTTTGCCCGGGCCCAACCCTTTTTACAAAGAATCAAAGAACGAAAATCTTTAAAAATCTTCTTCTCTGTAACCAGATGGCAGACAGCTTAAATATTTGGTGTGTAGCATCACCTAATGGGCCTCTACTAAGTTTGTACATATCAAGGCCCTTTGGTCATACTTGGGCTTTGCACGGGTGCATCCCTTTATCTCTTATGAGCACAAAGGGTAAAAAAATGAAAATCTTAAAAAATCTTCTTCTATTAACCAGAAGGCAGACAGCTTTCATATTTGGTATGTAGCATCATCTAGTGGACCTCTACCAAGTTTGTTTATATCAAGACCCTAGGATCATATTTGGGCTCCACCCGGGCACAGCCCTTTTTACATAGAATCAAAGAGAGAAAATCTTTTAAAATTTTCTTTAATTGAAACCAGAGGGCACACTGCTTTCATTTTTGATATGTAGCATCATCTTGTGGGCCCCTACCAAGTTTGTTCATATCAAGACCCTTGGGTCATATTTGGGCTCCATCCGGGTGCATCCCTTTCAGCTCATCTGAGCACGATGGGTGAAAATGGGAAAACCTTAGAAAATCTTCTTCTCTTAAACCAGAAGGCAGACAGCTTTCATATTTAGAATGTAGCATCATCTTATGGACCTCTTCCAAGTTTGTTCATATCAAGACCCTTTGGGTCACATTTGGGCTCCACCCGGATGCATCCCTTTTTTACATAGAATCAAAGAGCAAAAAGGCATATCTGCCTTGCTCTTCGCTGAAAACGTTCCACGGTATGGATCTTAGGCATTTATCTTCTTTTTGACATCTGCCTATCTAATTAATGTGATGTCCCAGGGGTCATAGAGACTCAGGTGAGCGATCTAGGACCATCTTGGTCCTCTTGTTAGTTCCACTGGCCAAAGGCCAGAAAGCTTTTGTCATAACAGTGTGTCCGTCTTGGGTCTGAGTGTGTGTGTGTATTTTTATACCCCGCCGATGAAATCATCGGGGGGGGGGGGGGGGGGGGGGATATTGTTTTTGCTATGTCCGTCGGTCCTTCCTTCCGTCCTTCCGTCCGTCCGTCGGACATTTGTTTCCGTGCTATTTCTTGAAAACTATAAACCAGATTTCAATGAAACTTGGCACACAGCTTAACTACAATGAGGACATGCGCATATCGTCCGGGTTCCCTGGTTCGACTGTCGAATTTAGAGTTACTGCCCCTGACTGTTTAAGCCATATACATACATAGTGATATTCGTTTCCGTGCTATTTCTTGAAAACTGTAGACCAGACTTTAATGAAACTTGGCACACAGCTTCACTACAAAGAGGACCTGCGTATATCGTGAGGGTTAACGGGTTCAACCGCCGAATTTTGAGATACTGCCCCTGACTGTTTAAGCCATATACATACAGAGTGATATTCGTTTCTGTGCTATTTCTTGAAAATTATAGACCGGATTTCAATGAAACTTGGCACACAGCTTCACTACAATGAGGACATGGGCATATAGTCAGGATTACCTGGTTCGACCGCCGAATTTAGAGTTACTGCCCCTGACTGTTTTAGCCTTATACATACAGAGTGATATTCGTTTCTGCGCTATTTCTTGAAAACTATAGACAGTATTTCAATGAAACTTGGCACACAGCTTCACTACAAAGAGGACATGCGCATATAGTCAGGGTTACCCGGTTCGACCGTCTAATTTAGAGTTGCTGCCCCTGACTATTTAAGCCATATACATACAGAGTGATGTTCGTTTCCACGCTATTTCTTGAAAACTATAGGTTGATGTAGATAAAAGAAAAACCTGTACCTAAGTTTGATATTAACTCCATTGACAATGAAAATATGTTCGGGGGGATATCAATTCAAAGAATTTGCTTGTTTTTATTTAAAAATCTTTTTCTCCCAAACCATTGGCCAGATTTTGACAAAACTTGGCAGAAATATTCCTTGGATTACTCTCTTCTAAAGTTGTCCAAGAAAGTTGGATTGACCCTCAAATATGAGTGTGGCAGGGTTGGGCTAATTTTTTAGCTCACCTGAGCACATCATGCTCAAGGTGAGCTTTTGTGATCATTGAATGCGTGTCATGCATCATCTGTCGTCATGCGTCAACAATTTAAGTGTTTACACTCTAGAGGCAACAAATATGATCCAATCTTCATGAAATTTGGTCAGAATGTTTGCCAGGTCACAAGGATGAACCCTATTGAAAATGGAAAAGATCCATGGTAAATCACGGGAAAAGGGCCTTATTGACATTTTTCTTGTTTACACTCTGGAGACCACAAATATGGTCCAATCTTCATGAAACTTGGTCAGAATGTTTGCCAGGTCACAAGGATGGAGCCTTTTGAAAATGGGAAAGATCCATGGCAAATCACGGGAAAAGGGGCCTTAATGACAATTTTCTTGTTTACATTCTAGAGGCCACATATATGGCCCAATCTTCATGAAACTTGGTCAGAATGTTGGTCAGGTCACAAGGATGAACCCTATTGAAAATGGGAAGGACCCATGCCATATCACAGGAAAAGGGGCCTTAATGACAATTTTCTTGTTATAACTCTAGAGGCCACAATTTTGGCCCAAACTTCATGAAACTTGGTTTTGTGTAGAAATTATCTCCTTTATGACATCTGACTATTTAATTGATGTGATTTCCCAGGGGTCAAAGAGACTCAGGTGAGAACAAGAGGACCATCTTGTTCTATAAAATCTTAAAGTTCTTCTCCTTCCAAACAATTGGCCCAATTCAAAGACACCTGGCATGAATGATCATTGACCCTCTTCTTTATTTTTAGCTCACCTGAGCACGAAGTGCTCAAGGTGAGCTATTGTGATCGAGCTGTGTCCGTCGTCCGTCGTCCGGTCGTCTGGTTGTCCGGTCGTCCGTCAACATCTTGTGAACACTTTAGAGGCAACAGTTTTGGCCCAAATGTCTTGAAACTTGGTCACAATGTTCGTCTCCATCAACTCTCGGTCAAGTTTGAAATTGGGTCAAGTTGGGTCAAAAATGGGGTCAAGGGGTCAAATCTTAGAAAAACCTTGTGTGCACTCTAGAGGCCACATTTTTGGTCCAAATGCTTTGAAACTTTGTCAGAATCTTTGTCTCCATCAAATCTCGAGCAAGTTCGGAATTGGGTCAAGTTGGGTCAAAAATGGGGTCAAGGGGTCAAATCTTAGAAAAACCATGTGTGCACTCTAGAAGCCACATTTTTGGCCCAAATGTCTTGAAACTTGGTCACAATGTTTGTCTCCATCAAATCTCAGTCAAGTTCGAAATAAGGTCAAGTGGGGTCAAAAATGGGGTCAAGAGGTCAAATCTTAGAAAAACCTTGTGTGCACTCTAGAGGCCACATTTTTTGCCGAAATGTCTTAAAACTTTGTCAGAATGTTTGTCTCCATCAAATCTAGAACAAGTTTGGAATTGGGTCAAGTGGGGTCAAAAGTGGGGTCAAGGGGTCAAATCTTAGAAAAACCTTGTGTGCACTCTAGAAACCTCATTTTTGGTCCAATTGTCTTGAAACTTTGTAAGAATGTTTGTCTCCATCAAATCTCGATTAAGTTTGGAATTGGGTCAAGTGGAGTCAAAATTGGGGTCAAAGGGTCAAATCCTAGAAAAGCCTGTGTGAACTCTAGAAGCCACATTTTTGGCCCAAATGTCTTGAAATTTGGACACAATGTTTGTCTCCATCAAGTCTCAGTCAAGTTCGAAATTGGGTCAAGTGGGGTCATAAATGGGGTCAAGGGATCAAATCTTTGAAAAACCTTGTGTGCACTCTAGAGGCCACATTTTTCGCCCAAATGTCTTGAAACTTGGTCAGAATGTTTGTCTCCATCGAATCTCAGATAAGTTTGAAATTGGGTCAAGTGGGGTCAAAAATCGGGTAAAGGGGTCAAATCTTAGAAAAACCTTGTTTACTCAAATATCTTGAAACTTCGTCAGAATGTTTGAATGAAACCTAGGTTTAGTTTGAAATTGGGTCAAGTTTGGTCCAAAATGAGGTCAAGGGGTCAAATTTATTAAAATCCTTGTGTGCACTCTTTGATTGAAAATTATGTATTTTGGTCAGAATGTTTGTCTTGAAATCTTACACCAGTTTGATAGAGGGTCAAACACTTTTTTTAGTACTCTAGAGGCAACATATTTGTCCGAAAGGTTAACTTCTTGATATCTTTGACTTTTGTTAAGCCATGCATCAGGTGAGCGTTTAAGGGCCAATGGCCCTCTTGTTTCAAATTATTTGGATTGACTCCAAAATATGGGCATGGCTTAATTTCACTTTAAAATCTCAAAAATCTGCTTCTCCTGAACCATTGGCAAAATTTCATTGAAACTAGGTATGAATGTTCCTTGGGTCACCCTCTATACTTCTAAAGTTGTTCAAGAAATTTGGATTGACCACTGAATAAGGGCAGGACAGTGGGGGTGGGTCTTATTTCACTATAAAATCTTTAAAATCTTCTCCTCCCAAACCATTAGCCAAATGTCAATGAAACTAGGCATGAATGATCTTTGGGTGACCCTCTTCTAAAGTTGTTCAAGAAATTTGGATTCACCGCCAGATATGGGCGTGGCAGGGCAGGGCTTATTTTCAAAATATATTATTTTGCAAAACAGCATTCCATATAATGTCTAGCCTACTCTAAAATCAGCTTACTCTTTCCATCTTTTGGCCTCCTCACAGATTTCCTTGTAAACTCCCATATCTGACTGAGTTTCTAACTAATAGAAATTTGAAAGCCAGTGGAGTGATGCATGCCCTCTTGGGCCTCTTGTTCACTGTTCTTCTCAAGTAGGCTTTTGTTAGGTTCTCAATGCAAACCGTTAAACAGTTCTCCAGACATGTATCTAAAGTTAACCTTTCCTTGAATTTCAATAACTGTTTATTGTTCTGTTCTGACTACATTTCAGGCCACCCAGGGCTTTTATTGTAGAAATATCACTGCAACTTAATACTTGCTGAGCTCTTCTTTTAGGAAAATGTACTCAAACAGTCATCCCTTTTCTGTTCAGGGTTCAATTGTTATCCGTGTAGGGGCCCATCAAATAGATGTTATCATAACATTTCTTTGAAATCACATATGTAATATCCCTTTTTCATGAATTTTTGTGAACAACAAAAGCTATGTTTTTTAAAGGTTATGTTCCTTCAAAGAAAAATTATATAATCTTACTCAAAAACAATTATCCTTTATGTGTGTCATGTTTAGGGTGTCATATCAGCTTTATTAAATTTCTTTATTGTGTAAGTTTGATATGGCTTTCGTTTTGTGATCAACAAAGCTATATTTTCACTTATGAAAATATAGCTTTTGTTGTTCACTTGATGACAGATAAACCATGTAAAATACCTGTTCTGAAACTTACTGTATATAACAGTACGGATGTTCTTGTATATTTCAGTCGAGCTCGTTGTGACTGTTGTAATGGCAGCATGTTTGGCCCTGGACTGAGGATAATCAGACCTGTTACAGAGCTGTTTGGGATCAAAAACTTGCCATTCATGTTCAGGGCCTGCTCTCCAAAGTGCTTGAAAGACTTTAAACATAGTAAAGACACACTATCCGATATCTTGTATGGGAAATTACCTGAATAGTGGTGTAATGTCACTAATGATAATATCATTATTGTTTTTATGTGACATTTTAAAAAGCAGGGTACACTAATAGAAACTTTGTCAACAGCATTAAACAAATACCAAAAGAAAATATACAATTATTGTGACTTCAGCCTTTGTGATGCCAAATAAAATACTTTGATAGATTGCTGGATCAATGAAATGGACACACTGATGGTGAACGAATACTTGTTTTTGAATAGATACTTGTTTTGAAAATAAGTTTGTAAAAGGCTCAACAGGTGGGGGGAATGAAGATCAGACTGTATATGTGTATATTGATCTCTTACTTCACCCCCTGCCAAAACAGGAAAAAAATAATTTTAAGGAGTGTTAATCTAGATACAGCATTTTGTCGATTTTCTACCAAAACCTCATAATTACAGCTTTATACTGTATTTCTCCTAATAAACCCTCCTGGGAGCTATACATAATGGGTAGGGAGCTTTTATTTAGTATGCATTTGGTGATTTAAAACCCACCACCCCCATCAAATTTATGTCTTTTATGCCTTTTCCCTTTAATTTGAGGTTAATTACCTCTTAAACAATCATATAAATGATTGTTAAGAGCATATAAATGATTGTTTAGAGGAAATTTACCTCAAGTCAGAGAAGAAGTCTGTACAAGTTCATAAATTTAAGGCACTTGAAGTGGGTTTTCTGAATGAAAACATGTTGAGGTGCTACTATTAGGGAAGGTACTATTATTAGAGGAAATACAGTATACACATTGAGTAGCATTAATGAGTTATGTTTTGATGCCCCTGTATGAATGGAGAGGGGACATGTACTTTTACTACTGTCTATCTGTCTGTCTGCTAACCTAAGCCTACAAACTTAACATTTTCCTGTAGCTTCAACACCATTTGCGTACTAAGAGGATATTGAATGAGTGGTCATTGAATATTGGATTTAATAAACAAGTCAACTATAAACAGATAAAAAAGAGGATGTGCTGAATTTTCATCTGTTAAAGATGATGAGTTTAATAAATTTGGTATTTAATGAGCACAAATGTGTTATTCTGTTTATATAGTGACCTGAAATTTTTGTGATAAAACGAGAAAATTACAGAAATGTTTCGATTTAAGTTATTCCATGAAACATCTAACGCTGTTTGCAAAATAACATCAGCAAATGCATAATGACATCATTTTCACAACGAAAATATAACGTTGCTAAATGTTCTAAGCTCATTTGCATAGTTATACCTCTAGTGTAATAACACCCGTGTAATATAAAAAATATTCAAGGGGGTGTATTTCACTCCCACAACATAGGTCATATTATAAAATAGATTTATTTGGCATGAAGGTTCCTCTCATTGATATGCCTCTTTTTATGTCAAGGCCAAGGTCACTTGACAAGATCAAGGTCAATTATCAAGAACATACTTCTAATAAATTGTCATTTTCGGAGCATCAGTTTTCCACAAACATATCTTGCATGAAAAGTATTGTAGAGTTTAGTATTTTTTGCATTAGTATTAATTTGTTCACTTGTAAAATCTACTGAGTGAACACCATTCAGATAAGCATCATATTCTAGACCTGTTTGCAACTTTTGGCTGACATTGTTACAATGTTGATGCTCAATATAAGGCTTCTCATATGACACTGCTGAAATCAAATTATGTTTCAAACAAATTGCCAACTTTTAGGGACTTCTCCCACAGTTGGGAAACGATTTTCCTGCAATGATTAGGTAGAAATTAGACAGTGTAGACTAAGATCAGCCCTGTGTTCAGGATGTAAAAGCGTTTTTGGAGCGCTTTGAGATGATACCCGGCTTTGCATGTGCATATACATGCAAAGCGAGGTATCATTTCAAAAGTGCTTTGCAAACGTTTTCATCCTGAAAACCGCTATGCGGGCTTATATTATTCTTTATTATCTACCAAAGCTTGGTGTGTAGCAAGGGTATACAACTTTCAACTATAAAATTAATTTTCCCTTAGCTCATTTACTGTGAAATGGATTAAATAAAAAACTACATTCTGTGATATTGTTTATTATTGCATGTGTGCTAATAGCCTAATGGATTCAAGAACTTGTAATATGCATTACAATTCTTATCCATTCTTACATGAAAGCTTTACTTGTTATGTATAAAAAAAAATGTTTCTTTATTCAAATTCATTTGTTTGTAGTTCTTTGGGCACAAATCTTAATTTTTACTTTTAAAACTCAGAAATTCCAGTTCAGCATTCAATCAAATTTTAAAGGTGTGACTCTTTTATCAAGTCCCTTAGAGAAAATTTGATACAGCTACATACATGTTGATGTATAGCTTTTGGTTTAAGCCCGCTTACATGACAAGTTGTGTTTATGTGTGTTAATGTTTTCATCTGTCCATCTTAATTTTTTGGAACAAATTTATGGCATTATTTAAAAATAACTTCACTTAATTTATCTCCACAATGAAAAGATATTTCATTTAAAGTTAAAATTTTTCTATGGCCATTGAAAGATGGGATGAGTTATGTGATCGCCCATGGCGCCTTGTGTCCTTGTTGGCCATGTCAGGGCAGGCAGCATCCACTTCTTTGTATGAAGCATAACTCTGTCACTATATGCTTGGTTGATAGAAGCCTGACAGTTATGTTTCTCTTATGATTACATAGTGCAGTGTGCAAGAAACATAACTCTACCTAGCATTATTTTCTATTCATGTCCCTTTTGTTGTTTTTCATACTTAGAGATATAGGCGTGTAATGGGCATATCTTGTGACAATTTGCCACCTTGTTAGTCCCCCACCGGTTACCGGTTGGGGGACTATAGGTTTGCTCGATTCCGTCTCCGTCCGTCCGTCTGTCCGTCACGCTTTTGTCCGGGCTATATCTTCTAAACCATATGTGCTAGCAACTTCAAACTTGGTACACATAAAGATCTCATTGAGGAGGAGTGTCATGTTCAAGAACCGTTACTCTGCCATGCCCACTTTTTGAGTTATTGCCCTTTGTTGTTTTTACCCTTACATTCTTGTCCGGAACATATCTCCTAAACTATGTGTGCTAGCAACTTCAAACTTTGTACACTTATAGATCTCATTGAGGAGGAGTGTCATGTTCAAGAACTGTTACTCTGCCATGCCCACTTTTTGAGTTATTGCCCTTTGTTGTTTTTACCCTTACATTCTTGTCTGGAACATATCTCCTAAACTATAAGTGCTAGCAACTTCAAACTTTGTACACTTATAGATCTCATTGAGGAAAAGTGTCATGTTCAAGAACCATTACTCTGCCACGCCCACTTTTTGAGTTATTGCCCTTTGTTTTTTTTACCCTTACATTCTTGTCCGGATCATATCTCCTAAACTATAAGTGCTAGCAACTTCAAACTTTGTACACTTATAGATCTCATTGAGGAGAAGTGTCATGTTCAAGAACCGTTACTCTGCCACGCCCACTTTTTGAGTTATTGCCCTTTGTTGTCTTTACCCTTACATTCTTGTCCGGAACATATCTCCTAAACTTTATGTGCTAGCAACTTCAAACTTTGTACACTGATAGATCTTATCGAGGACAAGTGTCATGTACAAGAACTGTTACTCTGCCATGCCCACTTTTTGAGTTATTACCCTTTGTTGTTTTTAGTCTTACATTCTTGATCGGATCATATCTCCTAAACTATGTGTGCTAGCAACTTCAAACTTTGTACACTTATAGATCTCATTGAGGCGAAGTGTCATGCTCAAGATCCATAACTCAGCCACACCCACTTTTTGAGTTATTGCCCTTTGTTGTCTTTACCCTTACATTCTTGTCCGGATCATATCTCCTAAACTATAAGTGCTAGCAACTTCAAACTTTATACACTTATAGATTTTATTGAGGACTAGTGTCATGTACAAGAACTGTTATTCTGCAAGGCCCACTTTTTTAGTTATTGCCCTTTGTTGTTTTAGGTCTTACATTCTTGTCCGGATCATATCTTCTAAACTATAAGTGCTAGCAACTTCAAACTTTGTACACTGATAGATCTTATCGAGGACAAGTGTCATGTACAAGAACTGTTACTCTGCCATGTCCACTTTTAGAGTTATTGCCCTTTGTTGTTTTTAGTCTTACATTCTGTCCGGATCATATCTCCTAAACTATAAGTGCTAGCAACTTTAAACTTTTACAGTTATAGATCTAGTAAGTAGGAGATATATTATAAGAGAGGATTTTTGGTTATCCGGTGGGGGACTCCTGTATTGCATCGCAATACGACATGCACTTGTTCACTATGACCTGCGGCTAAGCATGGTGCTCTTGTTATTCATTATTCAAAGAGGATAATTGTTTGCTTCAGTGTAAGATCAGTTGATTTTTTTTTATTGAGTGAACAACAAAAGCTATATTTTCATGGATGAAAATATAGCTTTGGTTGTTCACAAAATGAAATATCAATGAATCTTACTTGAAAAATGTATGATTTTCTATTTCTTTAATGCAAAAATGAGACACATTATGAAAGTTCTAAGACAATTTTTAGCTCGACTATTCGAAGAATAGGGGGGCTATTCCAGTCACCCGGGCGTCGGCGTCGGCATCGGCGTCAGCGTCGGCGTAATGCTTTGGTTAAGTTTTTACGTGCAAGTGTTTAAAATCTCTGTTTCTATTAAAGCTTTTGCTTTGAAACTTTGCACATGCTTCTGTGACCATAATATCAGCATCTAGACAAAGATTCATTGCTCTGATATTGAATTTAGTGAAATTTTAACCCTTTTCGGACTTAGAAATCTTGGTTAAGTTTTTACGTGCAAATGTTGTTTATCTGTAATATTTCTGTTTCTATTAAAGCTTTTGCTTTGTAATTTTACACATGCTTCTGTGACCATAATATCAGCCTCATGACAAAGATTCATTACTCTGATATTGAATTTAATGGAATTTTAACCCTTTTCGGACTTAGAAAATCTTGATTAGGTTTTTACGTGCAAATGTTGTATTTCTGTAATATCTCTATTTCTACTAAAGCTATTGCTTTGAAACTTTTCACATGCTTCTGTGACCATAATATCAGCCTCTAGACAAAGATTTAATACTCTCATTTTGAATTAAGTGGAATTTTAACCCTTTTAGGACTTAGAAATCTTGGTTAAGTTTTTACGTGCAAATGTTGTACATCAGTTATAGCTCTATTTTTACATAGGCTTTTGCTTGGAAACTCTACACATGCTTCTATTACCATAATATCACCCTCTTGACAAAGATTTATTACTCTGATATTGAATTTAGTGGAATTTTAACCTTTTTCAGACTCAGAAATTCTTGGTTAAGTTTTTACGTGCAAATGTTGTACATCAGTTATATCTCTAATTCTATTAAAGCTTTTGCTTTCAAACTTTGCACATGCTTCAATGTTCATAACAACAGCCTCTTAATAAAGATTCAATTCTCTGGTATAGAATTTAGTGGATTTATAACCCTTTATGGACTTAGAAATTCTTGGTTAAGTTTTTACGTGCAAATGTTGTATTTGTGTAATATCTCTATTTCTACTACAGCTGTTGCTTGGAAACTTTACACATGCTTCTTTGACCATAATATTAGCCCACAGAAAAAGATTCATTACTCTGATATTTAATCTAGTGGAATTTTAACCCTTTTTGGCCTTAGAAAATCTTGGTTAAGTTTTTACGTACAAATGTTTTATGTTAGTTGTATATCTGTTCCTACTAAAGCTATTGCTTTGAAACTCTGCACATGCTTCTGTGACCATAATATCAGCCTCTAGACAAAGATTCTTTTCTCTTGACTTTCATTTTATTGAATTTCCAATGTGGATATTGATTTGCTGTTACTATCCAGCACTAGGAATAGTCGAGCTTCGCTGTCCTCCGACAGCTCTTGTTTTAAAGGGCCTCATTTTGAATGTGATTGCTATGCCATGTTCATTGAGACATCACTTATGTAGACTTCAGACAGGATGTATCAACAACGTGGGGAATAAGTTTTAAGCTCACCTGAGCACATCATGCTCAAGGTGAGCTTTTGTGATTATTGAATGTCCGTCATCCGTCGTGCGTCGTCAGGCGTCAACAATTTAAGTGTTAACACTCTAGAGGCCACAAATATGGCCCAATCTTCATGAAACTTGGTCAGAATGATTGTCAGGTCACAAGGATTACCATATCACAGGAAAAGGAGCCTTAATGACATTTTTCTTGTTTACACTCTAGAGGCAACAAATATGGCCCAATCTTCATGAAACTTGGTCAGAATGATTGTCAGGTCACAAGGATGAACCCTATTGAAAATGGGAAGGATCTGAGTCATATCAAGGGAAAAGGGGCCAATTTCTTGTTTACGCTCTAGAGGCAACAAAAATGGTCCAATCTTTTTGAAACATGGTCAGAATGTTTGTCAGGTCTTAAGGATGAAGTCTAATGAAAATGGGAAGGATCAAGGCCAAATCACAGGATATTGTCCAATCTTCATGAAATTTGGTCAGAATGATGGCTAGGTCACAAAGATGAACCCTTTCAAAAATGGGAAGGATCAAGGCCAAATCACAGGAAAAGGGGCCTCAATGACAATTTTCTTGTTGACACTCTACAGGCCACAAATATGGTGCAATCTTATTGAAACTTGGACAGAATGTTGCCCCGGTCACAAGCAATTATATCATTTTCCTTAAGGAAGGACTCAAGCCTGGTATTAAGAATAGAGTTGAATAGTTTACCAAGGCAACTGGTAACCGAGATTCCTCGATAATTATTGGGGTCATTATGATCCCCTTGTTTAAAGATAGGTACTATATTGATCTATGTATTCAAAACAGGCTTAGAATTCTTAATGGGCGAACTTTTGGAGATCTTAGTGGAAAATATACTGCTCACTGCTTGTTGGGGAGTAGTGTTATTGATTATATATTGATCAGTGAGGATATGATAAATAAAGTACTAACTATGAAGGTACAGTCAAACCTGGTCTTCCGGCCACCTCTATTCAGCGTGCACCTGGCTTTAACGTGCAGTTCAATGTCCCCCCGAACTGATATACTCTTAATTTTACCTGTATTCAACAAGCACCTGTGAAACGCACGCAACGGCCGCTAAATTCATGTCCCATCATTCATAAAACCTGAGATTTGCGGCCACTAAAAAAATAAAGGGCAATTATCGCAGTTATACCTGCGGCCAATTAAAGATCTTCGCCAGTCGAAAGACTAAAGTGATTTTCACGGATTCGTGATTCCTACAGTCAACTTTTGTTTTTTCGAGTTATCTACTCAAGTGTCATAAATCAATTATACATACACAAAGACACGTGTTAACGGTTAACAGGTGGTGACAAACATTGAAGTTTCTTTACAAACAATTAATATTGATAAAATTGACATTGTATACAAACTATTTCAAGAAATTTGGTACAGATTTTTATTGATTTAATTTTTTAGTCGAGTAGAGATCGAAAGTACTGTTAATACTTTATTCAAAGGTTGGCTGTCGTATTTAATTCAGCCAGAAACATTTGGGAAAAAAATGCAGTTTTTGAGGTCTGTAATGGGTAATAGAAACTTGACTGCTTGATGAGGAATGATTCTTTCCAATTTTTTGATTGGCAATTATAGATTTTGTTTCAAAGAGGGCTTTTGAATTTGAATGTAGCGGATAATTGGTGATAAATTTGTGGAATTGCCTTCCGATGATTGAATAGATTCATAATATTAAGGCTATTGTTTTTATTGGTCATTGGAGATTTAGAAAAAAAAGAAGGCATTTTTTCACAATCTTAAGATAAATGTCAACGTTAATAGGAGAAATAAGATGTAAATCTTTTTATGAATATTATCAAAAGTTGTTTTTCCTTCTCTGTGCCTTTTCCTTGATCAAAACGATGATGATGTACCATTCCCCCCCCCCCTCCCCGCCTTTGATATCAGGTCGACCTGTATTAAGCAAGCACCTGTCTTAAGCAAGCGATTTTGGCATATCCCTTGACCGCTTGCTTAAGACAGGTTAGACTGTACATAATTTCCAAAGATCTTTATCGAATCATTGTATGCTTTCATGCACTCTATCTGTTAACTTTATTGCAAATTGTCAAAAAGATATTATTCCTCTATTTCATGCTCCCACTAAATTTATTTGGAATACTAATGCAGTCCACAATTACCAAGAGGCTTTGAGTAGCCTTACTGTGTTTTCGAAAGTTGAAGATTTTATGAATAGAAACTATTGTTATAGTGGTTGTGAAAATAGTCAACGTAGTGTTGAAGATGCTGTCTCAGACTTTAATGCATGTCTTATAACGGCTGCCAGCATGTCGTTGAAAATGAAAAAACAGAGCCATAGAACCCGTAAAAAGAAGAGGAACAAACCCTGGTTTAATAATTCTCTTTGTGATATGAAAAAATCACTTGATGACTATAGCAAGCGGCTTGCTTTTACCCCATATGACAATAATTTGAGACAAAAATGTTTTTCACTGAGTAAAAAATATAATCGAACCAGGAAGGAAAGGCGTCGTAATTATTTCAAATCTATTTTAGAAACACTTAAAGACATCCCCTATAATAATACTAAAGACTTCTGGGATATTGTAAATTCAATGAAACATAGCGAAAGTCATAGCAATGAAAATCCTGTTGAACACGGTATTTTATTTGACCATTTCAAAAAATTGAATCAGATAGAAGATAAAAAACTGAATAAAAATTTGTTTTTTAAACAAGCCTTGGACAAAGCTAAGCTTGCAAATTGTCTTACATCAAGTAAATTAGATATGCCAATATCAGACAAAGAAATATCAAAAGCATGTAGTAACAGGGTTTTAAGGGACGCAGGTTTTGCGAGTCTGAGACTCCCAAATAAGCAGCCAGGACCCTCAAAACTATCTAATATGAGTCCTTTGGACCCTCTAGGGATCAACATCAGAATAGAATTGAATACTGTTTTATACAGTATTCAATTCTTTCTTGAAGTTGAGAGACAAGTAATGATAAATAACCAACAATTTCTTAACCTTTAAATAGGGAATAGCTTAAAAGGCACAGGAAAAGTAGATCATTGTTCTTAAAGAAATAGTCTTTATCTAAAGCAGGGACTCCCAAACAGAATGAAAGGACTCCTAAGATCCCAATGGTCGAGTCCTTTGGACCCCTTTTTCTTGATGTCAGACTTAAACCCTGAGTAAGTTAAAAAACAACAAAATCTGTGGTCCTGGCGGAATTTTGAATGAGATGATTAAATATGGTCAATATGTGCTAACACCAAGCATTAATAAACTCTTCAATCTGATTTTGAAAACTGGTCTGTATCCTGACCAGTGGTCAGAAGGATATATAGTACCTATCTTTAAACAAGGGGATCATAATGACCCCAATAATTATCGAGGAATCTCGGTTACCAGTTGCCTTGGTAAACTATTCAACTCTATTCTTAATACCAGGCTTGAGTCCTTCCTTAAGGAAAATGATATAATTGCTGGTGAGCAAATTGGCTTTATGCCAGGATGTCGTACATCAGATCATATTTTTAAACTTAAGACGATTATTGATAAACATTTAAATAATTCAAAAAAGCTATATTGCTGCTTCATCGATTTAAAGAAGGCATTTGACTCTGTTATTCACCCTGCATTATTTCTAAAACTACACAATCTTCATATAGGGGGAAAATTTTTATCAGTCTTACAGTCAATGTACAAAAACATTCGTCTTCGAATCAAATTTTTAATACAGATTCCTTATCGGAAGCCTTTCCTTCCAGGGTCGGTGTCTTCCAGGGTGACAACCTCAGTCCCAGCTTGTTTAATATGTTTATAAATGACGTAACTAAGGTGTTTGATCAAACATGTAATCCAGTATCTATTGGTGATAAACTTTTAAATAGTCTTATTTATGCTGATGACTTACTACTAGTCTCTGAGACTTGTGATGGGCTTCAGAATTGTTTAGATAGAGTACAATTATATTGTGAAGAATGGGGTCTTGATATCAATCACGTAAAGTCAAAGGCAATGGTATTTAATAAAAGTGGCCGCCTAACAAAGGATAAGTTTTACATTAATAGAATAAAAATTGAGTCTGTAAAGCAATATAAATATCTAGTGTTACGTACGAACTGTCCTAAACCGAAGCATAGCTGAAAAATATCCGCTGCGAGCCCGTCTCGAACTCACGCGGACAACAATATTCAAATAAATGGTTTACAAGTCCAATGCTCTACCACTGAGCAAAAGAAGATCTTCCCTGACGAAGTTGTCAGGCATTGTATTTAAACCTACGAAGCTATGCAGGACAGTGGTGAGAGAGGTCTCCCATAACACTAGGTATTATTTTCAGTATAAATGGAAATTTTACAAATGCACTTAAAGATATTCAAAACCGAGGAATGAAAGCTTTCTTCAAAATAACTAGTGTCTTCAAGAATATGCCTTGTGATGTTAAAACGTTTATGTTTGTTTTTGACCACACAGTCAAACCCATTCTGCTATATTCGTCAGAAATAATAGGTATGTTCTGTGCAAAAACTGATGAAATTATTAATTTTTATGAGAAAAATTCAACAATCTACCTATTGAAAAAACTAACCTTAGTATGTGCAGGTACTTATTGGGTGTTAATCGTAAAACAAGCAAATTAGCCCTATATGGTGAGCTTGGGCGATACCCACTTTATGTAGATATAATAATTTCTATGTTAAAATACTGGAACAGACTCAATGAGTCCAAAATAACTGATAAGCTACTACAAAATGCTCTGCAGGAGAACTTTAATATGCTAGGTAAAAATCAAAACTGCTGGTTAAAATCAATTGAGACTTTATTCAAAAGCTTTTCATTGAACGGACCAAATTTAGGAATACACTGTCGAAAAATTATTTGCAAACCAATTATCTATAGAGTTAAAAAACAGCTGATGTTAAGGTTTGAAAAAACTTGGAGTGAACTACTAGATAAAAGTGAGAAACTTAGATCCTATAAACTTTTCAAAAATATTTTCAAATTCGAACAATATTTGACTCATATAGTAAATGACAGTGAAAGACTTAACCTTACTCGTTTTAGAACCAGCTGTCATAGGTTACATATAGAAACTGGCAGATATACTATTCCTAAAACTCCTATTAATGAACGATTGTTGTAGCAACTGTAGTTTTAATACAGTAGAGGATGAGAAACATATGTTGCTTTTTTTTGTCCCAGATATAACCAATATAGAGCTGAGTTGATTTACAGTTGTTACAATAAGAATATATCAAATTGTAACTACAGCTCTAAATTTATTTGGCTACTAAGTAGCGAGGACAGCTATATCTGCAGAAATATTGCGAAATTCATAGATAAGTGTTTTAAGTTAAGGTCTAGATAGATACTTTGTAAGCTGAATTCGCATCCTCAACTGTATTTCAAGTCTTAACTATTTCTAGTTGAAGGCTTATTTACACTTTATTCACACTGTAACAAATGGACTGAGGTTGTCTCCCTTCAACTATTAACATGTCATATCTCTAGTCTATTTTTCTTTGTACTAATCGATGTTCACTATGTGAGCTTTCTTGAAATAAACATATTCGTATTGTATCTTGTGACAATTTGCTTAGGCATATCTAAGACTTTGAAATTTATACTCACTCAGAAGACGACCAAGGAATTAATAGGATAATGGCTGTATGTGGACTGCGACAAAAGACGAATGCCCTCTGTCTGCTCCATTTTTATGATTTGAGCGCCGGTGAATAATCTAAACATCGTAACTACAGCTTTTATAAAGCTTTTATACAAGCAAAATTGGAAGAAATACAACACTGTGGAAAACCATCAAATTTAGATCAGATCATCTACTGATGCTCTACTGATACATCCAAAGCACGCTCTCATGATCAAATTTCAAACTTCTGTGCTTGCAACAATGTCAACATCAGGTCATTTTCTAGTAGTACTCAGGTGAGTATTGGTGTCTGTTGTTTAGAGGTAGTCTTAGCATCAGCTTCTTGACCATGAGTTTCTGAGTTCGATTCTTGAGAGAGGCTATCGATCTTAGTTCTTACATTCGCCCACACCAAGGTGTGAGTAGGCCTACTGGTTCTTGTCCAGGAAGCAAAATAGAGAGGGGTAAATCTAAGTTATAAGAATGTGTATCTCCATTGATGTGAAAAAAACAGGTTGAAATAATTCCAGCCACTGTTGAAATATATATGAAATTCAAACAAAAAAAACATCAACAAAGGCATTTATCTTATGATGATAGGATTGTAAGCATTATGGTAGCAAACTGTAAACTTACATTCTAAATTTAGTCAAGGTAGGAAGCTCAACAAGAGGGCCTGTATCGCTCCACTGGCTTTAATAACCACAGACTTTTGCCTTGCAACGCCAATATTTGGGGATCAATCAAAATTTCTTGAACAATTTAGGTAAAAGGTCACCCAAGGAACATCCATGCCAAGTTCATTAAAATCATCCCAATGTTTTGGGAGAAGATTTTTCAAGATTTTAATATGAAAAAAAATTCATGCCCCGCCCTGCCACATCTGTATTTGGGGGTCAATCAAAATTTCTTGAACAATTTAAGTAAGGGGTCGCCCTGGGAACATTCATGCAAAATTTCATTGAAATCGATCCAATGATTTGGGAAAAGATTTTTAAAGATTTTGATGTGAAAAAATGTCCCATCCTGCCACGCCCATATTTGGGGGTCAATCAGAATTTCTTGAACAATTTAAGTAAAGGGTTACCCAAGGAACTTTCTTGCCATAAATAAGATAAGTAAAACGTTCGTAACCCTTGGTTCGACAAGATGGCCTTAAGGTAGTTGGCAGTCTAAATAGACAGATTTACAATCTTTTATAATTTATTTTATTATTTAGGAATAATGTGAGACCATTTAAAATGATTTTACTCAGGGGAGTGATAATGGTCCTCTTGTCTGAAAATTAAATTTAAACTGGTACACGTACACCGGCGCTTTCGAGTCTTTGATTTAATCGAAACTGCTCACTACCACTACCTGGATTCTCCCGTTTCCAAATAAGGAAACAGGAAATGAGTCGGTGCTCGAACTCATTCATTTAATTAAAATTAGCTTTTCGCAAAATAAATCAGTGTGCCTTAATCAGGTGGTGACAAAGCTCGTCCGGTAGCCAAATAAGCAGAACCTATGGTGCTAACATCCCTCGGAGGGTAAGATTTGTCTCTTTGATTTAAATTTTCCAAATGTTTACTCGATGACTAATGACGGATCTGGTGGGTGGGGTAATGTTTGTTTCACACGTCAAAAAAGAAATCGCCTGTTTCTATCTTTCACGCTGTAACTTGGTGCGGTAACGTTACCTTGAAACATTAAGTGAAATGATTAAAACTCATTATAACAAAGTAAGTAAGTAAGTAAGTTTCAGCACTGAGAAATAAAGAAAAAAGACTGGTATTATTTGTCTAAAATGAACTGGCACTCATTAACTTCCGTCAGTGCTCGAGTTTTCCCGCAGCGCAATTCAATTTCATTTCATGGTTTTATTCGTATTACTTCACAATGATTTAAAGAGTCGCTGTAGTACAGTGGTTACAGACGCCTTCACGTTTCGCGTTATGTGGTCGGGTCGAGTTCAATTCTTGAAGGGGAAACATTTTTTTAATCCTTGCGATTATCATTAATGTTTTGATTTTTTTAATTATCTTTTAAATTGTTATTAGTTTTTTTTGTCTATTTTAATTAATATTGTGTTATTCTTAAATCTGAAATTGGTTTCATACCTAAATGAAAACATCATTAAGTATTTAGTACGATTGCACTAAAAAGTTGTCCCAATACAGATCTTATAGGGAACTTCGGTATGACGTCATGGACCACTAGCCAATAAAAATGGTTGGCGTTGAATCGCCTCGCTCTATTTAATTTGTGTAAATATTGCCCAATCTTAATCACTTTTTTCACTTTACTTGAGGAAAAAGGTATCAAAACAATACATTTTTGAAAGTAAATCATTCGAACTTTTCAGAAAACATGTTTATAAAGAAAATAACACGAATTTAGAATAAATAACCATGCTTCAAAAACACCACTATCAAAAAGGAATAATATCGATTTGGTTGATTTTTTGCAAACATTTATCATTTTTACCGCTGATTTATCTTGATTTTATTAAATCCTGATTTTTTTTTTTTCTTTAATATCTTATTATTATAAAAAAGGTTTATGTTTTGTTTGTTTATGCGAACAAAATCGTTCGGTAAATCGTCATTGATTGTCTTTTCCAATCACTCAAAATATAACCATTATATATCTCATACAAAATAATATCTTCAGAAAAAAATGTTTGTATTTTGATTGATTTTCAAGGTTATTTTTCAGATTGTCATTATTTTTTGTTCAATTGTAATGAGAATTTGTATTTATGTTCAGCCTAATGAAGGCAATGAAACATATGTTTTTGCCAAATAAAGATATTTGACTTGACTTGACTTATATCCAAACAATATCTGTAACACTATAACAAAATATTTCGGCATGTTACAATTTTCCTTAGATGCCTAATGACATTCCCTAATTAGGGAATATTGATTCTTGAATGACAAGTGGTGTCATTATCGATTATTTGTTAGACAAACCCTTTCACCTTGTTGAAAACAGTGAAAAGGTATTCGATTTGGGCTAATTGACCTGTTTAAATACAAAATGTTCAAACTGAAGATTTTTTATGGTACTAAGAATGTTCCATGACCGACTGACGTATGAATTCAAAGTCGGCTAGTAAGACAGGTGGACGGACAGACGGACAAACAGACGGACGTACGAACAAACTAACGAACGAAATTACAAACAAACGAATGGATGGAAGGACGGACGGATGAACGGACAGATGGATGGATGGACGGATAGAAGGACAGATGGATTGATGTATGGAAGGACGGTGGATTGATTGATTGCATGGAGTTTAACCCCGCTTTCAACATTATTTCAGTCAAGTTATATCCCGGCGGCTGGAGCACCTAACAATGGATTCCTGGTATTTCTCTCACCAGTACAACCAACACATTCTTTCCTAGCCTCCAGCTGCTATCACGCATAGGTCTACGATTTATCAACCCATTGGTGAGAGACAAATAGTCGGAAAGAATGAGTGCCGCCGTCGGGGATCGAACCTGGGACCTCTCAATTGGCAGTCCGACGCGTTACCAACTGCGCTATGACGGCGGCGACGGACGGATGTATGGATGGATGGACGGACGGGTGGATGTATGGATGGAGGAATAGTTGGATGGATGGATGGAGGAATAGTTGGACGGATGGATGGACGGAGGGAGGTAGGAATGAATGAATGAATGAATGAATGAATGAACGAACGATTGAACAATTGAACGAACGAACGAATGAATGAATGAATGAATGAATGAATGAATGAATGAATGAATATAGTAAGTTATTAATGAATTTGATTTTATCATTTCGAAAACATTTCTATCATTTGCAGTGGTGGATACAGGATTTCTGTAAAGAGGTTTGGAACTTGAAATATAGATGGTGCCTTTTCCTATAAGTGCCCAGTTTAAATTGAATTTCTCTTTGATAATTTAATGACACATCTTCGGCCCCTCACTGCAATCCCCCTCAGGATCCGTCAATAATTTGATTGGTTGAAATTCTACACTTCTGCTAATTATTACAAAGATTACAAAAAGTATGTGTTTGAGTGACTGTAATAGTTCTATAATATCAACGAGATGGCCTTCGGAGGATTGTAATCAGTCAAATGTTGCAATTCTATAGTTGCAATGTTTTGAAGCATGTGGAATATTTTGACTTTTTATATGACAGCATGTTATTTCCATGTCTGATTAAGCATATTTTTGGTGAACGAACGTCGTTCACCAGTGTTATATACCATGTCAGGAAAATCCTGTTGGATGTTAATACATTTGAAATAAAGTAGCGCCTCTTAAAATTCAATTTAGAATCTTTCAACATTTTTCTCCGCAAAATCACTTTTTATTTCTTTAATGGCATGTTTCTAGTTTTCTTTTTCAAGTGAAGATAATGAAAATTCGCCTTGAAAAACACAATATGATCTTGCAATGTTTATCAAGGGAATTTTTGATCGGCGTAAGCTTGTCGAGAGTTTAAAGCAAAAACAAAGTTTGTGTCTAAACACCGAAGAGACAGATACTACGTTTTTGACCCAAGCCTTCGCCGGTGCAACTTGTAGTAATTAGCCGGAAATACGTGTTTATCTAGGTCGTGTCCTCTTGAACTTACATTCGGCAATACTCGGGCGATCTCCGACGGCTCCGAGTTAAATGTAGGTTACAGGAATCGGCCGAGTTGAGACGAATGACACATCAGGACACCTTGTGTCATTAGAACGCGGTTTTACATAACTTTTCAACTAGCGACAGTCAGTCTCGAGACGGGTTTTAAGAATGATTCGACATGTGTTTTACATGTACAACCTTTCTTGTATCTTTTATTTGAATAGGGGTGAACGTCGCTCTTAAGATTTTTTGTAAAATTGCGTTGGCTGAAATAGGGCTTATTCCCAGCGAAAACGTTTCGTATTCGTCTATCTCAGAAGCGAATATTGCCGAATACCAAATGCGACAGGCACGGGAGATATTTCATTGGGGCCATTCTACTTTGCATCTTTATGCCCCCGTATCGAGAGATCGGGGGCATATTGTTTTACTCATGTCCGTCTGTCTGTATGTCTGTCTATCCGTCTGTCCGTCCGTCTGTCTGTCCGTCCGTCCGTCCGTCCGTCCGTCCGTCTGTCCGAAAACTTAACCCGAAAACTTAACCTTTGCCTTTTCTCCAAAAGTATTTGACATACAAAGCTGTACACCAAAGTCAAGGTCATGTGATAAGGTCAGGGTCATGTGACAAGGTCAAGGTCATCTGTCAAGGTCAAACTTTAAAAAATGCTGTTCCTGGGGCATTCGTGTTTCTTTTCAATCTGTAAAACCATATCAATTCAAAGTTCTATTTGAAAATTAAATAAATGATAGCTAAATATTCAACCATAGATACCACTCCAATTGACGAGTATATATTGCCGTGGTCAAGGGGGGGAGGCCAGATCCGTCATGCACTTGTTTACAATTCGACAGGCGGGTTTAGTTGTTAAATTATTCGGAAAAGTCATTGCTTTTTTTACAGAAATCATAAAAATCTCAATCGATGAATAAAAACTGGTTCCATCCTTTCCAAAATACGTTTAGAATTGGTTAACTACAGTTTAAGAAAAAACTAGCTCCGAGAAGAAAAGTCTAATATCAGCCGCAATACTGTAATAAGATATCTATAGTGAGTGATTTTACAAGCACCCAAACTCTTGAATGTAAACAATGGGTTCTCGTGCAAAAAATAAACCGACAATTGTAAGGATTCTCAATTCTTATTGGGAGGAAAGTCGGGAGGAAAAAAACAGGGTAGTATACTTAAACTATTTGTTCATGAAATTATTACCTCCCTTTAAAAAAATAAACTTCTTAAATAAGATTCTTATTCGCTTTTGAAGTGGAAATTACGTTACAAAAATAATATTTATAAAGACTGTAAGTATGCAATTTACTATGAAGCAATTATTTTATATAAAAAGTTATACTTTAATTTCTAAACCATAAACAGAAATTATCTATGAATTATACTAATAAGGCACTAGACCTCCTTAAACCTATACTCGATTCCCAACCCAGGCAGAAATTTTCAGCTAGAAGTGAACTGGTAAGAAACCCAGAGGTAGCTTCGCGAGTATCGGTGCTTTACATTGGGCACAATAAAGAACCAAGGAGGTCTTTTCGTAGAAGAGCTAGGGGCGTATGAACCCGGATCTCCTCGTATCCGCTTCTTTCTCTCTCATGGTCCTTACCATATATGCCTAGAGCACGGAGGGACCTAAATCCTACAAACACACACATTAACCTATACGACCAGCACGATTAGCTCAGTTGGTAGAGCACCGGACTTTAAAACCATTGAAGTTCGACCGCGTGGGTTCGGTTCCGGGGCTGGTACACTAACAAAAACTACTTGTCTTTCGGATGAGACGTTAAACCGAGGCCCCGTGAGACGGCGCTTTACACCGAGCACGTTAATGAACCATGGCGGATCTCAGCAGTAGATTCGTCATGTATCCTTGCACTATCCCCCGTAACAACTAACCGTCTTCTGGGGGGGGGGGGGTCGCTCATATGGGCATATGCTACGGTAAAGTCGATAAATAAATGGAAATACACACTTTAACCTATACCTAATTATTTCTCATCCTGCAGTGTTATAAAATTGAATAAGGACATAAGTGTCAACCTCGGAAGTGGTTTTGGCTTCAGATATGATCAAAATGAATCTCTCAGGTTATGGTTCAAAATACTATTAATAAGTTAACAAATCATAACTTTAAACAATGAGTACAGTTCAGGACTGACTGATATTCATAGGTGTTTCTTTGGTTGGTACTCAAAGACCTTTTCATCCTCTGAGAAGAAACAAAGATAGATAAAAAAGTTAAAACAAATACAACAAATTTACTTGAAATAAGCTTAAACATGATAACAATTACTTTTGTAAAAACAAACACCATTGGATATAGGTTGAAGACAGTTTTAGATAGGATTAAATCGTTCTCTCCATTTATGTTTAATTAATAAATGTACCTATTTCAAGTGTGTAAAAGAAATTTTCACAGAGTAACAACTCATATTCTAACAAATATTTTTCTAACAGGATTTTCCCCATCTTTCCCTTTCTTTGAATTTGCATTGAAATTTCCGAACAACGGAAATTTTGTCAAGACAATCCCCCCTTTTTTTTAAATTATTTTTACATTCATAGTTTCTCTTTTCTAATTGAATTCAATATATAACTCTAGAATGCCATCAGGTTCGTTCACCATCAGTACTTTCAGTGCTTTGATTTGATGTGTAAACCAAGCTTTCACACTTTGGGCTCAAAGACTAGTTGTGGCATACTGAAAGCAACCAATCAGTGGCAAATGACATGGCTTGATTGATGCAGATCAAAGAAAATTAGGAATGTGGTATAAAACGTTGCGTAAGTAAGGGCGATCTTAATGACCCGTGCACGTGTGTGGGATAAGCGGCTACCGATTTATGACATTGACAATATTGATTGGCGCATCTGGTTATGGTCAGATCAAAGAGATTCGCCGTGTAGTATAGATCATTGGGTTAGGAATGACAATCTGTATGACACATGTTTGTGTGATGAGTGCCGATAATGTTTTTCATGTCACATAATGTAAACTCTCTGTTAGGGTTTTTGTACCTAACAGTATGTGTTCGAAAAGCCGTTTCATCCGATTATCTTGGATTTGCAATGTTCGCTTATTATCTAACAAGACCTTAATTTCTAAACATGTGTGTTTTCATTTTTATCAATTTGGATTTAATATTTAGATAGCTTTGGACGATTCTCAATATTCCTAGGTTAAAATGACTGGATTTATGTTGTTGAGACCATTAAGGATAAATACAAAACTTAAATCTATGTTTGGATGTTCTGAGACAGGATGAATACCGTTACCAAGATAAAAAAAAAAAAAAAAATCAGCATTGAAATTCAAACTAACATATTTCATTGCTGTATGGCCAAAAATGCCGTAAATACAGCTTTATTCGTGTCCCATTCCGATACTTTGGTTGCTCAACTACGAATCATTTGGATTCGTATGACTCTCCGGGTGGTTACATTTCGACCCAAATTATTCGTTTCAAAGACATTGTCACATGATGACAACTGCATAACCAGAAGAAGGGGTGATTTATCTACATTTTGACACCTTAATCACTTGGAATAAATCATTACAAATGTATAAAATTACTACTTGAAAATTGGATTTTTTGCTCTTTGTGTATGTAAAAAAGGTTGGAAACGCCAACCACTCATATTTTGATGACGTCATCACTACATGTGCCGAAGTCCCCTATTTGTGTCGTGATATTGAATTAAGAATAAAATTAAGTTTTAGACCTTGATAGTCTAATAGGTCTTGATAGGTTTTTAATTTCCGATGATAAGTCATAAATTGAAAAAAAAAAAAACAAAAAAAACACTGCCTCTTCATCCTTTAAATATATATACTTTTCAAAATTCAAAATTTCAATTATTTAGTTTCATATGCGATGTTTTTGAACAACAAAAACCAGATATCCAATTCATTGTGTTTCCAGTACGACCTCGAAATGTAAAGTTTTAATTTACAGTGATGAATGTACAACACATTGAAACAATCAAATTTTAGATAAAATTAAAGTTTGCGAAAAATACCAATAGCCTAATGCAATCCTGTTTTATCAAAATATGTACTTAAAACATTCTTGTTCTATAAAAGAAATATAAATATAGTTGGTAGTGATCCGGCTTGAACTCATGACTTCTAAGTTATGAGACAACGACCTTACTACCACACCTAAATTTCCATGTGTATGTTCAGTTGTGATACATTTAATGAGATCTAAACGTCGCGGGTTTAAGTCTATATTAAGAACATAATTTGCTACTATTGATAGGGGTCAAAAGGAATATGTAATGAGTGCCAGGTCATTGTAGATCAATAATACTACCCCCTCTTATCTGTATCTACTACAGATAAATGTAGAAAACTGAACATAGTTTTGTCTATCTTCATGCACCCAGTCATTGAAAGTTAGCATTGAAGTGGACAGAAGGATTTTAAAAGATGAAAAATTAAAGTTCTTCCAAAAAAAAAAAATTATCCAGGGTCCAAAGAATTCAGAAAAAGGCACTCGTCCTGCAGGACAAGTCACTTGAAAAAGTTACTTGTCCTGCTTTGAATGTCACTCGCCCTGTGATTGGCCAATGATCTTGTAAAAAACTTACCGGTACTTATATCTGAATATGTCATTTTAAAGTGCAGAGATATAAACAAAACTTGAGAAAAACCTTTGAATTCTCGATAATTTCCATGTTTTTGGGATCGATAAACATTTACGATGTTTGAGTGCCGGGTTTTATCATGCCAATACCGGAAGTTTATTTTTAGATATCAAAGTAACATGACTGTCTATAGATATCTATCTATATAGACTGCCTAACTCCCCTTTAGGGTATTACTGGCAGGTGCACAGGTACTGTCTACAGTTCAAGTTCTTGCTAACTTCTATCACCGTTTGATTTGTTTGGAGCGCCTTTTCTGTCTTTTATCCGTATTTACGCAGACACAATGCATTGTTATTTAGTGCCATTAATTCTTCACTCGTCCGGGCAGACGACTGACTTAGAATTTCTACTTGTCCTCTATGATTTTTTACTCGTAAATACGAGCGGAGGATTGGATTCTTTGGACCCTGTTATCATTATTTTGACAGTTCTTTTTGTAATAATGATTATCCACGTTCATTCTAAATAAAACAAAGTCTTTCTATTTGATTATTATTTATGGAATATTAGCCTAGTCAGCTCTGGGCCTCTTACAGTTATAATAATGTGTTAAGCTTTCAATCTGTTGTTAGTTCAAATACCAACTTAGGCTCTTTCATGGGACACTCAACTACTTAAGTCATTTGGACAAGGGTTAATGGCTTGAGAAAGTGAAATGTTGGTTTATGCCAAAGTGCATTTATGGGGAAATAGGCATTTACTCCACTTGTCCATGGACAAGTAAAACATGATTTTTTACTTGTCCATTATCAACATGAACTTGTCCGCAAAATAAGGGATTAGATTAGTAAGAGAAATTATTGTTTTTAGAGAAGAAATTGTTGGAACCCAGCATTTTCTTTGAAAACAATATTTTCTATCTTTTGATACAAACATGTGACTAATAAATCTCTTACCTCTATCAAGTACCATTCCAAGACTTTTCCTTGATTTATTTTTGACGGGGCATGGGAATCCCACACTCCCGCCAAAATGGAAGGAGCTGCCCTGGCTCTGTCTGATGAAAAGTTTTGGTTGCACTGGTGTGAGAAACTACAGAAATACATGGGTAGGTGTATCAGTCTCCAGAGGCTCCAGTCCAACTGAAAAGAAGAACAGTTGAAAGTGAATCCAAATCCCATAAAACCAACTAGCAATGTTTAATAAGGCCTATGTAAAGGGAGGAAAGTGATATCATTTATAAAAGGACTTTATAATTGAATTATCTCCCCTGTCACTGACAGAGATCTTTGGGCCAAATTCTTTCTGGCCCCGGCAGGGCCTATTGTTCTTGTTTTTTAAGCCTGAAACCAGCTGAAATATTGGGAACAGGGCTCCTGTTTGGTCCTTAAACAAGAGTTTTGACCCTCAATAATTCCATTTTGACCCTCAAAAATTTCCTGCAGGGGATTAATTTTGCCTTCTGAATTTATAGCAATGCAACTTTTGCAGCATTAAGATTATATAAATCATTTGTCTTCTTCATATTATCATAAGGGATCTACATAATTTTATGAGTCAACATAAACAATAAAGTTTCTTAGGACACTTTATTGATTGTTGATTCATTTATGTAGATCATCTTGAACTGTTAAACTGATAAATACTAGTTTTGACCCCTTTTGTGGAAAATGGGTCAATGACTCCTGAGATTGAAAAGCTAGCACAAGGCCTGGGGAAAATCCATCAGAGAACTTCACCTAGTCCAATCCTGTTTAAGGGACAAATGCCAAAAAAATTATCTCATTCAGTTGAAACTTTCACAGCATGATTGTAAGGAATCTGGATTGTCAAATTTGATACATATAATTGAGAAGGTCTGTCTGAAGACACAGGAAAAAGAGCCTTATGGAATCTTACTTTATGCAATCTTGTTAATGCGATTAAATCAACAAATATTATCTAAATCTCTTGAAACTTTCACAGGATGCAGTTAGGGTCCAAAGGATTATTGCTCTTGAAAATGGGGATAACTGTTGACATGTCAGAAAACATTTCAAAAGGGGCATTATGGAATTTCACTAAGGGCAATCTTGTTTACGTGATTAAGTCCATAAAAATTATCAGATTTTATTGAAACTTTCACATTATTATTGTAGGGTCATAAGTAGTGATGGGCTGATTAATCGATACAATCGATAATCAGTTGGTTTGGGCTTCTTTTTTCATTATCTATATTAAGGTAGACCCCCCCTAATGAAAACTAAAATCATCGGCCGATGTCGGCACTCGTCGGGTTTCCGGTGATTAACGATATCGCAACTCGGCGATTTCCAATCTGTATCGGATTTGCGTCTAAATAATCTTTATTTCTGAATATTTCCTCAAATTTACTTTCTATTCATCATTGAATGTGAAATAATGAATGATAATGTATTAATAAGTATTTTTAAATGCAAAAGTAAAAAATATCGGTCGAATTTCTACTTTCGATTTCAACGACAACAACAACGTCATGGGTTTTCGTGACAGGAAAAGTAGGTTTACGAAGAAGTCAAATAGAATCACAGTTAAATCAGATGGATCTTGGTTGAAATTCGACATGAATAGTTTATATGTGATGAAAGATGTGAGATAGGAATCATTAGCTGTCCCAAAAAGTGAAAAATGGACACCATTTTGTTGAACTGGACGTTTTGATCAGTTGATGTCTAGCCTGTTTCGATTGCAAAAGTGACAGCCTCTTCATACCCACCATTTAGGGATTCAGTGCTACACTAAGAGAAGGCTTACAGATTATCTGCTAATCTACATAAAGACATACTTTGCAGGTAACTGCTTTTTTTCTGTAATGGATTTCAACCCTTCAGCTGACCTACTTTTAAATTGATGATAGGGAAAAAATAGCCTGAGCCCATGTTGGCAATAACAAGAGGAAGTGATCATTTAGTAGTAATAAAAGATTTAAGACTTTTCAATGTCATATTTGTTAGACAGTGATGACAAGTCGTTGATATGAAGTGATCAACAGAGGGTAGACTCATGACCAGGTGCCCGGCTAGTTCAGTTGTTAAGAGTGCCAAGCAAGTATTCCGGGGGGTCGTGGGTTTGAGTAACATGTTGGTCACATCTTTTCAGCCCTTAATTTAATTGAAATATTGTAGTCTCAAATCCGAGATGTGTTCAATATTTAGCCTGGGGGCATCAGATGACCTGGCTGATCACAGGCTATAAGTAGGCCATGCAATACCGATATACAAAATTAAAATAGGTGTTGACTAGCCTGTCAATTTCAAGTTCACGAGTGTACCACTAGTCAATAATAAAAAAAGCAGCTGATGAATTTCATCACCATAGGATTCAGACAAACCAATATATGAGTGTTTTTATAGGTTGATTGCTGAATAAGCAATCAATAAAGTTTAACTTGAACTTACCATTGGCTTAGAGCTTAACTAAGACACAATGTAGAACAAGAGATGTTTAAAACATTTATGCCCCCATTAAAGCAAGTCAATAGCCTATTCTTTGTCAATAAACAAAGGGCAATAATTCACAAAATATAATGAGTAGAGTTATTGTTCTTGGCACTGCACTTCTCCTCATTTTTGAGATCTATCCACCTGTGAAGTTTAATGATTCTCAATTGCATACTATTGAGATATGCTCGGGACAAAAAAAAAAACGGTCTATGAACGGACGGACTGACCAACAATCTGACAAGTGCAAAGCAATATACCCCCTCTTCTTCGAAAGGGGGGGGGGGGGATAAATATGCTTTGAGATTATCATTAAATCAAGGTCAGCTGATAAGTTCATCTTTCAAGGTCTATCCTCCTCAATCTTTTACACCCCCCACCCCCCTTAAGAGAAAAAGTACTTAGGTCTAATAATTCAAGTGAGTTCCTGAATTCCACAATCTTTTGGATAGTTGTGTAACATGATGTTTTAAATGTGAGTTTCTTCTGTCTTTCAGATATTTGTTGTGATGGGATGTGAACCTCCCTAGTTATCTGTGTTACTTTACCAGCCAGTAATGCATTCTATTGACACAACTGTTGAAACATCTGGATCTGCATGCAGAAGATTTAACAGTAAGCTTAACATTGTAAGAACTTGAATAATATTTTTGTGTGAAAAAATAATTCTTCTTGAAATTTTAGCACTCAACGTTCTCATTCATTTTTCTTTAGAAATTGTCAACTGCTTAACCTCTCCTGGATCCAATCTGTTTTCAAATGTTTATTTTGAGGAGTTGAGGATCACAAAAACAAGGATGAATTCTAACTTATTGGTAAAATAGACACTTTGAAACTACATTGAATTTGAGCAATTCAAGAGTTTTTTTGTTTCTTTTAATCCATCTAGGTATAAAAACAAAACCATTATTTACTTTTTGTATGACGATACTTATTTTTATGATGCTGCCTCATTCATGCCTCATTCAGAATAACAATGTTTAGTTTTCACACACGTATGTAAAAAAAATCCTCATCTGTTTTAGTTTTCATACACCCATGTAAAAAATCTCCATCTTTGAATAATTCTTGTTTTTGGTCTTTGATAACAATATTGTCAGTGTGCTCTTTTGTGTTACATATCTAAAATATGAATCTAAATACAATGTACTTGTAATTTTGAAAAGACTTATATCCATTGTATACTTTTGTAGAAACAATTACAATAAATATCAAAGATTATGATAGTTTTATTGATAAATTATTTCGTTGCTTATAATAAAAGTGGGAGAAAAATCTATCTGTCCAAATTTTCACTTTGAAGCAAAATGTCTTCTTCAAAACTGTTTAAACTAAAGTGCCATATTTGCTGGGATTTAATTTTTATCAATTGTGGAAGCCAATGGTTTCTAGATAAAGTCTATCACTTGACATTTAAAAACCTGCAGCTTCTTAAGTGTTTCATAATCAATCACTTTTTTTTTAATTTATTTTTAATTTGTCTGTATTTTCAGTTCTATATCACATCAAACCATACCCAAAACAGAGTTACAAAATCTGGAGTCTGGGTGACTTCAAAAACAGAAAGTTAAACAGACCTAATTAAAGCAAGGATTAAATGAGTTCTTCTGTGTGGCCCAGGATGGATGTTTCTTCAAGTGGTGAAACCAATTCAGTGAAAATGTGTAGAATCAAACCTTCAGGCACTCATGTACACTGTTCAGTATAATCAGTAGTAGATTTTTATGGTGCCAATGAAGTCCTTCTCTTGGGTTATGAAATAATGACTTTTGGATACAACAATGCATTTTCTTTTATCCCTGGAGTAATATAGTATTATATCCTGAGTTCACTAATTATCTGAAACCTGACTGTACTGATATATAGTGGGTACATATTTTCATGGTTTTGTAATAAAGACATATAATAATTAAATGTTTTGGAGACAGTAAAACCAATTTAGATTTCTTAAGTTTTTTTAGAGGACTAAATGGCAGTTTATTAGATCTGTCATTTTTTAGCTCGGCTGTTTTGTCGGAGAAAACCCTAGGTATTGCTATAGCCTCCGTGTTGTTGTCGTCGTTGTTGTCGTTGTCATCGTGCGAAAACTGACATTTTGTTATATCTATGGTTCTACTAAAGGCATTCAAATTATGCCCCTTTTTCGACTTAGATTTTTTCCCACCATCCAGCACTCGACAGCCGAGCGTAGGCACCTGTAGGCGGTGCTCTTGTTCTTCCCTTGCATTAATAGATCTGGGTAATATTGCTTACTGGTATCTGTCTGTCTATCTGTTTGTCCATCTACCTGTGAAAAATGAAGCTGAAAACTGAACATTCTCCCTTAACTTCAACATTATTCAGCTGATAATGCATTTACCTAGCATGAAGGCTCCTCTCTTCAATCCACACTTTAAAAGTTCAAGGTCATCTGACAGGGTCAATGACAATAATCAAGACCAAACTTCTCAAGAATTGCTATTTTTGGGGACATTAGTGTTTTTATACACATCTTGATAGATCTGCTGAAATTAAACAAAATGGTGAATTACTGTTGTCACTCTGTCAGTATAGGTGCAGATAGCTTGACAAATTTATCCTTGGCCATATCTATAATTGAAAGGCATTTGCTTGAAACTTGGCATGTTTATGGTCAATATGACTGAAAAAAAAATGTTAAAAGTGGTGTTATAGCCTATTTAAGGAAATAAACTTCAATATATAACGTGTAAAACCAATTGTCGGTTATTGTGATCACCTTGTTGTTGTCAGTATAGATATAGGTGGATGTAGACCTATGGACATAGTTGTATTATTATAGGTGAAATTTGGCCATTTCTGTTAGTATTGAAGATATTTTCTATTAACTTGGCAGGTATAATAGTATCTTCACTATCTTGAGTAATCCATAATATCAAGAGGGATAACTTTTTTACAGATTTATGTCCCCTTTTGCAACAGAGTAAGACATCTACTTGAGTATTGAATTATTCCCCTTGTTTTCTTCTATACATTAAAATTTGTTGGTTAGCACATATCAAACTCTTGTTTAGAAATACTATTTGTTCTTATTTTTTTAAAGAGAAGTTTTTGTCATGAATTTTGATCTATCACAAAATAAAATATTCTCAAGAATTAAGTAAATTTATCATCTGGTAAAAATGTAGAGTTATTGCCCCTGATTGTAAATCTTTTATCAAACAATTGTTTAAAATTTAAGAAGCAAGTCATAATTGTCTCATTTCATTTTGTTTTATGAACCCAAAACATAGACTTGACAAAAACAGTTTTACTCTGTAAAATATTTTTGGTTCGGTTCTTGTCTGTAATATTATATTTTAGATTGAATAAGACATTTGGCAGAATATGGCAGAAAAGACAAAAAAAAAGTCTAAAATGGCACTGAAAACCTCAGATTTATTGTTTAAATGTAGACATAGTAAAGTTAATATCAATTTAACAAATAAGAAACAACTTTGATGATTTGGGAGAATTATAACCTTGATGATTTGTCTTATGTTGAAATATAGATTATTAAAGAGGCAACTGTGAAACTTGGGGTATACAACTTCAAATAAAAATATCTTAAGTTCTGTACGGTAAAACGTCTTAGGTTTTCTATATTGTGTTGCTTAGGCAGTGTAGAAAAAAGTGATATATAACTCATGTATGCCCCATTACTAAAAGTTGGTCATTTTTATGAGATTTCTGGTGAAAATGTACGGAAATCAGTAAAAAAGGCGGAAAATTACTGTAGGACAGGTCATAATTTTTGTTATATTTTTTTCAATGAGCAATTTTATTTTTATTTTGTGGATATTTTTTGAGAAAGCAGTGAACTCTGATTATTTTGATACCAGATTTATAGAAAATGGACTATTACTTTTGAAAATCTTGCTGATTTTATGAATGAAGTGGTGCTTTTATTTTAGACGTCTTGTCCGAAGGGGGGTAGTTTCACTAAAATTTATATAAAATCATTATATAACGGTAAAAAGTTTTAATATTTCACATAGAAGACCCTAAGAGGATGTTATATGAGATAGTAATAGTTTACAATTGATTTGCAGAAGTGCCCATTAGGGGTGGTCTACCTTAAAAAAAAACAAAGATAAGAAGTTATAAAACATATCTTGTTATGCAATATTAAAGTTTCATTGAAAATTGCACTGATTTCTAATAAAACAATTGTAGTATCGATCATTAGTTGATTGTGCTCATTTGACTTAAAACAGCTAATCTATGATAATTTGAAACTGATCGCCCACCACAAGTCCTAAGGATTATTGCTTTTGAAAAAGGAGACAATCCATCAGAAAACAGGAGAAAAATTGGTTATGTCATATTTTACAGGATTCCACTGTTAGGTGCTGCAGTTGATGTGATATGACTGTAAGATTGTTAAAAGTAGATAGTGGAAATTTAGCCCATTCAAACAAATAAAATAACATTTGCTGCAAAAATTCATGTACATAATTATGGTTTTCATATAAACATATAAAGATGCGCAACATGGTGTCCCACAAAGTCAGGTCGTATTGAAACCTTAATTTATTCATAGGTTGATAGTTTAGACTGAATAGATTTATCAACTTAATGCTGTAACCTTATAAACAACTCTGCTGGAAGTTTATGATGTCATGTCGATTCTTTATTCTTTACCAGAGGTGCAAAAAGAGGATTAAACTCAAGAATAAAATCTTTATTTGTCTATGAAACCCTATATTGTGGGTACTCATTTGAATTGTCTCGTCGAGACAATTCTAATGAGTACCCACAACAAAGGGTTTGAGCAAGGACTAGTGAAATATTTTAAATTGAAATACCAAATACGCTCTCCATCTGTAGCTCTGTTAGACCGGCCTTCCACTAGGGCGCGGACAAGACGCGGAACACAATTTTTTCAAATCCGCAACGGCTCCGCATGCTCTTTAAAGGTTCCTTTCATGCTACCATCAACTAGGGCCATGAGCACAATGCTGAAGAAGCCTTTGTAGTTGTAGTACAGACTCCCACTGTTGGCAGGCTTTCTGATTGCTATATGCTTCCCGTCCAATGCGCCTAAGGCATGTGGAATATTCCATCTTCTCTCAAACTGCTGTGGGATCTCAAGCCAGCCTTCAGGTGTAAGAGGACAACCTAGAACCTCCTCTTTGTAATCGTCAGATAAGGCTCCACACACCTCTGGGATGAAATAATAGATGGTTTCTGATTCCATTCTGAAGTCATATTTGCTATGGAGGTGTATGTATCGCCAGTGGGAATGTATCTAAGAGTCATGGTTAGTTTGAGACCTGCTGGAAGAGCACCTCTAAACCTTGTATTCTGCCTCTGGATTCTTGATGTCACAGGCTGAAGGATCTCGTCAAATATGTTTGGTGTAATTCGCAGGTACCTCTTAAAGGATCCGACATCTTCATCTCTAAGTTCTTGCATCAGTGTCTCAAACTGACCATATTGATTCAATGAAGCCTTCGTTCTATAGTCAACCATGGCCTCACCCACCATCTGTGACGTTGCCCTCTCCTTTTGAGGGCCAGGATCAATGCTAACTGTGCATCTCTCTCAGCTTCGATTCGCAGCAAAATAGCAAAATGAAGTGGTATGACGTCCATGACTGCTAGAAAGCATATGAGTAAATCGCAAATTCGGCGCCGAATTTATATTCTCGCAGTATTTCCACATACTGTCTGCACATTGTCAGCTTATATCAATTATTGTCCAGAACACATCTTGATTGTCTAAGAACATTCCTGTACCGTTCCTTACATAATCCGCGTTGTCCTGATACTACCTGCAGTGTCCGTACGCCGTCTGGAGGCTTTCCTGATCGATTCCTAGGACACTCCCAGGAATGTCCGCAGACAATATGCAGACAAAACATGGAGGTTTGCAGTATATTACGAATGAGAAAATTTTCCGCGTTGGACGGGAATGTGTGCAGAAATGCCATAATTTGATACCGCACGACTTCTGCATCTTGTCCACGCTCTAGTGGAAGCCAGGTCATAATGTGTAACAGCATTCAGGCTGATCTAATTTATAAAAATTGTTCCAGATAGAGGGGATATTTTGGTTTTCAACTTTAATTTTTTCATCACTCCATACTAAAACCATATGTTGTTGGTACTCATTTGAAATGCTTTGTAGAGTCTAGTTGCATAAAGTGATTATGGGGATATTTTTTGATCACTCAGTGTGAATTGTCTGTCTGTTGTCAATTCGTCCGTTCTTTAATTATTTCCTCCTTAACTACTGGACTAGTTGAGCTGAAACTTTGCAGGGAAGCTCTACCAAAGTTGTTAAACAATTTAACTCCACCAAAAACTCTTGTTGCTATAGAAATGGAAAAGCTGATAAATCAAGAAAATCCTTGAAAAAAATCTCCCCTAAAACCATTCGACCAATCAAGCTGAAACTTTGTAGGGATGCATTTTCATTGGATAAAGCATTTATTAAGTTGTTAAAGAAAAAATTAACTTCAATCAAAAACTTAGGGGTTGCCATATTAAAATAATGCAAAGTATGAAAATGAATAAAAATCTTACTGAAAATGAATAAAAATCTTACTGAAAATGAATAAAAATCTAAATCTAAACCACCTAGCCAATTAAGCTGAAACTTTGTAGGATGACCATCTTGTTCCTTGGGTAAACATGGTGAAACTAAATTTATCAAAAGATTTGAATTTCATCATTTCCTGTTTGATTTGATTACCCAGGTCAGCGATACAGGACCATCATGGTCCTCTTGTTTTGCTTGATATTTTAGTTGAATTCAGAAGGAGAATGAGAATGTATTGCATATCAAATATCACCACAGTATGATATCATCAGGGTATGACCTATATATGGTGTTAGATTTCTGTCTTCACTTTATTCATGATACTTTATAGGCCACCAGAGTTACAGATAAGAGGAGGGGGAGGTAATGCCAGTCTAAAATCTTTATAACTCATTGAAATCCTATTTTGTGGGTTTTCAATTGAATAGTCTTGATGAGAGGATTCAATTGAGTACCCACAACATAGGATTTGAGCAAGCATAGGTTAAACAATCCAATTTGAAATTCTAAATTCCCCCCTTCCTCTTTATGTAGGTGTGGGCCACCAAATCCCCAACCCCTGTCATTTTGAGAAAGGTAAAAATCTTATATTTGAATAAAATGCTGGGAGTAATTGATGTATTTATTGTGAGTCAGTATCTATTTTGAAAATTTTAAAATTTTGTTAAAACCTTTGTGGCTTAAAGAGGAAAATCAGGTGGTATGATGACACATCTATAGACTTTGCTCAGACTGCATTTATATGCAGTGGTTGAATATCAGGAGTTTGGAGGTTTTGGTTACCAATCTGCAATTATATCAATACTGAATGAAATGTGTATTTTGTCTTTTGAAAAATGGTATGCAAAATATAATGCAAATAAAACATTCTTATAAATGTTTTACAATTTCTTTCCCAAAATGATTACACTTGGAGCTTGATTATGGGAGGAAGGTGTGTGTGTGTGTGGGGGGGGGGGGGGTTGATTCGTATTCTAAAATCTTAATTATAGAACATACCAATACATGAATTATTCAAACAGACATCATTAAAAAAAATTTCAATGTCCCATTTAATACACAATACATTATTTGGCACATTGTAACCACCAAAACCTTTTTGAAATTATATATCGCAAAAAAAATACATTGCTTAGAACACTACATCTCTTGCCCTCGTTATTTTCTGCCCACACTAATGAACACCTACACAACTGTAATTAAGTCTTCAAATGTCGTCACCGCAGTCATAGTGCAGTTGGTAGCGCGTCAGACTGTCAATCTGTTCAATCCACAACGGCAGCACTCATCCTTTCGGACTAAATCTACCACCAATGGGTTGATAATCTTAGACCTATATGAGGTAGTAGCTTACTGGTGTGAGAAATACCAGGAATCTAATGTTAGGTGCTCCAGCCAATGGGATAAGACTTAAATAATGTTAAAAGCGGTGTAAAACCCCATTCAAACAAAACAAAATTCAAATGTCGTCTGCATCATCTTTGATTAAAGAAAAGTCTGAAATGTTGTCATCTATTCAGGAGTTAATCCAAAGCTGTGAGTGCAATAGATGTGTTACTAACTATATATATGACAGACATGTAAAACATTATTCCATTAAATCCTTGGATTAATAAATTATTGAAGTGAAATTTTGTGCATGCTGAGTTTGAAAAGATTACACCAAACTGAAAAGAAATTTATGTTTTCTATACTCTATACCATCATTCAGGCCCCATCTGTCAACCCTTCCCACCATTGACAAAAATTGATTTTCAAAATGGGCAAAAAGTACTGTCATTTCACTTTTTTCTTAGCGGCTTTCTAAGCATTGATCTTGCAAAAGATTTCTTGTTATGAATTATTGCTTAATGTGGTGTGAGAAATGCCAGGAATTCATTGTTAGGTGCTCTAGCCGCCGCAATATGACTGAAATAATGTTGAGAGCGGCATAACACCCCATTCAAACAAACAAATTAAACTAAAAAAATAACATCTTATATCATTTTACAGGGTTTTTGGAAAGTTTTCCTATTTGTTAATTATCAAATTCTCATTTTGAATTGTATTTGAAAATGGTGGAAGTGTTGCAAATGTAATATTAAGGCCCAGATACATGTATAAATGAAAACTCCAAGTTAATAATTCAATAATTAGTTCTAAAATTACACTGTGGGTACTTACCGGCTTAGTTTAAGCACAAATTACTTTCAACAAGTTCTGACCAATTGTCAGCAAAAAGTATCTAGTTGGTATCTTGAATGAGAAGTGTTGATTTTCCTTATAAAAAGATAGTTTTTATAGGGTGAAATTTTGATATTTTAATTTAGAAAGACGTTTTAAAGATTCTGTTTAGTTAACAATTTCTCTAAGGTTGATGAAATTATGCCATAAATAGTGAATTTTATGGATGATTTATCGTGCTAAATAATTCAAATTTTTCTATCGTTTAAAACCACAAAACCTTTTTTGCAAGTGACATTTTAAGTGAAATTTAAAAGGATTTTGAATAAATGCGTGTGCAACACATCAGTGTAATAATAAACTAATTTGTATATTTAATGCTATTTAGATTCATCTTTAAAATGATAGGTATATATTTAATTTTTTGGTGGTAAATGACATGTTATGAAATAATTTGCACGCTTAACTTACTGTGGAATGTTTAGATGTTTCTTCTTGTGAAATGGATAAACATGGTTATAACTGATTTCTCATTGTGAAATTTAAAGACGAAAATCAAAATCTTATTAACTGTAGGAATTGGAATACACAATGTTACATGTACCAAAGCCAAAAAAAAATGTATGGCTAGTCCTGATGAAAAAGAAATTGGAAATTATCTAAAGTGATTGAACAAATAATGAAAAAAGATGACACTAAAAGAACTGCCTTCGGGGTGACAAAAATTTGCAAACATTTAAAAATGGTACCAGGCTTTGCATGTAAGGTTACATGCAAAGCAGGGTACCATTTATTAAATGTTTCACACAAGTTTTCATATTTAGGACTCTAGGCAGAATCACGCAAATTGCAAAGTAGGACTTTATTTCATTTCGTTTCTTATATGTTTTGGAAATGCTTTCATCTTGAATGGACATATAAAATACAATGATTCAGTGGAAGAAATTCCATGCTGTCATTGAACCAATGTGCATTTCTGAAATTTGAAAAAGGTTAAACAATACACCAGTCTTTGGCTTTCATCTAAGTGAACTTAAGACCTGGAGACAATCTATGAAATAACATAAATATGGCTGGGAAAGCCCAAAGTCGTGTGGTACAAAACAAAATGGAGGTTATTACAGAAAGTATCGAGGAGGAAAGTACATCATGTTCAAAGAAAAACGTGAGTAAGAAACAAGTAATCATATCATACAAAAGTTACGAGAGTGAAGATATATCTAACAAAGCTGTTGGAGAGAGTAGGACCGAAATCTTGACTAACAAAAATAAAAATGTTGGAAAATACAATGATGATAATAATCAATTTGATGCTAATAATGTAAGTAACGATTATAGAACAAATTCTGATACCAGCACTAGGATAATAACCAACAGAAAACATATTAATGATGATGATAATCATCAGTATGATGACGCTGATGATAGTGATAATTACACCAGTAGTACTGGTACTAGCAGAACCAGCAATAGCTCAGATGATGATGATATTGATGATGATGATGATGATGATGACACTAGTTTGGATGAACTGAATACCAGTCAAACAAGTAGCCTTGAACTCAAGTTTGAAAAACAGGTGGACTTGTTTGCAGAACATGGTCATGAGACATTTGATCCCAATGAAGGTTACACTTCTATTATGTCTGAATATTTTGAAGGTGAGATTAAAAATGGCATGCTCAATGGACCCATGTCACCTGTGTCTAAATATCCGCAGAATGATGTATTCCAAAACTTTGGTGTTTACCAGCCATTGTCACCAGTGTCTGATAACAGAGTGTGTTTTCTAGAGGTGAAGCCAGCTGTAATTGAGGCAACAAACTTGATTGGTGTGACAGATCATAGCCAACCAATGTCACCGGATTCAGATAACCGTGTGTCTGTACTTGAAGTAAAACAGGCAATTATTGAGACATCCAACACTGTTGGTACAAATGAGCCCCTATCTTGTGAAGTTACAGATCCTGGACCAGAAATTAAGAAAGCAATGCTGTTAGAAACTGATATTGACTCTATAGCAAAGATTGATTACAATGATACTTGTGACTTAGACTATAAGGTTATTGGTGGTTACCATGAAGTATCTAAAGTATCTTCAAGTGAATCTAAAGATGATGTTGAAAATTCAAATAAAACTAAGGTGTCTAAACATGAGTCTCAATACTCAAAAGCTGAAAGTTATAAACCTGCTGCAAAAGATAAAGCCAAACTGGGAAAGAAGAACATAAAAAGTAGGGGATTGAAAACTGTAGATGAAGATGTTGAGAAAATGAATAAAAAGAATTCTGCTATTGTTGAGGCACAAGATGGCAAAATAATAGCTGGTGAATTTAACAAAACTCAAACAACTTCTCCTAATAGCCAGACAACAGGAATTTCAGATAAAACACAGATGGTTACTGCCCAGAGTAACAAAAACATGTCAGGACTGTCAATAGATCATTACAAAATTACAGAGAAAACAGAAACAACTTCAACACAAGTGACCAAGAAAACTGAGTCACAGACCATCCTTCAAGGATCAGACAAGATAAATAAACAACTTATAAAGGACAGAATGGCCGTTGTTCCTGTCCCCAGCAAAAACGACACAGACACCATAAAAATGAACTCAATAGTTGCTGATTCTGTCTCCAGCAAGTCAAATACCAAATCTGAAACTGTTGTTGTTGGTACTGATGTTACAATGAGGGAGACTAGAGGCAGAGATATGTCTAAAGTGAGGCGGGAATTAAAGCTTGACATTCCTAATAACCACAACAATAATAAAACAGCTCTACTTGATCAGTTATTACTGAGGTAAGAATAATTGTAGTGTGTTACTAGTAATGTCATATATGATAGGACTTTAATAAAACAAAAAATAACATTTCTATATACATCTTATCAATATGCTTTAATCCATGATTATTGCCCTGGCAGGGCAGAGCCTAAATAACAGGTTGTTGCACTTAAGGTTTAGGTAAATCAGCATTTATTTACAATTACTTATTTCTATAGATATAGCTCCGCAAGCAAGAGTGAGGTTAGAGAAACAGTTATATCCCATCATTTTCAATGTAGAATGGATCTTAGATCACTCACTTGAAATTGCTGATTTATTGTCCACATAAATAACTTGAGACCTTAAATTGTAGTTGGTTACCAAACCCTCATACTTTCAGCTTGAAATCAAACGATGAAATGTGTTAACTTTCTCTATACACGTAAATCCTTTTGTTTTTTTTGGGTATACCATTATTTGCAAGCATTGACGATAATTGCTGACTTAACTTTTGAAAGAACAAAAAAATATTGAAACGTAAACTCGCCAAATTACGTCATGGCTAAGCCACGCCCTGGCAGTTGAATAATAACTCAGATTAACATAGATACAGAGGCTTGCATTCACCTATTAGAATTGGAAGTATTTGTGCCCACACATCGATAGATAAGAGGCATTAACTTTGTTTTACCAATGTCTGTCTTTTACACTGTCTGACTGTCCACTCAAACTCAACCTGTGAACTGAAAAATGTTCTGTAACTTCAACTCTTTTTGAGTAAAGGAAACATGCATCTTTTCTGATATTATGCTTATCAGGTAATGAATAAGCAAGTGTTTTAAAACTACCTGAAAGTCTCATCCTTTATAACTGAAAATAACTTTCAGGACTTTCGGTTCTTTGAATCAAATAAATGCTTAGAACTATTATCTCCTTTCCCAAAAAGTCTTATATTTTGATCTTAGGATAAATAGAAATATAAATGTTTATCTATTTCTGTGAACACAACCCTTATTTTTAATGCCTCTCAAGTGAAGACAGGAAAACATTGTGGAAAATGAAGAAATTGCTTTTAGTAACAAGCAATTGCCTTTTTCTTACCCCCAAAACACTCAAAATATAAATTTTCATCAACTTTGTATTGTCCTCTGCAACTTCATTCAATTAAGACCAGTTTAATTTTTTCCATTTAATGCATTAATGAAGTGTCATCCTGAACCACTTAATGAATGAATACCATTTAAATGCTGGTGACTTTCAGGACTTAAAGTCCTTTGATTAGAATAATCACTTAGAATTATTATTTCCATTCTCCAAAATTAAGCACAGTCTATTTTCATTATAAGGTAATGGCCAAGCAAGAGGTAATTCATTCCCCTATTCAAACCCACTTTTTGAATTTAAGCTCCTTTAGAAAAGATAGTAGGGAAAAAATCATATAAAAAGAAGAAATTGTTTGTAACAAACCATTTTGTCATTGACTACTGGGGTGTGGAATTATGGATATTCAGCACTTGTTCCTGGACAAGTTATTACTAAAAGATAATTTTCTTCTTGTCCAGGATCTAAATGAACTTGTTAGCAAAGAAGAGAATTGATAGATTTTGAGAAAGCATTGTTGCATTGGTGAAGAAAATGTTGCAACCTAGTATTTTCTTCATTGAAAGCAATGTTGTCTACACCATGATACAAATATTAAGGTAATTAATTCCCTACTTCTATAGTTTAAACCTGGTTTAAATCTTTTTATTTTACATCGGTTGGGAAACAAGTTCTAAAAACTTAGATTAATCCCTCTTGATTCTGCTTCCTGGAAAATTCACAAGTACTTGCGTTGAATGTGTGGGCCAATGAAAGAACCAAGTTTTATAGCTGCTTCTGGGAATCAAACTTAGCACCTTTGGGTCAAGAGGCGGAATCTCTGCCTCTTGACCACAGACACCACACCACACCACACCACACCTACTTCTATAAGGTACCGTTTCAATATTTGCTCTTGTATTTACTGGTCAGCTGTCTGCTTACAAGTAGCCTAAAAAAAATTGGAATTACACTGGTCTACACCCTGGTCTACTGTGTTTTCAACCCCATAGACAAAAATGGTTTACAACATATAATTGTTGTATGTTACTTCTTTCTAATTGGATGGTAGTACATTAGACTCTAAATCTAAAATCATGGTATGTCATGGGTTCAATCCCCTGCAGTGGCACATTATTTTTTTGATACTGGTCTCCCACCAATGGGTGAATAATCATAACCTTATTGGAACAGCAGCTGGAGGCTAGGACAGGATCTAGTGGTAATACTGGTGTGAAAAATACCAGGAATACAATGATAGGTGCTTCAGTTGTCATGATATGAGCCTGTGCGTGATATTTCTAACAATTTGAAAGAGTTGCAAACATTGTGCATCCTAGACAGTTCCACAGTGCGATATGAGGATTGGTTGTCGGTCTGAACACCTGATCTATCTGTAAAGTGCAAAGCGAGACTCTGGCCAGACTGTGCAGATGCACAGACTGGTCAGAATCTTTGCTTGGTGCACATTTCAAGTTGTTGGAAAGGTCATGCACATGCTTATATCTCTGAAAGGTTCTTAAACGATGTTTTAAACAGTATTCAAACAAACAAATTTTTGAGATTTAGACGAGTCTTAAGTTTTGTCTTTATGGTAATGCGTTAACTAAGTGATAATGAAGTGTCATCCTAAACCACTTAATGACGGACTGTATATAGGAAATAGCTGTATTGTAGTGGGACATTCTTTTGGATATATCACTTGGTGTGGAACATAACTGATTGTGTTATTTTATCAAAATTCATCATTTATGGAAGAAAATATGAATATCATAATTAATTTTGAAATCAAATTTAAAATTACTTCTAACAATTCAAGGGGAAAAAGTGTATAACATAAGTTCTGAAACTGTATTAGGCAATTTATAACAATTTTAGGCAGTTCTTATTTTAGATTCATAGATTTTCTTAACCAACTCTCATTATGAAGATATCATATTTGGTATAATGTGTGATATTTTCAAAAAGTTGATAATAAAATTAAATAATAATAATGATAATAAAAAAAGAATTTTGAAAACTTTAAAACCACTCATACATAACTCTTTCAATGAGAAAAATATCAGGCTTAAAATTGGTTAAAAAAAAAAGAAAATCATACAAACAATAATAATAATAAATGATAATAAAATTTATGATGAAAGTTTATGCTTTTTGGCTCTGAAAAAAGTAAAGAGCTGATATGCCATGCTACAACTATTTAGCTGTTATGTATAGCTTAGGAGATATGCAAATAGCAGGCACTGATTAGATACATAATTACTGAACAGCAGATCTGTTGCTTTAATTTCAAAAATATGTGTGCTTGATTTTCTTAGAAGGGGGGATTATGTATTCTGTATTTACATGACACCAATACAAGAGAGATGTAAAATTGTAGAATTGTAATCAGATTGCTTGAACCAGTCACTGAGCAGACTTAATTAATTTCTGATCACTCATTAACCAAGACAGTATTGACAATTATGGTTGCATTATATCTGTATAATAGCCATGTGGGCTGAATATAAACACCTGAGAAAAAACAAATAAAAGTAACTAATTTTACACTGTACAATGTACTTACTGTACTTTCCAAGCGAAGTGTTGTAACAACTTGGGGTCAGGATGGGAAGGGAATATTGGAGTCCAGTCCCCTGATCCCTGGATCTGAGCAGGAATACATGATCCAGTGCTGCAGCTATTGTAATCTTTAAGTCAAATTGACTGGGACATGTTTAAAGTGAAATAGCCTTGTTACCAGTGGGACCAAGTCCAAATTAAAAGGAAGCTGCAGATGGTATTTCAATTAAATTAGTGACTATCTGCAGGGTATGTTTTGAAACATTGTGGAAAATGAAAATACTTATTTCAGTTTATTTCTAGAATAGATTTCTGAAGCTCTCTCTTCCAAAATTGTTAAATTACCATATGATATGGTAATGAGTAAAACCTTGTACATTAAGCAATGAGTAGATTGATCTTTTTCTGGGATAGTTATGATGTTTGCTTGATCAATACTGGGCAATACTGACATTCTGTAATATTGACAGAATTTCAGAAAATGCTGAATTTGTCGGAATATATTTACTTGGTGTTGGAATCATACATTTGTTTGGTGTGAAGCCTTGCATTCAGGATACAAAACATTGTGAATGATTAAAAATTGTTCTGCACTTTGGTAGTGTTCCTACATAAGTATTCATGTTGAAGACTAAGCGTGAAACAGTTGTAACTGCCTATACATTTATAGGCAGTTACAACTGTTTTGCACAGAGCCATCGATGTGCACTCATATGAGTGCATATGCAAAGCAAGATAACATTTCACAGACATTTACATTTGTTGCCTTCATAGCACAGTAGGTTGCGTGTTGGACTGTCAGGTTTTAACTTGATGACTATTTCTTTGCCAAAATTCCATTGGGGGGGGGGGGGTGTGTTACAGATGCAAATCTCCGAACTACATCTCTAGATCAACTCATAAATGAGCCTGTGATTGACATTTTCAACAATTTGATATGTTTATGAGGTGCAAATACTGAGTAGATAAGGCAGGCGTCTATGGATACTTTGAGACCTTATCTATCAACAAAGCGCTAAGTGAATACTCTTGTCAGACTGGGATGCACAGTTTGGTCAGAGTTTTTGCTTTGAGCATATTTGCAATTGTTAGAAATCACATACACAGGATCAAATGAATATTCATAAAGCTAGTTTAATACAAGTCATGTAGCAGGTAATGGCATATCAGCTCCTATTCTAATCTGAAACATGTTGGCCTCCTAAATGACTGGCTTAAATCAAATTGTGATAGGGAAAAGTTTATTTTATAACCAAAATGAAAAAATAAGGAAAATATTAAAAGTTTAAAGCTATAAACTTATGATAAAAATGTAATGTAAATTTCATTATCATCTTTATGAACATTGCATCAAAAAAGATTCAAAGCCGCAGTCAAAGGGGAGTTGGCAGCACATTGGACAGTCAATCCAGAGATCCACGATGGCACTCATTCTTTCCGACTACTTTGTACTTGTCTCTCACCAACGGATTAATTATCATAGACCTATATGTGATAGCAGCTTGAGGCTAGGAAAGGATGCGATGGTAGTACTGGTGAGAGAAATACCAGGAATCAATTGTTAGGTGCTCCAGCCACCATGATATAACTGAAAGATTGTTTAAAGTGGTTAAACTCCATTTTAACAAACTAATCATAATAGAAGAAGACATTATTTTGTGATAAAGATGTAACCTGTGTCATCCACAAAATCTATTCAATTTTAACAGTGATATATCTAAAAGGAAAAGTTGTATATAGAGACAATAATTAATAGACTGTGATTTCACCATGTCAAACCCTGGAGATCAATAATTAATAGACTGTGTTTTCACCATGTCAAACCCTGGAGATCAACGACAGAGGACCAGACTATCTGACAGGTAGGAGTGGATAGTTTAGTTTTGTCTCACAAAGGGAGATAAATGTGATAGATATACAATAATTTTACAATAATTATACTAGGATTGTTTCCCTTGGAAATTTACAGACAACCTGTGCAGAAATTAAGCTGGCATCCCACAAAGAAGTTAATTTTGATTACAAGAAAACAACTGAAATTTAATTGTTTTCTTTTAAGTCTTTCAAGTAGTGAAATAGTTGTAATCAGTCACTAAGTTCTTTGATTTGTAACAAAGATGCATACATGTTTATCTGAAGCAGGTATTTAATCTTGGCATTACTAGTATTTACATTCTGCTACACAGCTGTATTTCGAGGAAAAGATCAAAACCATATTAAAATAGGCACTAACGAAAGTTTTGCACCAACCCCTCAAAATCAGCAGATGGATGCAGTTGAAAATAACCTAAGTTTTGGAGCTTTGAGAATAAGTGTAAGAACACAAAGTTGCAAATGCTGAGATAAAGTTTTTTTATGCCCCGCCGAAAACGGTGGGGGGATATAGTAATGGTCTCCATCAGTCATTCCGAGGTTCCGAGGTTCCGTCACTAAACTTGTCCGGAGCATATCTCCAAAAGTATAATAGCTATCAACCTGAAACTTTTTGGGTGGATAGATCTCATGGAGGAGAAGTGCAGTGCACAAGAACTACAACTCTTGCTTGCATAGTTTTGGAGTTATTACCCTTTGTTATTTTTAAGACTTAGATTTTGTCTGGAGCATATTTCCTAAAGTATTAAAACTATCAGCTTGAAACTTTATAGGTGGATAGATCTCATGGAGGAGAACTGCAGTGTTCAAGAACTACAACTCTTGCTTGCATAATTTTGGAGTTATTACCCTTTGTTATTTTTAATACTTAGATTTTGCCTGGAGCATATCTTCTTAAGTATAATAGCTATCAACTTGAAACTTTATGGGTGGATAGATCTCATGGAAGAGAAGTGCAGTACACAAGGACTATAACTCTGGCTTGCATAATTTTGGAGTTATTGCCCTTTGTTATTTTAAAGACTTAAGATTTTGTAGGGGATTAATTTCTTAAAGTACAATAGAATCCTTAATCTATTAGGCTTCAGTTTACTATCAAGCTTTCATGGTGGGGGTGGCCATGTCCGACATGGCTCTTGTTAGATTTTGGTTTGTAAAAATGTTTATCTAAGATATCTTTGTTTAGCTGTTTAGTATTAAAGAGTTTTTAAGTTATTGAAAGTGGAATAGAGAGATTTTATTAACTAGAACCTGACCCCTGCTATTTAGATGCATAAAAATCTTATTATTCCTACTAGTCTTTGCACGTGCTTTCATGGGAATGATTAACAAACGGTACTGAATGTATTATGTATTTTGTTCATTGATAAATTATGTCGGTAATTGTTATTTAGGGAATTTTTCCATAGAGGTCAGATCTGGGTCAAATTAACCAAGGTATATAAACCAGTACAAACCAGCATTAAAAGGTCAATTAGTTCCATAAGAACTTATGAAGTATATTTACCTGAGGGTCATAAATTGACAGGTCCAGGTAAGATTTTGATCACTACAGGTGAGGGCCGGTCATTAACAGTTCATATATCACACTACAATTATTACAGAGTGTAGAAAGGGTATAGCTACTCATATACATGTGGTACATTTATCATGGATTTCAAATTCAAGCTAAAATGTATGAATAAAAATGGAAAAATCAAACCATTGTTATAATGGGGAAGGAGCTTGAGTCTAGGAAAGGATGCAATGGTAGTAATAGTGCAAGAAATACCAGGACTCCATTGTTTGGTTCTCAAGCAGCTGTGATATAACTGTAAGATAGTTGAAAGGAATACTAAACCATATTCAAACAAATGAATAAAATTGACTTTGGACAAATCTTAAATTTTCATGGTAATAGATAAAGGCATGCAGATTCTTTTGTAAATCAGCAGTTTCTAAGGATTAAAAAAAAAGGAAAGAAAATCTATCCATTTCATAAAAATCAGCAGGTGACAACCATTCCTTATATATCCGCCAAAATACAGATAAAATATCATAAATATTCATATAGTTTGGTCTACTTTCTCTCTTTTTAACTAAAATACCAGATTGGACAGTAGTATAATACCTTGATAATGTGACAAGCTAAACCATTACAGGAATTCTTATTGTTCTACATCATTAGATTAGAGGCAGATTATTTTTGTGGGTATATACGAGTCAGCTTGTCGGTCAGTCTGTCTGTCTGTCTTATTCTTGTTTGCTCAATTTCTCAGCAATTATTGGGCAGATTTCAATGAAACTTTACAGATGTGATCAGTATCAAGCAGAGATGTGCAAGTGATATTTTGGTAATGATCCATTGACTTTTGACAGAGTTATAGCCCTTTGATGGAAAATAGCTTTTCAATATTGACAAGCACTTGTAGGGGGCTATTAGTCCGCTTTGCAACAGTCTAGTTTTATCAGTGTCCATCTATCTGTCTTTCCATATGTCTGTCTTTCTAAATTTGATATAAGATATAATTTACTAAGAGTAGAAAAACAATAAATAAAAGGAGAAATTTCTTTCTAGACCATTCAAATCATTTCTATAATTGTAAGTCACTCCAGCTTTGCATTCATGATGACAAAACATAGCAAACTATTTACAAATTATACCCTGCTTTACAATAAAGAGCATGCGAAAAGCAGGAAATTATTTGCAAATTAGTTATCTTGGTAGCCCAAAAAAGATAAGTGACTATGAGACAATATCCTCTGAACAGAAATATGATACTTCATTTAAAGAAAGTACAGCTAACAAAAAATTTGGACAACTAGATTTATATATAAGTCCGACAAGTGAAATATATAGAGCTGTCAACTTGTCAAAAACAAGTGAGAAAATTTTGTGCAAAAATATTGGTAAATTTTAGTTCATACTAGCTAATATATTCGTTAAATTTCAACAAAAGTTTTAGCTCATAAAGTCGCTACTGGTAATTTTTGCCTCAATGTTGAAAAACGTTTGAAAAACAAAGATTCTCTTTGCCGTCAGGAATAATATGGTATTCTATTATATTTGGCCCAAAAGTTTTTGAAAATCATTGAAAATCACTGTAAAATAATGCATTAAAGATAAGCTTCCGTAGACCAATAGACTTAAGATTAATTCCTGTCAGTTTATCGAGTGGGGATTGTAGTGAATAGTCTACCTGACTGAGTTAAGTACCATGAAAAACTGGAGTAATAACCTCCATAATAAATTTGATACTGGATTTAAAGTGACATCCTTTTATTAGCCTTTTTATATAAATTGTAAAAAAAAAAATGTGGTGGAATGTTGTGCTTAGCAAATGTAGTTATTTACTCAATTAAAAAGAAAAGAGTGATGTATGAATTATGAAGTGTGGTTACAGAAGCATATAATAGTAGTGATGCTTTGTGTAGGGGGTGGGGGTGGGGGGGGTGGAGGTTTAAGCAGTATAGATAAATAAAAAAAGATTGGCATTTAACCCTCATCCTACTGAATGTAAATTTGAGCCTGTGCGTGACATTTCCAACAATTTGAAATGTAAGTGAGGTGCAAACATTTGGTAGTGTAGACAGCCACAAAATTTCTGTAAATAACAGTTACCAAATGATCTACAGATACTTTGAGACCTTATCTATCTACTAAATGCACAGCAAAGACTCTGGTCAGACTGAGCAGATGCACAGGCTGGTCAGAGTCTTAGCTTTGGGCATATTTGAAATTGTTGGAAATCTCACGCACAGGCTCATTTTGTTTAAACTAATTGCCATATTTTAGGACATTTTTGACTAGCCTGGCAATTAATATTTTGTCCTTGAATGATAAGGTACAAGACAGCATAGGCTAATATCAGACTGCTTATTTGTGCTATTAGTACTACAGTAATATGTTGAGAACAACACTGATGCAATTTTCTTTTCCAACCCTATTCTTATTAGAAACTCTTAAAAAAACATACAATCATCATGCTTGAAACATTCAATGGGTTACGGTTTAAGTCAATTTTCGACGGTGCCTCAGACCTAAATTAGAATAATCCATAGAATGAAAATCAAAGAAAAATGTCAATATGGGTAGTCTTAGTCTATAAAATTACTTTCTTAGTCTAAGGAACATGTCTTGTTCAATTTGATTGGTTGTTGTTTATTGCATACAAATAAAAGGAAAACATTTAATACAAACCAAATTAGCTATGATGATCAGTGATTTCAATACATTTGTATACACACTATGGATTAGAATAGAAAATTTAGTTGATAATTTTGAGTATAAAACTATAGCTTTTATTATTAATAAAACATTAAGGGTGATATATTACATGCATAATTATGTCAGTTTGACACACAAGAGACACAATACAAAGATTTGATATTAAAGATAAAAAGTCTTAATCATTACAAAAAAGGGTAACATGATAATTAGTTCACCATTCTTCTGTAAAAATTCTAATAGCACCCCATGCTCTAATAATCCCACCCCATCTTTAGATGTCAAATTTTACCATTTGACTGATTATCAAGGGAGATAACTCTAATTGCAGCCTTCTGCTGAGCATAATACTTGGCAGAACTCTCTTGTTGTGGTAAATATATAATACGTACATAGTGTTTTGTATGAGAAAAAATATCTAACGAGGTTGGGAGAATTGAAAATTGTCGAGGCTCTGCCGAGACAATTATCAATTCTCTCACCCGAGTTGGATATTTTTTTCATTCAATACACTAAGTACGTATTATATTTATCTTATAACCTATATTTGTCTTGTTTTCGTCGGTTTTTCTAACTGAAATGCAAGTTTCTAAAAATAACCGCATTATATCATTGTTCTAAAAATAACTATGTGATATCATAAAAAATATCATACGGGATGTTATCACACGGATATTTGTATAATTATAAGATAAAATGTACAACATAACATGAGTAGTACATTTAGTACATGATAAGGAATAAAAATTTAATTGTTGCAGTCATGTCTCCAAAATTTGTCTTCGGTTTGTTGATGTGACGATGGGATTGAACTCAAGTTTACACAAATTTACACCTGCATGAAACATTATCATTATAAGATGAGAGAAAATGAAAATTGAAGCCCATTGCAAGGTGTAAGCACAAAACTTTTGTTAACGCCTATAATACATTACAGTCATTTACAATTGTTTTGTGATGACCCATTGGTTTAGTGGAAGTACCGAGAACTATCATCTGTCCTCTGAATTTTAAATTTGCCATTTTCTTGACGACATGTCTAGGTAGTAGAGAAGCTTTTGAAGAAATGATTTGGTTCCTTAAACTAGAAATTTTTAGAATTAAGATATTGTCCATGGTCAATTCCAGAGCTACATTTTCTTTCATTTTTGAAGTATCATTGTAAGTTATAATTCCACATTTTATGGTTAGATTTCAAAAACCTTCTACTCTGTTAAGTTGAGTACTTCCCACCCATGGGCTGATTATCATAGAGCTATGTTTGACAGCAGCTGGAGGCTAGAAAAGGATGTAATGATTATACTGGTGTGAGAAATACCAGGAGTCCATTGCAAGGTGCTCCAGCTGCCACAATATGACTGCAAAATTGTTTACAGCACATTAAAACCACATTCACTCAATTAAGTTCTAGTATAAGTGAGTTGACCAAACCTTGTGATATGATAAATGTCAAGGTCTCAATTGAAGGACAAGTGATGCAGATTTACAAGGTTGTCTACTTTACAAGGTTATGTCTTTCATTACAAATAGAAAAGTGTACAAAAGGTATGGATTACATGAATCAGGCAAGCTGTCAGGTATCTAATATCAGTAATGTAGTCTGTATTTACGTTTCTGTCAGTTTCAAACTAACCTTTAATGGCAAACTGCAGGTCACCTTGATATGGGTTTCTGTCATGCTCTTTGGAGTTTATCTGATTTAAATACTTTTGTATATTTAATGATGTGATGTTCAAGATCTGATTTAGTGAGAGTAAAGCCATTATCATAATTAAGCCATGTGAGTATACACTATAGTCTTAAACACAAAACAACAAAACCATACAAAAATGCAAGGATCCAGTGGCGGGGACTCACTGGCCAAGCCCACAGTCCTTGGAATTTCAGCAAAAAATATGGTAATCAAATTGTAAAATAAGAAAAATTTGGTCAGTTGGTGAGAAAAATGTAGTAACTACAGCTAAATCAAGAGATTTTGCTTGCCAACTGAGAAAAATTATCAGAAGATAATATGTTTGGTGGACCCATCCTGAGACTCATCATTCTGTACCCTTGCATGCTATGTTCCACTGTAATACTATCAAATCCGAGAACTAGCATGTATGAGCCATATTTCAAGGGTTGAGTGCAAGACTGTACTAAGTGTATATACAGTGTTTATACACTTAGTACAGTCTTGCACTCAACCCTCGAATTTTGTTCACTATCACACATAAGGTAATTCAAAACTAAATGATCCAGTCTGTCAATTACTAGGACTTGGAAGTGCATCAAAAATATCTTAGCAGACTAATACAAGGGATTAGTGCAACACTATTGTAAGTGCCTATGTAATAATAGGCACTTACAATAGTGTTGCACTAACCCTTCGAATTATACGTGAAAACATTAGCGAAGCGCTTTCAAAATGATACCTCGCTTTGCACGTATAAGCAGGTGTATGCACGTGCAAAGCAGGATATCATCTCGAAGTGCTCATGAAACGTTTTTACATCCTGAACTCAGGGCAGGACTTGGAAGTGCATCAAAAATATCTATAGACCGATTACCCTTTCTCCACATTACTTATGATAATAAGATGTAAATAACACCTATTAGTACATGTATTTTATAAGTCAAAAGTATGTCAGTCATTATACACGGTAATGCAGGGGTGTGGAATTCCCATGCCCGACTTGTCCGACACGGGCATTTCCACTTGCGGGCAAGTACATTCTTCTAGGCCACTTATCCGTGGACAAGTAAATACCAGAGCAAATCTTGATACTGTACTTAAAAGATCTAGGAGGAAAGACATCTTTTGTTTGTATGAAAGGGGAGAAAACATTGTCTTTAATGAAGAAAATGCTGAATTACAGCATTTTCTTCATTAAAACAATGCTTTCTCAATAATAACATTTCATTTTTAGTGGGCAAGTTCCTATTGATCCTGGACAAGTAGAAAATTGACTTTTACTTGTCCATGGACAAGTGGTGAAAAGTTGTATTTCACCACCCCTGGGTAAAAATGTTTTGTAAGATATGAAGCTTTTAAATATCCTGACATACTGGTATCAAATTTTAAGTAATTTTCATTGACACATTGATATACCCAGGCTGAACTTTTGCATCTTAGTCCCCAAAATATTACAGATGTCCCCAGTTTTTTTAGACCATGGGGTCACTGTATCCTTATTTCCCTAATCCTTGTAGCTAGGTTGTTAGTGGTACCCATAAATTTTCTAAATGTCCCCTATTTATTTTGATCATTAGGACATGGTTGGGCAATCCCCTTGTAACTTCCAAAACGTTGAAATTTCACTGTTGACAACAACCAGACTGCATGCACAGACATACATTTGTCTAAAACTATTTTCATTAGAAATTACATTAGAAATATTCTGAGCTAATTTTATCAAAGATATTATGGCATGTCACATGTAATCAATTTGTGTCCAAATCAATTGAACCTGATGCTCCACAAAGTTGGCTTTTGTGAGCAATTTTGGTAGCAAAAATAAACATACAATTTTGTTTTTGAAAAGTGAATTCACCCTGAGAACTTTCCACATGTTGTTGCATCTGTGATATAGTTTGTGTCTGCATTACAGTAATCAGCTAAGCATAGCATCTCTTTTAAAAAGATAGAAATTTCAAGTCAAGATAAGTAACTTGCACCTTACAGTTACCAAGGAGCAATTTTTCAAATTTTGTGTATTGTTTGTTAAATTGAGTAAGAATGCAACATTAATTGCTTTGTTCTAAATGAAAACTGTTGAATGCATAGTTGGATTTTCAAGAAGCAATGGAAGATCATTACAACCTCCTTTTCTGTCCCCAGAATGATAATGAAGTTTGTCTAGTTTTTAGCTTTTAGCTCCACTGGCCAAGGGCCACTGGGGCTATTGTCATGGCGCTGAGTCCATCGTGTGTATGTCAATGCGTCCGGTCATAAACTTTTTCATTAAAAATCTTCTCAGAGACTACTGGATGAATTTAGACAAAACTTCACTGAAATGTTCCTTTGGAGACCCATTATCAGGCTGCACAAAATTATTATGATTGGATAAAAAAGATGTATTTCACGGGCGGATGTCAATTTTCTATATGTTATTCATCAATTTTGAATTTTTCTTTGCAGAAATATTTCATCATATGACATTTAAAAACAATTATTTACTTGAAATTGAATTTAATTCATTCATTCATTCATTCATTCAATAGATTTCTCATCATATCAGTTGATTCAGGTCTGTGGAGCAAATCAGCAGCTCAAGCAGCTCTAGTTGATCATTTCCGTGCTCCGTTAGAGTATCAAATAAAATAGGACTACAAGGGGTAATCTTTATATGACTGTTTACTGATAATTCGTTTTTGGTACTCAAATATTTGATTATGGGTTATTCTGCTCTTAAAATTTACTTTTGATTGGGACAACCATGGTATGTTTACATTAGTTGCAGTGTAGAACTCTTTTGTCGGGTCCACTTGATGAAGTTGGTAATTTCAAGCCTTTAACAAATGTCATTCTGAACCTTGAATATTTCTTCAAGGTTTTAAGGGACGCAGTTTTTGTGTTTCTGAGACACAGAAATAAGTAACCATTTGCAAGACTTGCAAAACTAGTGATGTGAGTCCCAAAGACCCTCTGGGGATCAGCTTCAGAAAAAAATTGAAATCTTTTTTAAGGCTTCAATACTTTCCAAAGTTGAGCTCCAAATGTTGATATACTTCCATCAATTTTCTATCTTTAGCTAGAGAACAGATCTAAATGTACATATAAAAGATTATAGCTTAAAAGAAAGAGTCTACAGCTAAAGCAGGGACTCCCAAAATTTAAGAAAGGACTCTTAAATTCCCAATTATTGAGTCCTTTAGACCCAATTGTAGATGTCAGACTAAATCACTGTTTCTGCCTTGGAAAGAGGTATAGACAAAGATATCCAACCATGGAGTCACATGTTAGATCCCAGGTGGCATAACAAACATATCTTAACTCACCTAGACAAGTGCTGAGACTTTTTGTGTCAAGGATTTTAGGGTATTTCAAATATATTTTTGAATTTTCAGGTTGAGTAAATTAAGCCTTGTTTAATCCGATCAAAGATAAGCTCCTCTCAAAACTATCAAATATCAGTGACAGGTCAATAGAAAATGGGGACATATTAATTTTGTACATTAAACTTCCTGTCATAGCTCAATTGGTAGCCCATCAGACTGTCGATCAGAGGGTCTAAATGGGTTAGATCCCTGACAGCAGCACTCTTCTTTTGTGATCATTAGTCTCCCACAAATTGGTTGATGGGATAGCAGCTGATGACTGAATGATTGTTTAAACTGGTGTAAAACCCCATTCAAACAAACAAATAAAAACTTCCTCAAAATATTCCTCAGAGAAAAAAGGGGGAGTTTAATAAGTAAAACTTTGGTGAAAGATATTCCAAATACAGATAACATTAAGGCAGCTAGTGTATTTTCCTTGCATAAAGTAAAGAACTCCAAAATACTTGATTGCCTTGACACTTAGTTGGCATAGGGAAATTCAAGACGATGTATAATTGCCTTTACATTTGGTTAAGAAAGAGAAAATCATGACAATGTATTTTCCTCATATTTAGTTGCGACAGAGAAAATAAAAAAGATGTATGGAGAACATCAAGTCAATGTAATATTGCCCAGAGAAATATCTGCAAGAGTTTTTGCTTATTGTTTTAGTGGATTTTCTGTTGAAAATAATTTCATACTTCATACTATCAAGGGTTCGATCCCAAAGGGTGGCACTATTTTCTTTCCGACTATTTGTCTCTCACAAATGGGTTGATAATCGAAGACCTAAGTTAGCAGCTGGAGGCTAGGATCAGACGTGATGGTAGTACTGGTGAGAGAAATACCAGGAACCTATTGTTAGGTACTATTAAGGGTTTGATCCCCGACGGTGACACTATTTTCTTTCTGACTATTTGTCTCTCACAAATGGGTTGATAATCGAAGACCTATGTAAGTTAAAGCAGCTGGAGGCTAGGATCGGACGTGATGGTAGTACTGGTGAGAGAAATACCAGGAATCTATTGTTAGGTACTATCAAGGGTTCAATCCCTAACGGTGGCACTATTTTTTTCCCCCGACTATTTGTCTCTAACAAATGGGTTGATTATCGAAAACCTATGTAAGTTAGCAGCTGGAGGCTAGGATCGGACATGATGGTAGTACTGCTGAGAGAAATACCAGGAATCTATTGTTAGGTGCTTCCGCTATTGGGATAAAACTGAAAATCTGTTGAAAGCTGCGTAAAACTCCATTGTATCAATCGATCATACTATCAACCTTTTATCCATCTTTGCAAGCCAAGGGTTATTACTCCGCTTTGCTCATTACAAATGTTCTGAAGGAGCGTATGAGCATTGGAGTTACAACCCTTGGCTTGAGAAGATGCCTTCTATCTCATTCACTATATTTGATGAATGTATACCTTAACAATTGACTACTCACCACTTTTAAGGCTGGATGGATATTAATAACAGCAGTATTTAACAAGTTGACAGTATGGAAAAGAGGAATTTCATGGTTGAACATCTTCCCCTTGTTCTGTTGACATTAAATATTGTATTACCACCCTTTACAATGAGCAAAATTATGCATTATGCAAAAAAGGCTGTAACATACACATTGGGACATCAAAAAAAGGGGGGGGGGCGGTCGAGAGTAAAAGCAATATCATAATTACGCATTTCGCAAGGTCAGTGCAATACTATTGTAATACTATTTGAGCCTATGTGTCAGTGTGACTTTGAAATGTGCGCGAGGTGCAAACATTGAGCAGCGTAGACAGCCACCTACTGTTAATATAATGTTACTTGATGGTCTACAGATACTTTGAGACCTTATCTATCTACTAAATGCATAGCAAAGACTCTGGCCAGACTTTGCGGATGCACAGTCTGGTCAGAGTCTTCATTATGTACATATATGAAATTGTTGGAAATCTCACGCACAGGCTCATTTAGTTTTGCACTAACCCCTTGATTTATGAGAAGAGCTTTGACTAGAGGATTTCAACTAGAAAAAGAGAAAATAACCAAAAGTCAGAGGGCCGTTCTATCACTCTATTTGTTTATTTGCATTTATTTATCGTCACTACAGTAGCATATATCCATATAAGTATTGCCTCCCGAAGACAGTTAGTTTTACGGGGAATAATGCAAGGATACATGATGAAACTACTGCTGAGATCTGCCATGGTTATTCAATGTTCGGTGAAAAGCACCATCTCACAGGACCTAATTGTTTAATGTCTCATCTGAAAAAAAATTAGTTTGTTAGTGTGCCAGACCGGGAATTAAACCCATGTGATCGAATTGCAATAGTTTTGAAGTCCAGTGCTCTGAGGTAATCTGCATAAAGAGATAGGGCAATGTTATATCAGGTATAATTAATTGATTTGTGCCTCCCATGAAACTTCTGTCATCTCCTTTAAGAGTCACTCACTTTAATTTCAGCAAGCTACATTGCTGTCTTATATAGGACAGGTGTAAAATATACATCATTCATGATCATTTTCATGTCATTCATTACTTTTGTCAGATTTTTAACACAGAATTATTACAATTATGTCATTAATAAAGCAACTTGTAGGAGGATTAAATGATCATTCTGCCAGCATATGTGCTTAAAATGCGTTGTGGAAATTGTGTCTGCTGATTAAATGACTATACTAGTGTAGGATTTGTTGGATTGTAGGAATAAAAGTTGAGTGTTCCCAAAGTTAATAAAATATCAGAAAATACTTAGTCTGTCGGAAAATATAAAATGAAAGTGTTTTTTTGCCTTCAATATCTAAGGCGATAGTGGAAAGGTTATAAAGAATATTGTATTTTCTCTTGGGTGTATCCTGAATTGTGTCATATTAGTGCAAATCTGCTGAATTAATCCTTTCCATGATTCATAGAAGTGTAATGCTGATTCTTAGCTCAGAGGATTTCAATCAACTATAATTTTATGAATGGTTACAATTTTAACCCTTGTCATGCTGAACCCGGATTATTCCTGTTTTTGCAGGAGCTATAGACAAACATCAGCCTGCACATATGTGCAGTCTGATGTTAGTCTTCACCACCTGTTTCTTACTTTCAAACCAGAATTGTCAATAGATTTAACTTTTCAAATACCTACTTTCAGTACTTTTTGCCCTTTGATTTTGATGCAAATTTTTAACAAAATTTATTCAGCATGAAAAAGGTTAAGACATGGATTTAGAATAATTTTAGGAATTGATTGATCAAATCCATAGAAATATACTGATATATATTTTCCTAAGGTCTGTTGCTCAAATGGAATTAGATTGACTATCATTTATTAGCTCTGTTACAAAAGATAAATCAACGGATCAGTGAAAAAACTATTGTAAGTGCCTATAACTTACAAAAGTTTTGCATAGACCAAATTACTATTGTTTTGCATCAAACACACAAGCAAAATACTTGCTCACAAGCATATACAGCCACAGGAGCATGCAATTATCGAGACAGACGGACACACTGACACTTGGTACCTCAATACACCCCATACAGGACAGTAACAGAGGGCTGCTGTCAAAGCTCAGTTGGTGGAGCATCAGACTGTCAATCTAGAGGTCCTGGGTTCGATCAACAACGGTGGCACTCATCCTTTCCAACCATTTGTCTACCACCAATGGGTTGATAATCGTAGACCTATGTGAGATAGCAGCTGGAGGCTAGGAAAGGATGTAATGGTAGTACTGGTATGAGAAATACCGGGAATCCATTGTTAGGTGCTCCAACCGCCAAGATATGACTGAAAAAATGTTGAAAGTGGCGTTAAACCCCATTCAATGAATCAATCATTCTAACAGAAATGGTTCAGTGTTTTGTATAAATTATCTTGATTGTGATGTATTTCCGAATAGTTTACAAGGGTTATCGAATGTGATCAGTGAATAATGATGTTTTTGTGTTTCACACTTGATTCTAAAGCTGAGATAAACCACCCGTTTAGAGTTTCAGGGTATTACTTACAACTGCGCATAAATTTACATGGATTTGATTTTGGGATGTTTGTGCCCAAATGTTTAATATTTTAAGAGATAATAACCTGGTTCAAAACTAACAGATTAATGCAAAACTATTGTATCATAGTGCCTATAAACATACAGTTTAAAGCCACTTAGCATTGTTTAAAATTGAAGGCTTTAATATAGCTAAGCCTTTGATATGCAATGTTAAAATGAATTCAGGATCGCAAAACTACCTAAAAAAGAGATCTTGCTGTGCATATCAAAATATGATTTTCTCAAGGTAGCTCTCTCTTGCTGTCTTGTCATCCAGGTTACATGTGCTGATTGTTTTCTGAAAGCCTTGTCAAACAAATTGAGGGGTCATCGCAACACTCTTGTAAGTGCCTATATATTCATAGGTACTTCAAATAGTGTTGCGCTTACCCCTTGAGATGCAGTATTGGGTAAAATTAGAGACAAGATATTCATATAAAGCATATACATTTAGGACTTTGGTCATATGATATTAGCATAATATGTACAAAAGCTTGCGAAAGTCATAAATAGTCTGAATTTTAAGATTTCCTGCAAATTGAATTGCTTCCCAAACATAAAAAATAGAAATCTTGGTACATGCTTTGGGTTACTTTCTAAGACAAGCAATATTAATTGACATAATTCTTATACACTATTCAGGACAGATCTTGTTTATACAAGTGTATTGTAATTAATGGTCATGTGCAAAAATAAATTTGGGTAAATGAAATAATAATGGGATACAATGTTGCTAAATATTGTTTAGTGTTTCATAAAACAACAACAACAACAACAAATAGTGACTTACTCAAAACAGTTTAATAAGTGTGGAATAAAAACTCTAAGAGACAATCAAGACCAAAAATGCCTCTGGCTACGCCCACGAGACCACCTCAGCCGTTACGGCTACAATCATTAAGTGAGAGAACTGAAAGTGGATTGTTCCAAAGGAGGCGTTTACATCATCAGCAGGAGGAGGAGCCACCACACCCACCAACTGTCAATCATACAACAGTTAATGGGGTGGGCGTGTCTGGATTACCTAATGGACTGGGGTAGGTAAACCCATTAAGAGGGTATTTTGGATATAAAATTCAAATATTTCACTTATCCCTGCTCAATTCCTATTTTGTGAGTACTCATTAGAATTGTCTAGTCAATACAATTCCAATGAGTACTAATATCACAGGGCTTCATTGAGAAATAAAGATTTTAGGCTTGAGCACTTCCTCTTATCTGACTGTTCAGATGAGGGACGGTATAAAAGCCAGTCCATAATCTTTATTTGGAATAGAAAATTTTAACTAGAAAAGAAGAGAAAAAGGAGGGAGAACCACAGAATCTTCTCGATTGAAGGGTACCCTTCTATATGAAACAATAACCCTTTCTCTGTTCCTATATTGGCATTGGTAGAGTAATGAACTTCTTACATTCACATAAATCAACTTTTAACTTACATCAGGGAGGTAACTGCTAAGTGACATGAATCAGATGAAAATGAGGTTACTTCCCTTGTATTTCTAAAAATTAAGCCTTGCGTTGAGGATAACCAAATGGTGCAAACTGCTTGCCAATATTATCCTGCTTTGTACGCAAGTTCATATGCAAAGTGGGGTATAGTTGGTCAACAGTTTGCACCGTTTGTACATCCTGAACGCAGGGATGGTAAGTTACCATATAGAAAGATATCTTCAGAAAAACAAAGACAGCATTCATCAAATAAAATTGACTTTGATTATAATTATACCCTACACCTATGAAGAAGATGGGGTATATTGGTTTCACCTTGTCTGTCTGTTTGTCCATTTTTCTGTCTGTCTGTCTGTTCATCTGTAGACCTCTTTATTTCCACACTGAAACAAGTGATCTAGAATCTTAGAAATTTATAGGAATGGGCTTTCATCTCTGTGTTGTGCAGGTCAATTGAACCTTAATTGTCTGAAAACTATTGACAGACTCTAACTCAAGCCCCAAGTGACATAGAATCATTAAACTTTATACATGTGTTGCCAATAACCCAAAGAAGTTCTCATAGTATTGATTCTGTGCCAAAGGACAAGGTCATAATTAAAAGTTTGTATACTTAGTTCCAAAAGAAAGTGTGCACTTTTGAATTTTGAATATCTCTGAAATTACACAATCTATCGTCATGAAACGTCGTATGACTATCCCCAAGAGCATGTGCAAACGATATTCGAAAACAAAAATCGCGCAATATGCAAACATTTTCTGCTAAATTGCGACATTTGATTATGCATATTTTGCATGTGCATCACGCGTTAGACGAATAATTGGACTGAAAATGCATTCATTTGAATCTTTGCGCTTTTCCTAAGCATAAAATCACATCTTCAATACAATTATGCATAATGCTACAGTGAGGTTTGACTACCAATAAACGTTGTTGAACAAAATCGAACCTTTTCCGATTTAGAATGCCATTAAATTGATTGAGCATTCATTTTCCAATAGAAATCGAGGTCGTAATTTTGTAAGGCCTTTATTTAGCAAATCGAGATGTCATAGAACGCCATATCACCATTTAACGACAAGTTACTGGCCAGGCAAAGTAGCTATGTCTAACGTTGACGTACACGTAACGTCTGCATTAAAATTAAAACTTTTGTTTGGAAATGGCTTGGAATGGCTTCTCAAACTCCATACTGCATCATCAACACATAGCTCTTTCCAAAGAGAAAGTTGTAAGGAGGTCAAATCTCAACAATTTAAGTTCTGCCTGAGCGAATGCAGCATGCACTACTTTATTCAAAACTGATTTGACTTTAAATTCCAAAAGGTCTTGACTAAAGTATGGTATCAAATTTACTCCATAATTTTCCTCCAACATTGTAAAAATCAAGAAAAATGCAAAAAGTGAAAGTGCACACTTTCTTATGGAACTCAGTATAGATTGAAGTCTGAAAATTTAGAGACCTGCCCTGTGTTCAGAATCAGTGAACAGTGCAAACAGTTTTCCAATTATACCCTGCCTTGCATGTGTTTTTGCATGCAAAGCAGGGTATAATTGGAAAACTGTTTGCACAGCTCAGTGATCCTGAACGCAGGGCAGAATCATGGATCTTTAAAACAAAAAGCCCTTTAGGATCTTTAACTTATTTTAATATCCCTCTAAACTCTGCTTTGTATATAATTTTCAATTTTGTTCTGACAATGTGAATGATTTCTTAAAATTGTAAGAAATATTTGACTTGCGTAATTTCGTTTGTCTGGTTAAAGAATATGTCATCAAAAGAAGTCTATTTAAGAGTCATTCATGATAATGACCCCAAGACTATCAGATTATCACATTAAAGTGTTTTAACTTTGAGATTATATCATTATGTTTTAGAGGGTCATGTTTTTGATCTTCATATTTCTTAATGTCTACCTCCACCCTTCTCTCAATAAAGTGGCGGTCTATTGGTAACATATAACCAAGGAATTCAATTGATGATTCTAAAGTGTCTCTCACATGAACATATTGCAGTTGGGCAACCGAAACGGTGTTACTAAAGCTTATTTGAGTTGCAGTAACAATGCTTTTATTTTTTATATATTATTTGGTAAATCATTTTGTATTTGCATATTTTTGAGACAATTTAGAATCAGTCTGACTATTGGTATCTGTCATTCAATTTATATGATTTAACGGAAAAGGAAAAAATCAATTGCATTTTTTAATTACCCTTTGCAATATTCATGGAATTTGACTTGTCTAAAGAATGCAAACAATAATTGATTGTTTATTATTATAAAATAACTTTTGCATATTCTCCCATAATTTTGGACTCATCCATTTGATGGGTGAAGCAGAATATTTTGATGCCCAAATATAAAATTGTTGACTCGTAATAGTCAGCGTTATTCTTCATTGAATATCTACAAAGTACTACAATATGTTTAGAATATCTGAATGACTAATTCAAGTTTTGTGAAGTGTCCAATGTCATTGTTCAGACTAGTTTAGACATAGAAAAAAAAATACACTATTTGTAAAAAAAGAATTGCATTTAATTGTTCAGTGTGATTGTTTTAGATGATAATTACGAGAAGTTTAATTGATCTTTTCTAGGGGATTTATTGAACATTTCTTGCATATTATTGACTGTATCTGCAATTTGTGAGTAAAATATTGTAACTGCAGCTTAACCCTTGTCATGCTGAATAAATTTTGGCTATAAATTTTCAGCAAAATCAAAGAGCAAAAAGCACTGAAAGTACAAACTGTAAGTCAATTTTTATTAGAATAACTAAATCTATTGACAATTCTGGTTTGAAAGTGAGGAACAGGTGGTGTAGACTAACATCAGACTGCACATATGTGCAGCCTGATGTTTGTCTATAGCTCCTGCCAAAGCAGGAATATTCCGGGTTCAGCATGACAAGAGTTAAACAAGCTGTAGTTTCCATATTTTTGTCATGAATTGTTGATCTTTGTGTATTGAACTATGATAGATTGATGGTTCTTCCAGTTTAATGTTATTTTTGGTGTGAATCATTGGTGTTTATAAATTTATTATAATAAAGAGTGACTATAGGGAAGTTAATTTGGGAATAAGAAGTGTTATTTTAAGTGGTTTAGAGGAATTTATTACTTTGGAATGATTACTAAGAAAGTTTGGAACTCATAAAATATAAATGGATCAATATTTTCAAATCATGGCAATTTGGCAATTATGTTGTGTTTGATCATATAAAGTTACTTTAAGTTTATTATAAATGAGTATGCTAGATACTATATCGGCTTCATTCATTCATGGTTTTCACCTGTGGGATGATAATAGTAGACCTATGTGAGATAGCAGCTGGAGGCTAGGAAAGGATGTGGTGGTTGTACTGGTGAGAGAAATACCAGGAAACCATTGGTAGGTGCTCCAGCCACCGCGATATAACTGAAAAAATGTTGAAAGCGGCGTAAAACTCCATTCAATCAATCAATAAATCAATTAATTCATGGTTATAATTGTCTTATTGTGTGTGTGAATTTAAACAATTGCCTTAAGCATTATGAATAGTCTCAACTACTAATAAGACATTGACATACAGTATAGAATTACATTAAATATATAAAATTCTTTTTCATTCAGTCAATTTTAGAAAATGTTGAAGTAAAAAGGTGAAAGATTATTTAAAATTTATTTTTGCATAATGAACAGCTCAAATAAACGTTGATATAAATTATAATTGCTAGCTAATAAGACATTGAAAAATTATTGTTAGCCAATGAGACATTGATATTGTTAACCAATGAGACGCCATGTTACATCTGCAGCAGTTGGACGAGTTCACACAGTCTGAACTGTTCCAACGTAGGAGGTTACATCGTCAAGAGTCGTTACCCAGTCCCATACGGGACGCTTTAAGGTAGATTAGATTCCAGAATGTTATTCCAGGCCGTTTCAGCAAAGGGGATAAAGTAATGGTCTTCATCTGTCATTCCACTCTTAATTTGTCAGGAACATATCTTCTAAAGTACAAAAGCTATCAACTTGAATCTTAATAGGTGGATAGATCTCATGGAGGAGAAGTGCAGTGCACAAGAACTACAACTCTTGCTTGTATAAATCCTTTGGAGTTATTGCCCTTTCATTAGGCTTCAGTTTACTATCAAGCTAGGATGGTGGGGGATGGCCATGTCCAACATGGCTCTTGTTCTCTTCTTACTCTCTAAATGCGGATATTATTGGTCAGGGTAACCAAAATATTGTATCTAAAAGTTTTTCTAAGCCAACAAGTAACCAACAAGTATCATATCATCAGTTGGTGATCAAAAACTCGTAACTCCAGCTTATTATATAGGAGTATTAGTTTCGTCTGAATGCAAAATTTTGCAAATGTAATTTTTAAGCACATGATGTTCTATCCCATTTGCAATGTCACAGTTAGATACATGATAGGAAGTAAATTTTGTGAAAGTAAATATTTTATGCATATATATTTAACTAATGGCCTTAAGGCTTCAATAGGTCTTGATCTAACATAAGTGATTTTGAGAAAAATTGCTTTTCTACAAGTAAGTTAAAATAACTTGAATTAACAGATTATTTGATGATTCAAATTCGTAAGCACGATATTTGTTATTTGATTAATTAGTCGTGTGAAATCTCCTATAATAGCCCTTTATTCAAGAATTATATTTAAGAAAATGTTTTTGAAATGTTACCATACTTTGCAGATGTACTTTAACCCTTTGCTGTTTAATCCCTGCTTTTTACGTGCCTGTGATTTTTTGATTGAGAAAACATTGTGAAAAAAGAAGAAATTGCTTCTGACAAGCAATTTCTACTTTTTCCACACTATTTTCTACCCTGGTTATTTTTCAAATTAAATCCACTTTAAATTTTCGTCTGCAAAACCTTTGATTTTTGGACAGGTCCAAAATTTTGTAAAACAGGAAAGGGTTAAAAGATGTCTAACAACATATGATATAAAGTAACAGTATTTCTGTTTTCTCTCTTCAGTTCTGATATGTCCCAAGGTATCGGTGTATGTTGTCGATGCGGGGAAGGTTTCGGAACTCATCAACAAATCGTCAACTCTAATGGAGAAGTCTGGCACCCCCAATGTTTCGTGTAAGTTTACTAGTATGACCAATCATGTAAAAAGGAATCATCCGGGAACTCTGTTATATAGTTATTTGAATAAGAGATTGTTTCTACTGGAGGTGCGTAGGTGGTGGTCTTTCGATAATTAGCATTCAGGATGGAAGATTGATCATTCTAGATTAAGATAATCAGTAAAATGCTTAGAGTGTTGATTCTAGTCAGGCTGCCCAATCTGCGCAGTCTGGCTAGGTTAGACACTTTACTCACTAACCAGATGGTCCCTTTGACGTTTAATGCCCACTACTGACATCAGGAAAAAGTTCTTGCGATAGAAATTCCGACTTCTATAAATAGAAAACCCATTCAGATGACTTTGTTCTCCTGTATTTTAATACTGGAAACACTCAATGGACAATGTAAAAATGAAAGTCTTTATCTTAATTTAGTCACAGCGATTGTCAGTTTTTAGTTGACAATAGTTTTATCTTGATGTCAGTAGTGGATATAGTTTCTGGAAAAAATCAATATACAAGGTACAAATATCACAGTGAATTATTGAGAAAATTTGGACTTACCAGATAAAATTTCCTGGTAACTTTATGATACCATAATATTGTTTAAATTATCATGATACTGCTATCTAGTATCTTGTGGCAGAAATAAGCCACCATACTTAGCTTAGATAATATCAAACAGGGTGAAATGAACGAAAGTAGGGTGTAAAATTTAAGTTTTTTCACTGGTTTTGTGGTGACATTATGAAGTGATAATCTACTGTTATTTCTCGGCAATCCACCAAAAAACATTAAAGAACTATTGTAATGACCTAAACTTACTGGTACTTATAATGGTTCTATACTCTGATCTATTGTATTATCAGGGTTTTATCATGCCATCAACAAAATGGGGTCCCTAGGACCCAATAGTTAAACTAACAGGGGACCTTGCTAAAGGTTTGAGAGGCCCTGCTTTTCAGGTGTCATGCTTTTGTGTAAATATTAAATGATTCCCTGGATTATATTATACCAAGTACAATGCATAAGAAAGATAATGTTCCTTGGGGATAAACTTAGAAATGAATTGAAGACTGTCTAAAAACTGTTTGAAGATGGTCCCCAGAAGGCCCTAGGGACTCACATCAGATATTTTTGAGATTCCTAGCTACTATTTTATGGTCTCAGACTCATAAAACCCTGAGTTATGACTTAAACAGTTTAGCACTGATCTATGGACATACTTTCTGAATAGTTTTAAACTGAAATAAATGCAGGAAAGTTGCAGATGATTTGAAATTGGACTTAACTTCTAAAATGCAGGAAATCATGATTTGAAGTGCCAATGCTTGGCTGCTAGTGTTAGATAGTTAGAAATCTAACATTGAAAAGAGGTACATAATTTGTGAATGACAAAAGCAGTTAGATCTATCCGCCTTGATGGTATGAAATTCTCTTGTAATAATGAACTGACATGTCAAATTTCAAGTAAATATCTTCAGTAACAACAACTTCATTATGAAGGCGTAGGTTTTTCTTTCCAATGCCGATACAAATAACATATAGAGGATAATCATTTGTTACAGTGTAAGATCGATTTATATTTCCTTGAGTGAACAACCAAAGTTTTAATTGTTTTCACAGGTGGCAGTGAAATATCAGCCGATCTTACTTGAAAAAAATAATTATTCTATTGCTTTAATGCAAAAATTACACTAAATGTTAACAAAAATTTGAACAAATTTCTTAAAAAATGTCATTCTGCAAGTGAATTGCTATACAATGTTCATGATGAAGTCACTTAAGGTAACTGCGGACACATAGAGGGCCATTTTAGGTAAAAATTTTAAATTGTCTGCAAATCATGCCTCATGCGTTAAAACTGAACTTTGAAGTACTCGCTTTCATATTTCGGTCATAAAAAGGAATTTCATAACGTAGAGTTGACGTCATGACGTCATAAAGGGGTCGACCCCTTTTATAGGGACCAAAATCAGTAATTGTCCATTTTTTCCGAAATAATAAACCGATTTTAATTCCGAAAAAGCCATTTGCTTCGTTTTAAGACGCCTGATGTTATGTTTTATTGATATGAAGTGTCAGGCATAAGAAATACAATTAAGTGTAACGTATTAAATGTAAATGCCTTCTGCGTTGCTGTTTTCGAGTACAGTCACTGGAAATATTGCCTTTTTTCTCGAAAATTTGTCCGGTGACCTATGCTGAAATTCAGATATGTTGCTGCCAAACCATTGCGCCGAAGAAATTTGAAATTAGGCCCATATGTCTTCGAGTTAGATTTTTTGTAAAATTCGATTCCGCGAAGATATCGCAAATCAAAGGATATTTCAACGTCGCGTCAAATGTTCACAAAAGCTGTCTTTTTAAATGTATAAAACTTAAGTGAATGTTTGTATTTCTTACAATCACATTCAGATTAAATACATTTGAATCCAATATTTTACGATAAACCTAAATTTCAAATATTTTAGAATACGTTATTGCACGGAGATTGGCGCCAAATAAGCATAGTGCCGATTGTTTTGTTGCGACGTCGAATTCGAAGAAAAATGTTCCAACAACTTCACAAAATCGAATTTAATAAAAAATCTAACCCGAAGACATATCATTTTTATTTGATTAATGCTAAGCATATTCTTTTCGCTACAAAATAACAAAAAAATCAGCATAGGTCACCGGACGAAATTTTGAGTAATTTCTACTGATTTACAAAAAAATAAAATGAAAAAAGGAACACCAAAGCTTAAAATTCGCGAAAAAGTTAGCGTTTCGGGCCTATTTTTCTATTTGAATGTGCACAGAAATTAGACGAATAGCTCGGACGTACTTGGACTTTCAAAATGAAACATTTTTCGTGAAAATTGGCCTGTTAATTCAGAAAATATTTCCAAATATTGATTTTTGCGGGTCAAAAAGGGGTTGGCCCCTTAATGACGTCACGTCGTCAAATGAACGAGCTTCAGGCCCTTTTCATTGCGTGTTCGCTTATTCCCGCACTTCAAATATAAATCTCAGAAATTTTTGTGAGATTTTAAGAAAGTCGAAAATTCGACCATGTTATCTGTCCGCAGTTACCTTAAAGGGCTCCACACAGATGATATCAAATGAAGGAAAGTTTTTAATAATTTCACTGGTTACTCATTGAGTTTATCAATTGATAATCTAACGATATTTCTTGTTATTCCAACGAAAAGTATTTAAGAATATGCCAAAATCCTTCCTTGGTATCTGTCTGGGAATGCTCTGTATTTTAAGGATATCAGAGTTACAGATAGAGGGGGTATTTTGGATTTAAGTTCAAATTACTTAAATAGTTTTAACACAAACCAAATCCTGTGGGTACTCATTTGAATCGTCTTGTCAAGACGATTCAAATGAATGCCAACAAAATAGGGTTTCAGTTAGAGATTTAGAAGATTTTAGACTGACTTACCCCCTTGTATCTTTACTTATGCCAATTTCTACAATTTTCAGGTGTGCTCAGTGCTTTCAGCCATTTCCTGAAGGGATCTTCTATGAGGTGAGAAGGGAGTTGACATTGATTCATTTAAGTGATGAAGAGAATATTTCTAGTTTCATTAAGATATGAAACGAAAAGCCTAATCACGTAATATGAGAATACAAAGCAGATTCATACAGAAGTGTTTTATAGCCTTTGGTTTCTTACCTCTATGAAAAAAAAAAGTATTCTCCTCCATTCTTATAATACAAAATCATTAAGTAAAAAAGTTTTTAACAAGTTCAAGACCAGTTTCATTTTGAACTAATTTTTTAGGAATCATTCAAAATAAGTGTTTACTGAAAATTGTTTTCATTAAGACATGAACTAATTTGTTAGCCAATAAGAAATGAATGAAACTTGGAAGACATTAATAACATTATGCCACTTTGGAAAACCCAACCTTTAAGGTTTCAGACACATAGGAATGTAAACAAGGGCTGTGGTTAGCCTTCTAAGATTTGGATAAAAATTGATTAAAATTATGCAATCTTACAATCCACCTCTGCACCCCTTTATGAAAAATTTCTTGTTGATGCATCAACAAATAAATTGATTGCTCAACAGTTTTAACTGCCTATAAATGTATAAGCAGTTAATTAATAATGTTTTGTGCTGGCTATCAATGTACGCTTGAAAGATTATGTGATATTTCCCTGTAAGCTTTCAGATCATAACTGTTATGTTTTCTACATATTCCAGTATGAAGGGCGGAAGTATTGTGAGCATGACTTCCATGTGTTGTTTGCACCTTGCTGTGGCAAATGTAGTAAGTATACATGTATGTTCTTGTGTTACCCAGTGATAAATATCCAACTCTGTCAGTATTCAAAGAAGGGACATCTATGTCCTTAAGGGAGTATACCAAGTTCTAAAAAGATTAGCTTGTACAACAGGACAGTGCATGCATGCTTTTTAGCTGCACTGGCCGAAAGGCAAGCAGGCTATTGTCATGGCATGGTGTCCGTCCGTCTGTCCGTAAACTTTTACTTTAAAAATCTTCTTCTCCTAATGTATTGGATGGATTTCAATCAAATTTCACAGGAATGCCTTAGGTGACCCTCTATCAGATTCCTTCAAAGAATTCTAATCAGTTGAAAATCATGGCTGTAGTGGGCGTGGCTAATTTCCATATATGGTAATAGTTGAGTTTTCTCTGATTCTAATAGATGGATACCAATTAAATTTTACATGAATGATCCTTGAGTGACCCTTTATCAGTGTACCAAAAGAGATTGTGATTGGATGGAAAATATGTATTTTATGGGCTGAGGTCATTTCTCTATGTTATATAGTGGAAACTTTGAAAATTAATTTCTCAGAATGTAAATGATGGATATCAACCAAATTTCACTGGAATGATCCTTGAGTGACCCTTTATCAGTCTACCAGAAATTATTGTGATCAGATGTAAAATGTGTACTTTATGGGCGGAGGTCATTTCTCTATATGTTAAATAGTGGAAACTTTGAAAATCATTTTCTCAGAACCTAACAAATGGATATCAACCAAATTTCATTTGAATGATTCTTTAATGATCCTTTACAAGTCTGTAAATATATATTGTGATCAGATGAAAAATAAGTGTTTTATGGGCGGAGGTCATTTCTCTATATGTAATATAGTGAAAACTTTGAAAATCATTTTCTCAGAATCTAACTGATGGATATCAACCGAATTTCACTGGAATGATTCTTTAGTGATACTTATATCAGTCTGCAAAAAATTATTGTGATCAGATGCAAAATATTTATTTTATTGTCAGAGGTCATTTCTTTTGACATGTTATATGGTGTTATGCCCAATATGGGGTAAAACAAACTTTTGTCAAAGTTCAAACAGATAGATTTTAACCAAATATCATAGGAATTTTATTTCTGTGAAGTTGTATCAAGCTGCAAAAAATATTTGATTAGATGAACAGCATGCTCTATATTGGCAGAGTACATTTCAACATATAAAGTGAATATTTGACCACCCTTTTGGTATCAGCTTAATGATGATTTTTTTAGACTCATTAATGGGTGTAAAGATTGTACGTTAGATGGATCATAAGCTTTGTTAGAATCCAAATGTGTAGAAACATTAGGTGAAATAGGGAGCCTGAGATACCCCCTTAGAATTGGTCAGTTTAGTTGAATGAAGGGTGACTCTGCTCAAAGAGGTCAAGTGGTGTAAAGTGACCTTTTGAGGTTCAGAGTGGGGAAGAAAAAGCTCAGCTGACTGCACTCTATGGCATTGGGCAGAATAAAAATAATGGATAAATATTTTACTTGTTATTATCATTAGATAGAATTTTGTTTTGGTGACTAACAATTATTGTGAAGTAACACCCTTATAGTGGTATTTAATGAAAAGCGGAAAGATCTACAATCAAAGTTTTGTGAACAAAATACCAGTATATAATGCAATAACATTCAGTTAGTATTGGAATTTTTATATTTGGATTTCAAACAAATTTCACTGGAATGATCCTTATTTTTAACAGCCTTATCATCCTCTAATAATCATTATCAGGATATTCAGGCCTGTGGAGCGAATCAGGCGCTCAAGCACCTCTAGTCTTTCACTTCTTGGCATCTTACAAACTTAAAAAATAAGATTCTTACACAAATCTTCAATACTCATCTTAAAGTACCTCGTCATATAACTACCACCTCATATCGATTAGTTACATTTCCCCAAAAAATTTAATCAGTAAAAAATTATTGGACCTTACAGGTCTCGTGTTTGATTCCTAAACCAGGGTTTTGACTGTCAAAAAAGCAGAAAATATCCTATTTTGACCATAAGAAATTTCTCCCAAAGGGGTCATACAAATCCCCTTGAGAAAAAATTCAAAACTAAGACTAAATTTCAATGGTGTTTTTGTATATTTACTATTCGGAATTCAACTTTATATTTTTCCGTATGAATTATTACAAAAAAGGGTCAATTCACACTGAAATCTTTAGATTTCTATTTCTGTTGTTTTGATCCCCCTCCCCCGGAACTTCTTGGTTTAGGAGTCAATGACCCCTTAATTTCAGATACTAGCATGAGCCCTGTTTTATTGGGATTGGAATGGGGGACCTTTAAGGGAATTTTCTTGCATGTCAAGATAAAAGTTAGAACATGTTAAGGGCATAAGACAATACAGGTACCCCTTATTAGCTTAGCAGGTCCTGGAGAAAACTTAAGAGAAGGTTCACTTGAAACACATTTTGTTCAGAAATGTGAAACTAAACTTTTTAGCTCACCTGAGCACAAAGTGCTCAAGGTGAGCTATTGTGATCACTCATCGTCCGTCTGTCTGTCCGTCAACAATTTCTTTAAACATCTTCTCCTCCTAAACCACTGGGCCAATCAAGCTGAAACTTGGCAGGGATGTTCGTTGGGTGAAGCTCTTTAAAAGTTGTTAAAAGAATTAAATTTTATCAAAAACTCTGGTTGCCATGGTTACATAAAGGCCCAAAATGGCTGAAAATTTAAGAAAAAATTCTTCTCCTCCTTAACCACCGGGCCAATCAAGCTGAAACATGGCAAGGATGTTCCTTTGGTAAAGCTCTTCAAAATTTGTTAAAGGAAATAAATTTCATTAAAAATTCTGGTTTCCATGGTAACAGAAAGTCTGAAAAATGGCTGAAAATCTTTGAAAAATTCTCCTCTTCCCAAACCATAAGGCCAATCATGCTGAAAATTGGCAGGGATGATTCTTGGGTGAAGCTTTTCAAAATTTGTGAAAGGAAATTATTTTCATCAAAAACACTGGTTGCTATGGTAACAGAAAGTCTGAAAAATGGCCGAAAATGGCTGAAAATCTTTGAAAAAAAACTTCTCCTTCTCAACCACAAGGCCAATCAAGCTGAAACTTTGCAGGGATGATTCTTGGGTGAAACTCTTCAAAAGTTGTAAAAAGAATTTAATTTCATCAAAAACTGGTTGCCATGGTAATGGAAAGTCTGAAAAATGGCCGAAAATGGCTGAAAATCTTAGAAAAAATTCTTCTCCTCCCAAGCCACTTAATCCAATCAAGCTGAAACTTTGCAGGGGTGATCCTTGGGTGAAGCTCTTCAAAAGTTGTTAAAATAATTTCATTTCTCCAAAAATTCTAGTTGCCAATGTAAGGAAAGTCTTAAAAATGGCATGAATTACCTAGAATCTTAGAACAATCAATTTTAAACTTAGCATGGATGTTCTTAACATGTAGGTCTACTACAGTTGTTAAAAGAATTTGCCATGGTAAGAGAACGGTTGAAAATTTACAAAAATCAAAGAAAATCAAATTGCAGTAGGACAAAATTTAACCACCCTAAATGTACATCAAATAAATTCTGGTATTCATAACATGGTTGACAAGTTATGAGTGACTAACTCAGGTGAGAGTTATAGGACCATCATGGTCCTCTTGTTATGAATATGTATATTATTGTGAATTTCTCAAAAATCTCATGTTGTACAAATTCATTAGAATTCTATTGAGTTTAGACAACATAAGATAAATATCATTTATAGTCTCTAATCTTTCAGACATTTTGAAGAGGGGTTTGAAAATGGTTGCATAATGAAATTGGTCGTGCAATAATTTTGGTCGCTCATGCATGATTGACTGTATTTCCTATATTTTTAGGTGAGTTTATTGTTGGTCGTGTGATCAAGGCTATGAATAATGCCTGGCATCCAGACTGCTTTCGATGTCAACTCTGTACCGGTCCCCTGGCTGATGCCGGGTTTGTTAAAAATGCAGGGAGGTAGGTCAAAAATAATGGTCATTTATTAAGGTAGTGGACCCGTAATAGATTTGCAATATATCCGATTTCAATTAACATTGTTAAAGTTCATGACTTCTGAAACCTTGCAGAAATTTTAGAGTCCCCTACTTTTAAAATGAATCTTTGCGTGATAATTCCAACAATTTCACATGTGAGCCAAGTAAATACTTTGTAAATAATCTGTCTCATTTATACATCAATGGTTCAGCACCATAGGGTTGAAACTGCCCATATTTAAGGTTCAGTGAAACACTACTATTTGTCTAGTACAGGCACTTAAAACAGTCTTTTGCTGAACCCTCAATGTGTTTATAGGCAGTCACAACTGTTTCTTGCCGAGCCATTGACATGAAGTTGTTGGAATAGTCATGTCATGCTCAGGCACAAATGGTATGGCACCTAAATGCTTATTATATTCTCCATGATGCAGATAATTAATAAGCTGCATGGCTTTGACAAATGGGTGTATGAATATCATTCAAAGTGGGATGAGCAGCTGGTGGCTAGGATGAAATGTTGGGGTTGTACTTATCTGAGAAACAATATGAAACCTTCCCTCCAGCTGCCAAGATATATTTGCAATAATGTTGAAAGTGGTATTTAGCTCAAAACAAAATCACACATATGGCAATCCTATGTGTCTTTGTCTCATTTGCATTTGAATAGAAAAATCTCCATTTGGCAATGTTTTATCTCAAGTCCAACTAGCTGTAAAATTGAGTAACAGTGTTTAAAATCTATCTCCTCTCTCTCTCGTGCATAAAATCTAGAATGAGTTAGGAACGTGATGGAAATAAAAAGTTTGTGTATTAAATTATGTTTTACTGACAAAAAAATAAATAAAAAGTCAGAATTGAAGGCCAAGTGTCTCTATTGACCGTGACTGGAGCATTATTGTATTCTTGATAGTCATTAAAAAGTGTGATTGTCCGCGGATCAGCCAAATGCCACGCTCTCATGATAATAAATTATATAACTCACATAACTTACAGAATGCAATCAGGGCTTGAGGTAATAAAACTTTTCTCATTCTCAACTGAGAATTTTCTCAAACTTGAATTTGAATAACTGTATTAGCATAAAAGATAATATTAATAAGTTGTTTTTAGCTCACCTGAGCACAAAGTGCTCAAGTGAGCTATTGTGATCACCTTTTGTCCGGCGTTCGTGCGTCGTCTGTAAACGACATCTTCTCCTAAACTACTGGGCCATTTACACCCAAATTTTACAGAAATGTTCCCTAGGTGGTCCTCTTCCAAAATTGCTAACAGAATTGAAATCAGTGAAAAACTCTGGTTGCTATGGCAACCAAAGTTGAAAATATAAGAAAATCTTTAAAATTCTTCTTCTTTAGAACAAGAAGTCCTACAGCCTTGAAATTTGGCATGGATGATCAGCTCATAGACCTGAATAAAAATATCTAAAATCATATCTGTTGGGTCACCAGGTGCGGAGCACTTGAGGGGAGGGGGAGTTCTTTGGGTTAATTTTGTAATCTTTAACCTTCTTCTTCTTCTGAATAAGAAGCCCTACAGCCTTCAAATTTGGCATAGAGGATCAGCTATTAGACCTTAATAAAAATAGCTTAAGTCATGACTGTAGGGTCACCAGGTGCTGAGTGTCTTTGGAAGGGGATAGTACTTTGGATCATTTTTGAAATCTTTAAACTTCTTCTAATGAACCAGGAGTCTAACAGACTTGAAAATTGGTATGGATGATCAGCATATGGACACTAATTGAATTAGCTAAAATCATGACTGTAGATTCACCAGGTGCAGAGCATCTTGGGGGAGGGGGGAGTGCTTTGTTGAGAATTTTGAATCCCTACAGCCTTGAATAACATAGACATAGATTGATCTAGTCATTAAAGAAAACTTTAAAAGTCTCAGACTCAGCCTGTTTATCTGGCATAGATTAGCTGATCACAGACCTTTTATGAAAAAAGCTTAAATAAATAATGACCAGGGGAGGAGCAGAGGGGGGGGATTATTTCAAATGTTATCTGATTGAATAAGTGAAAATCTCTTTTTCTGTGGTTGCATGGACATACCTAGATAATGAAGCTTTTTTCTCAGGTGAACGACCCTCTTGTTAATAACAACTAATTGGTATTTTCTTATATTCATACATTCATTACAGTATTATTACAGAATTACAGTTTCAAACTAAATTTGAAATTTGAGTAAATTCTGATTTGAGAATAAGAAAAGTTTTATTACCTCACGCCCAAGATTTGTTAAAATGTATTTTCAGAGCCCTGTGTCGTGAGTGCAATGCTAAGGAAAAAGCCCGTGGATTGGGTAAATATGTCTGCCACAAATGTCATTCAATCATCGAGGAAGGGCACATCAAATATAAGGGAGAGGCATATCACCCTTACCATTTTAATTGTAAAAATTGTGGGTAAGTTAAGGTTTATTTCTGTCAAAATATACAATTTTTACAGGAGTCAAATTGAAATAGAACACACTAGAATTATTAATGAACTAAATCTGTTTTATTTTACAAGTTTAAACATTGGTGTTTGCAGAAAGAAAACTTTGTAGTAAGAGTGTTACAAGTTTGTATACATGTACTGACTCGCAAAATATTTTATCATTTGTTCTCATACGAAAGAAATTGAAATGATATTAGCCTAGCTTCACATAAACATCGGATTACTAGGTTATTCAAATCTATGATTTCATTTATTTAAAAACTTTTCTCTCTATCTCTTAAATCATTACAAGGTAAATAAGTAAGCAAAAGTACACTGAATTAAAGTCTAGTATACATCTATTTCAGTATTGAGTTGAATGCAGATGCAAGAGAGGTGAATGGGGAGCTATACTGTCTACGATGTCATGATAAAATGGGGATACCTATATGTGGTGCTTGCAGGTAACAATATTATGTTGTGTTTGTTATCTACTTACACTGTCTACAAAACATCTTACGATCATTTTTTGCCAAAGTCAAAAATTAAAGTTTCTTCTACAGCACTAACCAAATATGGAATTCTGCCATGCATCATCTCATTGGAATCGTCTTCTAAAGACATTTTGCAAGGCAGAATCTAACAATGAATGAAAACTCCAGGTACGATTCGTGATCTTGACTTACGATTATTTTTTTCGTAAAAAGTTCAGTAAAACGGGCCCCATGTGAATATTGTACACTTTTCCACATATCTAATTCATGACATTTTTTTAATTTCAGACGTCCTATTGAAGAGAGAGTGGTTCATGCCCTTGGTAAAGCGTGGCACGTGGAACATTTTGTGTGTGCGAAATGTGAGAAACCTTTCTTCGGAACTCGTCACTATGAGAAGAAGGGTCTAGCGTACTGCGAGGTTCACTACCATCAACTGTTTGGGAACATCTGTTTTGTATGTAACACTGTAATCTCTGGAGATGGTACGTTAGAGCTCCAGGGCTTGAGATTATACAACTTTTTGTCATGCTCAATTGAGTTTTTGAGAAAAATTCAACTTGAAATTTAACTTGTTTTTCTGCTGAAGTGAATTCATGCTAATTACATGATAACGAAAGATAATATTATCTATGAAATAATTTCATTTTAGTGCTGATTTATCCATGAATAAAGTCTAATGGAGGAATTATATGATAAAGGTAAAATCCTAGGGTTGGGCATGAGGATTTCACCTTGCATATTACTCTTACCCGCATCAGACTTTTTTTATTGATACATCAACAGGAAAATGAAATTATATCCATGATAACACAATCACAATTAAGAAATCAGTTTCATTGCCCTTTTCTAGTCATAAAAAAAGATTTAAAACATTTTTCTGGGTGTAAAATTAATGATTAAGTAACGATAATGACATGAGAGAATTTCACAGAAAGTAGAGAGTGTCATTTAGCACGGGCGTCATTAACGCTAAAAGCATCAAAATTCCCACAAAAGATGATGTTGAGTATAATTGGTCGGAGCTATCTGCATACACAGATAAAACACACAACATATTTATTTTATTGCAAATAAAGTTTTATGTCATTTCTTTTTTTTTTTTGCCCCGCATCGAAAGATCGGGAGCATATTGTTTTACCGTTGTCCATCTGTCTGTCTTCATAACTTAACCAAACAACTTAACATTGCCAATATTTTCAAGGCTATTCAAGATACATTGCTTATATTTGGTATGATGATAGATCTGAATGATACACATCTACTGGTATCAATGGCAAGGTTATGTGACAAGGCCAAGGTCATCTGTCATGGTCAAATTTCTAAAAGTTTGCCGTTTCGGAGGAACTCGTGTTTCACATGCACATCTTGTTCATATATGTGTTTTATGCCATTGTGTTTTAATAATTTTTTGTGCATTTGCATGTTCTGTTAGGAGTCTTTACTACATGCTTAATAGATAGATTCCAACCTATTGTCCCAGTCCACATGCACAAAAATTATTATTCACTTGATATTGTCTGTGTGTATTTCAATTGGAGGAAAGTACATAATTTTTGATATTGCACACTTTGATATTGAACTAAGATTATTTTCATGTGCACAAAATGGACTCAACTATTTCTGGTTGCTACCTCACCATAAGTCATCATAAAAATCACATGATCAACGCTTTCTTTTTTGCGTTTAATTTATGAGAAATTATATTTGCAGACTAAAGAAATAATTTTGAATGTCTTTGAATGCCTAAAAGCCAATATAGTGTTGTTTATTTTTGCCTATTTGAGACAATTTCAGAGAAATTCTAGGTGATGTAACAAAATAATAAATAAGACATGAAAGTCGTTAAACAATATCAAAGTATACAATAAAAAGGTTATTGAATTGAAATGGGAATATATTGTGTAGGATGAGTTCTTTTGGCATAGTTGCCCTCACAAGCTCGGGCAACTCTGCCAAAAGAACTCGTCCGACACAACATATTCCCATATAAATTCTATAAACTATATTATTATATACTTTGATATTGTCTCTATGTATTTGAACGGGAGGAAAGTGTGCAATATTTTTTGATGTTGCATACTTTGATATTGCACTAAGATTATTTTCACGTGCACAAATGGACTGGCCTACTTTCTGGTTGCTACCTCGCCACAAGTCAACATAAAAATCACATTATCAACGCTTTCTTTTTGGGTTTAATATTCCTGAAATAGTTTTGTCAGAGAAAGAAATACGTTCTAGTTCTTTGAATGCCTAAAGTGTTTGTTTTCATCTATTTGAAACATTTTCCGAGAAATAAACCACTTCATCCCCTCCCCCTCTCCGTCGACTCAGATGCCCCCCCCCCCCCCCCCTCCGGCTCAAATTTCTTCCAAATCATTGTATTTGTTTCCCCCTTATTCCTTTATCTATGTTATTTTATAACTCTTTCAAAAATATTCATGCACATCCCTTAATGTCTATCATAATATCATAATTCTAGTATCTATCTCTCTTCCTCCCTATCTTTCTCTTTATCTCGTCTTTCACTCCGTCCCGTCCTTTATGACTATCGCTAGTCTGCTCCGGTATCAAGTACACCCATTTAGTCAGTTCTGGAACATGTAACTGGTAAGAATAACAAATGAACAAGTTTTTATAAATATGTAATATAACGATTACTGTTTCCATCTTCGAATCCTGACCGTATAGTGGTTTAAAGAATCAACAAATAATAATCCTAAAACTAATTTTTAATTCTCCGAAATCTTCATATCAACTCATAGAGTTACAAATCTCAAAACTATCAACCAGCTCCTCGATTTCTTCCAAAACATGCCCTAATATACAACACTGATTATGTGAATATTGAATATGATAACACTTGTATTGGCTATCCAATCTCCATGTCTAGACTTCGCATGCTTAACTGGCCACTGGCTATTTGGTTAGACCGCCCCAATCTTCAACTGAAGTATTGACACGACCCGCCCCCTAATAGCCTTGTTCCCTAACAAATACAAATGTATCTTAACCCTTTCCTAATACTGATTATATTACATTACGCCCCATACAAACAGATTTTATCATGGGAACATATAAAATCTAGACAACCAGTAATGCTTTTCAAACTCCAATACAAACGTATCATCAACATTGATTAATCAATACATTTTAAAAATACATAGGCCCACATATATACATATATAAGTTGCAAATTCAATAAAATGAACTATATACTGTACTATAATATACACTTTAGCTAAAGTCTTATTTGTATTGTAATGGGCCACTTCACCTTAGAGTTCAGCGTCAATATAAACACTTCATATAACTCAACATAAGAATATATATAACCCACAACACTATTCTACACCTTATTATTAAATTCAGTTTGCTTCATCTTCAGCCGAATGTCGACTGACAAAGTCTATCTGTGGATACAGATGTACAATTTCCTTCGTCTTGGGTCTAGTCTGTTCCGGAGAAGGCACTGACTCGGCCTCTGAACGCGTATCTTCAATGTCGTTCCCACTTTTTGGTGGCACCGGACCCTTAGTACAATCATTCTGTGAACTTCGAACATTGTTAGTCAAGATACCAACCAATTTACTACGACATTTTATAAGGACAATTATTATTACCATTATTATTATGGGTACAATAACCCCTAAAGTTCCCCAAGCTAATTTCTCATATAATGAATAAACATTGAAGGTCGCATCTGGACTCGTTAAGTGGTTTATCAATTTATCCATTGGTATTGTATCAACATTGTCTAAGAACGGCGGTAAAGTTATATGCGAATCATTTGGGAAATGTTGAAGCAATTCGTTTGTTATTGAGACGCTCGTAAAATTAATCTGTCGTAAAAATATGATGAATGGATCTGAGTAATCATAACTAATGCTTGTTTCTGTTCCCGCTATGAGTGATACTTTATTATTAGTTGCCGTACATGATGAATTTAAATAAATCATTCCGAGCGGGGCCGTCAATTTGATTGTCTTTGTATCTACTTTGCCCGAATAACAGACTACGGCAAATTGAATAGCTTCTTTATTCGAGACTGCCCACATCTGAGAATTTATTTCCTTGATTAATGGGAACTGAGCTCTGAGATTAATCATTCTTATACAATACTTTTCTACGTCCTCATCTCTTTGCGAAAACAACGCAATTAGACACTTCTGACTAAGTGCTACAGAATAAATCGGTTGGGCAATTTCACAAAAGTTTATCAGAGGATTTTGACATTTAATTACTGACTTTTCATCTAAAAGTAAATATTTAGACCTTTCCATATCGATAGCAAAATATGGACCGCATCCTCAATTTTCTTCCTATCTGACAAAGGACACCTATAAGGTTTACACCTAATTGGAGGATGGTCTCCTGTATCTATTGTCATTTGAACCGTGTCAGTTCCAGTTAAATCTTTTAACCCTGTAGCGAATAATTCTTCATTCTCCCTTATCAATTGCGTTATTTGATTTTTATATTCCTCGGCACAGCGTAATTCTGTATAATCTAACCTGGATTTATCATTGCGATTAGGATCAATTTCTCTTTTGAAAGAGACTACACATTGTTCACTAATCGGCTGCGCCTCTGCAACAACGCTATTCCGTTTCAATCTAATAGTCTTACCAGTAGAATTGATAAGCATTACCTTTAACTTCTTTCCCTTTATCCTTAATACAGAGTTAACTACTGACAATCCGGGCTCGTTATACAAATATGTCTTTTCTAAGCCTTGAATTTCGCATGAAGTAGAATCATTTACGCTTAGATTTCGTTGTAACCGGCAATTGACAATGTGACAAGAGAAAGGTTTAAGTATCAGTTTATCCTGTAGCCTAACAAAAGATGAAACATGCACATCCTCCTGCATTTTTATATATGTTTTATCAATGCGTAACATTTGTAGATCGTAATATAAACGAACGCCCTCCTTTTTCAGCCAATCAAAACCCAAAATCATATTTCTATTCATTTCCTTAACAACAACAAAAGTGTGTGTTAATGTCAAATCATTTATTTTGAATGTTAAGGTTACACATCCGTCTACCTTAATGGATTGTCCGTTTACTGACTGTAGACAAATATCCTTCTTTATCAATTTTGGTTTATTTCTTAAATTTTGATATATTCTCCTATGTAGCAGACTCAATTCTGCACCCGTATCTATCAAAACGCGAAGTTTTAACTTTTCCACCTTTACTAAAACTGAATTTGAATTTCCTGAAATATCAATTTTAAATTTTTGTACCCTTTTCTTAGTCTGAGCGCCGGCTTCTATGCGCGCAGACCTTTTTAGTTTTTAGCTCACCTGAGCACAATGTGCTCAAGTGAGCTATTGTGATCACCTTTTGTCCGGCGTCCGTCCGTCGTCAGTCGTCCGTCGTCCGTCAACAATTTCTTTAAATGACATCTCCTCCTAAACTACTTGGCCAATTTTAACCAAACTTGGCAGAAATGTTCCTTAGGTGATCCCCTTTAAGAATTGCTAAAAGAAATGAAATTGGTGAAAAACTCTGGTTGCTATGGCAACGAAAGTTAAAAATTTAAGAAAATCTTCAAAATTCTTCTTCTTCTGAACAAGCAGCCCTACAGCCTTGAAATTTGGCATGGATGATCAGCTCATAGACCTTAATAAAAATAGCTAAAATCATATCTGTTGGGCCACCAGGTGCGGAGCACCAGGGGGGAGGGGGTAGTACTTTGGATAAATTTTGAAATCTTTTACCTTCTTCTTCTTCTGAAAAAGAAACCCTACAGCCTTCAAATTTGGCATGGAGGATCAGCTCATAGACCTTAATAAAAATAGCTAAAATCATATCTGTTGGGCCACCAGGTGCGGAGCACCAGTGGGGAGGGGGTAGTACTTTTGTGAAAATTTTGTAATCTTTAACCTTCTTTTTCTTCTAAACCAGGAGCCCGACAGATTTGAATATTGGCATGGATGATCAGCATATAGACATTAATTGAATTAGCTAAAATCATGAATGTAGGGTCACCAGATGCGGAGCACCAGGGGGGAGAGGGTAGTCCTTTTGTGAAAATTTTGTAATCTTTAACCTTCTTCTTCTTCTGAACAACAAGCCCTACAGACTTGAAAATTGGCATGGAGGATCAGCTCATAGACCTTAATAAAAATAGCTAAAATCATGACTGTAATGCCACCAGGTGCGGAGCATCAGGGTGGAGGGAGGAGTACTTTTGTGAAAATTTTGTAACTTTAACCTTCATCTTCTAATGAACCAGGAGCCCTACAGACTTCAATATTGGCATTGATGATAAGCATATGGATCTAAAATTAAATAGCTAAAATCATGAATGTAGGGTCACCAGATGCGGAGCATTAGGGGGGAGGGGGTAGTACTTTGGATCAATTTTGTAATCTTTAACCTTATTCTTCTCCTGGATCAGAAACCCTACAGACTTGAAAATTGTCATGGGTGATCAATATATTGACCTTAATAAAAATAGCTAAAATGATGACTGTTGGGTCACCAGGTGCTGAGTGTCTTGGGGAGGGGGTAGTACTTTGGATCATTTTTGAAATCTTTAAACTTCTTCTAATGAACCAGGAGTCCTACAGACTTGAAAATTGGTATGGATGATCAGCATATGGACATTAATTGAATTAGCTAACATCATGACTGTGGATTCACCAGGTGCAGAGCATCTTGGGGGAGGGGGAGTGCTTTTGTTGAGAATTTTGAATCCTTACAGCCTTTATATTTGACATGGATTGATCAACTTATTAAAGAAAACTTTAAAAGTCTCAGACTCAGCCTGTATATCTGGCATGGATTAGCTGATCACAGACCTTTTATGAAAAAGCTTAGATAAATAATGACCAGGGGAGGAGCAGAGGGGGGGAGGATTATTTCAAATGTTATCTGATTGAATAAGTGAAAGTCTCCTTTTCTGTAGTTGCATTGACATACCTAGGTAATGAAGCTTTTTTCTCAGGTGAGCGCACCCAGGGCCAACGGCCCTCTTGTTTGAGTTTATCTTTTGTCTATCATAGGTACGACGATAGTTACCCTTCACTGGACACTCCCTTTGGATATGCCCATACCTGTGACATTTATAACACTGTTTTGGCCTCATATGGTCAACTTCCATAGGTTCCCCTCTAATTTGCCTTTTCTGATTTTGACCCTCTTGTAACTCAAACCTAGCTAAAAGATTTTGTTCTTCTGTTGCGATCCTAACCGCATCCTGAAAATTTGTGGGATTTTCTCTCATAATTCGCATCTTCACGGCTTTATTATTTAACCCATAAACAAAAAATCCTATCAACTGTTGCTCAACAATTGGACCACCCTGACCTTCAAATGCTTGAGTAGCAAGATTTAACAATCGTTCTGTAAATATTTGTACATTTTCCCGTGGCAGTTGCCGAATTTTGTATAATAAAGTTAATGCGTGGTTTGCGTCTGTTATCAAAGCAAAACGAGAAGCCAATTCTTGCCTAACTATTTGCCATTTCCAATCGGTGCGCGACTGCAAATACCTTTGTAGAAAATCTCCTACTAGACCCGTAGCAGTTTGGAGTGCAATTAAGCATTTTTGATCTTCAGGTATGTTTGTTAATAATGCGTATCTATCTATTGATTTGATCCAATTATGAAAAATATTGGGATCCCCACTAAAACTTTTTATGGTTTGGGACACCCTTTGCGCTTGGAAAGCGTCTTTTAATCCCCCAATTTGATCCGTGAAAATCTTAAAAGCAGTGCCGAAATCTGGTTGGTCTTGACTGGTCATGTTCAAAATTCTACCAAAACAATTGTACTCACTATTTCACTATTTGTTGTTGGCACTTGTCTCCCTTCGTCGTCTGTCAACCTCGCCGTTCCCGATCGCCTTATTCTTCGGGCGTCGTAACCCCTGTATCGTGAACCAAAACGCAAGCCACCGGAACACATACAAAGAGATCCACCCTTTCATAAATCGTTTTATGCATGTGTTTTACTACATATATCTCGTCTGCTTCAACCACCCTATATATTGTCCACAATGTCCATAAACCGCCCATAGATGTATCGTTTGATCAACGTTTCACTGTTTTTTTTTTCACTAAAGCAAATATTAACACTACAAATTTCAACGTAGTCTTTTTTCCACTTCACTATTTTATTAATATTATGTCCATTGATCTACTTGCAGGATTTACTTGCAGCCGCCTACTTTTCTGCATGCTGAACAACTTCTTAAAAACCTATCATCTCTTCTCTTCTTTTGCGCGTCTGTGGAATTTGGAAATGTAATGTGAAAAGGGGGCCTATCCACAGTCTCCCAAACTTCCCCTTTACTTTCAAGTTCTTCAATTTGCTTTTCTAAAATTATTTTCATATCGTCCTTTATCATGTCTCTCAGTTTGAAAATTTTGTCCATTTCCATAATTAAATTGCATTTATTTTTTTTTTTCTCACTAAAGTCCACAGGTCCGTCACACAATTGACAATTGACCCTGGTCACGGCACCAAATTAAATATGTAATATAACGATTACTGTTTCCATCTTCGAATCCTGACCGTATAGTGGTTTAAAGAATCAACAAATAATAATCCTAAAACTAATTTTTAATTCTCCGAAATCTTCATATCAACTCATAGAGTTACAAATCTCAAAACTATCAACCAGCTCCTCGATTTCTTCCAAAACATGCCCTAATATACAACACTGATTATGTGAATATTAAATATGATAACGCTTGTATTGGCTATCCAATCTCCATGTCTAGACTTCGCATGCTTAACTGGCCACTGGCTATTTGGTTAGACCGCCCCAATCTTCAACTGAAGTATTGACACGACCCGCCCCCTAATAGCCTTGTTCCCTAACAAATACAAATGTATCTTAACCCTTTCCTAATACTGATTATATTACAAATATATTTATTTCTTTTTTATTCAAAGTAAGTCGAAATCAATGCGTATTTAAAGATCTAAAATGCGATTTCGACACAAAAATGTCCGCCGTCTTTTTAGCTCACCTGAGCACGAAGTGCTCAAGGTGAGCTATTGTGATCGTAGAATGTCCGTGGTCTGTCGTCAATCGTGCGTCGTGCGACGTGCGTCGTCCACAATTTCTTTAAACATCTTCTCCTCCTTAACCAGTGGGCCAATCTTGATGAAACTTGGCAGGGATGTTCCTTGGGTCAAGCTCTACCAAAGTTGTTCAAATAAATGAAATCCGCCCTTAACTTTCCCTTTACCCTTAACAAAAAGGGTGAAAATATGAAAATCTTTAAAAATCTTCTTCTCTGAAACCAGATGGCAGACAGCTTTCATATTTGGTATGTAGCATCATCTAGTGGACCTCTACCAAGTTTGTTCATATCAAGACCCTGGGGTCATATTTGGGCTTTGCCCGGGCCAAACCCTTTTTACATAGAAACAAAGAGCTAAATCTTTAAAAATCTCTGAAACCAGATGGCAGACAGTTTTCATATTTGGTATGTAGCATCACCTGGTGGGCCTCTACAAAGTTTGTTCATATCAAGACCCTAGGATCATATTTGGGCTCCACCCTGGCGCAACCCTTTTTACATAGAGCCAAAGAGCGAAAATATTTTAAAATTTTCTTAAATCGAAACAAGAGGGCAAACTGCTTTCATTTTTGGTATGTAGTATCACCTAGTGAGCCTGTACAAAGTTTGTTCATATCAAGACCCTTGTGTCATATTTGGGCTTTGCACGGGTGCATCCCTTTATCTTTTATGAGCAAGAAGGTTAAAAAAATGAAAATCTTCAAAAATCTTCTTCTATGAAGCCAGATGGCAGACAGCTTCCATATTTGGTATGTAGCATCATCTAGTGGACCTCTACCAAGTTTGTTCATATCAAGACCCTAGGATCATATTTGGGCTTTGCCAGGGCGCAACCCTTTTTACATAGAATCAAAGAGCAAAAATCTTTTAAAAATCTTCTCTTATCGAAACCAGAGGGCACACTGCTTTCATTTTTGGTATGTAGCATCATCTAGTCGGCCCCTATCAAGTTTGTTCATATCAAGACCCTCGAGTCATATTTGGGCTCCATCCGGGCTCATCCCTTTCAGCTCATCTGAATAGGATTGGTGAAAATAGGAAAACCTTCAAAAATCATCTTCTCTGAAACCAGAGGACAGACAGCTTTCATATTTAGAATATAGCATCATCTTATGGACCTCTTCCAAGTTTGTTCATATAAAGACCCTGGGGTCACATTTAGGGTCCACCCAGGTGCATCCCTTTTTACATAGAATGAAAGAGCAAAAAGGCATATCTGTCTTGCTCTTCGCTGAAAACGTTCCATGGTATTGATCTTAGGCAAATATCTTCTTTTTGACATCTGCCTATCTAATTAATGTGATGTCCCAGGGGTCAAAGAGACTCAGGTGAGCGATCTAGGACCATCTTGGTCCTCTTGTTTGTTTACACTGTCACTTCGTAGCAACAGATGTATTCATCCGAACGTAAAAATATAACGGAAAGGATTTTGTGGGAAAAGGTCTATTGCGTAACTGTTATTAAAAAGCGGTCTAAATTTAAACAAAAACTCGTTCTTGAAGTATATGGGATGTAAAAAATCAATAAATAAGAAGTAAATATCGTCCAACAATATCAAAGTATACAATAAAAAGGTTATTGAATTTATATGGGAATATATTGTGTCGGACTCGTTCTTTTGGCGTAGTTGCCCTCGCAAGCTCGGACACTCAGCCAAAAGAACTCGTCCGACACAATATATTCCCATATAAATTCAATAACCTATAATACTAAATGCATCATGCGGCTGGTCAGACTGCTCACTGTTTATACATCACACTCATGAAATTGTTGGAAATGTCATACACACTAATACAATGTTTATTTTCAGTGTTCCATGCCTTCAACAAAGCTTGGCATGTCAAATGTTTTGCCTGCTCTATTTGTGACAGAAAGATGAGTCAAAAGTAAGTGCAATGATCTTGTTACATTGTTATCAACCCTCACAGAAAACATAACATAGTGTTTATTCTAGGATTTCATAACTGTAGGGGATTTCAGCACAAAATTGAAGCAATCGAGAAATAACTGGTATTCAATACTCATAGTAAAAAATCACCCACAAATCTAGAAAAAATGGGGCATCTTTGAAAAAAGTAGGGCAATCCCCCTGCCTAGAATGAACACTGCATAACTGATGAGTCAAAAGTAATTACTCTCTCAAAAAATGTAATACTTGTAGAGAAACTGTTTGGTGTAAAGAATTTAGGGATAGAGAAGGTATCGTATTTCTCATAAATGCGCCGGGAACTGTACATAACATGGTCAGTGAGTTTTATTAAGTATGCATTTTGTGATTTAAAAAATCATTTAAACTGATGTCTTTTAGGACCCTTTTACCTTAAATTTGAGTTGAATTTCCTCTAAACAATTATATACGAGGGATGATCCAGAAGTTTGGAGAGTAGGCTAATAACTTTCGCATTTCTAGCTTGTTCAGTATATATTTTGGTCAATTTGCAGTTTAGTAACTATAGAGCACATTAATGTTGTTATTTTTGCAGAATTATCTTTAGCGGTCTTAGAATACGTTACCATAGAAACATATGTATGCTAAGGCGGGGGAGCGTGAAAAAATATTGAAAATCAATTCATCTGTAAGTTTTACTGACACATTGGCTGGAATTCCTTGGCTGAATTAAAAAGGAAGCAAAGAGAATTAATTTGTTATTCTTTTAAAGCTATTGTGACACTTTTAATGGGCACAGAATATATTCATTTATTATGAATAAAGGAGTAAAAAATGACAAGATGTCAACACCAAAATATGAATACCGTTTACTTTTCGAATTTTGACATGATCTTTGCTATTCATTAATCTAAACATTTCAGATAATCTAGAAAAATGATAAGAGTGTGCAGATGAGAACTTTTCCCAAAGCAATTCCGGATATTCGAAAAGGGACAGGCTTTAAAAGAGCATTTAGAATGATATGATGGAGTTTCAACGAACGAACATATTCCAATTGATTCTCAATATTTTCCAAAAATAAATGTCCTGCATTTGGGTTTCCACTGTACTAAAAATACCACGCATATAGAAATTTTAAACAAATTTGATTCCAAATGGGATGTGGATTACTTCTGTAAGTGGATGTATCCGGTACAGAAAGGCATGAGAGTTAGCGTATACTCTGTAGAGAAGAGTTATTATTGACGTCGCATTCGACGTTCTTGCTTCCCCGCATTAGTAGGGGGTCTCTGCTAAGTTTAGTGCATTTTACTGCCGCTATTGAATATAAACATTTGGAAATTGCCACGTTTATTACACTGATGATGCATTAAAAGACCATATGAATTATGTATTGATAGAGAACTTTTCTGATGATTTAAAACCTCATTTTACGAACTTTTGGATCAACCCTCGTATATGAATGTTTACAGGAAATTCATCTCAAAGAAGAAGTCTCAAAAAGTTCCTAAGATATAGCCATTTGAAGTGGGTTTTCTAAGTAAAAAATGTAGGGGTGTAACTATTAGGGAGGGCAGTACTACTAGAGGAAATACAGTACTTTTGAATTGAGTTTGAAATATTTCAAACCATGTAATAGATTCTACTTGTACCAGCACAGTCGGCAGCAAGTCAGACTTCCAATCATGGCACCCCTGGTTTGAACTGTCACTGTAGCACAAATCTTTCCAACAATTGTCTCCCACCAATTTGTGGATAATTGTTAACCTATATTAGATTAGCAGCAAGAGCCTCAGAAAGGATGTTGTTGTAGTACTGTAGAAAAAATATCATGAATCCATGGTTAGGTGCTCCTGTCGCTGTCACATGACTAAAATTTGTTCTGAGTGGTGTTAAACTCAATTCAATTAAATAAACAAATCAATGATACTTGCACAATCACTACAATGGGGTTGCTAATAGGAGTCTCTTTGTGTAAAAGATTACAATGAGTACCCACAAATTGGATTTGAACTTATTTGAACTCATATTGTAGTTGGTAGTGTGTTGGACTATCATTCAAAAGGTTATGGGTTCCATCAGTGGCTGCTTGCTTAATACAGGGCGCTTGCTGAATACAGGTGGCCACTAAGACAGGTTTGACTGGATACACAAGACCCAGTATTCTCCCTTTGTATAATCATGGCTACAAACTTCACACATATTGATATGCAAATCAGAGGTATTTCAACATATTTTAAAATATGTTGTAAGGTATACTTTGAGGGGACAGCGCAAGACTAATGTAAGTGCCTATATATTTATAGGCACTTACAATAGTTTTGTGCTATCCTCTCATCTTGATCTAGCTGCCGTCATAGGGCAATTGGTAGCATGTTGGACTGTTAATCTAGAGGTCCCTGGTTCGATCCCCCAATGGTGGCACTCATTCTTTCCAGCTGTCTCACTACAATGGGTCAATAATTGTAGACCTATGTGGGATAGCTGCTGGAGGCTAAGGGAAGGATGGTATAATAGTACTGGCGAGAAAAAGACCAGGAATCCATTGCTGCGTTATAACTGAAAAAATGTTGAAAGAGGCATAAACCCCCATTTAAACCAATCAAATCAACTTGATCCAGATGTTATTATTCGCCTTACCATATGTGAGAACGGGTCCGAAAGTACTGGCATTGAGTGTGAAATTACCAAGTGATTATGTACAGTGTTATCTTTATAATCCACAGGAAAGGTATTATAACAAATAGATGGCTCAGTGTGAAACAGTTGTAACTGCCTATAAACATAAAGGCAGTTACAGCTCTTTAGCACTAATCCGTCGAAATATATATTTTCTTCAGGACCAAGTTTTTTGAGTTTGATCTGAAGCCGGTTTGTAAATTCTGCTATGAGAAGTTCCCGGGTGAGCTGAAGAAGCGACTGAAAAAAGCTTACGAGGAACAGGGATCTAAGAAATAAAGAGATGCAACAAGTCATAGAGATAGAACTGCCATATTTGTCTGTATTGGAGATTCATCGTTGAAAAATGGAATGTGGAGATTAAGAGTTTTAATCCTTGCCCTGATTCAGAGATGGGGCATGTAGTTCTTCCACTGATATAGTTTTAAGGAACAAAACATTTCACTGTGTTTATCATAATAAACATGGGCAAGTAGCTTAATTTTTGTACTCATTTTCTGATGCAAAATATCTATCAAAGTGGTGGACTTATTTCACGTTTTTCCTTTAATTATGCCCCCCTTCGAAGAAGAGAGGGTACATTGCTTTTCACTTGTCGGTCCGTTGATAGGTTGGTCTGTCCGTAGACTGTTTTTTGTCCAGAGCATATCTCAAAAAGTATGCAAGCTAGAATCATGAAACATCACAGATGGATAGATCACATTGAGAAGAAGTTCAGTGCAGAAGAAACATAACTCTACTCATCAAAATTTGTGAGTTATTTCCTTTATTGATTGACAAAGAATATGCCATTGATCTGCTTTAATGGGGGGACATAAATGTTTTACAATTTTCTCTTGTTTAAGGTTATTTCACTTTAAACAATTATTTAAAATGATTGTTCAGCAGAAATAAATCTTAAATACATCACAATCTGACAGTAAGTATACACTGCCTGATTCTTATATAGCCCTTTCCTGTTTTACAAAATTTATGACCTGTCCAAATTCAACGATTTTGCAGACGAAAATTAAAAATGTGTTTAAATTGAAAAATAACCATTCAGTAGGGTAGAAAATAGTGTGGAAAAAGAAGAAATTGCTTGTCAGAAGCAATTTCTTCTTTTTTCACAATGTTTTCTCAAATCATAAAATCACAGGCACGTAAAAAGCAGGGATTAAACAGCAAAGGGATAGTCCAGAATGCTATGATATAATCTGGGAACAGCACATGATTTGAAGTAGAACAAGTTAAAAATGATCCCATTGACACCTGCATGTATTTTCAATATCAGAAAAGCACTCCTTTATCCACTGTGGTGCAACCATTTGGCTTCCATGGACTTGTGCCCTATCCAGGGTTTAGATTAATAAAGCTGCACGAGCTACCCCCTCCCCAGCAGCGGTATCCTGCATCACCTAGTGAAGCATATCAGTTGGGCCTGTGTGTCACATTTTAACAATTTCATATATGCCTAAAACAAAGACTGGCCAGGTTGTGCAACTGCAGTCTGACAAAGATCTTAACTTTACGCCTTCTAGATAGTTTATGTCTAAAAGTGTCTGCAGACAGTTAGGCAACCCTCTACTTACTCTTAGTAATTGTCTTGGCTGCTAAATGTTTGCACATCAAGCAGATGTCAAATTGTTAGAAATATCACACACAGGCTCAATTGTGTGTTTAAAACTTGGAGGGGCTTTCTGTGCTTAGTATCCTGATCATTGTGTTGGTCTTCATGAAGATGGAGCAAGAGGTAAGGTAATGCTTATATGAGATATGATATGATTGGAATTTTTGTGTGTTTATGTGAATAAATTTCAACATGCTAGTTTGGGTCTATAATATATTTTATCAATAAGATGTTCAAATTTGCTTTTTACGCTTATGGACCTGTAATAGTTCCTGGATGTCTCAGAAGTCATGAAATTTAACAGTGTTAACAAAGGTTTCTTATGATTTCATAAGGAAACCTCAGTTAACATTGTGAAAGATCATGAGTCCCGAAATGTTGTGGAACTATTACAGGTCCACTACCTTAATCCAACATGATTGACAACAATGTTCAGTTTGCTTCAATCCAATTCAGCCACTCAGCCTTTCTGATAATCTGTCTTCCACCAATGGGTTGATAATCATAGACCTATGTGGAATAGCAGCTGGAGGCTAGGAAAGGATGTAATGATAGTACTGGTGTGAGAAAAAACCAGGAATCCATTGTTAGGTGCTCCTGTCGCCGTCGAAATATCTGAAAGATTGTTGAAAGTGGGGTAAGAAACAAACTAATTAGTTTGCTTAACCCTTTGCTGTTTAATCCCTGCTATACGTGCCTGTTATTTTATGATTGAGAAAACATTGTGAAAAAAGAAGAAATTGCTTATGACAAGCAATTTCTTCTTTTTCCACACTATTTTCTACCCTACAGAATGGTTATTATTCAAATTGAATCCACTTTAAATTTTCGTCTGCAAAACCTTTGAATTTGGACACGTCCAAAATTTTGTAAAACAGGAAAGGGTTAAAGACACAAAGAAATACTGGTTTTGAACATTTGAACCTGCATAACAATATCAACAATTTCCTGAGTCCAAATTAAGACTGTGATCAGCATGTGTATTCACATAATCTGATCCAAGTCTTCACTTTGCATTATATATAGAGAGAGGATATTGAATGAGTGGTCATGGAATACCGAAGTTATTAAACGAGTCATCTATAAACAGATGAAAACGAGGCTATTTATAGATGATGAGTTTAATAAATTCTGTATTTTATGAGCACAAATTTTATATTCTATTGATAATATGACCGGAATTTCGCGATAACTTGTCAAAATTCTTGAAATCAAACATTTCAATTTTCCGCAAAACTTATAACGCTGTTAAAACTGACGGCATAATATATACACTATGACGTCATTTTTGCCGCGGGTTACAAAATAGGGTTGCTATTCGCTCTGAGCTCATTTGCATAGTTATTCCACAAATGTAATAACACCCGTGTAATATCAAAAATATTCAACGGCATTATTTCACTCCTGCGACGTAAGTCATATTATAAAGATGAAATAAACAATTGTATGGCAGAGAGCTCATTTAGGAGAAAGGAAAAACTTCTGTTCACATGCAAAGTGCCAAAAAAGATCTTAGTATTTTGTTAAACCATCTCATGCTATTCACAATGTATACAAAGATTTAGCAGATAGTGTAGACTGAGATTGACCTACACAGAGGTGCAGTCTGATCTTACCCTGCTTTGTACTTGATTATTGTAGATAAAACATGAGCCAGTCTGATTGAAATGCCCTCAAATTGATAACTTGTTTGAAAAAACATCAACAGATAAGGGTAATTAAAGGGCAAGAAAAGAAGCAGAAGAAAGTCTAGTCGTATTTGTTATATGTCTTGTTACAATGTAGAATGTGTTAGCTCTTGTTTCCTTTTCCCCATCTTAGTATGGCAAACTTAACCTTTTTCTGCCCAATTTAAATTTTGTAAAACAAATTGCTAATTGTTGAGACATTTTTGCTTTTGGATTAAGTAATTAGAAAGCAGTTAGTGTAGGCTAAGATGAGGATTCACATCTGTGCAGGCTAATCTTTGTCTATACTGTCTGTCAAAAGTCTGTGTATAGCAGGGGTATGTCAAGAACAACAGAAGGGTTACATCAGTATTTAAAGGGGGAAATGTTAAGAAAATGAGCTTATGTGTGCCATTTCCAGCAATTTCAGGTAGACCTGATGGGCAGATGTTGATCAGCCAGGACAATCATATGCTGTGCATTAAAGTCATTTTTAGCTCAACTATTCATAGAATAGGGGGGCTATTCCGGTCACCTGGGCGTTGGCATCTGCTTTGGTTAAGTTTTTACGTGCAAGTGTTTAAAATCTCTGTTTCTATTAAAGCTATTGCTTTGAAACTTTGCACATGCTTCTGTGACCAAAATATCAGCATCTAGAAAAAGATTCATTACTCTGATATTGAATTTAGTGGAATTTTAACCCTTTTTGGACTTTGAAATGCTTGGTTAAGTTTTTACGTGCAAATGTTGTATATCAGTTATATCTCTATTTCTTCTTTAGCTATTGCTTGGAAACTTTGCACATGCTTCTCTGACCATTATATCAGCCTCTAGACAAAGATTCATTACTCTGATGTTGAGTTTAGTCGAATTCTAACCCTTTACGGACTTGGAAATTCTTGGTAAATTAAGGTTTTCAGTGCAAATGTTGTATATCAGTTATATATCTTTTTCTACTTAAGCTATTGCTTGGAAAACTTTGCATTTGATTCTCTGGCCATAATATCAGCATCTAGACAAAGATTCATTATTCTGATATTGAAATAAGTGGAATTTAATCCTTTTCAGACTAATATCAGCATCTAGACAAAGAATCTTTTCCACTTTCCTGTTACTAACCAGCACATGGAATAGTTGAGCTTTGCTGACTTCTGACAGCTCTTGTTTGGATTGTTAACAGAGACTTTAGGTCCATAGCCATCTATGAGTGCATACTGTGCGGCTGCACAGGCTGATCTGAGTCTTCACATTGGGCACATGAAATTGTTGGAAATGTCGTAAACAGGCTCAAATGTCTATGTTAATTGTTGTCCTAATATATCAGAGTTAGGAATTACTGATTGTTAATACATGAATTTAGTAATGTAGATATATTTGTAAACATCTGTTAGCAATTCTTCAAAGTGTTTTGTGATAATTGTAGACCTATGTGAGATAGCGGCTGGAGGCTAGGAAAGAATGTGGTGGTTGTACTGGTGAGAGAAATACCAGGGATCCATTGTTAGGTGCTCCAGCCGCCGCGATATAACTGAAATAATGTTGAAAGCGGCGTTAAACTCCATTCAATCAATCAATCAATCAAAGTGTTTTGTTGGGTCAAGTTGATTGTTCAGTAGGTACCTATGTGTGTGTCTGGTTAAGTGTGACATACAAGATTTGATTGAAATGCTGTCTTTTTGTCTAACTGTTCAAATCAAGTAGGGCCATATTGATCTATAAAATTACATTACCTACATTTGAAATGCATGCCTTTGAATAGTTAAACTATAATGTATCTAATGATAATCATGTTGTAACATATTGGATTTCTAGACCTCCAGTTTAACTCAGTATGCAAATCAGCTTTGAAAGCAACTTATATTATTGTTAAAGTATTGGCATTTTATATACATATATAGTTAATTGTGTTTTTAGCCATGCATGAAACCATTCTGTTGTCATATTATTATAAACTTATGTAAATGATCTGCCACAGTAAAAGGAAATTTCAAGGATCTTATGTCAAGCTTGCCTGAATAAATCTGCTGTCTAGGGTCCATCTGTCAATAATTACAGACTAGGGCAGTGGGTCCGTAATAGTTCCGCAACAATTCGGAAGACATGAACTTTAACAGTGTTAACTGAGGTTTCCTAATGATTTTCATTAGGAAACCTGGGTTAGCATTGTACGGTTCCACTTCTTTAAAGGACAATTCTAACCAAATTATGCAGATTCATTTCTTAGTTATTCCTTTACTAATTTAAGCCATATTCTTGATATTTGATATGATTTATGAACCTCTGTAAATTGCCAAATTTCCCATACGTGATCATTATTTCTGGAGGTTTATTTAATGGATATTCAATCGATATTCGTGTAACAGTGAAAAACTATTGCCCTGGATGTCGTCATCCAGCAAATGTTCAGAACATTGGCCCCTCCACCTCGGGATGGTAAATCCACTGTTAAACAAATCACCATGAAATAACTGTTTAAACCTTGTCATGCTGAATAAAAATCCTTTGCAAGAATGCATCAAAATCAAAGTGCTGAAATTACTGGTTACCCTGATTGTGAGTAAGTTTTTATTGTGTAAATATAATTTTTCAAACTTATATAATTTATATAGGAAAATCAGGTGTGCAGGCTGATCTTTGGCTATGCCTCCTGCCAAAGCAGGAATATTCCAGGATCAGCATGACAAGGGTTAAACAAATCACCATGAAATCACTGTTTAATATTGCCCGCTCACCATTGAAAATTTGCCAATTGGATTATCAATATACAAATTTGATGTTGATCATATGTGTACAACTTCAAATGAAAGCAAGATGGGTGAATTAGGCTGATATAGAAATAAAGAATATTTAAAATCTCCAAAACTGTTTTACAGTTTGCTAAAAGCAAGTCATTTCATTTGAAGATGACCAAAATATTGGATCTACAGCTATAGAAATAATATTTTAGTGATCAAAAAATTAAATGCCTTTCTAGGTCCTTGAATTACCTTTTGCTATGGAATTTCTCATTTGATTTTGTGGAATATGTTTATCTTTGTTAGTTAAATGTTTGATATAAATATAGACCATACTGTAGTATACACCAACTATGGTGTGGAAACAATTTTATTGAGTGGTAGTTGCTGTTTGATAAGTGACTAACTGTTGAATTACGATGACTACTTTTATGCAAATCATTAAAGTTCAGTAAATTGTTGGCTGAACTTGCCAAATACTAGCAAGCTATCATTCTGGCGTTGTTTCTGTTGTGACTCCAATATTTCCTAAATTTGGCTTAAAAACTACTGATAGACTTTTGGTTTATCCATTTTAACACAATTCCACACTTTGATATGCTGCAAAAATATCTTCATATCTTGGGAAACTTCCTTGTATTCATAATTCTAAGTGTTTTTAAGGGTTGAAGTCTTTACCAAGCTAATATTGTTCTAAACATATTTATGATGTACATAAAGCTTTAGCAGATAATATAGACTAAAATCTGCTTGCACAGATGTGCAGTCTGATCTTAGCCTACACTTTCTGCTTTCTGTTTAATAATTGTGTGAAAAACTTGTGCCTGGCTGATTGGATTGTCCCAATTGTTAACAATGTATTTGTAAAAAAAATCCAATTTTAAAACCAGTGGAGTATTACAAGCCTTCTTGGTTCTTATATTTGATTAAACTTTCTAATCTATGCAGGAATTATAGAAATACCAATTCTTTATGCTCTATTTTGAAGAAGAGCTATTTTTCTGTGCATTCATACGTGTTTTTGACTCGTTTTTAGTGCCTTTGTAAACAATAATTTGTTATTATGACATAACTATTACTAAGGGTATTTTAAAGAAAAAAGTTATAGCATGAGACCAAGGGTGTGGAAATACACATTTTCTCCACTTGTCCTTGGACAAGAAAAACATGATTTTCTACTTGTCCAGGAACAACATGAACTTGTCCACAAATAGAAGAGAATAGATAGATAAGAGAAATTATTGTTTTAAGAGAAGAAAATGCTGGAGCCCAACATTTTCTTCACTGAAAACAATATTTTCTACCTTTTGATACAAACATTTGGCTAATTTATCTCTTACCTCTATTAAGTACAATTCCAAGACTTGTCCTCGATTTACCTGTCCACAGACAAGTGGTAAGGAAAAATGTACGTAATCCCAGGTAGAAAAACCTGTGTCTGACAAGTCGGGCATTAGAATTCCACAACCCTGATGAGACTCATCTACCAGATAAAATGTCTTTCTTTTAAAGATATGAACATTTTTGGGAACCAATGATTAGAAGCTCCAACTGCCAGGATATGACTGAAACTGAAATACTGGTAAAAAGAGGATATAATGCCATCAAAAACAAAATTTTAGAGCATTGATTACAAATCATAAGATCCAGTGGCAATAGGATGAGAGATTAAAGAGTTTTAACAACAAAGCTTATGACTTTCATTTAGTAAAAAGAGGTTTTCTGTTACATAATTATTTTTTGGCAATGAGTTCCAACACCTTGTAACTACAGCTTTTTTATACAAAAAAACCTATATTTTGGGGGTAAATAGGAGTCAGCATGTCCTTTGGTTGGTTTGTCTGTCTGTAGCTTTGGTTACGATCCGTTGACTTCACAGCGTTATGGCCTTTTGATGGATAAGGACTTTTCATTATTAACAAGGATTTGTAAGGGGGTATTAGACTGCTTTGCAACAGTCTAGTTCAAGCTGTAGTTACAATGTTTTAGAATTGTAAAGATTGATTTTTGTTTCACTTGAATTATCATCATGTTTAGGACTGCTTTTACACAATTTTGCCTTAGTAACCTTGCTGAGATATACATATTTCATACAGGTATCTGTTATTTATTATGATATACATTAAAATACAGATTAAAACAAATGAGATTGACTTGTTATTTAGCACATGTAATACCATCATAGCCTATTAACTGTGCCGGTGTAGGACAGGGTGGTGGCTCAGTGTAAAACAGTTGTAACTCCCTATAAACAGAGAGGGAGTTACAACAGTTTCACACTGAGCCATTGAGATGGTTAAGCAATACTTGGTTCAGTCTACTTTCTTTAGACCTTTAGCAGTCTTTATGACTATCATTTAGATAATACTTTTGGATGAGGATCAATTGTTATAAGGTTGGCTAATTGAATAATTGGAAGTGTTTGTCTTTTAGGTAAAAAAGACAAAAACAATGTGATCAAAGAAGAAATTGCTGGTAAAAAGCATTTTCTTCATTTTTCACAATGTTTTCTGAAGGTTTCTTAATTCATTTGTATGTCAAAAATCAGACAATAGTGGGAGGGAGAACATTTGAATTTATCAGATTATCACTTATCAGATTATCACTGATCAGCAGTCATTCTCCTCGCTGATGTATACTTACAAAAAATGTTTGTTTTTTCTGGAAGAAAGATTTTTTCATTTTCCAAAAAAATTTAAAAAAGGTTTTCTTCAGAGGTCAAAAAGTAGGTTTGTATGGGACTGGTTAAGTTTCATTCATCACAATTTATCACCTCTCAATGGTATTTCTCCTTGCTGATTTATTCTGTCACCAGCAGAAATTTTACATGACTTACAAATATGTTTGTTCTTTGAAAAGAAAACAGTTGAAAATGAAGAAATTGCTTGAAATTTCCACAATGTTTCAAAGTTTCTTTTTTTCTCCAGCATCCTTACTTTTCATTTATCGGAGTTTATGAACAGTCTGTATCCTTTGTGATGTACTCTGTCTCCATCAGAAATTTCACATAACTTACAAAAAAAGCTTCTATATCATGGAAGGCCCCTGTAACACATTGAAAATAAGACATTTCAAGTCTCAGTGCGAAATAGTTGTAACTTGCCTATATGTATGAAAAAACTATAGTAGAAGGACATAGTTTTGTAACTAAAATATTTTTTAGTTTCCCTTAGTTGAATTTATAACCAACTATATATGGGTGCAGAAAATGCACCTTAATATTCTAAATAGATAGAGGTTCCATAGTGTAAGTAATGAACAAAGTGGAAAAACATAATTAGTATTGTGAAATCAGTCTCCAGATAAATGCTCTAGATTTCAATTTTGACCCAATATTTTTGCAAGAAAGATATTAAGTGTTTATATTTATATGACGCTAACTGGAAGCAATGTACTTAACCCTTGTCATGCTGAATAAAAAATCTTGGCAAAATTGAAAATATTTTTTTTTAAACTTTTCTAGTTTAAGAAAAAGGAGACATACGTGCAGGCTGATGTTTGTCTATAGCTTCCGCAAAGCAGGAATATTCTAGGTTTCAGCATGACAAGGGTTAATTTTGCATATTCAAACCATCTTAATAGTGAATAATAACAAAAGTAAAATTCTCATTAATGAAATGGAATTTCCATTACTTACTTTGAACACTTTCAGTAGCATGAAAGTTAATTTCCCTGGCAATAATACAGACAATCATGTTCAACTCAAGGATGACAACTCTAGCACAATTTTTCTGATTACATCCCTTTGTACTGGCAGAGTTGAAGACCTTTTGTATGAGGGATCTCAACCAACAGATATACTTGGTGAACTTTGCTTTCTCCACCAGTAGTTGTTGAAACTCATAAATTCCTGGAAAATTAAAAAAAGATTCAGTCTGACATTTTGGGATCCAGTAATTGATCTCTGAAAAGGGCATCCACCAATTTCATTGTGTTATAATACTTGTCAGAGAGCAAAATTGCATGAAAATCAAAGTGTTGAAAGCACTGGATGTAGCTTTTTTGAGACCATATTTATTTTCAATTTATTGATATATTTCCAAAGTTCTGGTTTTAAAAGGAAAATCAGGTGGGAAATATATAATACATACTTAGTGTCTTGTATGAGAAAAAATATCTAACGAGGTTGGGAGAATTGATCATTGTCGAGGCTCTGCCGAGACAATTATCAATTCTCACAACCGAGTTAGATATTTTTTTTTATACAATACACTTAGTACGTATTATATTTATCTTATAACCTCTTTTTGTCTTGTTTTCGTCGATGTTTCTAACTGAAATGCAAGTTTCTAAAAATAACTGCATGATATTATTGTTCTAAAAATAACTATGTGATATCATAAAAAATATCATACGGGTTGTTATCACACAGATATTTGTATAGTTATAAGATAAATACTAAGACCACTCAGCACATATGTGCAGGCTGATCTTTGTTTATTACCCCATTCTAATACAGGAATTTTCTATCTAAACATGTCAATTAACAAAGGGTAATAACTGAACAATTATGACGAGTAGAGTTATAGTTGTTTACTGCACTTCTCCTTAATGAGATCTATCTGCCTGGAAAGTTCATGATTCTAGCTTGCATACTTTTGAGATTTGCTCCAGACAAAAAAATGGTTTACAGGCACACAGACGGACAGACAAATGCAAAACAATATACCCCATCTTCTTGGAAGGGGGGAATAATGAAACTATTGCTGATGACAAACCTATGGAAAACCATTTCTCTGAAAAAAAGCGGTTGTCCCATCTGAACAAGTGATGAAACTTTTGAGCTCAAGAGGTGACCTTTTGGCTAATTGTAAGTTATTTCAAATAGCACATTCACTAATGATGGAGAACAATTGTGCCAAGAAATTTTGAAATCCATCCATAAATGTAGTTGTCATTGTCTGGGCAGTCAGAGGGACTGACTGAAGGACGCTAAAATGCACATAAAATGAGCTGTCAATGTTACAACGCTCACCACAAACAGGCTCATATAAGTTTTTTTTCATTTTGAACAAATATTAATATACCATTTTCTATTCTCTTAAACAAAACTCTATATGTGACACTTGGAGCAGGAAAACATGCTATATCCACCACAGACTTGGGATCCAGCCTCTTTATCACATTTCTGATACTTTTTGTGGTTTCACTACATTGAAGAGTTTCTCTAGCCTGGCCACTTAGAAAATTCAGTTTTAGTCTTTCAGACAACTTTTTTGAGAAACTTTCAACCTCTGAAACAAAAATACAGTAAAACTTGTGTCAAGTGACCACTAGGGGAACACCAAACTAGAAAGCCATGAATGGCTTGTGTCGCTCCACAGGCTTGAATTTCTTGAAATAGCAAATCTAAGTTTTGACCAGATATTTAGATATTTTGTGGTTCTACTGATGTTGAAATGATTTTCAAAGTTTCCACTATTATAACATATAGAGAAATGACCTCCGCCCATAAAAGACATATTTTTCATCTGATCACAATAATTCTTGGTAGACTGATAAAAGATCACCTGTTAGCATGATGGGTGACACAATGTTTAACCTGATAGTATTATACATTCACACAAAATATTAGAAAAGAAATTTTTAAAGACTTTCAGGTAATATTAATTATACTTGATAGATAACCTTGCATTAAAAGATATACCCTTACTTCTAAAATGAGGATTCTAACTTGAATTATTAAAAGTAATGTTTGTTAAAGGTTCAATTTTTCAGCAGATTGACAGGCAAATCGAAAATTGTTATTTATGCCATCTAAATAATCTTGTTTACTGAGATTTTTTGTTTCCCTCCAAAAAGCACAGTAATACACAATTTAAGGATCTCCTTACCTTCTAAACACATATTCTGTATCACAACTGGACAAGGTGATATAGCTGAGACATGTTGTTGTATAAAACTGGGTCCAAATGTCTTCTCAAGTAATCCAATCATTCTGAAATAAGGGAAAAATAATTGTGTTTGCTTAACAGTAAAGGCCCTTGTAAATGGCCATTTCTCAGAATGTGACTCTGATATTTGATTTAATCGAGTTAAAGAATCTTAAAACTTGTTAAAAGTAGAAAAGTTTGAAGCCCCATCATTAAACCTTAAAAAAAACTTGTAGTCAATTTGAATTTTTTTTGATCACTTTAATCATATATTATAATTGACCTACATCGCAGGAGTGTAATAAGCCTGTTGAATATTTCTGATATTATACAGGCATTATAAGACTAGTGGAATAACTATGTAATCACGTGACTATGTGAGAGAAGGTCGATGTAAATTCACCTGGGTAAATTTTCCGCAAAAAACTGTATTTACTGGAATTTTATTGTCGTTCAAACTTGTTGGAATCATAAAATAAGGATAAAGCTATGGGGAGAGGTCAACGAAGAAAGGCTGGCAATGGAAAATCAGTGGAAAACAGTAATTTAAGTGGAGCCCGTGGGTGTAGCGTGAACAACAAAGGAAAAATGGCGGACGATGATGATGAATTCACCTCGTGTAGCGATTCGGACTCATGTTTAATAAACGACGATGAACAACAACATACAAATAAACATATTAATCAACAAGCATCCAAAAAAAATGTGAACAAGGTACGAAAACAAAAGCGTAAAAGGTCAAGCACGGGAGATGATACGTCCGGCATGACAGGTGAGGACACGAGTCACTATAACGGTCTTGACAATGATCAAAAACTTTCACTTATATTGAGTAAATTATCCCTGAATGAAACACGCATGAGATCCCTAGAAGATAAACTTGATCGTGCCCTGAAATCGTCCGGATCAAGGCTCTCTACTGCTGAGAAAAACATAGAGGCTCATGACAATCGCATTCAAGTCCTAGAATACAAAAGCATTGATCTTGAGGCTCGATCTAGGAGGAAAAACCTGTTATTCCAAGGTTTCGCCGAAAGTCGAAATGAATCTTGTATCAGCATTATCACTCAGTTCTTGAAAGAGACTATGAACATCAGTGAAGAGATTGTTATTGACCGAGCCCATCGGCTTGGTAGATTCAAAAACACCTCCATTCGCCCGATTATTGTTGCTTTCCGGGATTACTCTGCAACAGAGCTAATAATGTCCGCTACCCACTCCCTGTCTGGTACCCCTATCGGTGTAAACAGAGACTTTCCGCCAGAAATCACGGCCGCACGAAAAGAACTTAGGCCCCAATATAAGCAGCTGAAATCCACGAATCCGACGTCCACCATTAAAATCCAATTTCCAGCAAAATTAGTTATGGATGGTAAAATTATTAGAGACATGTTTCCAGATTGGAATGACATCATCAATGTTCCACGTGTTCACAAGAAAAACAATAACACTACGGACACGGTTAACTTCGCACGTGCGCACGTGGTACACAGACCGTCACAACAAACAACTCCACGGTCTCCGCCCACAGAAAAACAAACGTTCCCTCTTCATTCGAGTCAGCCTAGTTTTCGTCCCTGGGACCTCAGTAAATCTGGTGGTTCCGGAGCATGTGATCCTACCCCCGACAGTGGCTAGGACAGGCCCGGGAAATCCCCTGAAACGAAAATGACAATATATGACTTTCGGTGTGGTGTCTTGAATGTTTGTGGTTTGAAGCGTAGACTTTTATATCCCGAATTTAAAGAAAAAGTTGATGAGTATGATCTTTTCGGTGTAACAGAGACTCATTTGGACACTTTAGACGCTATAGATCTACCCGGTTTTAAATTCATTTCTAAGAATAGGAAGACAAAATCATGCCGAAATTCCGGAGGAATTGGTTTATTCATTAAAGACTCTATATCTAGTTATGTAGAAAAAATTGAAACGGACTGCGAATATGTACAATGGGTAAAATTTTCGAATCATTCAAGAACTGATCCCATTTATATTGGCATTATTTATGTTCCCCCTGACAGGTCTAAATACTACGATGAAATGCAAATGAGGCTGCTTGAAGAAGAGATAGCTACATACTGTTCAAATAATGAAAATGTAATATTGGCAGGTGACTATAATGCACGCACCTCGAAGATGCGAGATTATGTTTACCCAGACAATCTTACATTTCCTGATGGCAATGTATTGGACTTTGAAACAGAAACTTTTGAAGCACTTCGCGTTCTAGAGACTTTAAATATTCAGCTACACAGGGAATCCAAAGATAATAAAAGTAATACTTTAGGAATAACCCTGTTAGAAATTTGCAGAAATAATAACTTGTTTATGTTAAATGGGCGCTATGGAGATGATAAAAACGTAGGCCATCTTACCTTTAGGGACAAGTCTGTCATCGATTATGTGTTATGTACAGCCCACTGTTTCAATTTCATTGACAATTTTTCGATTATTGAAACAGATAGATTATTTTCGGATGGACATGCTATTTTAAACTGGAGTGTGAAGTCTGCGCAGTTGGCAACATCAAAATCTGAAATAGTAGACAGTAACATAAAAATAAGGTGGGATGAAAATCAAAGAGAAATTTTTGTGAACAATTTAAGTGAAAATGAAATTTCAAAAATCTTGGAAGAACTAAATATAAATTCACAATCTTCTGAACTCATAGAGTCGGTGACTCAAAAACTAACAAGCATGTTGATTGACAGTGCAAATAAATCCTTCAAGAGCAAAAGCTATAGAAGAAACACCCAGACAAATGCTCATGGTAAGCCATGGTTTGGAACCAATTGTAAAAAGGCCAGAAAATCATATCATAAAGCGAAGTCTAAATATAATATAAATAAAAATGCTCAAAATAAACATAAACTTAATATAGCTAGTAAAAACTATAAAAGAACTATGCATTTCTATGTCAACAAATACAATTTTCAAAATGCGCAAAAATTACGAAAAATGGAATCAAAAAACCCCAAAAGGTACTGGAATTTCCTGAATAGGGGCAAAAGAGGGAAAAATAACAATAATAGTTGTGCACAACCTTCTATAGATGAATTCTATAATTTTTTTAAGGAAGTAAATACTAATGAAGAAATCTCAGATTCCCTAGAAAATCAAGATATTGAATTTTCAAATCTGGACAATACAGAATTGAATTCTCCAATCACAGGCTCAGAGATCCTTCAGTGCATCTCAAACCTTAAGAACTCTAAAGCCCCCAGTAGTATAGATAACATCTTAAATGAATATATTAAAAGCAGCAAAGAAAAACTCTTACCTATCTATATCTCCCTTTTTAACACCATTTTGGATACAGGATATATGCCCCAATCATGGCTGATAGGCTCAGTTAAACCAATCTACAAGGGCAAAGGGTCTCCAAATGATCCAGGGAACTTTCGTCCTATTACCATCCTTTCATGCCTTGGTAAACTGTTCACAGCTATATTGAATAACCGCATCACAAAATTTCTGGAAGAAAATGAAATAATAAATGAGAATCAAGCTGGCTTCAGAAAAAAATTCTCTTGCTCTGACCATATTTTCACTCTTAATTCTCTAATCACTATACTAAAAAGGAAAAGACACAAACTTTTCTGCTGCTTTGTAGACTTTTCTCAAGCCTTTGATAAAGTATGGAGAGTTGGTTTATGGTCAAAATTACTACAAAGTGGAATAAGCGGAAAAATCTTTAGAGTTATTCATCAAATGTATTATAATATAAAATCATTTATTGACATCAATGGCCAAAAGTCCCCCCTCTTCTCATGTGAAAATGGTGTTCGCCAAGGAGAGAATCTGTCTCCCATTCTCTTTTCCCTCTTTCTTAATGATTTAGAATCACATCTTACCATCAGAGGGGGACAAGGAATAACTTTGAATTCTGAACAAGATGATATATTTTGGATAAAACTTTTAGTACTTTTATATGCTGATGACACCATATTATTAGCTGAAAATGCCATAGACTTACAAAATATGTTGAATTATTTTGAGGAATATTGTGTCCAATGGAAATTAAAGGTTAACCTGAGCAAAACTAAAATCATAGTTTTTGGAAGTCGCAACACTGGGCACTCTCAATTCAGATTTGAAAACCAATCTATTGAAATCACAAATGAATATAAATACCTAGGACTGATATTTACCAGTAATGGATCTTTTTCTGCAGCAAAAAAACACCTGGTTGACCAAGCCAAAAAGGCCATGCACTCCCTTCTTACTCAGTCTAGGTCACTAAATCTCCCTATTGACATCCAACTTAAACTGTTTGACCACATGGTGGTCCCAATCCTTCTGTATGCTGTTGAGATATGGGGATATGAGTCTCATGAAACCCTAGAAAAAGTACATATAGATTTTCTAAGAAGAATTACCAAATCAAAAAAATCAACCCCTAGATATATGTTATATGGTGAATTGGGTAGACATCCTTTAACTATAAATATTAAAACTAGAATGGTCAGTTTCTGGAATAAAATTGTGTTGAGTCATGAAAAAAAGATTTCAAATATTATTTACCATTACATGTTTCACGACACAAATAGCCAATATAAATGGCTAAATTACATACAATCTATTTTTAATGATACAGGAAATAATATCATTTGGCAAACTCAGAATCATAACAAAGTTAAAAGTATCCATCGTTTAATCAAGCATACCCTTCTAGATCAATTTCATCAAGAGTGGTCAAGTTCACTAACGCAATCTCATAAGGGTAGAAATTATGGCATCTACAAAACTGAGTTGAAATTTGAACCCTACCTGATCGAACTTCCGCGATCGTTGGCCATAAATCTGTACAAATTTCGTACATCAAATCACAAACTTCCCATTGAAACTGGAAGATGGCAAGGAATCCCACAGGCTGAAAGAAAATGTACAAAATGTGATACAAATAGAATCGGCGATGAAATGCATTATCTGCTAGGCTGCGATTACTTTAGATCGGCGAGACAGAAATTTTTAAAGACATCTTATAACAATAACACGTTTGATTTTAGAAACATTTTGGCAACTAAAAATATCGAGATATTAACAAACGCAAGTAAACTCGTTTCAAGCATTATGAAGGAATTTGCTTAAATCTTTATTGATCAAGAGTCTAAAGATAAACAATGCTGTTTACTCTTGTTTTTATAAATAAAAACTTACTATTTGTTTATCCAATTATGCAGGTATTCCATTGACTGTCTGTGTTATTACAAACCCGCACGCCTCTACCCCGCCACGTGGCTATTCTGATTGGCTCTATGCAAGACACACCTTGTCACGTGGTCGCAAATCTAGAACGCGGAACACATGGCATCACGATTTACGAGTAGTTAATTTTACAAATCAATGAAATGTTTCTATATTTAGCCCACTCTTTATCAAAACATAAACATGTACCTCTTGACCGGGTCAAAACAGCTTTATTTAACCTATTACCAGACGACTGAATTTCTTGATGGCCAAATAACCAAACAGATCTAACTTTTTTTTGTTGAACACCCATTTTACAGAGATTGGCTTTCTTCATAGCTGTATCTATGTGTCCTTCATTTAACGCAATATAAAAAACTTTGTTTATGGTTAATTTTGTATCAATCTTCCCAAACCCCAATTCTTGTTTGTTTGTTTTTTCGTTTCGAACAAGAACGGGAAAACAGGGATAGAGCCATATCGGCAGGTGGTGTATCGTAAAATAAATACTTTGTTTCTATAATTTTGTATCATTTTTCCCCGTACCCCAATCCTTGTTTTTTCGATTCGAACAAGGACGGGAAACAGGGGATATAGCCATCTCAGCACGATATGACGTTACAACACGAACAATAATAATAATAATAATAATATAAAACAAACAACAACCCCAAATAAATGGATCTAATTATAAATTGTAGTATCGAAATGAGACTAAACGTCACAACTACAGCCCACTTAATCTGTAGTTGCGTTGTTTAAGCCACCAAATCTGTAGTTGCGTTGTTTAAGTCACCAATGGTATTTAACTTGTCTCCCTGGTACAAACAACAAAATATGTTTCTTCAAGATACTGGCGTTGATCATTAAAAAAGCTGTTGAACCGAAACGTTGTAATTGCAGTTATATATAAACTGTAGTTGCAACGTTTTGGCAATCCGTACATGATCTGTGCTAAATGAGACAGTAAATGCTGAAATCACCCGGAGTAACCTTTCATTTATTTGTTAAAAAATGCCTCTTTTTATTTCTGCTGAATTTATTTTGATATATATATATCTCGCTATGAAAAAAAAAAAAAAAAAAAAAAAAAAGTTATATCTTTCAAATATAAAACTTGATCTACCTATTTTCCTTGCCCGGAACAATCTATGGTTTATAACGCTCAAGCTGACATCTTTTAATCTGCTAGATTTTGAGTAGCTTGATCGTTATCTACCCCAGACTTTACCTACATCTGGCAGTACTGGGATTTTCCCGACTTACCAAAAATTCTCATTTATCAATATACTTACATATGTCTTAGATAACTAATTGCTTATAGTCATTAACAAAGATCGATCTTTTCTCACAAATGTTTGCTTTATGTAGATTGCAATTCCTATCATTGTACAATTTGTTTGTACCTTAGTGAAATAAAGTATATGTTATGTTATGTTATGTTAAATGTGGCTAAGAATGTTATTTTTGTTTAGAAAATGATGTCATATTACATTTGCTGACGTCATTTTGGAAACAGCGCTAAATGTATTGATGAATAACTTGAATCGATAAATTTCTGAATTTCTTTGATTTGTATAACATTAACCTGAACATTAAATTAAATGCCAAATTTCGCACATGACCTGAGACTTGTTATTAAAAAAAACAAGATGCACAATACGGAGTGTTTGCTGGTAACAAAGGTACTATATACTCACCCAGTGGGTATATTAACTAGAACATTAGGTACCAACAACCTTATCATACAATTATACATCATAGAATTACAGGTTCGTAAAACTTTCAGTGTATCCTCATATGTCAGAACATTTATGATGTCATGGGACAGATTCTTCCAAAATGATGTGGTTATCTGTTCAAGCTGAAAAACAATGATATAGAGAATAACTGTTTCTTTCAGTATAAGATCAATTTATATTTCATTAAGTGAACAACAAAAGCTTTATATTCACCAGTATAGAGCCACATGTGAAAATATGGCTATTCTTGTTCACTCAATGAAATATCAATCGATCTTACTCAAAAAACAAATGATTATTATATTTCTGTAAAGCATAATTAGACAAAAATTATTGTGACAATTTTAAGACAAATTCTCTTAAAGCATGCCATTTTGCATGTGTTTGCTTTACAACGTTCATGATAACATCACTTATAAGGCTTCCCTTAGATAACATCAGATAGAGTGAAATGAATGGAAGAGGGCTATATGTTTTTGATAATTTCACTGGTTAGGCGGTGAGTTTATTATACAAAAGTCTATTGTTATTTCTAGGTAATGAATTATTAATAGATTATTTTTAGAAATTATTTATTAACACAAATTGTAATGTGTATATGCTTTTGAAAAGACTATGATGGCCATTAATTCATAAGAAAAGGCAATACTCAACAATATATGAGGATAATTATAGACAATGATCACAATTATAGCCCCATTAAATTCTGAGACATTGTGTTAACCTAGCAGCATTAATATAAACAAGGATGACTGCCAATGCAAGACACAATGTTATTGATGTCCCATACCTTTCAAAGTAGTTTCTATTCTTATTTGTAGTTTTTAAAGCATTTCTTTCCTCGTCAATTTAAACGAAACCAAGTCTTTATTTTATGCAATATTAGAATCAATTTTTATTGTCTTCAACATTTGCAGAGATCCTAAAAATGCTTAAACACCCATGTGCTTTGTACCAAGGCATCAAACCATTTTAGGCACTTCAAATGTACCCCCTTCAAAAACCTGTATTTGCCCTTTTCTAGACACATTTTGTAATTTGTTCTTTATCAAAATGTCAACTGATCAGCACAGAAATATTCTATAATGACCTTTAGATTTACATACAATTACAATAGTAACATTCTGATCCAATCTAATGCCATTTCACTTCACCTGAAGTCTGCCCTTCCTTAAGGAAGACAAAACGGTGCATACTGTTTGCAAATTATACCCTGCTTTGCAAATGCACTTGCATGCAAAGCAGGGTATAATGTGCAAACAGCTTTCACCATTTTATCATGCTGAATCTTGGGCAGGTGAATTTCAGAGAGAGCAAACAAAATGAAATGACAGGAAAATAGAAGTATAACATGCCAAGGGGTCAGGGCAACACTATTGTAAGTGCCTATAAACATATAGGCACTTACAATAGTGTTGCACTAACCCCTTGATGTACATTTACCTGTGTAAACCTTGTCTTGATGACGGTCTTTAGAATATCAACGACATAACATCTATATAGCATCAGAAATAAACACATCTGGAATGTAAGACATATTTGAGAAGATTGTGGAAATTTATTGAAAAAAATGTATTTACAAGGCAAATTGAATTAAAGGAGACATCCAGAGTAATTGCAAGTTAACAACCATTTTGTAGAATAAATTTATACAGGAGACAAGAGGCCAACTTATTTCTGGCCTGAACGGGTCCTGTTTTTGTTGTTTTTCAGCTTGGACACAATTTGAAACCTGCCCTGCGTCAAGGATGAAACCATTAACAAAGCCTTTCGAAATGCTACCTCGCTTTGCAAGTATGTGCACATGCAAAGTGGGGTATCATCTCAAAGCACTCGCAAAACGCTTATTTATACATCCTGAACACAGGGCTACCCTATGTTCTGGCTGATAAGATGTTGCAAACCGTTTACCAATTATACCCTGCTTTTTGTGTGCACTTGCGTACAAAACAGGTATAATTTGGAAAATGGTTTGTAACATCTTGTCAGCTGGAACACAGGGCTGGTTTCTAATTGTGGCCCGGCTAAAAAACAACAAAATTGGGACCCGTTCGGGCGAGAAATAAGTTGGCCCAAGGAGATTCTAAATCATATCCCATTGATAATTGATGATTTAATCATTTCTCTTCAGTTTACCTCAATTTTGAGGTAATTTACTCTAAACAATCATTTAAATAATTCTTTAAAATTAGAGGCAAAATCTCTTTAAATATTTTTTGGGAAAACTACTATTAGTGAGGAAGCACTTTTGGTTTGTTATATAACAGAGGTCCAGATAAGAGGGGGGTAAAACCAGTCTAAAATCTTTATTTCCCAACAAAAGCCCTATGTTTTGGGTACTCATGAATCGTCTCGATGAGACGTTTCAAATGAGCACCAACGACATAGGATTTGAGTTAGAAATAATGAAATATTTAAATTTGAAAAAATACCACCTCTATCTCAGGGATCATTTTGGGATGAGATATCAAGAGATTCTCTCATTTGGCAGAAATCTCATTGAAACTGGCTTATTGTGAGAAAAATCCCAAAGCAAACTGTAATTTAGTGAAGAATTTGGTAAAATTTCAAATAAAATGTTTTTAATTTCCCATTAGATTAGGCCTGATGAGATATTTTTGCACATGATATTGTGAGCTAGAATTATCCAATGTTATCTGTTACTTGATATAGGAAAATTACCTTCTCACTGCGACTGCTGTCCACATCTATTGTTCCAATGGTTGGAAACTTTGGTAACAACGTAATTATCAGGTGATCAGACGGGTATGTTGGGCCAAACTCTATGTTTTTTCTTTCCTGAAATATGCAGCAGATTTTAAACAAGAGGATCATGATGGTCCTTTATCACTCATCTTTGTCTTTTTGATTCCTTTAGGAAGTGGACCAGTAATAGTTCCGCCATGTTTTAGAAGTAATGAACTTAAACAGTGTTAACCAAGGTTTCCTAATGATTTTCTTTAGGAAACCTCTGTCAACATTGTGAAAGATCATTAGTTCCAAAATGTTTGAAGTAAATTTTGGAAATAATGAACTTTAACAGTGTTAACTGAGGTATCCTAATGATTTTCATTAGGAAACCTCTGTCAATGGTGTGAAAGATCATGAGTTCCAAAATGTTGCGGAACTATTACGGGTCCACTACCTAAAATGACTATTGAGAGGTCAATTTTTCAGCTAAGTTTAAAGTCATTGTTGTAATTTATGACAGTCTATTAATTTTATTTTAGACGATTTCATCAATTTTCATGGATTCTGATTGGCTGAAATATTGGTTTTATTTTTCAATGAAATCAATCTTGAGAACACAGCTACATGTATTTTGTAAGCTTCTGCGAAAAGTAGTCCCAAATGAATTCTGTTTCATTGTTTAGAAATCTTCACATTTTTGCTGCTTTATATACAATTATAAGGTATGAAGAGAGTTTTTGTTGATTTCATGGTGGTTTGAAACTAGAAACCTAATCGCATCCATGTATAAATCGGCTGTATTCATAGTTTGATAATGTTTTTAGTTTCATACCTCAATGAAATCAACAAAACCATAAAAAAAACCCTGCATCTTCAAAGATTGGGTCTCCATCATTGTGAAAAGACCATGATGGTCCTAGATCGCTCACCTGAGTCTCTTTGACCCCTGGCACATCAAATCAATCAAATAGGCAGATGTCATAAAGGAGATAATTGCTACACAAAACCAAGTTTCATGAAGTTTTGGCCCTATTTGTGGCCTCTAGTGTTATACCAAGAAAGTTATCATTAAGACACCTTTTCCTGTGATATGGCATGCATCCTTCCCATTTTCAATAGGGTTCATCTTTGTGACCTGACCAACATTCTTACCAAGTTTCATGAAGATTGGGCCATATTAGTGGCCTCTATAGATATAACAAGAAATTGTCATTAAGGTCCCCTTTCCCATGATATAGCATGGATCCTTCCCATTTTCAATAGGCTTCATCCTTGTGACTTGGCCAACATTCTGACCAGGTTTCATGAAGATTGGGCCATATTTGTTGCCTCTAGAACATTAATAACAATATTACATTTATACACTAGCTTTCAGCGGCACAGCTGCCCTCATCAAGTGAATCCTATGAATTGAACCCTGAAATATTGAGCAAGAACAAATTTTCGTTCAATTCATAGGATTCACCTGATAAAGGCGGCTATGACGCTGAAAGCTAGTGTTTAAACATAATATTATTATAAAAAGTAATAATCTCAAGAAAAGAACTTTTTAATCGTTAATACATTAAAATGAGTATTAAAAGAGAATTACAGCTTTAATCTCAAATTGAAATTTGAGAAAATTTTGAATTGAGAATGAGAAAAGTTTTATAACCTTCGGCTCAGGGTGAAATGAAAAAAAGCAGGCTATGAGTTTTTCATAATCAAAATGGTTAGGAGGTAGGTTTATCATAAGATGATCTACTTTTTTTTGTGATAAATCCACCAAAAAGCTAAACGAAATTAAAACACTTGCCTGATAAAAATCACATTTGTAGTCTCTACAATCCTCTTGTAGCTTTGAGTTTCTGAAAAAAGTATATCAAAGGGTCAGCGCAACTCTATTGTAAGTGCCTAATTATTTATAGGCATTCACAGTAGTGTTGCGCTAACCCTTCGATATGGGGGTCACTTTGAGTAGGCTACTCCTAAAAGTTTTCAGTAAAATTAATCACATCTTTTAAAATCCCAGTGTACAAAATAGAGTGAATAAAGGGTTGGAACTATCCGTACAGTAAAAAAAAAAGGTCTGATCATAGTAAAATAAAAACTCAACAGCTGATCCGAATCTTTCTTTTAAGAAAGGCCTGTAGTTGGTTCACTTATTGTGATGTTCATTTAGGAGATTAACTTAGTTGAGTTTTTTAATAAGAAAAAAAAAGAATACAAGATGTTGCTGAATTATTGACTGAAAGGATAATTCTTGCAGGTGTTTAAAATAAATCATATTTTACTGCATTTTATAATAAATGGCTAAAGATTTGTTCATGAATAAAAGTAGAACAAAATCTTTGCATTTTGATAGGTTAGCTGTATACTAATAAACATAAATACTCATTAAAATACAGGATAGTCATTTTTATGCTCCCCGAAGGGAGAGCATATAGCCGCCGCTTTGTCTGTCCGTCAGTCCGTAATTCCGTCCGTCTGTCCGTCCGTCCGTCCCCACCTATTTCTCCATAACCCCTGGGCCAAATTGAATGAAACTTACCATGTGAACTCCCTATGATATAGTGATGATGCATCTGTGATGGTTTTTAGATTTGAGGCCTCGTCACGGGAAAAGGGGACTTAGGGTAAAAAACAGTTTTTCCCAAATTTCTCCTAGTCCAACAGTCAGAATTTAGTGAAATTTCATATTTGAGTAGCAAATCAGATGCCCTTTACTATAAACAATTTGAAATAAACGTAAAAAAAAAATATCATGGAAAAAGGGGGCTAAATGTTTGTTACCTTACGTTAGCATGTAAAATAGTAATTCCGTCCGTCCGTCCGTCCGTCCCCACCTATTTCTCCATATCCCTTGGGCCAAATCAAATGAAACTTACCATGTGAACTCCCTATGATATAGTGATGATGCATCTGTGACAGTTTTTGGATTTGAGGCCTCGTCATGGGAAAAGGGGACTTAGGGTAAAAAACAGTTTTTCCCAAATTTCTCCTAGTCTAACAGTCAGAATTTAGTGAAATTTCATATTTGAGTAGCAAATCAGATGCAATTTACTATAAACAATTTGAAATTAACGTAAAAAAAAAATATCATGGAAAAAGGGGGCTAAATGTTTGTTACCTTTACGCTAGGGCGTAAAATACAGTTATTCTTTCATTTCTCCTAGTCTCATGCTCAGAATTTGATGAAATTTCACATTTAAGTAGCAAATCAGATGCCCTTTACCATAAGGTATTTGATATTTGCGTCTAAAAATATGTCATGCAAAAAGGGAGTTTAATGTTTGTTACCTTTATGTTTGCTGTATAAGATAACATCTTATTTGAGTCCTTGCAATCTGACCACAGAGCATATCTCCTAAAGTATAATAGCTATCAACTTGAAACCTTATGGGTGGATAGATCTTATGGAGGAGAAGTGCAGTGCACAAGACCTACAACTCTTGCTTGCATAATTTTGGAGTTATTGCCCTTTGTTATTTTTTATACTTAGATTATGTCTGGAGCATATCTCCTAAAGTATAATAGCTATCAACTTGAAACTTAATGGGTGGATAGATCTCATAGAGGAGAAGTGCAGTGTACAAGAACTGCAACTCTTGCTTGCATAATTTTGGAGTTATTGCCCTTTGTTATTTTTGATACTTAGAATTTGTCTGGAGCATATCTCCTAAAGTATAATAGCTATCAACTTGAATCTTTATGGGTGGATAGATCTCTTAGAGGAGAAGTGCAATACACCTGAACTACAACTCTTGCTTGCATAATTTTGGAGTTATTGCCCTTTGTTATTTTTATTACTTAGATTTTATAGGAGGCAAATCTTTGTCAGTACATAGAATCTTTTATCTATTAGGCTTCTGTTTACTATCAAGCTTTCTTGGCGGGGGATGTCCATGTCCAACATGGCTCTTGTTTTTGTGACAATGCCTTATTCGGGGAGCATAATCCGTCTCTGACGGCTCTTGTATCAAAATATTTTGATATTCATCAACATGCTACCTGAGCTTTAAATATGAAAAATAATTGAAATATGTTAACAATCAACAGAATGTTGTGTAAATCTTAAAAAGTTTGGTCTCAGTCTCTATATATTTGGATCCAGTAATTCCATAAAGATCTGAAATTTACAGTATACAGTTTTTTTCATGCCTTACTACTTGCTTTAGAAAGTTTGAGTTTGATCAAGCATTTTGATAAATACTGTAACTAGTAAGGTATAATCAACAAACCCATTTTTTCTTGGAATCAGTTTGTCAGACACATTAGAGTTCATCTTTGGTCTGAGGCCATCATAGTGGTATCTGAAATCACACAAATAGGTTAATTATCTGCGCATTATTGCATAAAATCTATGTTTTTTGGTCGTTCAAGGCATATGCTTATGGACAAATTACCCGGGTGGTAAATCATTAGGAAACCTCGGTTAACTCTATTAAAGTTCATGACTTCTGAAATGAAGTTGCTGAGCCATTCCGGGTCCACTACCTTAAGCCATTATTAGTACATATTTGCATTAGAAAAAAAGAATTTATAAATCATGGATAAGAATGAGAATAAATGTGACGCTTGCTTGAGTATACTGAGAGAAATAAAAAGGATGTTTCATTATCATGGGCTGTGACTAGGTTTTTTCTTTTATACCTCTTTTAAAATTTAAAAGCATTATCTCCATTTTTTCAATTTTATATGACAAAGAAAAAAGGCCAATTTGACCAGCTTTGCAAATCTGTAAGTACAGTACATGTATGCACCCCCTAATCATTAAGAGACCAATTCTCACCGAGTACCAGTTCTTGCCGTCCACCCCGGTTCCCGTTAAAGATTTAGGAAAGGAAACACCTTTAAATTACAAGTTATGTAGACAACAACTTCTTCTATTAAGAAAATGATTAGTTGTAAATCAATATTGCATTGTTACTGTGGAAAAGGTAAAAAAAGGTCTGTTGGCGAGAAGCAGTATGCAGCAAGAATTGGTCTCCAACCAGTAATGAAAAAAAAAAAAAAAAGAATCTCATAATCTTTTTTTAAATTGACAAAACAGTTACCTAGATTGTCCTCTTATCCCAATCCTTTTAGTTTTAAGATCAGGAAACACAGCTCTGACTGACTTCCCAAATGTGGCCTGATTACATATAAATCTTATACCATGTTCTAGACAATATTGTGTAAACATGAGATACATGTCACCTCGTGGTACAGAGTAGTTCTCATGACGCTCAAAATTATCTGATAACCTGAAAAATAATACAAAATGAATTATGAACATGGTGGCGTATTGTCACAAGAAACAGCCCTGACAAAATGGAACAAATTGATATGCACATGCAAAGCGGGGTATAATTGGCCAACTGATTGCCATGCATTGACACTAACTCCTGAGTTAGGAGTAAATTGGACTCCTAACACATGAAATCAAGGAGTCCAAGCTCAAAGTAAGGAGTCTGCTTATGGCAGAACACTGTGGAAAAGAAGAAATTGCTTGTTTTCAGCAATTTTTTCTTTTCCACAATGTTCTTCCAAAGAAGAGTTGCTTTTTTTCTCTTAACACTACCGGATTCAACAGAATGTTTTCTTCAAAAACTTTTGTAGTGAAAAGATCTACAGTTTTGGCAAGTGTACGAAAGCACATGTACAGCTCTATGAATTTTTTTTGCAAACTATTCTCATAATTATGACCTTTGGAGTCAATCTGACTCCTTATTTTCAAATGGAAGGAGTCCCTTGCAAACAGGGAGTCTCAAACTCCCAGACTCCCCTTATTGTCGAACCCTGACTACACCATTTTAGCATCCTGAACACAGGGCAGATTTTACACTGCTGGATGTCCAAGTAGGTAAAAAATAAAAAGGAAGGGAAATAACTCAAGGATTAAGCTGGGTAGAGTAATTGTTCTTGTGCATTGCACTCTGTACATAATGATAAACAAACCATAAACACAGAGGTTAAGAGGGGGTAAAGTCAATCTTAAATCTTTATTTCTCAGTGAAACCCCATGTTTTGGATACTAATTTGAATCTTCTCGACAAGATGATTCCAATGAATACCTCCAACCATGTGTTAGAGATAGTATTTTTGAAATATTTTCATCTTAAATCCTGAATAACCCCCTCTATCTGTAGCTCTATAAACATTTGAAGGAGCAGCATGAAAATGAATGCTTCCAAGGAATCAAATTGTTGAAGACCTTGATTGTGTAATAAGAGTACTCAGACCAGCCCCGATGTTATAAAGCTTTTCTCAGGCTCAACTGAGAATTTTCTCAACTTTTGAATTTAAATAAATGTTTAAAAAAAAGGATGATATTAATAAGTTGTTATTTATAACAACTTATTAAAATCATCTTTTATGTCAATACATTAAAATGAGTATCAAAACAGAATAACAGCTTTAATCTCAAATTGACATTAACATTTTGAGAAACATTAAATTGAGAATGAGAAAAATTAACCTCAGGGCCCTGATGTAAGCCTTAACACTCAGCTGTTGTGTTCTTGAAAGTGAATAAAAAATCTAAGTTGAAAATGGGGAATTATTTTCTCAAAAATATCTTTAGAGTTATCCTCTTTGAAAGTATTTGTTGCTCCATTGATCCTTTACATAATATCAGAGGTATTACAATGCCTTAGAGTAATTAATCTTACAGAGTTTTAAGGAAGGCAGGTGTGTGAGCCTGGGACCCACAAATAGGCCTATATAGCCTTGACATCCAATTCTTTCAGATGTGAGTTCTATAGACCCTCTGAGGATTTACTTGAAGAAAAAAAAATATTGAAGACAGTTTTGAACAGTCTTCAATTCTTTCCTGAAGTTGGGCCCAAAATGTTCATCAATATCTAAAACCTTTCTTACTTTTAAAGGTAAGAATAGCTTAAAGTTCAAGTGAAATCAAGATTAATGTGTAAAAGAATTAGACAATATCTAAAGCAGGGATTTCCAAACCTTAAACAAAAGCAATGCTGGGGTGGCATTATACGCCCGAAGCTCAGAAATAAATGGGTGATGTTTTGAACTTTTTATTGATCCTTAGGATGTATTTTCTAGCAAACACTACAGTATATATTGTATTTATACATAAATGTGAAGTTTAAACATTGTAGTCCTTGTATTTTGAAAGTTATGGACCGGACACAAATTTGCAAACTGAATCAAACAAAGGGCAATAACTCAAAAATTATAAATGGTAAAGTTAGGGTTATTGGGCTCTGCACATCCTAGCTATGAGATCTATACACCTGTGAATTTCAAGACCATAGGCCTTATAGTTTCAAAGTTATGGACCAGACACAAATTTGCTAACTGAATCAAACAAAGGGCAATAACTCAAAAATTACAAATGATAGAGTTGTGGTTCTTGCGCTCTATACACCCTAGCTATGAGATCTATACACCTGTGAAGTTTTAAGACCATAGGCCTTATAGTTTGAAATTTATGGACCGGACACGAATTTGCTAACGGACAGACAGACAGAAAGATAGACAGATGGACGGACAGACAGACGATGCAGACGACAACATAATACTACCCTTCAGGCGTATAAAAAAGGATCTTAGGATCCCAATTATTGATTCCTTTAAAACCTGTTTTCTTGATGAGACTTAATTTTAATAGTACCATTTTAATGTAACTGGATCATCCACTCTAGCACTGAAGAAAACATCATCATCACCATTAGTGTGACCACTACCATCATTACCAACAGGACCACATACAGTAATGACCCCAGTGTTATTGTCATTGTTAACCTTCGCATGTGTAGATCCTTCAACTTCAGGTTGTCTGGGACTGGCATCAGACGCCTTGTTGTCTTGTGTGTATGGTATAACAGCTATCTTCTCCAATATTAGCCCACCAGGGATTCTGTTTGGAATCAGACTGTGTGAGTCATCTGTCTGAAAATCTTTGGCAGCTTTCTTCAGATACACAACTGACAGTTCATCATCTGTAATTCAAGAAAAAATCAAAGTGCTGTCAGCACTGTAAATCGGACATCATTGAGAGGCTGGGATAGTGCAATAGTTCGCCAATCAAAAGGGCTCAAATTGGACAATAAAAGTTGGTAAAATATTTGCCCAATTTGTGAGTTTTTTGTCTTAACACTCCATCTTTTCGAGGACATTGCCTCGTGGGTCCGATTTTGAAAGTTTGCTGATTCGATAGCCCTCTGCTAGTCTAAATTATTTCTTAGCAGATTTTTTTAAGTTGTTATAATGAGCACACGCCAAGCTAAAAGCTTGTCTGTTAATATTATCCTCTCTCTAGAGTTTAAAAGCTTGTTTAGCAACAAAACATTTTTCATTAAACTATTTACAATTTTGATTACCAACATGTTTGTTTTTCAAGCCTTGGGTTTTACCAAATACTATAAATGCATTTTCCCTCAAGAAACACGTGAAATCGGCAACTATGCTATTTATATCTTTGGTTTCTGACCAATCAATTAAATCTAGTAGCACTCTATGATTATTCATGTGTTATTCTAAAAATAGATCACCCTTACTGCTATCCTATATCAGTTTATCGTATGTTTTTGTCGGTTTATTTGTTGTTGAATAATTTTTCTTCATACTCAAAATAAGAATTTATTGAAAATAGGATTGGAGCGTGATCAGAGTGCTCATTGCAATCAAATATTTCAAAATTACAAAATTATTTCTATTTGTTAACACATAGTCAACAGTACTCATTCCACCAGTAGACTTCCCACGCTCCCTATCAGAGTGCAGACGACCATTGACCAATGACAAACAACTGAATTGACACATTTCGAGCAGACGATGTCCATTTGCATCTACCACGTGGTCTGAATGTACGCGTGGGCTTTGACCGAGTGATAATCATAACAGAATTTGATTGGTTGTCAGCCCTACAACTGGTAAATGACCGTTCGAGAAAAAAATCAGAGCAGTAATATTGTAAGTGCTACAAATTTATTTTACAGTTAACGTATTGTACGTTTCAACTCCTTTACTCAACCGAAAATCTTGTTATAAACACTGAAAATACTAACTGGTAATTACTAAAAGCGAAAATGACATCAAATTTTGTATTAGCCTCTTCTCTATTTGTCGAAAAGTAAATAAGTAAAAACAAAGTTTGTAGATTGTGACTGAAATTTAGGCCGTTTCTTCGGTGTTTGAAAACACATAATTTGGTTTGAACACATTGCTCAGAAGATAAAGGTAAAAATGTAGTAGGTCAAACAGACTGGATTTCTGGAAAACGGTATAAATCTCCGATTTAAAAATCTAAGACTAAATAACCTTTAAAAGAAGCAAAGCAATGGCAGATCCAGACAGGACATGTGAACCTGTTCTGTAGCCTATTCAGTCATTTCAGTTTGGTGCATAATTTAATTGAATTGAAAGGAATGGGCAAACAAACCCCCCTCCTTAGTAAGTTTGAACTCCATTGACAGAAATTCTGGATCTGCTGCAGGGTAATTTTATGGAAACAAGAGATATTTGTAAAACATTTATGAACACCCCCCCCCCTGACAAGTGCAAAGTAATTTACCCCTCTTCCTTAAAGGGGAGCATAATAAAATGAATATGAGACCTTCATGCACAGCAACATAGTTTGAATAGGTGAAGAAGAAGTGCAGGATATGTAAACAGTTTTATTTATAAATGAAAACAATTAAATTAAGAAGCTTAAATGAAATATCTATCAGTTCAACCTTTGTTGATGACCTAGGCTCACCTGAGGTATTTTATCCAAGAGTTGCAAAATGCAAAAACTAAAAATTTAAAATTAGAAAATTTCATGTAGACAACCATTCACACAGTACTTTACAAAGATTTGATCCAATGTCCTAGTTTGTTTGTTTTTTGTTTTTTTTTATCCAGTTTCAAAGTTTATTTCAGAATAACCTAAACAAATATTCTGACAGAAGACCCAATTTCCAACGTGTTCAAGATATCATGCAGACAAATATTCTTACCAAGTTGCGAGACAGTTGGGCCACAAATATTGCCTCTAGAGTGCACAGAAGGTTTTTCAAAGATTTGACCCTGTGACCTAGTTTTTGACCCCACTTGATGGTGACTTACCGCTATCTGAACTATGGTTATCAAAGAAAACGGGGTCTCGGTCTTTAAACAAAATATCACCAAGTTCCTTTGGAGATATTTTTATTTCATTTGGACTCGGAATCTTGAACACGTTCATTATTTACATTTTAAATTTTGCCGCTTCCAAACTTTGACTTTTTTAAAATGCCAGCTGACAAGGGAGATCACTCTAGATGGTCAACTTAAAAAGCAAACAAGAGAGGGAACTCTTGAACAATTAGATTAATGTACTCTTTCAATCAGCAGCAAAATTTGCAAATCTTTCGAATTATTATTATTATTATTTATTAAATTTGAGTTCATGACCTAATTATTAGCTCAAGTAGGCCCAATTAAAAAGTCATTTGATATTTCATCAAGACAATCATTCTAGAAACCATTTCGGGTTAGGGTAAAGTGATATTGAGTCGGACATCCGCCGTGTTCCAAAAGTCACTGCTATTCCTTGTTGGATCTCAAGCCTCTGTAATATTATTTGATAGATACCTGTGTGTTTGATTGACATGATTCCCGTTTCGCCATCTTCATTTAAGCATTATTCACAGCTATATACAGGGAAACATCTAAATTCCAAAATTTGATGGTGACTCGGACACATTTGATATTGACTCGGACATTAAACTGTGTCGTGATATTGACTCGGACATAGACCTATTCCTCCCGATGAAAACCTTTTTTAAACTGACTTGCATATTATTTCACGTTTTTAGATCGTATTTTGCTGTTCTCGAGACTCTTTTCTAAAATGTTAAGACTTAATCCATACTCGATAAGGTATGTACGCGTCCCATATCATGGCCCGGTAGATCCACACTTGCCACGCCCCCTTTTATGATTGCATCAATGACTCCTCAAAATCGATAACATCTTCAAATGTAACCAAAGATTGACCGAAGCCGCTAAACAAAAGCCCAGTACTGTAGTAAGGAGGATTCAAAACCGTGATGATCAACTCATTTCGAGACGACATAAGTGCACAGTCCAACTTATTTCAGGGCCGGACGGTGTCCGTTGTTGTTGTTTTTATCAGTCGGAAACTAGCCCTGCGTTCAGGCTGGAAAAATGTTGCAAACCTTTTCAAATTATATCCGGCCTTGCACGCACGTGCATGAGGTGTAAAGTGGGATATCATTTGAACCGTTTTGTCATCCTGCACGCAGACCTGATTTTCCGAACCAGTCAAACTCACGTGCAAGGTCCGGACTCTCTTTACTCCTACTGGGTCCGCGTATTAAAATGCTAAAGAATACATTACGTTATTAAATATTGATGTACTCTACCCTTGTCATGCTAAATTCGAAGTATTCCTGCTTTGACAGGAGCTATAGACAAATATCAGCCTGCATATATGTGCAGTCTTAAATTAGTCTATACCACCTACTTTTCTTTTTCAAACCAGAAAAGTATAAAAATCAATTATTAGAAATTAAATATTAAAAATTCATTCTGGTTTAATGTAAGTGCTTTGATTTCAGTGCCAATTTTCCGATTTTTTATTCAGCAAGAAAAGATGTAAGGAAATGTGTAAGGGACTACAGACTCATTTTAATTTAAGAAGGGTTTAAGTCATGTTCATTCTTCGGTCTAGAAGAGGTATATACTTTTAATGTTTATTTCTCCAGTCAACACACACATGTATAGTAACAACAAACCTTTAAATCTCATCTTTTTCTCTCTTTTTTTTTTTATTTGAAATCTTTAACACTTTCTTTCCGAGAGATTTACTTATTTTTTTATTTTCTCGATCAAGTTTTCTTTTTTCCTTTTCCAAGATTTTTCTTTGTTTTTCTTCGTGCGCCTCTTTTTTCTTTGTATAAGCCTCTTCGGCCGATATGACAAAGAAACCAGAGTCAGCCTTTCGTGAACTTTGTTTTGGCTTTTGTTTCTTTGGAATGGGGCAAATTTCGTTTGCAATACAGTGTACAACATTTTCTTTTTGACTGCTGCAGACAAGTTTCTCTCCACCAGAAAGCTTATTTCTGTACATTCTCCACGTATAAAACATAGAATCATTGATTTCAACATCTTCAATCAAAGCTTTCTGGTACAGAGCAAGTTGTCTGCTATCAAGGGTCGACTCAATGACAGCCAGTGCTTGTTTGTCCGAACATTCTATTGTTGTAGTAGCAAAAGTTTTATCATTTGATTTTATATTATTGTTACATTCTATTTCTGCCGGTCCATCTGAAGCCATGTCGCTACTCTCGAAGTTTAAATTCAAATTTCCGTCGGCATCTACCCTTACTGGCAAATCAATGGCCATCGCTCCACTATTTACTGGTACAGACACAGTAATTGATTGCTGGTTCTCCACACCTGCTTCTGTAGAACTGGGCAAGTTAGGTGCTGGCAATTCAACAGAAGAAGTTGTGTGATCCTCGGCCAAAGTTTCTTGCTCTTCATGTGGACTGGTTACTGCATATGCTTCATTAGGTATTGCGCTTGGATTGTATGGGTAGATGCCGGTAGCTCTAAAACCGCTACAGATGTTGGACTTCGTCATTGAAGACTCCCAAGCTTTCCCGAATACCTTAAGGAACTGGCCGTGACCTACTGGAATTCCTGTAAGAACCAAGAAATCGTTAACTGCAGAGTTCCAATGGCTCTTTAAGGACTTGAACACCGCTCTGTCGAATGGCTGAGTCCAATGACTAGTATGACTTGGCAGTTCGATTAAAATAAGATTTTCCTGTCTAGCCAGTTCAATGAATTCTAAGTTGTTATGGGATCCATGCCCATCAAAAATCAGTACCTGAGGTCTTTCATCACCTATGTTTTTTATAAATGTTTCAGTTAACCAGAGACGGCCGATGCCCTCCTTCGTCCACCCAGAATCTGACACAGAAAAGTTAGCCCCATGTAGTGGCGAACCTTTCTGCACAGAATCTAGGTCGTATCCCTCAATCTTGCGTCTCGTTTTACCTGGAACGATAAAGTGGGGAGGGAGGACATTGCCCGCGGCGTTACCACAAGCTATAACTGTTACAAGTTCTCTATTTCCAGACGCCTTGCCGTGCACCGTTTTGACGCCTTTTCCAGCTATAACGCGATTTGGTCTATGGACGAGACTAATTCCAGTCTCGTCCATATTCCAAATGCGTGAAGGTTGGTTTGTCAGGTTTTTGCTGACTAGGACATCTTTAAGGGCCGAGAAATATTTTGCAATCCGAATACGGGACATTGCGTGATGCCGTGAAGTAGCAGTGGCCTCCGGTGTGCGTAGAGAAAACGAACTATGTCGCTGTTTAAAGCTTCGCCACCACATATCAGATGGCTTGCTCTGTTTAAAGGATGATCCTTTCCGCTTTGCTAGTACTCCAGCAAACCGAAGGAAGTTGCCTTTAGTGAAACCGACGCCCATTTCGGTTCTACCCTTTGCAACCTGCAACATTTCTTCCTCGTCACTCTTGCTAAGTATTGTTGGCTTGCCCCACTTTGACCCCTCAAGTATCTTTCCAGTAACCCGGTCTCCTAAAGTAGACTTCGGCACCGAAAATTTTTCGGCCGCTTTTCTTATTGACATCCCTGCCTTAACGGCAGCGACGGCAGCTGACATTGAACTTTCTGTCCAAGTTTTGGGCATCTTGCTGAAATTAGATTGGAGGAAAAAGTAAAGGAACGGAACAGTTTCTAGTGTCATTTCATTTTATTTTTCGAATTAACTTCGATGCTTTAATGTGATTATGTCATTTTTATTAATCATGTCAGTTTAACGACCTTGACCTTTGACCACGTTTAAACAGTATTTCTTTCAGATGTAATTGTTTCATAATCCGAGTTTTTGTGTTACAGTTTATTACATGTTTAACCTGTATGACAAAAAAAGGGATTATGAAACAATCGCATGTGATTTGTTAATCGTCTAAAAAATATGTAAATTGTATCCCTTAAGCAGCAGCCTTACGTCGTCGAGATTTTTTTCATCACATTTAAAGCCAATGTTACAATATTGCATTGGGCCAGTCCTCTTAGAGTATTTATTAACAGGGTGTTTTGCGCGCAAATAGCAATGACTAGAGACTAGTTTTCTGTCGAATAGTGGTGCTATTTTTGCCGCATCTTCCCGTCTAAGGTAAGCAGCCTTTCTCGTCTTTCCTATGTCCATAAATATTGCCATCGCGTTTCTGTCGTAAGCATTGGTTTTTTCATGTTCACAGTAATGGAGTGGGCCTATTGGCAACTCCTTTGGGCCCCATCGATGCATTCCCACGGCATACACCTCTTTTATAATTACGTTCTTCATATTACTGGAAATGAATGAAATAAGAGTTAGAACTATCTATGTAATCATTGAAATCTTACGTGCATGGGGAGTGGGATTGCATTCCTTTGCAAGGATGGATAACACGTAATGTCAACTCTTATGAACGGCCAATTAATGAATAAATTTCCCAAATCTATACTTCGCTTAGGCTGCTGCCTAAGGAATTGAACCTTGCGTTTTTTGGTGGGCATTTACCGAAATAGCTATGCATAAGTCTCTTTTATCAGGACTTTATTGGACGAGTGAATCAATCTAGACAAGAAATTAAAGTATACATCATATACATACAGGCCTATATTTCTATTTTTTTATACATATACATGACTGCCGTGTCTGTGGTCTAATGGTAAAGTGTGGGCCTCTTGACCCAAAGGTCCAGAGTTCGAATCCCGGGCGGGTCTTTCGATCTTGGTTCTTTCATTGGTCCACTTATTCGGCGCGAGTTCTGGTGTCCGTTTTAATAAACATCTTACGAAAAAATTAATCGTGGGTCAAAATCCCAAATCGTACCTTGTGCTTTCATTCATTTTTGGATTCTAGCTTGCCATCGTTTTTAGAAGACGATTTCAATGAGATGATGTATGACAGAATTTGATATTTAGTAGCTAATCTAGCAGCAACTTTACTTTTTTACTTACGCAAAAAATGACTATGAGGTTCAAGAAAACAGGCCCATGGTGAATTTTCCAGAATCGAGAGGGATTAATCTAATTCCTAAGAATTTGTTTCCCAATCGATGTAAAAATAAATAGATTTAAACCTCATAATTACAGAAAACGATAATTCTACTTTATGAAAAAAAAGATGAATTGATTGATTACACGCAATGATTTTTTTATGTTATTGTTATTATATGTTACTCACGGTAAGAAACAATTCTCCTTTACTTTTGACCAAAAAGTAACTCACTCTGTGGGGAAGTTAAGGATAGATTGGAATAGCTGAAATAAAAGATGTTCGACTTATTATTTATTATCTGTATAAATCAACATTGTTAGCTTCCATAAATTTTAGTGCTTTCTTACTGACTGAAAACTGCTTTTATCCCTCAATAAAAACAACTTTGAGCGCACAGCTATATATTAAGCTTGCACACAAAGTAGTCCCTCTAGAAATATGTCTTATTGTGGAGAAATTGTTCCGTTCTACTTAATAATATTAAATTACAACATACAAAGAGAGTTCGTTTTTTTATGGAAGAATAACTATTACACCTAATCACCCTTATGTATGAATCCGCGTTGCGTATTCACACAATGTGATTAGGAATTTAGTTTCATTCCTCAGTGAAATTAAAATGAATTCTCTTCATCTCTAGAATGCACATTCTATATATTTATTTATTTATTGAGTTATTTATTTATTTATTCATGTATTCTTGTTATCTAGTTTATTTATTCTTTCAACTCATTATAAAAAGGGGGACTTCAAATCTCGATATTGAGTCGGACAGTGTCCGACTCAATATCAGATTGCTACTTTTTACCGTCCGAATCAATATCAAATCGGCCATATTTTGAATAATTGAAATATTGTTTACAAAACAGTTCTTTTTTTTCAAATTCAGCGTTAGGAGTAAAGGCGGGATTCCAATCTGTATACCGAATGTAAATCTACGTTCTTATTTTCTAGTAGAACTATCGAAAATACAGTCTAAGGGAGATAAATCCAGCATACTTACCTCGGATTTGATTTCAAATTTTAGCGGATTCTGTATTCGGTTATTGACCTTGAGGAAAGACCGGAAATACGTCATTGTCAAACGAACGACAACTGCGGAAAGATCTAAAGTGAAAGTACCGATGGTATCGCACTTATTCGTACCCAGGTAACGAATTGACGTCCTATTTCAAGGTTAAAATTGTCCGACTCAATATCGCGTCCGACTCATCATCACTTTACCCTAATTGAACAAAAATGTGCCATGTATGCCTATAGGCCTACCTTGTGCACTCAACGCATTTCACATCATTTACTTTTCAGCTGGCCTGAGCACGACGTGCTTGTCCGTTTTCAATAATTTAAACTTCTTTTCTGAAATCACTAGGCTGATTTTTGATAAAATTTACCTTTCTAGAATATGTTCCTTTGGTGACCCTCTTCTGAAATTGCTCGGGAAATTCTGATTGGCTCATAAATATGGGCCTGGCGAGAGCAGCATTTCTGCACGGCCATAAAAACCCATCCAAAAAGTATAAACTTTTATGTTCCATTTACGTTTTATATATGTCTATTTAATGATTTTAAAATTCTCGTATATCAAGGCAAATACAGAATAAGAATGAAAAAGAATGCCTTAAAATCTGTCAAAGTATTTTTATTTGCGCTCAGAATTGTGAAACTAACCAATAAACATTCTGAAGGCTTATCGGAATAATGATATTTACACAAAAATAGATTAATGTTTATTTGTCAGGCCGAAGTTTTAAGGATTTAAGGTTTGTTACCGATCATTCTGATATTCTGTACCACTATGACAATAACGTTTTATTAGCCTTACACGCTCTTACGTTGGCTTTAAATAAAACTTTAAAAGAACATTTATATCATTGCGGTAGTCAAGGAATGAATAGTTAAAATCCATTTGAAAGGTCCCTTTTGTAAGGTTAGTTATCGGATATCAATTTTTTCTAATAATCGGCACTTTTCTATCAACCACGGTGCTAAATGGCGTCATTAGATAATTCTTTTTACGTGATCAAATGATTCTGACATTTATTTCGCGCGTTTTGGAAAAAAATCATAGTTATCGAGAGAGAAAGGACCAGGGCATTTGTGATAAGATTTTTTCAAAACTAATTTAATGATTTAATATATGATAATTAAATAACGATCGTTTGATAAAGGATGTTTTTTGAAATACCAAACAAATTTTAATCTTCAGATCAGTCGAAATTATAGTTATACGGTTCGTTCCCTTCAATACCGATCCTAACTTCATTTTCTGATGGGAAGTACAGTCGATCTATCTGTGTATTCTTATCTAGGATTGAAGATTTAAGATGATACATTATCTTATACATGTGATCAATTTCTCACAGAACCAGACATGTATATTCAGTCAATCTTTTTGAAAACAGAGGCTGGTACCTCCTAACATTATTTTATATAATTTTCTACGGAGTCAGGTTTCGATGAGAAACCTTTAAGTATACAAAAATAAACATATATAATAATTTTGCCAGAAAGTTGATCCGTCTTGTTGAAAAATATATGCTAGACTATTCGACAACCTCTATTCATAAAAGAATCATAGATGATTAGGGTAAGGTTCGTTTCTTGCGGTAACGAACCTTGCAGTGAAAGTGAAAAGTTTTTGTCGCGCCTTGTTTGCCTTAACCTGCAATTATTGGCTCATGCACAGACTCGTATAGATGCGTCTGTCAGTATGCGAATCTGTCAGTCTATGTGTTTATTCCGATTTACTCGAATCCGTCGTTCTATTGTCAAGTGAAGGTATTTTTCACACTTTTGATAGTAATGGAAAGGTAGGCTACTTTTGGTATATCATTTTTGAATGCATTTCTTTCGACTTCATAAGATTTTGGCTGGATAAAGATAAATGAATTTTGGTGTATTGACTTTCTCTTGTAGTTTAAAAGAGGTGAAGACAGACACAACTTTTCAAGTCATATTTTATTGAAATTTAAAGTCCTGAATTTTAATATCTATTTAGTTTTAACTTTAAAAACATTCTCGTCATAAAAATCAAAACTCGTCGGCAAAATAGAAGTTGTACAAACGTTGCTACAATAATGTTATTAGTATACCAACGGTAACAAACCTTTCAATAGAATAAAATGCACTTTTGTTGGCTAGTTTAAGATAGCATTTTCTCGAGTGCCTTTCTAATCACGTTGAAAATATTATACAGAAATGAAATATTGCCATATTCCAAATCATTGAACACAAATAACTTTTTTTCAAAATTTAAATGGCACCCCCTTATTGCGAATGCGATATAAGAGCGTGGCATTCTCGCTGTAAAATCTTTAAATCGCACCTGTCCTTAATCTCTTGACCAATTTCAATGAAAATTTCCAAGAAGTTTTCCTTGGTGATTCTGAACAAATTTCAGGTTGATCGGTGGGAGGGGAAATATGGCCTCAAGTGGATTTTCTAAGATTTGACCTCTTGACCTAGTTATTAACCCAAGTTGACAAAGATGTGTTCCTAGATACAGCCTAGATATAACCAAGACAATAATTCTCACCAAATTTCAGATTGATCAGGCTAAATATGTGGCCTCAAGAGTGCGCCAAAGGTAAATTGTTACGACGGACGACGGACAAAGGATATTCAACTGCATGAAGCTCACCTTGAACACTTTATTCACAGGTAAACTTATTTAGAACTAGTTCACGTTTTGGAGGGTAATAACATTTCCGCAAACCCGAAAATTGATTGAATGTCCACACTAGCGGGGTAAAACAGCTCGAGGATCTCTGCAAATGTTAAATGCTACGAGATCCAAATTTTTCACTGAAGTAAGATTTTTTTCTGCAGTAGAATCATCTTTTTTCCTCCATACGGATTTTTTTTTTATTTTCTTGTTTTTCACATCATATTAAAATTTGTCTCAGCAGCAACTTAAAACATGATTTTTTTTAGCAAGATAACGCCTCCTGAAAAGATTGCTCTCTACAATGTTCGTCATCGCTCAAATTCTTAGACACAAGCTCCAGTAAATCCTCACAGTTTGATCGACATTTTCTCTATGCAGTAACATCAAAATCTTTCCTACACAGCAAGATCGAAAATATCTTTCACAGCAAAATCGAAACTTTCCCTGTATCGGGATCAAAATTATATTTGAGTTCAAATTTTTGTCTTCGGCGACATACAAATCTTTCACTTAAGACCTAAATTTTATCTGCAGCGAGATCCAAACTCTCCTATCAACGGAGTAAGAACAAGTAATTCTCCCCTGCGAGCAACGATTTTTCTCCGCATCAAAATTGAAATTTTCTCCACAGCAATATAAAAGTTTGACTGGGCAATTAGTCCTCGGTTGTTCTTCAAGTTAAAATATTTTTTTCCCCTCGAAGACATTTTTTCTTCATAGAAAACAAGATCAAAATTTTGTTTAGCAGCGAGATTGAAATTTGCCTATGCAGGGAGATAAAACAAATTCTCTTCGGTGACATAAAATACTTTTTCTTATAAATCAAAATCTATATCAACGGCGATATCAAAATTTATATTTGAAGTAAGATAAAAATTTTCGCAGTCAAAATTTTTCTTCCTTTCAAAATACTGCGTTTAAAGGCATGTCTTCAGTAACATAAAAAAATCCTTCCCAGTCGAATCAAAATTTTAATCAACAACAGAATTAAAATTTATCTCCGAAGAAGGATCAAATTTTTGTGCAGTGCAGTCAAAATCCATCCATTAAAAATGCTACCGTTTTCACAAAAGCATATCATTTTTCTCATCAGAAATATAAAAAAATGTCCTTTGCAATGACATGAAAACACTCCTTTACTGCAAAATGAAAAAAAAATTATCTCGGTAGCAAGATAAACAAGAGGACCATGATGGTCCTAGATCGCTCACCCGAGTCTCTTTGACCACTGGGACACCACATCAATTAAATAGGATAGATGTCAACAAGGTGATTTCTACATAAGATCAATTTGTTTGTTTGTTTGAATGGGTTTAACGCCGCTTTCAACAATCTCGCAGTTATATCGCGGCGGCCGGAGCACCTAACAATGGATTCCTGGCATTCCTTTCACCTGTACTACCATTACACCCTTTCCTAGCCTCCGACTGCTATTTCACATAGGTTTACGATTATCTACCCATTGGTGAAAGACAAACGTCGGAAAGGATATTTGACGCCACCGGGGATCGAACCCACGACTTCTGGATTGGAAGTCTTATGCCTAACCAACTGCACTATGGTGGCGGCTACATAAGATCAATACCATGGAATGTTTTCGACAAAGAGCAAAAAGGATATGCCTGGGCACAGCCCTTATAGAAACATATGGGGCATGTTATGAATAAACTTTATGAAATTCAATTAAACAAAACTATTTAGAAAAGTCTCTGCCTTCTGGTTTCAGGGGGAGTTTTTAAGATTTCCTCCTTGGTATTTATGCAAAATAGGGATGGGGTCATTCAGAGCCCAAATATGACCCCGGGGACATATGAAACTAGAAAGCCATGAATGGCTTGAGTTGCTCCACAGGCTTGAAATTCTTGTAAAAGCAATAAAGGTTTTGAATAGATTTTTACATATTTTGGGTTCTACTGATGTTGAATATGATTTTCAAAGTTTCAACTACATAACATATAGAAATATGACCTCCGTCCATAAAATACATATTTTCGGTAGACTGATAAAGGGTCACTCAAGGATCATTCAAGTGAATTTTGGTTGATATCTAAAATTAGAATCTGAGAAAATGATACTCAAAGTTTCCATTATATAACATATAGAGAAATGACCTCCGCCCATAAAAGGCATATTTTCCATCTGATCACAATAATTTATTGTAGAATGATAAAGGGTCACTCAAGGATCATCCCAGTGAAATTTGGTTGATATCATAACAATAGATTCTGAGAAAACGATTTTCAAAGTTTCCATTATATAACATATAGAGAAATGACCTCCGCCAATAAAATGCATATTTTCCATCTGATCACAATGATTTATTGTAGAATGATAAAGGGTCACTCAAGGATCATCCCAGTGAAATTTGGCTGATATCCATCAGTTACATTCTGAGAAAATGATTTTCAAAGTTTCCACTTTATAACATGTAGAGAAATGACCTCCGCCCATAAAAGGCATATTTTCCATCTGATCACAATGATTTATTGTAGAATGATAAAGGGTCTCTCAAGGATCATCCCAGTGAAATTTGGTTGATATCCATCAGTTACATTCTGAGAAAATGATTTTCAAAGTTTCCACTATATAACATATAGAGAAATGACCTCCGCCCATAAAATGCATATTTTCCATCTGATCACAATGATTTATTGTAGAATGATAAAGGGTCACTCAAGGATCATCCCAATGAAATTTGGTTGATATCCATCAGTTACATTCTGAGAAAATGATTTTCAAAGTTTCCACTATATAACATATAGAGAAATGACCTCCGCCCATAAAATGCATATTTTCCATCTGATCACAATGATTTATTGTAGAATGATAAAGGGTCACTCAAGGATCATCCCAATGAAATTTGGTTGATATCCATCAGTTTCATCCTGAGAAAATGATTTTCAAAGTTTCCACTATATAACATATAGAGAAATGACCTCAGCCCATAAAATGCATATTTTCCATCCAATCACAATGATTTTTTGTAGACTGATAAAGGGTCACCCAAGGATCTTTCATGTAAAATTTATTTGGTATCCATTGATTAGAATCTGAGAAAATTCTCTTTTTACCATGTTTGGAAATTAGCCACGCCCATTAAATCCATGTTTTTCATTGGATCAAAATTTCTTGAACAACTTTGAAAGAGGGTCACCCAAGGATCATTCCTGTGAAGTTTGGTTGAAATTCACCCAGTAGTTTCTGAGGAGAAGATTTTTAAAGAAAAAGTTTACGACTGGACGCACGGACGGACGGACGCACGACGGACACAACGCCATGACAATAGCCCCAGTGGCTTTCAGCCAGTGGAGCTAAAAACTGGTATATGCCCAAAAGATTATGCTACATGCCGAATATAAGGGCTCTCTGCCTTCTGGTTTTAGAGAAGAGGATTTTTTAAAATGTTTTTTGCTCTCCATTCTATGTAAAAGGGATGTGCCCAGGTGGTTCCCAAATATGACCAAAGGGCCTTGATATGAATAACTAAGTAGAGTTCCACTACATGCTATATACTGAATATGAAAGCTGTCATCCTTCTGGTTTCAGAGAAGAAGATTTTTGAAGATTTTTCTATTTTCACCCTTCATGAACAGGTGAGCTATAATGGGATGCGCCTGGGTGGTACCCAAATATGACCCCAGAGTCTTGATATGAACAAACTTAGTAGAGGTCCACTAGATGATGCTACTTACCAAATATGAAAGCTGTCTGCCTTTTAGTTTCAGAGAAGGAGATTTTTGAAGATTTTCGCTCTTGGATTCTATAAACAAGAGGGCCATAGTGGCCCTAAATCGCTGATCTGAATGAACTGTCAAGAATTGTTTAAAGTAGATAAAGAAAGATGAAGAATTCTGACCAAATTTCAGGTTGATTGGGCAAAAAATAATGCCTCTACACTACTTACAAGGTTTTTCTAAGATTTGACCCCCATGACCTAGTTTTTGACCCCACTTGACTAAATTTCAAACTTGATCTAGATTTCATCAAGATGATCATTCAGACCAATTTTCAAATTGAGCAAAAAATATGGCTGCCAGAGTGTCTACTAGGTTTTTCTATGATTCGACCCCTTGACCTCATTTTTGACCCCACTTGACCCAATTTCGAACTTAAACTAGATTTCATTGAGAATATCATTCTGACCAATTTTCAGGTTAATTGAGCAAGAAATAGCTTTAAGAGTGTCTACAAATTTTACCAAGATTTGATCCTGTGACCTCATTTTTTTACCCCATCTGATCCAATTTCCAACTTGACCTAGATTTTATCAAGCAATTCATTCTTACAAAATTAAAGGTTGATTGGGCAAAAAATATGGACTCTGGATTGTCTACAAGGTTTTCTTAGATTTGACCCCGTGACCTCATTTTTGACCCCACTTGACCCAATTTCAAACTTGAGCTATTTCTTCAAAACAATCATTCTGACCAATTTTCAAGTTGATTGAGCGAAAACTTTGGCTTCTAAAGTGTCTACAAGGTTTTCCTAAGATTTGACCACATGACCTCATTTTTGACCCCACTTGACCCAATTTCAAACTTGAGTGAAAGTTCATCAAGACATCATTCTTAACAAATTTCAAGTTGATTGAGCAAAAAATATGGCTTCTAAACTGTCTACAAGGTTTTTCTAAGATTTGACCACATGACCTCATTTTTGACTCCACTTGACCCAATTTCAAACTTGAGTGAAAGTTCATCAAGACAATCATTCTTACCAAATTTCAAGTTGATTGAGCAAAAAATATGGCTTCTAAAGTGTCTACAAGGTTTTTCTAAGATTTGACCACATGACCTCATTTTTGACCCCACTTGACCCAATTTCAAACTTGAGTGAAAGTTCATCAAGACAATCATTCTTACCAAATTTCAAGTTGATTGAGCAAAAAATATGGCTTCTAAAGTGTCTACACGGTTTTTCTAAGATTTGACCCCATGACCTCATTTTTGACCCCACTTGACCCAATTTCAAACTTGAGTGAAAGTTCATCAAGACAATCACACTTACCAATTTTCAGGTTGATCAGGTAAGAAATATAGCTTCTAGAGTTTCTACAAGGTTTTCTTAGATTTGACCCCGTGACCTCATTTTTGAACCCCACTTGACACAATTTCAAACTTGTCCGAGATTTGATCAAAACAATCATTCTGACCAAATTTCAGGTTGATCAGGCAAGAAATATGGTTTCTAGAGTGTCTTCAAGGTTTTTCTAAGATTTGAGCCCGCGATCTCATTTTTGACCCCACTTGACCCAATTTCAAACTTGTCTGAGATTTCATCAAGAAAATCAGGTTGATCTTGCAAAAAAATATGACTTTTAGAGTGTGTACGAGATTTTGCTAAGATTTGACCCTGTGACCGCATTTTTGACCTCACCAGACCCAATTTTAACTTGTTCGAGATTTCTTCAAAACAATCATTCTGACCAAATTTCAGGTTGATCAGGCAAAAAATGTGGCCTCTAGAGTGTCTTCAAGGTAAATGTCGACGACGCACAATGCACCATGGACATCACTCAACCACAAAAGCTCACCCTGAGCACTTTGTGCTCAGATGAGCTAAACAAGAGGACCAAGATGGTCCTAGATCGCTCACCTGAGTCTCTTTGACCCCTGGGACAACACATTAATTAGATTGGCAGATGTCAAAAAGAAGATAATTGCCTAAGATCAATACCATGGAACATTTTCAGCGAAGAGCAAGACAGATATGCCTTTTTGCTCTTTGATTCTATGTAAAAAGGGATGCAACCGGGTGGACCCGAAATGTGACCCCAGGGTCTTGATATGAAAAAACTTCGAAGAGGTCCATAAGATGATGCTACATACTAAATATGAAAGCTGTCTGCCTTCTAGTTTCAGAGAAGAAGATATTTGACGGTTTTCCTATTTTCACCAATCATGCTCAGATGAGCTGAAATGGTTGCGCCCGGGTGGAGCCCAAATATGATCCTAGGGTCTTGATATGAACAAACTTGGTAGAGGTCCACTAGATGATGCTACATACTAAATATGAAAGCTGTCTGCCATCTGGTTTCATAGAAGAAGATTTTTGAAGATTTTCATTTTTTTACCCTTTGTCCTCTTAAGAGATAAAGGGATGCACTGTGCAAAGCCCAAATATGACACAAGGATCTTGATATGAACAAACTTGGTAGAAGCCCACTAGGTGATGCTACACACAAAATATGAAAGCTGTCTGCCATCTGGTTTTAGAGAAGAACATTTTAAAAGATTTTCACTCTTTGATTCTATGTAAAAAGGGTTGGGCCTGGGCAAAGCCCAAATATGACCCCAGGGTCTTGACATGAACAAACTTGGTAGAGGTCCACTAGATGATGCTACATACCAAATATGAAAACTATCTTCCATCTGGTTTCAGAGAAGAAGATTTTCATATTTTCACCCTTTTTGTTAAGGCTAAAGGAAAAGTTAAGGGTGGATTTCATTTATTTGAACAGCTTTGGTAGAGCTTGACCCAAGGAATATCCCTGCCAAGTTTCATCAAGATTTGCCCACTGGTTTAGGAGGAGAATATGTTTAAAGAAATTGTGGATGACGGAAGACGGACGACTGACATTCTATGATCCCAATAGCTCACCTTGAGCACTTCGTGCTCAGGTGAGCTAAAAAGGGATGCGCTTGGGTGGAGCCCAAATATGAGTGACCCCAGGGTCTTGATATGACCATACTTTACAGAGTTCCACTAGATGATGCTACATACTATATATAAAAGCTGTCTTCCTTCTAGTTTGGGAGAAGATGATTTTTTAAGATTTTCCTGTTTTCCCTTCATGCTTAGGTGTGCTAAAAAGGGATGGCGTCAAAATATAACCCCAGGAACTTGATATGAACAGACTTTGTAGAGACTTTATATGACTCTACATACAAAATAGGAAAGCTGTCTGCCTTCTGGTTTCAGAGAAGAGGATTTTTGCCCTTTGGTTCTATGTAAAAGGGAAGCACCCGGTTGGAGCCAAAATATAACCCCAGGACCTTGATATGAACAAACTTTGTAGAGGTCCACTAGATGATGTTACATACAAAATAGGAAAGCTGTCTACCTTCTGGTTTCAGAGAAGATGATTTTTGCTCTTTGTTTCTATGTAAAAAGGGTGCACCTGGAGGCTGCTTAAATATGACCCCAAGGTCTTGATATGATCATACATGGTAGAGGCCCACTGGATGATGCTACATACCAAATATGAAAGCTGTCTGCCATCTGGTCTCAGCGAAGAAGATTTTTGAAGTTTTTCCTATTTTCGCCCTTTTTTAAGGGTTAAGGAAGAGTTAAAGGTTCATTTCCTTTATTTGAACAACTTTGGTAGAGCTTGACCCAAGGAACATCCCTACATCAAAATGTTTGAACTGGTGAGAGAAAATATGTTAGCCTAGAAATAGTTGATGCATTTACCTCAGTAATTTGAGCCTCCGTCCTGTAATCCGGTTAGATGGCAATTACAGTCAATATAAGGGAATAGAATTAGCCGTATGAAAAAGGTTGGTCACCTAGATTTGTATTAAAACAAGAGGCCCAAGAGGGCCTGTATCGCTCCACTGGCTTTAAAATCTTTAGACTTTCAGTAAATAAAGCTTACTTTAAATGAATACATTAACACTCCAAAATCTCCTAGGACCTATTTAGTAATGATTAAATGGTTCTGGTCTATATTGCACCAAAATACTCAATCACAATGAACCTGCAACCCTTGACCAATCTTATTAAAACATAAGGTTCAGAAGATGTCATTCAAAGATTTCGGGCTCAAAATAGGCCCCACCTGACATGCCCATATTTATGGACCAATCAAAATTTCTTGAACAATTTAAGTAAATAGTCACCCAAGAAACAATCTGGTAAAGTTTCATTAAAATTGGCTGAGTGGTTCCGGAGGAGATATCGTTCAAAGATTTTGGCCTCAATATAAGCTCCACCCTGCCACGCCCAAATTTATAGGCCTATCAAAATTTAGCAAATATTTTTTGTAAAGAGACACTCAAGAAACATTCTGGAAAAGTTTCATTGAAATCAGCGAAGTGGTTCAGAAGAAAATGTCATTTGAAAATTTCGGGCTCAAAATAGGCCCCGCCCTGCCACGCCCCTATTTTTAGACCAATCAAATTTTCTTGAACAATTTAAGTAAAGGGTCACCCAAGGAACATTCTGTTAAAGTTTCATTGAAATCAGCCCAGTGGTTCAGGAGGAGATGTTGTACAAAGATTTCGGGCTCAAAATAGCCCCGCCCTGCCACGCCCATATTTATGAGCCAATCAAAATTTCTTGAACAATTTAAGTAAAGGGTCACCCAAAGAACATTCTGTTAAACTTTCATTGAAATCGGCCCAGTTGTTCAGGAGGAGATGTCATTCAAAGATTTCGGGCTCAAAATAAGCCCCGCCCTGCCACGCCCATTTTTATGGACCAATCAAAATTTCTTGAACAATTTAAGTAAAGGGTCACCCAAGGAACATTCTATTAAAGTTTCATTGAAATCGGCCCAGTGGTTCAGGAGGAGATGTCATTCAAAGATTTTGGGCTCAAAATAAGCCCCGCCCTGCCACGCCCATATTCGGGGGTCAATCAAAATTTCTTGAACAATTTAGGTAAAGGGTCACCCAAGGAACATCCATGCCAAGTTTCATTGAAATTGGCCCAATGGTTTGGGAGGAGAAGATTTTTAAAGATTTCAAAGTGAAAAAATGCCACGCCCTGCCACGCCCATATTTGGGGGTCAATCAAAATTTCTTTAACAATTTTGGAAGAGGGTCACCCAAGGAACATTTCTACCAAGTTTCATCAAAATCTGCCCATTGGTTTGGGAGGAGAAGATGTTTAAAGAAAAAGTTTACGCACGCACGGACGCACGCACGGACGGACGGACGGACGGACGCACGCACGACGGACACACCGCCATGACAATAGCTCGCTGGCCTTCGGCCAGTGGAGCTAAAAACAGGCAAAAAAACCTTCAAAAGTATTTGATTGAAATTGTCTTTATTTTTATCTTTATCTTTTTTATCATGTTCAAACAAAACATAAATCACAACAATTCTTTAATGTTTTTTTTCACCTGCAACACTGTATCGAATAGCATGTTGATGGATGAGCAAAATAGTTGTAACTGCCTATATGTTTATAGGCAGTTACAACTGTTTCACACTGAGCCATCAATGTTTCATATACAAGTATTTAATTTGGAATATTGACAAAAACATTCCTATTCAAAATGCAAGCATTAATACTAAAGTTTTTTTGTTTTTTTTCAACTTATAAGCAGTAGATTATAATTACCTTAGAAAATAAATCATTTTATTCAATTAGGGACTATAAATATACATGGATATTTCCAAAGGTCACACAAAATTGTTTAAGTGCCTCAAATTTTAATAAAAAAAAACCCTCTATCTGTAAGTATGTCTGTTAAAACTGTTCGAAAGGTTATTCAAGAGCTGATGCAGTACAGTTAGTGGAATTCAATATTTACAACAACCCCTTAAAAGTATAATGTTCATCAATCACCAAGCATCAGGATGTTGTTCGAAAAATTCCATAATTGGGCTGATTTAAAAATCCTGCATCACACAATGTCTACCTTTATCAAATTTAGGTCTGTGTGTCATAGAACAAGTGCATGTCGTATTGCGATGCAATACAGGAGTCCCCCACCGGATAAAAAAAAATCCTCTCTTATAATATATCTCCTACATACTAGATCTATAACTGTAAAAGTTTAAAGTCGCTAGCACTTATAGTTTAGGAGATATGATCTGGACAAGAATGTAAGACTAAAAACAACAAAGGGCAATAACTCAAAAAGTGGACATGGCAGAGTAACAGTTCTTGTACATGACATGTGTCCTCGATAAGATCTATCAGTGTACAAAGTTTGAAGTCGCTAGCTCTTATGGTTTAGGAGATATGATCCGGACAAAAATGTAAGGGTAAAAACAACAAAGGGCAATAACTCAAAAAGTGGGCTTGGCAGAATAACAGTTCTTGAACATGGCACTTGTCCTCAATAAGATCTATAAGTGTACAAAGTTTTAAGTTGCTAGCACTTATAGTTTAGGAGATATGATCCCGACAATAATGTAAGGGTAAAAACAACAAAGGGCAATAACTCAAAAAGTGGGTGTGGCAGAGTTATGGATCTTGAACATGACACTTGGCCTCAATGAGATCTATAAGTGTACAAAGTTTAAAGTTGCTAGCACACATAGTTTAGGAGATATGATCCGGACAAAAATGTAAGGGTAAAAACAACAAAGGGCAATAACCAAAAAAGTGGGCGTGGCAGAGTAACGGTTCTTAAACAAGACACTTCTCCTCAATGAGATCTATAAGTGTACAAAGTTTGAAGTTGCTAGCCCTAATGGTTTAGGAGATATGATCCGGACAAAAATGTAAGGCTAAAAACAACAAAGGGCAATAACTCAAAAAGTGGGTGTGGCAGAGTTATGGATCTTGAACATGACACTTGGCCTCAATGAGATCTATAAGTGTACAAAGTTTGAAGTTGCTAGCACTTATGGTTTAGGAGATATGATCCGGACAAGAATGTAAGGGTAAAAACAACAAAGGGCAATAACTCAAAAAGTGGGCGTGGCAGAGTAACGGTTCTTGAACATGACACTTCTCCTGAATGAGATCTATAAGTGTATCAAGTTTGAAGTTGCTAGCACACATAGTTTAGGAGATATGATCTGGACAAAAATGTAAGGGTAAAAACAACAAAGGGCAATAACTCAAAAAGTGGGCATGGCAGAGTAACGGTTCTTAAACATGGCACTTGTCCTCAATGAGATCTATAAGTGTACCAAGTTTGAAGTTGCTAGCACATATGGTTTAGAAGATATAGCCCGGACAAAAGCGTGACGGACAGACGGACGGACGGACGGACAGACGGAATCGAGCAAACCTATAGTCCCCCAACCGGTAACCGGTGGGGGACTAATAATTTGAATAGAACCAGAGATTGATCAACATATGGATAGACAAAGGGGTGACTTTAATAATAGTCGCCCTTAATGGAGCTTAAAATGATCATTCTTGATTCAAGGGGATTTAGACTTCAAAATTGCATCCTCATAACATGATCAATGTTTGTATAAAGTTTCATTGATGCAGAAGTTAAACTGAAGGAGGGTTTAGCAACACAAAATTGCTAGTATACATTTAAAGGTATACAGACCAAATGTTGTCCAAGTTCAAGGTGAGATAATTCTTTAACCAGGAGGAGTAGAGGCTTCAAGACTGCCTCAAGCAAAACTTAAATATATGATCACTCTTAAGTAGAAATTAATTACACAAAATTTGTAGTATTTAGTCCACAGACGGTCGGACACACAAGACAGACTGGCTAATTCCAGTTCACCCACAGAAATATTCCCTTTGTTGGGGTATAAAGATGTGGCGCCCAAATATTAACCCTTTCACTAATCTATAGGCAGTATAGAACAAATAAGACAGTTTGAGATCATAAGAGCCTGTCTATGTGAGAGCTTCTCCCTCTAACTTTCTCCGTCTCATGGCTGCCAATCTTTTCATCCATCTGTCCATCTTCTCTTCTGGATCAGCATATAACTGAAATATAGATTAACCCATTACCAAACCACAAAATCTTAGGCAGGTAAAAATTCCAGCAATTTATAGACATAAACTATAAATTGATGACATTTACAACATGAATAAAAAAAAAAGTTACCTTTAGTGGAAAACTTAGTGGTAAACAAAGAAATTTCTTGCTTGTATTATTTGATCATATAAACAAATAAGATTATGAATGCACATGCACATGCTTATGGTAGGCTGCAAATGCTGAATACTGAAAAGCCAAACAAGAGCAATCTGCAGGTGCCTTTGTTGGCTCTTGGATATTAGATAGTGGAGAAAATTCTAAGTTGAAATAGGGGTATAATTCTCACAAAGTGCCCATAGAATTATCTGTCATCGATGGTACATATTACTCTTTTGATAGTGAAAATGTGTGCCAACTTTCAAGTGAATGCCTAACCTGATAACAGACATATCACAAAATATTTTTGCACAGCAAATGACCAAGACATCAATGACGATACAAAATGCACGAGTAATACCTTTGGTTTTTTTCCCAAAACAGCTGAGCTAAAAATCCTACCCCTACCAAATTGCCTCAAGAAATATTTGTCTTAAAAGTATGGACTTCTCTTGAAATAGAACTGACATATTGAGGATTCAGTGCAAGACTGTACTTAGTGTATATACAAAGTATATACACTTGGTATAGTATTGCACTTAGCTATTCACTTTGATATTATGTGAAGTTAAAAATAAATTTAAATAAGTATTTATACCAGTTTGTGTAGATGATGGCAATAGCTCCACGTATAGATCAGCCAATTAATATTGTCTGTATTAAGTAACACGAGTAACTAATCTAATAAAACAAACAATAATTTCCTTACACTTGGATCTGCCAATTAATCTGTTTCTACATTGAACAATACAGTTTTTTTCTGTAAGGAGTCTGGTCTAATTAAACAAATAATTTTTTTACACTAGGATCCACTAATACATCTGTTTCTATATTGACCAATATAGGTTTATTTTGTATGGAGTCGAGTCTAATCATACAAAAAATAATTTTCTTACACTAGGATCCGCTAATTCATCGGTTTCTATATTGACCAATACAGGTTTCTTCTGTAAGGTGTCTAGTCTAACCTCACCAGCAGTGCCAAAGGTAAACTCATCTTTGATGGAGACTTTGTCATCTTTCTTGTCCTAAATACATGAAGCAATAAATGATTTCTTCTGTAAGGCATCTAGTCTAATCTTACAAACAAACAAGACTTTTCTTACACTTTGATCTGCAAGTCTGTTTCTATATTGACCAACTGAGTTTTTTTTTTTTTTTTTTTTTTTTTGAAAAGGTTTAAGCCTTTTTGTGTGGGGGAGAAAAATTTCTTCTTTGTTGTTGTATAATAATTGGTAAATCTCCTACACAGCCTAGATTACAAGGGCATTTTCTTAACAATAATATAAAGAGAAACATTAATCAGTATCATATGCAAGATATCAAACCAATAGGCCTTATAGTTTGGAGGAAGGTTTTTTGTTTAATTTTCTTAATTGTTTCAATATTCCTGCCAAGGTTCAGCTTGATTGGACCAGTGTTTTAGGAGGATGTTTAAATATTTCATTGAGGGAGGTAAGGGTAACAGACAAACAATAAACAATCAAAACAGCTCACCTTGAGCACTTTCTGCTGATGTGAGTAAATAAAATATGTGTTTCACAACATAACAAAAAGCTGGCTTAGTGACAAGAGCCTAGACTTTGTTAAGATCAGCTTTTCCCAAATAAAATCTTAAAACTGATCCCATTTGTCTCAAAGAAAAGTGAGAATTAGGGTTCTATCTGAAGCTCTGATTCAGTTAAAATCAATGATCCAATGGGTATTATACAGTTAGTAACATCATGAAGCTGACATTCATCAATATCATTCTAAATTGCTAAACGCTTAAGTAATGTTCAATTCATTTGTTCCAAACACTTAGTCCAGTCACTCGAAAACACTCCAAAATCATTAAAAATGATTATCATTTAATTGAAATAAATTCATTTATTCCACAAAATATTTGCTGGTGTGGACTATAACAATCTGGTTGGTCTGTGAAGACACAAATTGAAATGTACATAGATTTTTTAAAAAGGGAGGTATTGTAATATCATTTATTTTATCCATTTCGGACGAAAAATAGTGATATAGTATTACCTCCCTTAGTTTCAATCCAAACTTGCTCCTCATTCAATACCATTCTTAAATTATTCATCTTGTCAATTTCACAATGTTTCTAACTGTACATAGCAATGTTGCTAGGCAGTCTACCATTTTCAAACCGAGGATATACAAATTCTTTGGGAAAACTTGTTAGGAAAGCAGAAAGCTTATTAGACTCAATGTCTTGGATTTACCCATCACATTTCTGTTTTAGCACATTTTAGCACATGCTTAGAAATAGTGGCGTCCGTGGTTTAGAGGTAGAGCATCGGCCTCTTGACCCAAAAGGTCCCGAGTTCGATTCCCAGAAGCGGCTATCAATCTTGGTTCTTTAATTGGTCCACATATTTGGCGCAAGTACTGGTGAATTTTCAAGGAAGCAGAATCGAGAGGGATTAATCTAAGTTGTATGAACTTGTTTCCTAATCGATGTATAATAAATAGGTTTTAACCAATGCTTATAAATGATGTCTGCAACTATTTTCTATTTAGATAAGTTTAAAAAGATTTCTCTTAAGGTGGTAGACCCATAAAAGTTCTGCAACATTGCAGATGTTTGAAACTTTAACAATGTTAACCGAGGTTTCCTAATGATTCCATTAGGATACCTCAGTTAACATTGTGAAAGATCTAGAGTTTCAAAACGTTGCCAGACTTTTATGGGTCCACTACCTTAAAATAATGGATCGACGTCATTACTTCACACCTACCCCTCTACTTGACTTGAAATACTGGGATTCAAACCCAGATGCCTCTATATCCTGTATGGCCTGACTAAAGGCCAACTGGTCCTTCAGACTCGTCGGTCCCTGATGTGAGTTATCTCCCTTTAATTTCTCGTCTGCAGCAGCTGTAGATACACATGTAACAAAGTTTAACCCTTCTCTATACAGTTGATTTCACCGACATAATTGAAATTTTGAGAGTCTGATTGTTTTTTGAAGAAATTGGAAGCTATTCATAGAACTTGTATGCAAATCTTATCAAAGGAAGGAAATAAATATCGCTTATTTTGTTAATCCTAATTAGCAATTTTGGTTTACCCCCTTTAAATTTCACTTAATACTTTCAATTTTCTATACATATCTCTATACATGTATATAACTCATGAAGAAGTTGACATCATGCTAATCATGGACCCGTATTATGAGGACAGTTCTTGAATATGCTGATCCATGGTCTGAAACTGAGGGAAGTCCTAGAGTCCAAGACTCTTTGTTTAGGGGAGAAACATGTGGAAAAAGAAATTGCTTTTAAGGTGGCAATGTACAGCGGCCTCCAGACTCTATAAACCGGAAGTGGGTTTGGTTTATTTAACGGCTCTTTTTGCGTGTTGTTTAAAAAGACCGGTTTTCATAAGATTCTACTTATGGAAATAACGTAGAATAATGATGGTAAAACTTCATAATTAAGCTTCTTTTCAACATTTGATGTTAATTGAATGACTGGATCATTAAATTTAACAATAACATGCATTAAAACCGTCATTCGATTAGGGGGGGAACACTGAAAAATGACGAAAAACTTTTTTATTTGCATGGAAAGATATGCTGAATTTTTTACCAATTAAAGGAAATGTATGGATCATAAACATATTGGAAAATAAGAAAAAATCTTAATTTCTTCAAAAAAAAGGTTTTAGTGGCATTTTTACCTAGTAAAATTACAAAAATTAGTGCATTTTTAACTTTTGAAAGCAAATTGAGCAAATGCAATTGATCAAAGAGAAATTTTCTTGTCAATAGCCATTTTGTACATTTATAAGGTCTATCAAAATGTATGTGTTTTATAGCTATAACCTAGTACAGAGTTTATACTAGACCTAAAACGTATATGAAATTTTGATATAATGACTACACAATGTTAATCTACAACATATATGACAAACAAAAAAATTCATTGGGCGGAAAAAAAAAATGACACCATGTGTCCGTTGCTACCTTAACAAGCAATTTCATCTTTTCCACAATGTTCTCCCAATATGAATATTTGAACTTCTTACTTTGAGCTTGGACTCCTTGATTTCATCAGTTGAGAATCCAATAGCATTCTTAATCACAGAAGTTAGTGTCAATCCCTGTGATCTTAAGCTTTTAAAGCTGCTCTTTCACAGCTTATCATAGAAAATAAAAACAAGAGGACCAAGATGGTCCTAGATTGCTCACCTGAATCTCTTTGACCCTTGGGAGATCACAACAATAAAATAGGCAGATGTCATAAAGGAGATAATTTCTACACAAAAATCATTTGTTTCATGAAGTTTGTGAAAAATTGTGGCTTTAAGAGTTATAACAAGAAAATAATCATTTAGACTCCTTCTCCTGTGATCTGGCATGGATCTTTCCCATTTTCGATAGGGTTCATCCTTTAGACCCGACAAACATTCTGACCAAGTTTCATGAAGATTGGGCCATATATGTGGCATCTAGAGTGTAAACAAAAAATTGTCATTATGTCCCCTTTTCCTGTGACATGGCATGGATCCTTCCCATTTTCAATAGGGTTCACCCTTGTGTTTTGACCAACAATCTGACCAAGTTTCATGAATATTTGGTCATATTTGTGGCTTCTAGAGCGTTAACAAGAAAATTGTCATTAAGGTCCCTTTCCCTTGATATGGCATGAATTTTCCCATTTTCAATAGGATTCATCCTTGTGACTTGGCAAACACTCTGACAAAGTTTCATTACGATTGACCCACATTTGTACCCTCTTGAGTATTAACAAGAAAATTGTCATTTAGGCCCCTTTTCCTGTGATTTGGCATGGATCCTTCCCAATTTCAATAAGGTTCATACTTGTAACATGGCAAACATTCTGACCAAGTTTCATGAAAATTGGGCCATATTTGTGGCCTCTAGAGTGTGAACAAGAAAATAATCATTAAGGCCCCTTTTCCCATGATTTGGCATGGATCCAAATTTCAATAAGGTTCATACTTGTAACATGGCCAACATTCTGACCAAGTTTCATGAAGATTGGGCCATATTTGGGGCCTCTACAGTGTTAACAAAAAATTGTCATTAAGGCCCCTTTTCCCGTGATATGGCATGGATCCTTTCCATTTTCAATAGGGTTCATCCTTGTGACCTGACCAACATCCTGACCAACATTCTGACCAAGTTTCATGAAGATTGGATCATATTTGTGGCCTCTAGAGTGTAAACACTTAAATTGTTGACGCATGACGATGGAGGACGCACACTGCACGACAGACATTCAATGATCACAAAAGCTCACCTTGAGCACGAAGTGCTCAGGTGAGCTAAAAATAAATATAACACTTATTCTTAGATTTGTTCATGTGTGTATATTTAGACGATTAAGAATTGCCCAAGGGCATTGGAACTAAAATAAACATATTTCAATAATTTTGTAACCTATTTTTACAAAGCGGCAAGATCAGTATGGGATCCAGCCTATTTATTTTGAGTCTATAAATTACACAAGAGTTGTCCGCGGACAACGTAGCTCGCCCAAACAGCTGCTTGTCACAAACAGCACTTGACCAAAGACCGAAGTTCAAAGTGGTTTCTTTTAATGTTAAAGTCCATGATCTAATATATATCTGTTTGAGTAGTAATAAAGAAATATAATTTTTTTTTGTTTTAATTGCATGTATAAGGTTAGGGTAAAGTGAAAGCCTACAAGCAGATGAGGTTACCAATGGAATTTCTTTGTATCAAACATGAAGTTTTTCTTTCAAGTCCACAAAAGGTCAAGATCAAGGTCAAATTGTGAAGGACCTTGGTCTCTGTAGAAGCCTATCACCTGGTGAGTATGTGAATGAAGTAATAATGTCCCTGAGTAAAGCATTTAGAAAATATAAGCAAAGTTAAATTTTTGGTTAAAGTTTTTCAGTTTAAGTTTTTCCAAGTCCATAAAAGGTCAAGGCCAAGGTCAAATTGTCAAGGCCCTTGGTTACTGGTGAAAGCCTTTCATCTGGTGACAATGTATATGAAGTAATGATGTCCCTAGGTTAAAGCATTCAGAAAATATAAGCAAGGTTAAAGTTTTTGGTAAAAGAATTTCGGTTAAAGTATTTCTAAGTTCATAAAAGGTCAAGGTCAAATTATCAAAGACCTTGATCTCTCACAAAAGCCTATCACCTAATGAGTATGTATATGAAGTAATGATGCCCCTAGGTTAAAGCATTCAGAAAATAATAAGCAAGGTTAAAGTTTTAGGTTAAAGTTTTCAGTTAAAGTTTTTCTAAGTCCACAAATGGTAAAGGTCAAGGTCAAATTGTGAAGGACCTTGGTCTCTGGTGAAAGCCTATCACCTGTTGAGTATAAATATGAAGCTATGATGTCCCTAGGTTAGAGCATTAAAAAAAATATATGCAAGGTTAAAGTTTTTGGTTAAAGTTTTTTAGTTAAAGTTTTTCTAAGTCCGAAAAGGGTCAAGGTCAAGGTCAAATTGTCAAGGACCTTTGTCTATGGTGAAAGCCTATCACCTAATGAGTGTGCATATGAAGTAATGATGTCTCTAGTTTAATGCTTACAGAAAATATAAGCAAAGTTAAAGTTTTTTTGGTTAAAGTTTTTGGTTAAAGATTTTTTGAAAGGGTCAAGGTCACAGTCTAAAGGTCATTTTGACATGGATGTTGGTCTCATATGAAGGCCTATGCCCTAATGAGTGCTTCTGTAAAAAATAAAGCCTCTAGGATAAATATTGATAGAAATAAAAAACTTTAACCTAATGCGGATGCTGACACCGACGCTGACACCGACATCCGAGGGTATGACAATAGCTCTTCCGAGACTTTCGTCCCGGGCGAGCTAAAAATCTGTGAAAGAGCAGCTTAAATGTCTGCTAAAGCTTTCTGAAAAGTAGAAATATGTCATGAACAGCATGATAAAGGGTTCATTCAGTTTAGATATAAATGAATTAACAAACCTGCTGCTTTCAGAGCCATCTGCATACGTATTTTAGCTTGTTCTACTGCAGGCTGTAAGAAAATAGGATTTGTTTGAATGGGGTTTTATGCCTCTGTCAACAATCTTTCAGTTATATTGCTGAACCTGAAGCACCTAACAACTGATACTCGGTATTTCTCACACCAGTATCACCATTACATCCTTTTCTAGCCTCCAGCTATTATTCCACATAGGTCTATCATCATCAACCCATTAGTGAAAGACAAATAGTCAGAAAGGACAAGTGCCGCCGTGGATCGAACAGTAAGAAAATTACAATGTCCAGGTTACTAATTGACTTAGCAATCTTTAAAATAAAAGCCACTTAAAAATCAAGAAATATATCGTTTTTTATATATTTAAATGATTTTCATTAGGAAACCCCGGTCAACATTGTGAAAGACCATGACGTCCGAAATGTTGCAGAACTTTAACTGTTCTACTACATTAAGTGAAAAATCTTTACTTAGGCTCTGCCCTACCAGGGCAAAAACCATGGATTAAAGCTTTGTAAGAGATCAAACACTTTATACTTACAAGGTCTGAAAAGCCTGGAATCAGTAAACATGGATCCCTGTAATGTTAAATGATGATAATGATAAAAGATTGTTCCGGAAAAGATATTTCATTTCATTTATATTTACAAATTTATGAGTAAACATTTCTCAGGTTTCACATATTTCCTCTATGCAAGGATTCCTTATCATTCTTTAAAACCAATTACAATCAAGCTGTATTTCCTTCCAGAACAAATTTTTGTTAAGAGTCATTTTTTATTGTTGTTTGGTGAAGTCTAACACCACCTTTCAACAAATTTACAGTCATGTTACAAATGAAACACCTTACAATGGACTAAAGGTATTTGTGACCCGACACGCGAAAAAGGACCATCTGGGTAGTGTGTAAAGGGTCGACCCTAGTCAGACTGCATGGGTGGAATGTTTTTGCACTTTGCTTAATTTCTGAATCTAGAATGGTCATTCTACCTTCTTGTGAAAGAATTTTTGAAAAGCAACCTCTAATTTGACCTGTACTTTAATCAATCTCTTTTGAAAAAATCTATTTTACAGATGCTGCAGGTTCTTCAGGCCTGTAGTTAATTAAATTGAAGTACTTAGCGAATAACCCGGGTGGAGCCCAAATATGAACCCAGGGTCTTAATATGAACAAACTTTTTAGGGGCCCACTAGATGATGCTACATATAAAATATGAAAGCTGTCTGCACTCTGGTTTCAGAGGAGAAGATTTTAAAAGATTTTCACTCTTTGATTCAATGTATAAAGGATTGCACCTGGGTAAGCCCAAATATGACCCCAGGGTCATGATATTAACAAACTTGGTAGAGGTCCACTAAATGATGTTACATTCCAAATATGAAAGTTGTCTGCCATCTGGTTTCAGAGAAGAAGATTTTTGGAGATTTTCATTTTTTTACCCTTCGTGCTAAGAAGAGATAAAGGGATGCACCCGTGCAAAGCCCAAATATGACCCAAACATCAAGATTGGCCCACTGGTTTAGGAGGAGAAGATGTTTAAAGAAATTGTGGACGACGGACATTGTACGATCACAATAGCTCACCTGAGCACTTTGTGCTCAGGTGAGCTAAAAAAACAAAAACATTCTGTTCATCTCTTAAATGAAAGCTCCCTGTCTGTGTTTTGAAACAGAAAGAGGCATATGGTAGTCAAAATGTCTGGAATTGAATGCACTTACTCCCTTTCCTCCGATGTTTTTTTCTTATCTTTTCTTCTTGGACTACGAGAGTCTGATCGGGATCTTCTAGTGTATCTGTCATATGACCTGGATCTACATGACATCAGGATACAAGATTTTAACCCTTGTCATGCTGAATAAATTTTGGCTAAAAATTTTCATCAAAATCAAAGGGTAAAAAGCACTGAAAGTATCAATTGTAGGTCAATTTTTATTTGAAAAACTAAATTCATTGACAATTCTGGTTTGAAAGTGAGTAATAGGTGGTGTAGACTAACATCAGACTGCACATATGTGCAGGCTGATGTTGGTTTATAGCTCCTGCCAAAGCAGTTATATTCCGGGTTCAGCATGACAAGAGTTAAAATTGAAATAATGTTCATATCTCTTGGATATAAGTTCTTTGGTGTATGTTTTACATGCGTCAATATTTTGTTTTATTTGTAAGGAAATTTTGAATAAAACATTACATTCTAAAATGTTTTTGTTATCTTAAAATGCTGTCCAAATCTTTTATTAATTTGTACCACTTGAAGTACCTTGCTTTATCTGATAATGAGTTAACAAGTTTTCTGCCCGATAATTAAGAACCGAACCAAGAGTCCATTGTCTTGACCAGAGGTTTGTTCCATAGAGCAAATTCTTAACCCTTGTCATGCTGAATAAATTTTGGCTAAAAATTTTCATCAAAATCAAAGGGCAAAAAGCTCTGAAAGTACCAACTGTATGTCAATTTTTATTTGAAAAACTAAATCTATTGATAATTCTGGTTTGAAAGTGAGAAACAGGTGGTATAGACTAACATTAGACTGCACATATGTGCAGGCTGATATTTGTCTGTAGCTCCTGCCAAAGCAGGAATATTCCAGGTTCAGCATGACAAGGGTTCATCAAAATATTTGTTAAGATAGTCAACTCAACTCAACTCAACATATCTTTTATTTACACCCAGGTTCAACATGTATACAACAAGGGTAACATGTAAAATAATCATGGTTGTTACACCTTGCCCCAGATAAAGTACTCGTCGATTTAAATTTTTATGATAAAGCCCTTTGACGTATATAAATGGATTTCACGGAGATGGTTAATGGCTTTTTCATTACAGAACAACATGTAGCTTGAGCACTTACTTTCCATTAAGCTAGGGCGAGTACTTTTTCATCAGGACAAGGTGCAACTAATAATATATATATTAACTTCCGTTTAAGACATGATATATGTATAGAGAGACGGATAGGGGACAGATGATGAAAGAGCGAAAGAGAGGGAGAGAGGGGGGGAGTCAACTATGCAGGAAAATTTACTATAATCCATTTAACCGTATTGTATTTGGAGGATAGGCAAAACTATGTGATACTATACTGTGCGCAAGCGCACATTAAATTGAGTTCTATCTTTAGAAAGGAAAATACCTTTTTTGTGACAAACGAACAAAAACCTGTAACCACAGCTTTATACAAACTACAATTACTATTTATTGATCGTTCATCATAGATTTTGATGATGATATATGTCTTTAACAATTTACAAAATTCAAATAAATTTAGGTACATTTCAAAGATCAGCATATTTGTTTACCCATGCATGTATGCAATTATGCATGTATGTAATTGCCGTTTGAGAAAGGGATACAGTGAAGGCAAGACGGTTACCTGCTGGCCAATTTCAAAAACGCGTAACCACAGCTAGGTTAGGCCATGTTTACAGTCCTAGAAAATAACCCGGCTTCCGATTTAACCAATCATCTTATGAAAACATAGCGGGTCGTTTGTCTGGCGAGTTGTAATGTACGCATGAGTAAATACTGGGGCAGTTGTACGGCTAAATCATTGCGTAAAACTGACCCATTCATAGAAATCACTCATTCGGCAAGCTGTAAATTTAAACTGGGTCAATGGATGTACGGGCACCGTCTGGCTTTAAAATAGTCATATACACTTTTTGAAATGGAAAGAGAAAGAGGTAAGTAGATATGATAATTTCTGTCCATGTGAATACCTAAAATCGAGTCAAGATTGACTCCCGAAAAATGATTAAACTTTTGTATTTTGGAGCACTTGGCAGATTAAAAATAAGAAAGGGCACATCGTGGAGAGCATGAACTACTCCAGCCGAAAGTTGGTGAAATGTCGGAACTACAGCTTGGATTAGCTGTAGCCGAGACATTTCCATCAGCCGGCACACATATTAGGATCAATATATGTTAGCAGCAGATCATTAGATCAGCTTGATCAGTCGAGATAAAGTGTTCAGTACAGCAAGATTTTTAAGCCACTAAATAAGAATCTTAAGAATAAATCTAAATGAGGTATCTAAGCTTGCATGGACTTACCTAAAACAAGTTGTCTTCATGGTGTCAAAATGTTTTCTCTCAAATTATTGAAAACTGTTCATTATGATGTCTTATTTAAATCATTTAAATCATATTTAACAGAATATTTCATTTCGCTTTAACAAACCTCAGGCTTAAACTTAAGAAAAGTATTTACAAAACCTATCAAATCAGTAACCCTCACAATGCTGAATAAAAAACACTGAAAAATTGCATCAAAACCATAGAGTAGAAAGAACTTTCTGGATTGAATGGGAAAATTAGGAGATATAGACTAAGATAAGACTGTGCATTATGTCAAAGCAGAAATATTTTGGGTTTAGCATGACCAGAGTTACCATTAATAATTAAATCAGTTTTACCTCCTTTTTCTCCTTTCTCTGCTTCTTGACCTTGACCTTGAATATCGACCTCTACTCAATGACCGTGACCTAGATTTCCTGCTGTACTTGCTTCTACTTCTTGATGTTGACCTTGACCTTGAGTAGTATTTGTCATATGACCTTGACCTTCTCCCCCTGCTTGTTGACCTTGACCTCCTATAACTGTCCAGTGACCTACTTCTACTTCTACTATTTGTCCTTGATTTGTGCTTCTTCTTTGACTTCTTTGATTTCTTCTGTTTGACTAAATGGTGACTCTCTGAGCTTCTACTGCGAGACCTAGGATGAATTCATAGAATAAAATGTTTTAGGGATGGAGAGAGTAGTATTTTTGAATTTCATGAAGGTATGACACTACAAGAGTGCGAGCAAAAATATATATGCTGCAATGGTAAATTTTTCAATTGATTTAATGGAGTTAAATGCTGCTTTCATCATTTTTTCAATTATATTTCTACGACTGGAGCACATAACAATGGTTTCCTGGTATTTCTCTCACCAGTACAACCATTACATCCTTTCCTAGCCTCCAGCTGCTACCTCATATAAGTCTATGATTATCAACCCATTGGAGAGAGACAAAAAGTCGGAAAGAATGAATGCTGCTGTCGGGGATCGAACCCAGGACCTCTAGATTGACAGTCCGCAATGCTACCAACTGCGCTATGACAGTGGTGTGGGAAATTTTTCAACAAAGGCCCCCTTTTCATGACACAACGCTGTATCAATTTTGTGAATATATTTTTGGTTATTATGACCCATGTGACAGAAAAATTTAGCGGTCAAAATACGATATTTACAGATTATTGAGGGAAAATCCCTGGTATAAAGGTCAAACATGAGACCTGTCACAGATTGGTATGTTACATGGCCATAAAAGATTCAAGAGAATACAACAATACTTGTGGACTGAATCATGTACAGAAAGACTTCCTGAGTGAAATTCCATTAAAACCTCCTTTTTAGATTCCTAATTTTTCATTGAACAGTCTTTGAAAGTGACAATCCTCATCAGCCCAAATCATCCAGTGAAAATTTCAAGGTAATCAAATGATATTTCGAGGGTTTTATTGAGTAAATAAGAGCAGATGGATACAAAGATAGGAATAATGTCATGGTTATAGCAGGGCTTGTGTTTGACTCTTAAACCAGAGTTTTGGTACCAATAAATCTGAAAATACCTTCATTTGACCCTTAAAAATGTCTCCTAAGGGGGTTGACCCCTTGACAGAAATTTCTAAGGGTCAAATCTATGTGTTGTCTTTCATAATTCCAATGAATGATCTTATATCCTATCTAAAGTTTAACAAATTAATTGCTTATTTCATATCTATTAAAGATAAGGTGAATAGACTCTCATTATGCTCAAGATTTACTCTTTTTGCTGTTTTGACCCCTTCAAAATCAGATTTGACCCCAAGAATTCGCAGTTAAGGAGTCAATGACTCTTTAATCTCGAACACTAACACGAGCCCTGCAGTATAGCTCTTCTAGTCTTCAGACAGTAGGGCTAAAATTCAACTGCCATTTTTGAGGAATTGAGTCAAGAATACATTAGAAATGTTTGTAAACCTAGATCTCTTCTTCTTCTTCTTTTTCCTCTTTTTTCTGTCTTCCTCACTGTCTGAAGAGTGACGACCCATCAGTCTAGGATTCTATCTGAAAAATATCATTTTCACATCATGATCTAAGAGTAAGAAGCGATTCTTTTGAAAGTATATTTATGAACTATGCCTTATAAGGAATAAGAAATACTTGAGGACCAGGAGGGTCAAGTATTGCTGCACTGTAATTGACCCAAAGAAACCAGAAGAAACATTAATTTGCATTTAGTGATATTTAAGTATTTATGAGCTATTATGGCTTAAAAGAAAAACAAAAGCACTGCAAACTGGTGCAACGCACAGCTGCAGGCACTAGATATGCAAAAAATGTATCTAAAAAGGGGGAACAAGTTGCACAAAAATGCTTTCAAAGTTATCACCCCAAAAGTCGTGATAGCTCTTGTGATGGTGAACACACATACCAAGTTTCATGAAGATATCTTCAATAACAACAGAGATATGACCAAGTTTAAAGTTTGTTGCACCAACACCAATGCAAACTCTAACGTTAAGGCCAAAGACACCAAGGTGAGTGCAATAATTTGGGTTTTCTCCTAAAACAGCCAAGCTAAAAAGGATGTATTGCCAAAAATCAGACTGAATGTATGTGAAGACTGATCTTTGTGATCTATAATATATCCTTTGCCAAAGTAGGAAAAGATTCATTGGGTCAGATAGGGCTCATGTTTGACCCTTAAACCAGGGTTTTGACCCCAAAAAATCTTATCAAATTTTAACCCATTCTAAAAAAGAAGGGGCCATCTTTGCTATTTCTTGCACAGATCTTACCGAGGTAAAGAATGGTCTCACAACCAACTATCAAAACGGTCTATTTTGGTCGATATTAACAGGCAATATTGGAACTAAGCTAAAGCTGATAGCCTGCTGTCTAAGAGATACTTCAATTTTTCTCATAACTATACAAATACCTGTGTAATAACACCCTATGTGATATTTTTTAAGATATCACATGGATATTTTTAGAACAATGGCATAATATGGTTATTTTTAGAAACATGGCAGAAAACTTGTATTTCTGTTGGACCATCTAAGAAAACAAGGCTAACAAAAGCTCGGACAACTACGCCAAAAGAACGAGTCCGACACAATATATTCCCATATAAATTCAATAACTTTTTTATTGTATACTCCTGATATTGTTGGATGATGTTCACTTCTTATTGATTCAATTTTACATCAGTTATACTTCAAGAACGATTTTTTTGTTTAATTTAAACCACTCTTTAATAACAGTTACGCCATAGACCTTTTCCCACAAAATCCTTTCCATTATATTTTTACGTTCGGATGACTACATCCGTTGCTATGAAGTGACAGTGTAAACAAAAAGGAAGGTGGACATTTTTGTCTCAATTCGCATTTTTGACTTTTAAATACACATTGATTTCGACTTACTTTGAATAAAAATGAAATAAACATATTTATAAAAACTTGTTAATTTGCTATTATTACCAGTTACATGTTCCAACTTACTTAATCGGCGTACTTATTGGCGATACCGGACCAGACTAGCGATAGTCACAAAGGATGGGAGGGCGTGAAAGACAAGATAAAGGAGAAAGATAGGGAGGAAGAGAGATGGATATTCAAATTATGATAAACAAAAAGGGATGGACATGAATTAGTTTTGAAAGAGCTATACAATAACATAGGCAAAGGAGAAACAAAAACAGTGATTTAGCCGAAATTTGAAAGGGGGGGGGGGCATCTGAGGAAAGACGGAGAGGGGGAGAAGATGAAGTGGTTGATTTCTCGGAAAATGTTTCAAATAGATGAAAACAAACAATAGTGTATTGCCCTTTTAGGCAGCTACAGAACTTGAAACATATTTCTTTACTCTTACAAAACTAGTTCTCGAATATTGAACGCAAAAAGAAAGCCGTTTATAATGTGATTTTATGTTGAATTATGGCGAAGTTGCAATCAGAAAGTAGTCCAGTCCATTTGTGCATGTGAAAATAATCTCAGTGCAATATCAAAGTATGCAATATCAAAAAATATTCCATACTTTCTTCCCGTTCAAATACATACAGACAATATCAAACGATATAATAAAGATAAATACAATACATATTTAGTGTATTGTATGAAAAATATCAAACTTGGTTGTGGGAATTGAAAATTGTTTCAGCAGAGCCTCAACTATCGATTCCCTCAACTTTGTTAGATGTTTTTCTCATACGATACACTAAATATGTATTGTGTATATATCAAACAAACAACTTGCCAGTGCCAGAAATAAATTGCCCAAAGAAATAACAATAAAATTGTTAAAAATAAAAACAAGATGTGTTTGTGAAACACGAATGCCCCCGTAACAGCGATCTCTCGATAAGGCAAGAATTAAGTTTTTGGACAGACGGACGGACGGACAGACGGATGGACTGACAGACAGAAGGACATGAGTATACTCAGACCTCATTGTATCGATCTATCCACTGTATCGATCTATTAACTAATCTTTGAATATTTTAACCAAAATACCAAAATTTCAGTTTAACATAGATGACTAGGTCATGAGTAACTTATAAGGACTTAGGGCTGAAGAAATATTAGAAAGGTGCCACATTCTTGCCTTCAATTTCAAACAGAATGGTTAAATGGTTTTTGTTGAAGTTAACGAATTAGTGGTAGTTTAAACAATTTAAAAAGTGATGAACAACTACTATATTCCAAAAAAGAACACTCACCAACCCTAAATAACATATCATTCGATTCAAATGTAATAATCTTGGTACTGATTAGCCACCATATTGTAAGTTTTGAGATCATTTCCAACAATGCATCGATACAATGGAGTGACTTCAAAATTCCCTGAATTTGATATGGATGCCTATTGTTGCCATTTTTATGCCAAATAACTGTGTTAGGACTACCACTTTGTGCTTTGTTGTAAGGTAAAGAATAAACTTATTTGGAATATCTATGCGTTAAAGAAAGATCGATTTTTATCATTACTTTTTATCAGTTAATGCTAAGTAGATTGATACAGTGGGGTTCCAGGCTAAAACAATATGCCCCCAATCTCTCGATACGGGGCATAAAAAAGATGAAAATCAAAATGAATCTGTCTGTCTTTTTTGAAATTCTTTGTAAATTTGAACTTTATGTTTAGATTAACAAATAATGTCATGATTTAGGCCTATTTTTGATACAAAATTGAACAGTTGAAACAAAACAAAAATTGAACAGGTCACGAAAACCAATTACAATTATTCATACCGACAAATCGATAAGATAATTTTTACATTCTACTTGCGATAATCATTGAAAATAGTACATATACATTAGGCAATCATTGAAATTAATCATTTAGGCGTTTGATAAACAACAAACTGTTAGGCCAACAGTAGACGATACTTACCGAGGCGTCTGGTAGATTATCTGGATCAAAACAGCGGTCTTACTATTTACCCCGGGAACCCCAGGAAACCCCGGGAACTCGGAATTACCCCGGGAAACCTATATATATACATAAATATGTATCTTGTATGAAATAAATTCGATCGTTATTTTAAAAACATATTTTTCTTGTATAATTCATAATAAATAATTGAAAAATTGAAAGTCATACGAAAAAGGTTATGTTAACATATCTCTCGTACCCCGGGAATCCCCATTAGTTTTCATCCCAATGTTAGCAACAGGTATTTACCTAGTTAACAAGTTATTTAAGAAACATATCTTCTGATGTAGAAATCCTTGTTTAATAAGTCTGTGCTGAAATACCGATGGTCCCCGAAGATAACATATATATCATGTTCCCGTGGTATTTCCTATATTACCCCGGGTCCCATTATGTTGACAGACAAGCGTAGAAATGTTTCCCGGGGTAGGTATATCGAATCAATTACCCCGGGTATCACTGTGTATAAGATTCAATAGCAGGGTAAATTCCCGGGGTATTGTTCTTTTCCTGAACAAATTGTTTTGTGATGAAGTTTACCGGGACATTGTATCAACTATTTGAAGTTAATTTACCACGGGTCCCCTGAAGTTAACGTTCCGTAGTATTCCCGGGGTATGCTGTTTAATAGAATTACCCCGGGTCTCGCAATTGGAACTTCCCGTGGATTGTACTATCGATATTCATTATACTCTACATTCCGACTATCTAAATGCACACAGATAAGATCCCCGGGGTAATGATTTAAGTGTTAATTATTGTATGAAAAACCGCAGAGACCTAAATCCTTCCTTGTTCGAAGTTTCAATTTTCACGCATTTGAAAAAAACAACAACCTTTCTTGATTGAACACATTAGACATAGGTAATGCACTGTACCATATGAAATTACCCCGGGAAACATATTTCATTTACGAAACAAGTATTTGTTATAATGAAGGAATGAAATTGTATTTTTTATACAGCTCAATTGTATAGTGTATGTTTTTATAGTTAAACGTTTGTTTTTTTAGTGTTACAGGTTGATGATATGAAGGTAATAAAGGAGATGAAATTGTACGCAACGAAGAAGATGTGGCTTTATATATAATATTTACTCAACATGAACAACTTGATAACACATCATACAATACATACATTTGTTATTTGTCATTTGTCATAAGGTTTAAAGCAGCGAACCACATTGTCAGCGAACAACTTTAAACCCACACCATATTTTGGATGCACTAGATCAGTTTCACAGTGTCTGGGATATTTTACACTCTTTTGTATATCTACGAACTGTTTATCGAAATGTCTTAATAGATTGTTCAGTTGTCTTCTTTGTCTGTTGAATTTTGTTCTGTTTAACCCTGTATGACTTGGAAATTTTCCCCGCTCACAAACACCACACACCCAAATACCTTTAATACTCTCACACTCTAAAATCCTAGCAGTACACAATACTATGTCTGTAAAAACACCGTAGATGTCGCTGTCCCACTTCAGGTCGTTTTCACCCACATGCAGCAAAACGTATCTGAAAAATATACAAAAATATTAATTATGTTCATAATTGCATGAATAAATAAAAAAAGGGACCAGTTATCCATTCATAAAGTTTTTCTTTGCATAAAAGTTAACAAAACTTTGAACATTAATGAATATAATCATCTGAATGGTTTATAACTGTTGTTTTTATATCGTTGAAATGAATGACCAATCCGTATATATATGAAAAGAAATGTTACCTTGGATTAAATTCTTTCAAGTCTTCGAGCGCCCGGTCAAATTTTGAAGATGTTGTCATTCCCGGGATTCCAAAATAATTGTATTTCATTGCTTGGTGTCTTTCGCTGTTGACGTATCTTTCGAGTCTACTGACGTAGCTATCACCTATAACAGCAAATTTCATATTGTTGCAGTGTTAAGCAAGATATGTGAACGAAAAACAATCTGGTAACACATATATACCATTATGTGAGCTATTTTAACATGACACCAATCAATTATTCTATTGATTCTAACGTGATTGGAAAGCCGAGAAAACCTGATTGGCAAGCTTTAACAATTTTAGACGAAACTACATAATTTTAGGATTAATTAGAGTGATTGCTTAACTAACCCGGTGGATTGAAATCATAAGTTAATTATAATTCATTATCATGCGATATATGTCTGAAATACGGAGATATAATATTGCAACGGAATAAAGGAGTGAATGAATGAACGAATGAAAGAATGAATAAATGAATTTATTAATGAACGAACGAATGTATGACGAATGAATGAATGAATGAATGAATGAATGAATGAATGAATGAATGAATGAATGAATGAATGAATGAATGAATGAATGAATGAATGGCGTGGGAAACTACCTGTTAGCTCCAAATGAAAAAAAGTACTTGATTCCAGATGCGATGTGGCGCTGTAAATCTGAAATTGAAAAGAAAAGGGCATTTATGAACTTTTTACACGACAAGAAAAATCCTATCAAGACTCAATATACAACGTCAAGGGATGGCCGCTTTAAAGTCGTAAACCAGGCAAAAGGTGTTGCGAAAAAAACCGGTCAAAGAAAACGGCCACGAAACGAAAGAGCTAACAAGCGGTAATTGTTAATTGTTTTAAAGTCGGGATAGGTTTTACAGCCTGCCCACTGGGACCGACTTTTTAATATTGTCTTCCAACGTCTTTCCTCAGTTTAATTTTCACAACAAAGTAACATCCGTACTATACTAACAAATCTTATTATTTTTAGTCGGCATAGGTTTTACAGCCTGCCCACTGGGACCGACTTTTAATATTTGTCTTCAATAGTCTTTCCTTTACTCCACTTAAAAATCTTATTATTTTTCAGCGTCTTTCCCAATATTCATCCCCAATCCGAATATTACTAACAATAGAAATATCTCATATTGTTTTATAGTCGGGATAGGCTTTTAAAGCCTGCCCACTGGGACCGACTTTTTATAATTGTCTTCCAGCGTCTTTCCTCAGTTTAATTTTTACAACAAAATAACATCCTTACTTTACTAACAACTCTTATTATTTTTAGTCGGCATAGGTTTTACAGCCTGCCCACTGGGACCGACTTTAATCATGTGCCTTCAAGCGTCTATCCACACTACACTTTAAAATCTTATTATCTTTCAGCGTCTTTCCCAATTATCATCCCCAATCCGAATAATAACTAACAATAGAAATATCTCATATTGTTTTCAAGTCGGGATAGGTTTTTACAGCCTGCCCACTGGGACCGACTTTAATCATGTGCCTTCAAGCGTCTTTCCACACAACACTTTATAATCTTATTATCTTTCAGCGTCTTTCCCAATATCCATCCCCAATCCGAATAATAACTAACAATAGAAATATCTCATATTGTTTTAAAGTCGGGATAGGTTTTTACAGCCTGCCCACTGGGACCGACTTTAATCATGTGCCTTCAAGCGTCTTTCCACACAACACTTTATAATCTTATTATCTTTCAGCGTCTTTCCCAATATCCATCCCCAACCCAAATAATTACTAACTGTACTAATATATGATATTGTTTTAAAGTCGGGATAGGTGTTATAGCCTGCCCACTGGGACCGACTATTATTTCAAAACTTTCAGCTTCTTCCCATAATTGATACTAATAATACTTATTTTTCAAACCCCCATAATCTTTCAGAAATATCAGCATGATCAGTACTTTGATTATTCTCTTCCTATTAATTCATATTCGGGATAGGATTTGAAATCCTGCCTTCATGGCCCGAATACAACTACCTTTATCCATAATTGTCGGGATAGGTTTTGCGCCTGCCCACTGGGACCGACACCCGTCACAAACGTTCACCGACATTAGTCTTCCTCGAATTCTACGGCAACAATTCTTTTAATGGCCTACTTCGAGCCTTCTCCGACTATCTACTACTACACTCCTTGATCAACGATCGACGACTACGAACACTCAACGACGATTCACAACTACGACATCCTCAGCGATCCCAGACTACGATCCTTCCTCCGACTGCGATCCTTCCTTTACAGCTTCGACTTCCACGGACAGATAAGTACTACCTCTGAGAAGATAAGTATCGTATTTGGGCTATACATTTGTAAAGACCAAATACATTTCTCATCGAAATTTGACTTATTACCCCGGGAGTCATGTCACCTGTGTGAATAAAAAATGACTAGTTACCCCGGGAATCGCATAGACAGGCGAGAGAAATGCGATACCGATAACGCGTGTATTTATTCTTATTCATATTTAAGTTAGTTTGTAATAAAGAATTGGACCTTGTTTAACAAAAAGTTTATTGTACTTAATTCGATGCTTATTCCCAAAAAGTCGTAACTACATTCAAAATTACTTACGATCCAATTTAGGATTAATCTATGTCATATTGATAATCTTTCCCGGGGTAACGATTCGCCGGACATTTAGCTTCCCGGGGTAATTGTCTTAGAAGCGCACAATACTCTGATTTTCGAAATTTTTTAAATGAAGAAATAATTTAATATCTTAATTATATAAAAGGTCAAAGGTGAGAGTATATGCAAACACCAAAACAGCCTGAATACAAAAGCGTTGGTAGAAACACCCCAGGTTATATAAAGTTAATATTGCTAGCATTGCAAGATTCCCGGGGTAAATGTTAAATTCGATTTCAATGTTGTGAATCTATAGGTCGACCCAAATTAGTTTATTTCTTAACATGAAGGAGATCCCCGGGGTAATTTCATTGCGATTTCAATTGTGTTATATTACCCCGGGTCCTGTCGCTTAGGTGTTTCAATCATGTAAAATATTCCCGGGGTAAGTGTAAATCGTTTTTAACAGTTTGTCTAGAAATACAATAGATCCCCGTCCTCAATTTAGTATTTCAAACATTGAGGTGATATTCCCGGGGTAAGTTACCAGCGGCTTCACTGATGATACACTTATCCAAGGCCCAATACAGTTGGCGTTCCCATCAACGAAAATCTTCCCGGGGTAAGTTCATAGTGATTTCATTAATGCAACGATTCCCTAATTTAGGTGTTTCCATCAATGAAATGATCTCGGGGTATTGTTCATCGAGATTTAAATTCTGTTAATATAAACTTTGGCAACAAAAATTTATTGTTACAGGCGTAGAAATTCTTCCAGTGTTAAAATTAAATACGATTTCAATATTGATAGAATTACCCCGGGTCCAACTTAAAAAGGTTGAAAAAACAGGAGAAAACGTCATGCGTTCTAAGTACATAAGTGGCAATACATGAGTATATTGAAACCTATCTTCAACCAATAGAGATATATTCATAAATCCATCGTTCAAAGTACAATTTATAGTACAAACATACCCGCTGTATACTAATATTAGGTTTCCCGGGGTAATTCCGAGTTCCCGGGGTTTCCCGGGGTTCCCGGGGTAAACAGTAAGACCCTCAAAACAGTTACTTCCCCTTTTGAACAAATGAGGAAAACCGGGAAAAAGTTGCTGACAACAACAAACTTAGAATTTGACCAATTATCTTTAATAAGATTGTATCAACAAGGTGGTGATATCTGATAAATTCATATTTCCAATCTTTAATTGTATTTCATCCCGAACCAACCCGAAGGTTCTTGTTTAAGATAAGGATCAGTCTGTACACAGCGCAGGAATGATTGCATCTCATCTAACTTTTGCACCTTGCACTTACACAGGAGGTGGATTAACCTTAGCTGCAATAATGTACCCCTCTCTCTGATATGCTTCCCATCCTACATCAGATTATCAAAGGAGGGATACTTTAGGGAACCAGTCAAACCGGCCCCTCGTCAAACCGGCCCCCGGTCAAACCGGCCCCAAAACGGTCAAACCAGCCCCAAAAAATAGTCAAACCGGCCCCTCAACTCAGAAAAACGGTCAAACTGGCCCCAAATCGGTCAAACCGGCCCCAAGAAATAGTCAAACCGACCCCTATTTATTTGTTTGATACAATTATTTACTTAAATATTTTGAACCTACGAACTTTTAATAATCTTGGTCCATGATATACATATTTTAGAGTCCACACATAAAAAACTTAAGCTTAAATTTATATGTTATTTCGTGCGCTAAATGTATGTTGTATATATCGTGATATTTTGAATAAAAAAATCTATTGTACAGAATCAATGTAATGCACAAGAAATATGTGAAAGAACATAAAAGATATATTACCGCGTTTGTCTTCTTTTTTACACGCGCTTTGCATTGTTTGGCTTAACTCATGTTTTCTAAGTGTTTAATAACGCAATTAAAGGCCGATGCCAATCAATAATCTGTAAAAGTGTTTGTTGGTTTATTTAATTGTACAATTAAAGATCAATGGTAATCAATTATCTGTAAATCATTGAAAATATGTCTTTAATTTAACTGGTTTTTTATGCCCCCGATAGGGAGGCATCATAAATTTGACTTGTCCGTCCGTCCGTCTGTCCGTCCGTCTGTCCGTCCGTCCGTCCGTCATTCCGTCCAAAAACTTTAACATTGGCCATAACTTCCTTATTACTATCAAAGCGGTGTCGGGGGCATTGTCATCTTACAGTGACAGCTCTTGTTTAATTTTGTTTCTCGCTATTGAAACATCAGTATGATTTAGGCATTCTTGTCGCGAATGCAATTACCAAATTGAGTAATTATATTAATGCTTTAAATACCAACTAGAAATACCTAAATACCTAAAATTGAAGTTCAACGGCGTGGGTTCAAACCCGGGCTGGCACACTAACAAACTAATTGTCTTTCGAATGAGACGTTAAATCGAGGCCCCGTGAGTCGGAGCTTTTACTCAGAGCATGTTAAAGATCCATGGCGGATCTCAGCAGTATTTTCGTCTATATTCTTTCACTATCCCCCGTAACAACTAACCATCTTCTCGGGGCGTCGCTTATATGGGCATGTGCTACGGTAGCGACGATAAATAAACGGAAATACACATACACCTAAATACCCCGATTAGCTCAGTTGGTAGAGCACCGGACTTCAAAACCATTGAATTTCGACGTCGTGGATTCAAACCTAGGCTGGCACGCTAACAAATTAATTGTCTTTTGGATGAGACGTTCGAAAGCTGTCCCCGCATAAAAAAGAACAAACAATGTTATGAGATCGGGTAATAATTTAAAAAAGTATAGCTTCGGATCAGAGCCTGAGTGCTTCGAAGGATCAGGACGAAACTTTTGTTACTTCCTATATCTTTACAAGTACATATATAGTTACAACCGTGTCGCACCGTGTCACCAATTTGTTGACCAATGCTATGCAAAATAACAATACTGCAATAATCTGTACCTTTTGAATATTGTGCGGAGACTCATATTCACTGTATGGCAACTATGTACACAACTTTGCAATGGTAGCTTAAAGATGGCGGATATGCATTACTGACAAAGAAAGTGTCACTCACTTTTGGTACAAAAAAGAGTTATATATATGATCCTTTTAGATGATCCTTACATTAAAGTTACAATCTTTAAAAAAATAATCCGTTGATACCCACGTTTTAAAGTCATATGACAACGTTTGTGTGTAATTTTGCTTTAAAAAATAACGAAATCACGATAATCGAAGCAAAACTATACACAAACGGCGCCATATAACATTAAACTATTACTAATAGTGGATCATTGTTTCTAAGCTTGATACATACACGTTGCAATCGAACTGAAGGCCGCCAAGATTAATATACCGTTGCAACGTCGCGTACAGAGATTCCATACAGTGATATTTAATGTAAAGACTTTAAGAAAATCACAATTGTTTTGATGGATCGAATTTGTTTTTAGCTCCACTGGCTGAAAGCCACTGGGGCTATTGTCATGGTGTTGTGTCTGTCGTGCGTCCGTCCGTCCGTCTGTCCGTCCGTGCGTGCGTCCGGTCGTAAACTTTTCTTTAAAAATCTTCTCCTCAGAAACTACTGGATGGATTTCAACCAAACTTCACAGGAATGATCCTTGGGTGACCCTCTTTCAAAGTTGTTCAAGAAATTTTGATCCAATGAAAAACATGGATTTAAGGGGCGTGGCTAATTTCCAAATATGGTAAAAAGTGAGTTTTCTCAGATTCTAATCAATGGATACCAATTAAATTTTACATGAATAATCCTTGGGTGACCCTTTATCAGTCTACCAAAAATTATTGTGATCGGATGGTAAATATGCATTTTATGGGCAGAGGTCATTTCTCTATATGTTATATAGTGGAAACTTTGAAAATCATTTTCTCAGAATTCAATTGATGGATATCAACCAAATTTCATTGGAATGATCCTTGAGTGACCCTTTATCAGTTTGCAAAAAATCATTGTGATCGGATGGAAAATATGCATTTTATGGGCGGAGGTCATTTCTCTATATGTTATATAGTGGAAACTTTGAAAATCATTTTTTTCAGAATGTAACTGATGGATATCAACCAAATTTAATTGGAATGATACTTGAGTGACTCTTTATCAGTCTACAAAAAATTGTTGTGATCGGATGGAAAATATGCATTTTATGGGCAGAGGTCATTTCTCTATTTGTTATATAGTGGAAAATTTGAAAATCATTTTCCTAGAATCTAATATTGGATATCAACCAAATTTTACTGGAATGATCCTTGAGTGACCCTTTATCAGTGTACCAAAAATTATTTTGATTGGATGAAAAATTTGCATTTTATGGGTTGAGGTCATTTCTCAACAAGTTGAATAGTGGAAACTACGAAAATCATTTTCTCAGAATGTAACTGATGGATATCAATCAAAAATTTTTGGTATGATCTTTGGGTGACCCATTATCATTCAGCCAAAAATCATTTTGATTTGATGAAAAATATGTCTTTTAAGAGGGGAGGTCATTTCTCTATCTGTTATATAGTTCAAACTTTGAAAATCTTTTTCAAAATCAGTAGAACCCAAAATATCTAAAAATCAAGTCAAAACATTTATTTGCTTTTACAAGAATTTCAAGCCTGTGGAGCGACTCAAGCCATTCATGGCTTTCTAGTTTATTTAAAGGGGTGCAACAAGACCGCTTTTTAAAAATTAAAAGAATTCTCTGGGTCTTACGTTAAATGCTTGTATACTTGTATAAACATTATGAAAAAAAGGGAACTTTTTGTATACCTAGTTCTCATGTTCCCATAATATTTTCAAACCATATCGCACCATCTTATCATCCGGTATGCAATCCTTTGAATTTGTTACAGTCTATTTTTATCATTTTTTTTATTTGTTAAGCCGAAGTATGTGTGTATAAAATCTTCTTTTGTACGCTTCTTTACTATTATAAATCAGTGTATTGCAAAGTTGAAAAGCTATTAATCAGATCGATAATTTTCGCACAATATATTCAAAGGCTAAACATTACGCGTGGCGACTGTATGTTACAATCTTATCAATACTATTATTTGACCAATTATACATTTGTACATTTACATAGTTATACAAGAAGATTTGTACTCAAAATGACTTTATAAAAAAATAATTATAAAAAGTCAAAGTATGAAAAAGAATTAAAAAAAAAAATAGTCTCACAAAAGTTATATTACTAGTGACTAATTTAAAATGATCTTTTGTTATTATTTTCTTGATTATTTTGTTGATTATTAATGATAAAGAGTTCGAGATATAGGCAATTTAAATACATAAATAATTTTTTCGGAGTATTTCTTTTTTTTCTTAGACGACACTCAACACAACTTTACAAAAAAATATCACAGAGCATTGCGTTTCTATATAATTATCACCCTTTATTGTCTTAATTATATTGGGGCCGGTTTTAGGGGCCGGTTTAACCGACGGAAAATCGATATTGGGGCCGGTTAGACCGATTTGGGGCCGGTTTGACCGGGGACCGGTTTGACGAGGGGCCGGTTTGACTGTAAAGCATACTTTATCTTACTGTAGCTTACTGTACTGGAGCCAATAGTCAGCCGCTGGCTGTTTGGGGCTCTTCTGGTTGCGTATGTCTCTCTTCACTGGTGTAACAATTTGCTTTGAATTTCAGAGGGTGATGGCGCCACTGTTTATTGAGCCTACTCTTAAAGACATTTACATTGTCCGCATTTATAACTTCATTCGTTAGCAATTCCATGGTGAGACAATTCTATGTGTGAATGAATTTCTTTTTCTTTCAGTTCTTGCGAATTTTTGGTATAATTTCACATTATTTCCTCTTGTTCGGGTGTTATTTTGTATCTTTAAAAAGTTTGGGGTTGAGGTTATGTCAATATTTTTTAGTATTTTGTATGTCTTGATCATGTCAGCTCTAGTTCTTCTGTACTCCAAAGTTGTTAGTCCTAAATGCAGGGATTATTTTGGGATGGGCCGTACTGATTTTGAGGACAAACTTTTTGTTTTAGACAAAATCTGATTACAGTTTTGGATGGGCCCCATATATAATCTATTCAATTTCTGATGCTTATTTTAATCTAGGATAGTTATTAAGGATTCTTCGGCCCACCACTTTTGCCCAATGGCCCATCAATTTTGCAGATGGCTCATCAAAATCTTAGATTTTACATGTAACAGAATGGGACATGGGCCATTGGCCCATTTCAATGGCCCATTATGACATTGATCCAGAAATATCCCTGTTAATGCTTCAATCTTTCATTATATGGTAATTGACGAATACTTGGGATCAATTTGGTTGCTCTTCTTTGCACGTTTTCGATAGATTTTTTGTGTTTGTTTAGGTAAGGACTCCAGACAGTAATTGCGTATTCCAGATGCGGTCTACCCATCGATTTATATAGGTTAAGGAATATTTTATCGTATCTAGATTAACCTGGACAAGAACAACTTACCAAATGCTGTATTTGTGGATTAAGAGGGGGTGCTAATCAAATGGCATTCTTTATGGTGTTTAAATTGTATTTTTCAGAACCTTTGAATGCCTCGAGGCTTGATAGCTCAGTGGTTAGAGCGTCGGTCTCCTGATCTGAAGGTCAGGGGTTCGAGTCCTGGTGACAGCAAGGTGCTCTCTTGGGCAAGAACCTTATCTCAGGGAACAAGTTGTCTATTTGAGGGGAACAAGTTGACCAAAATAGCCACAAGTTGACTGTGCAACCCTGTGAGTGTCAATAGAGATTACCCCTGACCTTAGATACACAGGCTGATCTGAGTCTTTCATAAATTATAAATTTCCCCTTATTTTGAAGTTTTCCTTCATGAATATTATTATGACTATGTCATGGTAATGTCACAGTAATAATTGTGTTGTCACTCTCTTTTGTATTTTGAATTGTAATGTATGTTGTGTTATGGGCTGGTGGCCTAAACACGAAATAAAATATCTGTCTGTCCAGTGTTCCCACTGCTTTTTCAATCTGGGGGTAAAAATGGGTATTTAACAGTGTTCATGTACCCCCTCTACATAACATAAGGAAGGCTGGTTGCAAAAATTGGGGGTACAAGCTTCAATTAAGGGGTAAATAAATCCCATTTGGGGGGGGAACACTGCTGTCTGTCATAATTTGATGCACAGGCTTGTTTCTTTTTCAGATTTTTTGACTAAAAGAAGTATGAATGATTACTGATTGGTTAAAGTGGACAGGTATTTCAACTAGCAGTGAAGCATTGAGATCACAGAATCATGTCACAATCTACCTCTACAGCAGACAGTATAGCAGTATCAGCCCATCAGGCATTCCTCGCTAGCCAGACTAAAGTACATCCCGTCCTACAACAGATTCAGAATATGACTGAAAAGTTTGGTAAGTTCAGCTTTTTTAGAATTTTTCATATGTACATCTAACCAGGGCTGGTGTTTGACCTTTAAACCAGGGTTTTGACACTCAAAATTATGAGAAAAAAATCCTATTTTGACCTAAAAATCTCAATCAATGGGTCAATTTGACCCTTTAAAATTTCATTATGCTTAATTATGTCAGAAATGATAGTCTCTTTCATATCTTTATAAGAGATTCATATTTCCCATGAATCTCTTATAAATATATGAAGGAGACAAAAGAAAACAATCTATAATTTTGACCCCTTCAACTATAGTTTTGACCCTGAAAATCCAGTCTAAGGGTCAATGACTCCTGAATGTAAAAAGCTATCACAAGCCTTGACCTAACCAACTTTCCTGATGAGATTAATTTGAAATAAGTAAGTAAGTAAACATATAGATTGATGAATGAAATGGAATGATTTGTAAAATTGAAAAATAAGAGTATTAAAGATGAAATGTTTTGTCTGCTTGAAATGGGTTTAAAAAGTTTTAAAAAGTATTTTAGTTATATCACAGGTGGCAAAAAAAAACAACAATTTATTCCTGTTTTTTTTTTGCTCCAGTACTCTGTTTTCATCCTTTCTCAGCCTCCACTTAGGTTTATGGTTATTAACCCATTGGTTAATCCACAAAAATAATGTAAAGAAGACTACGCCAAGTAGTTGTGGCCTGTCACACGAAAAGGGACCATCTGGTAACTCCCTTAATTAAAATTGGAAAAGAAGATTGGTTCCAGTAAAGGTCAACAGAGGTCACATATATATGACTGTCATGGCAGTGTAATAACCCTGTTATGATGTCATTTCATGAATTGGGTTTTGTGTTTTACGGAAAAAAATAATTAAGGAATTTCTAGAAATTTTGATGATTTACGGTAAAAATTTGGGGCATATAATGATTTAATATCAACTTTGTGTTCCTGAAACACCAAATGTATTAAACTAGACATAGCCTTGCTTTATTGAGATGACTTGTTTAACTAATTTGATATTTGATGACAAGTTATTCAAACTCCTCAATGTTCCTAATTTTTCAGGTCCAGGAGAAGCTGTTATTGTCGGTTCCGAGCCAGGTATTGTACAAACACCAGAATTGAATGATGAGCTTGGACACATAGCCCAGGATGGTGTGGATGAAACTATCAGGTATATAGTAAACCATGGTTATGATAATTTTTATTTATACTAATTTATTATGTCTCCCTTCGTAGAAGAGGGTTAATCCTTTGCTGTTTAATCCCTGCTTTTTACTTGCCTGTAATTTTATGATTGAGAAAACATTGTGAAAAAAGAAGAAATTGCTTCTGACAAGCAATTTCTTCTTTTTCCACGCTATTTTCTACCCTAATGAATGGTTATTTTTCAAATTAAATCCACTTTTAATTTTCGTCTGCAAAACCTTTGAATTTGGACAGGTCCAAAATTTTGTAAAACAGGAAAGGGTTAAGTTGCCTTGCTCTCATGGTTGGTTTTCCTGTTTCTGTCTGAAGCATAACTCAGGAAGTATGCAAGCTATAATCATGAAACTTCACATGTTAACAGATCTCGTTGAGGAGGAGTGCAGTGCAAGAGAAGCATAACTCTACTATTTATACTTCTGAGGTTTTGCCCTTTTTTGAATTAATTACTTGTTCATTGGATAACAAGGAATATGCCTGTGACCTGCTTTTTTTCTTTCAGGGGGAAGGGGGATAAATGTTTTGTAAACATCTCTCTTATAAACATTTTAAAAGCCAAAACTTTGTTTTACTAACATATTGTGCTTTTAGTCAGGGGGGGGGGGGCTTTTGATTTTAGTTTTTTATGAAAGTAGTTGCTTTACAAAGGAGGATACTCAATTAAGATGGCATATAATTGATGCTCTGTTTCTTTCTTCATAAAGAGGGAACCAAAAAAATGAATGTAAAAAGAATGAATCATGGTCAAAATATGAGAAAAAAATGAGCCTTGAAGATTTTGTTTGGTTTAAAGGGAGGTAATTTGCATTGGATATGTAAATTAGAGAGACTTGCCCTAAGATATGTGGTTAATAATAAGATATATAGACAGAGTCAACCCTTTTCAGGGTTAAGGATCCTTTTCTATGAATGAATCATGTCTGTCTGTTCACCCGGTTTGTTACAATATGAATGTTTTCAATTTCAGTTCAGAAGTATTTTCAAGTTATCGTCATCGTGAGATACTTCCTGGCTGTAGGCCACATCCTGGTGATATTGTAGAGGCGGGACCTCTCTCAGTAAGTTTTATAGAAACACGGTATATTGGCCCACAACCTCGATACCTGCTCTGTTTATTACATTCAAGATGTATCATGTTGTATTACTGGTGATGGGCAGATTAATCAATTATAATCGATAATCAGTTGGTTTGGGCTTACGATTGTGATAATCGACTAAGAAATTTCATAGTTGATTAATCAGTTCCTAACGCATGCATGAAAGCCATTATATATTGCTTTCAGAATCAAAAATGACATGTTTGATGATTAAGCATGAAACTGTTGTAACTGCCTATATATTTATAGGCAGTTACAACTGTTTCACGCTGAGTCATGAAGTTGGTAGAAAAATCTACAGAAAGAGTCTTCAGGTCATGAGTTTTAACTAAACTTTCACATTTTATTCTTCAAAGGATTATAATGGCATCAAGTGTTACTATCTATATCAACATAATGTAATTAAGAAAATTATCCTTAGGTACCCAGATTAATGTGGCTTAGATGGGAGATTTAGAACAACAAAGTTACTCATTTCTGTAATGTGCAAGTAATAGACATGGTGAGATTCTACCTGCTGTAGGTCTCATCCCAGATTTATTGTAGTTGCAGAACCTATATTGTTAGTTCAACAAAATTGTCCTTCTGTTCAAAACTGCTGTTTTTAAATTCAGCAATTCAAAATCTTGGTTAATTGATGAACTACTTTAATGTGACTAAATTATAAAGCATTTGCTATGGCACCTTTTCATTCAGTGAATAATAACATATGTATCTTCTTTCTGTCAATGTTTCTTCCCTATTTGACATTTATTAAGAAATTTTTGTATAATTGAAATTTTACATTTAAACCACTTTCAGTTTTGATTCCAAAAAAACTTTCATTGTCAAGTGTTAAAACATTTATACTTGTAGGCCCTTGCTCCCCCAGATACCTACTATCCCCTAGCAGACTCCCTACCCCCAGAAGTTATAGAACAAGGAAAACTGAGTAGTCTTCAACTAGAGGGGGTTATACATGCAGTAAGTAGATTATCAGTACACTTAGGGTTATTATATAATAACTATCTACTAGCAGACTCATTACCTCTAGAAGTTATAGATAAAGGGAAAACTGAGTAGTCTGTAACTAGATGGGATTATACATGCGTTGAGTATATGTTTACACTTCAGTGAGACCATTCAATATGTAAAAGCCTGGCTTTTTATTGAAGACAGGTTTACCTGTCTTTCAATATAGGGATCGTCGCCATCGGATTCCTATAACAAACCTACATGTGTCATTACGCTCAAAAAAGTAGACCCATTCATAAAAATAAACGCGGCAAAAATAATCAATAGTGTAGCAATATACCGTAAAATTTTGGTGCTGACCTAAATTCTGGCCGGGACCTCAGGGGAATGAACACGTGATCTATGCAGAAGTTGCCTGCAGAAACGTGTTTTACTTTCGTAAATGGTGCTGTTTTAGGGCGTTTTCGGCTGCAATCTTTTGCATTTGCTCCAAATTTTCAATTGCATCCTACAACTGTTTTTAAATCGTACTGCGAAGCAGTAGATTTATATCTACCGTTTTCCAGAAATCCAGTCTGTTTGACCCACTACATTTTTACCATTATCTTCTGAGCAGTGTGTTCAAACCAAATTATGTGTTTTCAAACACCGAAGAAACGGCCTTTTCAGTCACAATCTACAAACTTTGTTTATACCTTATTTACTTTTCGACAAATAGAGAAGAGGCTAATACAAAATTTGATGTAATTTTCGCTTTTAGTAATTACCAGTTAGTATTTTCAGTGTTTATAACAAGATTTTCGGTTGAGTAAAGGACTTGAAACGTACAATAGGTTAACTGTATAATTAATTTGTAGCACTTACAATATTACTGCTCTGAACTTTCTCGAACGGTCATTTACCATTTGTAGGGCTTACAACCAATCAAATTCTGTTATGATTATCACTCGGTCAAAACCCACGCGTAAATTCAGACTACGTGGTAGATGCAAATGGACATCGTCTGCTCGAAATGTGTCAATTAACTTGTTTGTCAATAGTCGTCTGCACTCAAACAGGGAGCGTGGGAAGTTTACTTTTTTTTCGAATGTGTTAACAAATAGAAATAATTTGTAATTTTGAAATATTTGATTTCAATGAGCACTCTGATTACGCTCCAATCCTATTTTCATTAAATTCAAATTTGAGTATGAAGAAAAATTATTCAACAACAAATAAACCGACAAAAACATACGATAAACTGATATAGCAGCAAGAGCGATCTATTTTTAGAACAACTCATGAATAATCATAGAGTGCTGCTAGATTTAATCGATTGGTCAGAAACCAAAGATATAAATAGCATAGTTGGCGATTTCACGTGTTTCTTGAGGGAAAATGCATTTACAGTTTTAAGGAAAACCCAATGCTTGCAATACAAACATGTTGGTAATCAAAATTGTAAATAGTTTAATGAAAAATGTTTGTTGCTAAACAGGCTTTTAAACTCTATAGAGAGAGGAATAATATTAACAGACAAGCTTTTAGCTTGGCGCGTGCTCGTTATAACACGTAAAAATCTGCTAAGAAATAATTTAGACTAGCAGAGGGCTATCGAATCAGCAAACTTTCAAAATCGGACCCACGAGGTTGGATGAGCTGGCGATGTCCTCGAAAAGATGGAGTATTAAGACAAAAAACTCACAAATTTAAAGATTTTACCAACTTTTATTGTCCAAATTTGAGCCCTTTTGATTGGCGAACTATTGCACTATCCCAGCCTCTCAATGATGTACAATTTACAGTGCTGACAGCACTTTGATTATACATAGCATTGGCAAGCTATTTTCAGTTCCCTATTTTAGACTCCCTATTTCTCGTAAAATTGTGTGTCTGTGTGTCCTTAAGGTTGCTTTATTTATCCGTCTCCCGGGCCTGTCGTAGTGTAAATGGATAAAAACTAAAATAGCACAAGGCTATTTGAATAAACTCGTAAACCCTTGGAATTTCCTAGGTTTGAATTTTTACTTGGATTTACGGAGAAATTTCGATGGCTTATCAAATTACTTTATTATTAGGCTTGTTTTGTCTATCCATATTGTACAGCATTTAGAACATCACTCGGTCATATCCGTAAACGGCAACAGATCGTGATCGTGATATTCATTCGGCAATCATCGGGCGATCTCCGAAGTCTCAGATAAATGTAGGTTACGGAAGCGGCCGAGTTGTGACGAATGCGTTAGATTGGCCGAGTGGTGTTCCGAATGGCCTATACAGTAGTACCACGCATGCGCGATCCCGGTTTTGAGTTTCCGCTTTTGTTTTCGACAATTTTCTGACAATAACAGAAACTGTTTTGGAAACTGGAATGGATTTTTTTGTAACATTCTGGAGTGGACTTTGAAAGAATTCTACTCAAGGTGATAATTGCTGTAGCTCGGGATTTCATTTAACGATCTGTCATTTTGGCAGTTTGTCAAAATTGATAGTTCACCGGATAGTTCAATCCGAATCATGATCTAGAAAAGCAGTCCCGTGGAAAAGGCCTGAAAGGTTGGTTGTCTTAACAGGTTTATATATTATTTTGTAGTAAAAATAGTCTTCTACTAAGTAAGACCATATGCAAGGAGAATAACCTGAAATGGAGATCGAAATATCTCAATGGAAAAATAGAAATAGAATGTTTCACTCCTTGAGGAAACTTAAACGGTATTCATAAAAAAGCTACAGCTATTGTACAGGAAAATACTTCTTCTTAGTATTGACTTTGACTAGTAAAAGTATAAGAATATTGGTATTACTTTCATTGCTTCTTCCATGAGGAGATAATTAGTCAAATCCTGGATCAGATAATAAATGTAAACGAAATTTGAACAAATTTCCAATTCAGGGCAATATTCACCATGGCAATGAAATGCTCTGCTCTTCATCAAGGGGTAAGCAATGTGTGTCATGTGGATTAACATTTTATTTAAGATTTTTACACATCCACTTAATAAGTTTGACTGGAAAAAAATCGGATTTGGATCATATTGGATTGCTGGGGATAATCTTTACAATTTCATAAAACAGGGTTGCAATAATTCATATGAGTTTTTAGAATACAGGAATTGCCACCATATTTCTGTTTGTTAAATGAATATTTTTTTAGGATATTGAAAACTTACACTTGGGGATGAATAGCGATTATGAAGGCAGTTACTCTCTTGTTAAGCTTGACTTGGCTAGAGGGATAGGTTTATCTGGAAGTGATGAGTCTTCAAAGTAAAGCATATTCATTTGTTAGGAAGGTGCAGTTTCCATATGTAACCATCAATGATTGTTTCAAATTTTTGATTCCCACTCAAGAGATCTTCTCAAAACGCCACAATTTTCATTCCAATTGTTAATATTCAGTCCTGTCTTCAATTCAGGCCTTTCAGGCCTTTGATTTAGTTAAATGTTACTTAATTATTTTCAAAATTCTGTCAAGTTAAGTGGAACAAAATTATGGTATAAATTTCTTTAATTTACCAAGCAAGAACAAAAAGGTACAAAAAAATATAGATATGGAAAATATAAGTGTGTTTATCCTCCTAATGCATTAATGTTAGGAACTCAAAATCTGATCCTTAGTGTTTGAAGTGAAACATTTGCATTTTTCAATCTTCCCTAATTTAAATCATTTTAAAATCCATTTTTTTTCTATTCAGGTTTGATCCATGTTCTAATGGTATTCTGTAATGTTAAACTATTTCTCAGAGGTACAGATAAGAGGGGATAACTCAAGTCTTAAATCTTTATGTTTAAAAGAAACCTTATGCTGTGGGTTCTCGTTTGAATCATCTCTAGGTGACGATTCGAATGAGTACGATTGTGATTTGAAATCCAAAATACTCCCTTAGCTCTAGGGCCCCATCATAGCGCAGTGGTAGCACGTTGAACTGCTACTCAAAGGATCCTGCATTCTATTCCCAACTGCAGCACTCATCCTATCCAACTGTTTATCATCCACTAATAGGTTGATAATTCTAGACCTGTGTTGGATAGCAGCTGGAGGCTATGAAAGGATGTAATGGTAATACTGGTGTAAGAAATACATTGTTAGGTGCTCCAGGTTCCGAGATATAACTGAAATTTTGTTGAAATTTGTGTAAAACCCCATTCAAACCGGCAAACTTTCCATAGCTCTGATTTCTAATGTTTTACCCCAGTGTCAGAGACATCAGATGATCCTACCAAACAGTCAGAGAGCTGGATTTTTTATTGGTGATGCGGCAGGTGTGGGAAAAGGAAGACAGGTACACAATGATCTCAAATACATACATGACAGTTGTTTGTTTGATGATTAACCCTTGTCATGCTGAATAAAAACCTTGGCAAAATTATATAAAAAACAAAGTGCCGAAAGCTCTGTATTTCCTTATTGCTAGTCTACATTTGATTTTGAAAATATAATTTCTTAAACTTTTCTGGTTTAAAAAGGAAGAACAGGTGGTATAGACAAAGATCAGACTGCACATTTGTGAAGGCTGATGTTTGTCTATAGCTCCTGCCAAGGCAGGAATATTCCAGGCTCAGCATGACAAGAGTTAAGTTGTTTTATCTTTCACTGGGAGGACTAAAAAACTATATTTTCTTAAAGGGAGTTTCGAGTATTTATATAGCGTGTATTATTTATTAAATTATAGATTTGTTAATCATACTTAATCATACTTGAATTATTATAAAAGAATACATTTCTTGAATGTACAAATGGTATAATTATAAATCCTTTAAAAGCGTCACATTTTTGAAATAATTAAGTTCCAGTTGCGTTCAACAAGATTTAAATATTTTGATTGGCTAAGAAATTGGTCTCATTACTCGTTGAAAACTATTTTGAGTACAAAGCTTTCTTGTTGACTTCCATGGAAAGTAGTCCCATAAATGATCTTACTTATCATGAATAAATCTTTATATTTTTGCTATATGATATTAAATTATACAATATGATGAGATTATTTGTTGATTTCATGGAGCCTCCATGATGGAGGTATGATACTAAAAACCCTTCACAGATTCAAACAGTGTGATAATGTTTTAGCTAGGCACCTCCATGAAATCAACAAATAATCTCTTAATCTCTTAGATATCTCCTGTATATAACAAGGCAACATGATTACGTCTTATATTAGTCTTGCTTAGATTACATCATCAAAATCAGGGTGTGGAAATGCAGATTTTCTTCATTTGTCCCTGGACAAGTGAAAGATGATTTTCTACTTGTCCTGGATCAAATTGAACTGTAAGAGAATAGATGAATATTGAGAAAACATTGTTTTTATACGCCGCCGGAGGCGGACATATATTGGCGTCATCTTCTCCATCTGTCCGTCCATCCGTCCGTCCACTTTTCTTGTCAACGCAACTCCTCCTAAGTTTCTGGCTGGATCTTCTTGAAACATGGTCAATGTAATCACCTCAATTGGTAGATGTGCATGAAGGAAGGATTTTACGGTTCGTTGATTTTTGCCTGAGTGATGCCCCTTGATTACTTAGTCTCTGGGTCTACTTTTCTTGTCAACGCAACTCCTCCTAAGTTTCTGGCTGGATCTTCTTGAAACTTGGTCAATGTAATCACCTCAATTGGTAGATGTGCATGAAGGAAGGATTTTACGGTTCGTTGATTTTTGCCTGAGTGATGCCCCTTGATAATTTAGTCTCTGGGTCCACTTTTCTTGTCAACGCAACCCCCCCCCCCCCCCCCCCCCCCAAGTTTCTGGCTGGATCTTCTTGAAACTTGGTCAATGTAATCACCTCAATTGGTAGATGTGCATGAAGGAATGATTTTATGGTTCGATGATTTTTGCCTGAGTTATGCCTCTTAAAAACGTCTCTTGGTCCACTTTTCTTGTCAACGCAACTCCTCCTTAGTTTCTGGCTGGATCTTCTTGAAACTTGGTCAAGGTTATCACCTCAATTGGTATATGTGCATGAAGGAAGGATTTTATGGTTCGTTGATTTTTGCCTGAGTTATGCCCTTAAAAATTTAGTCTCTGGGGCTTATTGAAATTGAAGCCTTGTGAATGCAACTCTTCCTAAGTTTCTGGCTGGATCTAAATGAAACTTGGTGGATGTTATAACCGAAATTGGTAGATGAGCATGAAGTAAGGATTTTATGGTTCATTAATTTTACCCTAAATTATGCCCCCTTAAAACTTAGTATCTAGGGCTTATTGAAATTGCAGCCTTTTGAACACAACTCCTCCTTACTTTTTGTCTTCATTTAAATGAAACTTTGTCAATGTCATCACCATAATTTGTAGATGTACATGGATCAAGAATTGTATGGCTCATTTATTTCCCTGAATAATGTCCCCTTAAAACTTAGTGCCTGGGGCTTATTGAAATTGCAGCCTTGTGAAGGCAACTCCTCCTAACTTTTTGTCTTGATTTAAATGAAACTTGGTCATTTTCAATTTGTTTCTGTCAAAATAAGTAGTGTCTACAATTATTTTTGTGAAACAGCAGCAAAGTGGCGGCGTATTTTGTGACGATGGCACTCTTGTTAATGAAGAAATGCTGGAACCCTATGTTTTCTATGTTAGAGATAGACAAATTAATCTATTAAATCTTTTTAGTACCCTTCCACAATTTGCTCTGGTATTTACTTGTCAACGGTCTAGTTGCCTTAAAAAATGTACTTGTCTGCAGGTAGAAAAGCCTGAGTGGGACAAGTCGGACATGGGAATTCCACAAATACTGAATGGTCAGCAGATAATGTCAAATACCTTTAAACCTTTTATTTATGTTGCAGATTGCTGGTGTGATTTTAGATAACTTTGCCAGAGGAAGGACTAAAAGTATCTGGTTTACTATATCTGCTGATCTGATTGTAGACACACGGAGGTGGGTATTGATTTATAAATGTGAATGTGATGGCAACAATTTAGACTGGTCTGAGGTACAGGATGTTTTAGATCTTGATGAAGTTACCAAACATTTTTCTGGGTGGTGAACAATCAGAAAATTGTTGAAAATTAAGAAATTGCTCTTTAAAACCTTTACAAAAAAGGGTTAAAGATGATGTGATACATGTGTAAAAGAAGAAATGAAAAAGATGATGTGATTCATGTGTAAAAGAAGAAATGAAAAAAAATTATTCGTATTTTCTTCTTTCTGAACAAATTTTTGAGTAGGGTGTATAATATCAACAGAGGAACAGATAGAGAGGGTATTTGAATGAATTCAAATATTAAATTAGTCCTAAATTAAACCCTGTACTGTTGATATTCATTTTGGAAATGACTCATCAAGAAAATTCAAATGAGTACCCACAACATAGGATTTCATTGAGAAATTAAGATTTTAGACTGGCTTTACTCCCTCTTATCTGTACCTTAAAATCAGGACAAATTGGTTTACCCCAACAGAATACTTTGAGATTTCCTTGAGGAGTTTATTTTCCTTGTAATTAAGTAAATATGGTTAATGGTAAAATTTTACATCTTGTACTTAATAATTTTCAGAGACTTGGGTGATCTAGGATGTTATATTAAAGTGATAGACGGATGTCAGGAACTGGATAAACACACAAGGTAGGTCTTCCTCTAGCTTCAACCCCTATAATTGTTAATAGTAACTGTGAGAAAACGGTAGAAAGTAATTAACAGTAGAAAACTCTTGTCAAGGTAGGGAAATTATGTGACGCAAATTTTTCGTATTTATCAATAATTCTATGAATACATGACCAATTTGAAAATTGTTTGAAGCAGAGGATGTGGAAAATTGTCATGGATTTGATGAATGTGGTAGATCCTAGAAAAATCTGCTGATAAAAAAATTATTGACGACTTGGTCACCAATACTTTTTTATCAGCAGATTTTTAAAAGAACTGCCACATCAAGCAAAATTCTGATATTTTCCCTTCTTCTGTACTTACAGGGCTTATTTTTAGGTTGTGTCATGTAATCCTCCACTGTGCTTGTGGTCATTACTTTGTTATAGAGGAAAAAACATGCCAAGGAATTTCCATTTCTTTTATTCCAAATAATACTGATACAATCAGGCTTATATTATAACCTTGTCTGTCTATTTATCTATCTATCTGGCCATTTTTCTAACCCTGTTAACTGAATCAATCTTCCATTATTAAGCCCTACGAAAGAGGGGATGCTTTATGCGATCAACTGTGTTGTCTGGGTGGATGGGTGGTGTCCACTTCTTTGTCTGGAGAATAACTCTGTCACATAATGTCTGATTGAATTGAAACTTGGCAGTGAGGTTCCTTTCATGATTTCATAGTTCAGTGTGTAAGAACCGTTACTCTACCTAGCTTTATTTATTAGTTATTTCCCTTTGTTGTTTTTCATACTTTGGGATCCAGCAGCGTTATGACAATTTGCCACCTTATTTATTTTTCTATGATGCAAAGCTTGTATTTGCTCAAAGGTAGATCACATTTAGCCATTTCAGGGTCATGAGTATTTTAAAAAAAACAAAAATAAAAAATACTTAAAATATAACTATTCTTGAAAGCAGGAGTGTGGAAATACGGATTCTCTCTACTTGTCCGTGGACAAGTAAAGTGTGATTTTCTACTTGTCCAGGATTAAACATTACTTGTCAGCAAAACAACAGAATAGAAAGATTTTGAGAAAACATTGTTTTTAAAGAAGAAAATGCTGAAATCAGCATTTTCTTCATTAAAGACAGTGTTTTCTACTCTTTGGTACAAACATTTAGCTTATTAATCTCTTTGATCTATATAGGGCCATACCAAGATTTGCCCTGGTATTTACTTGTCCTCGGACAAGTGGACTTGCAAAATGTACTTGTCGGCAGGTAGAAAAGCCCATGTCGGACAAGTCGGGCATGGGAATTCCACACCCCTGTTGAAAGTAAACAGAGAATTAACCAATTTGAAAATGATTATTATTGCAGAGTTTTGGGCCTCCCATCAGATTTTAAGGAAGGTGTTGTGTTTAGTACATATGCAACTCTTGTATCATCTGTACAAAGGGGAGGTATGTATGTTCTTACTGTATCTCACTATCAGAATTCTTAGTAAATAAACAGATTGCTCAACTGATTTTCATTGGATGCCACATTTTGACAGCCCATGATGGAAAAAAGTCTGGGGAAAAAATCAGGACAATTAACAGTGTTTATTCTAGGCAGGGGGATTGGGGGATTCCCACATTTTTCAAAGATCCCCAATATTTTCTTGATTTGTGGGGGATTTTTTCACAAAAACCAAAGAGCATGAATTACCACATTTCTAAATTGTGTCAATTTACGTGCTGAAATCTCCCACATTTTTGAAATCCTAGAACAAACACTGAATTAAATATTCTGTAACAAGCATTTTTCTCATTCTTCTATTAAAAAGAATAAAAGAAGCTGCCTTTGATAGTGCTTCAGTCTCCCAATCATGGCCTCACATGTTTAAAGCGTGACAGCGAAATGATCTTTTCTGACCCATGTGAGGATCCTAAAGCTTATTGAGATAAGCTGCAGGAGGCTCGGAAAGGATATAAAGATAAATTTTGCTTGTTTAGCATTGAAAATCTATTTTACAGTTATAGATTCCCTTGTTATTTTTCAAAATAGACAAAACTGGTTGAAATAAAGCATCAAAATAGATTAATAACCTTTCAAAAGGGAGAAACAGTTTGGTTGTGGCAAATTGTAAGGTTTACTCATACTTGCTCTGAAGACCTTAAATACCTATGGTAATGGACTCTTTGTTTTCTTCAGAGCTCAATTCTTTAAAATACACCTATAGTAATAGTGCTAGTGAGAGAAATACCAGGAATCCATTATAGACTGCTCCAGCCACTATATTTATGAAAAGTTTTTAAGGTAAAGGACCTGCAATAGCTCTGCAACGTTTTGGAAGTAATGTACTTTAACAGTGTTAACCAAGGTTTCCTAATGATTTTCATTAGGAAACCTCGGTCAATATTGTGAAAGTTCATGGGTTTCAAAATGTTAAAGAACTCTTACTGTCCCACTACCTTAACTTTAAACAACTTTTAAATAAACAAACTGAAAGGCAAAGACTTTCTGTATTATATTCTAAAAATGTCATCTGCAATCTTTTTAGCTTGGCTGGTTCCAGTTACAAACGGAGGTATTACCATAGTCTTGGCTCATTGTCAATATGGGGAAAACTTTGATGTCTTATCTGTGATATTACCAAACTCTTTCTCTTGAAACTTGACACACATGTTCACTATCAAAAGAGGGGCCTTCTAGTAAACCTATTAAAACCTTAGAAAACCTTGAATTTCAGAGAAAACCTTAAAATTTCCCCAGATAACCTTTATAACGCCAAAATAGCCTGTAATTCTCACTAAACACCTTTATATTTGCTTTGACTGGTTACCGTGCTAGCTTAAAGCAATTTAAAGGCTTTTGTTCTGGATTTTCCCTTCTTTTATAAAAATGCAGAGAAAATAGGTATACACATTTAGGTGGGACATTACAGTTTTGGGGAGACAACTCGCCTAGAAAAAAATTGTGAGGGAGCCTTGTTAAAATCAACTTTATGTGAAGTTGCGCGTGCACAGTGGAAGGCTTTTTTTGTCAACCTAATTGCAGGATTGTCCTGAATTCAAAATAAAAACGTTCGCGAAACATTTCAGAAACATACAACTGCTAAGAAAGGTTCACTTTCTAAACGTTTGCAAATGTTTTTGCATCCTGAACTGCAGGGTTTGGCAATTGTTACGAGGGTCAAAATGAAATCCGGTCATGCGTTCAGAATAACGAATCACAAACGATCATCCGAAAAATGGTAGTCTGCATTACCGTGTAAAGTGTATCTAATGAGTGTTTCACACTTGTGCTTCGTTATTCCAACGAAGTACGGGCGACGTTGATAGACCTATCACAAGCCCTACATTCAGGATGACAAAACGAGCAAACATTTTTGCTAATTTACCCTACATTGCTCGCATATGCATGAGCTAAACGTTTGCTCCGCTGTGTTGTCCTGAACGCAGGGTTGTCACGTTCTCTTCATCGCCGAAAGGGAATGTTTGAGTTCGGGTCATATCGTTGTAAGTATAAAACTATCATATAATGGATGCTTATAAAAGGTAGTCATCTTTCAGTTATTTGAACATTGCTTGAAAAGGAGAAAAAATATGCTTTTTTATTTACGACTTCGGTAAAAACTGATACGGGATGACGAATCATAACCCAAAACAATAAGATTTTGCCACTTGGATGAGATTTCCTTCTTTTCAGTTTACTTTTCTGCACTGTTAACTCTCTGTTCGTTTTTCACTATTATTTTTATAAATTCTCAAAATGATATGTTACTTTTGCCTATAAAGATCCCATCCATTACGTATGTTACACGTTGTAAAAATGGAAAAGGAGACAACATAGAAAAAGGACAATTTCAACCTTTAAAAATTTCATTTCTTCTTTCTAAATTTCCATCTTTATTTGATTCCGTTTATGTGTGTTTGTAAGAGTGAAAACGATAATTTGACAATTATTAATATTCCATCAATAGCTTTGCCAACATTCAATATTTCAATAAGCAATGATTTCAAAAAGCTTTCGTATTATTCGAAGAGCGTATGTATTTGAGAGTTACTGCGTCTGCTCCTTGACCAAGAAGTCCCGAGATCGGGTATAAATACTGGCGATAGTACCTTTATTTGACCCTGAGACTGTTGAACTCTTCTGTAATCCACAGAATCAAGAGGGATCAATGTAAAATTTAGGAAATTGTTTCAAAACCATTGTTAGATAAATTAGGTTAAAATTATCAACATAATCACAGAATTCTAAAATCTTTAAAATCATCGAAAGTCATATTTTCTTTCTTTTTTGTTTCAATCGAGTAATAAATCATCTCATCTTCAGTGGCAAGTGAAATGACATATTATTTCTATATATTTCTGTAATTGCCTCATATAGAAAATGAGTTCATGGAGGAAAACCTCATGTTTTGATCAGGATAATGACAGTGCACTGGCGGATCCAGAGGGGATGGGTTGTTCAGTCTTTTACCATTTTCACTGTGTAATTTGGCAAAACTTTGGTAATGATGTGAAATAAGTAGCCCCCCCCCCCCTTAATTGTAGTTTAAACCCCGTTACAGAAATCCTACAACTACAATAGGCGTTACCAAGTGTATCAAAATTACAAATGGTTTTTTATTGTTGAATGGGAAATCAGGGGACGTAACAATGCCTGGACAAAATCAAATTAGAGTAGCAAATTATGGGGGTTACTGTATTTCAAACTTATGAAATTGACTAAAAGTGCCTGGATACATATACTTTTCTTTATTAATCTCAGTTGTACGATAGTTTGGCTAATTTTCTATTGATATATTTCGATTGTATTTAATATAAATACTTGGTGTTTTTTTTGCCCCCTAAAAAATATTCACTTTTTATATTTGAAGAACACTTAAAGTAAAATGTCCACTTGTCACGTATTTATGCCCTTACTAGAAAGTATATTATATTTTTATGTTTTCCATATCTATGGCTATAAATATGTGTTAATTTAGCACACCAGCATTGTGATTGGTCGGTGTAATAAACAGTTTTCTTTGATATTTTCGAAAACATGGCCACCTTAAGAAAAATGTAAATATTTTCAAAATATGCATGGAATGCTATGTTGATATTTTCAATATATCTGTGCATATGAATGCTCTAAAACATACATCTGTTTCGCGGATATCTGGAAATCCCCCGAAACTGTAACGGCCCTCCTTAAAGGTATGTATTACATTGCATAATTCAAACAGAATATATAACATCAAAAAATGACTTTGGTATGACTGTGGGTTTAATAAAGAAATGAGAAATTCCACGAAAATAGCCTTTATTTACTCTTTTATTTTAAGCTCACCTAAACACATCGTGCTTAGGGTGAGCTTTTGTGATCATTGAATGTCCCTCGTGTGTTGTCTGTCATCTTGCCTCAATAATTTTCTTAATTACACTCCAGAGGCCACAAATATAGTCCAATCTTTATGAAACTTGGTCAGAATGTTAGCCAGGCCACAAGGATGTACCCTATTGAAAATGGGAAGGATCCATGTCATATCATGGGAAAAGGGGCCTTTGTAAAATTTATCTTGTTTACACTCTAGGGACCACAAATATGGCCAAATCTTCATGAAACAAGGTCAGAATGTTGTCCAGGTCACACGAAACTTGTTTAGAAAAGGCTAAAAACTTATGCAGGGAACTTAGGAATAGAATAATGTCTTTCTTTGAAAAATTTTATGGTCATTTAATGATCTTTAAAGCATTTAATTTTGCTAAGGGGGGGTCAAAGAGAAGAGGTTGAGAGATATAGGACCATCACGGTCCACTTGTTTCATATTTTACTCTAAAAGGCCTTTATTTTCAAACATTGGAGCCTTTGTAAAAATCTTAATTTTTGTTTTGGCCAGCTAGGAGGCCTGAAAAGAGCAACCTATACTTTCAAGGGAGATAACTGTAGATGTTTTTTGTGCAATTAATTCACTTTTTCGTGTAAGATTATTCATCCACTATCCAGCACCCAACAGACGACCCATAGGCGCATTTGGAACTTCACTAGACCAATCTCACGATCAAACTCTGATGTACATAGACAGACTATTTTTAGATCAACTATTTGAAGAACAGGGGGGCTATTCCAGTCACCTGGGCGTCGGCGTCAGCGTGTGCGTAATGCTTTGGTTAAGTTTTTACGTGCAAGTGTTTAAAATCTCTGTTTCTATTAAAGCTATTGCTTTGAAACTTTGCACATGCTTCTGTGACCATAATATCAGCATCTAGACAAAGATTCATTACTCTGATATTGAATTTAGAGGAATTTTAACCCTTTTCGGACTTAGAAAATCTTGGTTAAGTTTTTACGTGCAAATGTTGTATTTCTGTAATATCTCTATTTCTACTAAAGCTATAGCTTTGAAACTTTGCACATGCTTCTGTGACCATAATATCAGCCTCTTGACAAAGATTCAATTCTCTGATTTTGAATTTAGTGGAATTTTAACCCTTTTCGGACTTAGAAATCTTGGTTAAGTCTTTACGTGCAAATGTTGTATATCAGTTATAGCTCTATTTCTACAGAGGCTTTTGATTAGAAACTCTACACTTGCTTCTGTTACCATGATATAAGCCTTTTGACAAAGATTTATTACTCTGATAGTGAATTTAGTGAAATTTTAACCTTTTCAGACTCAGAAATTCTTGGTTAAGTTTTTACGTGCAAATGTTGTACATCAGTTATATCTCTAATTCTATTAAAGCTATTGCTTCCAAACTTTGCACATGCTTCAATGATAATAACAACAGCCTCTTGATAAAGATTCAATTCTCTGGTATAGAATGTAGTGGATTTTTAACCCTTTTTGGACTTAGAAATTCTTGGTTAAATTTTTACGTGCAAATGTTGTATTTCTGTAATATCTCTATTTCTACTATAGCTGTTGCTTGGAAACTTTACACATGCTTCGTTGACCATAATATTAGCCCAAAGAAAAAGATTCTGATATTTAATTTAGAGGAAATTTAACCCTTTTCGGCATTAAAAATCTTGGTTATGTTTTTATGTGCAACTGTTTTATGTTAGTTGTATCTCTGTTCCTACTCAAGCTATTGCTTTGAAACTCTGCACATGCTTCTGTGACCATAATATCAGCCTCTAGACAAAGATTCTTTTCTCTTGACTTTCATTTTATTGAATTTCCAATGTCGATATTGATTTGCTGTTACTATCCAGCGCTAGGAATAGTCGAGCTTCGCTGTCCTCCGACAGCTCTTGTTAAAAATTACCAGAAAACCTTAGTGATATTCTGAATGTCATAGGCAGTGCTCTTGTTTCAATCAAGACCAGTCTAAAAGTTTGTTCTCCTCATAAAGGTTAATAGAGCAAGTTGACTGAGTAATATTAACAGTATGCAGAAGGTATGGATAATGATATACCTTTCTTTGTGACTTTTAGGTGCCTTCAGTACAAGTCGTCAAAGCCGATTAAAACAACTGGTAGATTGGTGTGGAGGGGAGAAGTTTGATGGGTGTCTCATCTTTGATGAATGTCATAAAGCAAAAAACTTTGTGCCTGTAAGGCCATTCTCTTTATTATCAGAACTGTCCCGTTTAATACATGGACTTAAATAAGCACATTTTTATTAGCAGTCAAATATTTATGAAATTACTTCACTTTGGTGTAGATGTGTCCACTAATTCATTCTGAATAAGGAGGACTTTCATGCAAAAGGTAAAATCTGAGGGTGGATGTATTTTCATAGCACTTGTGTTATTTGACGTCAAAAGCATCAATGTTCCTGCAAAAGATGACATTGAGTGTAATAAATGGGTGGAGCTATCTTTGTACAAAGTTAAACAGATGACATATGAATTTAATTGCAAATAACGTTCTATGCAATTTCTTCTTATTTCATGTATGTGTTTTATGCAATCAAGTTATAATTATCAACACCACTTTACATTACTTCTACATTTACCAGTAACCAAGGTTTTTGATAATTTGACCTTGACCATTTATGTACTTATAAAAACTTTAACAAGCATAAATATAAACTATATTTTCTGAGTGCTTATACCTATGGCCATTATACCTTTATATCTTTCTTATTTCAAAATCAGACTGATATATATTAGATCATGGACTTTAACAAAAATATTGACCTTGAACTTAGATCTTTGGTCAAGTGCTGTTTGTGACAAGCAGCAGATTGGGTGAGCTGACAACTATTGTTTGTACACCCCAAAGACAAGTGATGGCTCAGTGTCAAAACAGTGGTAACAACTTTTAAACATATAGGCAGTTACAACTGTTTTGCACTGAGCCATCAAAATAGTCTCTGCTTCACTTCTGCATTCAGATGTGTCTTAAATTATGACGTGAGGTAATCGATTAAGGGTGTCATGTCAAAAAAATGCAGAGCTTTAAGGTAATGGATCTGTAATCGTTTCGCAACAATTCAGAACACATGATCTTTCTCAATATTAACCGAGGTTTCCTAATAAAATCATTTGGAAACCTTGTTTAACACTGTCAAGTTCATGACTTCCAAATCATTGCATAACTAATATGGGTTCACTACCTTAGCAAACTGTTTTTATTATTAATTAAATTTCAGGGTAAGGAACAAGCAAGTACTAAGATAGCCTTAGCTGTAACTAGTATTCAAAGGTAAATTATCTATACGGTCAAACTTGTCTTTAGTATCCATTCAAGGAAGAATTCACCAGATGGAGCCATTCATCCTTTCCAACTATTTGTCTACCACCAAAGGGTTGATAATCCTAGACCTATGTGGGATAGTTGTTGGCTAGGAAAGGAATTGATAGTAGTACTGGTGAGAGAAATTCCAGGAAAGCATTGTTAGGTGCTCCAGCCATTGCGATATGACTTAAAATCTGAAATAATGATGAAAGCAGCGTAAAACCCTAGTCAATTAATCAATCAAGGAACAATTTAAAAGAGACTTTATACCACATTTCACATCTTTATGAAATTTCAGCGTTATAAACTCCTATTGCCTTTGAAAGTATTTACATGTAGCTGCATTTATTGTCTCACAAAAAATGAATCATTTAATGTGAATATTTTTCTGTCTTTGCTGATAGCATGAACATCTCTTTGTCTGCAATCATTGGGTTTTTGGCTAAAGTTTGTTCTTTCAAAAATTCAATGGTCATATAAATCTTTCAAAACATGGAACTCTTCATAACCCCCAAAATTATGTTTGGAGGGTATATAGGAGTCAGCTTGTCAGACGGTTGGACATGAATCTGTCGGAAGCTTCATGTCTGCTCAATTTCTCAGCAACTAAGGGCCGGATTTCAATTTTACGCTTGGATTATTAGTCCCCTACCGGTGTTCACACCGGAGGGGACTATAGGTTTGCCCTCCGTCCGTCTGTCCGTCCGTCCGTCTGTCCGTCCGTCCGTCCGTCTGTCCGCTCAAATCTGGATCCCGTGATAACTTAATAACTAAGCAAGCTTTTTTGATGAAAGTTGGTATATGACTAGATGGCAATGTGTAGATTATGCACATCATTTTATTTTTGTTTTTCGACTTAAATTGAGGTTGCTATGGTTACAGAAATAGTGAAAATATGGCCAAAAACGGGATCCTGTGATAAGATAATAACTAAGCAAGCTAGTTTGATGAGACTTGGTATATGACTATATGGCAATGTGTAGATTATGCACATCATTTTATTTTTGTTTTTAGACTAAAATTATTGTTGCTATGGTTACGGAAATAGTGAAAATATGGCAAAAAATATTGGATCCTGCGATAAGTTAATAAGTAAGCAAGCTAATTTGATGAGACTTGGTATATGACTAGATGGCAATGTGTAGATTATGCACATCATTTTATTTTTGTTCTTTGACAAAAAGTGCGGTTACTATGGTAACGGAAATAGTCAAAATATGGCAAAAAAATGGATCCTGCAATAACTTAATAACTAAGCAAGCTAACTTTATGAAACCTGTTTTAAAATGTAAAAAAAATTATAAGCCATGTTAGTCAGGGTGGTGATGCAGCAGTATTAATCACCTCCAGTGAAAGTTCTCATTTCTTACCAACAAGACTGAAGAAAAACATCTTGGATCAGACAAGGTAACTGTTATTGATACTATTTCTTGCATCTGTCTATTGCTTCCATGAATTGTATAGTGGGCACAGCAGAGACAACAACTCATGTAAGTCTTGTTTAACCCTTTAACAAGAACTGGTTTTGACGTCCCTGATAGAATTGGCGTGGGAAAACATTGAGACAAACAAAGCCGGTAGGGGACTTATGCCCATGTCCAACATGGCTCTTGTTTTTTATTGAAGACAGGTTTACCTGTCTTTCAATATAGGGATCGTCGCCATCGGATTCTGATAACAAACCTACATGTGTCATTTCGCTCAAAAAAGTAGACCCATTCATAAAATTAAACGCGGCAAAAATAATCAATAGTGTAGCAATATACCGTAAAATTTTGGCGCTGACCTAAATTCTGGCCGGGACCTCAGGGGAGTGAACACGTGATCCATACAGAAGTTGCCTGCAGAAACGTGTTTTACATTCGTAAATGGTGCTGTTTTAGGGCGTTTTCGGCTGCAATCTTTTGCATTTGCTCCAAATTTTCAATTGCATCCTACAACTGTTTTTATACATAGCATTGGCAAGCTAATTTCAGTTCCCCATTTTAGACTCCCTATTTCTCGTAAAATTGTGTGTTTATGTGTCCTTAAGTTTGCTTTATTTATCCGTCTCCCGGGCCTGTCGTAGTGTAAATGGATAAAAACTAAAATAGCACAAGGCTATTTGAATAAACTCGTAAACCCTTGGAATTTCCTAGGTTTGAATTTTTACTTGGATTTACGTAGAAATTTCGATGGCTAATCAAATTACTTTATTATTAGGCTTGTTTTGTCTATCCATATTGTACAGCATTTGGAACATCAATCGGTCATATCCGTAAACGGCAACAGATCGTGATATTCACTCGGCAATCATCGGGCGATCTCCGAAGTCTCAGATAAATGTAGGTTACGGAATCGGCCGAGTTGTGACGAATGCGTTAGATTGGCCGAGTGGTGTTCCGAATGGCCTATACAGTAGTACCACGCATGCGCGATCCCGGTTTTAAGTTTCCGCTTTTGTTTTCGACAATTTTCTGACAATAACAGAAACTGTTTTGGAAACTGGAATGGATTTATTTGTAACATTCTGGAGTGAACTTTGAAAGAATTCTACTCAAGGTGATAAATGCTGTAGCTCGGGATTTCATTTAACGATCTGTCATTTTGGCAGTTTTGTCAAAATTGATAGTTCACCGGATAGTTCAATCCGAATCTTGATCTAGAAAAGCAGTCCCGTGGAAAAGGCCTGAAAGGTTTATATATTATTTAGTAGTAAAAATAATTTTCTACTAAGTAAGACCATCTGCAAGGAGAATAACCTGAAATGGAGATCGAAATATCTCAATGGAAAAATAGAAATAAAATGTTTCACTCCTGGAAGAAACTTAAACGGTATTCATAAAAAAAGCTACAGTAATTGTACGGGAAAATACTTCTTCTTAGTATTGACTTTGACTAGTAAAAGTATAAGAATATTGGTATTACTTTCATTGCTTCTTCTATGTGGAGATAATTAGTCAAATCCTGGATCAGGCAATAAATGTAAAAGAAATTTGAACAAATTTCCAATTCAGGGCAATATTCACCATGGCGATGAAATGTTCAGCTCTTCATCAAGGGGTAAGCAATGTGTGTCATGTGGATTAACATTTTATTTAAGATTTTTACACATCCACTTAATAAGTTTGACTGGGAAAAAAAATCAGATTTGGATCATATTGGATTGCTGGGGATAATCTATACAATTTTATAAAACAGGGTTGCACTAATTCATATGAGTTTTTAGAATACAGGAATTGCCACCATATTTCTGTTGGTTAAATGAATATTTTTCATTTAGGATATTGAAAACTTACACTTGGGGATGAATAGCGATTATGAAGGCAGTTACCCTCTTGTTAAGCTTGACTTGGCTAGAGGGATAGGTTTATCTGGAAGTGATGAGTCTTCAAAGTAAAGCATATTCATTTGTTAGGAAGGTGTAGTTTCCATATGTAACCATCAATGATTGTTTTAAATTTTTGATTCCCCGTCAAGAGATCTTCTCAAAACGCCACAATTTTCATTCCAATTGTTAATATTCAGTCCTGTCTTCAATTCAGGCCTTTCAGGCCTTTGATTATCATTTCAGAATGCTTCCTAAAGCCAGAGTTTTGTATTGTAGTGCTACTGGAGTGACAGATGTTAAAAACATGGTAACTACCCTAATTCCTGTAACAGTGCTAATTATGGGTGCTTTGATAATTCCTACAAGTACCTATAATATGGACTAAATAAACTAATAATGCACAACTCTTTCCAATATGAATTTGAATTAAAATCAATAGTTATGCCCCTATTACTTAGTTTGTTAAACCTATAACCCCCCCCCCCTCCCATACACACACACAAAGTTATTTTTTTATACCCCAAAACAGTATTTATGGGGGTTATATAGGAGTGAGCTTGTTTGTCTGTATGATTCTTCTGTATAATCAAAATTAAGATTGTGAATATTGTATGCACTTACTTAACATGATTTTTTCACTTGAAATATCTTGAGATCTCCTGATATCAAAATGTTACTCATATTTTGTGAAATAGAATACACTCAATCTTGCCCGAGTGACCACATCCTTTAAGTGGACATTTCCATTAAGGGACTGTCTTCAAATTCTTATTTTTTAGATAAAATTAACAGAAAATTTAGGTATTAATGGTCTAACCATTATTGAAAATGAATCTTATGTTGTTGCAACTCACCCTAATCTTAACAATGTAGGATTATTGAGAATTTCACTTTAATTCACATATTCAATCAAATAGAATGTTTCTTATTTGTAAAAAAAAAAGTGTATTAAGCAACAATTTTCTTTAAGGACTAAGGCTAATTGGTTATCCTGTTTGTGGTCGCTTTAAACAATTTTTACTGTAAATAAAAGGAGACCAAGAAGTTATTATTGGGCCTTTTGTACCTGTAGTAACTATCATGAGATTTCGTTTGAGACGAGCTGATCTCAAAACCTTGTAGAATAGAAATGTTAATAAGCTAGCCTTGGTAAGCTTCAATAACTTTTCTATTTGTACGTTAAAAAATAATTTTTAAAACGCTCTGATAACAAAAAATACAGTGATGATGTGTGTTAGATCATTTGGTAATGTCATCATCTAGATTGTAATCTTCTGCACATGTAAGACAAGGCTGTTTGTTATAGAAAATAAGGGCAGCTATATGAAAAATTGTATAATTTACTTTATAGGCTTTCATGGAGAGACTTGGTTTATGGGGTGAAGGAGCTCCTTACAGAAATTTTGAACAGTTCTTGGTGTCTATACAGAAAAAAGGGTTAGGTATGTCATTTATCTCTGATCTTATTCTAAAAGCTTGTTGTAACCACAGCTAAAACAATACAAGTTATAAGGTTTTAGATTTATAAAGACAAGATGGAATTCAATCTGGCTAGTTTTGAAAGTTTTTCTTTTATAATAAGTTCAATAAACTCTTGTTACCCTTCACTGATTATTCTTGTTGTACACAGAGATATGGAAGCCAGTATAGACTAAGATCAGCCAGCACAGTTGTGCAGGCTTATCTTAGTCTACACTACCTGCTTTCATTTAAATGGGTGAATAATAAATAATATGCCTTAGTTTGGTAGGCAGCTGTTGGCTGGGATGAAATGTTGTCATTGAATTTGTATGAGAAACAACAGGATGTCATGAGCAGGTGCATTAGACATTGTGACATAACTGAAATAATGTTGAAAGCAGTGTTAAACCACAATCCATCAACTCTAGTTTAGAATTGAGGAAAAATGTTGAGCCAAGCTGTTTAAATACTAACAAAGTTTTAAAGTCAGCTGGATAATTGTTAGGACAAAAATAAACATGTACTTATTGTATATCAGTTACCTGTTCACCTATTCATGTATTACCAGGTATGGCAGAAATGTTAGCTATGGAGATGAAGTCAGCTGGAATGTATGTGTCTAGAGGTCTAAGTTATAAACAGGCCGAGGTATGTCTTTGTTAATTTCATAAAGCTTATGAAATTAAGAGAGTAGTCTCTATAATAAATGAGCTTTTGTTAGAAATTTCCATCAATTTCAACTCATGTCTCTGACCATAATTGAAGAATGTTTTAAATGCAGTGTGTTCTTGTCAAAACCTCTCAATCTCTGCCAGACATGAAATTGTTGGAAATGTCACACACAGGCTCAAATAGGAAGTAAACATTTCTATCGCATTACTCATTTAAAATTGAGTAAATATTACTTCTCTCAGGTAAACAACATATTGGTAAAATTTAATCCATACAGTTAATCACATCATGAAGTTGATAATCATTCAAATCGAAAGCATTCAAAATCTCTCTCTCAGCACCCCAATCATTCCTTCCAAAAACTCACTCCAATCTATCATTAACACTCTGGAATTGTTCTAAAAGGCTTTGAAATCTTTCAATAAGATCAACATTGATCAGATTATGCCAAGATTGTATTGGCTGATGTTGAAGCATCTGGTTTGTCTGCAAAGACACGATATCAGAAAATTACATGCGTTTTTCAGAGGGAGGTAAAAAATTAATGCTAATTGGACAAAACTATCGATTATGTTTTACCTCCCTTGAAAATCATTCAAAACTTGCTCATAACATTCATTCAATATCATTCCAATTTCTCGATGTTTCTAACTGTATGCTGTAAAAATACATAATTTCCTTCATTAGCATAATGATAATAATCTGTTGTAAGCTGGTTTTGGAGAACACCCAAGGTATTGTTGTCACCTTGGCGTTGTTTCGCATCAGTATGTCTTTTATGTTGTTGTAGGATCTAGTGTGACAAATATCATCAGATCTCCTGGAAACTCTCACAGATTGTAGAATCACTAGGAATGTTCCCTTCAAAAATTTGGAGGGTGCTTCAGGAAACACAGGAAAAGGGGCCAAATGCTCTTTTACTCAAAATCTTCTGGTTTATGCAATTAAGTCCAAAAATATCACCAAATTATAATGAAGCTTGATTCTATGGTTGTAAGAAGGGTTCTGTGTGAAATATAATGAAGGTATAGGAAAAGGAGTCTAAATGATTACTGCTAGCATGAAGCATCATCTAGTTGACCTCTACCAAGTTTGTTCGTATCATGCCCCAGGGGTCAGTTTTGGGCTCCTCCTGGGCACATACCGCTTGAGATTGAAACAAAGAGAAATAAAATCTTTTCTGAAACCAAAAGCACGCAGCTTTTATATTATGTATGTAATGTCATCTAATTATGTAAGTATAATTATCAAGATTTTTCCCTATTATGCCCCTTGGGTCTAATTAGGCTCCTTCTGGGCACATCCCATTTTATGAAGAAACAGAGCAAAATCTTTTTAAATCTATTTCCTTGAAGCCAGAAGGCACCTATACCTATATTGAGTTTGTTCATATCAAGATCTTAGGATCATATACTTGGGCTCAGCCCATGAACATCCAATTTTACTTAGAAACAAAGTAGGAAATCTTTTAACAATAATCTGAAAACAGTCAGGGGCTTTGAAGAAAAATTACAAACTTTCTTCCTTGAAATGGACATTTATCAGACATTTGTAATGTCTAAGTAGTCACAGAGACTCAGTTGAGTAAATCAGGACCATCATAGTCCTCTTATTTTGAAATTGATTCTGTGATGTTGAAGTTGCGAGTCTTTAATTTTTTAAGAGATGAAGAGAGTATATGTTTATATGGAGATATAAAACTAAAAACCTAATAACACTGTATGAATACGCTAATTGGATTCATACATAAGTGTGATTAGGTTTTGAGTTCCATACCTCCGAGAAATAAAAGAAATACTCTTTCCATATCTCATAATTAATAATGATGAAGCAAAAATGGAATTGTTTCTCCATAAGACAGATTTCTTCTGTGACTACTTTGCATCAGGGCTTTAAAATTCTACTCGTCCGCTCATCCTGCATGATTTTTTCCTTCTTTATCTATATAAGCAGGAAAAGTAGATTTTTCAAAATTTCACTTATGATATTAATGCTTACTATATTTTTCTATATATCAGGACGAGTAGCAATTTCAAAAACTTTTAAGTCCTGTGCATGCAAGCTTAAAAAAAGCTGCATACTCAAAATTGTTTTCATTGAGGAATAATACCAATTTTACAGATTGCACAAATAAAATTGAATTATTAAGAGTTTAAAATCTCATGGATATTCACTTATCACTTTTCCAGTTTGTGACCATAGAAGCCACACTAACAAAAGAACAAAGAAAGGTTTATGATACAGCAGTTCATGTTTGGTATGTACTTCTAGCCATCTTAACATCTTAACACTGCTTTACTTGTTTGGGATTTAAGGTAGTGGAACCGTAATTGTTCTGCAACATTTCGGAATACATGAAAATTAACAATGTTAACCAAGGTTTCCTAATGAAAATCATTAGGAAACCTGGATTAACACTGTTAAAGTTATACTTCCGAAATATGGCGGAACTATTATGGATCCACTATCTAAACCAATGATATCTAATGTTTCTTTACTAGTAACTGCCCTGCATCAGGATGACAAAACTGTGCAAACTGTTCTGATTATATCCTGCTTTCCATGCAAGTGCACAAGCCAAACAAGGTATAATTTGCAACGCTTTGTCATCCTTAACCCAGGGCTGATTTCTTATGCGACTATTTAGTGCAGAAAATAGGTGCATACTCACAATTGTTATCTTGAGGAATGAAACAAGAATGCAGGAATTTTGATTAATACAGCCAAATTAAAATATTTTTTATGGACATTATGATGTTGCTTAAATAGTTAGTATCATTTCAGGAATGAACTCAGAAAAGCGTTAGAATCTGCCATCAACAGAACAGTAAACAGTTCTAATCGTGTGTGGGCCGGATTCTGGTCTTGTCATCAACGCTTTTTTAAACAACTCTGGTATGCTATAGATTACTTCAATATTCTGATGATATGAGAAATTTCCATAAAAATAATTTTATTTGCTTTTCTGCAGGAAATGATCATTTCAAATGTATCTTTTGAGTGTTACATATTTTCATTTTTATGCCCCTGCATCGATAGATCGGGGGCATATTGTTTTACCATTGTCCGTCTGTCTGTCCGTCCTTCCATCCGTCCTTATGTCTGTCTGTCTGCACAAGTTAACCAAAAAACTTAACATTGCCAATATCTTCAAGCCTATTCAAGATACAAGGCTTATATTTGGCATGATGATAGATCTCAATGATCCGCATCCGCTGGTACCAAAGTCAAGGTCATGTGACAAGGTCAAGGTCATCTGTCAAGGTCAAACTTTGAAAAAAATGCTGTCACGGGGGCATTCGTCTTTCACAAACACATCTTGTTTTTTTGCATTTCAAACCTAAATATTTCTTACACTTGAGATTCTGTGTGGTAAAGATGTAGGATGACAAAATTCATAGCTTTGTTTGTTTTGAATTGTCTCCCACCAATGGGTTGATACTTGTAAAACCTAAGTGGGATAGCAGTTGGAGCTTAGGGAAGGATGTAATGGTAGTACTGGTGTGAGAAATACCAGGAATCCTTATGTTGATTTCTTTATCCGCTGTAATATAACTAAAAGATTGATAAAAGCTTTAAACCCAATTCAAACAAACAAACAAAATTGACATTTTTTAAAGAGAAATTCTGATATTTCACTGATAATTACAGTTTGGGTATGAAGGTCCCCACCATCGTTAAAGAAGCAAAAGAAGCGATAGATAATGGATACTGTATTGTGATTGGACTACAGACTACGGGAGAGGTATTTAATTATTTACCTGATGAATTTAATTTGTAGCTCATCTATTATTAGAATAGGGGGCTATTACAGTTACAGGGCATCAGTGTTAACATCAGCATAATGCTTTTGTTAGCTCGCCCGGGACGAAAGTCTCGGAAGAGCTATTGTCATACCCTCGGATGTCGGCGTCAGCGTCGGTGTGGGCGTCCCCATTAGGTTAAAGTTTTTTATTTCTATCAATATTTACCCTAGAGGCTTTATTTTTTATAGAAACACTCATTAGGGCATAGGCTTTCATTTGAGACCAACATCCATGTCAAAATGACCTTTAGACTGTGACCTTGACCCTTTCAAAAAAACTTTAACCAAAAACTTTAACCAAAAACTTTAACCAAAAAAAATTTAACCAAAAACTTTAACCTTGCACATATTTTTTTAATGCTCTAACCTAGGGACATCATAGCTTCATATATATACTCACCAGGTGATAGGCTTTCACCAGAGACCAAGGTCCTTCACAATTTTACCTTGACCTTTACCATTTGTGGACTTAGAAAAACTTTAACTGTAAACTTTAACCAAAAACTTTAACCTTGCTTATATTTTCTGAATGCTTTAACCTAGGGACATCATTACTTCACATACATACTCATTAGGTGATAGGCTTTTGTTAGAGATCAAGGTCCTTGATAATTTGACCTTGACTTTTTATGAACTTAGAAATACTTTAACCAAAATTCTTTAACCAAAAACTTTAACCTTGCTTATATTTTCTGAATGCTTTAACCTAGGGACATCATTACTTCATATACATAGTCACCAGATGAAAGGCTTTCACCAGAAACCAAGGGCCTTGACAATTTGACCTTGACCTTGACCTTTTATGGACTTGAAACATAAAATGAAAAACTTTAACCAAAAATTTAACCTTGCTTATATTTTCTAAATGCTTTACTCAGGGACATTATTACTTCATACACATACTGACTAGGTGATAGGCTTCTACAGAGACCAAGGTCCTTCACAATTTGACCTTGATCTTGACCTTTTGTGGACTTAGAAAGATTTTAAAGAAAAATTTCATGTTTGATACAAAGAAATTCCATTGGTTACCTCATCTGCTTGTAGGCTTTCACTTTACCCTAACCTTATACATGCAATTAAAACAAAAAAGTTTCTATGTTTCTTAATTACTACTCAAACAGATATATATTAGATCATGGACTTTCACATTGAAAGAAACCACTTTGAACTTCGGTCTTCGGTCAAGCGCTGTTTGTGACAAGCAGCTGTTTGGGCGAGCTACGTTGTCCGCGGCAACTCTTATTAAGGTTTTACGTGCAACTGTGTCAAATCTCTGTTTCTACAAAAGCTATTGCTAGGAAACTTTGTACATGCTTCTGTGACCATAATGTCAGCCTCTAGACGAAGATTTGCTACTCTGGCATTGAATTTAGTGGAATTTTAACCCTTTTTGGACTAAGAAACCTTGGTTAAACTTATGTTTATCTGTAAAATCTCTGTTTCTAATAAAGCTATTGCTAGGAAACTTTGCACATGCTTCTGTGACCATAGTATCAGCCTCTAGACAAGATTTATTACTTTGATATTCAATTTATTCTAATTTTCCATTGTCGACATCATGATTTGCTTTTACCATCCAGCACTAGGAATAGTCAAGCTTAGCTGTCCTCCGGCAGCTCTTGTCTTCAAAGGAATTGCCAAATATGGGGCCATTTGAACAAGTTTGGCTCAATTTCTTTCCACAATGATTTAAAAGTAAAAAGCAGACAATATAGGCTAAGATCAAACTGCACATTTTTTTGTTCTGACTCTAACTCAAGAAAAAGTGACCTAGAATCATGAAACTTATAAAATTGTTGCCCATGTCCCTAGGTGAACTATTGTGTTTGGGTCACAAAGGTCAAATGTCTAGGTCATGATTGAAATTTGTTTGAAAACCATTTATGGAATTTGGTCAAAGCCACATTAGGAGGTATTAGTCTGCTTTGGGACAGATCTAGTTATTTCTGTTTTATTTCTTGTCAATTTCAGGCCTCTTTAGACAGTGAGTTAGGAAAGTCAAGCGGGTCTGTGACAGGATTTATGTCGTTATGTAGAGAAATGTTATTCAGGTTTATAGAACAAAACTTCCCTACTAGGGTACCATCAACAGTAAGTATACACCAGTCTTGCCTCAATTCCAACCATCTCTTCAAAGAAAATGAAAACACAGTGGTATAGCTAGGAACTTAGGATAACCCACCATTCTTATCTTATTATAGTATTTTCCATCATTGAAATAGAAAATATCCTTAACCCATTACTAGATAACAAGGATTAAGACCCCAGGTCTGACTTCAAAAATGTTGTTTATGATGCATTAAAGTTTTTGTAGAAGGAAACACAAAATAAGATTTATATGATTTATTAGACATAACACATAATACATACTTGGTGTATTGTAAAAGGCTCTGCCAAGACAATAATCAATTCTCACAACCGAGTTAGATATTTTTTTCATACAATACACCAAGTATGTTTTAATATTTATCTTATAACCTCTATTTGCCATGTTTTCATTGATGTTTCTAAAAATGCAAGTTTCTAAAAATAACTGCAATATGTTATTGTTCTAAAAATATCTATGTGATATCATAAAAAAATATCTTATGGGATGTTATCACATGGATATTTGTATAGTTTTAAGATAAATAAAGAATATTTCTGTTTTTGCATGAGGTACTGAAACTGATTTACCGTAAATGCAGTTCTGAAAAGGTTTATTCTGTCCTTGAAAAGCCCACAAATTAGCACCCCTTCCTTATTTAACTGTTTCCTTTTCATAAAGTGATTGTATAAAACATATATTTTTATGCCCCCGATAGGGAGGCATCATAAATTTGACTTGTCCGTCCGTCTGTCTGTCCGTCCGTCCGTCCGTCTGTCCGTCCGTCCGTCATTCCGTCCAAAAACTTTAACATTGGCCATAACTTCTAAATCAAAGCGGTGTCGGGGGCATTGTCATCTTACAGTGACAGCTCTTGTTCTGACTTTTTTTTTCATTGTCTAAACCTAAGTGTTCCCCAAGATAAGTAAATACGTTAGAATATGAAGTTTTCTTAAGATATGCAAATGCATTTGTTGTTTAACCAAATTGTTTAAAAACACAAATCAAATTGATTTTGATATAAAAGTATAAATTGTATTTGAAATAAAATAGATTGAAGGTGAAATTAAAGAAGACCCTTGGAGTGTCACTGCAAAAAGAATGTTACTAGAATTTGCAAACAGAATAGAACTGCCTAACAGTCCATTGGATGAAATAATTGACCAACTAGGTGGCCCTGGTAATGTATCAGAGATGACGGGACGGAAAGGTAGAATAGTGAGACATTCACCGAAAGATAAACCTGCGTACGAAACACGAACACCGGACACTGATGTTTATGGGGCAATAGATAGTCTAAATGTACAAGAGGTATGTGATGTTAACAACAACACTTAAGGTAGTGGACCCATAATAGTTTCACAACATTTAGGGAGTCAATAATTTATTTTAACCTACACAGCAAGCTTTCTACAGAGTTATTTTTAGTAAACATGAGTCATATTGGTTAAAATGTCCAAAAATTTAGCAATTTATTAAATAATTAATTAGCAATTAGATTGAAATTCAGCTGGATATGGGTTAATTAACATTATTTATTTGGTTAAAAATTTATGATACAAATGTCATAGGTTTTTTCCTTAGGTAATTGATAATTTGATTCAAGTATTTTTCAGAGAAATATGTTTATGGAAGGTAAAAAGTTTGTGGCCATTATATCAGATGCAGCCAGTACAGGTATGGGATTTTTGTCTTTATATGTGACCTACTTCTGTAGAAAGGGACCATCTAGGAACTCCTCCAAAAAATATCCTGAAAGAGATATGATCCAATGTATGTCAACCAGAGGGCACATTGAAAATATCAACATAGCAAGAAAGAGTTGGATTCAGAAAGTCTGATGTGTGCGATAACTCATGACCCCAGTAAGCTTTTGCAATCTACAAAGTCTGATACTTCACACTCTAACCAGATAGTCCCTTTTTGCCGGACAAGTCTTGACTTCATGTATGTTATAGATATTCTATTATTATTGAAAACCAGATCATATTAAAAAGTATCAAACTATAATTATATACTTCTAGATGATAGTAGTTTCTACTAACATATATGTTAAAGTGTGGAGTTTAAATGATAAATGTGGCTGAATTCTCAGACTATTGATTAGGTTTCAGCATTCTCAGGAATATTAAGTTGAAATAATTAGAGAGAATAGTTTTTGTTTTCATTGGGATATCAAACAAGAAGTCTTAAGTATAAAGTTTATGCATGATTTCAGAAAGTACAATGCTTATCTTTATCTTCAAATTGAAGAGTAACTTGAGGGTCTTTTCTGTATATTTTGTTTAACTTGAATTGGTTTATAGTGGTCATTTCTCTATGATATTTTCCAGGTATTTCCTTGCATGCAGACCATAGAGTGGCCAATCAGAGGAGAAGAATTCACCTAACTGTAGAACTTCCCTGGAGTGCTGATAAAGCTGTACAACAGTTAGGCAGATCACATAGGTCAAATCAATCAAGGTATCTTTGTTTTTTGATGGCTCAGAATGAAAAAGTTGTACTGCCTATGTAATTATAGGCATTTACAACTGTTTCACTCTGAACCATAGAAGAAATATTAGAAGAATTCACCTAACTGTAGAACTTCCCTGGAGTGCTAATAAAAGTGTACAACAGTTAGGCACATCACACAGGTCAAATCATCTAGGAAGCTTTGTATTTTACATCACTAAACTAATTTTAAAGGAATTCAACTAACTGAGGAGCCTCCATGGAGTTCTGATAAAGCTGTACTAAAGTTAAGTCAATCTTATAGATCTAGCACTTTATGTTATAAGGTATAAGATGATATCGAAGAGTTGACCTAACTTAAACTTACATGAAGTACTGATAAATCTGTGTAACAGTTAGGCAGATTTGAGATTTTCTAATACAAGGTTTCTGATAATACAAGACATACTGCACAAGGGAAAAACATTAAAATCAGAATTTATTGAGTACTAATGACAGCTGTACAATTGCAAGCTAAATCTTATTGAATTAAAAGCTGCCATCATATCGCTGTTGGTAGCGTGTTGGACTGTTAATCTAGAGGTCCCAGGGTTCGATCCCCGATGGCGGCACTCATTTTTTCCCACTATTTGTCTCTCACCAATAGGTTGATAATCGTAGACCTATGTGAGATAGCAGCTGGAGGCCAGGAAAGGATGTGGTGGTTGTACTGGTGGGAGAAATACCAGGAATCCATTGAAAGAAGCTCCAGCTGTTGAGATATAACTGAAAAAATGTTGAAAGCGGTGTAAAACTGCATTCAAACAAACGAACAAATTAATGGATTTAGCCAATCAAGATTGGTTCTTTTTAATATGAATGTCTTTTTTTATAGTGGTCCCCTGTACAAGTTATTAACCACAGACCTCGGTGGAGAGAGAAGATTTGCTGCAGCTGTAGCCAGAAGATTACAATCTCTGGGTATGCGTTACTAGCTGATAACAAATATTTTTGTTTTATCATACACACAGCAGTCTGCTGGGCTTAAATCAGGATTTTGGCCTCCATATATAAAAACATCTTATTTTTAACCCACGGCAAGTTTTAGTACCTTTTTTGTTATGAAAAATAGCCTGTCACCTTATATTATAGGGTGGTGTATTTTCTACTTTGTTTATTGAAGTGTAATAGCATTATCAAATGACCATGTCTGTCATGATGGCACATCCATGAATTCATCAAAGAGGTTAATGGCCGAGGCTAAAATTTAATAAATATGCTTAAACATATTTTTAGGTGCTCTAACAAAGGGCGACAGAAGGGCAGCAACCGGGGCAGATCTGACAGAGTTCAACTTTGATACACAATATGGAAGGCAGGCTCTCAGGACCATGTATTCACATATTTGTAAGGTGAGATATTTAAGTCACAAATTTTTATGCCCCACTTCAAAGGATAGGAGGTATATTGCTTTGCACTTGTCGGTCATTCAGTTAGTGGGTTGGTCCAACCATAGACCATTTTTGTCCAGAGCATGTCTGAAAAAGCATGCAAGCTAGAGTCAAGATACTTTACAGGTAGATAGTGAGTTGTTGCCCTTTGTTAATTGACAAAGAATATGCCATCAAGCTGCTCCTTTGGGGACATATATGTTTTTCAAACATCTCTTGTTAATCTCTGATTGCCATATATTTTTTCAGTGCTTTCAAAAGAAAAAAACTTAATTGTGTGATCAGTCACTTTTCTCAATCATTTATTGTTCTTGTGTTTCTGCTTGTCTATCTATCTGTCTATCTGTCTGCCAAACTTGACAAAAAAAACTGAATGTTTTTAACTTGCTCTAAGGTTGTGGACCCATAATAGTTCCGCAACATTTCGGACCCTATGATCTTTCACAATATTGACTGAGGTTTTCTAATGAAAATCTTTAGGAAACCTTGGTCAACACTGTGAAAATTCATTAATTCAAAACAATGCAAAACTATTAAGGGTCCACTACCTTAAGTCTAATATGTTGATAAGATAATGGCTAATAATTTGTCTCATTGTAAGATGGGTTTATATTTCATTGAGTGAACAGCAAAAGAATATTCATGTGTGGTGGAGCAAAGGGTGAAAATATAGCTTTTGTGGTTGACAAAATGGAATATCAATTAATCTAAAAATTATTTTATTTCTGTAATGCAAAATTGAGACATAATGTGAAAATTTAAGTGCAATTTTACCTCAAATCAAGTCATGAAGATGAATCTGAGATAGATAGCTGATATCTTAACATAACCAGGTCAAGGTCAGCAAAGGAGATCAAACTTAGCAAAGATTAACAAAAACAATGAATAAGTAAAATGAATTAAAAAAAATGACATTCAAATATCCCATTCAATAAATCATACTTTTATTTGCCCTTTTGCTAGATTTTATTACAAAGCATCTGCACATACCAAGGTCATTTATAAAGACAAATCTTTGAAAAAGTTTGTTCTTTTAGAAGCCTTAGTGCTATACTGACATATCTTGTTTTATTTTCAGAAACAATTTGTGTCAGGTCTATCCTTAAAGTTGATAACAAACAGTAAATATGACTTTGAGACCTTCAACAAACATATGCAGGTAGGGGGATACTATCTAAAACATAACTGAGTATCGTATAACACAAAAAATAAACCAGTCAAATTTAAATTGTGTTACAAGCAACTTGAAAGTGGGTTTACCTGTAATTTGAAAACTAGATATCTTACAAGGAAGAATACATTACTTAAATGAAGGAATTTCTTGTTAAGACCAATGTCTCTTTCACTGTTTCACTAGCTGTAGAGTCCTGTGTGTTTAAGTGGTAAGGACGGTAGACATTTGATCTTTGAGAAAATTGTGGATTGTGTATTTTGAATCTCATTTGCACCACTAGCCATGTTAGTATGTCCATGGTAAGGCATTTCAGGTCCCAAGTCTAGTACCAGTGATTCTAAAAAAACGCATAAAGAGGTCAGCTTTCTCACATGACTGAAAGACTGTTTAAATCCAAAATTTAAACCTTGCCCATATTGCAGCTGTAGATTGAAATAATTATAACAGGAAATATTTGTTTGATTTTGTTTGTTAATCAGCTCGGCTGTTTTTGGAAAAAAACAGAAGTATTGAGATAGCCTTGGCATTGTTGTTGTTGTTGTCGTCATGTTCACAAGAGGTACCTAAACTATCAAAGGGGATAACTGTTGATGCATTTTGTGCAAATTATGCCCCATTTTCAACGTGGTTTTTCATCCAATATCCAGCACCCAACACCTGTAGGCGTTGCTCTGTTTTCTGAAACTGAACACTCAAACTAGGTATGATCCTTTCTCAACTTACACTTTTTATACGCCCGTCGAAGACGGGACGTATTATGGGATCACCCGTGGCGTCCGGGCGTCCGGCGGCGTCCACTTCTTTGTCCGGAGCATAACTCTGTCACTTGAAGTTCGATTGACTTCAAACTTGGCAATTGTATTCTTCACATCATTGCGGAGTGCAGTGCACAAGAACCATAACTCTACCTGGCCTATTTTTTGATTTATTGCCCTTTGTTGTTTTTCATACTAGAATCTTGTCCGGAGTATATCTCTTAAAGTATAATAGCTAGGATCATGAAACTTCATGGGTGTATAGATCTCACCAAGGGGGAGTGCAGTGCACAAGAACCACAACTCTACCTGGCCTATTTTTTGAGTTATTGCCCTTTGTTGTTTTTCAGACTTGAATCTTGTCCAGAGTATATCTCTTAAAGTATTATAGCTAGGATCATGAAACTTCATGGGTGTATAGATCTCACTAAGGGGGAGTGCAGTGCACAAGAACCACAACTCTACCTGGCCTATTTTTTGAGTTATTGCCCTTTCTTGTTTTTCAGACTTTAATCTTGTCCGGAGTATATCTCTTAAAGTATTATAGCTAGGATCATGAAACTTCATGGGTGTATAGATCTCACAAAGGGGGAGTGCAGTGCACAAGAACCATAACTCTACCTGGCCTATTTTTTGAGTTATTGCCCTTTGTTTTTTTCAGACTTGAATCTTGTCCGGAGTATATCTCTTAAAGTATAATAGCTAGGATCATGAAACTTCATGGGTGTATAGATCTCACAAAGGGGGAGTGCAGTGCACAAGAACTATAACTCTACCTGGCCTATTTTTTGAGTTATTGCCCTTTGTTGTTTTTCAGACTTGAATCTTGTCTGGAGTATATCTCTTAAATTATAATAGCTAGGATCATGAAATTTCATGGGTGTATAGATCTCACAAAGGGGGAGTGCAGTGCACAAGAACCATAACTCTACCTGGCCTATTTTTTGAGTTATTGCCCTTTGTTTTTTTTTCAGACTTGAATCTTGTCCGGAGTATATCTCTTCAAGTATAATGGCTAGGATCATGAAACTTCATGGGTGTATAGATCTCACAAAGGGGGAGTGCAGTGCACAAGAACTATAACTCTACCTGGCCTATTTTTTGAGTTATTGCCCTTTGTTGTTTTTCAGACTTGAATCTTGTCTGGAGTATATCTCTTAAAGTATAATGGCTAGGATCATGAAACTTCATGGGTGTATAGATCTCACCAAGTGGGAGTGCTTTGCACAAGAACTATAACTCTACCTGGCCTATTTTTTGAGTTATTGCCCTTTGTTGTTTTTCAGACTTGAATCTTGTCCGGGGTATATCTCTTAAAGTATAATAGCTAGGATCATGAAATTTCATGGGTGTATAGATCTCACCAAGGGGGAGTGCTTTGCACAAGAACCATAACTCTACCTGGCCTATTTTTTGAGTTATTGCCCTTTGTTTTTTTTAGACTTGAATCTTGTCCGGAGTATATCTCTTAAAGTATAATAGCTACCAGGCCTATTTTTTGAGTTATTGCTTTTTGTTGTTTTTCAGACTTGAATCTTGTCTGGAGTATATCTGTAAAAGTATAATAGCTAGGATCATGAAACTTCATGGGTGCAAAAAATATTCATTCATAATAACCTCAGTTCTATTCAACCCCCCAGTTAATACTAAGCAGTGTGACGGGCGTATCTTGTGACAATTTGGCACCTTGTTCACTACTTACCCATCTCCAGCTACTCACTGCATTTTTTGCAGAAGGTAAAGCTTTGACAGACAGTATAGACTAAGATTAGCCTGTACAAACATAAAGTCTAATTATAGCCTACACTACCTCATTTCAACTTAATCAATGTGGGGAAAGATTGAGCCAGACAGGTATAAATATTCTAACAATAGCACCGCCTACAAATACAAAGCTTGGTCCCCAGGTGCTGTATGATGCAAAAAAATCATAGTTGAAAAGGGGGCATAACTATTACAAAAATGCTTCCAAAGTAGTCCCCCTTGATAGTTCAGATAGCTCTTGTGATGGTGACCACACATAAAAGGTTTAATGAAGATATCTTCAATAACAAAAGAGATATGACAAAGGTTAAAGATAATCATGCCAACCTTATCTCCAACACCAAGGTGAATAACACATGGTGCTGGTAATACCTTTTATGAAAACAGCCAAGCTAAAAAATAGGAAATGTTTTTGATGGAAAATTGAACTTAAACAGCAACAATTAAGAGCGATATCTAGTGATGGTGTTCATGTTTTACAGGAAAGTTTAGTTTTGATGGGTATGGTTGATATAGGGATGTTACAGACGGGTCCAGTGTTGAAGGAGAAAGATACAGGAGATGTTAGTAAATTTCTTAACAGAATTCTTGGACTGACAGTAGAGAAACAGAATATGGTGAGGTTCATATTTAGTTTAAACTATCACTCAATTTGAAAATCATTTATTTCAAGAGGAAAAGGATTTGAAGGCCTAATAAAATTCAAATGGTGGTGATGAACACATATAGAGATACGGATGGAGGTGGTACTTTAGTTTTCAAATTATAAATTTTTATTAATCCTGAATGAAACTCTTATGTTGTTGGTACTCATTTGATCATGATGAGTAGATTTGCCATTTTGAACAATTTTTCAGGCACCTCAAAGGTTAGAGGTCAAGGTGGGATGCTAAAAAATGGTTATTTCAGGCAGATTGCTCACATTTATGGATGAATTTCAAAATAACTTGCATGTTTTTTTTTCCATCATTAGTGGATATGCAACTTGAAACAAATTCCACAAACATTTAAGGTCACAATTAAATTTAATGAAAAGCTCTTGCTATTTCTACACAATATATCCTTTACAGCATTCCAGTTATTTCAGATCATTGTTGTAAAAATTATTTTTTCAGATATTCACCTACTTTACAGAATGTTTGAAGCTAGCCATTCAGAATGCAAAGAAGGAGGGAAGGTATGTATCAATTTTGAGAGCCTGGATGCTGTGTTTGTTCATTCACTTGTAACTTTGATCTTGGTTGATTTTCGGAAAAAATCCTTTGTATTGCTTTAGCCCTGGTGTTGTCATTTTTGTTGTCCTTGTCTTGCAAAAACGTTTGTGATATCTCTAGTTCTACTGAAGGCATTCACTTGAAAGCTGGCACACATGTTGACAATCAAAAGAAGAAGCTTTACTATCAAGGGGGATCACTCTTGATGCATATTGTGTGAATTATGCTCCTTTTTCGACGTAGATTTTCATCCACCATCCAGCAATAAACCTGTAGGTAGTGCTCTATTTTTAGCGTAACTGATTTTTTAAAAAAAACAACAAAACAATGGAAGTATTGTGATCACCTTGTGGTTGTTGGCGGTGTTGTTGTTGGTTTTTGAAAACTTTTACCTTTGTCATATCTCTGTTGTTATTGAATATATCTTCATGAAACTAAGCATGTTTGAACACCATCACAAGAGCTGTCCATTGGGGGATAACTTTGAAAACAATTTTGTAAGAGTTATTCCCCTTTTCTACTTAGATTTTTAGCTCTCCTGAGCACAACATGCTACTTAGATTTTTAGCTCTCCTGAGCACAACATGCTGAAGGGGAGCTTTTAGGGTGGTCATGAGTCCGTTGGTCGTCGTCCGTCCTGTGTCGTCCGTCGTCAACAATCTTAAAAACTTCTTCTCCTGAACCACTGGGCCAATTTCAATGAAACTTTACCAGAATATTACTTGGGTGACCCTCTTTAAAAATTGTTCCCTAAATTCTAATTAGTCCATAAATATGGGCGTGGCAGGGTGTGGCATTTTTTCACTTTGAAATCTTTGAACGTCATCTCCTCCTGTACCACTGGGCCGATTTCAATGAAACTTTACCAGAATGTTCCTTGGGTGACCCTTTTCTTAAATTGTTCCTGAAATTTTGATTGGCCCATAAATATGGGTGTGGCAGGGTGGGGCTTATTTTGAGCCCGAAATCTTTGAACGCCATCTCCTCCTGAAGCACTAGGCCTATTTCAATGAAACTTTACCAGCATGTTCCTTGGGTGACCCTTTTCAAAAAATTTTCATAAAAATTTGATTGGCCCATAAATATGGGTGTGGTAGGACAGGGCTTTATTTGAGCCCAAAATCTTTGAACGCCATCTCCTCCTGAACTACTGGGCCTATTTCAATGAAACTTAACCAGAATGATCCTTGGGTGACACTTTTCAAAAAATTTTCGTAAAATTTATTGGTCTATAAATATGGGCGTTGCAGGGCGAGGCTTATTTTGAGCCAACAATCTTTGAACGACATCTCCTTCTGAACCACTGGGCCAATTTCAATGAAACTTTACAAGAATGTTCTTTTGGAGACTCTGTTCAAAAAATTGTTCGTGAAATTTTGATTGGCCCATAAATATGGGCATGGTAGGGGGGGGGGGGGGGGGGTATTTTGAGTGGCCTCAGTAAAAAATGGGTGGACAGGGTCACTTTAAATTCTTGGAATTACATCTCCTCCTCAACAATTTGGCAAATGTGAGTGAAACTTTGTCAGAGAGTTACTTTGATGGGTTCCAATGGACCAATAAAATTCAGGTGAGCAGTTTAGGGCCATTCTGGCCCTCTTGTTTGTATTATCCAGCACCTGTGGTCGAGCAGTGGCACTTGTTACAGTGCTCCTGTTTTATATTTGGTCAAAAGCTCAGTTAAGGACTTCATACAATTCTGGAGACCCTTTTATGTCATAATCAGTTGTACCAAAAAAGCTTGGGATAAGCAATCATAAAAATTTTGACAGGGAATCAAAGAGGAAATTTCGTAACACAAGAATGAATTAGTACACATCTCAGAGGTTGACATAAGAGGGGTTTACAACATTTCAAACTCATAATCATTAAGTGAAACCTTTTGTTGTGGGTACTCATTTGAATTCTATTGATTGAATGATTTAAATGAGAACCCACAACACATGTTTTCTTGAAGCTTTGTTGAAATATTGCAATCTTAAGTTCATTATACCTGTTCTTTCTATAGCTATGTCATTATTTCAGATACAATGAAGGTCTGTTAGATATCACAGCCTCCTCTGTAGAAATGATTGGAAAACCAGTACAAATCTTCAAGGATTTTACTAAAGGTCATACCAGTACAAGGTTAGTTAATTTGCTTGTCAATGATTAAACAAATTTAACACTATCAATTACCTCAAACTAAGAAATTCACACTAAATCAGGAATATTCACTCTCTTTTGTATACAATGGACACACATACATTGATTTTATATGGCCGATGGGTTACCAAAACCTTGGAACTTAAGCTTGACATTAGAAAAAAGTTGATAACCTACTTATGAAATGTGTTGACTTTTGCTATCAAATACCTTTGACTTGGAAATTCACACTAAATCAGGAATATTCACTCTCTTTTGTATATAATGGACACACATACATTGATTTTATATGGCCGATGGGTTACCAAAACCTTGGAACTTAAGCTTGACATTAGAAAAAAGTTGATAACCTACTTATGAAATGTGTTGACTTTTGCTAATCATCTTATCTTTCTTTAAAGTTAACAATAATTTCTTTGAAACTTTTTTACTCAATCCAATATGTAGAAAAGTAAACTCACCAACTATCTAAGCTACATCCAGCTAAGTAAAAAGTGACACAGAATAAAATATAATAGATGAAATGATCTACCTTTCAACAGACTTGTAGAGCTGAATATAGACCGAGGGATGAGTTGGGAGCAGGCTGTGATCAGAGCGGACCTTCATCACGGTCAACATGATGGATTCTATATATCTAAGAGGGACGTGTTTGGAAGGAAACTCTTTCTACTGGCCACAATGAAAGAGAACTCAACTCATCTGTTCAGAATTGCGAGGTACGTGGAAGCTGGCATTTTATCATAGCTTAGGCAGTTGCAATTCTGCCAAAATATTCATAAAATGTTTTACAAATAATTCCCTGAATTGCACATGCTTGCATGTGCAAAGCAGAATACAATTTGAAAACTTTTGTAACTTTAAAGCAAGAGTTTGCATTATTTTGACAATACTATCTTTGGAGGGTATATAGGAGACATTTGGGTGTCCATTTGTAGCTTGTTTGTGTTTGTTCAATTTCTTTGCAACGAATGGACACATTTCAAATTTCACATATTTGATAAATATCAAGCATGTACCTTTCTGGTAACAGTCCATTGACACGAGTTACAGCCCTTGATTGAAATTGAACGGGTCATTAATCGGTATTGTGACAATTCTAGTCATACCCAAATATCTAAAATACTTGATTAAATTGTCTTGGTTTTCTGTTTCCAGACCAAATACAGGCTTATCAGCATTTGATGAAGAAAAAACAGATTTGTTTACCAGATATCATCCTGTAGACAGGGAGGATGCAGGTATGATTACTGAAATGATAGGCTCTTTTCAGGGAAAAACCAAAGTAATTCTATGGCCTTGGTGTCATTATTGTTGTCATTGTACAAAAACATTTGCATCTTAACCCTTTTCTGATAAATCCCTGTTTTTTACGTACCTGTGATTTTATGATTACGAAAACATTGTGAAGAAAGAAGAAATCGCTTCTGACAAGCAATTTCTTCTTTTTCCACACTATTTTCTACCCTACTGAATGGTTATTTTTCAAATTAAATCCACTTTAAATTTTCGTCTGCAAAACCTTTGGATTTGGACAGGTCCAAAATTTTGTAAAACAGGAAAGGGTTGATATCTTTGGTATAACTTAAGGCATTTACTTTAACTTGGTAGATATGTTCACTATGAAAATATCAACATAGGGCAATAATCCAATAAGTATTTTGTGAAAAATATGCCCCTGCTTATGGGCCTGTCAAAAAGCAGAATGTTTAATGAGTTCACTTCTGGCATCCTGTAGGTTGTACTAAGTAGGGCGGTGTCAACTTCTTTGTCCATAGCATTACTCTGTCTCCTTACGCTCAATTGACTTGAAACCTGGCAGTTATCTGCCTCTCATGTTTATGTAGAGCAGTGCACAAGACCATGACTTTATGTAGCTTTAAGTTATTCCACTTTGTTGTTTTTCATACTTAGACATTCAGCAGTCTAACAGGCGTGTCTTGTGGCTCTTTGCCACCTTGGCTAGAGCTACAGTTAAGGTGATATTTTGGTTTTCAAATGTTAATATTTCATTATTACTAACTATAACCCTATGTTATTAGAACTCATTTTACATGTCTCATCGGGATGATTCAAATGAGTTCCAATAACATAGTGTTTCATTGAGAAATAAAGATTTTAGACTGGCTTTATTTATCCCTTCTTATCTGGACCCTTGCTTAACTTCCATTACCTAAAATTATTGTCTGCAATGTCTTTTAGGGTGGACCAGGCTAAAATTTTGTTGACTTGTATTTTTGTTTCAGGGTTGTGGAATTCCCATGCCTGGCTTGTCCAACATGGGTTTTCTACATGTGGACAAGTACATTTTTCTTTGCCACTTATCCGTGGACTAGTAAATACTAGGACAAATGTCAACGGTACTAGACAGATCTTAAAGATTGATTTTCACAATCTTAATTTCAAAGGGTAGAATTATTGTTTTTAATGAAGAAAATGCTTGAATGCTGCTGTTTGCTAAAAAAAAGATTGATTTTCTTTTTTGATAACATGTTATTTTTGATTGGGGACAAGACATATTGTACTTGTAAAGGAACAAATAGAGAAATTCTATATTTCCACATCCCTGGGTTTTCAAAACAAATTTGATATATTATAGAGAAAGGTTGGAGAGAGCAATATGAGAAGACAAAGACAAGCTGTGTACATGGATCTCATTGTAAAAATAAAGGCTTCTGTAAAGGTCTGTATGATACTGATTTATTCTATTTAATAAGTTCTATGAGATGTTACGTTATTTGTAGCCAGAAAACAAAGTTTTGAATAGTTCATTGAGTCTTTGTCAGAAATTATGAAAAAAAATCATTTATAAGTGTTGTACAAATATTGAACAGAAAGTACAATCACACTATGCATTACAAATATTCTGCATTTATGAACAGAGCTTACAGGAATTTTTATTATGTATAAAGTGCTCTCTGAAAATTCCGCCAATTTTTAGCTCACCTGAGCACCAGGTGCTCAAGGGAGTTATTGTGATCCATCAATGTCTGGATAAGGGGCCTTAATGACAATTTTCTTGTTTACACTCTAGAGACCACAAATATGGTCCAATCTTCATGAAACTTGGTCAGAATGATTGCCAGGTCACAAGGATGAATCCTCTGGAAAATGGGAAGGATTTGTGCCTTATCATGGGAAAAGGGTCCTTAATGACAATTTTCTTGTTTACACACTAGTGGCCACAAATATGGCCCAATCTTCATGAAACTTGGTCAGAAAGTTTGTCAGGTCTCAAGGATGGACCCTTTTGAAAATGGAAAGGATCCATGCCATATCACGGAAAAGGGACCTTAATGACAATTTTTTTTTTTACTCTCTAGAAGCCACAAATATGGTCAAATCATCATGAAACTTGGTCAGAATGTTTGTTAGGTCATGAGGATGAACTCTTTTGAAAATGTGAAAGATTCATGCCATAACAAGGGAAAAGGGGCCTTAATGACAATTTTCTTGTAAGAGCTTCAGACACCACAAATATGGTCCAATCTTCATGAAACTTGGTCAAATGTTTGCCAGGTCACAAGAATGAACTCTGTTGAAAATGGGAAGGATTCATGCCATATCACAGGAAAAGGAGTCTTTATGATGATTTACTTTAAAATAACTCTTATTGCCACAAAATGGCCCAAACTTTGTGAAACTTGGTTTTATGTAGAATTTTTCTTCTTTATGACATCTTCTTTTTTAATTGATGTGATGTCCCAGTGATCAAAGAGACTCAGGTGAGCGATCTAGGACCATCATGGTCCTCTTGTTTCATGAAGTTTTTGGAAATGTGAGACACTGACTTATATCACAGTAAATTTCTTGTGTTATTATTCCTTGAAATTCGGTGTATCTGAGAGTCTTTTACAATGTTTATGGTTCATTTTGGTCATAATGATATCTGTAAGACAAACTTTCTTTTTTGATAAGAATTTGCAAGCAATTATAGATCACTATTCTTCTATTTCTACATTCACAGTGGGAAGCAGATATTAAAATTTACATTTATTGTGTGAAAGTATAGTTTCCATGATGAACATTCTTGAAAATACACTTAGCATTTCTATAATAGCTAAGATCACATTTAACCATGATAATAATGGTTGCCTTGTTTTTATATTCACAGTGGGCAGAAGAGTTTACATTGTATGGCAGTATCCATGATGAAGTTCTAGAAAATACACAAACATTTCTGCAATAGCTAAGACCACATTTAACAATTATAATGTTTGTAGCCTTGTTTTTATATTCACAGTGGGCAGCAGATGTTATAGTTTACATTTATTGTGTGGCAGTATAGTCTCCATGATGAATGTTCTTGAAAATACACTAAACAGATATTCAGCAACCTTAAACCTCAGGTATATTCAGGGCCCAAGGTTATAAAACTTTTCTCAGACTCAACTGAGAATTTTATTCCATGATTTATGCTCACCTGATGGAAATATACATTAGGATATTATTTCGTATGAAACAACTCGATCCGCAGAATAAACATAATAATAAAGCCTCTATCGATCCCGATACCCATCATATCTATGTAGACGCTACCTGTCATTCAGTTTTATTTCCGGCGTGAAACTGTTAACATCGTTTCGCAGTTCGTGGTCATTTTTAGTTTTGACCACGTGTTTGGACTTTAGTTTATTAATTTATTATACGCAACGTTTTCCGTGTTATGGCGGAAGAACAACATTTATCCGGCAATAATTCAGACTCGGACGTTGCCGAGTCGTCGGTTTCTGTTGCGACAGAAGAATTGAAAACTCTGCCGACTAAATCTAAGAAGCATGCTTGGATGCCACGTGCTTCGAAAAAGGACTTGGATTTATTATCTTCTAAGGTAGATAAGCTCTTCACTTATTTCCAGAAAATGTCGGATACTGCTGTTTCAGACAGGCAGAGACTGCCGGTCCCGAGGGATACTGCCATTTCAGATTGGCAGAGACCTGTTGAGGGAAATAGACATGAGGACACTGTTTCTGAGCAGAGACCCAGAGAAAGCACTAGTGAAATAACTCACAGAGTGCCTTTGTCTAGTAGACAAACATACAGTCTTAGTGAACAGGACGACATAGTGTCTTTACAGCCAGGTCAGAGGGAACTTAATGACCTCTTAGGCTCTGATGAGGGTGACAACAGGTCATGCAAGTCCGAGGACATTGACATTGATGGTGATCGATTCACCAAGTACTCGGCCAACACAAACAGACTTTTGGCTGCCATGTTTGGCGATGATGCAGTCACTAAGCCTTCTAAAAATTTGTTAGGCATTACATTAGATGAATCTCAAATTGCAGTCATCAAGGAATCTTGGCGGTCAGAGGACCCTTCAAGACTTACTGCTTTTAAAGACTCGTACAGAGCAGCTTTTCCTATCTCAGACAAGGATGATGACATTTTGAAGGTGCCAAGCCTTGATGACATCATTGATCACCTATTACTTAAACGTTATGGTTCTAAGGCCATTTCAAAATCATCTCTACACTCTCAACCTTTGAAGAGTATTGAAAAACTTGCCTACCAAGGACAGATGTCAGCTAGAATGGGCATGATAATTAACATTTATATTCAACAAGCGTTGGGCAATTTACTTTCTTCACTGCAGGAGAAAGACGTTAACATAGATCAGTGCATACAATGTGTACGAGACATTTTTGCAATGAGTACAAAGACGTTAGATCAGAGTGCTAGAAGTGGGACATTTCATCACTTAATTAGACGTAGGTCAGCCATGGCAGACACAGGCATGATTGACTTTAAAGATCTCAAGGCATCTCTTTGGACTTTACCACTTTCCCATACTGGCGTCTTTGGGGAAGGTCTTGAGAAGAAATTAAAGGATAGACAAGAGATTAACAAACAAATTGGTGATCTTTTGCCAGAAGTTAGTCGTAAAAGGAAGAGTTTCACATCGGAGACTCAAAATAAACAATGGAAACGTCCCAGATTTAGTGAGGAGAAGTCATACCCTCAGAACTATCAGAGGAAACCTCAGTACAACCGCAGTTCCTCTTATACCATACCAAAGCGCTCTGCTACGGTGACATCTAATTCAACACCGGTGAGTACTTTTCGTGCCAAACATCAATCAAAATGACATTTTGATGCTAAGGCCAGAGATACCTGTTGGGGGTCGTCTGAAATTCTTTTATCAAAAGTGGGAAGAAATAACACAAGATCAGTGGGTTTTGGACACAATCCACCGGGGTTACAAATTGGAATTCATAACAAAACCAAAATTCAATGGTGTCAAAGAAACCAAAGTAAGCAAAGAAAAGTTACCTTTTATTCAGCAGGAGGTAAAAGAATTGTTAGACAAGGGGGCTATTCAAGTAGTTCCTCCAAATCAGATCGAGTCAGGTTTCTACAGTACGCTTTTTCTAGTCCCCAAGAAAACTGGAGGTCTAAGACCAGTCATAAATCTCAGACCCTTAAACAGGTATCTCAAACGGCAACATTTCAAAATGGACTGCATGAAATCGGTACTAGATCTAGTTCAGTTAGGAGATTTTGCAGTGTCAATAGACCTGAAGGATGCATATCTTCACATCCCAATATTTCAAGGTCATCACAAATTCCTACGATTCTGCGTAGAAGGAATTGTTTACCAGTGGGTCTCGCTCCCGTTTGGCCCAACTTCAGCCCCTCGTGTTTTTACGAAAATTGTCACAGTTGTGGCAGCGCACATTCGAAAACAAGGTCTCAGACTTGCAGTATATCTAGACGATTGGCTAGCACTTCAGGGATTGAGACATGTATTGTTAGAACATCTTTGGACATTGCTAAATCTTCTGATGGAACTAGGTTTCATAGTGAACGTAAAGAAATCTCAATTGATTCCTTCTCAAATGATAATGTATATATGGGGGGTATTCAATTTGCAGCTAGGAATAGTCTCCCCTACACTAGACAGACAACAGAAAATTCACATGTCTGTAAATCAGATACTAAGCAGCAAGTCAGCAAAAGCATTAGTGTATCTTCAATTACTGGGTCTCCTGGCCTCATGAATCGAATTGATTCCACTTGCCAGACTTCATATGAGGCCTATTCAACTTCATCTTCTGTATTTTTGGAAGCCAAGTTCCAGGGATACAGAAGCCATTATCCCATGTACACAACAGCTTCAAGGTCATTTGAAGTGGTGGTTACAGGAAGCAAATATTGCAATGGGCAAATCCTTTCTACCCTGGGTGGCAAACAAGGTCATACAAACAGATGCCTCTCTACAGGGCTGGGGAGGATGCTTAGAGAACAAGATAGTACAGGGTCGTTGGTCTCGGAATCAAGCCAAATTGCATATAAATTGCTTGGAAATGGAAGCAGTTCGTTTGACTCTAACAAACTTCTTGAAAGAACTGGCAGGTCAGAAAGTTCTAGTGCGATCAGACAACATGACTGTAGTACAGTATATAAACAAACAAGGTGGAACGAGATCACCGTCCCTGTGTTGTCAAGCATGGGAAGTGTGGCAATTAGCAATCAAGAACAAAATTTCATTGAAAGCTGCCCACATAGCTGGGAAGCTGAATATTTTGCCAGACCACTTGAGCCGATTTCAAATCCGGCCAACAGAATGGACTCTGAGCAACAGTGTGGTTCAGAAGATATTCTGTCGGTGGGGATTTCCGAATATGGACCTATTTGCATCGAGGCACAATCACAAAGCTCCGGTATTTTGTTCTTGGATGCCATGTCAGGAGGCCTTTGCAATAGATGCTCTCAGCATTTCATGGGGAGGGATGTGTGCTTATGCATTCCCTCCGATATGTCTGCTACTGAAAGTTCTACAACATATGAGAATGTTTCAGTGCAGACTGATATTGATTGCTCCGTTTTGGCCACGTCGTCCCTGGTTTCCGGAACTGTTACAGTTGTCAGTAGCGGAACCAATCCTACTGCCAAACTCTCCCTGGCTACTTCAACAGCCCAGGTGTCGCATATTCCATCCCAATCCAGCAGTGTTCAATCTGGCTGCATGGATGTTATCAACAGACAATTTAGAGCAAAAGGGTTTTCTAAAAGGGTTACCAAGTTACTTACAGCAAGTTGGAGATCAGGTACCCAGAAAGACTATTCTTCCAAATTTAGGAAATTCAGTAGCTGGTGTACTGAAAGGAAAATTGATAAGTATTCAGCATCTTTAGTTGATTGTGCTGAATTCTTATCAAACCTTTACTCAGAGGGTCTACTATATAGAACTATAGCTGGGTACAGATCTATGTTGTCAGCTGTCTTGCCCCCTATAGGCAATTTACCAGTGGGGCAACATCCATATATTATTAGGCTTTTAAGAGGTGTCTTTAACACCAGACCACCTGTTACAAAACTTTTACCAGAATGGGATTTACCCAAGGTTCTTAAAGCAATTCAGAAATACCCTTATGAGCCTATGAGTAAGACATCATTGAAATATGTAACTCAAAAGACTGTTTTTCTTACAGCCATTACGACGTTCAGGCGGGTTGGAGACCTCCAAACGTTAAGACTAGGAGAAGGATCAGTCACAGTTCAGTCTAAGGGAGTTACTTTTCTGCGCCATGGACTCTCAAAACAAGACAGACCAGGCCACATCTCAGGCAAGATTTTTGTTCCAGCATTCTCTCAGAACAAGCTATTAGACCCTAAGAGAGCTTTAGCCATTTACTTAAGGAAAACCGAACAATTTCGGGACAAAGATGGCAAAGATGAAACCTCATTATTCTTGACTATAAATAAGCCACATGCAAAGGCTTCAGCAAGGACTTTATCTTCTTATATTGTCAAAACTATTCAAGAGGCATATGAAGAACCAAAGAAGAAAGTTAAAGCCCATTCCACAAGAGCGATAGGACCATCTTGGGCTCTTTTCAATGGGGCATCTATTAAATCCATATTAGATGCAGCGGATTGGTCACGGGAAAGTACCTTTCTTAGATTTTACCTGCGTGACATCAATGATTATTCTAAGACTTTATCAGAAAATGTACATATGAGTTAATTCAGAAAACAGGAAGTTTTATATACCTGCGGATCCGCTGGGCATGTTTTTACAGTGTTTGGGACCAATTATTGTAAATACTATTGGGTCCGGTTCATTATAAGTGGGATTGTATTTATGGTGATAAAGTTATTTGTTAGTCCAAGTAGGACATTGTTGTGAATCACTCCGAGAAGTCATATACTAGTGTATATAGAAGATAGTCACTCAAGAAGAGGAGACAGATTCTTTATGGATAGAGATACATGACCTCAACCAAGTGTTATGTATAAGCTATAAATAAACCTAATGGTATTTACCATGTCTATTTTTAGAATTAGTCTGGGGATTTCCCAATATCTCTTGACACTTTAAGGTAATAGATGTAGAAGATTTTAGATCTTTCTAGAAAGGCCTTTTGGAAGGTGATTCAGACTCTAGAGTATTCTTATGTTCTATACTATTCCAGATTGTTCTATAGTATTATATAAAGGGGTTCCTACAGCATTCTTGGTTCACTTGATTTAGACTTATGGTTTCATTTAGTAGTACTCTGTTAAACTAAAAGGGGATTTCTTGTTATCTTAAAAGTGTGTTTGAAAGCGTGTTTAATTTTAAATTCAGATATTATTGGACTTATAATTTGTGGACCAGGAACTTAAATAAATTGGATCTAGAATTAAAACTCTAGGATTAAACATTCAAGGTATTGTAATTTGTTTTTGTATTAGTTTCATATTGTCAATAATTCTGTAATTATTGTCAATAAATATTGTTAATTGTAAAGTTTGTTGCTGGCTTCTTTGTTCGTGTTACATTGGCACGTAACAATTTGGGGGCTCGTCTCGAGATACGAATATCAGACAAACAAACAAAACAAAACAAATCAAACAAATTCTTTATTTAAATCTACTGTTCAAAATTATTTAAGAAATTAATTTCATATTTCAATTTTGATAAATCTAGAGGGCACTTTCACTATTATTTATCGAAATCTTACATTCTTATTCAAATACAGCAACAAGCTACCATGTCTTTTGACTTAGAAAAATTTACGCACGAACCTTCCGTGGAGTTATTGAATTTGGGTAAAAAGCCTGATTTGCTCAATCTTGCCAAGCATTATGAATTAAAAGAAGTCAAGTCCTCATTGCGAAAGCATGAAATTAAGAATATTTTGGTTCAATATTTTGTTGATGAGGACATTTTTGATGAAAAGGCTCTGTCTCTCATTGTTGATGTTCCATCAGTTTCAAGCTCAAGAGAGCTTGAACTGTTAAAACTTCAACAAAGGGAGAAGGAATTGGAAATAGAAAGAGAGAGAGAAGAGAGAAAATTACAAGAAAAACAATTAGAAATTGAAGAAAAAGAAAGAGAAAGGCAATTTCAAAGAGAAAAGGAAGAACGAGAAAGAGAAGAAAGAGAACAAGAAATAGAAAGAGAGAGGGAAAGAGAAGAAAGAGCAGAGAGAGAACGAGAAAAAGAACGAGAATTTCAATTACGATTAAAAGAATTAGAAATTCAAGATAGAGCAAATCAGCCCAGATATATGTATAATGACCACTTTGATGTAACAAAACATTTTAGGCTTGTCCCTCAATTTCAAGAAAATGAAGTTGATACATATTTCGAACATTTTGAAAAAGTTGCAAATAACTTGAAATGGCCAAAGGAGCAATGGACCTTACTTCTCCAAAGTGTCTTAGTAGGAAAAGCTCGCAATATTTATTCGCAACTTAGAACAGAACAAAGTAATGATTATGATACTGTAAAAGAACTCATTCTCAAAGGTTATGAGCTGGTTCCAGAAGCATACAGACAACAATTTAGAAGTTGTAGAAAAGAATCTGGCCAGACTCACGTTGAATTTGCAAGAAACGAAGAAAAATTATTTGACAGGTGGTGCTATTCTAAGAAAATAGACCAAAATTATGATAATCTTAGACAACTTATATTAATTGAACAATTCAAAAATTGCATTCAATCTGACATTAAGTCACATTTAGATGAAAAAAATGTTGAAACTATACATGAAGCAGCTCGCTTAGCTGATGATTACTACCTTACACACAAAAATTCCTTTGTTAATAAAGCAAAACCTGCTTCCTCACATCCCCAAAATAAATCTATGTCTGGTGATTCATCTAGCATATCTAGTCAATCGAATTCACCTAAACCAAAGTCTACTGGTGAAACCAATGTTCAAAATCCCTTATCTCCAGTACATTGTACTTTTTGTAAAAAACCAGGTCACCTTATTTCAGAATGTTTTAGATTAAAAAGGAAGAAGGAACTGAGTGCAGCCAAACCTACAGGGCTCACCAGCCTTCAGCCTAAATCACAGCCTTCTTTTGAGTTAAATTCAATTGTTAAGGCAGAACCAAATTCTGATTCCTGTATGGAGATTTTTGAACCGTTCATGTTGGATGGTTTTGTATCACTTTCAGGTGATATGTGCCCACCTACCCCTATTAAAATTTTAAGAGACACAGGAGCTTCTCAATCTCTTATTTTAGCAGATGTTCTGCCTTTTTCTGAGAAGACTTGGTACTAGTGTCCTTATTCAGGGTGTAGAGTGTGGTGTTATTAATGTTCCTCTTCATAAGGTTAATTTGTCCTCGGATTTGGTTACTAGTTCTGTGGTTGTTGGTGTTAAACATTCTTTACCATTTAAAGGTGTTCATTTATTGCTAGGCAATGACTTAGCTGGAGATAAGGTTGTTGTTAATCCTCTTGTAACTGACACACCTAATGTAGGTCAAACAGATGATCCTATTTTGCAGGAAATACCTGATTTGTACCCTTCATGTGCAGTAACTCGGGGTATGGCTAAAAAAGCTTCCTTGAAAAATTCAAATGATATTGACTTAACTGATACTTTTGTTGGTCAATATTTCAATGACGAGATTAAAAAGTCTTTTAATCTTAGTCTGCCTGATACTCAGACAGACTCGTCAAAATTTTGTCAGTCATCACCAAGGTCAAATGACCAAGGTCATGAAACGCATTCAAAGTCAAAGTTAATCCAGGAACAGCAAAATGATCCTGAGATTTCAAAGTTAATTGATAGGGCATTACCCGAAAAAGAAATGTCTCAGAATCCTGTTTGTTACTATAAAAAGAATGGTATTCTGATGAGAAAATGGCGACCATTTGATGTCCCAGCTGATGACGATTGGGCTGTTCATCACCAAATTGTTGTTCCAAAGTCATATCGCCATGAAATACTTAGTATAGCACATGAAAGTCCAATGTCTGGTCATTTAGGTGTAAACAAGACTTATCACAAGATTATGACTCATTTCTTTTGGCCTGGACTTAAATCGGACGTTTCCAAATATTGTAAAAGTTGCCACACTTGTCAAATGGTAGGGAAACCTAACCAAGTTATTCCAAAAGCAAGGTTACAACCCATTCCAGCTTTTGATGAACCTTTCAGTCGAATAATAATAGACTGCGTTGGTCCTTTACCAAAAACCAAGTCAGGTTCTGAATATTTGTTGACAATTATGTGTGCTTCTACTCGCTTCCCCGAAGCAATTCCTTTAAGAAACATGAAGGCAAAGTCAATCGTTAAGGCTCTTGTCAAGTTCTTTACTTTTGTTGGCCTTCCAAAATCAGTTCAGTCTGATCAAGGATCAAACTTCATGTCAGGCATATTCCAACAGGTTATGCATGAATTAGGTATCAAGCAATATCGGTCATCTGCTTATCACCCTGAAAGTCAAGGTGCTTTAGAAAGATTTCATCAGACCCTAAAGAATATGATAAGGTCATATTGTTTTGATACTGAGAAAAATTGGGATGAAGGTATTCATTTGCTATTATTTGCAGTCAGAGAATCTGTTCAAGAATCTCTTGGCTTTAGCCCCTTTGAGTTAGTTTTTGGTCATTCTGTTCGTGGGCCATTAACACTCTTAAAAGAGAAATTTCTTGCTGATGATGAAACACCTTTGAACTTGTTACAGTATGTTTCTGACTTCAGAAATAAACTGTCTAGGGCATGTGAGGTTGCTAGGTCAAATCTTAAATCATCTCAGAGCAAAATGAAGGCAAGATATGACAAGCATAGTGTTGATAGGAAATTTGAACCAGGTGATAAAGTCCTTGCTCTTTTGCCAATACCTGGCCGACCCTTACAGGCAAGATATTATGGCCCGTATACTATTGATAAGAAAACAAGTGATTTGAATTATATTATCAATACTCCTGGAAGGCGTAAAAATAAACAAATGTGTCATGTGAACATGTTAAAAAAGTATTTTGATAGAGATAGCTCTATTTCAAAACCAGTTACAGTTGTAAACACACAAGAATCAAATGTGATTGAATCAGAAGTTAGTTCAGACTTTAGTGAAAAATCTGTTCCTGGTCCACCTAAACTTGAGAACTCTGAAATACTTAAGAATCTTGACGACAAACTTTCACATTTGGAGCCATCTCAACGAGAAGAGCTGAAACAGTTGATTAATGATTATAAACACTTATTTCCTGACATCCCCACAAGAACTGATAAAATATATCATGATGTCATTGTGGAATATTCTCAACCAATAAAACAACATCCTTATAGAATGAATCCAGTGAAACAAAAAGCCCTTCAAGATGAAGTGAATTACTTATTGGAGAATGACTTTATTGAACCCAGCCAAAGTAATTACAGTTCACCATGTATATTAGTTCCAAAGCCAAATGGAACATACAGAATGTGTACTGACTATCGAAAAGTGAACTCTGTGACAAAAACTGACTCTTTTCCAATTCCCAGAATTGATGACTGTATTGACAAAGTCGGTAATTCTAAATATGTCACCAAATTTGACCTTCTCAAAGGATTCTGGCAAGTTCCGCTCACTGATAGGGCTAAAGAAGTATCAGCATTTGCTACTCCAACTGGTCTGTACCAGTACAAAGTTATGCCGTTTGGGATGAAAAATTCTCCTGCGACGTTTCAGCGGCTTGTAAATATGGTTATAGCTGGCTTAGATGGCTGTGACGCATACATCGATGATGTCATCATCTATACAGATACATGGAGTGACCACCTTCAAAGAATCAAACAATTCTTCGACCGTCTCAGTGAAGCAAAGTTGACTGTTAATCTGGGAAAAACAGAATTTTGTCATGCTACTGTTACTTTTTTAGGACATCTTGTGGGACAGGGTCAAGTTAAACCTTTAGAATCTAAGGTCAATGCTATCTCTGAGTTTCCAGTGCCTGCTACTAAAAAGCAACTGATGCGATTTCTTGGTATGGCTGGCTACTATAGAAAGTTTTGTAAGAATTTTTCTATAATAGCTGAACCTTTAACAAATTTATTAAAGAAAAATGTTAAGTTCAAATGGAATGATAACTGTCAAGTTGCCTTTGATCGCTTAAAAGCCATACTAAAGAGCACACCAGTTCTTTTAGCACCTGATTTTGACAAATGTTTCAAATTAGCTGTTGATGCAAGTGATGTTGGTATTGGTGCTGTTCTTTTGCAAGAAGACGATGATGGTATAGATCATCCAGTTTGTTATTATTCTAAAAAATTAAACAAACATCAGAAAAACTACTCCACCATTGAAAAAGAATGTCTTGCTCTGATTTTGGCAATCCAACATTTTGAAGTTTATTTAACATCTGCAACTTCTCCTATAGTTGTTTTCAGTGACCACAATCCCTTAAGTTTTCTTCACAAACTTAAGAGTAAGAACCAAAGATTATTGAGGTGGAGTTTGACACTTCAAGAATTTGATCTTGATGTAAGGCACATTAAAGGAAAAGACAATATTATACCAGATGCTCTGTCAAGAGTCTAAAATTTTGAATTGTCTTATCTTTAATATAAAATTGAGTTTAACAGTACCATTTCACTATATTTTTTGTTTATATGTATGTATATATGTTTGTATATATATCTCTTTTTCAATTCTTTTGATGAAAATTGTTTGTATTTTCATGCTAGATGTGCTGAAATGTTTCAACAAATCATGAAATTATTAATTATGTAAAGTATATTATCATTGTATATGCTAAAGATAATACAAAAAGAAAGATTTATTTCATAAACCTTTCTTTTTTCTTTCAAGGGGGAAAGTGTTATGTATAAGCTATAAATAAACCTAATGGTATTTACCATGTCTATTTTTAGAATTAGTCTGGGGATTTCCCAATATCTCTTGACATTTTAAGGTAATAGATGTAGAAGATTTTAGATCTTTCTAGAAAGGCCTTTTGGAAGGTGATTCAGACTCTAGAGTATTCTTATGTTCTATACTATTCCAGATTGTTCTATAGTATTATATAAAGGGGTTCCTACAGCATTCTTGGTTCACTTGATTTAGACTTATGGTTTCATTTAGTAGTACTCTGTTAAACTAAAAGGGGATTTCTTGTTATCTTAAAAGTGTGTTTGAAAGCGTGTTTAATTTTAAATTCAGATATTATTGGACTTATAATTTGTGGACCAGGAACTTTAATAAATTGGATCTAAAATTAAAACTCTAGGATTAAACATTCAAGGTATTGTAATTTGTTTTTGTATTAGTTTCATATTGTCAATAATTCTGTAATTATTGTCAATAAATATTGTTAATTGTAAAGTTTGTTGCTGGCTTCTTTGTTCGTGTTACATTGGCACGTAACACAAGAGGTAAGACTGCTTTGTAATCTATCCTAATGTATATTTCCATCAGGTGAGTATAAATCATGGAATAAAATTTGTAAATTTGGTTACAAGTTATAATTTTATGAATGGATTTATACTCACCTGATGGACTACCTCCCACCTCCCCTCATGTATTAAGGTTTAGGGTGGGTTAACATTTTCACTTCAATAAAACTGAATGACAGGTAGCGTCTACATAGATATGATGGGTATCAGGATCGATAGACGCTTTATTATTATGTTTATTCTGCGGATCGAGTTGTTTCATACGAAATAATATCCTAATGTATATTTCCATCAGGTGAGTATAAATCCATTCATAAAATTATAACTTGTAACCAAATTTACAAATTTTCTCAAATTTTTAATTTAAATAAATATATGAAAATAATAGATAATATTAATAAGTTGTTATAAATAAAAAAAAAAGATAATATTAATAAGTTGTTATTTATAACAACTTCTTAGTATTATCTTTTATGTTAATACATTGAAATGAGTATCAAAACAGAATTAAGGCTTTAATTTCAAATTGAATTTTGAGAAAATTTTGAATTGAGACAGAGAAAAGATAAATAACCTTGGGCCCTGAATTGTTAAATTAACACTTCAGTAAAACATGTGTTCAGTGACCATTTACGTGACCACCAAAAAGTGCTTACTTATGGGAAAAGTAGCTTAATATATGTTTTTTCATTATAAACAAGACAGGTCATATTTATAGCATTTATAGATTGTCGCTTCCTTAATTTTATAATGTTTGAACCTTTAAAATCTTCTCATGGATAAATGATCTAGAAAAAATACTCAACAGATATTAAATAATGGCAAACCCAGGCTTTAAGGAAATGAAAATGAAATAATTATGCGTTTATGTGTTTGTTTGAACCCTTGACGGCCTTCCCTGGATCCAACACTGTTCAGTAACACTAAACCTCGAGTAAACTGTCAAATAAATATCTTCCATCTTGTGTTATGTATACATTTGTTAATTCAACTTAAAGTCAACCTTTGCTATTCTGTAAATAGTAGTGTAGATATACAGAAAAATGATGACGAAGAGAGAGTTGCCCATGTTAAAACAGACAGTTTATGTATCATTTTCCCGGCTGTTTTCGAAGAAAAGCTGAGAAATTGCTATAACCTTGCCATCGTCATAGTCGTGCGAAAACTTTGACATTTTGTGACATCACTTGATATATTTAAGGCTTTCACTTGGAATTAGGCTCACATTTTCACCATTAAAAGAACCTTTTATACTATGAAGGGTGAATAACTCTAGATGCTGTGTGCAAATTATGCCCCTTTCTCAACTTAGATTTTTATCCACCATCCAGTTCTTAAGAGCCGAGCTTTGGCACCAATAGGTTGTGCTCTTGTTATTCTGCAAAAAGAAGGGCTGATATACTGAAAATTAATGATTTAGAGAGAATTGTAGACGTCAAAACAGAAAATTTATTTTTCCAGTAAGTCTGAGTCGACTATAAGGGTTGTTCGAGTCCAACTAAATGACGGAGAGAGAGTTGTGGGTGTACGATATCCACAGCTCCTCATAAAGGAGGTAGAAAAAGCTCTGAAGGAACAGAAAATAATGGAAACTTATCAACAACAGGTGAGTGTGAATATTGATTGTTACCACCATAAACAGGGCTTGTGTTTGACCCTTAAACCAGTGTTTTTAACCCCCAAAAATATAAATATCATCGTTTGATCCTTAAAATTTTCTCCCAAGGGGGTCATCTTTACCCCCTTGACAGAAATTTCTAAAGGTCAAAACTATGTGTCATCCTTCAAAATTTCAATGAATGATCTTATATCCTATCTTAAGTTTTACAAATTTACTACTTACTTCATATCTATACAAGTAAAGACTCTCTGAGCTGCAAACTTATACTCAATAGTTGCTCTTTTTGTTGTTTTGACCCCTTTTAAATCAGATTTGAACCCCAAAATCCCAAACACCAAAATGAGCCCTGTTAAACACTGTCATGCTGAAAACAGTATTATTTTGCTTTTATTGGAGGCATAAACAAATTTATTATACTGCAAAGAAAATTCTTGCATTTTCATTGGTTAATTCTAACCTAACAAACATTGATATCTACGACGGCTCTGGTATAACTTCTAATATTTACTTAAGGTGCCTCGCTAGGAACATAGACAAAAATTCGAACTGTTAATGGCAGCCATGTTTCTCTCGCTTCAGTGATAAAATGACTGAGTATACACATTATTCATTACTGTTAAAAGCACATCAGTTAACCCTTGTCATGCTGAACCCCGAATATTCCTACTTTGGCAGGAGCTTTAGACAAACATCAGACTGCACATATGTGCAGTCTGATGTTAGTCTACACCTCCTGATTCTCACTTTCAAACCAGAATTGTCAATAGATTTAGTTCTTCAAATAAAAAATGACCTACAGTTGGTACTTTCAGTGCTTTTTGCCCTTTGATTTTTGTGAAAATTTTTAGCCAAAATTTATTCAGCATGACAAGGGTTAATAACATATAAATAAAAAAGTGTAATAAAGGCCAATAAATACCTTTCAATTTTACCAATCGGCCAAATTTCTGGCAGGCTCAGCCAAGAACTTCTTTCATATTACAAATTTGCTGAACATAGAAGAGTGATGTCACCACTACATGTGATGTCACTTTGTACATGTTTACTTTTTATTTGAGGCACATTAGGGGACATTGGTGGGCTAAAAGAATTTGGTTTATACCAAGGCCTCAAATAGGCAAAAGACAGATATTTACTCTAAAACTTTGATGTATATTCGTAATACGGTTTCTTGCCTTGGTATATGCAGACGGCCCAGTACTCCTATTTTTCCTATTTTTATGCCCCCGATAGGGAGGCATCATAAATTTGACTTGTCCGTCCGTCCGTCTGTCCGTCCGTCCGTCATTCCGTCCAAAAACTTTAACATTGGCCATAACTTCTAAATCAAAGCGGTGTCGGGGGCATTGTCATCTTACAGTGACAGCTCTTGTTTCCTATTTTTTAAGAGCTTCCCATATTTTCCTATATTTTTTGCATTTTTCCTGTTTTTTCCTATTTCTTCCTATTTTTCAAGATGCTGATGATTAAGTGAATTGGTTTTTAATACAAAATGTGCTCAAAGTGTTACCAATGCACTGAATATAGCCATAAAGACATATGAATGACTGTATCAGATATATATTTATAGAGGAAAAAAGTGCATGTTTTGGTGAGAAGAAAACAAAACAAAAAAAAAAATGATATTATTAAATTGACTCTACCCTAGCCTATTATTGTATTGACAGTTCCAAAAGACATTCATCTAACCTTTCAACAAGGTTGAAGCATGTGTAAGAATATGTTACAAGAAAATATGTCAAACTTCTCAGAGTAACTGTAATAAGTTTGTAAAATGATTGTTGATCATAGTTTAAATTAATAAGGCTCAAAAAGAAGATTTATTAGACATTTTGACCATTTTGCTGTTTTGTATTATAGACATTTATATTTGCACTTTATTTCCTTTACTTGTCAGACAGAAACATATATTTTGTAAAAAGCAAGTTTGTTCATTCAAACACTATAAATGATACAAACTTCTAGCTGACAAGTAGAGTTTATTGACTGATAGCAATCACAGTCTACTTTTTAGTTGACAGTATTTGTTTTTGATTCCTTGATTTAAAGCAGTTGTACTTTTGATTGCTTTTACTATATGATGCATTGTATGCAAACAGAGAAATGGGCTGTGCTCATCTTCAGTTATCCTATAAAGTAGGTGATCTGTTTTGTATTAATAAATTTAATTGATAAATGTTCTTTTTAGCCATGAAGGAGATTATTAAAGGGATGGTGATATTAAAGGCTGGCTGTAAGGGGAGTTGGAGGCCAGAAAGATCTTCCTCTATTTATTAGACCATATATTTACCTATATATATATTAAAGAAAATAGTACCAGTATATTAATTTTACTGAGCCTTTTATTTCCTATTTTTCTCCTATTTTTAGATGACTGAATTCCTATATTTTTTTTGCTGAAAAATATATATATAAGTCCAAAATGTGCTGGGCAGCCTGTATATGACAATTTATTCCCGGCAGTAAAAATTTTATGTCAACCCTTGCATACGGCTCAGATGACATCAATTTTTCCAGCAAGAAACCATTTAACTAATAATTTCTGTCCATAGTGCACCACACGTTTATTCTTTTTACGCTCTCATATTCATAGATCTGGCCTTTTGGCCTGTATGTTTATCATTTGTCAAAAAAAACTTTTAATATTGGCCATAAGTTTTAGTTTGTACATGAAATAGCCTTCATATTTCACATGTGTATTGCTTTTGACTAGAGCTTTCTTTTGGTACCGCAGTCAATGTCATCAGTCAAGGTCTTTTTTCAAGGTCAAATATTTTGAAGATTTAAACAATAAAGGTAGTTGACCAATATAATTCCCTAACATTTTGGAAATAATGCACTTTAACAGTAGTAACCAAGGTTTCCCTCGGTCAACATTGTGAAAGTTCATGAGTTCCGAAATGTTGTGGAACTACTACGGTTCCTTTAACTTAATTTCACAAGCGATTTCTTCTTTTCTCACAATGTTTTCCTATCAATTTACTCCTAAATTGTTTATAAAGAAAAAAGCATTTTTCCTGAAGGGCCTTTTTTAATCAGGGAGGACCTGTAATATTTAAGGCTAACAGGTCCTTAAGTCTGGTGGCAAATAATGGTTAGTGTCAAAGCCTGGTGCCGCTTGTCAGCCAATATGGAGTTGCAACTTTACTTACTAGATCGTCCCTCTTAGTGATTCACTTTTAAATGTTATTTAAGAGATGAAGAGTGTACTTGTTAATTTCGTGGAGGTATGAAACTAAAACATAATACCACTACATGAATTCACAAAGCAGATTCATACATGAGTGTGATTAGGTTTAAAGTTTCATACCTCCATGAAATAATTAATAACTCTTCATATCCTATTTGTCTCTCACCAATGGGTTGATAATCGTAGACCTATGTGAGATAGTGGCTGGAGGCTAGGAAAGAATGTGGTGGTTGTACTGGTGATAGAAATACCAGGAATCCATTGTTAGGTGCTCCAGCCGCCGCGATATAACTGAAATAATGTTGAAAGCGGCGTTAAACTCCATTCAATCAATCAATCTCTTCATATCCTCTAATTTACTAAATTGAAGTAAAATTATTAAGATTTATGCATGATAAGAGCTTTTAATTGAACTTCTTTCTATTGAAGGTTTCAAAACAGCAAAGTTAAATGAGGGAACTATGTTCTTGTTGAACTATTTCAGAAGTAAGGTAGCAACTTGGATAATAGGGAATTTTCGGTAATTAGCAACTTTTCCTCCAGCACAAAACCATTTGTTCTTTAGCCTAAGTAAAATTTGCCGGATAATCAGAACTATGATAATAGAAACTCCCAGATAATAGAAACAATTATATGGGACCTTATTTAATCTGATATAAGAAACAAACGGGAGGCTACATCAGGGCAAAAAATAATTAAAAAACAAATTAACGGGTTTGACTTTAATTTCCCGGCATCACCGTGATTACAAAAGTACACATAGGCGCGTCAACATGTCAAGTTATTGATTGCACCTTTATACCTGATTCGTAATTGTTACTTGATCGTGTTGATTAAGTTCTGCTCTGCTTTGCATTTTCTTTAATTTTGGAGAGTTGCCGACAGTTATTCTGACGACCGATTTCATCGCGCCTGTCTTCTTTTTACATTTTTCTTTCCTTTGGAAAAAAAGAAATCTCTCTTGCTGCGGTTAGAAAAAAAATCATGAAGTTTTTTCAAAGCTAAAACAACTTACCTTCGAATTTAAAATTATAATCCTAATCAAAATATCCGAGTGATGAAGATGGGAGAAAGTCATTAGCTTTCTTGTCAAATCCATTTTCAATATGACATCACTTTATAAATTTCTCGGGGAATGACCAGACTTTAAACGCGCAGCCACACACCTGACTGTGTCGTGAGCGTCATTGTTTTCACAACGACACGCTTTTCTCTTGTGTGTACTTGGCAGTCTCATAAAACAACACAAAAAGTGGCCTTCTTAGTAAAATGTATTTAACCTTTTTCGCTAGCCGATTGACTTTGAAACTTTAAATTTGTATCGATTGGCGAACTTTGGATTTGATGGCCTTGGTTCTCTGGAAAATTGATTATAAAGACGTGAATAAATTTCGAAACTACATTTTTTCAATTTTATACAATTAAAAGGGGATACAGAAATAAGCAATTGATTGGAACTTGCCAAATGTACATATATTTTTACATGTATGCGTTGATTCTTATGCCGACGATCTACTTGTGCACTTCTGAGATTGGGATACTGGCTGAAACGCAATTTTCGGATAATAGAAACCTCTGCTTAATAGCAACTTTTCCTCTGACAATAGGGTGTTGCTAATAAGTGGATTCCTCTGTATCATTTCTTGATTGAAACAATATTTTCTCTCTTTGCAGGCACAGTTAAGTAATTTTCTCAACCGAGATGGCCTTCCCTCTTCTCAACTGGCATCATCACAGATAAACTCATCACAACTCGTATCATCACAAATCTCCACTTCACAGGTTTTATCTTCAATGTCATCACAGAATCCTATATCTGCATTGTCTAAAATAAACCCAGAACATGTCAATACAAACAGTCAAGCTTCACCATCTTGTCCTTCACTGGATAAGGTGCTCAATGGTGATATGACAGATCCAAACTGTGATATAAACGAGATACAGAAGGACACAACTGGCGTGATAAATGTTAATGATTCCAGTGTCCAAGGAACACAACGGAACGGCAGTGCCACTAAATCTCAGCCCTCCCCCGTGAAAGCTGTGGTAGAGACAGTGTCAGCTGTGTCGTCTAAATGTCTGTCTAAAGCTATGAAACCCCCTGTGACCCTTCTTAACTTCTTCAAATCAACAACCCCAAACTCCAAGTCAAAAAACCCCGAAGTCAGTGAAATAAGTGCTGAAGAAGAAACTGCTAGTGTTGAATGTGTTTCTGACACTGTCAAAATTGAGAACAAAGTTTCTGAAATGAGCTATGAAGAATTTCTTACTCGTCAGACTGGTTCAGAGAATGAGAAAAGTGACAACAATGACATAAGTAATCAAGAAAATCTTAAACCAGTGGATGACAAAAAAGATGACATGCTCCAGCAACAATCAACTCCAAAATCTAGAATTAGTTCAGATAAAGACTTAAAGAGCACAAGGCCAGTTTCAAGTAGTTCTAAGAAACGAGCAATTGACAGTGATTCCAGTGACTCAAGTCAGCCAGTCAAGCGAGCAAAACAATCAACGTTGTTCTCAGCCTTTCAGAAAATGACAGTTAAGAAAGAAGTTGAGGAGAAGAAGGCATGTTCATGTCCGATCTGTGGTAAATTGTTTGATAAGAATATTTCTAACTCTGACCTCAATACTCATATAGACAACTGTATTATAGAATAGAGTAAAGTAATTACTTATGCATTTAGATACATTACACCTGTAGAAAGATGGGACATATTGTGTGAACACCTCTTGGGTACAGTTGACAGGCCAAGTCCATTTCTTTGTCTAGATCATAACTCTGTCACCTTATTTCAGATTGTCTGAAACTTGGCAGTAATGTTTCTCCCGTGATTATGGAGTGCAGTGCACAAACTCTAAATATTCTATTACATAATCAGGTAATCGGCCCATACACAAAATTCATCACAAAAGAATATAGACAAGCATTTTGGTGAAGTGTCAAACATAAACAATTCATAAATTTCATCCTTTCCCAGACAACAAAAACTGTATCTTGTGACAATTTTCCACCTTATTCCAGAATGCTTCATTGCTTATTAACTTGAGAATTTAAAAATGTGAGAGATTATTGTGGTCATGTTTTGAAAATTATGTTGTTGAAAAATCTTTAGATGCCGTCAGGAATAGTTGATATGTGCAATTTTATAGAAAATGCGCTAAAAATTATAGATTGTTATAAGCATGTCAAAAAATGGAACGTATTATGTGATCACCATAGCTGGCGGTTTCTACTCCTTCATCCAGAGCACAACACCGATTGTTTTGAAACTTAGCGATTATGTTCTTCTCATGATTATGGAGTGCAGTAATCAATGCCGTTAGTTTACCTTACTTAATTTTTTAATTATTTCCTTTTGTTCTTTTGAATACTGGGACATCATGCAGTGTGTTGGGCGTATCTTGACAATTTGCCTCCTTGTTGTTCCAAAATGTTTCATGGCTTAATAACTAAAGAATTTCAAAATGAGAGAGTTTAGGTGGCCATGTTTGAAAAATAAAATTGTAAGAAATTTTCAAATGCATGTCTGGTAATGTTGATATGGGCTTATTAATGCATTGTTGTTATTCCAAACCCTCATATTTACAGCTTTAATCAAAGCTGTAAATATGAGGGTTTAGAATTGCATCAATGACTTGTAGTTTGCTATTATATTGAATAAATAAACACCATGTACTTGAAATAAAAGTCATGGTTGCATGATATTTTGATTTAAATTAATCAACTTCTTAACACAGAATGAGTGGGAAAGAGATCAACCCTGTGTTTCAAATTTTACCAAGCTTACATTTCGAGGTGTCAGCGCAACACTATTGTAATTGCCTATTAAGATATAGGCACTTACAATAGTGTTGCGCTGACCCCTCGATTTGTGCTCAAATATAAAGTAGGATACAATTTGCCTAAACTTACCTAAATATCTGCGCCTCCTAAACAAGCCAATTAATTTGAGCGACGCATCTCCAAATTGACCCTTAGGAAAAGTGCTCTAACAATATCACAAAATTGAAATCCATGAAGAATTCTGGTTGTCATTACAATGCAGGGAAAACTCAAGAATTTTTTTCTACTTACCGTTAACATTGTATTTTGTTGATATGTTTTTATCTTGGCTGTTTATAAGTCCCATTATAACTAAAAAGATACAGCCAATTTTGATTTTGAGCTGTGCTTAGCTTTTAATTTCTAATTTAATATACTCTTACAAACAGAGTTTGGAAGTTTTTACTGAAATCAGTCTGTCTCTAATGTGGTCTGGCAATCAATTGTTGGTCTGTCAGGGTTTGTCACTAACTTCATTTTGCCACCAGCCTGAAGGATCGGTTAGCCCTAAATATTACAGGTCCTCCCTGATAACAACAGGTCCTTCATGAAACCTATGTTTAATTCTTAGCAATTTAAGGGATAAATCTCAAGGAAAACATTGTTGGAAAAGAAGAAATTGCTTGTCAAAAGAATTACATAAAATTGCTTTTGAATGAGGGATTTCTATGTGGTAAAATATTAATTTCAGCTTAATACCATTCCAAAAAATATTTTTTGGAAACAAAATGATTTTTAGCTCGCCCGGGACAAAAGTCTCGGAAGAGCTATTGTCATACCCTCGGATGTCGGCGTCAGCGTCGGTGTCGGCGTCCGCATTAGGTTAAAGTTTTTAATTCTTTCAATATTTATCCTAGAGGCTTTATTTTTTACAGAAACACTCATTAGGGCATAGGCTTTCATTTGTGTCAAAATGACCTTTAGACTGTGACCTTGACCCTTCCAAAAAAACTTTAACCAAACACTTTAACCAAAAACTTTAACCAAAAAAACTTTAACCTTGCTTATATTTTCTGTAAGCTTTAAACTAGAGACATCATTACTTCATATGCACACTCATTAGGTGATAGGCTTTCACAAAGGTCCTTGACAATTTGACCTTGACCTAGACCCTTTGTTGACTTAGAAAAACTTTAACCAAAAAACTTTAACCAAAAACTTTAACTTTGCATATATTTTTTTAATGCTCAAACCTAGGGACATCATAGCTTCATATATATACTCACCAGGTGAAAGGCTTTCACCAGAGACCAAGGTCCTTCACAATTTGACCTTGACCTTTACAGTTTGTGGACTTAGAAAAACTTTAACTGAAAACTTTAACCAAAAACTTTAACCTTGCTTATTATTTTCTGAATGCTTTAACCTAGGGACATCATTACTTCATATACATACTCATTAGGTGATAGGCTTTTGTGAGAGATCAAGGTCCTTGATAATTTGACCTTGACCTTTTATGAACTTAGAAATACTTTAACCGAAATTCTTTTACCAAAAACTTTAACCTTGTTTATATTTTCTGAATGCTTTAACCTAGGGACATCATTACTTCATATACATAGTCACCAGATGAAAGGCCTTCACCAGAAACCAAGGGCCTTGACAATTTGACCTTGACCTTGACCTTTTATGGACTTGGAAAAACTTAAACTGAAAAACTTTAACCAAACATTTAACCTTGCTTATATTTTCTAAATGCTTTACTCAGGGACATTATTACTTCATACACATACTCACTAGGTGAAAGGCTTCTACAGAGACCAAGGTCCTTCACAATTTGACCTTGATCTTGACCTTTTGTGGACTTAGAGAAAAAATTTAAAGAAAAACTTCATGTTTGATCCAAGAAATTCCATTGGTAACCTCATCTGCTTGTATGCTTTCACTTTACCCTAACCTTATACATGCAATATAAACAAAATTTTTTTATATTTCTTAATTACTACTCAAACAGATATATATATTAGATCATGGACTTTAACATTGAAAGAAACCACTTTGAACTTCGGTCTTCGGTCAAGCGCTGTTTGTGACAAGCAGCTGTTTGGGCGAGCTACGTTGTCCGCGGACAACTCTTGTTAAATAATGATTTTGTCTATCTAGTTAATGATAATATTTTCGCATTTTCTGATCTTAAACACGAGGGGTGATGAAGGCTGTTTAGTTGTAAGAAAAATATAAACAAATCGTAAAAACATGTGGTTTTATTCTTAACATTTGACAGATGAAATGTTCATTATTCCATATTTGGAAAAGCTAATTAGCATATCGACGGTCAGGACATCTTAAACTTAAATATCCCTTGATTTGTACCGTTATTACTTGCCTGCTTATCTAGTTTTCCTTGTGAAAATCCTAACGACTTCCTAAAATAATCCTTTTTGATTGGTCTAAATAAGGGAATATGGGGTTCATCTCAGAACGGATAGAAAAATTTTATCAATTATCTGGTCAAACAGTTTTTGTAACAAATACAGAAGACACTAAGATTTGATATCCTAGGAAGTAAAAAAAATCTACAAAATTAATTTTACAAAAATATTCGATTTTATACTTAAACGACTTGCCAATTTCATACACTTTTGACTCGGCCCCTATGCAAATCAGAGCTATTTTTGGATAGATAATTCGCTGTTCCGTTTATTACAGATACAAGTAGGTATGAAAGGCAGAAAGTTAACATGTAGACGGACGGACAAAATCATTATTACACCTTCAAAATTTCTGAAAAACAAAATTCTTCATGGTATTAGTTGGAAAATATGATATGACAAGAAAAAAATACGCTTCATTAAATCGATTCTGAGATTTTCGGCGAAATGTTGGTTCATATAGAAGTCAAACGGACTATATTGAAAAGTGAAACTGAACTGATTTGAAATAATAAGTACTGCCATTTACTACAGGCCTGAAGAACCTGCACCATGGTAACATCTATCAGTCCTCCCTAAAATCCACAGAACTCGGGCCAGAGGACTGGTGATTGTGTCAATCCCTGGGTCTGTCCACAATCTTTTGTCAAAATAACTACAGTTTTAGTCATATTTGCTACATACTTGGCAGATTTATTCATTAGGAAATATAGATGTACAATAGGCTAATTTGAATTTGAATGTTATCATCTGTGATTTTACAACAAAAGATGGAAAGCTCCTCTTACAATCTCAGTTCCATGCACTTGATACTTGAAAAAAGTGTCAGGGCTAATGTTTGACCTGTAAACCAGGGGTTTGACACCCAAAATCTGATAATATCAGTTTGACCCTTAGAAATTCTCCAGAGGGGGTCCTTTGACCCCCTTTGAGAGAAATTTCTCTTGATCAAAACTGGTTTTATCTCTCAAATTTTCCACAAAGCATCCTAAGATTTAAAAAATCAATTGTTTATTTCATATCTTCATGAGAAAAGTTCAGATGATATTTGAACCAACAAAATGATTTTCATGATTTGCTCTCTGTTCTTTTGACCTCTTTTGAATAAGATTTGACACCCAGATTTTCAAGGTAAAAAGGTTAATGACTAAATTTCAAACACTAGATAAGCTATACTTTAGATGTGCACTATACAAATTTTATACAAACTCTATCAATAATTTCCAAGTTATTTGATAGAAACTTGCCTGTCAAGATATATTCAACAATTATAGTCCCAAAGTTTGCTTCAAATTTCCCAAAGGGTCATGGTAAATGATAATTTTGACACAGATTAAGTTTTGGTTTCCGAAATGCGTCTTTGCATAAATTTTCACCAGGAGCAGTAGTTTTGGAAAAAAGATTCTTATGCCCCGGCCATGAATTGGCAATTGGCATATAGAGTTTGAATGTTTCAACTGTCTGTGTGTCATGTGTCTATGTGGAGGAAGGGGTTGGGTCTATTTCTTGTTAGGAGTATTAATTTCTACATTTTTGGTTGAATTTAAAATAACTTAGCAAAGTTATTCCGCAGGATGACTACCAGTGTCATGCGAATAGTTTGTCCATAAAGGTTAAGGTCACAGCTGAAGGTCAAGTGGATCAATGTTGAATTTCATGTGACAAATTTATGCTCAGAGCATATCCTCCAAATCTATGAAAAGATTTCAAAATAACTGGCCCCTAAATGAGTTCAAGCATCATTTTAAGAGTTTGTTCTGATAGTTAGTCACTGTCAAGGCTGAATTTACAATAAAACAGGTCAGGTCCGGAGCATTTCGTGTACATTTGTGATTGATTTCAAAAGACTTTTTGACAGTTGTTCCACTTTATAAGGCTTCGTGTCTTCAAAAGAAAAAATTATTTGAGTAGATAGCAATATTTGCGGAGAATCTGTGTCTGTGACACATTTCTAGGTCTCAACTTTTTTTCCAATTTTCAAAATTTTGAATTTGAATCCCCAAACCCCCTCTGCATCTGCCGCTGAGATGGTTCCTCTGTTTGTTCTTTAGGTAGTGGATGCATAATAGTTCCACAAAATTTCAGAAGTAATATACTTTAACAGTGTTAACTGAGGTTTCCTAATGAAAATCATTAGGAAACCTCTGATAACACTGTTAAAGCTAATGACTCCCGAAATGTTGTGGATCTATAACAGGTCCATTACCTTAAAAAGAAAGCAAGAATTCAGATTATTCTGCTTTATAGGAAGTAGGGCATCATACATGTATGAGGTTATCATTTATTCCACAGAAGGAAAAAACATTTTTTCAAAATATGACAATGTCTAATTAAAAAGATCCATTTTACTTTAAAATATCTAGGTAACATTTGAGTGGTGCTTTTCTATTTTTTTTTTTTTTTTTCTATCCCCTCCAACTATAAGAAAGAAATAGACCCTATGTTTTTGATAATCAATGAGATGATTTCATCAAGTAGTAAAAAAAACTAAAGGATTAATGAGGATTTTGTTGAAGTAATAATGTCTGTCTTAGTTTTAATGTACAGCAAGAATGTGCCTGGCATATTCCTGTTGACATAAAAACTAAGACAGACATTATAGCCTTAAGGTATTGGAACCCTAAAAATTCCGCAACATTTCAGACTTATGATCTTTCACAATGTTAACTGAGGTTTCATAATGAAAATCATTACGAAACCTTGGTTTACACTGATGATACTTTCTGAGAGGTTGTGGAACTATTTTGGTTCCACTACCTTAAATCAGCCTGCATAGACGTGCGGTAAGATCTTGGCTTGCTGACTAAAGGTATTTTTACAGTTAAGTTGACACATTTTATCCTGCTGTGTCTGGCATTTTGCTGCTGTACATAAAAATTAAGAGAAACATCATGAACCCTAAAAGTTCCCCCGACAAATCGGAACTCATGATCTATCACAATGTTAACCGAGGTTTCCTAGTGAAAATCATCAGAAAACCTCAGTTAACACTGTTTAAGTTCATTACTGCTGAAACGTTGCTGAACTATTACAGTTTCATTACTTTAAATCAGCCTGCATAGACGTGGGGTATGATCTTGGCCTATACTGCTTACTTACAACCTAATTCTTGTGGAGAAAACAGCTTGCATTCAGGATGACAAAACAGTGCAATCTGTTTGTATATTATACCCCACTTTGCACATGCTCTTGTGTGCAAAGTGGGGTGCAATATGCAAATAATTTGCCCCTTTTTGTCATCCTGAATGCAGGGATTGTTTGCTTTGCTTGTCCTGGCCTCTGGTACTGGATTTGAACATTTTAACTCAACAGGATCATCTGATTTATCCCTCTGTTGCTCTAACATGTAATTGTACTTTTGTTATATTTTTAAATCATATGCATGGTGCTCGGTTGTAATTAAAATGAATATTGATAAACAAGAATGTTGTTAGTTATAAATTATTCTCGTAAAGTAAATGACATAACTACTATTACCTATAAGAGTTGTATAAAATTAACATTATTTCGAAAAATCTTTGATTATTTCCTAATCGAATAATAAAACAATTACGACTGACAACACACGATACTTTTATTCCCTTCAAATTACGTTACAATAATATTTGACTTAAATTACTAAAAATAGGCGTGGAAAAAGATCGGCCGCTCTTTACAGGGTAACCCATGTATTTAATTTGCAATATTATTTCGCCGACTGTAAGGCATAACATTATTTGATCTTTAATATATCCCATCTAACAACTTTCAGTTCCGACCGGGTTCCCTGATCGCGAACTGGTAGTTGCCGAATGTTCAAACTGATTATTTTTTTATTCCGCCACAAATAAGTTTCTAAAATTTATCCCCAAATAAAAAATGGCTTTCATTTAAACGAAAATTTCAGTTTAATTCCAATCCTGTTCATATATTTTAAACAGATACATATTTTTTGACTACGTCGTTTATATAGTCTAGATAAAATTCTAGTCCCAGCAGATTCAAATGGACACCGTCCGGCCGAAAAAAAGCATTTTCGCTATCTATATAGTGGGCGCATATTAACTTGAACCTGACCTTTATGCAGAATAAATAATTATGCACATGAATAAATTCCGAAGATACTTCGGCATGTGACGATCAAGCATGGACATTCCGTTATACTGCACAAATTACAGGTATGAGTGGAGTTAGTAGTTTACCTATATACGGGGCGCCTAGGCGTGTAGCAGACGATTCGATTTCAAAAACAATTATTGCGACTGAGAGAGGCGACTTCATTTCGTTTCCATTCAAAACACATAAATTGCATTTAAAGAAATTTGAAAATTGTATTTTTCTCATCCGCGTCTAAAGATTTTTAAACAAGAAACTCAATTTATGTATTGATTCATTAGTTCATGTGCGTGATCAAATATCGCCGTTACAGTGAACAGCATGTGCGATAACGGGTTAACAGAGCTAACACGTGCACCCCAACTATACGTTTGGATTCCGCAGGTAAGTCGTGTTTTGCCGAAGAGAAACGACCGGTATTTAATTTATTTAAATCACAAATGGCAGGTTTAGGTCAATATGCTTCCACTATATCTGGTTTAATGACATCAGATTTTCCAGATTTGCACACTAATTCACGGCCGACCCTATTCAAACGCCGCCATTTACGTTCCATCGCGCCATATCCCCGCGACGCCTTCCCCCAAACCTGACGTTGTAAAATGTCCATCCACACTATTGTCGCCTGCCGAAAAGCGTCACGGAGATATGACACCTTGGCCCGTATCGAGTCCTTAATCTCTAAAATAGACAAGTTAGTCAAATCATTCCCTCCTAAATTAATGATTATCATGCTAGGTGGACGAGAAAACAAAACTTTGGTTTCAATTGTTTTTCGCAGCCGTTTCCAACTCAAACCTCTGACTCGCAACCACTCCACTGTGCCAGTGGTCAACTGTAGGTTTGGTGTTCCCCTTTCAATTGACCGCACTCCTGCCCAATATGGAATTGAATCTCCTAGTATCCACAAAGCTTAAAATAGAAATACGTGTCAAATAGATTAACTATATATACCTGAAACAATACTAATTTTAAATTCGTATGTAATTGTTAACGCAGTTAGAACTCCATCGGCCTAAATATCATATTGTATCAGACGGCAACCCTTGTATTGCTAAGTCGGTCGCCCTTCCAATTCTAAAACTATGCGTCCGATAACGACCCGTAAATTCTAAGCAAGCTGTTGAAATACATTTTTGCAGAACTGCTGAGAACTGTGTCCTCGTTACTGGTAACCCATTTTGATGTATTTAAAGCGGACCTGCCACGGATAGGCGGATCGCCATAAACTCATTCAACGACTGGACCGGACAGGGTCGTCCATTCTCCTTTGGGAGTTTAAGCGTGAATGGCTTGCCGTATTGGTTTGTTTAGAAAACATGTAATTTGATCAAAAGATAATCATTCATGATGGACACATCTGTAGATTGAACTACTCTCTGATATAATGACTTATTGGCTATTACGAGTTCACTCACCCGGAAAAGCCCAAAGTATGCCAAAACAAATAATGAACAGAAAAGAATTCTTTCATATTGATTACAAGTGACTTGTGGCAAAACCGCGCAAACCGCTACCAATGATGATCGTCTTAACGGTGTTCGTGTGTCTATACTAGTGCGTGATCTGCGGCAACCCTCCAGCATTTTTTTAAATAACAAACACCTCAGCAAAATGGCAATAGCCGTTAAGTTTATGAAAATAGTTCAAACCCGCAACATATGTTGAAATCGTCCGAGCTGATTTTCCCGATTCGTAACAGTACGCGATGAACCACGCTATTTGATTACATGGTATTGGCCATGTATTGCTTAAACTGTATTTTGCTCTAAACAGATCGAACGCTCTTTTACCCACGTCATACGTCAACCGAGTATTTGGCGCTAAACTTCTACGCAAGAGTTCTATAGCTCTCAATTGAAAGTATTCCAGAGACATTCCGGAATTGGATGTGGTTTGTTGTCTGCCCGAGGGGCTAGCCGTCTGAATCTCATTTCCTGAAATCGAGATATTGCGTCACATATTTCATTTTTACTGCTTGAAATATGCTGAGATTTAATCAAGATGTTATGCTTCAGACAGTTTAAAGTTATGACTCGAACCATGCACATAATCTGCTCCGATTTAGATGTTAATTTAATAATTATCTCGACCACAGCCTTATTATCGCAATGAAATAATATTTTTTTGTTCCTTAACTTTGAACCCCAGATAAAAAGAGCTACTAATATTGGAAAGAACTCTAAAATCGTTATATTTTCAGTGTAAACCTTCTTATGCCAAGTTTCCGGCCATTTTCCCTGGGCCCAATGGCCCTTAAAATATATGCCAAAACCTAAATCTTTGCCTGCCGCGCTGTCAGTGAATAATTACACCTCAGAGTAGCCCTCTATCTGTCGGGCCTTCCATTTTTCATCTGCCAACGGAACACCCAATTCTGTCATTATACATTTGAATATTTGTAGTGCCTTAAAACACGAGCCGTACGTTTTATCACCCCCAAGAAAATAATTCAAGTAATGAATCAATGCTGCTGTATCAAGTTTTGACTCTACGCAAAACTGCAGAAATCGTGCGAAGCGCTCGAACGTAATCGGACTAATTGAGGCCCCAAAGGGGAATGCTTTCTCGACATAATACCTATCCTTATAGAAAAAACCCAGCAGTTTTAAATCAGACGGTCTAATGGGGATAATACGGTAAGCACTCTTAATGTCCGCCTTGAACAGTTTGGAATTTTGACCCAGATTTTGTACCATTCTTACGGCCTCGTCGAAACTCGTATATTGCACTGAGCAAATAGCCGGGTCAATATAAATTATCAAAATTCTTATACCCTGCTTTTGTGCATTTCATTCTATCTGACGTCATCTATGCGGGGCGAAATTAGTGACGTTACAATAGTCACACGTAACAATCACGTGCAAAAAGACGCGCTTTACGAAAATATGTCCTAGAAACTTCACATTTTATCTCATTTTTGCAATAAAGAAGTAGAATAATCGTTTGTTTTTCGAGTAAGATCGATGAATATTTCAATTCGTGAACAACAAAAGCTATATTTTCACTTCGTGAATCCTGAAAATATAGCTTTTGTTTATAGCTTTTCGATCTTGCATTAAAACAAACGATTATCTCTATTTGATTTGGAAAAAAAAGACAGTATAAGTCAATTATAATATCATTTACCTACACCTTTATTCTCTAAGAAGCGTTAAATTGTAGGGAAATTACTTGACAGCTCTTCGGTTTAAGAGTTATTGCCATTTGTATACTCTCCGTCAAGATATGATATTTCTCGCTGTTTATTTGAGTGCACATCCGCTACTCCTATTTCAATTACCTGGTTGTTTCCATGGTAACAATTCAACACAAATATGTAAAATAATAAGATAAACCCTATCACAGTGTTGTATTCTATTACAATTATTGATCATTTAGATTAATATTCACACATTGGTTCCAATAAGTATTGGACATCTAATATGTGTATACAGAAAAAGTAAACGATTTAATTAGACTTGTGCAATTCGAGATTCATGCATTCTAATTGGCTGGAAATTAGGATTTATTCCCTAAATTAAAACAGTTTTGAGTGAACAACTATTTTGTAACCTTGCACACCAAGTAGTCACAAAGGAAATCTTTCAAATTGTGGTAAAATCTTTACTTTTAGCTTGATGATGACTGTTTAAAACAGTCTTCAATTTATTTCTGAAGTTGGTATCTATAGAGCCCTACCAATTTACAACAGATAGTTTTGAGAGTCCTTGCTACTTTTTGTCTCAGACTCGAAAAACTGGCTACCCTTAAAATCCTGTCGGAGTTTAAATGTGCACCCCCACCCCATTTACAGGAATCTTGCATCCGCCATTGGAATATGTCACCTGACGAGGATTTCCTTGTATATATGTAAATCCTTGCATAGATGTAACAAGCGGTGCTTTTACCCATAATTCAACATGAACGCTTCTTTTCTGAGATGCAGCTAAAATTTACCAAACACCGCCAATTTCCGGGAAGGTCACACGATTAGAGCTATTTCGTAAAGGTTTCGTGCAAATCCAGACACTAATTGATGGATCAGCGTGAATCGGTTGTAACTGCCCATATGTTTATAGGCAGTTACAACTGTTTCGCGCTGAGCCATCGATGTGTTGGTTTATTTGAATGTGGGAATTCAGATAAAAAAATGGACATACGGACGAATGGTGCCAAACAACGTCCACCTTCCGGGTAATCTAGAAAACAAAGGATTAATAGATTTGCGCAAATGAAAAACGTAAACATCAATTCCAATGAATTATATTGAAACGCGACTATTGACCCTATGACAAAGATAATTCTCTCTATAGAGATGAAGAAAATGACAATCTTGAATTAGAAAATAGTTGGAGATAATTTTCTAGGATAAAAACTGCAGCTAAAAGGACAGGTTTTCAGGATAATTGCTGTCGCTATGGCTCTCCGGAATAAACTGACAGTAAATTAAAATTTAGTGGTAAGGTGAATTTGTCTTGTTTTTTTATATTCTAATCTCAAAGCTATGCTGATTTTCATTTTAAGCTAGACTGTTTTCGGAATAAAACCCGAGGTATAATTAGAGTTTTAGTGTCGTCGTCGTTGTTGTTGTACTCGTAGACGTCGTAGTCGAGCGAAAACTTGACCATTTTATGATATCTCTGGATCTACATAGGGAATTCACTTGAAACTTGGAACACATTTTCATTATCAAAAAGTCAATATATGCCCTATCAAGGGGGGGATAACTCGGGATACATTTTGTGTGAAATTTGCCCCTTTTTCAACTTTGATTTTTCATTCACTGTCCAGCATCAAACAGCCGAGCGTAAGCACCCGTAGGCTTGATCATAAATGCAACAACAACTCATCTTGGCCCGTCGAATTACAACTTTTCAATTTTTCTCAATCTCAAATCTGAACTTACTAAAATTTCATATTGAGATTAAAGCTATAATTCTGTAAAATACTGTAATAAATGTAAGCATTTAAAAGATAATATCAATTAGCTGTTATTAATAACAACTTATTAGTATTATCTTTTATGATCATATAGTTTTCGTAAAGTCTAAGTTTAAGAAAAAATTCTGATGAGAATGAGAAAAGTTTTATAACCTGGTGCCCAAAACTTTGGTAGAAAAGCTTTAATTTTATCCGAGATACAGACGAGACAGGGTCATCCAGTCGGTAATCCTGGTTTCTTAATGAAACCCTTTGTTGTGGGCACTAGCTTAAATCGTCTCGACGTGTACGAATTATTTTTGAGGTATTTGGATCTAAATTCAAAATGCCCCCCCCCCCCTCCCCATGTTGCCCGTTTGTATGAAACGAGGTTTTCTTAAATCTGGATTTTACAAGTGGATCTCGAAGATCTTACAACAACAGAAATTACAAAAATAAAAACAGCAAAATCCTTCATAATTTTGTTACCATAGTAACGTACACAATAAGCAATTAAATTATTGATCCCTGGCGTGACAATCCTCAATCCGCATGTTTTACACCTGATTGAAATATGTAAGAATCCGACACCAGTCATATAAACGGATATTAACATGGTGGCATTGTCAATGATCTAACTGAATGTGTAGAAAGATTTGTTTACCAGGTAAGTATCAATTAGATCGTTTATGTTGATGGTATATTAAATAGGTGAATAATATAACCGAAAATTTACTTAGTGGCATTGTCAGTGATCTAACTGAATGTGTAGAAAGATTAATTTATCAGGTCATTATCATTTCAATCGTTTTTATTGTTGGTACTTTGAATCGGGGAATCATATCACCGAAAATTTAGTTGATGGCATTGTCTATAATCTAACTACCCATGTATAAAGACAGATTTACTCTGCGTAATTAATGAACTTGCAGGGCGGGGCCTAACCGTGACGTAATTTGGCGAGTTTACTTTTCAATAGTTTGGGTACTTTCAAATTTAAGTCGGTAATCATCGTTTACGCGTGCAAATAACTGTATCCTAAAACCTAAAGAATTCACGTGCTTTGAGAGAGAGAGAACGCATTTCATCGTTTGGTTACCAATGCCTCGTAACTTCAGCTTGATTAAGCTGAAGTTACGAGGATTTGGTAACCAATCTACGACTTAAGGTCTGGAGTTTCTTATGTCGACTCTCTTTTCAAGTAGGATATTTTAGATATAAGCTGATTTCCTTTTACCTTAAGTGCAACGACCCGTTACTTAGGATCCGCCCTGCCAGGGCATTAATCATGGATAATACTATGCGAGAATAATTTTGATTGTTTATGTTGTTGGTAATACGTCAAGTGACTAATTCCAGTACTGCACATGATATCGCGTGCATCACGGATCTAGTTCCACAGTTGAAAGTATCCACAAAACACGTGATTATATTCCGAATCTTTTTATGTTATTTTAAAACAAAATAAGAGTAATACTTTTTTTACGACAAAAATCGGATTAGGAAACAATCACTTGCGATTCGTACACTTCCTTTATTTGTGATTTCTTCGTCTTGGTTGAAAATTGTCGTTTGAACGACATGTATGAATATCATGTTTTAAGTATAAATACGCTTGTAGGACTTACGCCAGTGATCGACCAAAACCTTCTTGACACTGTAAATGTATATTTAGTTTCTTCTACTTTTAAAAGGCGCATACAACTATTAAATAAAAAAATCTACGACGAAATTTCTCTTCAAACGACGAATTCCAACAATATTTTTGCTACAAAGAAGAACAGTATCTGTGAGTTTATGAAAAGAAAAAATATGGATGCTGTTTTTTCATCGTACATCATCAAAATAAACCAAAAAAGAGAGAGAGAGAGAAAATAGGATTTACATATTGATTAAAGAAAATCGGAAATGAACGTATCACTCTACTCTTATGGATTAGAACTGAACAATATCAGTACATAGTTTATATTGTATTTATATATTTATTTTGTATTTATATTGTATATGAATTCTTGAATTCATTTGGGTAAGTACGGCTCACATTCATAATAATAACACGTAGGTTTGAAGCCTGTGACTTTTCTCTAGTACGTTCCTTTTTTAGAAAAAGTGCAAAAAAATAGTTGAGGCATACTCGTTGATTTTTTTTTTATAAAATGTGCCTTCAAGTATCTTACATCATTTCTTCACACTCATTAAAACGGGAATGAAAGAATGAAATAAGAACAATGTATTTTGAATAGATCTAGGTTTCTAAGCGTCTGTTTTTGTCTGCTTGAAAATTCATTATCATCTTGAACTCTTCCAAAAGACACATCTAAATACTGAATCTATAAATACAATTCCTTTGTTTAATTGTTTTATGTATATTGAACAACAAAAATAAAGCACCACTTTTCAATGACAAAGAATTTTATCCTGAAATCGATCGATTTACTGATTTGACATTACTTTAGTTTGGCAGGCCACTAGGTACACAATTGTGATGAAATTTATTCCTAAACTCATACTCAGTTGAGTAAAGACACTTGAATGTGATAAACATGTTTTCTGCTCGTGCAACAGACCGAATGCGTCTAACGATTATAAAGTTGGTCGAGTATTACAGCATATAAAGTTGGTAATGAAAAACAGTTTGGGCATTTATCAGATCAAGTAAAGTCTGAGTTTGGCGGTAGCGAAAAACTGAATTCCGGAACGCCATCGCACATAGTCATATTGAACTGATTCATTAAATAAAGGTCACTTGCAACTGCCATGAGGGACAATAATTGACATATTGTAAGGTTAAAACATCGATTTTAACAGCTCTCTGTGCCATACTTTGGATGCTGACACGATAAGGAAGCTGCAATATAAGGGGGTATGACCGGAATTTCTTACTCTCTATGTCACAGTTTTTCAGGTTTAGTGGACTATTGATGACAGTGAAACACAGAAATTATGAATCTGAGCCGAGTTTCAAATCCTTCAGTAGCTATAGCCATATGTAACACACCATGAGCAAGTCAATGTTATGGCCCTTTCAGCTCATGCAACTATGGACTTTCTCCGCGAACATCTTATTTAAGTGTTACCAATGTCTTCTTATCTTTCACCGACTGTACTTATCTCAGAATCTAGCACGTGAAATACGAGCTTACAATTAGAGTAAAAAAAAAGAGCACAAACACTAAAGGTTTTGAGTCAGATTGAGACAGCACGCACAGCTAATGGATAGCCATATTGGGAGTAAGTCTTGATAAAATTCAAAAATCCACGTGTCAGACATTCTTAGAGTGCAATTTTGCACATCGATTCACGCGCTAGTGACTTTTACTGAACAATGGAAAACTTCTCTAATTTCAACATTTTTCATTTTGGGGGTTGTCGCCTTTATGAGTGTGTAACTCCTCAATGCGTATGTAAACGTTGTCGAACTTTTTGACACAACTCAATAATTGGTCAACGTTTATTTTGATATAACCATATTTTCAAACTTTATTTTATGAAAATAGTTATATCTTAAAAATGAAGCGATGCGTTATTTTTGTTGTTCAGTTTATTTAGAAATTAACGAAATACGCTTCGAAGATATTTGAATCCAATAAAGAAATACATTAATTTCACTTATTCTGAAGTATCCGATTTTACCCGCCAGCGGCCAAGATCAGATGACTCAACCTGGGTTTCTTTACTGGTTTGAATAAATTATTATTTTACTAGTGTAACTTTTTTATATAGTCATGTTAAGAATAGACAGTACCTGTCAATGAATGCTTCAAGTTCAAAAATATTATTGCTTATCTGCATCTTTTTTTATATGAAATGTCTAAGGTATCCGGAAATACCCGACACCGCTCTATGTGGCCGCAAAAAAAAAACATGGCGTGATTACATTTGTTTTAGAATAAAGTTACAAACAATACTCTGGCCTTCAATCGGAGAAAAACTGAATTATAAGCAGTGTAACTCGCATTCGTTCCAAAAGTTTTTCAAAGATACAACTTTAATTTTCACATCTCTATGCAATGAAGACTTTTGCTAACAGAATCCTAGTTATTTGAAGAAGCAATAACTACTGTTATTTATCCGAAATTAAAATATCCAGTACGAACAATTGCGAAGATCGTCTCAAATTCGAATGAATAATAAACTAATTAAAAATGCCAGCCTAAATATTGGAAGCAAACGTCTTTAAGATTTTCTGAACCTCATAAATGGTTTCATTTTTTCAGGTCTGAATGTATTATATCTTTCAGGATGCTACTTTATATCTGACGCACGTGCATTAACGACTTTTTAGCACAAAGACCATGGGCTGTGGATCATCAAAGAACCCCCACCAAAGATTTGATTACAAACCTCCACAGAGAGGAAATCCGGATGGTCAGGAGTTCGGACATTTTGGTTTGTAGAATTATTGTAATCAATGAGTGTTGTTTTCATCGCATTTGAGCTATGTACGCTTCCAATTTTGGATTTTCTGCGCCCCGGCGCAAAAACTTCAACCTCGGGTTTTCTGCGTAAAAATAATGTTATACAACTTAGGAATCATAATAAAGAAATCAATCAGAAAAAAATATCCTACAGATATATTTGGAAAACAAACACTCCAGGAGGGGTTGTTTGCGTATGTACGAACAATTCTTTCATGCCCCTCTATAATCCTGCGTTTTAGCACGGAAAAAGCTGTAAAAGAAATGTGCATTAAAAGAAATTTTTATTATGAAAATAACACTTCGCTTTTGGGAGCAGTAAATCCAGGAAAGGATTGTTTTCATATGTACTCACAATTTTTCCACGATTTTCATATAACTATACGTTTTTTCCGCGAACTTAAACTCGAAAAATCAGATCCGTGTGCTTTACCTTTACACCTTGTTGAATAATAGTATTTGACGCAAAAATCCGGGGTGGAGCATTTGCTCCGGGGTGCAGAAAATCTAAATTCGGAACAGTTCATACCTGCGCATTTATATTGTTGAGGTTGGTTCTTAAAACTTAGTATTCCTTTTAAATTAATTAATTTTAGTTCTGTCCATCAAATACGGGTATTTTGATTGGCTGAATATTTGATTTTATTCCCCAAATAAAATAAATTTTGGCTATGCTTTTTTGTTCATACAAAGGAATCCAATAAGAAGTCGGTTCCATTACTGGAAACTATTTAGATTTTTCCGTCATGAAATTAAATTATGAGATATAAAGAAAGTGTTTGTTGATTTAATTGAGACTAATTGAAACTAAAAACATACCCACACTTTTGTATAAATCATTTCGCGTATTCCTACAGACCGAGCATGATTTTAATTTTATACCACCTTAAAACCAACGGAAACTCTCTTCATCTCCTAATAGATTGTTTGTTTGAATGGGTTTTATGCCGCTTTCAACAATTTCGCAGTTTTATCGCGGCAGCCGGAGCACCTAACAATGGGTTCCTGGTATTTCTTTCACCTGTTCTACCATTACACTCTTTCCTAGCCTCCGACTGCTATCTCACATAGGTTTACGATTATCTACCCATTGGTGAGAGACAAACTCGGAAAGGATATTTGCCGCCACTGGGGATCGAACCCACGACTTCCAGATTTGAAAAATGACGCGCTTTACGAAAATATGTCATAGGAATTTCACATTTTGTCTCATTTTTCATTAAAGAATTAGAATAATGGTTTGTTTTTGTGTCAGATCGATTTATATTTCATTTCGTGAACAAAAAAGCTATATTTTCACTCGTGGCTCCGCCACTCGTGAAAATAGAGCTTTTGTTGTTCACTCAATGAAATATAAATCGATCTTACACAGAAAACAAGCGATTATCCTCTATGTCTTCTGGGGAGTCGCAGAAGTGGGCATATATGCTACGGGGTAAAGCATATAAATAAACGGAAATAAACAAAGAAATGCAACCACGGCAATTTTATCCAACTATTGAGGGAACACTTTTTGTTTCATAACTTTTGATGAGGGAATAATGTCATCCCTCCAGTTTCAATCGAGGGGATAATGTCCGCTCTAACAAAAGGGCTTAAGGGATTTTGTCATCCAGTGAAGAGGAATTTGTCGGGCAGAGAAATGAGTGTGCAACCGCAAACATCATTCAAATCTGGTTTAACACCCAAACAGAAGTGCATATCAACACATTCGTTATGGAAATGTACGCGAAGGATTAAGAGGGAACTTCTTTAAGTATCCAAAAAACACGGATACACCAATTTAAGCTTGCTTGACTTATAATAGGCAATTTTTGTGACCCATACGGTTGACCATACTTTTTGTTTGTTTTAGAGGACGGCCAGCAGAGGTTACCGACCAATAAAAAGTACAGACCCTGCCCGGAGACTCAAAGTTCGTATTATTCATCATCGGAAAGTGATGCTGACGTGATCAAAATAACATGTAAACGTTCCCCTGCTGTGACAAAACGATAATTATCGAGTAAACCGTGTTTTTTAGTGGCTGACCTTAAGTAAGTCTACCCATAATAGTCCACAACATTACGGAACTCATGATCTTTCACAATGTTGACCGAGCTTTCACACTGTAATTATTAGAAAACCTCAGTTAACACTGTTAAAATTCATCACTACCAAAATGCCATAGAGGTATTACGGGCCCACTACCTTAGAATAACTCAGAGAAAGCTTTTTGTGATATTGTCTTTTTTGGTGAACGAACGTCGTTCACCAGTGTTATATACCATGTCAGCAAATCCTGTTGGATGTTAATACATTTGAAATAAAGTAGCGCCTCTTAAAATTCAATTTAGTATCTTTCAATATTTTTCTCAGCAAAATCACGTTTTTTTTCTTTAAAAGCGTGCTACTAGTATTCTTTATCAAGTGAAAATAATGAAAATTCGCCTTGAAAAACACAAAATGATCTTGCAATGTTTATCAAGGGAATTTTTGATCTGCGTAAGCTTGTCGAGAGTTTAAAGCAAAAACAAAGTTTGTGTCTAGACACCGTTGAGACAGATACTATGTTTTTGACCCAAGCCTTCGCTGGTGCAACTTGTAGTAATTAGCCGGAAATACGTGTTTATTTAGGTCATATCCTCTTGAACTTACATTCGGCAATACTCGGGCGATCTCCGACGGCTCCGATTTAAATGAAGGTTAGAGGAATCGGCCGAGTTGAGACGAATGACACATCAAGACACCTTGTGTCATTAGAAACGATAACGCGGTTTTACATAACTTTTCAACTATCGACAGTCAGTCTCGAGACGGGTTTTATGAATGATTCGACATGTGTTTTACATGTACAACCTTTCTTGTACTTTTATTTAAAGAGGGATGAACGCCGCTATTAAGATTTTTCTGTAAAATTGCGTTTGCTGAAGTAGGGCTTGTAAGGATACACTCGAATATTCGATGAGCTTATTCCCAGCGAAAACGTTTCGTATTCGTCTGTCTCAGAAGCGAATATTGCCGAATACCAAATGCGACAGGCACGGAAGATATTTCATTGGGACCATTCTACTTTGCATTTTTTTCAATCTGTAAAACCACATCAATTCAAAATTCTTTTTGAAAATTAAATAAATGATAGCTAAATATTCAACCCTAGATACCACTCCAATTGACGAGTATATATTGCCGTGGTCAAGGGGGGGGGACCAGATCCGTCATGCACTTGTTTACAATTCGACAGGCGGGTTTAGTTGTTAAATTATTCTGGAAAAGTCATTGCGTTTTTTTCAGAAATCATAAAAATCTAAATCGATGAATAAAAACTGGCTCCATCCTTCCCAAAATACGTTTAGAATTGGTTAACTACAGTTTAAGCAAAAACTAGCTCCGAGCAGAAAGTCTAATATCAGCCGCAATACTGTAATAAGATATCGATAGTGAGTGATTTTACAAGCATCCAAACTCTTGAAGGTAAACAATAGGTTCTCGTGCAAAAAAACCCCGACAATTGTAAGGATTCTCAACTCTTTTTGGAAAGAAAGTCGGAAGGAAAAAAAACATTGTATTATACTTAAACATAGTCATAGACATAGTCATGCAATTATTACCTCCCTTTAAAAAATAAACTTCTTAAATAAGATTCTTATTCGCTTTTGATGTAGAAATTACGTTACAAAAATAATATTTATAAAGACTTTTAGTATGCAATTTACTATGGAGCAATTGTTTAATATAAAAAGTTATACTTTATTTTCTAAACCTTAAACAGAAATTATCTATGCATTATACTAATAGGGCACTAGACCTCCTTTTAGCCTATACCTAAATATTTCTCATCCTGCAATGTTATAAAATTGAATAACGACATAAGTGTCAACCACGGAAGTGGTTATGGCTTCAAATATGTTAAAAACTAATCTCTCAGGTTATGGTTCAAAATACTATTAATAAGTTAACAAATCATAACTTTAAACAATGAGTACAGTTCAGGACTGACTGATATTCATAGGTGTTTCTTTGGTTGGTACTCAAAGACCTTTTCATCCTCTAAGAAAAAACAAAGATAGATAAAAAAAAAAGTTAAAACAAATACAACAAATTTACTTGAAATAAGCTTAAACATGATAACAACTTCTTTTGTAAAAACAAACAACATTGGATATAGGTGAAAGACAGTTTTAGATAGGATTAAATCGTTTTCTCCATTTAAAATGTGCCTATTTCAAGTGTGTAAAAGAAATTTTCACAGAGTAACAACTCATATTCTAACAAATATTTTTCTAACAGGATTTTCCTCTCTTTCCCTTTGTTTGAATTGGCAGTGAAATTTCCGAATAACGGAAATGTTGTCGAGACAATTCTTCCCACTTTTTTTTACATTCGTAATTTCTCTTTTCTAATTGAATTCAATATATCACTCTAGAATGCCATCAGGTTCGTTCACCATCAGTACTTTCAGTGCTTTGATTTTCTTCGTGAATCATTTAGTGCGTGGGTAGACTATGTAACTGTCCCTAGATCTATAGATACTAGACTCAGACAGCGGACTACCAGTTTAGTGCGTGGTACAGTTAAGAACATGGTGAAATTAACAAGATGAATGATTTAAGAATGATTTCTGAATGAAATTGAACGAGTGTGTGGAGCGAGCTTTGAGTGAAATTAAAGGGAGGTAATCCAATATTGGTAATTTTGTTCAAGATGAACAAAATTAGCGATATTAATTACCTCCCTTTAATAAAATATACGTTTTTTTCTGTTTGTACGTCTTCATGGACCAACCAGACACTTGAAAGTCCACACCACATAATAAAATCGAAGAATAAGTAGATCGATTTGAATTTGTTGTTGAAAGTCTTGAACGATTTTTTAATGTTTTCTAATGATTTTGGAGCGTTTATGATCGATTTGAGTGAGTGTTTGGAATGAATGAATGGATCGCTGAGTAAATGATTTAGAATGATTTTGATCGGAATGAGTATCAATTTCACGATGTATTTAATTGTACCATAGTAGCCGGAAGTAGCCATTGAGCCGAAATTTCAGGAGCGAACTTTATGGAAGTCCTTTATGGTGGCATTTATCTTATAACTATACAAATATCCATGTGATAACATCCCGTATGATATTTTTCATGATATCACATAGGTATTTTTAGAACAATTATGTAATGCGGTTATTTTTAGAAACTTGCATTTCAGTTAGAAACACCGACGAAAACAAGAAAAATATAGGTTATAAGATAAATATAATACGTACTTAGTATATTGTATGAAAAAAATATCAAACTCGGTTGTGAGAATTGAAAATTGTCTCGGCAGAGCCTCGACAATTTTCAATTCTCCCAACCTCGTTAGATATTTTTCTTCATATAATACACTTAGTCCGTATTATAGTCGAGATTCCTCGAGCGACCACGACTATTAAGCGACCATTTGTATTAAGCGACCACCATAAAAAGTCCCTCACCGTAATCAAAATTTTTGAAAAAGAGGGAATTCTTATCGAAAAATTGGTTATTGTTGAATCTTATGTTGTTAGAACCCATTAGAAACGTCTCAATTAGACGATTCTAATGGGTTCGAACATCATCAGATACAGTACAACTTGACCAACAATCTATAAATGGTATCAAAATGAGCTGTCACATTTATCACAGTAATTCGTATTAAGCGACCATTCCCATAAACGACCGCTTTTTGGTGGTCCATTAAGTGGTCGCTTAACACAAGTTTTACTGTATATATTTCTATGCCAATGGAAATGACTACTGTGTATCGTGATGACTTAAAGATTTCGCGATAAATTAGTTTCTAGATTATTTTATTAAGATACTGTTTGCTAATTAAGGCTTGCTGAAAATGTCTCGTTGGCATATTTCTATTTAAAATATGCGAGAAGTGTGTAGTCCGTTTGACTTCTGAATAAACCAACATTTCGTGGAAATTCTCTGAAACGAATTGGTTGAAAACTTTTTTTTGTCATATGAATTTTTCTTCCTATTTTCGTAGAGAATTTTGTTGCTCAGAATTTTTGAAAGTAGAATAATGATTTTGTTCGTCCGTGTTCGTGTTATCTCTCAGCCTATCATACGGCGGGACGGCATATTGTCAGCCCACCCCCCCACCCCCCCCCCCCAAAAAAAAAGTTCTGGTTTGCATAAAGGTGGAGTCAAAAGTGAATGCTGTAAGTGAGTCGGTTTTGTATAAAATCAAGTATTTTTTTAAAATAAAATTTGTCGGTATGATTTGTTTGTAAGGAATATTAAAAGTTAAAATGGGTGTATTCTGTCTTTGTAGAAAAAAATACTTGATCAAATATTAGTAATTAATTATTTCTAACATTCCCTCAACCAATCAAAATGGAAACCCCAGTAAACAGGCGAGTAATAACGATAGAAACCATATGATAATTAAGTTTAAAATGATATTTTAAAATGGTATGGCAATAAGCATGTCCAAATAAGAAATAAAATGGACATTTCTTCTGTCAAAGGTTCACTATGAAACTACTTCTTTTTACTTTATGTTCACATAATCTTCACCACCCTCGTGTTTAAAAGCAGAAAAATGGAAAAATCTCAACCATACGGACAAAACCATTTTTTGAAAACATGTTGTTTCCACCAAATAATTTTTGGAATGGTTTTAAAATGCAATAAGATAGGTCAAATACCAAACATTTATACAAATGCATATGTAATTGATGAAAATGTTGGTCTATATAGGAGTCAAACGATCTGTAAGATGTCATGCGAAAAGGGACTCTCTTCGAACTGTGTAATATGAATGTTTGAAAGAGAAATTGGGTCCAATGGCAGTCAATTGTAGATAATACGTCGAATATAATTACATAATTAGGTAGAGTGAAAAGGATGTTTTGGATTTTGATAATGTGATACAGCATCTAATGGACTTCGGCTGATTTTGAATACGTCTGATCATTTTTCTAAATTTTTCACTTCTTCTAGATATCGACTGCGTATCGTAAGCATATATGTACTACGTTCAATCACCTTCGCCCGAGGAGTTAAGTAGCGATCTGTATAAGGATCAGGCAGATGCAAGTTAAATGCTTGAAAGTGGTATATCACGAAATCTCATTTTCAATTCAAAATTTTCTTAATTTTCAACTCGAAATTTAAGCCGCAATTCCTTTGTATTACTGAAATAAACGTATAGACATAAAAGATAATATTGTAACAATTACAACTTATTAATATCATCGTTCATACATTTTTTTAAACTCAAAATTATAGAAAATTCTCAGTTGAGCCCAGAAAATATAACCTCAGGCCCTGCTGTTTGTTTAAACAGGTGTTGTTTCATCACTGGCGTAGAATGAAGCTCACTTCGATGCGACTGTAAAATGAATACTTTTTCCTGAAATCGCGGACGTCGGTCCGTCGCTTTTGTTTCTCAGGGATTCAATAGTTTGATGACATAGAAAGCAAGAAAGGTTCAAAGGCTAGTTTACTTTCGTCTACCGAGCCCGTTTGACGCTCGTAAACTTGCCGTAACTCGAAATCGTGGGGTGACTGTCCTACGGTTTCCCTGTAAACATTGCACTATCATAAACATACTATTTCGTTTCTGGAAAATATAAAATATGCAGGAGGCAGAACGGAAGCCTTGGCCCAAAGGCACTTCGTAATGACATCGCCTTGTCACCACAGGGACATATCACATGCGGAGTCATTCGGAACATCGCTCGGACTTTTCCGTAACTTGAAAAGTACCTCGGACGTAAGTGTAGTAATTTTGAGTCATTTTTTAGGTAATTTGGCTCCTGATCGTACTTCGGTTAATAAGCATAAAGAAAATCACATTTTGTTAATTCTTTCCGATCGTCTTTCGAGATCTTTTGGGCATATAATAATTTGATGACAAAACGCAGCAAGACACTGCGTTTTGTTATCAAATTATGATAAGCCCATTATTCTTCTTTCGTTGATTTTGTTTTATGCAATGTCATCCTTAGCGGGATCGTTTATGTTTGTGATGTCATATAAACCCACATGCGAAATGACGCGCTTTCACGGCTGTGCCCGTATTATTCCCGAGGTCTATTCCGTTGAATCGCCGAAGGTTCCCGATTAATGCGGAGTTTATCTTTTAAATTTTAACCGCATCATCCTACTGTCCTATCGCGGTCACCTTGTTGCTTCAATCGGGAACTCTCGGTGTTTCTACGGAATAGACCTCGGGAATAATACGGGCGCTGCCATGAAAGCGCGTCATTTCGCACGTGGGTTTATATGACGTCACAAACATCAGCGATCCTTCTAACTGGGATGACGATGCATAAAATGAAATCAAGGAAAGACTTAAAGTAGCTATATTATAATTTAATAACAAAACGCAGTATGTTACTGCGTTTTGTTATCAAATTATAATATTTCTGGACAGATGATCGGAGAGAATTAACAAAAAGTGATTTTCTTCACGCGTATTACATAACCGAAGTACCACCAGAAACCGAATTACCTCAAATATGACCAAAAATTACTACACTTACGTCCGAGGTACTCTCCAGTTTACGGAAAAGTCCGAGCGATGTTCCCAATGCTTGCTGCTTCTGAACAACCAAGCAGGTATCACATCATTTGGTGAAGATGAAGCCGTACGATGTAAAAAATATTTTACAAAATATCACAGGCTGCGGTATCGTTCGGTGACCGCGGTCAATATAAACCGGACTTTCAGAATAGACGCGTCTAGACTTGGTTCGCCTTAGACAATTCAAAGGGAAATAACTCATTTCAATAAACTTTTAAGCAATCCGTTTTGATTACCTACCTTCGATCGGGGTCTTGTTGGGTTGATGCGTGTTTTTTACATACAACATAGTATCGGCTTCTAAATGGACAGAGCGCCGAGTCCGATTCTCATTGGCATTACCCGATCATGGTTCTAAAGTTGAGCCACACGTTTTGACTACTGGGTATAGGTATAGGTATGCATAGGTATGAACAGATTTTCATTTTTTGCCATCAATTTGTTAAAGTGAACGCAGAATTTCTTTGCATGTTCGATTCCCGACCAGAAATCAGGAATTTTTCTGAGAAACAAATCCACGTTGCTCCTCTCCACCCAGGTTAATAATTTGGCACATATGGTAGATGGAAGCCAATGTGCTGTGCCTGGATATGGCACCAAGTGTTACCAGCGGACTTGTGACTCGATGATTGTGGGTAAAGTGTAAAGTCGTTGAGTCAACCATCAGTTTGAATTCAGATCTTAAAATAAATATTTTCTAAAGCTTTTCTTCCTTTTGATATTACTGGCATAAAGCATACCATTTCTGTAAATAGAGAAATGAGAGAAGATTAATTGAACTTGTTCTATTAATAGAACGATTGTTCTACCGGACTAAAATATCGTACTAATGAAATGTGTGGGCCTAAAGATAAAACCAATAGTATATTACTAAACTTAAATTGCATTTGGTTAGAGACCAAAAATATCCATTTAATGGGGATATTTATCGAATCTTTCATTCTAATAAATTAAGATACATGCTCTTTTTTAAAGTACCTCTTAGTACAAAAGTTAAAGAAAAAAATCTTGGCGGTAAAACTCATTAACCATTTTAAAGAAAGGCCAAAACATTAATAGTCCAGTCAAAATAGCGAAATTGCCTCAACCCAAAACAAATTGCAACAAAATCGTTCTTGCCTTTTTTGAGAAGCTTGACCCTCCCTAGATGACATACTAAAAGTAGGACAAAATCGGAAGATACGTATTTTGATTTATCCATACATTTTGACACCCACTAGTAATGCCCGTAATACAACCAATTTAATGAAAATATTGTGTGATATACCTTGAATAAAACTGATTTGTGCAAGTCAAACTAATCAAATATCATTTGAATTACCTCTAGAAATTAAACCACAGCTTTTGTTAATGGTTTGAGTAAAATGCATGACATTTTAAACATAAAAAGATAAATTCAAATTAATCTTACCCCACCCACTTGATTTAACATTAGAATGGATAGAAAAATAGCTTGTGGTATTGAAACATTTTCATATATACCCTTGTCAACAAATTCAAAACAATATCGTTTTATTGGATTTCTCTATTTGTATGTCTGCCTATCCCACAGGCAATTATTTAATGACAAAAGACCATGTATCCAACATTTGCTCATGTAAACCTATTAGTCACTTAATTTAAATTCTATTACTTCCTAAGTCTAATCATATTTTGACAACATTGTTACCAGCTTATTTTTTCTTGATAATTTTCCTGTTCATTGATACAAGATCGTGTAAAATATGCTGGAAATGGTCAGAGTTGATGAGGTACAGAACTAGTTTGACACCTTGTCTTATATCATAACGCACATTTGTGTTTTTGACGAAAACTGGATAATGAAATGCCTGTGATCTGTCTGTCTAAGAATAATTTTCTGAAACTTCAATTCCAAACAATTCAAAATGAAGGTATATATTTATGTCACTTATCTAGTGCTACATCTCTTTTTTTAATTCTGTATAACAATGACACACAGAAACTTTTAAAATTTGGATGGCATTCTAATAACGATTAACCGAAATTGATCTCGAGGTTCTCTAATTAAATGTTTTTTGGTTAAAATTTTCAAATTTTCATAATTATCCTTCTTCTTTTCTTACATAAATCAAAATCAAAGAATAATATGGTAGAAATTGGAAATGGTTTCTTACAATACGTAATTAACATTATTCACATCAAGACAAGTTATTTCAAGTTTCGTTTGTTTGAAAGGGGGGAGGGGGTATGCGGTTTTCAACAATCTTTCATTTATATCGCGGCGGCAGCAGTGCTTTACAATGGATTCCTGGTATTCTCACACCAGTACCACCATTACATCCTTTTCCTAGTCTACAGCTGCTTTTCCACACAAGTCTACGATTATCAACCCATTAGGTATTTCAAGAACATAATATGAAATTGATATAACTTTATAAACAAAACTGGTAGAAAATTGAGAATTGTTAAGGTTAGGGTCCTTGATATTTTTCAAATATTAAAAAAAATCTCCTTTTCATCTCGTGGAAATATACTACGCAAATTTGCTAGGGGGTCAAATTCACAAACCTATTAAATTATTTCTTGATTCATGTTTAACATGTTTAATTTATAAGCCGATTATCAAGTCAACTAATTTAAAACTAAGATTGGGGTTTCCTGAACTTTTTTTTTTAAAATCAAAGCGTTTTTCAACCATTTCAAATCTTATGCCTCGCGATATAGGGGGCGTTTGTAATCGATCTGCATGGTGTTCTAGATTCGTTAGACAACTTCATTCCAGATTAATATTTATGCCTCACATAGTCTGTCATTTTAATAATTTCGATATACAAATTGTTTGTGAACATTCACTTGGTGAAAAATTTTGAAGCATAAGCTTGTTATCAATTTTGCTCTTCATTCATTTTAAAACGAACTGTTGGCATAACATTCTCACACGGTTTTTAATCATTTCATATTTTTACTACTAGTAAAGCATGATCCTTGCGTATAAGTGTTTAAATTAATGACGAATACTTATCCACATCAAAATTAGTTTATTGAGTCTTGTTTTAGATAAAAATCAAAACTTCCAATGAATTGGCAATCAGAGCACTTCCCAATTCATTCCTATGCCATTCTTCAATTTAACTAATTATGTTTAGAGAAATCTGCCAAATAACAAACAAAACCTGTTTCCGAAGTCATTGATGTGATGCACCTGTTTGAAAATTTTCAATTTAAACTTTCTTAACGCCTAATATGAAAATTTCAAAATCTAAAGACATTCACAGTTTACCTTAGTTTGTCAATTAAATTTTAAAACAAGCATTTGAATGGGGCCAACATCACATTGCATTCGAAAGAACCAGTATCAGACAATTCCACCTTCGTCACAGCGCACATGATTGTGCGCTTGGATTCCAATTACGGGTTTCAAGGTTCGATTTCTGACAACAGCACACTCTGTCCGACACTTGTCTCCAACCAACGGGTAGATGATTGTAAAAAATATCTTCGTTTAGAAAAATGTAGCCCGGAAAGGAATTTCCTAATAGTAGCGATGAGAAAAATACCAGGAATCATGGTTAGGTCCTCTGTTTGCAGTGTGATGAAATTGTTAATACAGATGATAAATCCTTTCAGAACAAAACAGGTGATTTTTTTATCGGCTTTGAATTAAAAAAAGTATTAAATTTGTGCGAATCTTATGCTTTTGAAAATATAAAAAAGCTTCAAGGTTAAATTTTGTGAAAAGATTTGTTTGTTTGAATGGGTTTAACGCCGCTTTCAACAATTTTGCAGTTATATCGCGGCGGCCGGAGCACCTTACAATGGATTCCTGGTATTTCTTTCACCAGTACTACCATTACACCCTTTCCTAGCCTCCGACTGCTATCTCACATAGGTTTACGATTATCTACCCATTGGTGAGAGGCAAACGTCGGAAAGGATATTTGCCGCCACCGGGGATCGAACCCACGACTTCCAAACTGGAAGTCTTATGCCTAATCAACTGCGCTATGGTGTGAAAAGAAGTTATATTATTTTTTAAAAAAAATATCTCGTCCAAAACATTCAGCCCTAAAATTTCAGCATATCAAATTTAACAATAGTTTATAAACATAAGGTCAAACTAGTGTGTTTTTGCAATATGTTTTCACATATAACTAGTATCATCCCTACCAGGCTATCTTTGGTGAAAACTGGGATTTTTTTGTCATACAGGTACCCCCCCCCCTCCAAACTTCATATACATGAATGTCTTTGTGCTTTGTATAGTACTAGGTGTAGCTCAAATTCCATTATGGGATGAGACAATAAGACAAATCCATGGCTCTTGGTAAGATACAAATAAGCCAACGGGCTGTGTAAAACTTTTTCTTAGAGAGAATTGATTTATTTTCAAAATGCAATTAAACTCTTATGTACAACAGACGGACAACCCATGAAATACGTCCTTCTTGTCATTTCTTTATATATTCTAAAGAACATGTCAACCCAAGACAATATCTTATGGTTTAGATAAAATCAAATCTAAATTTTGGAAAGATTTTTTATTATGTGCTAAATAAAACTTGTGAATATATGTACAACTATTCTAAGTTACCCTTGCTCACCTAAAATGTGTTCATGGGGCGGGGGGGGGAGGGGGGGGGGAGGTTAAAAGGTTCAAATCGACTTTGACTTGAAAAGACTTTTGACTGTTAAAAATGATCCAGAGCTATGTTCCTTTTTTGCCAAAGCGACCATGTTCTACTACTTTGCAATGTTAAAGTGAGTGGGTGGGGTAAGATGTTTTACAAATTATCTCTAAAACCGACCAAATAACGAAGAATATCCTATTTTCAATTAGCGAATAACTTATTACAACCCACTACTTGGCTTTTGGTATACCGACAACTTCTACTTTAGATTAAAACATGTTTTCTGTCAAAAAGTCTTTACAGGTTAAGTTGGGAAAAATCTATGATAAAAATCGCGAAAAAAATCAAAATACGTATTTTCCAATTTTGTCCTACTTTATATATGTTATGGATGTCAAAAAACACAACATTGTTTTTGTTGCAATTTGTTTTGGGTCCTACCATAACTTGACTGGACCATAATGGTATCTCGAAAATGTATTTTGGCTAAGACTTTTAGAAGACTTTGCGAAATTGAAGCTACCATTCAACTCACGGTAAATAATCTGCATGACTTTCCCCTATGTTAAATGACAACTCCTATCGACGATGAATTTTTTAAGCGACCAAATTTCAACGTCTCAATCGGAGTTTTTTGAAAAAAGCTTACGGGTGTTCCCTGTTTCAAAAATTTGGTCGCGGAAAATATGCCTAACTTTTGCCATTCCAAGTATATTAAGTAAAGAATATTTTGCAATGTCCACGTCTGCTCTTTAGTTTAAATATATATCATCCGTCAAACGTAAAGGGTCCATCTTGGAACTACGTACAATAAATATTTGAAAAGGAGATTTGGTCCAACATAGATCAACCACAGGCTGTATTTTAAAAATTCTTTCACAGGAAGGTAGATTGATCATTCTTCATTCAGAAGATAAGCAAAGTGCGACAAGTTTCTACCCTAGTCAGTCTGCGCCATCCGTGCAGTCTGACTAGGAACGACACTTTACGCACTACCCAGATGATCCCTTATCGGGTGATTCGTCTAATATTTATTACATATCTGAGACAGGTTTTATTAACGAGTTTACCTCCGGATACCCTGGGGATGGGTTTAACGCAAAAGGCATAAACATCATTATGAGCGTGAACTTAAGGTAGTGGACCCATGTTAGTTTTGCAACGTTCCGGAAGTAATGAACTTTAACAGTGTTAACCGAGGTTTCCTAATGATTTTCATTAAGAAACCTCTGTCAACATTATGAAAAAACCTTAATTCCGAAATGCTGCGGAACTATTTCGGGTCAACTACCTTAACTAACATTTATATTGTATTGTTTTTGTATTTGAAAATAATGTAGGATGTAAAGGCTCTTTATCTTGTTGAATAAAGTTATTTTATCAGAGTGAATATTTTTGTGATATGTTGAACGAATATTTTTTTTTAAATCTAAATTTCATTGCTATCTTTAATCTACTGTTGTCAACTTGTTGAAATTTAGGAAAATGTGTTCAAGACTATTCGTTTTTTAGTCAACGTCTATGGTTCATTAAAATGCTATTCACTCAAATTCATATCTTTACACATACACATCTATTCAAAGGCCAAATCAGCAACCACTTTTCGGATTTGATGCCGGGCAATTATCAACCGATAATAATTGTTAATATCATTCAGCCCTATTCCTAATATTTCATAATGTTACAAAGAAGTTCTAAGGTTAAAGTCAATTTCAAACTTCACCTATAAACCTGTATCATTGAATTAACACAGTCCTAGTCTTAATAACTCAATATTTTAAAAAAGGTCACAGTCAATATGATGCCAGAATCAAAGACACCATTTATCAATCTTCATTATTGACTTAATTTCAGTCCTTGAACAAATTTTTGATTATTTAAGAAAGTAGGTCAAAGGTCTGTGGTTTGGTCATGAGTTCAATATATTCCAGAATCAAAGAAAATCATCTACTTACCTTTATGTTTTACTTAATCTAGTCAAAAACCTAATTATTCAAAATATTTGAAAGTGGGTCTAAGACGAAGGTTAGACGAACAATTCAACATGATGCAAGTATCGAAGACAGTCATCTACGTACCTTTATCATATACTCAATACAGTCCTAGACCTAATAATTCAATTTTTAAGAAAGTAGGGCAAATGTCACGTTTGGTATAACGGGTTCAATGCGATGCCAGAATCAAAGACATTCATCTACCAGCCGTTATTAATAACTTAATATAGTTAATGACCTAAAAAAGCAAAACTTTTGAAAGTAGGTCTAATGTGAAGGTCAGCGTCAATGGTTCAACATGATGCCAGATTAAAAGACAATCATCCAACAACATTTATTACATGGTAGAACCAAAGACAATCGTATTCAAACCTTAACCTTTTATTTTACTGTCCTTCTTTGCCCTATAATGATATTGCAGAAAGTATGTAAAATACCGATTTTCCTATGACGCCTGATGGATCAGACTAATTTTCGAAAGAAACAAACATTGTGATGGTCCAGTCAATCTGACAAAAATGATGACAATCAGAGGAAAACAAGAACTTTTGTGTTAACGTGGATTTTGTGATCAAATTTTAGGCCCCTTTTCCCGTGTCGCTTGACAGACCAGACTCATTTTCGAAAGGAGCCCCACTTGCGATGACCAAATCATCTTACCAAGTTTGAAATCAATCAGATAAAAACTGTGGGCTTAACAGTGTTAACACTCAAAAGTTATCGGGCCGACGGGTAGACAAACGGACGGACGGACGCCGGACGGGAAACCGGTATCGCTATTCCTCTTTTGACCGTCAGTAGAGCTGAAACCTTGTAGTAGACATAAAACCTTCTATTTTCAATGAGCTACAGTTAGTTACATCGTGAAATTGGCATCCATCTCAATCAAAACCATTTTGAATCACTCGCTCAGCGCTCCGTTCATTCATTCCAAACACTCAGTCAAATCGATAAAAAAAGCTCAAAAATGAATTAAAAGATACATTTAACAATTACACTCAAAATAAATATAAAAAGAAAAAAAATCGCAATTAAACTGACACAATTGACATTTAAGCATCTTATTGGTTCTTGAAAATATAGGAAGCGATTTATAGAAATTGTATGCATGCTTTATAAAAGGGAGGTAATAAATACCGCTAATTTTGTTCATCCTGAACAAAATTAGCGATATTTGATTACCTCCCTCTAATTTCGCTTAAAATTCGATCCACATACTCATTCAAATTAATTCCAAACTCATACGAAAACCAGTCACCTTGTCAATTTCTCGACGTCGTTAACTGTAGCTTTTGAGATAGATATCTTATTAAAGGATGTCTGCTAAATTTTAAAGAATCTTTATAAAATGAATCCCACCATTGATTGGTTTATATTTAGATATGGTCGAAGATAAAATGAAACACGCGTATTGAAAGCAAAAACAAAAGAAATAGTGACGTTATTTAAGTGCAAAAACATCGACTCAATCTCGAAAGTTGTTTATTTCTTTGTAAGGTCATCAGAACTAACATCGACATTAACAACCTTTACAAGTCCGATGTTAGGACAGGACAGTGCATTTTAAATACGTAATCAGTGGTAATCTCCCGGTCAGTGCCCGGACGGTTAAATCAGAACATTTCTCGGAAAGACGCGACAATTTTCCTCTTACAAATTAACGAGCGACCCATTAGTGCCTTTAAGCTCTTACGGTTCTGAAACCTTGAATACTAAATGTCATCATATGTCGGATATGTGGAAATTCGTTCAGACGCTTAGCTTATTACGTGGATCAGAGATTGTATAATATTGTACAGTTGGTTACATTGTGCACTTGACATACACCTCAATCGAAACCATTCTAAATCACTCACACAGCACTCCATTCATTCATTCCAAACACTCACCCAAACCATTTAAAAGCGCCCCAATCCATTGAAAAATATATATCATCAACAATGTCATTCAAAATAGATTTGGATATTGAAAAATCGCGATTACACTGACATAATTCAAATTGTAAGCGTCTAATAAGTTCTTGAAGAAATTGGAAGCTATCTATAGAACTTGTATGCATACTTTATTAAAGGGGGGATTCAATATCGCTAATTTTGTTCATCATGAACCAAATTCGCAATATTGGATTACCTCCCATTGAATTCACTCAAGCCTCGCTCCACACACTCATTCAATTTTATCCCTAAATCATTCCTAATTGATTCACCTTGTCATTTTTACGATGTTATTGACTGTACAAAATTTAAAACAAATATATTCCTTTATTTGATTGGGTTTAATTGCACTTGTAACATTTTTTTTGTCATATCGCGACCGTTGTAGCACCTTACAATTTTTTCAGCCCGATTAGCTCAGTCGGTAGAGCACCGGACGACAAAACCATTGCAGTTCGTTCGCATGGGTTTGATTCCCGGGCTGGTACACTAACAAACTTATTGTCTTTCGGATGAGCCGTTAATCGGAGGTCCCGTGAGACGGCGCTTTACACCGAGCATGTTAAAGAACCATGGCGGATCTCAGCAATAGTTTCGACATGTATCCTTGCACTATCCCCTGTAACAACTTACCATCTTCAGGGGACGTCACTCATATGGGCATATGCTACGGTATCGACGATAAATAATGGTTACAAACAAACCTAACAATAGATTCCTGGTATTTCTTTCACAAGTACTACCACGATATCTTAGATTTCAGCTGTTTTTTTTCTTAGGTTTACGATTATCGATCATTCATCCATTGGTAGCTTTGTTTATTTGAATGGAGATTTTACGCCACCTTAAACCATTTTTAGTTCTCAGTCCGCGACGGCTGGACTACCTTAAATGTATTCCTGGTATTTCTCACACAGAGAGATATTAAGACAAAGGTCTGAAAGATATGCGCCGCTGCCGGGGATCGAACCATTGACTCAATGATTGAAGATTGGGAGACTAATTTAAACAGACGAGACAAGGAGAAATTTGCAGATTGCGATAAGTGTCACACCTAAAGGTCTAGTCTGGAATTTTAAAATGTTATTTATCAATAAATGTTTCATATTTCTATATCTCACTTTTTTCAAAATGAAATCACGTAATTCTATAATGTCGTTAAAGAAAGAAAATAGTTTGTCAATTGTTTTTTTTTTGTCTAGACATTTTATATCCAGTTTTATGGCATCTCTATACTAAATTGTCAGTATTTAATAGATTAAATGTCATTGAGCGGATACGTGTCGAAATGAAACCTAAAGAAGATCAAATCTCGGTTTATAATAAAAGGGAATTTCTTATGAGTTTTAAACTTTATCCTACTGAAAATATATTTCATTTTCAGCAAAATAACAGTTTAAGGTGGTTTTAATCAATGTTTCCACAATTATGTAGTAGAAAGAGGATTATGTAGACCAAGATCAGACTGCACGTCTGCGCAGGCAAATCTTCGTCTGTACTGCCTGCCAAAGCTTTGTGTGTTGTTGACTGGCGAGCATGTCTCAATCTATCGATACTGAGTATCGGAGGGAAGCGTAGATGGGACAGGTTAACCAGTCTACGTGTTTGAACAGCGAAGTATTAGTTAGATTATGAAATTCATTTGAATAATGGAACATTTCAGGCTCTAGGAAATCGCTTTTCTGGGTCCAAGATTATAAACATTTTTTCAGTAAAATGAGAATTTATTCAAATTAAAAAAAAGAGAGAGAGAAAAAAAAAAAAAAGAAATTCTGTATGTACATGTTTTTTTAGCCTAAAAGAATCTGTAAAAGTGAAATGTAACTTAAACTACGGATAAGGACAAATTGTCATTTAATGTTCAATAATTACCTTAACATATGGTGTATTCAAACAAACTTTTCGCATAGTTCTTAGCGAGAGGAAAAATTGTGTCCAATTATTTTGAAATTTATTCCATAATGTAGAAAAAATACTCCCGATAGGGTCAGTGAATTTACATTCGGTAGTGGTCATGACCTTTAGCGTATTCAAACATAGGTTTCGTACGGCACTCTTTAGGGGAACATTTGGGACAACATCCATTGAAACTTTTAGAAAAAAATGCATCGGGCAAAAATGGCATGAAAGCTACACACACGCACACACACACAATCACACGCGAACAAAGGTTACTCTATTTGGCCGACACCAGTACATTCTGGACAAAATAGCTACATCTGGCGAAATAAAATCCTAAAGCCATAGCTCGAGGGTTCACCACGAAGGATGGATATCAAAGTTGGATTTTACATAGCAGCAAGCTTATAGACGTTTATTGTTTTTATATTAACATAAAACCATAATCCGTTCCAAACTAGCCATTTTTTAGTTGGAATGCGGAGCAATTCCAACTTAGATTTAACAAAACCGCAAAATGAACACAAGATAATTTCATTTCGGGTTTTTTGAGAACACATATCACGTGAACAGGATGTGAATACACTTCGGCCTATTTTGTACATCTCAACTTGACAGACATACAGTTTATTTCATCGAAAAGTAATAATGCTGTACAATTACACAACTATCACTTCGTGTTTATTATTAACACGCTAATTTATGTTTTAAACGATATTTATTGAAAGTTGCGTACGAATATATTAGTATCACATGTTTGCAATCCTGTATTTGGAAATCATGTGATAAGTCAAGTCAAATAAGGTCAGCAGTTGACAATTAGCACTAGCCAATCACGTGATCTGCTTATTTGGTAATGTCGCGGTCTGTTTTCTCAGTATTGTGGCAAAAGCACAGACCAATCACGTGATTTGCTTATTTGGTAAGGTCGCGACCTGTTTTTCGTAGAATTATGTTATAGCTTCTTTTAAAGGTATAGTTTCTCTTTCTGAACGACCTTATTACACATTTAACTTTTTACAAGGTATTATATTGTAAGTTTCTGTCTAAGCTAAGAAATAAATACCTTTTCTTAAAGTGATGATACACTTTTAAAGTTAATAAATATTTTTGCAACATATTGTCGTTTGTTTTCCGTCATATTACAGTTATCTACATGAATGTTTTATTGTAAAAACCCAATACTCATCCAATAAAACCCTTGCCCCAAAATCTTTAATTGAATTATGAATATCTTTGCCCAATTGCATTCCAACACAAAGACAATTTGTCATTTGAAACAAACCAACTTGTTCAACTTGTTTTCTTCACATTCTTACACATCAACACGTTTAAGAGCACCATCATACAGTTAGTTACATCGTAAAATCGACATTCATCTCAATAAAAACATTCTTAATCGCTCACTCAGCACTCCATTCATTCATTCCAAACACTCACTCAAACCATTCAAAAACACTCAAAGTTAATAAAAAAATAAGATCAACATGTACATTCAAACTGAATTAACCAAGAACCAAATCGCGATTTCACTGACATAAATGAAATTTAAAGCGTCTGATTGGTTCTTGACGAAATAGAAAGCTATTGATTGAACTTTTATGCACATTTTATGTAGGTTTTATATATCGCTAATTTTCTTTATCCTGAACAAAATAAGCGACATTGGATTGCCTCCCTTAAATTTCACTCAAAACTCGCTCCGCTCAATAAATTTAACATCATGCTTAAATAATTCCAAAATCGTTCACCTTATCAATTTCACGATGTTATTAACTGTACCCCCAACTCAGAAGAAGAGGAACATAATTATATTGATTTCATCATGTCGGTCTTTCAGTCCATTGACATTTTGCTTTCCGCTAGATAAACGTAGAAGCAATTGACCTACAATAACGAAACTTTACACAAATATTGCCCATGACCCAAAGAAATACGCTATTATATCGGGGTTATACATGTCACGGGCATCAGTAAAGTTTAACAGTTAACAGTTTCCACTCTAACTGAACAACCAATTGACCCAACTCATAAAACTTGACACAAATGTTGTCAATGACCCTAGAAAGTGCCCAATATTGGAGTCACAAAGGTCGAAATCACAATTGAACTTCGTCCAAAAATTGTCTTGAGATTCCAACTCATGAAGTAAAAGACTTCTGCGAAAATAGCTTTTCACCATGGAAAAATCACTTGTTGAGGTCCACTTTACGACACTTCTGTGTTGACTGTATAAGGTCGCCTGTGCGTCAATTAGTCGGCTTTATGGTCCGTGTCATTTTCTTCCTTTTTAGCTCATCTTACCACAACGTGCTCAAGGGGAGCTTTAGGGTCACCCTGACTCCATCGTCCGTCGTGTGTCGTCACCCTTCTTAAAACGTCTTCTTCTCCTTAACTGTTGGGCAAATTTCAATAAAATTTGCCAGAATGTTCCCTGGGTGACCCTTTTCAAAATTGTCGCTGTATTCTAATTGGCCAATAAATATGGCTTATTTTGAGCCCAAAATCTTTGAACGACATCTCCTCCTGAACCACTGGGCAGATTTCCATGAAACTTTACAAGAATTTTCCTTTGTTGACCTTCTTCAAATATTGTTGGCAAATTTTCATTAGCCCATAGATAAGGGCTTGGCAGGGTAGGGCTAATTTTGAGTCTCCTCTGTAATGAATGGGTTGTTCAGGGTTTATTATGACTGCTTTTTATTCGAATAATGTCTCCTCTTCAACAATTGTTCAAGTTTGAATGAATCTTTGCCAGAAAGTTTCTTGGATAAGATCCACTGGACCAATCGAATTCAGGTGAGCGGTTTAGGGCCATTCTGGCCCTCTTTGTATAATTTCTCTTTCATCAGACTCGGGCCTGTATAGCGATTAAGGGGTTTAAGCGCCTCTCGTTGTTGAAATACATTGATTTATATACGCCCTTCAAAAGACGAGACGTACTAAGTGATCACCTGTGGTGGGCGGGAGGCGTCAGCTTCGCTAGTAACTAGAGGTCACCGTCTCTCGAACGCATTCCAACTTATCAGTACTTTCAGTACTTTGATTAATTCTACAGAACAAAACGCAAATTTATCGTGTAAACTACAATGTATGGGTTATTGTCCCGACTTGGCCAGGATATAGAAAGAGAAAGATAATGCTGTGATAATAAACGGTCTCAGTTTTGTTCTCGAAACAAGGTCTATTTTCGCTTTGACTTAAAAGCTTTCAACACCGTCGCATAATGTCTACAGTAATTAACTTGATTAGAAGATAGTTTTTTAAATTACTTAAACTGTATTAATTTTCTTTAGAATTAAAAGTTGTTACGAGGACGTCGACTTGTTAAACAAGATATCCACGAGTGCCTGGAAATCTCTCTGATTTTGTATAAAATTTATCAAAAAAAAAAAAAAAAAAAATAGAATTTCGTGTAGATACCTATCAAGTCCTGTAGATTCATCTATTTCTGTTCCGGATCTTACCCGGGAGTGGAATGTTAATCATAAAAGCTTATTCGTGGCTATTTTGATATTTGATAGTCGATAATGGGACCAGAAATATTTTGGCCCTTTGATCTAACAACAATATGTTTAAAGTTTCGAAACAATATTGAGCCGCTGTCACAGCTCAGTTTTTGGCTCGTCGGACTGTCAATGTAAAGTTCCGGATTCGGTCCCCGAGGGTGGCACTCACTCTCTTCGACTATTTGTCTCCCAGAAATTGGCTGATTATCGTAGATATATGTAGGAAAGCAGTTGGAGACCAGGGAGGGATCTAATGGTGGCACTGGAGAAAGAAGTACTAGGAATTCATCGTAAGGTGCTTCAGCCTCAGCGTTATCGCTGAAAGATTGCAATAAGCGACATAGAATCTACTAAAATTTGAGATTATATTGAGGTGTATTGTTAAGGAGTTTCACCGTAGAAAATTTTTTAGATATTATTGCACCAGTAAAACCACCGATAACGCACTGTTAGTGTCATAGCAGTATAATTAATCAAGATTATCGTCTTTGAATATAACCAAGACATAGTTTGCTTTGTCAAATAAATTTCTTTTCCAGGAAATACATTTTCTGTGTTAATTGTCGATGTCCTATTTTGTTTTGACTTGCTGGAAAGTTGGACATCAGCCAAATTGATACAAAGACGAAAACCCTAATTCCAATGTTATTGTCCGTTCAGCTATAAGGGAAATTCCATTATTCTTCTTATCGATTACTCGTATGGAAAATAAAAGAGAGGAGTGAAAGTTTTGCTAAATCGCATTCATAAATTAAGCAAAGTCGGATATGAGCAGTCCACATCTTATTAATAGAAAATCGTAGTTGGTTTTGCGTCGGACACATCATCGGGTCCCGTATTTGATCCCCGGTGGCGACACACATCATTTTTGACAGTTGCGCCTGTGCGTGACATTTCCAACAATTCCATGTGTACCCGATCTCGAAACATTGAGCAACAAGGAAAACCATACAATGCAATAAGAATATTCTGATCGCCTGAAGACGGGTCAATACCTTATCTATCTCCATAGTGCAACGCGAAGACTCCGGTCAGCCTGTGAGGATGAACATGCTGGCCAGATGCTTTGCTATGCGCACTTGAGAAATTTTTGGAAATGTCACGCACTGGCTCATTTGTCTTTTACCAATGGGTGGATAATCGAAAATCTACTTTTGACGACAAGATGAAGTGGATAGGAATATATCGGTAACTGTGAAGAAAGCAATGGTAATCTCTCCTAGATGCTGCGATATGACCTTTAAATTGTTATGATAGTCATATTCACGAACGATATTTCTTGATCATATTGAATTTTTCGAGTACAGATGGATTAATTGATTGAATGGAGTTTTACACCGCTTTCAACATTTTTTTCAGTTATATCGCGGCGGCTGGAGCACCTAACAATGTATTTCTGGTATTTCCCACACCCGTACTACCATTACACCCTTTCTTAGCCTCCAACTACTATCTCACATAGGTCTACGATTATTAACCCATTTGTGAGAGACAAATTCTCGGAAAGAATGAGTGCCGCCATCGGGGATCGAACCCGGGACCTCTAGATTGACAGTCCGACGCGCTACCAACTGTGCTATGACGGCCTAATGAGTACAGATGGACATGTTTTTTACGTGATATTCAGGGATAACATTTATGTAAATGTTTTAAAGCCCAAAGTTTCATTTAATACATTTAGGCATCCGGCCTATCATATATAACATAAATTTATATAAATAGAAATTTATCTGTTGTGTCCTATATACATCTATATAATTAACACTGAATGCGTTAATTTGCTTATGTGTTTTTATCACAGTTAAAAATTGAGTTTGTAAAAGTGAAAAAATGATATGATACAAATAAGCTTATAAAATGTGAATTTTTCGCGTACCTTTGGTTCATTTCTAAATTACCATAACAACAAGCAGACTAATGACTAAATGGAAGCGAACCAAGTTTTCATCTTTATTTCAAATACTCTTAAAATAAGTAAAAATGGTAGGCTCTATGAATAACTCGTGTGAAGTTTAACTAGTCTACCAATTTAACAAGAGTAATATCATTTAAGCTTTCAACAATTCCATTATATTTGGTTTCTTTCAAAAACATCGCATCCCAAATAAGTTGTAGCTACGACGGTATTAAAACAAGCCAAGTTTTCAATTTCCATCAGCAATACCTTTTGCCTGCATAATCTAATTAATATTATAAGTATTGCAAGATTCTTTATATTTGACTCATCAGTTGTTTTCATGATTCAATAAAGATTTTCATTGGTTGCATATCCTGTTTACCATGAATATAATAATTTTCTGCTTATATCATGAAACTGGTAACAAATGTAAAATGCGTGAAAATTGTCCTCCAAACAAAAGATATTGTAATTTGAAAAGCAATATTTACAATAACGTTCATTTATTGGAATTCCGGTAAGTCTTCCATGTTCAGTGTTCAATTTATGGTAACTGGAACGAAACCGAGCTAGATAGCGACGTAATGAGTATGACAAATAAACTTGGAGGTATGTTTCGGGTTCTAATAGAGATTTAAAATGTTTGTAATTTGAACATCGCGACTGATGTAACCTATAAATGATAAAAGGATGCAATTGAAATAAGTATTCTCAACGTTATTTTTTTTAATTTCCAATTTTTCTTGAGAGTTAAGGGGAAGGTCGATGTTGGGGGACTGCAATCTTTCAAAAGCTCTTTTATGGTGTTTAAGTCATCTGTCAATTATAAACAACGAACAACAAAAAACAAAGAATTATATAAAAGTTTTTCATTTGATGTAACATTAATTCACCTAAAATGAATGTTGTAAGGATATTTGAAATAAAATGAATCAATCTTTTTATCTACTGATGTCAAATCAAATTTCATTTCTTATTTGCAAGTCAACATTAATATTCAAATATTTATTTCGACCCTATTTGTTGCAAATACAAAGAGTATATAGAATTTCAGTAAGATCTACACGTTTTTTTATTGTCTGATTTGCGCCAACAAAACCCTGTAATAATAATCAATTCGTTTAGACTAAGTAGAATTTGCCTTCACTTCAAGTTGTTCTTGTGCTTTGAATATTGTAAAGTTTTCATCTAAGTGTTTATGACAAACCCTACCTTTAACAATTACATAGAGTAATTACTCGCATCAGAACTGATGTCTGATATTGTGGGAAGATAAAAAGATTAACATGAAATAAAACTTATGTCTTTGGTATATCGTAAGGCTTTCAACTGAACTTTGCAGGTTGAATGTCATTTTGACGAACAATCGAGACATCGGTCGTTTATACTTGGTAAGTCTGCGCGCCAAAATTAAAGTTTAACTACGTTAAATTCAACACCTATCTGAAATTTAGAGTTTCTTTTAGTCCCGCAAATATGTAGGGTTTATTTCGATATAATTTATAACATTGGGGAAAAAAAAGAGAAAAAAAAAAGACAAATGGTCAAGGGGACCCAAAAGCCTCTTCAATTCCATACTTTTAGAAGAAATTATTTGCGACACTGAGGATTCATTTTCATATTTCTTCTACACGGGTAGTCCTTATTTCTCTCAATATTTCAAGCATGAAATTACAGATTTCAGAAATGATCTCGATCTGACACTGGTTAGTTTCCATGATAGTTTTGCCGCCGCTAAGTTCGACAACATTGATGTCAATAGCCCAATTTCTTTAATGCTTTTCGGTGCCTTATCAAGAAATAACGGTAGATTATAATTTGATAATTTGAATTTTATTAAAAACTTATACCCCGCATTCGTACATATCACCCTATCTGACGTTATATAACGGAACCTAATAATTGACGTCACCATGCGCCTTGCATAACAAACACGCACCAAATGAAGGGCTTAATTAAAATTTGTCCTAAAATTTTCACATTTCGTCTCACTTTTTTCTGTTTTTCTTTAAGGATATATTTGTTTGAATTTCGAATAAGATTGGTTGATATTTTATTTTATGAACACCAAAAGCTCTATATTCACTCGTGATTCTACCATTCGTGAAAATGTAGCTTTTATTCTTCACCAAATGAAATAAAAAATCGATCTAACACTGAAAGAAAAGATTATCCTCTGTATTTTGTTAAATGTAAAATTCATAAAAAAAAAGAAAGTCACTTAAGATTGAAGAGCTAGGTGTCTTGGTTATTTTGGTCAGCATATAACCCCTATTGAATTTAAGTTAAATTATAGCGTACCATCTTTCGAAAAGAGATTTCTTAACACCCTACAAAAAAAGATCCGAGGTTCGTCCTTGAACATTTTATTTTGTCACTTCAACGTGCTTCTTTGAATATCAGGCTTCTTCGTAACACAAACGGACAAGAAAGACTACCAGGTGATCCAAATTGTCCAGTAGGACATCTTTGTATAACTGACTTACGGGAGATATTGTGACAGGTCAGGTTCCAAGGGTCTCTTCTTACATAACGAATGACGTACATAAATTAATATTGGTATGTAAACGCGCGTATATTGCGTTTTCGTTTTACACCAATGTGATGCCGTTACTTAAATGGGTTTTAGCGTTGTTTTAGAAGGAAACCTTCAGGAACACCATACGTATATATGTGACCATTTTGTAGAAATAAAACCTGGTACAAATGAATAACGTAATTTTTTTTTCAAAAGATCGGCTTATGAAAATGTCGTACTTAGAAAATTACAAACGTAAAAAAGAAATAGTAGGGAGCGTTGAAGGCCATTCACGATTTCTGAAAACTTACTAAACAGAGGATAAGCGTTTGTTTCAGTGTAAGATCGATTCATATTTCATTGAGTGAACAACAAAAGCTATATCATCACGAGTGGCGGAGCCATGTGTGAAAATATAGCTTTTGTTGTTCACGAAATGAAATATTAATCGATGTTACTCGAAAAACAAACGATCATTCTATTTCTTCATTGGACCAATGAGACAAATGTGAAATTTCTAGAACAGATTTTCATAAAGCGCGTCATTTTTCACGTGATTGCTATTCAACGTTCATTGTGACGTCACTTATTTTGCCCCACATAGATGACGTTATATAGGCTGAAATGCACAAAAGCAGGTTATAAATTTTTGTTAATTTCACTGCTTTTGCGGTTTGATTATCAAGTGCTAATCTACCGTTATTTCTCGATAAACCACCGAAAAGCATTAAAGAATTATGTATAATTTTGCGGCTCTAATCACACTGCATGCTTCGTGCAAACTTACCACTATCGCTACTTTTTGCTCTTTCCAGTTCGCATCCAAAGGCCCAGTCCCATATCCAAACGGGCACAGACGTATGCTTAACAGACACGACGTCAGAGTGAAATTTTCATCCGTTCTCAAATGCTTGATTAAAACTTATAATAGTGCCAAAAATTTGCGACAACAGAACGGAAAATATCGGTCGTGTGAAGTATGAAGCCAGGATGTTGAGTGGATGTTCATCGGAAGCCTTGCGGATAGTATGATGACAGCTCAGAAGAGGTTACCGGGTGTAATTGTGACGTATACGGCAAGCGGACAGAGAGGATGCATAAAGCATTCATTGGACGTATATACAACGTATGCTGAGCGAAAACAAAGCAAATACGAGGGTTGATCCAAAAGTTCGTATAATGAGGTTATAAATCTACAGAAAAGCTTACTATCAAAATAAAAATTATACAGTCTTTTAATACATCATCTGTGTGATAAACATGAAAATTTTTATATGCTTACATTCAATAGCGGCTGTAAAGGGCATAAATCAAGACAGAGACCCTGCATGTATGCGGGGGAGCAAGAACGTCAAAAGCGACGTCATTATTAACACTCTTCTACATAGCCTCTGCTAACTCTTATTCCTGTATGTGCCTTATAAACCAACTTGCAGAAATTATCTACATAACATTTGGAACCAAATTAGTTTACAATTTCTATATGCATGGTATTTCTAGTAAAGTTGAGATCCAGATACAGGGCCTTTATTTTGGAAAATAATGAGAATCGTTTGGGATAAGTTCGTTCGTTCAAACTCACTTGCACCATTCTAAATCCTTCTAAGAAGTCTGTCCCTCTTTTAATATCCAGAATAGCTTTACGAAAAATTCCATTCTGCACATTTTTGTCATTTTTCTAAAACATCTGAAATGTTTGGGTTGGTGAATAACAAAGATCACGAGAAAAAAAAAAATCGAAAAATAAACGACATCCATATTTTGGTTTTGACGTCTTGTCATTTTTTCTCGAATAGTCTGTGTTATTATAATATTCTGTGTCCGTAAGAGTCTCCCAACAAGATTTAAAATATAACCAATAATTTTCTATTAACGTATTATTTAATGTAGCCAATAATTTTAAACTACAGCTTCAGAAATCTTACAGAAAACTGGATTTATTTAACAGATTTTCAATATTTTTTCACGCTCCCCCGCTAATCGCACTCATTCAATTTCATTCCAAAATCGTTCCAAAAACATTCAATTTCACGTTGTTGACCAACGGTAACTAACCTGTTCGCATGACACAAATATTCATCGAGGGGAACAACTGTACCAAGTTGTTTTAAAATTAATCAATAAATATAGAAGATATGCCAAGGAGAAGGACAAATTGTCATTCAATCTACTTTAAAATTACATTGACATACGTTGAATTCAAACAAACTTTTCACTTAGTTCTCAGATAGAGGCAAAACTGTGTCTAATTATTTTGAAATTCATTCTATAATGAAACAAAATAACTCTAGATAGGGTTAGTTAAATCACATTCAGTAGTGATCTTGACAATGAGTGAACTCAAACAAAGGTTTCGCACGGCACTCTTTAGGGATCATTTGGGACAACATCCATTGAAACTCACCCATAGATATGCATCGGGTAAAATGGCATGACACAAAAGCTAAAACACATTCGCACATACTCAAACACGAATATGGGTTACTCTGTTGGTTCGTCGCCATTACATTCCGGGAAAAATAGCTATGTCTAGTAAAAACAATCCCTACAACATAACTTGAAGGTTTACTTAGAAAGGTGGATGATTTGAGGTGGGTTTTACATGTAAGGTGCTTCTACATATATAGCAGAAAACCTATAGATCTCTGTCGTTTTGATATTAACATACAACCACAATGTATGTCAAACAAGCCACTTTTAATTCTACAGACCCAAATGTAAATTTATCTTGTAAATCAAAATAAATGGGTTATTGTCCCGACTTGGCCAGGAAATAAAAAGAGAAAGATAATGCTGTGACAATAAACGGTTACAGTTTTGTTCTCTTGATAACGTCTATTTTCGCTTTGACTTAAAAGCTTCCAACACCGTCGCCTCATGTCTCATAAAATTCTACAGTCACTAACTTGATTTCTTTTTTTTTTATAAAGACGTTTTTTATAAGCAAAACTGTATTAAATATTCTTTAAAAATTAATCGTTGTCCAGAGGATTTTGACCTGTTTTGCAAGACATCCATGAGTGACTGGAACGCTCTCTCGGTAATTATACACTAAACAAAATGTATAAACGTCATTATAATTTTCAAGATACACAGTGCTTACCATTTTCCAATCATTAATTGTTTTAAAAAGCTGTAAACATTTATGAAAATGAATGATGAGTAAAAGTCGGATAGAAATTTCGTTAAAATTCAATTTTAATTTTATAAGCTTGGAAACGGCAACGGCTCTAAATCTTAAATAAACATTAATGGTTTGAGAAGTTTCAACTGTTTTGAGGATGACAAGTAGCACAACAGAAATATTTTCTTTTTGTTTTTCAACTTTGACATTGGTAAAGCACTAACCCTCTAAGTGTTTAGATCGACAATTTAAGGGCGTTTAGTTTCCTCGATATTGTGAAGATATTTTGCCTTAGCACTGGGCGCTGTTTTGCCTAGCTTTCAACTAGATTCTTGAAATCGTCTATGTTTTGTGTATTCTGTTTATAAGTTTTTGGCATGTCCTAAGGCAGGTTCGACACTTACAAATGAGAGTAAGGAGTCCATTGGATTCCTATCTAATGACTTCAAAGAGTCCAAGCTCAAAGTATGGAATCCGAATTATTATAATGGAGAGAAAATTGTGTAAAAGAAGAAATTGCTTGTTACAAGAAATTTCTTCTTTTCCACAAGTTTCTCCCCTTAAATGAAATGGTTTTCTTTAAAAAAATACTTTTAGATGAAAGCAAATCATATTATTGGAAAGGAAACCGCGTTTGGCATTTGTTTTTTTCAAAATGTTCTCACATGATCCAGTGAGTCAATCTGACTCCTTATCTGCAAAGCAAAGGAGTTTCAACTGGTAAAAAAGGAGTCTCGGACTCCTAGACTCCCCTAAGTGTCGAACCATTTACGGCCAGTGTAATGAGTTCACATAACGTCGATTTGAAATTCCCAAACTAGCAGCCGTAGCAAAAACATCCCCTGAAGTCACAAAATTGAAACATTTTCATTGTTAGTTGATTTGTATAGAATTTACTAAAACAAAGAATTTTGATGTACCTTTTATGGTTTGTAGACCTACTCTTTTGTTGTTGATCTAACAATCAAAATTTTAAAGTTTCGAAAAAAAAGGAGAGGAAGAAATATTTTGTTCAAAAATTCACCGCAGAATAATGATCTTATTGCACCAGTAAACCTACAGAGGATGCATTGTCAATATCATAGCAGCATAATTAATCAAGATTATAGTCTGTGGTTATAACGAAGTATATAGTTTTTGTCAAAAAAATTTCATACATAAATCCATTTTGTCGTTAGCTATGTCCTATTTTGTTTGACTCACAGGAAAGTCGGGCATCGGCCCAACAAATTTTCTCATGGAATACAAAGACTAAAATGCCAAATTAATTATCCGTTCGACTGTAGGGATATTCCAATATTCTTCTTAACAAAGATAGAAAATGGTGAGAAGTTGAAGTTCAGCGAATTCGGAATTCAAAAATTAAACCAGGTCGAATGGGTTTTCAACAACAAGAATCAAATCATTCCATATTGATTGAAACGATATTAAACAGAGCATGTCACTCTTTGGGAAGAAATTTCTTAACACCACAAAACTACAGGTCCGAGATTTGTTTTCGTACTATATATTTTATACTAATAATGTAATCTGGTCAATCAGAAATTCTTTATAGAAGAAGTTGAGGAGTAGGGTTGCAGGACTTCAATATTGCCCTAATTGGAAAACGTGTCAACGTCCAGTAGGACAATTTTGTATACCAGACTTACTGGAGATATTGTGACAGGTCAGGTTCCAAGGGTCTCTTCTTACATAACAATTGACGTACATAAACTAATCCATGAATATTGACTAAGTAAACACGCGTCTGCTTCGTTTCTGTCTCGCCAACGAGACAACAGAACGGGAAATATCGGACGCGTAAAGTATGTAGCCGGGATGATGTTGAGTGGATGTTCATTGGAAGCCTTGCGGATCAGAGCGGACGACAGCTTAGAAGAGGTTACCGGGTGTATTTGTGACGTATACGAGATCCTTATTTTAATGATTTTACGTATGGTTTGTCATTAAGGATTTCTGAAAATTCACTAACGGTGGATAATTTCGCGGCTATGATCACCTTGCACACTTCGCGCAACCCTACCACTATCGACACTATTTGCTCTTCCCAGTTCGCATCTTACCACGCATAGGTTTGGTCATACAGCCATTTTCACCAGCGGTCAACAAGAGTATGTTATAAGTTAAACCTACACCACAACGTTAATATGATTTTTTTGCAATAAAAAAAACCCGGCCTAAAATACAAGAGATTCAACAATTAACAGGCAAACAGTTGAAAGCGAACAAATGAAAATTATTTGAACAGTCTGATCTGAAAAGTTACCATACACCCAAATGCTTCTTGATGTGCACTTACAGGCTGTTAATATCGCTCAATGTAAGCCCTGCACGGATTTGTGAAATTGCTAGAAATTACAGTCACATAGCATAGGCTTAACTAGGATTTTGAAATGTACACGCACTCAGACGGCGACCAGCATAGTATGTATAGGATAAAGGCGATATGTGGTCTGTCACAAAAGATGAATGTTCTCCGCCCCATTCTATGATTTGAGCGTTAGTGAATAATCAAAACACCGGAACTACAGCTTAAACAAGTAGTTTTGATTTCACGATCATTCATCACCGACATTTTTCGAAAGATGTTTCATTTCTTTTACGTACTTGCGTAATGTGCTTAATGGTAGTTACAACCTTGCAAATATTTGATGATTTATTATCCCCAGCGTTTATTGCACCAGGAAATGTGTGGAAAATGCATTATTGCTGTCATCTCAGGGCAATTAATCAAGATTACCGCTTTTTAGCTATAACTAAATACCAGACATATTGTTTTTCGAATAAAGGCATTTATTCTTTTTAGAGAAACATTTTCTTGGTCGTTGGTCGGTGACCTATTTCGCGTGACTTGGTAACAGCTAGCATCTCAAATCTTCATCTGGAGCACAGAAAACTCTATTTTTTCCTCAGAAAGAAATTTTCTTCGTTGTCAGTTAATGAGCTTTTTCCGAATGTTTGATTTAGCATCTCGAATCAACACGAGCACAAATATTAACCAGTTCCTACTTCGACTTAGCTTTCCACGTAAATGCACGTACTAAGATGGCATTTTTTTCTTAACGTTCATAAGCATTTGTTTATCCTTAATGGATGGTTGGAATATTACTTACCGTTTGCGGCCCATAAAGCGAAATAAATGTCCCCATGCAGAGACATTCAGTTAAACAAATGAGTGCAGCTGAAGGAAAGAAACCATAGTTTTTTACGAATATAAACCGATGATAAGCTAGTCAGCAATTGTACTTTTGAACTGCGCGTTTTTTTCTTCTGTCTAAATACTTTCATTCTTCTACGTTCTACACTGAATGTTCTAATAATTTCTTTAGGCCGTACGAATTTATATAACGTATTTCCTCTAAACAGAGCACCCGCTCAAATTATACACACTTACATTATTTACAAAGAAAGCACTGTTTCAGATTGTCAAAATACCTGGAATTTAAAATTTTGGGTATTTTTTTTTCAATTTTAATTTACTTTAACAATTATTGAATTGCCTTTTCAAAAGAAATTAAACTTGAAAAGATATATATGTTATTGATATTTTTCGTCAGAAAATGGTTGCGAAATCACAGTTGCATGTCAATAATTTATTTAGCCCGCCCCCCCCCCCTCCCGACAGGGTTTATCATGATAATTACGGGTTTTCTCAAATACTGCTTTTCCAAATGTTCGATCTGTGTATGCTAATTGATTGTGGGTAGGAATGTAAAGTAGACAGGTCTTTTTCATACGTACGATGTCGAAGATGATTTGATGGGAAAACAAACAAACAAACAAACAAACAAACAAACAAACAAACAAACAAACAAACAAACAAACAAACAAACAAACAAACAAACAAACAAACAAACAAACAAACAAACAAACAAACAAACAAACAAACCTTTGATAATTGATGAATCAGTTACTTACTGCTTTAAGTAAACCTCTTTAAGTCGCTGTTTTAAGAGTAAGGTAAGAGAAACACATAAAATACAAACAAGTAATGGTAGAAGGGCAATGAAATGAGCTTGAAAGCCTTCTGTAATGGATTCAGAAATTACTCCAATCAAATGAATGGGGTCTTAATGATGATACAACGGAACACTAATTAATATGTTTCGGTGCAATACGTTATCCAATTAGTACGAAAGTAATGACGTCGTAATCGAAGATATGAGCGGAAATAATATCTAATCCTTTATATTGGAGAGGTTGTTGAACTCATACAGTCATACTCTATAGAAATGCTTTAGAAATTCTTAATTAACTTTGAGATCGTTTTCAAACTAATCAGTCGAATGAGCGGTCATGAAATACCAAGTAAACGAAACCTGATAAAACGATATAATCAGTTTGATAAATTAAGTTTTCATGAACACAAAACTGTTGTTCTATTTAAAAACATGACCAGATTTTTTTCCAATAACTGGACAGAATTTCAGAAATTCATAGACAAAAAAAAAAAAAAAAAAAAAAAAAAAAAAGAAATAAGAAAAAAACGACTTAAATAAACGCAATTTGTAAAATAATGCAAAGCATTTTTTTATGCATTCTGACATAATAAAAATTGTTTTTTTTTACGTAAACATAGTTTTCGGTCAAATTTTATATCTCTCCATTTAACACAGTAAACAAATAACCAATTCTAAGCATTAGACTATGAAAAAGATTGTCAAAATTAAGTTAATTCCTATTTATGTATTCAATGTATTATATACTGCGAATTAAAGATTTGCTTTCATCAGAAATTGCAAGTATTTCTGAAAATAAGTTCCGATTCTGGTGAAAGTTTAAACAAGTTATCTGTTTATTCATGATTTATGATATTGCCATTAAATACTGTATAGTTTGTTTGAATTGGTAAAACGCCTTTTTAAAGTCGTTGTTTTTTTGGAGTGGTCATATGTCTTGAAATTGGATTCCTGGCATTTGAAACAACAACATACTGTCAACAACAACAATAACAAAAAGGTCTTCGAATAGCAATCGGCTGTTGTTCAAGAAATGAGACACATGTATTTAAATTCCCTCTACGAGGGTTGATAGATAAGAACGTGGACTAGTTGATCAAATGGACAATCGAATATTTCAAACATAAAACAACGCATACTTCCGAAGTTATGACAATAGAAACCTCCACATTTAAGGCAGAATCAAATACGTTCATGCATGAATAAAACAGATAGAGTAACTATATATTACTTACTATAGTAATATACGGTAGACAGAGCCGCCGCGCCTCACTTTCTTTATGTGCTTTATGCTATTTCCTTAGTTTTCGCCAAGTATCTATTTTAATAATAGTTCGAGAATTTCATATTCGCAAATATCATGTAAACTTGTGAATATGGCGATTCCTGTTCGATTTTATAATCAACTAGAGTGCAGTGGTCAACGCAATTACACGTCGAAATTTCATTATGCGAAAATGGCTTATTTAGATCAAAAAGTTGAAGCAATCCCATTTATGGAAAAGCTTGAAACAACAGAAAAAATACCTGCTTTGATATGCTACATGTTGTTTGGTCAAGGTCGTTCCGAAAAGGGTTACAGTGCATTTAGGGAGTGCTATATCGTACTATCGAATGAGAATATTTTCTAAACAAGCGTTATATGTAACTACAACATCGTTTGAAATTTTGACATGCGGTGATTCGCTGTACATGCTTTGATATAATTAAAAGTAAAATAGTCAATAGTGATTTTTTTAAAAAGTTTTTTACCTTATTACCGAAGATATGAAACGATACACACGCAGATTTCACTCAAATGTGCCTTTTCTAGGTATATTTATACGGGGTGTCCACGTATTTAATGAGCAACCCTTTTTTCGAACAATTTAGAATAAACCCGTAAACCCATGAAAAGAAGTTCAACACAATCATGAAATGTGAAATCAATTAAAAAAACAACACTTATTTGATGTCATATGCTTGTATGTTTTAGTGGAATAAAGGAACAGTAAAATAAATTTTGAAGAGACGGGAACAAATATCTTCAATAACTTTATAATTAGCAAAATGGAGTCTTTTCGTGAATTACTCGCTAATAAATTTTGCTTAGTTATCGAAATAAATTACCTGGTCATTTGTAAACATTCGGTAAATGTTGGCATACTTGGTCTAATTCTTAAGTATGCTTTGATATATTTATGGCGGATATCGGAGAAAGCAGAAAGGAGGACAAACAAGCGTGAAATGATATTCGTCTTCAATTTCTCTTTTACCGCAATATATACTTATACAAGGTTTATTGTCCTTCTTTGGAGCTATCATATCGCCGGTCGTTAACACTTAATCAATTAGAATGTACTTATTTTATCAATCATTTACGGACTCGACATCTAAGGTGCAAGTACGATACTCATAATAAAGGACTATGATTTAAAATGCTAAAGAAATGGCCGATTAAATTTAAAAAGTATATAAATGTATAAAAGGGGTGTTAAAATCACATCCCTTCACGCAAAATGATTTCGTCGGAAATTCTGAAACAAACTTGAGCATTGAATTCTTGAAGGAACTTTAAACTGTTATGTATAGTAAAGTCATTGTACAATTTATGTATGTTATATACAATAAATGATATCAATTAATGATAAAAACATAATAATCCAGAGTAAGCAAGCATGATTTTACATCACCTCATCCCTGATTGGGAGCAAAATATGGACAAGTATTCCCTTTCTAAAAATCAAATTGCTAGAGGTCAAATAAACTTCAGATGTTGAAATATTCCTTGTTTTTGTAATTTTGCACTATTTCTAATTAGCTACCTCATAAATGTCATCTGCCGATTACATGATACAATTAGCTGCATTGAGAACAGTTATCTGATATTGTAGGAGGATAAAACGATGAATTGTCATTTAGTTAAAGTAACCATTTAGTTAAGTAACAAAGCTTTTGAACAAAACTGATGGGTTTATTGTCCTTTTTACGAGTATTCAAAGACATCGGTCGTTCACACTGGATCAGTCTGCATAAAAAATATTTAAAAAACATTTAATTCAGCAGCAATGAAATGAAAAACTCGAGAAACGCTCTACGTATGAGATTGGAAGTATTGAAAATATCTCAACAGAACACGCCACCAACACCTTCAGCCATAATCACTGTAACGTCAAGGGAGTGATTACGATACCCTTTTCACAAAAATCATTAGCACATACGATTGAAGCGTTAGCGCTTTAAGTTTAAATTTGAATTATTTCGATTGTTTCACAAAAGTTCTAACAAATAAGTATTTTCCCGTTCCTTATATGCCATATCTATTGCGTACATTTGTTAAAAAGGTTCCTACCACAGTTATGTTAAAATAGGGCTTGTCATTTTGTAGAATTTTTTTTATTCTTAGACATGCTTGCAAAACATTTACAAGAAGGATTGCATAAATAGAATGTTGCCCTAATTGGATAATGTGTCACTGTCCAGTAGGACCTTTTTGTATACCAGACTTACTGGAGATATTGTGACAGGTCAGGTTCCAAGGGTCTCTTCTTACATAACGAATCACGTACATAAACTAATCCATGAATATTGACTAAGTAAACACGCGTCTGCTTCGTTTCTGTCTCACAACAATAAGAGACTACCGGTGTTATTTTAATGAGTGTAAGTATTTATGGTTTAACTAAGAGAAATTCAGACCAATGTCTACTCCCGATGTTTAAGGTAATTGCGGAAAGATAACTTTGTCAATTTTCGCCTTTCTTAAAATATCTAATTATTTGCTGAGATTTATATTTGAAGTGCGCGCATTAACTAACACACAATATGAATGGGTTTGTACCGCGTCGTGATGTGATTTAGGGGCCAACCCTTTTTGACCCACAAAATTAGAATTTGCAAATATTTTCTGAATTAATGGGTCGATTTTTATGAAAAAGTTACATTTAGAAAGTCCAAGAAAGGCATAGCTAGTCTTTTTATTTCTATGCACATTCAAACAGAAAAACCAGCGTGAAATGCTATCTATTTCATAATTTTAAGAGATTTTACGTTCCTTCTTTCAATTCATGTTTTTGTGATTAAATAGAATTTTCTCAACATTTTTTTCGGTGACCTTTACTATTTTCCGTTCTATAGTAGCGAAATAAATATGCTTTACAGTCATCAAATAAATATGATATATCTTCGAGTAAGATTTTTCGTTAAACTCGATTTTGTGGAGTTACTGCGTCATTTTCTGTCGAATTCAACGTCGCTACAAAAAATCTTTACCATGCTTATTTGACGCCGATTAGGAATCCTAAAATACTTCAAGGTTTAATGTAAAACACTTATTCTTCATCCGTTTTAAAAAAAGGTTTCGTGATCATTTGACGCGACGTTGCAACGTGCTTTGATTTCCGATATCTTGGCATCGAATTTTACAATAAAGGTCTAACCCTAGGATATGTCATTTTTATTTCAGAAATTTCGCGGAATAGTTTGACAGCAACTAATTTTAATTTCAGCTTAGGTCACCGGACGCATTTCCCCCCCCCCCCCAAAAAAAAGTCCATATTTACAGTAGCTGCATTCGAAAACAGCAACATGGAAGGCAATTGAATTTATTACGTTACACCTAATTGCATTTCTTACACATATATCTTCATATTATTCAAAGATGAAACCCAGGCGTCTTTTTACGCATCAAGGGCCGTTTACGGGATAAAAATCGGTAAGTCATTTCCGAATAAATTGACAATTACTGAATTTGAACCCTTTAAAAGTGACCGGCCCCTTGATGACGTCATGGCGTCAACACTTAGTTATGAAATCCCTTTATGAGCGTCCTATGAAAGGGGATATTTTATAGTTCAGCTTTTTAAATTAGTCACGATTTGCAGACATTTTGAAAGTGGGACACGAAACGGCCCGCAGTAACCTTAAATAGAATTCCCGTCACTGCGAGGGAAGGTTTTCTTTGGCTGCGTGGTTTTTCCATTGTCTTGAAAATTAGTCTTGTCAGCGATGGTTCGACCTCAGACCCATAGCCATTTTACCTAAGTTAGTACAATTAACAAAATTATTATCTATATGAACAAATATCTGATAATGTGAGAAGGTGTAATGATAATATTTCACGTAGTTTGGAGCACTTGCATTGATATATTTTATAATACTAGCTTTAAGTTGGGTTTGTTGTCATTTTTATGAGCTATAAAATCGTCTGTTTTCACACTTGATCTGTTTGTTGGTAAGGATAAAAGCTTCTTTAAATCATATCTACCATCTTCCTGAAACGTAAATTCATGAAAACGAGAGACATAAAATGTTTTATATAAACGATATGAATATCCTATCATACCTAGTTTGGTCATTAAAACTTTATTCATTTGAAAATTAAAATTTTCTCTGTTACAGAACTGAAAGCAATATTCGGCGAACTTATATTGGATTTACATGTATTCAACAAAGGTTATTGTCCCGTCTTACCCAGGAAGTCAAAGAGATGTAGATAACGGCCGTTACAATTAAAGGCTATGGTTTCGCTCCCTAAATAGTGCATATTTTCCCTTTTATGTAAAAGCTTTTAATCTTATCGCCCTACATCCCGTTAAAATCTACAGCCCTTACCTAAATCAATCTCTGATAGGACATGGACATTTTAAAATAAAGTACTTAAAGTACCGTGGTAAAAAAGGGGGAGAGAGAGAGAGAGAGAGAGAGAGAGAGAGAGAGAGAGAGAGAGAGAGAGAGAGAGAGAGAGACAGACAGAGACAGAGACACAGAGACACACAGAGAGAGAGAGAGAGAGAGGCAGAGACAGACAGACAGAGAAAGAGAGAGAGAGAGACAGAGAGAGACAGAGACAGAGAGAGAGAGAGAGAGACAGAGCACAAACCATTCTAAGTTAATATTGCAAAAAGACACAAAAAAAAAATAAAATATCATACGATTTCGATCTTAACACGTAAGGACGTAAGTGTAGTAATTTACTGTCATGCTTTAGGTATTTCGGCATCTTGTGGTACTTTGGCCAATACGCACGAAGAAAGACAACCCACTTTAATGTTATACGATAGTCTTATTGAGATATGTTGTTTTGATCATTTTCTAATTTAATGACAAAATGCGGTAAGATACTGCGTTTCTCGTCTGCGAGAAATTATCATGACTCGACAAGAGGAAAGTGTAGAAAATGCATTATCATTCACTTCTCGGTGTAATTAATCAAGATTAGCGGATTTTAGATGTAAAACCAGACATATTGTTTTTCAAACAATGGAATTTATTCTGTCAGAGACAGGTTTTCTTGACGTCGGCTGATGATATAGTTTGCATGACTTTGTCTTATTTTACATCTAGAATATTTACCCGGATCGCTAAAGCTATTTGTTTCCGATTCAAATTTTCATTTCGCACAACTATATGTTCTAGGGAGTTTGCCATTTCTAAAACGTTCGCAAGCGATAGACAGATCATCTCACTTTCCAAACATATCTTGAACAATAAACGAAATCCTAAAGTACAAGGTTATTTGAAAAGTAAAAGTAATTTAAAACCATTCATCATTAATGAGTAAAGATATAGAGGATATTGAATGAGTGGTCATTGAATACCGACTTTGTTAAACGAACCATATTGAACAGATATAAAACGAGAATGCGCCGAGTTTTTTTATCTGGTTTAGATGACGAGTTCAATAAATTAGTAATCATATGAACACAAATTTGATATTCTTTTTTATAATATGACCTGAATTTTTGCTATAAAGCGAGACAATTACAGAAATTCATGGATTCTAGTTTTCCGCGAAACATGAAGCGCCGTTTGCGAAATTATGTCAGCAAAAACATTAGGACACCAAATTCACCCGTATAATATCAAAATTATTCAAAATGTTATTTCACTCTCGCGACCGAGGTCATATTATAAATTGTAATAAAAATAGGTTGATACTAGCTGCAAGGCGTATCTGAGCTCACAATACCTCTCTGTCATAGCAGCATGGTAAAAAGGTTTATGAAACACAAAAAATGCAAACAAGCTGTATTAGGAGGAAGATTTAAAGAGCTTTAAGAGCTTTAAAGCTCCTCTAAAAGATTTATAGATTAAGAGCTAACACAAATGAAATTAATGGGTATCAATGATTGTTTCGGTGAAAAAAGGTGACAATTCAATCTGGCAATTATTTCTATTCAAGATAAACCACCACAAAATCCTATACAGTCAGTATCTTATATATCCAAAAGCACCGACTATCGTGGTACTCATTCTTCTCTCTAAACGCTAGAGAAGACACTGCGTTTCCGCGTTGCCGTCATTTCTTTTGAAACATACGTCATAACATTGCCCGATATTTCTTTCGGAGGTGCTAGTTAGAGTATTCAGCGACGGAAATAATATCCAAAACATGTTATATGAGGTTCATACCTTGCTATAAAAATGCTTTTATTTTTCCGATACATTTCTTTGTGTGTACTATGTGCGAAGTGTTGGGACAGTTCCAGTCGGAACATCACTCGGCCTTTTCCGTAAACTGCAAAATTTCTAGGGCAAACGCCATTTTAACTGACGTCATCGAGTTTTTCCAAGGTTTTCCCGTAATTTGTAAAAATAGTCCGTCTACGTACATCCGAGGTTGATCGTGAGATTGGCCGAGTGGTATTCCGAATGGCGACAGTTGATGTAAACGAGTACAAAACAAGAGGGTCAAATTTGATATTTCTTAAAGGCATGCCTTTCTTAGAAATGGAATTGATGCTGCGCGAAGATATATGCATATCTTTCGCCATCTCTTCTTGTTTTGAACAGCATAGCGTTTAACCCGACCTCTCATAGTTTTCTTTGAAATCTTTTGCTGTACAAACACTAAGCTTGGTTTGTTGTCCTTTTTATGAGCTATGAACTCGTCGGTTTACACTTTATCAGTCTGCTGGCAAGAATAAAAGCTTCAAAAAATTATATCTACAATCTTCCTGAACCCAGTACATGTTTCCAGACTATTAATCAAAACGAACTGAATCTGTTTCTCAATGAGTTTGATTTTGTAGATAAAGGTGTTCAGTGCAGGTTATCGACGGATATATGTAATCTTTGTAACAAACAATTAAATAATGTGGGTATAGATCAGTCTGCCAGTGGTCCACATAGAGAACACCGGGTAACCTTTGCAGAGATATATGCGAATCTTGGCCCTCCACGGGGCTGAGATTCAAACAATATCTCTGTTCATGTTACAAATCAAGAGGATGATTATTATAGTAAACATAACTTTACAGAGCATAACCCGTCACTTAAACGTACCATAAAATATCATGTATCAGGATACAAAAGCGATATGACTGAAGATAAATTGTTCTCGTATGTGAGTCGCAGAGGTCCTGAAGTGACTATGATCAGGCGATTTGTTTCAAGAAAGAATCCAAAATATGTGACTTTCCGTGTTAACGTCAGAAATAATGAGGACAGTAGTCTGTTAGAGTCCAGGGGCTTTTGGCCGTGAAACATTAAGTGTACACAGCGGAACAATCAGGAAAGGCTAGTAGAGCTAGAAACTACCAGCAGAATAGTAAATATCGTAGATCACAGCCTTTGATCGGGTATTCAGAGGGTGAATTTTACGGCATTAACTATTCAAACTTAATAGACTTGAATCCATACGCAAATCTTAATGAGGCAGATTAGTATTTTTCAGTAACAATTTTAATGATCATAAACTTAAATATAATGACATGGAATGTTACAGGAGTTATGTCTAGCTCTTCATATTTGAGTGATATTTTAGTTGGAAAATCTATAGACATTTGTGGGATATCAGAGCATTGGTTGGAGCCCAAAAATATCCATTTTTTAAACGAAATTGACTCTAATTATCATGCCTTTGCTGTAACAGATAAAGATTTGGATATGCAGTCTCGTAGCAGAAAAGTTGGGAAAGGAGGCGTTGCTATTATGTGGCATAAAAAACACAATAATCGCATCTCCGCTTTACCCATTGACGACGACCGAATCATAGGCATACAATATCAATTATCACCTGACGAATTCGTTTTTTTTTTCATACAAGTATATATGTCATGTACGAATCATTCCATTAACAAGTATCGTGACTACATAGCTAAATTATACGACCTATGGCATGTTTACTCAGAAATCGGTACAGTCACAATAATGGGTGATTTAAATTGTAAAATTGTTACTTCACGAGCACTTGCTAGCTCCCCTAGACAACGGGAGATCTTTGATTTATTAGAAATGAATAATTGTATACCAGTAAATACCCAGCCGTTTTGTACCGGTGCGACAAATACTTACGTCTCACGAGACAAACGCAACGTTAGTTATATTGATTATATCATAATTCCCACCGAAAAGATTGATTGTATAGCTAGCTGCGAAATTTTAGATGATAGTAGTATAAACGTGTCTGATCACAGACCAATTGTGACGTTGTTATCCGTACAAACAACAGGTTCATTAAAGGGGGGTAATAATTCGGCTGATACGAAACGAATTAACTGGCGCAAGGTAGACTCGAGTCATATAAATAGATACCGAGACATGCTTGAATCGTCAAATGATCTACTATCAGCTCGCTTCCATCCACTGTCTTCTACACATGACATTGATAAAGTTTACGATTTTTTTGTCACAGGGGTACTCGAAACGTCTAGGAGATGTTTTCCTTATACAAAGTTTCGACATTTCTTGAAACCATATTGGAATGATGTGCTTACAGATTTGTCTCGTTTGTCAAAATCAAAGCGGGGAATTTGGATTCGCTCGGGTCGTTTATATAACTGTGGTGCTTATTCAGATTATAAAGAAGCCAAGCGAACCTTTAGAAAAGAACACAGAAAAGCGGTTAAATCGTTTTTACAGAAAGGCGAAGAAATAGATAGAACCGCAGAAATCGACAGAAACAAATTCTGGTCACTAATTCGTGATAAAAAACGAAAAACTAATGCGCCAATAAATACGGAGATGCGGTTCGATAATGTCGTATACAGAGATTCGGCAAATATTACGGATCAATGGCAAAATTATTTTATGGATCTGTATTCTATGTCAGATTGTCCTTCATACGATAATGAGTGGAAAGTGCATGTAGATAATTCTGTATCTAATTTAATAACAAGAAACTATCCTGTAGATAATGCAAATATTTTGCCCTCTGATATAGAAGCCGTAATAAAATCGTGTAAGAAGGGCAAATTGTGTGGAGAAGATGGCATTTATTACGAACACCTTATTTACGGTAGCAGTATTATATACATAGTCTTGTCGAGATTATTTTCCGCCATGTTAAATATTTGTCACATACCTGTCAAGATGAATCGCGGAATAATCGTAACCCTTCATAAGGGAGGTAATAAGCGTAAAGATGATCCCAACAATTACCGGGCAATAACGCTAACGTCATCTGTTTTAAAAATATTTGAAGGTATTCTGCTTCAGCGCTCAGAAGGTAAGATTAATCATTCCCTTAGTCCCCAACAAGGCGGGTTTCGAGCAAACTTAGGTTGCATGATGACCTCATATATTTTGCGCGAAACTATAAACTTCGCAATAGAAAATAAAAGTAAAGCGTTTGTCTGTTTTTTAGATGCCAAACAGGCTTTTGATCGCGTTTGGCATAACGGCCTCTTTTACAAAATGCAAGAATGCGGTTTAGATCCTTTAACTCTTCGCAGTTTTATGAATATATATCTATCTATGGTAAGTCGAGTACGTTATGGCTCCCTGATCTCCGATGATGTACGTATCAAGCAGGGAACCAGACAAGGGGTGAAGAGTTCTCCATTATGCTATCTCCTGTTTATTAACGGGCTTATTAAAGAACTGGAATCGTCAAAATTATGCTTATGTATGTTTAGTAAGAATATCTGCAGTCCAACCGTAGCAGATAATATGCTTCTTGTCAGTTTTTCCAAAGTTGGACTAGACAAAATGATTGATATTTGCCTTCGTTATTCACGTAAATGGAGATACGATTACAATCCTACAAAGTGTTCAGTTGTGGTTTTTGGCGAACAAAAACCTCTTAATAGAAGAGTAGAAAGAAATTGGTACTTAGGAAGTGACGAAATAACAGAGGTTGATAGCTACAAACATTTAGGTTGTTTTATTGTAAACTCAGGTTCACTCGATGACAGTATTAAAATAGGGGAGAAACTCTCACTATATTGAACTCTGGCAATTTTAGCCCAATATCTCTACGCACCATGTTTACGTCAATAGTTCTAAACTCAGCATTATACGGTTGTGAATTGTGGAGTAATATTTCCCGAACAAACGTTCTTATGCTTGAACGTGCACATTCCTTTTGTGTAAAATCAATTCAAAGATTACCAATCAGATGCAATAATGCTGTATCTCGCGCTGCAATTGGATTGTCCACAATTAATTCTGAAATCGAATACAGAAAAATGATTTTCTTATGACAATTATGTAGACTATCATGTCAATACCTAGCCAAAAATATATTCGTGCATAGAACGGTTAGATACCTTAACGATCATTCGTGTTCCTACCAAGGCTTTATACCCGATGTTTGTAAAATTCTTTCTAAGTACAGCCTCCTTGAATATCTTGAATCGTATATTCGAACTTCGCTATTCCCATCTAAACAAGCCTGGAGGTCTATTGTAAAATGTAAGGTTCTAAGCAATAACGAATCTTCACTACGCCAAAATGTCGACAACTATATATCTCCGGAACAGTTCGATATTCTATTTTTCCAAACGGAGTAAGCAGTGTGTGGAAATATTTAAATAGCTCTAGCCTTTCTTAGAGTTATGTTTTTTCTGCTGCCAAAGTTTTATGTATGATTTGCTCCTATGACGGTAGGCAAACTTGTAGTAAGTGTCAATTACCCGTTGATCACTATACCATGCATAAGGTATTTTATTGTCGTAAAAATGATGAAACTCGTACTCGTCTCTGGAATGCGTTAATTACGATCACTGGACTCGTCAGATATAAACTTCTAATACAGAAGAGTCCATCTGAACAGTTGATAGATATGCTTGGTGGCCTTGTGCAGTACTGTGACAACAACAAGCAAAGTCATCAAGCAATATCTCTCATATATTCATCTATTCACAAAATGCTGTAACTATGTAAAATGATTGTAGCTTCAATCGAGTCCTGAATTTTGAAGCAACCCTTTTCTTGAGGTATATGCCTTATGTATCTGTGGTTCTATATATCTATCAGCATCCTTTTTCCGCTATGCCCTTCTCCTATACATGTTGACTTTAAATTTTGTACCTCTTTTTCGAAGCTATAACTTTCACAATTAATGTTGTAAATAGTTTATTGTGTCTAGCATTTGTATTGCATATGTGTTGTTTCATGTTGTAATTTGTATTGTTGTAAAATTGAGCTCTCCTACTGTGGAGGAAATAAAAGATCAATCAATCAATCAATTTCGCACAACTATATGTTTTAGGGAGTTTGCCATTTCTAAAACGTTCGCAAGCGATAGACAGATCATCTCACTTTCCAAACATATCTTGAACAATAAACGAAATCCTAAAGTACAAGGTTATTTGAAAAGTAAAAGTAATTTAAAACCATTCATCATTAATGAGTAAAGATATAGAGGATATTGAATGAGTGGTCATTGAATACCGACTTTGTTAAACGAACCATATTGAACAGATATAAAACGAGAATGCGCCGAGTTTTTATCTGGTTTAGATGACGAGTTCAATAAATTAGTAATCATATGAACACAAATTTGATATTCCTTTTTATAATAAGACCTGAATTTTTGCTATAAAACTAGACAATTACAGAAGTTCATAGATTCTAGTTTTCCGCGAAACATAAAGCGCCGTTTGCGAAATTATGTCAGCAAAAACATTAGGACACCAAATTCACCCGTGTAATATCAAAATTATTCAAAATGTTATTTCACTCTCGCGACCGAGGTCATATTATAAATTGTAATAAAAATAGGTTGATACTAGCTGCATGGCGTATCTGAGCTCACAATACCTCTCTGTCATAGCAGCATGGTAAAAAGGTTTATGAAACACAAAAAAAATGCAAACGAGCTGTATTAGGAGGAAGATTTAAAGAGCTTTAAGAGCTTTAAAGCTCCTCTAAAAGATTTATAGATTAAGAGCTAACACAAATGAAATTAATGGGTATCAATGATTGTTTCGGTGAAAAAAGGTGACAATTCAATCTGGCAATTATTTCTATTCAAGATAAGCCACCACAAAATCCTATACAGTCAGTATCTTATATATCCAAAAGCACCGACTATCGTGGTACTCATTCTTCTCTCTAATAGGGCTGTCACACCTTAACGTTTTAGCCAGCGTGTGCGGAACGTGTTGAATTTTTCATAACACGCTGCGAACACGTCGGGTACGCTATGGACACGTTGGCACACGTTGCGATACGCTGAGTATCTCATAAAATTTTGTGCATGCTTAAAATTTCTCAGCGTGTGCCGAACGTGTTGGAATACGCTCCGCACACGTTCCGCACACGTTCCGAACACGCTCAGCACGCTAGAGACACGCTAGGAGCTCGTTCACTTACGCTACGGACACGCTAGAAACACGTTCGCCAAAAGTTTCACGTGCTTCGAGCGTGTCTCCAGCGTACTGGGAACGTGTGCATAGCGTGTCTTCAGCGTACTGAACGTGTGTCTAGCGCGTTGCCAGCGAGTTCACAGCGTGTTTCTGGCGTATGACAGCGTTTCAGTTTTCAATGAAAATATAAAAGTTCCGCTGCATGTTTGTCTTGAATTTCTACCATCAACTTCTCGTAAATAAATAAATTTGTCCATGAACGTGCGTATGACCCTTTTGACATGTTCATATCTGCATGTTTCCTCATGACCAGTCTAAGAATGACTTGAAAACTCGATTTTAAGAAGCATTCTCTATATTTGACGATGAACGATTTCGTTCAAGTCATATAAATAAAACTTATGTTATGTTATGTTATGTTATTAGCTGTTTGTATTTTCTTCCATATAAATCCTTTACGGATTTTCTTAATTCCTTAGATTGTCGAGGCGGAGAATGTAGCCTAAATGTGTATTAAACATTGCGTTTATAGTTTTACAAGTGCGTCTGCTCTTGGTTAGAATAACAATACGTTCGCGAAAATACAAACATTCATTCGTCTCATTTGATCATTATCAATATACCAAAAAGACAAGTACATCGTTGTACCTAGTGGACTTAATACAAGACGTGTTTTACTCTATTCTGCTCTGTTCAGAATATTTGATTCTATTATATTTACTACAAGTTTGATATTTGGTACACATTTTCCCCCGTAATATAGGACTAGCTATTCAAGATTAAGAGAGGTTGTAGAAAGTCATCCTACATGGTAGAGCATATGGAGGAAGGAAGGAGTGCATTATGACAAGAAGTTCCTTACCCTTTCGAAATATTTTTCGAGTTAAAAGTACTAGAAGCTTTAATCAGCCTGTACTCTAATAAGTTTGTTATATGCTTGTTTTCATATGTAACAGGTGCCAGTGTATTTTTCTTTTCGTCTTTTCCTATTTTTCTTTTACATCTTTTACATACTTTGAATTTGAATATGTGTAGTGGCCGGTGGCCTGTTTATATATTAAAAGAATGAATTTAAAGTGGTAATTTCTTGCAGAATTTATATTTACATCCTAAACACGCTGCGAACACGTTATAACACGCTAGAAGCGCGTTACAAACATGCTAATCACGTTCTGAAGACGTTACGAGAACGTTGGACGCACGCTCAAGAACGTTGGTATACGCTGACATACGCTATCAACACGTTCTGGACACGTTTCTCACGCGTTACACACACGTTCAAACTCGCTATGAACACGCTACAAGCGCGTCGTGAATTGACAAAAAGAAAATGTAGGTCAGCGTATGTCGACGTTTTGCGGACTTAGTCGTTTTCTCAAACGCGTTAGGCACACGCTGGCTAAAACGTTGAGGTGAGACGCTAGAGAAGACTTTGCGTTTCCGCGTTGCCGTCATTTCTTTTGAAACATACGTCATAACATTGCCCGATATTTCTTTCGGAGGTGCTAGTTAGAGTATTCAGCGACGGAAATAATACCCAAAACATGTTATATGAGGTTCATACCTTGCTATAAAAATGCTTTTATTTTTCCGATACATTTCTTTGTGTGTACTATGTGCGAAGTGTTGGGACAGTTCCAGTCGGAACATCACTCGGCCTTTTCCGTAAACTGCAAAATTTCTAGTGCAAACGCCATTTTAACTGACGTCATCGAGTTTTTCCAAGGTTTTCCCGTAATTTTTAAAAATAGTCCGTCTACGTACATCCGAGGTTGATCGTGAGATTGGCCGAGTGGTATTCCGAATGGCGACAGTTGATGTAAACGAGTACAAAACAAGAGGGTCAAATTTGATATTTCTTAAAGGCATGCCTTTCTTAGAAATGGAATTGATGCTGCGCGAAGATATATGCATATCTTTCACCATCTCTTCTTGTTTTGAACAGCATAGCGTTTAACCCGACCTCTCATAGTTTTCTTTGAAATCTTTTGCTGTACAAACATTAAGCTGGGTTTGTTGTCCTTTTTATGAAGTATGAACTCGTCGGTTTACACTTTATCAGTCTGCTGGCAAGAATAAAAGCTTCAAAAAATTATATCTACAATCTTCCTGAAACGTAAGTTCATAAAAACCAGATTGTTCTATATAAAACGCTTTATATAAACGGCATGAATATCCTATCCGGCGAATGGCCGGGCGGGCGGATGCCAAACATTTATTGTTCACAATAGCTCATCTTCAGCAATTAATATGGTTGAAAGCGGTGAAAAACGATATTCGCCATCACATTTTAAAAATCTCCGCCTACAATAATCATAAGATTTCAAGAAAACAACACAGTAAACAGCAGTATTACAGTTACATTCTAAATTGTTTTAAATCGCTAACTCAGCGCCCCATTTATTCCTAGCTCTCACTCAACCATTTAAAAACGCTCCAAAATCAGTGGAATATGCCCGAGAACCGATCACCTCATTATAACTTCCTCCAAATCGAACATATCATTTATTGGTTTTATTAGCTGGTGTTGATTTGGAAACGTCCTTGAAGATACACAAAAGCTTTTATAGAAAATAAAACGTAGACTTTTTTAAAGGGAGGTAATAAATATCGATAATTTTGTCTAAATTGGACAAAATACTTAACGATATTAGATTATCTCCATTTATTTTCACTCAAAACTCGCTCAACACATTCATTCAATTTCATCCCAAAATCATTCCAATATTGTTAAGCTTGTCAATTTCACGATCTTTTAAACTGTAACCATGCAGATATCTGGTTATCATGACAGCAGAATTGAAAAACATAAATACTCTTTTCCTCCCATATCGTTAGGCCGAGTTTTCATATTTGCCGTTAAGTACATCGTGAAATTGACAAGATTAATTATTTTGAAATGATTAAGTAATGAAATTGAATGAGTGTGAGGAGCGAGTTTTGATTGGAATTAATGGGAGGTAATCCTTTATTACAAATTTTGCTCAGGTTGAACAAAATTAGCGATATGGATTACCTCCCTTTATCAAAAAAAAAAAAAAAAAAAAAAAAAAAATACAAGTTCCTTACATAACCTCCTTTTTCCCCGACAACCTAAGGGACGCTAACAATTTGAATTATGTAAATTTATTTTGATTGACGTTTTTGGTTCTATATTTTTCAATGGCTTTGAGCGTTTTTGAATTGTTTGAGTGAATGTTTCAAATGAATGAATGGAGCGCTGAGTGAGCGATTAAGAATGGATTTGATTGAGGTGAATGTCAATTTCACGATGTAACTAACCGTACCCTTAGCTTGTCTACCAAAATACCTCAAACTACTGCTCTATCTAGAAAATGAGCAATATATGTGTGGGATTATTGATGTTACATAGAAAAAAGGACACATTTCTTTTTAAGGATGCTGCTCCAAATCTTTTGATTTTGAAGTGTTCAAAGAGTATAACCAGGAATACAAGTGAAAATTTGTTGAAATTTATCTGCTACTTTAGGGGACTTTTAAGTTATTGTTATCAGATAAGCAGACGGATATTGACCGATCACCTCGGGTGCTTTGCGAAAATCAAAGAAGTGTTCTTTTTTGAAAATATACCACGTGATATGGACTATTCGGATTTACATTATGAAGATAGCACTAACAACCCTCTCTTTCTAAAAAATATTTCCTATAGACATATATTAAAATGGTTAAATGTATAAATGGATTTATTTACGTAAAAAATAGAATATCATTTGTTTTTGTATTAATAAGTAAAGATAGATATATCACCTTCATATTGTCAAAAGTTCAATACAGTTTTTTTATTCAAAGTAAACAAAGGTATTAGTAAACAATTATTTTTTAACCACCACTATGGCATTAATACCTCTTCTCTACTGGAAAATAAGCAGCAATTTAAGACTTGAAAATGACTGGATTCCTGTAATCCTTGGCGTCTGACCATGGTTCCTGTCTTCGATCCCCGACGGCGGCACTCATCCTCTTCGGCTATTTGTCTCCAACAAATGGGTTGATTTTCGTAGAGATATGCATCTGATATCAATGAATGTTCGGCCTGTGATTAATTGCAAGGAAGATAGGCCGCCGTCATAGCGCAGTTTGTTGCACGTCGGACTGTCAATCAAAATGTCCCGGGTTCAATCATCGACGGTTGCACACATTCTTCCCGACTATTTGTCTCCATAGATGAGTTGATAATCGTAGACCCATGTAACATAGCAGCCGGAGGCTAGGAAAGGATGTAATGGTTGTACCGGGGAATAACAGGAATCCATTGTTAGGTGCTCCAGTCCACGTGATATGACTGCAAGATTGTGGTGTAAATCCACATCGACACAAGCCATGGATCATGTCGTTTCTAGCACATACAACAATACAATATAACCCAAGACACCTTGGTGTTGGCTGATATCACCAATTTTGCTGTATACTGCCGAGGTCTGGGGAATATATGATTCTTATCAAATGGACAAATTACACATTGAATTTTGCAAGAGAATTTTAGGTATTCGAGCACAGATCCCAAACCTTGCAGTATATGGTGGACTTTGAAACGAGCATTAAAGTATTGGATCAAGGTAAAAGATATAGCCAGATGTACAGAATATTTAACGAAAAGTACTTGAAAACACAAAAGTTTTCTTCGCTTTGGGTAAATAAGATAAAAAAGACATAGGATCTGAATGAATTATCTTATGATCAGAGAAAAATGATTTGAAATATAGAGATTTTTAAAACAATTAAGTAACGATTAAGGGACACGTTCTCGCAAGAATAGAGTAGCTATATAAAGAATTATCGTAAATTGGAACACTATTGCAAATTTTAAGAAAGTTTTGGGCTTGAATCTTAGTAATTGGACCAATAAATCCTTAAGAATAATACTGACACAATTCTGACTGTCATTTTATAAACTAGAAGTAGAAGTTGGTCGAATTAATAATATAGAAAGAAATAACAGAATGTGCAGATTATGTGATCGCTCTTGTATTGAATCACGATACCATTTTCTATGTGTTTGTAATAGATTCATTGATGACAGACAAAAGAACATTCCTTGTACGTAGCCTAATATCAATAAATTTATTAATAAAATGTCATCTAAAAAGATTGATTGAATGGAGTTTAAAGCAGCTTTCAACATTTTCTGTTTTATCGCGCCGGCTGGAGCATCTAGCAATGGTTTCCTGGTATTTCTCTCACCAGTATATCCACCACATCCTTTCCTAGCCTCCAGCTGCTATCTCACATAGGTCTACGATCACCAACCCATTGGTGAGAGACACATAGTCGGAAAGAACACAAATCAATCCTGCAAAATATATAAAGGAAGCTTTTCGATAAAGGGAATCTTGTCTGCAAACATGTCAAAATAATGAATAAGACATTAATTTATTTTCTTAAATGCAATTTACTTTGTTAACGTCAATTCTGCCATAGCCATATTTTCATGTATAAATTTTGTAAATGGCCAATGGCATATATGTTTGCCGAATACCAAATAAAGTTGAGTTGAGTTGAGTTTGAGGTGATGACAATAAAAGTTACAGTACTAAAACCTGCATGTGTTCGATGCATTACATGTAAATGCTTACATTTTTTTATTAAAAAATGTTTGCATTTTATAACTCCATTAGCACGTACACTTGCGTATAAAGCGGACTATAATTTGCTTAAAGTTTTCACCGTTTTGTCATCCTGAAGGCAGGGCAGATATTAATAGCATAGTGGGAGTACGAGACGCTTAATGTTCAGGAGATATTTAGTTCGAGTTTTGATATCTTTATGTGTCTGCACAAGCTTTTAACGAATTGGTTTGTTGTCCTTTTAACGACTTCTGTTTACGTAAAGGATAGAAAACGCGTACCGCTGTATATGGGAAATATTTTTATTCATTTTGAGTGTAGTCGTTAATCGTATCTTTTAAGTCATTTTGTAGCGTTTTTGATCGATTTGAGTTTTTTTAATGAATAGACGGAGCGCTGAGAGAGTGATTAAGAATGGTTTTGTTTGAGATGAATATCAATTTCACGATGTAGCTTACTGTACTATTGTATTAATTATCAAAACAAGGTCAGTTGTATTAGTCTTGGAATTAGTGCTTGTTTGAGATTATATATGAAGTATGTATTTCGTTTTTCGGACAAAAAATTATGTATTGACAATATGCATTTGAGAGCAATTCCAAAAATGTCAAGTTGTTAAACCTTTGCTAATCTAAACCTTTCGAGGCGAGTCCTGCAAGCTTGGCAGTAACGCATCGGGGTGTTAATCCTGTAGTCGTGAGATCGGATTCCGGGTTAGTCAACTTTCATCCGATGTTTGACAAAAGTCAATATGGCATAAGCGATTTGTCTCCCCCGAATTGGCACACGAGGCAGCAGGTTGGAGCTCGGATGGTTTTTCTTATGTGAGAAACGACTTTAATCCATGAGTAGGTACACCAACCACTGCGATATAATGCAACCATTTTGAAGGTCGCATTAAACCTCAAACAAACAAACAAACTAAGGAACGAACAAACAAACAAACAAACAAACAAACCAAAAGAATATCTAGATTGTTCGGTATTTTCATACCGACGACATGAAAACTCTTAAGTTAAGAAAATTGGAGTCTCATCTTGCATTTAATTAAAGACCTCAAAAAATTTGGAAATACCTTCACCAGAATGTAAAACCATCAGCTTCAACATCTAACTTATTTCGGGTTTCTTTTAAAATGCTTTCCTCATTCAAAGTATATGTTTCCTGATAACAATATGCAGAAAAAAAGGTGTTCTAAGGTTGGTGCTTGAACAACACTCTGTCGTCTTGTTGACTTCATTATCAAATAGAAACATTATGTTTTAAGAAAAAATCAAAAGAATACTATAGATCAAATCAAAAAGTTTTGTTTGTTGAAATTTGAGGTTTCCTTAAACCGAAGTGTCTGATTTCATTCAAGTATTACAGTAAATTTTGACGAATCATTAATCAGCTAGAACATCTTCTAGTGTAATTAGAATGTGAAGAATCCATAGAAGTGTTTTGTTTTCTCTTCTGAAATAAATGACACACCATCGTGGTGGTAAACTATCTATCAAACTAGAAAGTAATTTAAGGAATGACGTATAAGAATGACGTACATTATTCAATTAAGATTTTAATGAAGGTTTTAAAATGGAGGTCTTTGCTCTCTAGATTTGCATTTCCAAATTCATTTGTATTGATCGAATGAAGTATGAGTCACTGATAATTGGTTCGCGTACTATTTATTCAGCGTACATGAGCATTGTTCATTGAGATAAAGCTGTCCTTTCAAGGTAAATAGGATATTAACAACAGACAATGAGTATTTGATTAATATATATATTTCTTTAATGTTGGAACACTTTTCCTTTTTCTCATTGTCCTATATACATAACTGAAGGAAATAGGGAAAATGGTTTAGTTATTCAGACAACGAAGCCTTGTAAAAGATAATGATACTATTTTTTTCAACATGGAGGCAAAAATTGACTTATGAATACACATTATAGTAATTATTTGGACTTAAACCGAACAAAATCTTTAGATCTTGCAAATATCAAATCATGGAGATGCAGCGCTAAAGGCACTTCTATTAATAACAACGAGAGGACCATTGGCCCCGTGAATTCTCAAGTGAGGTATTGTGTACAAAGGGTGAAAAATGGAAAAAAAATCTTCTAATTTGAAACTACAAAATTCCACGAAGACAGCGTTTTACAAACATTTGACCCTGTGGCCTAGTTGTTGATCCAATTTGACCCAGTTTTGAAGTTTGATTCAGATTTGCATAAACAATGTTTTTGAGAAAGTTTCAAGACATAAGAGCCCAAAATGTTGCCTCTTGGGTGCACACATTTTTTTTCAAAATTTGACCAGAAGGTCTAGTTTTTGACTTCACTTGACCTAATTTAAGCTCATCTAAAATAATATATGATATGGAATTGGGCCACAATAATCGCACTAAAAGTGTTCAAAAATGTTTTCTAAGATCTTGTCTCGTAGCCTAGTCTTGAAATATAGTGTAGGCAAACATTATGCCAATGTGTCAAGACATTTGGAGCAAAACAAATTTGCCCCCATAATGAGCACATTTGGGCCGAACGTATGGCCCAAAAAATGCCCCTAAGGTCTTTAAACGATTTGATCCTCGACTTAAAGTTTGACCCTACCCGACCCAATTAATTATTTGTTCGAGATATCACAAAGACAAACATTCTCACTTCACTAAGTGTCAAGACATTTTTACTGAAAATATGGCCTCTTCAGTTCTTTCTAAAATTTGACCCTGTGACCTTGTTTTTAATCACACTTGACCCACTTTCAAACTTGTCCGAGATGTAATGTATACATACATTCTGGTCAAGTTTCAAAACATTATGGGCCGAAAATATTGCTTCTAACATGCATACAAGGCTTTCTAAGATTTGACCCTGTGACTTAGTATTTGACCCCACTTGACAAAATTGTAAGCCTTTCCAAGATATCATGAAGACAAACACTCTGACTCAGTTTCAAAACAGAGTCTGCTCGGACGGGTTCACGATCGAGAGGATACGACAATTTTGGTCATTTGTTGAGTCTGACGAAAATCTAAGATTTCACAGTTAATTATTTGAATTGAAGGATCACGTATGGTAACAAAGTGACGAATGGCTAAGAGTGATTGATACTTTCAGTTTCTTAAACCGATTGTTTTATATGATGGTTGGTTAGAGACGGAGAATATGATTATGAACATGAGTATCGTTATTCGTTGATCACGCCGGACGTAACGATCCCTACCCTTGTATCCTAAGTTGTTGGTACTTTACCCCACAGCAACCAAATGGTTATAGTTGTTCAGTATATCATTTAGTAAATCACTTTTTTGTTTGACCTAATTCAAACTTTAAAGTTTTACACAATTTTTTATATCGCTGCTACTGGATTCATGGTATTTCCAGATCCAGTACTTTAATCATTTCCAAGTCCCCAGCTGCTTTCCCATTTAAATTTAGCATGAGAAATGAGATAAATCTTTCTTGAACTCATGGAGCAATAAAACTCAAAACCCTATCACACTAGTTTTTGTTTCATACCTCTGTAAATTCAAGAAATTCTTTCAACATTTCGTGAATGGCGAATACCATTTTTAATTGCCTTCAAGGATTTCCTTATCTTGAATGAAACACTCAAAAGTAATAATAGAAAAATAATATACGACAATGATGTACTTTTAACGTTTTGGTTAGCCAACTTGAACAATTAACATAAAATGGAAAAAAAAACCCAAAAAACAAATGTTCAACCAGATATAATAAATGTAACAAATTGGGTATAATCCCTGTGGTAATGTATGCCTTTCTCTTACTTATTCACGTGAGAGTTATGTAAGAATTATTTTGACATTAGTTATTGCTTCTATCCGTGTCATTATTTAACAGATATTCCCTTGATGTTTCTAGATCGATATCTAATAATTTCGTTTTGTTATCTCCGTATTGAATGATGGAAAGAAAATGCATCTGGCTTTCTAATTAATTCCATTAATTCATTTGGGAATTGATAAACGAGGTCTGTACCGCATCTTGCATACAGACTGATAACCTGCATGATTGTAGAAATCTTCAACAAAGTTTAGAGTACAGTTAAAAATGTCGTGAAATTGACGCTCATTCCGATCAAAATCATTCTTAACAATTCACTCGACGTTCAATATATTCATACCAAGCACTGACTCATACCATTCAAAAACGCTCCAATTCATGTATTACTAAAAGTCTTAACAATCGTCCTGAAATCGCAATGGAAAAATAACGTTAATGTTACCCACTTGCTTATTTTGGACGCATCTGATTGGTTCGCGATGATGTAAAAATCTATTATCAAAATGTTAAAAAGTACATAATCATTCCAAAATCATCCAGTAAGTCAATTGCACGATACTTTTAACTGTGATCAAGCTTAAGTTGTAGGAATTTTCGTGTAACCAATTTTCAGGAAGATGCCGATTAGATAAGAAGTCTTTCACAATAATGCATTATGATGCATTAGAACTCATCCCAAGTTTTGAGAATGTCGTATTGACTTCGGGATAAAGTATCCATCTTATTGATCAATTGAAAGGATAATTGTTTCTTCGCAAAAGTAAGCGAACTAATAAACTGTTGAGGCATTTCTTCTCAAAGCGTGTCATTTTACGCGTGATTATAGGGCAATGTCATGTTTATCCCCCCCCCCACCCCCCACCCTCCCTTGCGATATGCCTAATGCCAAATAGGTGAAATGAATTAAAAACAGGACAAAGTGTTTTTGACACTTTCATTATTTTAGCGATGAGATTATGAAGTGATAGTCCACCGTTGTTTCTCGATAATCCACCGAAATAATTATGAGTCAGTCTGCCATATCGCCCTTACACAACTTGTAAATGTTTGCAATAAACAGGAAGATAGGATGCCATTTTTGAAAATTCGCGAACGTTATGTCAACCTGAACGTCGGGTCATAACCGAATAAATGAAATTTCTTTCGACCTACCGATTCTATTGTCATGTATTGTGTGAGGTGCTCGCGTCATACTTGAAAACAGATTTATCAATACCATTTTCTTTCTCTCCGATTTTCCGGTACAAGAAACCAATTGTAAAAAAATTGAAGCAATATATTTATTCCTGACAAAAGAAAGGGAATGCGTTTAGCGAGTAGTTAAGTAGACTTGTATTTAATTACTTGTCGTATTCAAGAAAAAATAATGACATCTTCCGCTTATTACGGTCTGTAAAGGAAGGAATCTTAAATGACGTACAGGATAGGAGACGTGGTGTATAGGAGAAAAAAAAGGTTTCAACAATGACGCAAAGAAATCTGATATTTTTGTTTTAGAGCGTTATGAATATTGAACATGTACCCGTGCATCTCAATGTTGGTCACATTGGCAACTTTCATAATAACACTTTCTCGGTTTCTTTCCAAATCGGAGAAAGAAATCATTTGAAAAATTATCGCACTTGAATGAACGATTTTTTTGTGACAAATATTATTATTTACCAATAACCCAAGAATATCTTATCGATTCAAGCTTATCTATTGATAGCTAGGGAACGATACAGACGGCATTGCTACAAGAATTAGTTGTTCAAAAATATCTTAGCAATAAGTCTCCGACACAGCAGCAAAACTCCTCGAAATCCTATCAAAGCTCAGAGGCAACCATTCTGAGACAATACCGCCAGCCACTGATTAAATTTGAGATCGTTTATCTACGCCATATCACGCTTGTAACTTATCTTTTCACCTTGAAAAAATGTACGCATCATCGTTCTCTCACCTAGTGCTAAGAATTATTGTTGACATCAAGTAGGAAAAGGACTATTCATTGGACGCTTTACAATAATCCTTTTCATCAAAACCATTTTTGTCCTTGTGCACCGATTCTTTTGAGGTTCAGTATTTGTGTCACAAGCATTTAACGTACTTTTGTATAAATTGATTTCTGTGTCTTTACGGATGTTTCGAAATCAAAACCGGCTAATACAAATAAGGAATGATTTCTTTCGATTTGAATGAAACAATTTGAATGATTCTAGGATGTTTCGAATTATTAAAGAGTGTTTTCGAACGAATTGAATGAGTGGTAGAAACAGTATAAATGTAGCTCTGGTCGAGTGGTTTAGATTGATCTTGATGGGAATGATTGTCAATTCCAAGATGTCACTAGCTGTACTTGTCATTCGACCATTTTTGGAGATAAATGACGTACCTCACATTTTGTTTGTCAAACGATAGATGTTTGTCAAGTAAATGATCTATCTCGTGACTGATCTGCAGGCTGATCTCGATCTTTTTAGTCTACCAAATCGTTGTATAAAGCAGTTAAACACGGTGAACAGCGAGCACAGCACAACTGTGTTGATCACCTTCAATAACCATCCATCGAAACAGTTATAACAGCACGAAACACTATCAATATTTAAAAACCTTTCTATCGTTACGATATGGCAATTATCAAATAAGTAACTTCGTCTATATCATATTACCATTGCTTTTTAGATATTACTTTTTAGATTAACGGCTGTGGCCTGAAAATGGGGGAAATGATATTTTAATTACTTTTTGCAATTAAATACCGACTTCCAACATAGAAAAGGTTTCTGAAATGTCAGAAGAATTATCTACCTCAACAAAATCAACCTACAATAATAAATCATTCAGTCCGGATAAGAATAAATGTAAACAATACTGCTATTGATGAACTAACATAAATTGTAGCTTCGCCGTTCATACTGCAGACTTTTACGTGATTGATCCTAGTCCGTTTGACTTCTATATGGACCAACCTTTTCATCAACTACATAAAATTGCATTTGAATGAAGGATTTGTATATAGTAAAATCTTAATTTCAGCTTAATACCATTCAAAAAAATATTTTTTGAAAATAAAATGATTTCAAAATAATGATTTTGTCTATCTAGTTAATGCTAATATTTTCGCATTTTCCGCTCTTAAACACGAGCGGTGATGGGGGCTGTTTAGTTGTAAGAAATTGTAAACATCTATAGTAAAAACACGTGGTTTTATACTAAACATTTGACAGATGAAATGTCCATTATTCCTTATTTGGACATGCTAATTAGCATATCGACGTGCATGTCATCTTAAACTTAAATAACACGTGATTTTTACCGTAACTATTCGCCTTCTCGTCAAGTTTTCCTCGGGAAATTCCCATCTACTTCGTGTAATAATGCTTTTTGATTGGTCTTAACATGTAAATATAGGGTTCATTTCATCATAAATAAAAAGAATAATCAATTATCTGGTCAAACGGTTTCTGAAGAAAGAGAGAATATACTCAGATTTGATATCCAACAGTAGTAAAAATCTTCGACAAACTTAATTATATTGATACACTAGATTTTATACTAAAACAATTCACTTAAAATCTTACACTTTTGACTTGGCCCCTATGCAAATCAGTACTATTTTGGTTATACAATTCGCTGTTCCGTTTACTACAGTCACAAGTAGGTATGAAAGGCTGAAAGTTAACATGTAGACGGACGGACAAAATCCTTATTTTACATTCAAAAAATCTGAAAAACAATATTCGTCATGGTATTAACTGGAATATATGATATGTCAAGAAAAATATGCATTTCATCAATCAATTTCTGAGATTTTCGGCGAAATGTTGGTCCATATAGAAGTCGGACTATATAGTGTGAAATTATTGACATGACTTGACCTTTATGCAATGAATAAATTAACCGATGAATACATTTATCATCGAGGATAGCCGCAAGCTTTCGATAAACATCGTCAATCCGCGTAGTGTATGGGTTTTAAAAATGCCTTTTTAATGTAATAGTTCCAATACACACAGTTTGACTGTGTGGTCGAGAGGTCTAGTCTGATGACTACAGGTGCAGAGATCATGAGTTCGAATCTGCTTTCAGTCCACTGTTTTTTTTTATTTTATTTTTATTTTTTTCTATAGCCCCCATTTGACTATTTATCTCGTGTTTGAATGACAATAATTGTTTTGCACAGTCCGTTTCATTTATCGCATTCTATCTCCTGAACTCAAATATGGACAACCCAAGACGTGTCAAAGGGCCTAAAGAGCAAATTTGGTTGAAAATCGAAGAACTATGTGGGATTAGTCACTTGAGTCTAGGAAGAGTTGTCGTGGTAGAATTCGTATGAGAAATACCAGGCATCCATAGTTAAGCGCCCCCCCCCCCCCCCCCCTCCCCCGCAATATGACCGAAAAAATATAAAAAGAGGCGTTAAACCCATTCAAACAAATAAAAGAAAAGAAAATAACAGGAACAACAAATACATGTAGTTTATAACATACATCAAATCTCTTTGAGAATCGAGTGGTATTCAACATTTTTCAAAAGAAAAAAATCTATAAAATGGATTGAAACCTAGAGGGAAAATAAATATGCTGTCATAGTGACTCGAACCACTGTCTTTCGTCTTCAGATTCTTTAATCTTTCCACGTACAATGACAAGTATCTACTCATCACAGTGTCATTTAATAGGTATATATTATGAAACTTGGTTCACGAAGTTAAACGAGACCTAACGGAGATATCATGTGACAATCAGTCTAGCATGTAATGTATGCTAATAAAGGTTACGGTCAGTCATGTCAATGATTTTACACTATACCTAAGCTGTGGCCGTGAAACACATCCTTTCTGACATTTCTCTCAAACTCATCAGAGTATAATCGTAAATGAGTTGATCTGTCTGAGCCTCGATATAGATGTCATGGTATTACTGATGAGGGAAATGACATAAGGCAGTAACCGATAATTCAATGATTAAATGAGACTTACCTTGGTAAGGTGAAATTTGGTCATAATAGCCCGAGAGGGAATTTATGTGAAATTATGAAGTTATGTGCTCTTGTCGTCTCGATTTGACTAAAAAACTGAAACAATGTGTTAAACGTATTGTTCAGCCATAAAATCTTATAGCGGGTCCCGTTCGTTTACGCGGGATTTTCTATTCACTTTGTTATGATTGAAGGCGACAGCGCGACATTTCAGGCAATAAATATCGCACCCTGTTTTGTACAGTTAATAACATCGTGAAATTGAAAAATTCAAGGATTTTGGAATGATTTCGGAATGAAATTCAAAGAGAGGGAGGATCGAGTTTTGACTTGAATTTAAAAGTGTGTGTGTGTGTGTTTGGAGGGGGGGGGGGGGGGTAATGAAAGCGACATCTTATCATCCCTTATCTTTCCGTTTGTGTGTAGTAATGGTCTAATTGGTCTAATGAGACATTTTAAAATTCCCATCAGCCGATAGAATCGTGGAATGATTTGACCGATTAGACTGAAATGTTGATCGTTTAGGGCAAATTCGAAGTGATTTGGGGTCGTTTTTTAACGCTGTTGGTGTGTTTTTTTATGGTCTGAGTGAGTGTTTTGAATGAATGAATGGAGGGCTTAGTGATTAAGAATGGTTTTGATCGGAATGAGTGTCAGTTTGGCAATGTGCTTTACCGTATTAGTTTGAGTAAAAGGTGATGTTGCAATGAGGTTTGAATAATAAGAATGATCATTCTACCTTACGGTATGAGAATGTTTGGACAAGCGACCACTAGGTCACTCATGCCCACCTAATTTTTTTTAAATATTTATTTATTTGAATTCCCTTTTCGCGTGACGGGTCACCTATGTAAAAAATTTTGATAGAAATCAAAGATGAACATTTCATAAATAATTCACAGTAGAATGATTTTACACCCAGTAACGTCCCAATGACCCCCAGACTGGGAATTGTGCCTTGGTTTCTGACGGTCATGTTAAATAATCCAGTTTTACTTCTGGCGATACAAATGGATGTACAGATTCTGATTTCCCGAAAAAAGTGTTCACAATTTCACGAACAAAATGAGAAGGTAACTATTTTTTTTGTTTTGCATACAAAATAATCCGACATGTAAAGTGTCTAAAATTGATACCCAGGTTTGGTTTGTTTAAAATGAAATGAAATTGTTGATGATTATACCTATTTTTCAGTTTTTGTATAGAAATATTCAAATATTTTGCTAAATGTGTAAGCGGTGTTCGATAAGCTCGGTCTGTAACGCATAAGACCGCCAATCAGTAGGTTATAAGCCCATGAGATAAGTAGTGCGCCTAAGAGGTATGACTAGCAACATAAAAAACAACAACACTACCATGATTGACATTCATCTCAATCAAAACCATTATAAATCGCTCACTAAGCGCTCCCTTTATTCATTCCAATAACTCACTCAATCCATTCAAAAACGCTCAAAATCATTGAAATATATAGAATCAACAACGTCATTCAAAATAAATTTTGATCGAGAAAAATCGCGATTTCACTGAAAAAATTCAAATTGTTAGCATCTCATAGGTTCTTGAAGAAATAGATAGCTATCTATAAATTCTGTATGCATATTTTATTAAGGTTCGCCAATTTTGTTCATCAAGAACAAAATTTGCGATATAGGAATTTCCCCCGATTAAATTCACTCAAATCTCGCTCAACACACTCATTCAATTTAATTCCTAAATCATTCCAAAATCATTCACCTTGTAAATTTCACGATGTTGTTAACTGTATTGCATTAATGCATGTTCTTTGCGCGCGCGAAAACCGCAAAATTGCTAGTTCGTTTTCAATTTTGACACGATTCGGGGGTCGGGCCGACCCAAAAAGTTGGGATGTGTCATCGAGCCATTAATTTAAAATCCTAACCAAGATTTCATAGTCGGTAATGCGTTTTGTGTCCGCTTTGGACGTAATCTGTGACAAGGTTAGAAAAGTGATTAATATGTCTAGATGACAAAAACAGGCCTTGGAATAAATAAATTCCATTGTATCAAAACAAAACGTCTTTATCTGGTCAAACACACAATAGGAGAATCTTGATTAATGTCGTATATTACTGGTTGTCTTCCGAAAAATGATAAAACACAAAATCATTATGAAAGAATCGTGTTTGATAAACAATACGGATATAAATATCGGTAAGTTGAAGGAATCTGCCAATTACATATTCAATTAATATAAAATAACTCAACCAGTTTCTCATATAGTATGATCTTCAGGAGTTGAACGTTAATAACGACGTCGTCTAGAAACGACGTCAACATAACGTTATTAAAGGGAAATTACTCTAAACGTTTATATATCTGTTATGAATTGATTATCGTTCTTGTATTCATTGTTTTTTTATTCAGCTTTGGTCGGAATGTCTTGATGAAGAAGTTTTCTTTAATTTTCTCTGTGCGTGGTCATCACTTCTCGTTTTGTACATCGGAAAGATTTGGAAATTCGGATTCATCGTTCCCGCGCAGCTTGCTATATGTTCGCTCATTTTCAGGATACGTTCATTTCGGTCGCGTATTTGTTGCTTGTGCACTGTTACCCTTTTTCGAAGTTGGTCACCAGTTTCTCCGATGTATTCCTCTTTACATCCGCAACATATGATAACATATATTACGTTTTTGACCTCACAAGACATATGCGTTTTAACTGGAAATTCCTTGCCACATTTAAAAATAAGGTTGTTTCCATTGATTAAGTGTAAACATAAACCACAATTCGAGCTATCACATTGACTTCACAATTCTCCTTCTCATCTTCGAATCGTGCCCTTGTTAGGAGAGGCTTTAACTTCGGTGGTTGTCTTTTGCTTCTAATTATTTTGTTTTCTTTGATAATTTCTGTTGTCTTGTATGATTTTGAAGAATTCCGTATTTTTTGGATTGTGAGTTGAAACGTAAGGGATGCAAGCGCTTTGTTTTATGTCTTTTATTTGTAATAAATACTTTCGGTCGAGGTTTAAGGCTTTTCTTCCGCCATTTTCTTTAAATGAAACTGGGTATTTTTGTAAAACTAGAAACGTTTTCAGTTCCTTCATTCTCTGAAGAATCCGTTCCCTTTTAGAGATGATCGTGCATAGGCTTCTAGCTAAGCAGAAAGGGATATTTTCTTTGGTGTGTTTAAGATGGCAGGAGTTAAAAAACAAGATACTGCTTGCTGTCCGTTGCCTTGTAAAAAATATCTGTTTGAATTTCTGTGTGTGTTTTGATAACATTTACATCTAAGAACGGTAATTCTGAATTACTAGTGTTCATGGTAAATTTTAGATCGCTATTGCAAGCTACATAGAGTCTCTTCCAAAATATTCAAATCTTCCGACGTCTTAATCCATAGGATGAATATGTCGTCTAGGGAGCGTTTCAAGTTTTGTTCAAAGTATTTACGAAAGTCAGAATTAAATTTCATTTAGGCGTGACGTAATTTGGATAGTTTACTTTTCAATAGTTTTGGTTATGTCGAAAGTAAGCTGACCATTGTCATGAACACGTGTAAATTACTGTACATAAATTTGTATTTTAAAATCGGAAGGATAATCGTGCTAAAGGTATGTGATCACACTTCATCGTTTGATTACCAAATCCTCGAAACTTCAGCCTGTCAAAGCTGAAGTTACGAGGGTTTGGTTTCCAACCCTCTTTTTGAATATGTCGACTTTTATTAAACTGTGTAATAATAAATGTAAGTGTGTGTATTTCCGTTTATTTATCGTCGCTACCGTAGCACATGCCCATATGAGCGTAGCCCCAGAAGACGGTTAGTTGTTACGTGGGATAGTGCAATGATACATGACGAAACTACTACTGAGATCCGCCATTGTTCTTAAACGTGCTCGGTGTAAAGCACCGTCTCAATGTCTCAATGTCTCATCCGAAAGACAATTAGTTTGTAAGTGTGCCAGCCCGGGTTTGAACCAACGCCGTCGAACTCCAAATGGTCTTGAGGTCCTGTGCTCTACTAACTGAGCTAATCGGGCTGACAAAATGTAAGCTGATTAACCCTAACTTTAAATGCAACGAACCGCTATTTTGACTCCGCCCTGCAAGGGCAATTGTCTTGAATTACACATTTATTTCAATCCGGACTGGATTATTTATTATTGTGTATTGTATTTGTTAAGTTTGATAATTCTTTTCTATGTTGGAAGTCGGTATTTAATGGCAAAAAGTAATCAAAATATTATTTTTCCCATTTTCAGGCCACAGCCGTTAATTTAAAAAGTAATATCTAAAACGCAATGGTAATATGATATAGACGAAGTTACCTATTTAATAATTGCCATATCATAACGTTAGAAAGGTCTTTAAATAATGATATTGTTTCGTGCTGTTATAACTGTTTTTAAGGATGGTTATTTGAGGTAACTAACACGTGTTGTTCTGCTATTACTTAACTATTTTAACGCTGCTGTCGCTGTTCATGGTATATAACTGCTTTACACAAAGATTTGATAAACTAAATAAACCGAGATCAGCCTGCAGATCAGTCTCAAAAATAGACTTTACCAACATTCATCATTTGACAAACAATAGGTGAGATGTAACATGTGTCTTCCAAAAATGGTCGAATGACAAGTACAGTGACATCTTGATTATAAAAACAATTTCATTTTCTCGTTCGAATAAAGTCTTATATAGGAGGTGTTATATGAAAAAGGTAAAATCCAAGGGCGCCCCCCCCCCCCTCAGTCTTTTTTCATCGACAAATCATAGCGAAAATGAAATTATATCCATTATGACACGATCACAATTCTTAAATTAGTTTCTTTTTCTTTAGAACATTTTTAAATTAGATGTAAACTTAATGAAAAAAGTAATTACATGTATATTGACGTTAGAAATCCATAGAAAACGACGCGCGTCATTTAGCACGTGGGTCATATGACGTCAAAAGAATTAACGTTCGTGCTTAAGATGACGTTGAGTTAAAGATTGGCGGAGCTATCTGTGTACACAGTTTCAATACATGACATATAAATTTTATAGCGAATATAGTTCTATGTAATTTCTTCTTGTTCATATATGCGTTTTACGCCGTCCTGTTATAACTCACGAGTTTCATTTTTACCGTTCTTCTCACCAATTCAATTCGATCGGAAACGCTCCTTGATAATTCTAAACGCCCTAGAATCATTCAATTGTTTCGTTCAAATCGAAAGAAATCATTCCTTAATTGTCGGTTTTGATTTCGAATCATCCGTAAAGACACTCAAATCTATTTATACAAAAGTTGATTATTTTAAATCAGTAAAACTAAACGCTTATGACATTGATACTGAACCGGAAAAGAACCGGTACACTAGGACAAAAATGGTTTTGATGAAAAGGAGTATTTTCAAGCGTCCAATGAACAGTCATTTTTCTACTTGATGACAACACTATTTTTTTACACTAGTTGAGAGAACGATGGTGCGATCATCCTTTTTTAGGTGCTAAGATAAACCACAAGCATGAAATGGCGAAACTAAACTTTCTCAAATTTAATCAGTTGCTGGCGGTATTGCCTCAGAATGGTTGCCTTTGAGTTTTGACAGGATTTCGAGGAGTTTTTGCTGCTGTGTCGGAGATTTATTGCTAAGATATTTTGGAACAACTAGTTCTTGTAGCAATGCCGTGTGCAAAGTTCCCTAGTTATCAATAGAGCAGCTTGAATTGGTTAAATATTCTTCAGTTATTGGTAAATAATGATATTTGTCATAAAAAAATCGTTGATTAAAGTGCGATAATTCTTCAAATGATTTTTTTCGAAAAAGTCTTTTTATGAAGGTGGCCAACGTGACCATTATTTTACAGCTGTTTCCACGTCAAAATTAACCCATAAAAATAAAGCACATTTGATTTTTTAGTTATTGCCATCGACAATTTATCTTAAAGTACCTCCGCTATATAAATCTATTTGAATAGCCAAGTTAAAACATTGACCTAAAGGGCATTGTTTCTCTATCTTTGAACACAAGCGAATCTTTTTGTCAGCATAGGTATTAAGAAAAGAAAAAATGAAATCATTCGGTAACCTCGGTAAACACTGTTAAAGTTCCTTACCTCTGAAACATTGCAGAACTATTACGGGTCCAATATCTTGAAAGAAGTATCCTATTTTCTTGGTTATTGCAAATATTGCAATTTTGTAAGGGCGATATGACAGACTGACTCAAAAGTTTTACTAATTATGTAATGCTTTTCGTTTGATTAGTGAGAAACAACGGTGAACGATCACTTCATAGTCTCACTGCAAAACAATGAAATTGCCCAAAAAACCAATAAGTGGGATACTTTATCCTGTGCCCGAGGTTATAAAACTTTTCTCAGACTCAATTGAGAATTTCCTCAAATTATTAAATTCAAATAAATGTATGAAAAGAAAAAAATAATATTAATCAGTTGTTATTTATAACAACTTATTACTATAATCTTTTATTTTAATGTATTAAAATTAGTATGTAAACAGAATTAGGGCTTTAATCTTAGATTTAAATTTGAGACAATTTTGAATTAAGACGGAGAACAGTTTTATAACCTCAGGCCCTGAAGTCAAATAAGATCTTTTCAAAACTTTGGATGAGTTTTAATGCATTATAATGCATAATTGAGAAAGAATTCTAATTTAATTGACATCTTCCTCGAATTTGGTTACACTGAATCCAAAGATTGATTACAGTTATCAATATCGTACAATTGACTAACTGAATGATTTTGGAATGATTATGCGATGAAATTGAACGATTGAAAGGAGAGAGTAGACTTTAAAGAGAGGTAACATTATATCGCTCATTGCGCTTACGATGAACACAATTAGCGATATTTATTGCAACCCCCCCCCCTCATTTAAGAAATATACTTGATTTTTTTTTTATTAACGTTAATATCGCTCATTTCATTTATACCAAGCACTCACTCACTATATTTTGAGTGAGGATGTCATTTTAAACGAAACCCGAAATAAGTTAGTTGTTGATGCTGTGGGTTTTACATTCCTGTGTCTCTGATTCTTAAATGAAGGTATTTGCATCTTTTAGGTGTTAAATTAAACGCAAGATGAGGCTATACTTTACTTATTTGTTTTCATGCCGTCGATATGACAATATCGAACAATTCAGGTATTCTTTTGTTTGTTTGTTTGTTTGTTTATTTGGGGTTTAATGGGACCTCGAAATTGTTGCATTATATCGCAGCGCTTGGTGCACCGAACCATTGTTAATTGTCGTTTCTCACGTAAGTAAAACCTCAACATTTCAAGCAATGACGTGTGGATATGAAAGCCCTATGACTTACCATTCAAAAGTTAAGACCAAGGTTAATTTTTTCAAAGAAATTTGACCTTCAGAATGACATTGACCTTGACTGATGACCTTAAACTTGGTACCTTCAGAAAGGTCTTGTCACAAGCTATGATCATGAGAAATATGAAGGCTCTTTGATTCACCATTCAAAAATTCTGACAAAGGTTGATTTTTTTAAAACAAAGATGACCTTGAAAAATGACCTTGAATGATGACCTTGTACTTTGTACCTACAGAAAGGTCTTGTCCAAAGCAGTGATCATAAGACATATGAAGGCTCAATGACTAACCATTCAAAAGTTTTGACCAGGATTGTGTATTTAAAGGAATTTGACCTTCAAAAATGACCTTGACCTTGATTGATGGTCTTAAACCTGGTATCTACAGACAGGTCCTGTCCCAAGCAATGATCATGTGAAATATTAAGGCTCTTTGATTTACCATTCAAAAGTTATGACCAGGTTAAAGTTTGTCACGCCAACCGAGACATCAACTCCAATGCCAACGACAACGCGAACGACACAAATATGATCATAATCCCTCGGGTTTTTTTTTTCGGAAAGAGCTGAGCTAATAGAAAATAAAATAAGTCTCCAAATAATTCTTTCGGGATATTTGTACCTTGCATTTTTATTTTTTTTCTACGTCTATGCTCACAACTGACATCAAGATAAAACTATCGAGAACTAAAAATGGAAAACTGTGACTATATTCCGATAACGTCTTTCGGATTTATTCATTTTTTAACCATTCCGTTCAGATTGTTTCCAGTATTCACACCAGTATTCACACACACGGAAGCAAAGTCATCTAAATGAGCTTTCTATTTATATAAGTCCGAATTTCTATCGCTATAACCATTTCCTGGTTTCAGTAGAGGGCAACAATTGTCATTAAGGCCCCTTTTCGGGTGAAATGACACTGATCCTTCCCATTTTCAAAATAGTTCATCCTCATGACCTTACCTAACAAATATTCTGACAAAGTTTCATGAAGATTGGATCATTTTTGTGGTTTCTAGAGTGTAAACAAGAAAATTGTTATTTAGGCCCCTTTTCCCGTGATATGGCACGCATCCTTCCATTTTCATAGAGTTCATCCTCATGACGTAACAAAGATTCTGACAAAGTTTCATGAAGATTAGACCATATTTGTGGCTTCTAGAGTAAAAACAAAAAAAAATGTCAATTAGACCCCTTTTCCTGTGATATTGCACGGATCCTTTTCATTTTAGCTATTTTTACAAGGGACAACCCAAGGAATATTTCTGCCAAGTGTGGTTGATTTTGACTCATACGTTTAGGAGATGTCGTTTAAAGAAATTGTTGACAAAATTGTCATTTAGGCCCCTTTTCCCGTGATATGACACTGATCCTTCCCATTTTCAAACTAGTTTATCCTCATGACCTAACAAACATTCTGACAAAGTTTCATGAAGATTGGATTATTTTTGTTGCTTCTAGAGTGTAAACAAGAAATTTGTCATTAAGACCTCTTTTCCTGTGATATGGCACGGATCCTTTTCATTTTAGCAATTTTCACAAGGGACCAACCAAGGAATATTTCTGCAAGATTTGGATGGTTTTGACACATAAGCTTAGGGGGAGATGTCATTTAAAGAAATTGATGACAAAATTGTCATTAAGGCCCCTTTTCGGGTGATATGACACTGATCCTTCCCATTTTCAAAATAGTTCATCCTCATGACCTTACCTAACAAATATTCTGACAAAGTTTCATGAAGATTGGATCATTTTTGTGGCTTCTAGAGTGTAAACAAGAAAATTGTCATTAAGGCCCCTTTTCCCGTGATATCGCACGGATCCTCTCCATGTTAGCAATTTGTACAAGGGACAACCCAAGGAATATTTCTGCCAAGTTTGGTTGATTTTTCACTCATAAGTTTAGAAGGAAATGTCGTTTAAAGAAAAAGTTGACGCCGTGACGGACAGATGGACAGACTGACAGATGGACAGACGGACGCCGGTCATTGATCGATCAAAATAGCTCCCTTGAGCACTTCGTGCTCAGGTGAGCAAAAAACTCTCCAATAGTTGTCTAAAAAGGTCTTAACAATAATCCTTAAATCGCACTGGAAAAATAACGTTAATTTTACCCACTTGCTTTAAATTGGACGCATCTCACTGGTTCGCGATGATGTAAAATTCTATTATTAAAATGTTTAAGTACGTAATCATTCCAAAATCATTCAGTTAGTCAATTGCACGATAGTATTAACTGTAATCAAGCCTACACTTGTAGGAATTTCCGTGTAACCAATTTTCGTGACTGATCTGCAGGCTGATCTCAATCTTTCTAGTCTACCAAATCTTTGTATAAAGCAGTTAAACACCGTGAACAGCGAGGACAGCGTTTAATAGCGTTTACAAATGGAAGACCAACTGTGTTGATCACCTTCAATAACCATCCATCGCAACAGTTATAATAGCACGAAACACTATCAATATTTAAAAACCTTTGTATCGTTACGATATGGCAATTATCAAATATGTAATTTCGTCTATATCATATTACCATTACTTTTTAGATATTTCTTTTTAAATTAACGGCTGTGGCCTGAAAATGGCGGAAATGATATTTTAATTACTTTTTGCAATTAAATACCGACTTCCAACATAGAAAAGGTTTCTGAAATGTCAGAAGAATTTACAACAAAATCAACCCACATTAATAAATCATTCAGTCCGGATAAGAATAAATGTAAACAATACTGCTATTGATGAACTAACACAAATTGTAGCTTCGCCGTTCATACTGCAGATTTTCTATATGATTGATCCTTGCCTAAGCTCTAGCCGTGAAAAACATCCTTTCAGACATTTCTCTCAAACTCAACAGATTATAATCGTACATGAGATGTAGTTCTGATGAGGGAAATGCCATGACGAAGGGAACCGTAGCAATATGACTAAAAACTGAAACAATGCGTTCAACCATTAAATCCTAGGGGTTTCGTTCGTGGGATTCTCGATCCACTTTGATATGATTGAAGGCGACAACGGGACATTTAAGGCAATAAATATCGCCCCCTGTTTTGTCGAGAGGGTTTTAAAATGTCGAGTGGAACTACGGTTAATAACATCGTGAAATTGAAAAAGTCAAGGATTTTTGGAATGATTTCCGAAATGAAATTGGATGAGAGGGAGGAGTGTGTTTTGAATTAAATTATAAAGTGTGTGTGGGGAGGGGGGGGGGCTAATGTGAGCGATATATAATCATCCTCCCTTTGAAAAAAAACCTTTGTTTTTTTTCTGTTTATGTATTATTATGGTCTAATGAGACATTTAAAAATTCAGATCGGCCGATACAATCGTGGAATGATTTGACCGAATTGAAAAAAAACAAAAAAAACTATTGATCGTTTAGAACAATTTCGAGGTGTTTCGGGGTTGCTGTTTTAAACGATTTTGGAGTGTTTTTAATGGTCTGAGTGAGTGTTTGGAATAAATGAATGGAGGGCTTAGTGATTAAGAATGATTTTGATCCTTATTAGTGTCAGTTTCCAATGGTCTTTACCGTATTAGATTGAGCAGAAGGTGATGTTACCATGAGGTTTGAATAATGAAATCGATTTGCAAGCATATATGAGACTTCAGACTTTTAGCTTTTTTCTTATAAATACTAGAGTCAGAAAACGATTAAAGTTTCTAATATCGCTTTTACACGAAGTAAATGTTCCATTAAAGATAACATGTACATTTGTTATTGTTGTGGTGACATTCAAACATATATACAATTAGGATTGAGCATTTTCATTGACTGTTTACCATTAAACTTTTTATATCAATTCAATAACAATGGTTTATCTCAAGGTTCTTTCCTTATTTTGGCTTTTTGTTGTAGCCGGGATTTGTATAAGGGGTGTTTGTACTGCCTTGCCGTACAAGCTAGCTTTTATAGCGACGTGGTAGAGCACTCGCTTTGGGATGTAGAGGTCCCAGGTTCGAATCCCAATTGAGTCGAATATAAAATTTAGGGCTACATTTGGTGCCCACCGGGGGACAACCCACATGAGGTGGTAGTTATGTGATTAGGTAGTTGAAGATGTTGATATGAGAAGATTCGTGGAAGAATCTTAATTATCGACGGTGTGTATGTAGCCGGGATCTGTATAAGGGGTGTTTGTGTTCTGTTTTAACGTGAAATAGTCATAAAGATGACCGGTTCGTATAGCGGATTTTCATAGATTCATATATAAACGATAACTCCAAATATTCTATACGCTGCAACTTTACTAATATCGATAACAACAAAGATACAACAAGACATCAAGATGTAATTCTCCTCTCCTCCCTCAAGCGGCGTATTACCAGCCTATGTATGCAAAGACAAATGTCCATCAATCTAAGACCTCCCTGTATGGTCCTACCAAATACCAATTCTCAGAAAGTACATTATTTCTAGCTCCGCCTTCGTCGGCTTCAGGAACTATCTAATAATAGTTATTATAGTGGCGTGGTAGAGCACTCGCTTTGGGATGTAGAGGTCCCGGGTTCGAATCCCAATGGAGTCAAATATATAATGGAGGGTTACATTTATGGGACTGATTCCTCACTAACTAATAAATATATATCCTTGTTTTCTACATGTGACCCGTCACGCGAAAAGGGACAATCTGGGTAGTGCGTAAAGTGTCGACCCTTGTCAGACTTTGCGAAGGGTCTAAACCTTTCAAACTTGGATGATTTTCTGAATCTAGAATGATCATTTTACCTTTCGGTATAAGACTTTTTAGAAATGTTACCACTGGGTCACTGATGCCCATCCCAATCTCATTTTCAAATATTTATTTAGTTGAATTCCCAGATGGTCCCTTTTCGCATGACGGGTCACATATGTAAAAATCCTTGATTAAAAATCAAAGATGAACATTTCATAAATAATTCACAATGGAATGATTTTACAATCAATGATTTTACACCCAGTAACGTCCAAATGACCCACAGACATTGAGCCGACTGGGAATTGTGCCTTGGTTTCTGAAGTCATGTTGAATAATCCAGTTTTACTTCTGTCTATACAAATGGATGTACAGATTCTGGTTTCCCGAAAATTGTGTTCATACTTTCATGAAAAAAATGAGAAGACAACTGTTTTTTCTTTGTTTTGCATAACAAGATAATCCGACATGCATTGTGTCTAAAATTGATACCGAGGTATGGTTTGTTAAAAATGAAACGTAATTATTGATGAGTATACCTATTTTCAGTTTTTGTATAGAAAAATTCAAATACTTTGCAAAATGTGTAAGTGGTGTTCGATTAGCTCGGTCCGTAACGCATAAGACCGCCAATCAGTAGGTTATAAGTCCTTGAGATAAGTAGTGCGCCTTAGTGATGACCAGCAACATAAACAAAAACGAAAAACAAAACAACAACAACAACAACAACAACAACAAAAGAAAATCAATTCACTACCATGTTGAATAAAGGCGATTTTTGTTATCATATTCATTCCAATGTAGTAGTATAACTTATTGCATTAATCAGTGCCCAAACAAAAATCCAACCGGACGTGCTAATTCCAAGCATGTTCTTTGCGCGCGCGAAAACCACAAATTTGCAAGTTCGATTTCAGTTTGACACGATTCGGGGGTCGGGCCGACCCAAAACTTGGTATGTGTCATCGAGCCATTAATTTAAAATCCTAACCCTGGTTTTATAGTCGGTTATGCGTTTTGTGTCCGCTTTGGATGTAATCTGTGACAAGGTTAGAATCAAAGTGCTGTAAGCACTGTAATTGTGCGGTACTGAATGACTGAACTGCTTATTGTTGTTTCAGGAGTTTATGTTTATATAGCATTGAAACAAAAAAAAAATAAATAGACAAAAAATCCAAACCAAGTTATTGTTGCAGATATAGTTAAACCATATATGCCACTTTTAAAGTTATCCCAAAAACTTCTGGGAAACGTTCATTAGACAAATATTCTATCAAGGACGTTTTCAATATTAATTCAACATCTAACTGCCAAATATAAGAAACGGAATTTGCTTCATTCATAGTTTTAGGTTTGAATATACACGGGAATATATCTCCATTCTTTTGATGCTAAAAAGCTCCTTGTAAAACACGCTAGGCATTCTGTATTGTAGGTCTTTGGAAAATTTATCTCGTGCCACTTCTTGAAGAGTTGTAGTAACAAGTTTTCAGAAATGTACATGTAGATAAATCACAGGCAGACATAGACAAATACACCAAGATAAAGCTATAGAGCGAGGAGTGACACAGTGTACTTACACTTTGTAAATAGTGAAGAGGTTAATAGGTGAATTATAAGGGGTTATTCCAAAGAGAGGGTATTAGGTAATTCATCCCACAATCCATCTCTGTAGCTTTTTCCCTCATAGGTACGAAGTGCAAATTTACAACTGCATTTTAGTAAACTAATGTTAATATTCTGTTATTAAGCTAAATTAATGAACTATTAAACCCTTCATGGAATGCACTGTAAATAAAACACTAATTAACAACCAGAGAAAATAAGAAGCTCAATTTATGCCAGCAATTTTCGAAACAAACTGTTTACAAAATTGATATGAGTTGGAAAAAGGGTTATTTTACAATTTTTCATCAGACACAACCCGGGCAGAACCACTCTAATTGTGCTTCCGCACAATTAAAAATGATTGATATATCTAGATGACAAAAACAGGCCTTGGAATAAATAAATTCCATTGTATCAAAGCAAAACGTCTTTATCTGGTCAAACACACAATGGGAGAATCTTGATTAATGTCGTATATTACTGGTTGTCTTCCGAAAAATGATAAAACACAAAATCATTATGAAAGAATCGTGTTTGATAAACAATACGGATATAAATATCGGTAAGTTGAAGGAATCTGCCAATTACATATTCAATTAATATAAAATAACTCAACCAGTTTCTCATATAGTATGATCTTCAGGAGTTGAACGTTAATAACGACGTCGTCTAGAAACGACGTCAACATAACGTTATTAAAGGGAAATTACTCTAAACGTTTATATATCTGTTATGAATTGATTATCGTTCTTGTATTCATTGTTTTTTTATTCAGCTTTGGTCGGAATGTCTTGATGAAGAAGTTTTCTTTAATTTTCTCTGTGCGTGGTCATCACTTCTCGTTTTGTACATCGGAAAGATTTGGAAATTCGGATTCATCGTTCCCGCGCAGCTTGCTATATGTTCGCTCATTTTCAGGATACGTTCATTTCGGTCGCGTATTTGTTGCTTGTGCACTGTTACCCTTTTTCGAAGTTGGTCACCAGTTTCTCCGATGTATTCCTCTTTACATCCGCAACATATGATAACATATATTACGTTTTTGACCTCACAAGACATATGCGTTTTAACTGGAAATTCCTTGCCACATTTAAAAATAAAGTTGTTTCCATTGATTAAGTGTAAACATAAACCACAATTCGAGCTATCACATTGACTTCACAATTCTCCTTCTCATCTTCGAATCGTGCCCTTGTTAGGAGAGGCTTTAACTTCGGTGGTTGTCTTTTGCTTCTAATTATTTTGTTTTCTTTGATAATTTCTGTTGTCTTGTATGATTTTGAAGAATTCCGTATTTTTTGGATTGTGAGTTGAAACGTAAGGGATGCAAGCGCTTTGTTCTATGTCTTTTATTTGTAATAAATACTTTCGGTCGAGGTTTAAGGCTTTTCTTCCGCCATTTTCTTTAAATGAAACTGGGTATTTTTGTAAAACTAGAAACGTTTTCAGTTCCTTCATTCTCTGAAGAATCCGCTCCCTTTTAGAGATGATCGTGCATAGGCTTCTAGCTAAGCAGAAAGGGATATTTTCTTTGGTGTGTTTAAGGTGGCAGGAGTTAAAAACAAGATACTGCTTGCTGTCCGTTGCCTTGTTAAAAATATCTGTTTGAATTTCTGTGTGTGTTTTGATAACATTTACATCTAAGAACGGTAATTCTGAATTACTAGTGTTCATGGTAAATTTTAGATCGCTATTGCAAGCTACATAGAGTCTCTTCCAAAATATTCAAATCTTCCGACGTCTTAATCCATAGGATGAATATGTCGTCTAGGGAGCGTTTCAAGTTTTGTTCAAAGTATTTACGAAAGTCAGAATTAAATTTCATTTAGACGTGACGTAATTTGGATAGTTTACTTTTCAATAGTTTTGGTTATGTCGAAAGTAAGCTGACCATTGTCATGAACACGTGTAAATTACTGTACATAAATTTGTATTTTAAAATCAGAAGGATAATCGTGCTAAAGGTATGTGATCACACTTCATCGTTTGATTACCAAATCCTCGAAACTTCAGCCTGTCAAAGCTGAAGTTACGAGGGTTTGGTTCCCAATCCTCTTTTTGAATATGTCGACTTTTATAAAACTGTGTAATAATAAATGTAAGTGTGTGTATTTCCGTTTATTTATCGTCGCTACCGTAGCACATGCCCATATGAGCGTAGCCCCAGAAGACGGTTAGTTGTTACGTGGGATAGTGCAATGATACATGACGAAACTACTACTGAGATCCGCCATTGTTCTTAAACGTGCTCGGTGTAAAGCACCGTCTCAATGTCTCAATGTCTCATCCGAAAGACAATTAGTTTGTAAGTGTGCCAGCCCGGTTTTGAACCCACGCCGTCGAACTCCAAATGGTCTTGAGGTCCTGTGCTCTACTAACTGAGCTAATCGGGCTGACAAAATGTAAGCTGATTAACCCTAACTTTAAATGCAACGAACCGCTATTTTGACTCCGCCCTGCAAGGGCAATTGTCTTGAATTACACATTTATTTCAATCCGGACTGGATTATTTATTATTGTGTATTGTATTTGTTAAGTTTGATAATTCTTTTCTATGTTGGAAGTCGGTATTTAATGGCAAAAAGTAATCAAAATATTATTTTTCCCATTTTCAGGCCACAGCCGTTAATTTAAAAAGTAATATCTAAAACGCAATGGTAATATGATATAGACGAAGTTACCTATTTAATAATTGCCATATCATAACGTTAGAAAGGTCTTTAAATAATGGTATTGTTTCGTGCTGTTATAACTGTTTTTAAGGATGGTTATTTGAGGTAACTAACACATGTTGTTCTGCTATTACTTAACTATTTTAACGCTGCTGTCGCTGTTCATGGTATATAACTGCTTTACACAAAGATTTGATAAACTAAATAAACCGAGATCAGCCTGCAGATCAGTCTCAAAAATAGACTTTACCAACATTCATCATTTGACAAACAATAGGTGAGATGTAACATGTGTCTTCCAAAAATGGTCGAATGACAAGTACAGTGACATCTTGATTATAAAAACAATTTCATTTTCTCGTTCGAATAAAGTCTTATATAGGAGGTGTTATATGAAAAAGGTAAAATCCAAGGGCGCCCCCCCCTCAGTCTTTTTTCATCGACAAATCATAGCGAAAATGAAATTATATCCATTATGACACGATCACAATTCTTAAATTAGTTTCTTTTTCTTTAGAACATTTTTAAATTAGATGTAAACTTAATGAAAAAAGTAATTACATGTATATTGACGTTAGAAATTCATAGAAAACGACGCGCGTCATTTAGCACGTGGGTCATATGACGTCAAAAGAATTAACGTTCGTGCTTAAGATGACGTTGAGTTAAAGATTGGCGGAGCTATCTGTGTACACAGTTTCAATACATGACATATAAATTTTATAGCGAATATAGTTCTATGTAATTTCTTCTTGTTCATATATGCGTTTTACGCCGTCCTGTTATAACTCACGAGTTTCATTTTTACCGTTCTTCTCACCAATTCAATTCGATCGGAAACGCTCCTTGATAATTCTAAACGCCCTAGAATCATTCAATTGTTTCGTTCAAATCGAAAGAAATCATTCCTTAATTGTCGGTTTTGATTTCGAATCATCCGTAAAGACACTCAAATCTATTTATACAAAAGTTGATTATTTTAAATCAGTAAAACTAAACGCTTATGACATTGATACTGAACCGGAAAAGAACCGGTACACTAAGACAAAAATGGTTTTGATGAAAAGGAGTATTTTCAAGCGTCCAATGAACAGTCATTTTTCTACTTGATGACAACACTATTTTTTTACACTAGTTGAGAGAACGATGGTGCGATCGTCCTTTTTTAGGTGCTAAGATAAACCACAAGCATGAAATGGCGAAACTAAACTTTCTCAAATTTAATCAGTTGCTGGCGGTATTGCCTCAGAATGGTTGCCTTTGAGTTTTGACAGGATTTCGAGGAGTTTTTGCTGCTGTGTCGGAGATTTATTGCTAAGATATTTTGGAACAACTAGTTCTTGTAGCAATGCCGTGTGCAAAGTTCCCTAGTTATCAATAGAGCAGCTTGAATTGGTTAAATATTCTTCAGTTATTGGTAAATAATGATATTTGTCATAAAAAAATCGTTGATTAAAGTGCGATAATTCTTCAAATGATTTTTTTCGAAAAAGTCTTTTTATGAAGGTGGCCAACGTGACCATTATTTTACAGCTGTTTCCACGTCAAAATTAACCCATAAAAATAAAGCACATTTGATTTTTTAGTTATTGCCATCGACAATTTATCTTAAAGTACCTCCGCTATATAAATCTATTTGAATAGCCAAGTTAAAACATTGACCTAAAGGGCATTGTTTCTCTATCTTTGAACACAAGCGAATCTTTTTGTCAGCATAGGTATTAAGAAAAGAAAAAAGATAACAATTATAATTATGGTTGTTAGGATAATAATTATAATCGTTATTACGATAATAATAATAAAATTAGGTTGTATTGTGCAGGATCTGTCGCTCTGTCAGGTACCGTCCTCTAATCGGAGGATGGGGCCTGGTAGACGACAGATCATACATTACATGCAGTCGAGCGAAAACGCAAGAAAATGGCCAATCCAAATAAGGTTTTACTAAAGGTTTATTAAAAAAAAGGAATATCATTAGCTTGACAACGTTCGAATCCCGGGTCTCGTTTGGGAGCGGGGCTCGGTCGCCGACAGGCTTTATAAATGGTCAGTCAAAAAACCAATCAGGCAGGATACTGATATAATAAAGGTGTCAGTCCGTCAATTATGATATTAGCAAGCCCGTACCACGTATATTTCTAATTAACTCAAATGTTTGAAAGTGACTTATAGGCCCATGGGGCCGGGTGTTCATATATGTATTTGTTGTTCTACATTTCATTATACACATGTCACTATAATAAAATATTTACTTACTTACTTACTTACTTATTAACGATGTGATTATTCGTTTTGGTTCCGAAGTTAAGTAATAGATAACTGGAGATGCACGGGTATATGTTCAATATCTATAAGGCTCTAAAATAAAAATCGCAGATTTTATTTTGCGTCGTTGTTGAAACCTCTTTTTTCTTCTATACTCTGTACGTCATTTAAGATTCCTTCCTTTAAGGACCGTATGAGCGGAAGATGTCATTATTTCTTCTTGAATACGACAAGTAATTAAATACAAGTCTACTTAACTACTTGCTATACGCATTCCCTTACTATTGTCAGGAATAGGTATATTGCTTCATTTTTTTTACAATTGGTTTCTTGTACCGGATAATCGGAAAGATAGAAAATGGCATGACAAATCTGTTTTCAAGTATAACGCGAGCACCTCAATCAATACATGACAAAAGAATCGGTAGATCGAAAAAAATCTCATTTGTTCGGTTATGATCCGACGTTCAGCTTGACATAACGTTCGCGAAGTTAGTGCGCCCGTAATAGTTTCGCAACATTTCGGACCTAAACTTTCACAATGTTGACCGAGGTTACCTAATGAAATCATTCGGTAACCTCGGTAAACACTGTTAAAGTTCATTACCTCTGAAACTTTGCAGAACTATTACGGGTCCAATATCTTGAAAGAAGTATCCTATTTTCTTGGTTATTGCAAATATTGCAATTTTGTAAGGGCGATATGACAGACTGACTCAAAAGTTTTACTAATTATGTAATGCTTTTCGTTTGATTAGTGAGAAACAACGGTGAACGATCACTTCATAGTCTCACTGCAAAACAATGAAATTGCCCAAAAAACCAATAAGTGGGATACTTTATCCTGTGCCCGAGGTTATAAAACTTTTCTCAGGCTCAATTGAGAATTTCCTCAAATTATTAAATTCAAATAAATGTATGAAAAGAAAAGAATAATATTAATCAGTTGTTATTTATAACAACTTATTACTATAATCTTTTATTTTAATGTATTAAAATTAGTATGTAAACAGAATTAGGGCTTTAATCTTAGATTTAAATTTGAGACAATTTTGAATTAAGACGGAGAACAGTTTTATAACCTCAGGCCCTGAAGTCAAATAAGATCTTTTCAAAACTTTGGATGAGTTTTAATGCATTATAATGCATGATTGAGAAAGAATTCTAATTTAATTGACATCTTCCTCGAATTTGGTTACACTGAATCCAAAGATTGATTACAGTTATCAATATCGTACAATTGACTAACTGAATGATTTTGGAATGATTATGCGATGAAATTGAACGATTGAAAGGAGAGAGTAGACTTTAAAGAGAAGTAACATTATATCGCTCATTGCGCTTACGATGAACACAATTAGCGATATTTATTGCAACCCCCCCCCCCCCTCATTTAAGAAATATACTTGAATTTTTTTTATTAACGTTAATATCGCTCATTTCATTTATACCAAGCACTCACTCACTATATTTTGAGTGAGGATGTCATTTTAAACGAAACCCGAAATAAGTTAGTTGTTGATGCTGTGGGTTTTACATTCCTGTGTCTCTGATTCTTAAATGAAGGTATTTGCATCTTTTAGGTGTTAAATTAAACGCAAGATGAGGCTATACTTTACTTATTTGTTTTCATGCCGTCGATATGACAATATCGAACAATTCAGGTATTCTTTTGTTTGTTTGTTTGTTTGTTTGGGGTTTAATGGGACCTCGAAATTGTTGCATTATATCGCAGCGCTTGGTGCACCGAACCATTGTTAATTGTCGTTTCTCACGTAAGTAAAACCTCAACATTTCAAGCAATGACGTGTGGATATGAAAGCCCTATGACTTACCATTCAAAAGTTAAAACCAAGGTTAATTTTTTCAAAGAAATTTGACCTTCAGAATGACATTGACCTTGACTGATGACCTTAAACTTGGTACCTTCAGAAAGGTCTTGTCACAAGCTATGATCATGAGAAATATGAAGGCTCTTTGATTCACCATTCAAAAATTCTGACAAAGGTTGATTTTTTTAAAACAAAGATGACCTTGAATGATGACCTTGTACTTTGTACCTACAGAAAGGTCTTGTCCAAAGCAGTGATCATAAGACATATGAAGGCTCAATGACTAACCATTCAAAAGTTTTGACCAGGATTGTATATTTAAAGGAATTTGACCTTCAAAAATGACCTTGACCTTGATTGATGGTCTTAAACCTGGTATCTACAGACAGGTCCTGTCCCAAGCAATGATCATGTGAAATATTAAGGCTCTTTGATTTACCATTCAAAAGTTATGACCAGGTTAAAGTTTGTCACGCCAACCGAGACATCAACTCCAATGCCAACGACAACGCGAACGACACAAATATGATCATAATACCTCGGGTTTTTTTTTTCGGAAAGAGCTGAGCTAATAGAAAATAAAATAAGTCTCCAAATAATTCTTTCGGGATATTTGTACCTTGCATTTTTATTTTTTTTCTACGTCTATGCTCACAACTGACATCAAGATAAAACTATCGAGAACTAAAAATGGAAAACTGTGACTATATTCCGATAACGTCTTTCGGATTTATTCATTTTTTAACCATTCCGTTCAGATTGTTTCCAGTATTCACACCAGTATTCACACACACGGAAGCAAAGTCATCTAAATGAGCTTTCTATTTATATAAGTCCGAATTTCTATCGCTATAACCATTTCCTGGTTTCAGTAGAGGGCAACAATTGTCAAAAAATATATAATATATAGCAGAAATCACTATCACAACAATCTAATCAAGAAAATAATTATGGCCGAGATGAAATTTCCGAGAAACTTTATTTTATCGCAATATTTTTTTAAAATTTTCATGATACTGCTATCTCGTACCTCGAGGCAGAAATATGCCACCTTATATTCTCATATAGAAGGACATTCTATTACATATTTTAATAATTACAAATCTTATTTGTACTGCTTGCAATTAACAAAGTACATTTCTATATTTCTACAGATTGATTTCAACCTCTATTAGATGAAAAAAAGCTTCTGAACGTTAAAATACGTCTAGTACGTCTGCATGATAACCAATAAAGGGGAGTGCTTCTCCTAGATAAATTAGATCATCATGAAACCAAAGAAATGTTTTGTTTTCTCCAAGAAATCATCGCTACGGCCATTTGACGGTAAACACTCGTCTGTTAACGCTTCACATGTTATTCACAGTAAGCTGTTCACATCATATGACATATTGCTACTGAAACGGAGCTTTGACAGACAATATAGACTAAGATGAGCCTACATATACGTGCAGTCTGATCTTAGCCTACACTGAATGTTATTTATTTAAATTTTTGGGGAAAACTCTAACCAGACCATTTGAAAAACCCTAAAATTGACAAATTATTTGAAACAAATTTTTATTCGGTAGGACAAGGCAGTTGCATTAAACACAATTTCCTCCGATGAATTAATTTTAATTTTTGTTAAAAATGCCATTTTTTAAACCAGTTTTGCTTAAGCCAAATGTACAGTGGTGAAGAGAAAATAAGAAGTATATGCCAAGATCAGATTGAAAGACTTTGCAACTGTGCAGACTGAACTAAGTCGAGACAGACTGCCAAAACTTTGTTGAGAGCAAATTGTAGCTTATAGGAGAAGCATTAACTAATAATTGCAATCCAATAAAATAAAGAATTCTGATTGGTTTAAATCGCATCACGTGGGGAAATCCATTGCACTTTATTTCTGTATAAAATGCAATTTGGCTTTTGGGAAACCCCCGGAATTCGATCTACAAGTCCTGTGTTGTAGGAACTCGAATTAACCTAGTTCCCGATCATCAACGCAACATTGCTATTCAATCTATCATAAATTAATATATTGTCGAAAGAATTTACGATAAAAAGCATGCAGTTCTGATTCTGAGCCGGAGTAAACTTAGAAAACAGCGAGTCGACGAAAACCTTCAAGCAACCCTCTCAACTATGACCGACCACGCTGTTTTCGTTTAAAAATACAGACTTACTTGGCAGAAACAAGCTTTTTGGCCATAAGTACCTCTACGAATTTTAATGTTGTCTTTTATTTGTGTATCATTTGTTTAACTATATGACATTTCACTTCGATAGCGAGATAAACAATAAACGATTATAAAAAGATTGTGTAAAATACACGCGGAGAGTAGACTTGAATCTTTAATGTTTGGCTGAGTATTTTAATAGTTTTTTTCGATATAGATGATTGCAATTATAAGGGACGAGTGTCTTTTTCACTGCGTTTATTGGGGTATAAAATTGCACTTTATACCCCAAAAAGCGCAGTGAAAAAGACACTCATCCCTATATCTGTCGTTTATGTACAAACTTAAGCCAGGAAGACATCTTGGTTAAGAATTTGAAATAAATCTTAATAACTAACTTGGGTCGACTTCTAAAGTATGTTTATCGCAAACATCAACAACAAGCTTACATTTTATAACAACGTGAAATTGAAGAGATGAATGATTTTGAAATTAAGTTAGAAATGTGTGGGAGGAGCAAGTTTTGAACGGAATTGAAGGGAGGTGTTATATAAGCGTTAATTTTAGATATTTTTAACCCCCCCCCCTTAAAAATGTTCGTATTTTTTTGTTTGTGTGCATTCACGGTCCAATTAGGCGCTTTACAATCCACACTAGCCAAAAAAAATGAGGAATCATTTTACTGATTTGAAAGAAATGTCGATAGTTTAGAACGATTTCGAAGTATTTTGAGACGATTTCGAAGTGTTTTGGGACGATTTCGGAGCGTTTTGGGATGATTTCGGAGCGTTTTGGGACGATTTCGGAGTGTTTTGGAATACAGTGACTGAGTGTTTAGAATAGTTCTGATCGAAATGTGTATCAATTGCACTTTATCATTAACTGTAAAATACCTTTGGGCTATTGGGCTGTCAAGGTATGGCTCACTTTTGAAATAATATAGAACTGTAACATCCAATAAAGTGACGCGTGAAAAGATAAGCAACAGAACATGTAATCATCTCCCATATGTATTAAAAGGAATGAATCAAGCATTTATCCTGTCACTAGCTATACATATTGCCTGATAAAAGGGGGTATGATAAACTGGTTGATATCAGGTCATTTGATCACGTGACAGCTTTATCATGTCACTTGGTCACGTGGCTTGCCGGATCTTCTTTATTTTGTGGCTATTAGGTCTGAAAACAGTCCTCTCTAACATTTTGTCTTTTGAATTTGAGTGTCTATTTCTGATTAAAAACTATTTCACTCGATTCTCATATGATTTTAAAATCGAATCACGACCATATCGATGACGTAGTACATGACTGATTACTTAATCTTTAAAATTGTGACGAAGCTAATCTAGGTGTTTACATTCGATCCCGAAAACTGTCAAGATTTTAAAACATTTATCTGAATGGATTCAACGCAGAATTATTCGACCGAGAAGAAATTCGGAAATATAGTAGCTTTGCATCTTAGCTCAATCTATGTACATCCTCTGATTAAGAGTAAGGAAGGCATTGAATTGAGATTTGCTTTCAGCTGCATGACAACAAAACTTCGGAGAAAAAAGGACGTTCGAGATAGCGAAAATTACTCGATTCATATCTCCTAAATCATTAAGGTATGTACGTATTACTCAAATTTTCTTTTGTAAAATATTTTGTTGCTATATCATTAGAAATTCTTTAAATTATCGAGTTCTTTAGTCCTAAGCGATCAACCCCACCTCTACCACCCATTCACCCTTATGATGAGGTTTCGCCGAGTATCGGAGTTGTAAATCGGGATCGGATTAAATTTTCGTAAATAAATAACGAATAGACAAAAAGAAAGAACAAAAGAAAAGATTGTAACAGGATGAATAGAATAGGAGGTAGGTGACTTGAGATAGAAAAGTTTATCGGACTCGGCTGCGGAATTTATGCGGTTCGCCTCCGGCTCACCAGATATATTCCTACGCCTTGCCCGATAAACTTTTCCATCTCAAGTCACAAACCATCTAATCTCTATATCTATACAGCTACAGATGACATCATTGTGAAACTGGTGCTCATACCGATCAAAACCAGCCCAAATAACTTGCTATGCAATCAATTCATTTATTCCAAACACTCACTCACAGCATTCAAAAATGCCATCAAATCGTTCATAAAACATTTCGAAATTGTTCAAAAAATTGCGCTATCTGTTTTCCCGTCCGGCGTCCGTCTGTCTGGTCGTGTGAGTGTCTTGCCGTCCGTCCATTAACTTTTCCTTGTTAACGCAGTTGGCCACAATTTTTTCCGCTTGTCTTCAAACTTGGTCAGAATAAATGGACCATCACAATAAATGGTTCCTTTTGAAAATGTGTCAGATTCGTCAAGCGTCATGGGAAAAGGGACCAATCAGTATTTAATTAAAAAAATCCTCGTTAACACTTAGGATGGTTCCTTTCGAATATAGGCCCGAACCATCAAGCGTTATCGGGCTGAATTCGTCTTGATGAAATTCTTGAGCGTTTTTAAGGCTTCCGAGGCGTTTCGAACGATTGAAATGAGTGGATTGATTGCTTTGAGTGGAATGTTGGGCAATGAAAATTGTCTGTGATCGTGAATGGCGTCAATTTCACGATGCTCTTTCCTATTCCTATAGAATCAAACAAAACTTAAACATTTTCCCGATCTTCTATCGTTTGTAACACATTTTTTTGTTATGTATTTACGTATTTAGGCAACTAATCAAATGTCAAATTTCTCTATACCTGTTTAGAGAATATTGATTTTCAACTTATTAAATTGAATATCTAAGCTTTCTAACACAGTCCAAAACCTCACCAAGGATTTCAACTTATTATTGACAATTTGATCCGAGCGGTGTTAACATGGTTTAAATAAGGATAGGCTGGAAAATTGCATCTTCACGAGTCAAGGGGTAACGAATCGATAGCTTCTTCTTGAATACCAAAAACGTTCGTAACCCTCAGCTCGACAAGATGGAAAAATGGGGATATAAGTTAGAAAATCTTAAGCCGCCGTCATAGTGCAGTTGGTAGCGCGTCGGACTGTCAATCTAGAGGTCCCGGGTTCTATCCATGACGGCGGCACTATTTCTTTCCGACTATTTGTCTCTCACAAATGGGTTGATAATCGTAGACCTATGTGAGATAGCAGCTGGAGGCAAGGAAAGGATGTGGTGGTTGTACTGGTGAGAGAAATACCAGGACACCATTGTTAGGTGCTCCAGTCGCCGTGCTGAAACATATGTTGAAAGCGGCGTTAAACTCCATTCTAATCAATAGAAAATCTAAGTCGCGTCCCATTATTCACATTCGTTCCTACAAGGTCACACGGAAATAGGTCATGAATCATTGTCAGACATGCCTGTAAAGAAAAGAAATACCATTATTGTTTCACAACAATATGTCTGTTGTTGGTTATCTAGCTAAGATGACAATCTTGATCAATGATGCTTGGATAACACCAGCATAACGAAAAATCTTTTCTTCGTTCACCAGGGGCCCGTTTTACTAAACGTTTTACAAAAAAAAATATATATATATATATCGTAAGTTAAAATCAAATATCGTACCTGATGTTTTCATACATTGTAATATTCTGCCTTGCAATATCTCATTGGAATTGTCTTCTAAAGACGATTCAAATGAGATGATGCATTGCTGAATTCCTTATAAAAAGGAATTTCATTTTTGGACTTACGCAAAAAATGTCTTAAGATTTTTAGTAAAACAGGCACCAGAGCTCTTCTCACTTCTTTACCGAAATCGGTGGGTCACGTGACATGACTTTCGGAAATGTAAAAGGCTCAGAACAAATTGAAATATAATTTAAAATAAGAAACCATCTACCAAACGAATCGGTTACAAAATGACGCGTTATCTTTCTCTGTGCATATATACAGTTTTAAAAGTTTTGTTGGGCTAAAAAAAAAGAATCATACTTTTTGAAATACTAAATATCTGGTCCAGTTGAAATTACAGACGCCGAACGAAAATCACGGACGATAGACCAATATTGCAGCTCATACAATCGACTGTAGATATAGCCGTTATAAACTATTAAATTAACACGTAATGATAATAGAATGTATAACAATGGGCAGCCCTCTTTCAGAACCGCCATATATCTACTGTGTTAATGTAGAAATGCCAGACAAATGGTCTGTTTAATTAATCACGTGTACAGTGAAGTATCAAATTGAGGTCTACGGTAGATCGTAATGCAAAATCTTAATTCGTTTATTCCTATTGAAACCATTTGTTATAGGTATTCATTGTTATCGTCTCGTCATAGAGATTTTAACAATTATTGAAGTTATTAAATCAAAACCTTCCATCTGTCCAGTGCTGTTTAAACCAAACACGGTGAACGTTGAGTCTCGGCCCTATGTAGAAAAGCAGTGGGCATAAAATATATCACAAATCGAGATCTGTTTTAACTTGACTAAACTTTGTTTATCTTGCAAATAATAGCTAAACAAGTTATACAAACAACAATGATAACAAAACAACAACAACGACAAGGAAATATCTCTATAACTTATAAACTGATTGGCATGTTATTGCTCTCGGATCAATGCACATTGTACATTGGTCAATTTCCGGTTTGCCAAATGCAACTTTACATATGACTTACTTTAATGAATGAACCATGCAACAAATATGGGTCAGAAATTTTTAACAAGCCCGGGAGGGACAGTATCTCTCCACTGGCACTAAAGGCCTAGCTGATCCATAGAAAAAACTCTCCGATAAATTGCCTTAAAAGTTTTTGGCTGATACTTAATCTATTTGTAAGCAGATAATCATCAATTTTACAACCCCCCCCCCCCCCCCCATTTCCATGGCCTGAAATAACAGTTCAAGGCAGCCTTAATGTATAGTCATATAATCAGAAACATTTTATTTCACAAAAATATGTTTATAAACGTACACGATGTGATAAAAAGAGTTGATGCCAGCACAAAGGACACCCTCTTCCATGACACCCATCACCGCTGATACAGAATTCTTATGAAGTTTTGATTATTTTGACAGGTAGTTTCAGCGAAGAAGATCTTTTCATTTCATCATATGGAACCATTAATAATATTTGGTGATGCGATAGCCCATAGAGCAAACGTTACCAACCTGATCGAAATTTAACAAAGAAACCTTTAAAAAAGCATTCACTAAGCATCATTCTATTGAAGTTTATTTGAAGTCTGCACAATAGTTCCGGAGAAGAAGATAAAATGAATATTTCCTCATATGGAACAATTTTTCGGTTACGTGATAGCTCGTAGATCCAATCTTATGAATCTGGTCATAGTTTGGTAAAGAAATCTAAAAGAGCATGTCGTAAGCATAATTTTTGTGAAGATAAGTCGAATTCTGACCAGTAGTATCAAAGAAATTTCTTTATTATATTTCATCATATGGGACCATTTTCAGTGACGCGACAGCCATTAGAGCCAATTTTAGCGTGTTTAAGTATTCATTTGGATATTGTTTTCAATGCAAAATCTGAAATCGGAGAAAAGTTAAACTAAGTATTATTTTGATACGCTAGATAGAAAATAACGTGGAAATTAATCGAGATATTCGGTACACAGAAAATGGCATCGTTTCATGATAACTAATTCTGCAATTTTAAGAGTACATGTATTTCAGTTAATTACATCGTGACGTTGACAAGATGAATGATTTTTGGAATATTTTTGAAGTGATATTGAATGAGTGATATGAGCGATGTTTGAATCATATTCAAGGGAGGTAATCCAATATCGCTAATTTGTTCAGGATGATAATAAAATATTTATACAATGTATGTACATAGCTTCCTATCTCTTCAAGATCAAATCAGACTCTTACAATTTCATTTATGAAATTAAAATCACGATTTATATCCAGTTAATTTAATTTTAAATGTAGTAAATGATCTTATCTTTTTCAGCCATTTTGAGCTTTTTAGAATGGTTTGTTTGGAATGATGAATGGAGCGATGAGTAAGCGATTTAGAAAGGTTTTGATTGAGATGAATGTCAATTTCACGATGCTATTTTCTTTAAGTATAGTTAGTATGCATACGTTGGATGAGAACCTTGGGGCTCTGATTTGATTGTACTGCGACATTAAGTCATTACTAGGTGCATCAGCCACTGCCATGTAAGTGAATACAAAACAATTCGTCACAAAAAGATCGTATGTATATAATATATACACAGGCACTTACATGTATATAATCAAATTGAAAATATGTTCACGGTTAATTTTGAGGAACCTTCTAATATTTCACGAATTTAAAATCTTACGATTGATTTTTTTCTTCAACTTTTAATACCAGCCTTTCCTATTTAGAGTGTTTGCCCCTTATTTAATCAATTAGTCGACCGATCCCCTCTTAGTTTACCATTTAATGGCAGGACAATCTCTTTAAGAGAGCTAGATAGCTTGAATAGTTGCAAAGTCGTAGAAATGGTTTGTTTTTCCGGATAAATAAACGAAACTTTTGTAGCAATAAGCAGCCTTTAATCAGGGTGCGTTACTTAGGAAATGTCGTCTGAGAACGATGTCCTTTTACTTACTGTCTCATTAGGCGAAAAGGGACAATCTGGCTAGTGAGTAAAGTTTAGACACTTGGGTCGAAACTTTTCGCACTTGGCCGATATGCTAAATCTGGCATGATCTTCCTACCTTCCTGTTTCAGATTTCTGATATGCGACCTTTACATATTTTGGAACAGACCTATCCTTAAAATATTTATTTTGCGGAGTTCCTGGATGCTCAATGCTGTTAACAAAAACATCGAGAAACCATTCAAACCACTAATTTCACAGGTTTGCTTTTTTTCTAATTTTCTCCATTCTTTTTTAGAACTTTTCGTTGAAGTGCGAATTAAACATCGTAGCATACATAAGCTATAATTACGACGATAAGGTCGCAAAACATACATTCGTCATAATTCCCGTATATATTTAATCTACATTTTCGTATTAATTACGTATAAATATCGAGGGGGGTGACGGAGGGCGAGGATTGGGGACAGGGATTATCTACATGTAATTGGCTTTACGAAACAAATCGATTGTCTCTAACCGACGAACACATACATTGTGATTCAGTTTTAGAATTAATGACGCAAAATCAAAATGATTTAAATCCATGTAACCTCTTCTACCTTACGCTAAGAACCTATTGAAGATAAGTCCGCATGTCTGTGCCTTTCTCACAACTGAATCGTGGTAAATGAAGTCCGCTATATAAAACATGTGAACTGTGTTTTCAAATTAATTCCCTTTTTAATACATCCAAAGTCAAATAGACCAATTTTATGTACATTGTCGAGTTGAAACATTTTGAACGACCGAAAAAGTAATCAAGCCTCATAGTTTTCAAGGCCGAGTCTTGTTTTAACGTGTTTTGAAGTAGAGTTTTTAAAAAAAACTTAAAAAAAACGTGTTATCACCAAACTTACAAATAACTCAGATTTCGCGTTAGACACTATTTCAAATTATACATCTATTTGATGGAAACGAAAATTTGGAAATTGATAAATTGAGAGGAATTGTGTTCCTAGAACCTTTCCAATGCAATAGTTAGATTCAAATAGGGTTCGAACCCAGATGATATCGCTTAGATTTCGCGGTTTGTCAATTCACTAGTTTTCAACATGTAGTTTCTACAACTAGTTGAACAGGTAAGGATGCTAAAGTCGCCGACTTGGAGCGAAAATAAACATCTTTTTTGTTACAGTGAAAATGATGTCCTAATATATGTGAATAGGTCATATATAGTAGTTACATCGTGATATTGTCATCCATCTCAATCAAAACCATTCTAACCCGCTCCATTCATTCATTCCAAACACGCACCCAAACCACTCCAAAACGATACAAAATCACTTAAAAGATAGATCAACAATTACATGCGAAAGAAATATGGCAAGGAAAAAACGCGATTTCACTGACACACAATTCAATGCCCAAAGACAAGTTTTTATATGTTTATACACGACTCCTACGACTCCTACAATAAATCACACGATCACTCATTCAGTATCCTCTATTTATTTCATTGGAACTTTTAAAGCAAGGCAGATTTTATATTTTTATAGATATTTCTTACCTAAATATTTTTTTATATGTATCTTACAATATCAGGACTGCTAGTCTACGGAAAAACGTAACCATTTCCAGGTCTTTTACATTATAGATCAAAGCCAGACTATTTTTTTTAACTTGATTGATTTAACTCCGTAATATATCATATGTAATTTTCGTTTTGGTCGATTTATGATGATTTTGTCGTCTGTGATTCATATCAACTTCTGAAAGAGAATCATAATTATATAATAGTAGTTAAACGACAAGACAAATTCAATTTGACATTAAAACTCCAACTCTATGAAGACAAACATAAGCCGTGGAAATGGACCTCGTATAAGCAACTCACTTGAAGTCACGAGGGAATTAAAGTGATCTGACAACAAGTAGCCGAAGAGGACCTGTAATCGTCGCTGGCATTTAAAGCTCAGCATATCTATGACCTTGACCTTGATTGATGGTCTTAAACCTGGTATCTACAGACAGGTCCTGTCCCAAGCAATGATCATGTGAAATATTAAGGCTCTTTGATTTACCATTCAAAAGTTATGACCAGGTTAAAGTTTGTCACGCCAACCGAGACATCAACTCCAATGCCAACGACAACGCGAACGACACAAATATGATCATAATACCTCGGGTTTTTTTTTCGGAAAGAGCTGAGCTAATAGAAAATAAAATAAGTCTCCAAATAATTCTTTCGGGATATTTGTACCTTGCATTTTTATTTTTTTTCTACGTCTATGCTCACAACTGACATCAAGATAAAACTATCGAGAACTAAAAATGGAAAACTGTGACTATATTCCGATAACGTCTTTCGGATTTATTCATTTTTTAACCATTCCGTTCAGATTGTTTCCAGTATTCACACCAGTATTCACACACACGGAAGCAAAGTCATCTAAATGAGCTTTCTATTTATATAAGTCCGAATTTCTATCGCTATAACCATTTCCTGGTTTCAGTAGAGGGCAACAATTGTCAAAAAATATATAATATATAGCAGAAATCACTATCACAACAATCTAATCAAGAAAATAATTATGGCCGAGATGAAATTTCCGAGAAACTTTATTTTATCGCAATATTTTTTTAAAATTTTCATGATACTGCTATCTCGTACCTCGAGGCAGAAATATGCCACCTTATATTCTCATATAGAAGGACATTCTATTACATATTTTAATAATTACAAATCTTATTTGTACTGCTTGCAATTAACAAAGTACATTTCTATATTTCTACAGATTGATTTCAACCTCTATTAGATGAAAAAAAGCTTCTGAACGTTAAAATACGTCTAGTACGTCTGCATGATAACCAATAAAGGGGAGTGCTTCTCCTAGATAAATTAGATCATCATGAAACCAAAGAAATGTTTTGTTTTCTCCAAGAAATCATCGCTACGGCCATTTGACGGTAAACACTCGTCTGTTAACGCTTCACATGTTATTCACAGTAAGCTGTTCACATCATATGACATATTGCTACTGAAACGGAGCTTTGACAGACAATATAGACTAAGATGAGCCTACATATACGTGCTGTCTGATCTTAGCCTACACTGAATGTTATTTATTTAAATTTTTGGGGAAAACTCTAACCAGACCATTTGAAAAACCCTAAAATTGACAAATTATTTGAAACAAATTTTTATTCGGTAGGACAAGGCAGTTGCATTAAACACAATTTCCTCCGATGAATTAATTTTAATTTTTGTTAAAAATGCCATTTTTTAAACCAGTTTTGCTTAAGCCAAATGTACAGTGGTGAAGAGAAAATAAGAAGTATATGCCAAGATCAGATTGAAAGACTTTGCAACTGTGCAGACTGAACTAAGTCGAGACAGACTGCCAAAACTTTGTTGAGAGCAAATTGTAGCTTATAGGAGAAGCATTAACTAATAATTGCAATCCAATAAAATAAAGAATTCTGATTGGTTTAAATCGCATCACGTGGGGAAATCCATTGCACTTTATTTCTGTATAAAATGCAATTTGGCTTTTGGGAAACCCCCGGAATTCGATCTACAAGTCCTGTGTTGTAGGAACTCGAATTAACCTAGTTCCCGATCATCAACGCAACATTGCTATTCAATCTATCATAAATTAATATATTGTCGAAAGAATTTACGATAACAAGCATGCAGTTCTGATTCTGAGCCGGAGTAAACTTAGAAAACAGCGAGTCGACGAAGACCTTCAAGCAACCCTCTCAACTATGACCGACCACGCTGTTTTCGTTTAAAAATACAGACTTACTTGGCAGAAACAAGCTTTTTGGCCATAAGTACCTCTACGAATTTTAATGTTGTCTTTTATTTGTGTATCATTTGTTTAACTATATGACATTTCACTTCGATAGCGAGATAAACAATAAACGATTATAAAAAGATTGTGTAAAATGCACGCGGAGAGTAGACTTGAATCTTTAATGTTTGGCTGAGTATTTTAATAGTTTTTTTCGATATAGATGATTGCAATTATAAGGGACGAGTGTCTTTTTCACTGCGTTTATTGGGGTATAAAATTGCACTTTATACCCCAAAAAGCGCAGTGAAAAAGACACTCATCCCTATATCTGTCGTTTATGTACAAACTTAAGCCAGGAAGACATCTTGGTTAAGAATTTGAAATAAATCTTAATAACTAACTTGGGTCGACTTCTAAAGTATGTTTATCGCAAACATCAACAACAAGCTTACATTTTATAACAACGTGAAATTGAAGAGATGAATGATTTTGAAATTAAGTTAGAAATGTGTGGGAGGAGCAAGTTTTGAACGGAATTGAAGGGAGGTGTTATATAAGCGTTAATTTTAGATATTTTTAACCCCCCCCCCCCCCTTAAAAATGTTCGTATTTTTTTGTTTGTGTGCATTCACGGTCCAATTAGGCGCTTTACAATCCACACTAGCCAAAAAAAATGAGGAATCATTTTACTGATTTGAAAGAAATGTCGATAGTTTAGAACGATTTCGAAGTATTTTGAGACGATTTCGAAGTGTTTTGGGACGATTTCGGAGCGTTTTGGGATGATTTCGGAGCGTTTTGGGACGATTTCGGAGTGTTTTGGAATACAGTGACTGAGTGTTTAGAATAGTTCTGATCGAAATGTGTATCAATTGCACTTTATCATTAACTGTAAAATACCTTTGGGCTATTGGGCTGTCAAGGTATGGCTCACTTTTGAAATAATATAGAACTGTAACATCCAATAAAGTGACGCGTGAAAAGATAAGCAACAGAACATGTAATCATCTCCCATATGTATTAAAAGGAATGAATCAAGCATTTATCCTGTCACTAGCTATACATATTGCCTGATAAAAGGGGGTATGATAAACTGGTTGATATCAGGTCATTTGATCACGTGACAGCTTTATCATGTCACTTGGTCACGTGGCTTGCCGGATCTTCTTTATTTTGTGGCTATTAGGTCTGAAAACAGTCCTCTCTAACATTTTGTCTTTTGAATTTGAGTGTCTATTTCTGATTAAAAACTATTTCACTCGATTCTCATATGATTTTAAAATCGAATCACGACCATATCGATGACGTAGTACATGACTGATTACTTAATCTTTAAAATTGTGACGAAGCTAATCTAGGTGTTTACATTCGATCCCGAAAACTGTCAAGATTTTAAAACATTTATCTGAATGGATTCAACGCAGAATTATTCGACCGAGAAGAAATTCGGAAATATAGTAGCTTTGCATCTTAGCTCAATCTATGTACATCCTCTGATTAAGAGTAAGGAAGGCATTGAATTGAGATTTGCTTTCAGCTGCATGACAACAAAACTTCGGAGAAAAAAGGACGTTCGAGATAGCGAAAATTACTCGATTCATATCTCCTAAATCATTAAGGTATGTACGTATTACTCAAATTTTCTTTTGTAAAATATTTTGTTGCTATATCATTAGAAATTCTTTAAATTATCGAGTTCTTTAGTCCTAAGCGATCAACCCCACCTCTACCACCCATTCACCCTTATGATGAGGTTTCGCCGAGTATCGGAGTTGTAAATCGGGATCGGATTAAATTTTCGTAAATAAATAACGAATAGACAAAAAGAAAGAACAAAAGAAAAGATTGTAACAGGATAAATAGAATAGGAGGTAGGTGACTTGAGATAGAAAAGTTTATCGGACTCGGCTGCGGAATTTATGCGGTTCGCCTCCGGCTCACCAGATATATTCCTACGCCTTGCCCGATAAACTTTTCCATCTCAAGTCACAAACCATCTAATCTCTATATCTATACAGCTACAGATGACATCATTGTGAAACTGGTGCTCATACCGATCAAAACCAGCCCAAATAACTTGCTATGCAATCAATTCATTTATTCCAAACACTCACTCACAGCATTCAAAAATGCCATCAAATCGTTCATAAAACATTTCGAAATTGTTCAAAAAATTGCGCTATCTGTTTTCCCGTCCGGCGTCCGTCTGTCTGGTCGTGTGAGTGTCTTGCCGTCCGTCCATTAACTTTTCCTTGTTAACGCAGTTGGCCACAATTTTTTCCGCTTGTCTTCAAACTTGGTCAGAATAAATGGACCATCACAATAAATGGTTCCTTTTGAAAATGTGTCAGATTCGTCAAGCGTCATGGGAAAAGGGACCAATCAGTATTTAATTAAAAAAATCCTCGTTAACACTTAGGATGGTTCCTTTCGAATATAGGCCCGAACCATCAAGCGTTATCGGGCTGAATTCGTCTTGATGAAATTCTTGAGCGTTTTTAAGGCTTCCGAGGCGTTTCGAACGATTGAAATGAGTGGATTGATTGCTTTGAGTGGAATGTTGGGCAATGAAAATTGTCTGTGATCGTGAATGGCGTCAATTTCACGATGCTCTTTCCTATTCCTATAGAATCAAACAAAACTTAAACATTTTCCCGATCTTCTATCGTTTGTAACACATTTTTTTTGTTATGTATTTACGTATTTAGGCAACTAATCAAATGTCAAATTTCTCTATACCTGTTTAGAGAATATTGATTTTCAACTTATTAAATTGAATATCTAAGCTTTCTAACACAGTCCAAAACCTCACCAAGGATTTCAACTTATTATTGACAATTTGATCCGAGCGGTGTTAACATGGTTTAAATAAGGATAGGCTGGAAAATTGCATCTTCACGAGTCAAGGGGTAACGAATCGATAGCTTCTTCTTGAATACCAAAAACGTTCGTAACCCTCAGCTCGACAAGATGGAAAAATGGGGATATAAGTTAGAAAATCTTAAGCCGCCGTCATAGTGCAGTTGGTAGCGCGTCGGACTGTCAATCTAGAGGTCCCGGGTTCTATCCATGACGGCGGCACTATTTCTTTCCGACTATTTGTCTCTCACAAATGGGTTGATAATCGTAGACCTATGTGAGATAGCAGCTGGAGGCAAGGAAAGGATGTGGTGGTTGTACTGGTGAGAGAAATACCAGGACACCATTGTTAGGTGCTCCAGTCGCCGTGCTGAAACATATGTTGAAAGCGGCGTTAAACTCCATTCTAATCAATAGAAAATCTAAGTCGCGTCCCATTATTCACATTCGTTCCTACAAGGTCACACGGAAATAGGTCATGAATCATTGTCAGACATGCCTGTAAAGAAAAGAAATACCATTATTGTTTCACAACAATATGTCTGTTGTTGGTTATCTAGCTAAGATGACAATCTTGATCAATGATGCTTGGATAACACCAGCATAACGAAAAATCTTTTCTTCGTTCACCAGGGGCCCGTTTTACTAAACGTTTTACAAAAAAAAAATATATATATATATCGTAAGTTAAAATCAAATATCGTACCTGATGTTTTCATACATTGTAATATTCTGCCTTGCAATATCTCATTGGAATTGTCTTCTAAAGACGATTCAAATGAGATGATGCATTGCTGAATTCCTTATAAAAAGGAATTTCATTTTTGGACTTACGCAAAAAATGTCTTAAGATTTTTAGTAAAACAGGCACCAGAGCTCTTCTCACTTCTTTACCGAAATCGGTGGGTCACGTGACATGACTTTCGGAAATGTAAAAGGCTCAGAACAAATTGAAATATAATTTAAAATAAGAAACCATCTACCAAACGAATCGGTTACAAAATGACGCGTTATCTTTCTCTGTGCATATATACAGTTTTAAAAGTTTTGTTGGGCTAAAAAAAAAGAATCATACTTTTTGAAATACTAAATATCTGGTCCAGTTGAAATTACAGACGCCGAACGAAAATCACGGACGATAGACCAATATTGCAGCTCATACAATCGACTGTAGATATAGCCGTTATAAACTATTAAATTAACACGTAATGATAATAGAATGTATAACAATGGGCAGCCCTCTTTCAGAACCGCCATATATCTACTGTGTTAATGTAGAAATGCCAGACAAATGGTCTGTTTAATTAATCACGTGTACAGTGAAGTATCAAATTGAGGTCTACGGTAGATCGTAATGCAAAATCTTAATTCGTTTATTCCTATTGAAACCATTTGTTATAGGTATTCATTGTTATCGTCTCGTCATAGAGATTTTAACAATTATTGAAGTTATTAAATCAAAACCTTCCATCTGTCCAGTGCTGTTTAAACCAAACACGGTGAACGTTGAGTCTCGGCCCTATGTAGAAAAGCAGTGGGCATAAAATATATCACAAATCGAGATCTGTTTTAACTTGACTAAACTTTGTTTATCTTGCAAATAATAGCTAAACAAGTTATACAAACAACAATGATAACAAAACAACAACAACGACAAGGAAATATCTCTATAACTTATAAACTGATTGGCATGTTATTGCTCTCGGATCAATGCACATTGTACATTGGTCAATTTCCGGTTTGCCAAATGCAACTTTACATATGACTTACTTTAATGAATGAACCATGCAACAAATATGGGTCAGAAATTTTTAACAAGCCCGGGAGGGACAGTATCTCTCCACTGGCACTAAAGGCCTAGCTGATCCATAGAAAAAACTCTCCGATAAATTGCCTTAAAAGTTTTTGGCTGATACTTAATCTATTTGTAAGCAGATAATCATCAATTTTACAACCCCCCCCCCCATTTCCATGGCCTGAAATAACAGTTCAAGGCAGCCTTAATGTATAGTCATATAATCAGAAACATTTTATTTCACAAAAATATGTTTATAAACGTACACGATGTGATAAAAAGAGTTGATGCCAGCACAAAGGACACCCTCTTCCATGACACCCATCACCGCTGATAGAGAATTCTTATGAAGTTTTGATTATTTTGACAGGTAGTTTCAGCGAAGAAGATCTTTTCATTTCATCATATGGAACCATTAATAATATTTGGTGATGCGATAGCCCATAGAGCAAACGTTACCAACCTGATCGAAATTTAACAAAGAAACCTTTAAAAAAGCATTCACTAAGCATCATTCTATTGAAGTTTATTTGAAGTCTGCACAATAGTTCCGGAGAAGAAGATAAAATGAATATTTCCTCATATGGAACAATTTTTCGGTTACGTGATAGCTCGTAGATCCAATCTTATGAATCTGGTCATAGTTTGGTAAAGAAATCTAAAAGAGCATGTCGTAAGCATAATTTTTGTGAAGATAAGTCGAATTCTGACCAGTAGTATCAAAGAAATTTCTTTATTATATTTCATCATATGGGACCATTTTCAGTGACGCGACAGCCATTAGAGCCAATTTTAGCGTGTTTAAGTATTCATTTGGATATTGTTTTCAATGCAAAATCTGAAATCGGAGAAAAGTTAAACTAAGTATTATTTTGATACGCTAGATAGAAAATAACGTGGAAATTAATCGAGATATTCGGTACACAGAAAATGGCATCGTTTCATGATAACTAATTCTGCAATTTTAAGAGTACATGTATTTCAGTTAATTACATCGTGACGTTGACAAGATGAATGATTTTTGGAATATTTTTGAAGTGATATTGAATGAGTGATATGAGCGATGTTTGAATCATATTCAAGGGAGGTAATCCAATATCGCTAATTTGTTCAGGATGATAATAAAATATTTATACAATGTATGTACATAGCTTCCTATCTCTTCAAGATCAAATCAGACTCTTACAATTTCATTTATGAAATTAAAATCACGATTTATATCCAGTTAATTTAATTTTAAATGTAGTAAATGATCTTATCTTTTTTAGCCATTTTGAGCTTTTTAGAATGGTTTGTTTGGAATGATGAATGGAGCGATGAGTAAGCGATTTAGAAAGGTTTTGATTGAGATGAATGTCAATTTCACGATGCTATTTTCTTTAAGTATAGTTAGTATGCATACGTTGGATGAGAACCTTGGGGCTCTGATTTGATTGTACTGCGACATTAAGTCATTACTAGGTGCATCAGCCACTGCCATGTAAGTGAATACAAAACAATTCGTCACAAAAAGATCGTATGTATATAATATATACACAGGCACTTACATGTATATAATCAAATTGAAAATATGTTCACGGTTAATTTTGAGGAACCTTCTAATATTTCACGAATTTAAAATCTTACGATTGATTTTTTTCTTCAATTTTTAATACCAGCCTTTCCTATTTAGAGTGTTTGCCCCTTATAAAGAATGAGTGAAAATTAATTGGAGAATTTATTCTTCGATTAATGGAACGAATGATATAAGGCGACTAATTCCACCTATTTGACCGGATATAGCCGCGATTGGGACCCCTAAGAAACTGCCATAGATATTTTGATGAACATTTGAGATTTGAAAGAATGACACCCGACCTAGGTCTCTATGTAGCCGTTGTATTTCGGAAAAATCGATTTAAAAAGAAATTTTAGTTTTTTACCAACAAAATTCCCAGAGCTTTTGGAAAATTCGGTAAAATTCCATGACGTCACGCGTCATGACAACCGTTCCGCCATGTTTTGGACCCGCCATGTTTTTATTTTTCTCGACTCGTATTGAAATCATTTCTTGGATGACAAATTCTTACGTAAATGAGGTAAATGATAAAGGTAAAATGATTGTTCTTATTCAGAGGCAGAAATTTTGTGTCATTGTTTTTACGAGAAGAAAGACAGTTGATGCCTCTCAAATTCCAATTTTCAAAACGATTTTGATAAAACAATTGACAAAAACCTCAGCAAATATGAAAATCTAGTTGTTATTGGTGATCTAAACTTTGATATGCTAACACCTGAAAAATGCCAAACACTTAAACAATGCTGTGATGTCTTTGATCTAGAAAATGTGCTTTCAGAACCTACATGTTATACTCAAAACAACACTCCATCATTATTAGATGTCATTCTTACAAATAAAAGCAGATTTTTAGAAAACACTTGCAACTTTGACTGTGGACTTAGTGATTGTCATAATTTGATTGCATTTCAGGTAAAACAGGAAATACAAAACCCTAAAAATAAATATATCACTTACAGAAGTTTCAAAAAATTTGATTCAGAACTTTACAATGAAGAACTCTTCTCTAATCTGCAAAATATAGATATGACAGAAAACAATGTTGATAACATATATGAAGATTTCAGTAAGATTCTCCTGGACACGGCAAATAAACATGCCCCTTTGAAAAGGAGACGGGCAACCAACCAACCGGTCCCTTTCATGAACAAAGACCTGAAACGTGAAATCTACAAAAAACGAATGTTATTTAACATTTATAAAACAAACAGAAGCACTAAAAATTGGGAAAAATTTAGACAACAAAGAAACCAGGTTACTAGTTTGAGGAGAAGATCAATGAACAAGTACTTTCTAGAACGCTGTACCGGTGGATGCAAATCCGGAACTTTTTGGTCAACAGTGAAACCCTTCCTTACAAATAAAAGTAACAAAACACTTAAAGACACTGTCCTAGAAGAAAACGGAACAATAAAAACTGACCAACAAGAAATATGCAATATTTTTAACAACTTTTTCGTAAATGTGGCCAAAAACATAGGGAAAAACTCAACAAGCTCAATGGAAAATCATCCCAGTTTAGAAGCAATAAGAAAAAATAAAATTGATTATCCTGATTTTGCTTTTCGCCCAATAGACCCATCTTTCATTGCCAAACAAATTGATAAATTAGACCCCAAAAAGGCAACAGGTATCGATGGTATATCATCTAAATTGTTAAAATCATCCAAAAACACAGTAACATATTACCTTACAACAATGATTAATCTGTCTATTGAAACAGGGACATTTCCAAACAGCCTTAAGCTTGCTCAAGTAACACCCCTACATAAGAAAAATAGCACATTAGATAAATCCAACTACCGCCCGGTTAGTATATTACCAGTGATCTCTAAGATCTTTGAAAGAACAATAAATGCACAATTATCCTCTTTTTTCGATATTCATTTTCATCCTTTCCTGTCCGCATTTAGGTCTGGATATGGTTGCCAGACTACCTTGCTTCGTCTGGTAGAAGACTGGAAGGAGGCACTCGATAAAAATTACTACATTGCTGCGGTACTTATGGACCTGTCAAAGGCATTTGACTGCTTGCCTCATGATCTACTGATATCTAAATTAAAATGTTATGGTTTCACTGAGAATTCTTTAAATCTTTTAACATCCTATCTCAAAAATAGAAAACAATGTGTAAAATTGGGTCAGTATAAGAGTGATTTCGAAGTAATCTATAAAGGAGTCCCCCAGGGTTCTATATTAGGCCCAGTTCTTTTTAATATCTTTATCAACGACATTTTTTATTTCATCAAAAATAGTAATTTATATAACTACGCAGATGATAATACCATATCTTATGCTAGTAATGATCCTAATGAAGTAAAAACAGTTTTAGAAAATGACAGCCTCACACTTATCAAATGGTTTACTGATAACCAAATGCAAGCAAACCCAGAAAAATTTCAATCAATTGCAATAGGAAAGAAATCCAGAAATCACAATTTCACATTCAATCTGAATGATACAAACTTAAAATGTGAGGATGAAGTTAAACTTTTGGGAGTGACAATTGATTTTAAATTAAACTTTCATTCGCATGTATCTAATTTATGTAAAAAAGCCTCAAGGCAACTAAATGTTTTGAAAAGAATTGGAAAATACCTCTGCAAACTTGGCAAACTAAACATTTACCACTCTTTTATTATGTCAAATTTCAACTTCTGCCCACTAACTTGGCATTTTTGTGGAGAGATGAATACTAAAAAAATTGAAATGATCCAAAAGAGAGCTCTACGTTTCATATATGATGACTACAAGTCAGATTATGAAACACTTTTACTTAAATCTAAACTACCTACACTGAAAGTACGCAGACTAAGAAGCATGGCCATTGAAACGTTCAAAATAATTCATAAACAAACACCATCATATCTACATGACTTAATCTCAATTAAAGATTCTTCATATTCTTTTAGGTATTCTATGAAGGCTGAGATTCCACAGGTAAGAACTACCAGCTATGGCCTGAGCTCTTTCCGTTCTGCTGCTCCAAGGCTCTGGAATTCACTACCTCAACACTATAGGGAAACAATAAGTCTCAATCATTTTCAGAGTCTAATAGGATCGTGGGACGGGGAGAGCTGCAGGTGCCCATGTTGTTGCTAAACCAGTTAACTTTGCTTTTTGTGTTCTGTTTCCGCATTTTGCTTTGCTTTCTAAGTGTTAATTCTTTCTTTCAATATGCATGTATTTTCAAACTGATGGAAATTACTTCTTATTGAGATATGTGGTTAGACTTACTACAAATGCAGCAGTCTTACCCAACTCATCTGATGCTTACAATGTTGTGTGCTAAATTTATTACTGTGCTTATAATACTATTTTCTAGTGCTTTAAATAATCTCTATGACTCATAATTCTGTATGTGCAATAACATCATGTGATAATTGTGACCTTATAACATCAACTCAACATAATACTTGAATTTCTGTGATCAATATGTACTTATTATCTTATGTGCTAAATGATTTATGTGCAATACTTATGGATGAATTACCCGTGTCCAGTCAAAACGACCAAAACGCAATAACGCCCCCTTTTAATGGAAGTATGGCAACATATTATTCCATTGAGGGATCTTTATGTATTCTAATTAGTAAATCTAATTAATCTTATAATAATGGAATTTATTCTATTTTATTAAGGATGTCAATTTTAATCTAAAGATTTTTTTTTTAAGCAGATTTAACCTATTTAACTGTATCTTCTATGTACTGTATATGTCTTGTATTTTAATTTGTACTGTATTTGTTGTATTCATGTAAGTCGGATAATAGCGATACATCGCTAATGTTAATTTTGTTATCACAAAACCGACTATAAATAAAATTTTGTATCTTGTATCTTGTATCTTGATATGGGTCAAGAAATCTGAAGACGGCGAGCGAATGCACGGCGAGCGAATGCGAAGCCGTCTTCAGATTTCTTGGCCCGTATCAACTGTCTTTCTTCTCGTAAAGACAGTCTGACATAGATCTACACTTCTGGTACATTGAGAAACTGTTTCTATTTGTTTATTGTTTTTATTAGCATTTAAGAATTTTATTACACCAGGCAACTTTATTACAAGACAACCATGAATTTTAGCATTTTTTGTTATCACACATCCACAAAAGAAAAGCAGTTGGTAACATACCCCTGGCTACCCAGAGACACCTTCAAACACAGTTTATAGGTGAGAGAATTTTTAGAAACAATTTATCCTGTTTATTTTATATACTGAAAGACTAAATTATTTCAAAAGATTGCTATGCTTTCTGTAATTTCCACCTATGTTTTTGAGGGGGTAATGGCGTAACAATTATTTAAATCCCACCACCAAGGTCATGATAAATGCATATTGTCCCACCACCATATTTATATATGCAAACCGGTAACCTTACTTATTTTTAACCCAATCTAGTTTTCAAAACATGCACATTAGAAAGAGGCAATGGATTCTAACCACTGCTACCTATTTTCAGCTAAGTGGACTGAGGCATTGTCCATTAAGTTTTTTGCCCAAGGAATCACCTCGCTTTCACCAGGACTCTAACCCCTGACCTTTTGGCCAGGAGACCGTGCTCTAACCACTGAGCTATCGAGATGAGTTTTTTTTTTTGTAATTATTTTACTTTTCGTAAATTCTTTTTATTTGCATGGGGGTTCGGGGGCAGCGCCCCCGACATGGATAAATAAGTTTTAATCACTGAAATTAACAATTTCAAAAGTGTACCAATAATAATAAATTACAGTTGTGTGTGTTAGAAAACTTTGTTTTATAATTTTTTCCCTGTTTGTCTAAAATATGTAAGGGATAAAAAATTTAACTTAACTTACAATTAACTTACGATCCCAGGATCATGGGTAAGTCTGTGACTTCTGGTGATCCATCTGTTTTCGTTACATTGGCTGTTTGTTGTTACTTGAGAGTAGCATTGCGGGTCGAACTTGAAAGGATGGTTTTTCCAGTGGTTATTAAGCTTGTTCTTGAAAGAATTTATGTTTTGGGCATTTACTACTTCGGTTGTAAGGCCATTCCACGAATTTACTACCCTAGAACTGAAGCAATTTTTACGTAGTTCGGTGTTACATGACTCTTTTGTTAATTTTCGGTTGTGACCTCTTGTTCTGTTGAAATTTGAAGTTTTTAATAAATTATCTGATGATGGCTTATCGATATTGTTCATTATTTTGAATACTTGTATCATGTCTGCACGCAGTCTACGATATTCGAGTGAAGGGAGGCCTAACTGTAATAATCTTTCCTTGTAGGATAAGTGCCTTATACTCTTGACTAGTTTAGTTGCTCTCCTCTGGACATTTTCTATTGCAATTTTGTGTTTTTTAAGGTGTGGACTCCAGACTACACTGGCATATTCTAGGTGCGGACGAACTACGGATTTATATAGCTGGAGAAACATTGTTTGATCCATGAAGGTAAATGATCTATTTATAATCCCAAGATTTCTGTTGGCTTTGTTGATTTTTTTGGAAATGTGGGCATCAAATGTAAGTTTGTTATCGATTGTAACACCGAGGTCGTTTTCTTCCTGTACGTTGTTGATCTGTATTCTTTCAAGACTTTTTGATTTCATGAAGTAGTCATAGTTTGGAATATTTTTGCCTAGATGTAACTTTAACTTTTTGAAAATTATTTTTATTTGCAAGGGGGTTCGGGGGCAGCGCCCCCGACATGGATTTGTTATTTTTAACCAAAAATATTTCAGAAGTGTACCAATAATAATGAATTACTGTTGTTTGTGTATGGTAAATTTGTTTTTATCATTTTTAAATTGGTTTGTAAAAAATATTTCATTGTAAATGGGAATTTAGAGTAGAAGATGTAAACCTATGCAGCTAAATTAACCCTTGAATACAGAAATACATAAAATATTTTGCAAAATTGAGGAATGATACAGATTTTTAGCAAGAATATCCTCATTAGGCTAATAGCAATGTTTTTTTTTCCCCAAAAGAGTATTGATAAATGGACTTTTTAGTCCTTATTTAATCATCATTATAATAATGTAAATATGAAATAATCATGTTCCCAACTGATTAAGCATGCAATTATGAAAAAAAACCATTGATTACTTTGCTCACCAAACTTTACAGTAAATTGTCAGTTTTGAAAATGCAAGTGTACCGTATTTCACCTATTAGACGCTCCCTCTCTTATAAACACTCCCCATAGAATATGATTTCCAGGCAATTGACTATCCGACTGACACCCAATCCTCCATTTTGGAAAAATTCAGTCTCAAAGTGAGATTTAGAGCTACTCCTTGACTTGGCAGTATTCCCAAAAACTCCCAAATGGGGGTGATTTACCCCTAAATTGAAAGTTGTACCCCCAATTTTTGCAAGTATGCCTTCTTTGTGTTATATAGAGGGAGTACATGCACACTATAAAATACCCATTTGTACCCCCAGATTAAAAAAAGCAGTGGGAACACTGCTTGGTGTTCAAACGATTATGGTTTAACTTTTTTCCATTCCTATCATGATTAGAGTGATTGCATGATTTAAGTCAAACTTCTGAAAACTTGCACATGCAAAATCTCACTTTTTTTTTTGTATATATTTTATTCAACCAAGTTTACATCATCATATTATTTCAGATGTCTATATCTATATTTTACAATATGTCACTTGTTTTATAAGCTTGGCTGTTTTCGGAGAAAACCCGAGGTATTGCTAAAGCATCTGCGTCGTCGTCGTCGTCGTGCGAAAACTTTGACATTTTTTTATATCTCTGGTTCTACTGAAGGCATTCACGTGAAACTTGGCACACATGTTCACCATCAAAAGAGCGACCTATACTATCAAGGGGGATAACTCTAGATGCATTTTGTGCAAATTATATCCCTTTTTGACTTAGATTTTTTCCCACCATCCAGCACTCGACAGCCGAGCGTAGGCACCCGTAGGCGGTGGTCTTGTTTGGTATGTACTTCAACCGCGATATTGTGACCAGACCTTTGGAAAAAGATGGATCTAAGTCCGAATAAGCAATATACAAAGTAATAATGTTGTTTTTTATTTTAAATAGAAATGTCCCCCAAAGTGATTGAAAGATGTTATTGTTAAGAATAACCGATATTTCGAAAGCATTAATTTTGCATGTTCTTTTAGAACTTCATAGTCCCAATTTGGTCATTTATTTGATTGTTTGTATTTTGTAGGCAAGTGACATATTATATTTGACAAGTTATATATAAATTTGATATCATATAGACAAACAGTTCATATTTGATAACCCATATACATTTTTTTTAAAAGTTGATTGAAATATGAAAGAATACCCTAATTAAACCGTTTAGTAAAGCGGAAAATGTCAATTTAAACGATTCTTTTTCGTGTATATATTTTGGATTATTCGGTGTATTAAACATAACGTCGATTCAAAACTGAAACTCTGCAACCACAGCTTAAATCCAGCTATAGTTACAAGCTTCTGAACAAATCCGACGACATGTTTATCTATTTCTTTTCACGAATAAAAAGTTCTCTTCTTGAGATATATACTTTTAATAATAATATATAAATACACTAGCTTTCAGCGGCACAGCCGCCTTCATCAGGTGAATCCTATGAATTGAACCGTTATGTATGACGTTATGACATAAAGATTCAATTCATAGGATTCACCTGATGAAGGGGGCTGTGCCGCTGAAAGCTAGTGTATTTATATAGTGTAATAGCCAGAACTGTCAAAACGTATGTACTATCCGGATATAGGTGCACTTGAACGCCTGTCAAGCTGATTTATTAGGATCTTGGGCTTCTCTGAACTTATCCGGACATGGAAAGATAGATTATTACGTAAACTCACGATGCAGCATAGTTTTTAGTGATGTCGAATCGTAATTTGGTCGCTATTACGATCGCCAGCATTTTGGTAGTTCGGATATGTTTTCGTCTTTCTCCCGGTCGACTTCCGGATAGAACGCTGAGTAAGAATATATCGGATTTTTGTTATTATCCATAATTTCCCTTGCTGCCGCGGCGGCGATGCTAATAATTGGGTTGATTATTAATTTTATACATAATTTGTATTGTTCTCGCGTTATTTTCTAGTCGAAAATTCAATGCTGGCGAAAACTACTTTCTCGCGCGTAATGCTGCCGATGCCAGCATTATGCTGGATTTGATTTTTCATGTATTTTAATTGTTTACTCCCACATAAATTGTGTACGAACTTGAATGGGAATATCTGGAGATTGTGTTACAGCACTTTTCTAGATTATTTATTGGAAACATTTTATGTAATTAGCCTGTGTTGTGGGTTTTGACCGAATCACTCGTCCAGCAATCCAGCCGAGACCGAATAGTGGATTCTGATTGGCTGAAACGTTCGCCAGCATCCACTCGGCTATAAATAGACGGTGCGTTAGTGAGTCTGCATCAGTTGCTCAGACGGCTTCGACAAGATGACAACAAATAGACCAGCAAATTAGAATTTGAAACAACAAAGACTAGATCAGCATCAACTTTATTTGAGAACTCAACATGATAGAAAGAAGCCGTCTATACAACGAGCAACTGATCACCTCTCTTCAACACAATATCTAGTCACTGGTCATCTCTCTCTCTCCCACACATTGTTTCTTGAAACGTCGTAGCTACACTATAGGTTTTAAGGTATAAGGCAAATGATATTGGTAATGTTAAGAAATGGAAATTTGTTAGGCATTTGAACCACTGGAAGTGTATTTATAAGAATAAACTGAATCATTTTTATTTATAGAAACGTTTTGAGTTTTGTTATTCTTTGTAAATACAGCCCCTAAGACAACCCCTTTTATTAACCCCCTTCATGTTGTAAGTGGCCAGCCAATATTCAACCCAGCCATCCTGCATCGACCGTCAGACTTAGAGACCAGCCGACATAGAGTTTGAGATAGAATTGAGGGCTGGCTGCTTACAATATTATTATTTCTTTTCATGTAAATCAATGACAGATAATATTGCGCAAAATAAATATATGAATTGTAGAACTTATATTGCTAACGCTATTTTAAAACCCTACAACTACAGCGTTTGTATTTACAAGATTCTAGAACAATCCTAAACAATTATTTATTAATTGCTTTGTATATGAACTGCTTATTATCAACATTAATTCATACTGATATACAAAAAGGTTTCAATGTGTTTTTTCGATAAAAGAACAATTGTAGATGGGTTATCAACTTTCAATGCGGAGGAATAAAATATGAAATCTCACATTTTTCTGGAAGCGCCATAGTTTTAAATGCAATGAGTACAGAAATGCAACACAGAATTTAAGCTTATTCTCCTAATATATGATGTGTGATATATCACCAAACATCAATTTCCTAATCTTTTATTTAATTCTTCATAATTTACATACAAACAAAATACCCTTTCTTCTTTCTGAAATCATTTTTTCCAGTTCTTCAAATATCAAATTATATTGAAGTCAATTGATTAATTGCAAGTCAAAATTCAAACTGTAAAAAGAAGAGAAACCTATAAAATTTCATGTGTAACTGATTTTAAAAGGAACATGGTGTGAAAAAATCTGGTGACTTCAAAGAGTGCTGACACCTGGTGACCAAGCTAGCTCGATATGTGTTGTGTTTTCACTTCCACAAGTTTTGTTTCCAGTACGGGAAGCATTTGTACATCACAATTTTTTAGGATTAGATACAGGATTATTTATTTCATTCGTGAAAAGGTAATGATTTATTAGACTGCTTTTTCCATTTGAAGCAGGACCTTGAATTTTGTATTCGTCTGAAACTTTTTATCTTGTATAAACAAGAGGACCATTATGGTCCTAGATTGACCATGATGGTCCTAGATCGCTCACCTGCGTCTCTTTGACCCCTGGGACATCACATTAATTGAAAAGGCAGATGTCAAAAAAAAGATAATTTCTACATAAGCTCAATACCATGGAATGTTTTCAGCCAAGAGAAAGACAGATATGCCTTTTCGCTCTTTGATTCTATGTAAAACGGGATGCACCCGGTTGGAGCCCAAATGTGACCCCAGGGTCTTGATATGAACAAACTTGGTAATGGTCCATTAGATGATGCTACAAACTAAATATGAAAGCTGTCTGCCTTCTGGTTTCAGAGAAGGAGATTTTTGAAGGTTTTCCTATTTTCACTCATCGTGCTCAGATGAGCTAAAAGGGATGCGCCTGGGTCGAACCCAAATATGACCCCAGGGTCTTGATATGAACAAACTTCGTAGGGACCCATTAGATGATGCTACATACCAAAAATGAAAGCTGAGTGCCATTTTGTTTCGGAAAAGAAGATTTTAAAAGATTTTCGCTCTTTGATTCTATGTACAAAGAGTTGCGCCCGGGTGGAGCCCAAATATGATCCTAGGGGCTTGATATGAACAAACTTGGTAGAGGTACACAAGATGATGCTACATGGCAAATATGAAAGCTGTCTGCCATCTGGTTTCAGAGAAGAAGAATTTTTAAGATTTTCCCTCTTTGATTCTACGTAAAAAAGGTTGCGCCCGGGCAAAGCTCAAATATGACCCAAGGGTCTTGATATGAACAAACTTGGTAGAGGTCCACTACATGATGCTACATACCAAATATGAAAGCTGTCTGCCATCTAGTTTCAGAGAGGAAGATTTTTGAAGATTTTCATTTTTTCACCCTTTTTGTTAAGGGTAAAGGGAAAGTTAAGGGTGGATTTCATTTATTTAAACAACTTTGGTAGAGCTTGACCCAAGGAACATCCCTGCCAAGATTCTTTAAGATTGGCCCACTGGTTTACGAGGAGAAGATGTTTAAAGAAATTGTGGATGCTGGACGCCGGATATTGTACGATCACAATAGCTAACCTTGAGCACTTTGTGCTCAGGTGAGCTAAAAAATTATCTCGGCTTCTGCTCTTACAATTGCTTGCTTTTGAAAGCTGCAATTAATTGTGGAAGAATAACAGTTCATTAGCTTACATTTTATTGTTTTTAATTAATTTCATGGCGCTTATAGACAAATAAAAAAACCTTGGCGCATCTTATAGGAGAAATACAGTAAGTTTTCCAGTCTATATTCACTAAAGAACAAGAACAGCTTCCAAATCAGAAGCTACTTTGGGCCTTAGATCAACTTTCTTAGACAACAAGTTCCTTTTGATTGATATAGCCCTGGACTCCTGGAGCTTAGGTATGCAAGGTATGATTAAGATTAGCTTCTTGGTTTTAATTATTCTTATTAAATATGGAAACTTGAGACTCTATTATAACTAATGGGGTATTTTTTTTCCATAGATGTCTTCAAATCCTGGATCAGAAGCTGACCCTACTATGCTGCTCATAAATAAAAAAGCCTGTGGCAGACAGTTAAGACTAAGATCAGCCTGCAGTCAGAGATACAAATAAGCAAGGGTTAAACACGTCTAAAATCCTTAAACCTCAAACCCTATATTGTGGGTTCTCATCGGAATTGTCTTGACAAGACTATTCCAATGAGTACTAACAGCAAAGGGTTTGTGCTATAATTATTGAAATACTTTGATCTGATATCCAAAATACCCTATCTATCTGTAGGGTATTGTGCAATGCACAAATATATATTATGCAGTCTGATCTGAATCCAGGCCGCTATTTCCCTTATACCCAAACATGCACTGGGTCTGTTCGCCCCATTGTTTATCATATATATCTATTGCCTAGAAATGCATAGTTTTAAAACTGGATGATTGTGTTTGAGAGAAGAAAAGGGATCATAAAGTGTTTTTTTTGCTGTTTTACCCATTTCTTGATGACCATATCACTGAATATAAAGTTATAGCCAACAAGGGAGTCAGTGATGCGTAAATGTTTTAATAATAAGAAAGATCTAATGAATAATGAGTTGAAGCTGGACATGCCTTTCTTTGTGCAGTTTTTTACAGGGGGGGGGGGGGCACAGACTTCACGAAATACTGCCGGTCCCACTGACATGTCTGGTAAAAATCATCCCGGTCCGATAAGTTGTGCAAGAACACGGGGCCGACTGACTGGTAAAATAAAGCCACTTCCACATTAAGTTGTATTCAGTCTGGTGAAATTTTGTTCGGTCTGGTAAAAATTTCAAATTTACCAGACCCACTGTCCAGTAAAAAATATGGCTATTTCGTGAAGCCTGGGGGCAGAATTTCGGTCCTATTCCCCTCATAAAAAAACAAAACAAACAAACTTATCCCTTATATCTGTAAAAGTACTGCTAAGAGCTATTTGGGTGAACAATTTGACATGCTGTTACTGAAATACTGTTGAAAGTGGCAATAAGACCAATTTGAGCATTAATGTTTTTATATGGAGGAGGGAATACAGATAGAGGTAAAAGTAAACAGTCCAAATTGAGATGTCTTTATTTTATTTCAGGCATAGTTGACAAATATGGAACCAAGGAAACTGCCTAAGGGTGCTTAACCCAGGATGATTCTTTGTCGGCACCGGATAAGATAAGAAATGTCTTCTGTCGAAATGCTGATCAGTCTACATTTGTTTCTGCGTCAAAGGCATTAAAGCAGAAAATGGTGTATGTATAAAAAGGTTAGCATTTTATAATTACAGTCAAACCTGTCTTAAGCAAGCACCCAAGGGACATTCAAAAAGTGCTTGCTTAAGACAGGTGCTTGCTTAATACAGGTCAATTTCAGTGAAATTGGTTCATTTGGGCACTCGGTGGCCGCTTGCTTAAGACAGGTTGCTTGCTGAATACAGGTGGCTGCTAACACAGGTTTGACTGTAATACTGACACTGTTAAATCAAAATAAGACATTTTCACATTTTCAGGTGCAAAACATCATAAGCAGAAATTATTGTTGTCCTGAGCATTTCTCCTACACTATTGCATGTATTGACTTGCAATTTATATATGTGTATCTGCTTGTGAACTTTTGCACCTGCAATTTTGGAGCCTCTAATCTCAATAATTTCTGAATGATCTCCCCTTGAACTTGCAAATATCACTACATTATTGAAATAAATACAAAATGTATACTATCTGCATTTGAAATTGCGCACCTGCAATTTTGAAGTCCCTGCAATAATTTGTTGCTAAATTATCTCCCCTTGAATTTGTCATTTTCACCTACAATATTGCGCATAGTGGTTGCCAAAATATCTCCCTTGAACTTGTAAATTTTTTCTCAATTTTTATATGCTGCCCGAGGTTGTATATATTAGCGTCATTTTCTCTGTCGGTCCATCCATCCATCTGTCCCTCCGTACGTACATCCACTTTTCTTGTGAGCACAACTCCTCCTAAGTTTCTGGTTGGATCTTTTTGAAAGTTGGTCAATGTTATCACCTTAATTGGTAGATGTGCATGAAGTAAGGATGTTATGGTTCATTGATGCTTGCCTCAGTTATGCCCCCTTAAATCTTAGTCAGTGGGGCTTATTGAAATTGCAACATTATGAATGCAAATCCTCCTAAGTTTCTGGCTGGAACTTAATGAATCTTAGTGGATGTTATAACCTCAATTGTTAGATGTGCATGAAGTTAGGATTATTTGGTTCATCAATTTTTCCCTGAAAAATGCCAACTTAAAACTTAGTACCTGGGGCTCCTCCTAACTAAATGAAACTTGGGCAATGTCATCACTATAATTTGTAGATGTACAAGGATCAAGGATTTCATTGTTTTTGCAAGTGTTATGCCCCTTGACACTTAGTCTCTGGGTTTTGGAGTGGATATTTATAAATCTCTCCAATTTTTTTAGTGAAACAGCAGCAAAATAGTGGTGTATATTGTGACTGTTGCACTCTTGTTGATATCATGTTGCAAATAGATTGTGACTGTACTGAAATCACTTATACTGGGAAATAGCCCTGGTAGGACAAAGCACTGGTGGGGGATATCAGTCTGCTTTGCGACAGTTCAAGTTTCATATGACTATGAAATAAGAAAGTTATATTTTTATAAGTTAATGACTTCAATAGACAAAACAAATAGATATCTTTTATGGAACTAAATAGTGTGTAAACATGTGAAATGGGAGTGAGCTGAAAATTACCATCATGATGATTTGAATGGAAAAATTAGCAAACCAAATAGCTTTTCAAATATTAAAAAAAGGTGTTTAAAAAATCTTTTATTTCTTGTAAGGCATGGTTTTAGTTATAGTTAGATATATGTGTATACCGGTATATAAAGCAAAGGGCCGGGCCATAATTGAGTACATGGTATGCAGACTGATCAGGATCATATTTCATTGGTAAGGTGGATGTTCTGAAAGATTAAATAAGTTATTTTTAAGCTCACCTGAGTAAAAGTGCTCAAGGTGAGCTATTGTGATCGATCAACATCCGTCTGTCGATCCATCTGTCCGATTGTCTGTCCACCTACAATTTCAAAAAAATTCTTCTCCAAAACTAACCATCAGATTTCAACCAAACTTCTGTATTAAAAGGACTTTCAAAATACTTCACAGAATTGGAATCCATGAACAACTCTGGTTGCCATGGAAACAGAGAAAAAAAAACACCTTAAAAAATCATCTTCTCCCAAACCGTGAGGCTAGAGCTTTCATATCTAGTATTGAGCTTTATTCAATGCTTGTCTGTCAAAAAACTTGAAATAATAATTATTACTTTTTCTTAAAAAAGCTACCCTATGTTGTAGGATCCTGGATTTTACATTGAAAAAAAAGCACAAAAATATACATGAACCGTCACACGAAAAGGGAGCATCTTGGAATACTGTAGAATGAATTAATGAAAAAAATTTTGATCCAGAATAAGTCAACCAGTAGTCGCATTTCAAAAATTCTATCACTGGAAGGTAGATTGAACATTCTAGATTCAGAAAATAAGCAGCTTGCAAAAAGTTTCGACACTTGTCAGTTTGCGCAATCCGCACAGTCTGACAAGAGTCGACACTTTATGCACTACCCAGATGGTCCCTTTTCGCGTGACAGGTCACATATATGAAAATCTTCTCACAATCCAGAAGTGTAAACAAAGTGCTGTAAGCACTGTTATTGTGCAGAACTGAATATGACTGAACCATTTATTGTTGATTTAGGAATTTAAATAGATCTAGTTTTGAAAAATTTCTAAACTTAAGTTATTGTTATAGATATAGACAAACCATTCAAGCCACACCTAAAGGTACTTTAGAATATGTGAAACATTCATTGGACAAAGATTATGGATGTCGACAAAATTTATTCAACATGTAACTGCCAAATATAAGCATTGGCATTTGCTTCAAGTTCATACATAGTTTTAGATTTGAATATACAGACAAATGCACATCTTCTTTTGCTGCAGAAATGTGAAAATAACAAGTGTCCTAACAGCTAATAAGCTACTTGTTAAAGATGTAAGGCATTCTGTATTGTTACTCTTTGGATAATTTAGACAATGATTCCTGGTGTCACATATTTAGCTCTATTGACCGAAGGTCACAAGAGCTAAATCGACACAGGTTTTCCCTTTCTGCATCTGGCTGTCTGTCCATCTGTTCCTTAACTTTTGCTTGTTAACACTCTAGAGTCCACAGTTTTAGTCCGATTGTCTTCATACTTGGTCAGAATGATTAGACCATCACAAGGGTGGTTCCTTTCTACAATGGATTAGATTCCTCAAAAGTCATGAGAATAGGAGCCTAGTTAAGATTTGATTAGAAAATCCTCACTGATGCTCCAAGGATGGGTCTTTTTGAAAATGGGCCCGATCCATCAAGCGTCACAGGAAAAGGGGCCAAATGAAAATAATTGAAAAATTGTATTGGAAAATCCTCATTAACTCTCTATGGTCAACAACTTTTATAGGACTGTCTTAAAACTGGATCAGAATGATTGGACCATCACAAGAACGTTCCTTTCGAAAATGGGTTAGATTTGTCAAGAGTCATGGGAAAAGGAGCTTACTAAAATTTAATTAGACAATCCTTGTTAACGCTCTAAAGTCTGCATTTTTCACCCAATTGACTTCAAAACTTGCTCAGAATTGTACTATCACAAGGATGCTTCCTTACAAAAATTTGGCTCAATCTGTCAAGCTTCTCGGGAAAAGGGGCCAAATGAACATAATTGAAAAATTTAATTAAAAAATCGACGTTAACACTCTTAAGTACACAGTTTTCATCAGATTGTCTTAAAACTTGCTCAGAATGATTGTACCTTTACAATGATGCTTCTCTTCAATTAACCTGATCTGTCAAGCATCACAGGAAAAGGTGCCAAATAAAAATATAATTAGAAAATCTTTAATGCTCTTAAGTCCACAGTCTTCAGTGCTCTCAATAGGGGCCAATTTCAGGAAATTTTGTAATTCCATGTTGGAATTTTAGGAAATTTTTTAACGACTTAAGGAATTTTTACTCCCCCCTCCCCCCATCTTCACCTTCAATTTCCTGCACACTTTGTAAATGCTTGTTTCCTGGCCTAAGTAAGTTTCATTTTTGCTCACAAAGTCCATCATTCTGTGTAGTTCTTTAAAAGTAAAGGACTTCCAAGTGTTTAAACTCCTAGCTAGAGTTATGAACTGGTCGCAAAATGACTTATAATTATTTACATTAAATAAATTATGAAAAGTAATTTGAGAAACTGTAGAGTTTAGATTTTGAAAGGTCGTTTAACGTATGCGGTGAGGCTAGTAAACGCGGCTTACTCATCTCTTGGTTATGATGTTTTGGTATCCGGCGCTAGTACGGAAATTGAACCCACGCAAATGAATGAAGCTTCATTTTTCTTGCCTAATTGTTCCAAGGATGCCGAACGTTCAAGGTAGAGTGTAAATAAATGTACTTGCAATTTATTGTACCCTAACTTAATTAATCTTATGCAGAATTATCTGAAGACAAGAAAATTGTCATATCAAATCTCTCATCGGACATTTTGTTGCAGACAATTTAAATGACTTCATCGGGATTTCCCCTTCTCAGAAGATGCCTTTAATAAACGAGAACAACCGATTAACCTTTCAAGAATATTTTCTGGTAGCGTTTTTTTTTTTTTTTTGATTTACAAATAGATCTATTCTTCATCTTCTTCTTACTTTTTTTTCTTCGAATTTATATTGGTCAGAGATGTATGAATTACATTTGATCGACCGATTCAAATTTCTTTTGTTTCAGGATCAAAGAAATCTTCCTTTGGGATCTGCATCTGATAAAGAAAGGTAACGACAGAGGCGGCAATTTCAAGGTTTCGCTAACCCGGCAAAATTACATAATCATAGACTGGTTGATATAGCGAGTCTATGACCCCGAGTGTTACACATGACTTGTTTTGGCCAGCTATATGTGTATTCTCGGGTTGAATATCGACTTTTTGCTTGTGTTAACTTTAAATCCTTTATAAGGTAAATTCGTTAAACAAACGGGGTCAAATTATAGTACGTTTTCCTTGAATCTACGTTTTTTTATGCCCGGGTCTGAAATTGCAGACGTTATTTCAGAATTTTCTAAATGTTTATTATGTCGACGTCCACATATTTAGAGCACTGAGTCTTCATCCTATTGACTGAGTCTTCATCCTATTGACTTCAAACTTGCTCAGAATCATCTTATTATCACATTGATTGATCTCTAAAAAAGAAAATTCTAATCAATTGACATTATGATAAAAGGGGCTTATATTAAAATTGAAACTTAAAATTTATTGCTAACAGTTTTCATATATGCATGAAAATTTCACTTAGTATTCTACATCATGTGACCATGTTCATATTGATGTGGTCAGGTGATTTTATCTTGTGTCGTAGAAAAAGGGACCTAATTGATGTGCATTTGAGGCTTTTAGGATATATGCTGTGTCATGATAAAAGTGGCCTTTATGTATATTCTTCATAAACATACCTCCCATTTATACATGCAAAATATTGAGAATTGCATTTATAATTCTACATAATCTTACTATGTACATATTGATGTGGTCTAGTGATTTCATACTGCGTCATAGGAAAAGGGGCATTAGTGTAAACTTCCTTTTAAACAAATTCCTCTTTTAAGCTCACCTGAGCATGAAGTGCTCACGGTGAGCTATTGTGGTTAGGTGAATGTCCATCGTCTGCCAAGCGACGTCCTTCATAAACATTTGGCTTGCATGCACTCTAGAGGCCACACTTTTTGCCCGATCAACCTAAAATTTGGTCAGAATGATTGTCTTGATAAAATCTCGGTTGAGTACGAAATTGGGTTAACTTAGGTCAAAATCTAGGTCAAAGGGTCAAATCTTAGAAAAACCTTGTATGCACTCTAGAGGTCACATTTATTGCTTGTTCAACCTGAAATTTGGTCAGAATGATTGTCTTGATGAAATCTTTGATGAGTTTGAAATTGGGTCAACTGGGGTCAAAAAATAGGTTATGGGACCAAATCTTAGAAAAAACCTTGTATGCTCTCTAGAGGCGACATTTTTTGCCTAATCAACCTGAATTTTGGTCAGAATGAATGTCTTGATTAAATCTTGGATGATTTAGTAATTTGGTCCACTGGGGTCAAAAGATAGGTCTCAGAGTCAAATCTGAGAAAAACCTTGTATGCACTCTGGAGGCCATTTTTTTTCCCAATCGACCTGAAATTTGGTCAGAATGATTGTCTCGATAATTTTTTAAAGAAGTTTGAAATTGGGTCAACTGGGGTCAAAAACTAGGTCACAGGGTCAAATCTTAGAAAAACCTTGTATGCACTCTAGAGGCAACATTTTTTGCCTGATCAACCTGAAATTTGGTCAGAATGATTGAGTTGCTGCAATTTTTAAAGAGTTAGAAATTGGGTCAACCGGGGGTAAAAGACAAGGTCACGGAGTTTAATCATAGAAAATCCTTGTAAGTCAACCTGAAAATTGTGAAAAAAGGATTCTCAAGTTGTATAGAAGCAACAGCATTGTTAATCTTAGTCATTCATCATTCTATTTCTAATATGGGACTTCTTTTGAATATTTTAGACAGTTCATTCTGGTGAGCGATTAAGGGCCACTATGGCCCTCTTGTTTTACTTGATAAATTCATATGAAACTTTCACAGATCATTCTTTTTCCAGTAGCTATTTGCATTCGTAGCTGTCTAGTTATATGCGGCTTCATTATAAAAGGACCCTTTGTGTTTATAATTTGGTAACACAACCCCTTCATTTATACATGGTAGTTAATGAAATGTTCACTTGGTATTTAACATTTGGTGACAAAGTGAGTATTAATGTAATTTGATGATTTGATACTGCATCATAGAAAAGGGGGGCTTAATGTAAACCTCTTCAAACAAAACTCCCTCTTTTATAAATGGAAACATTCCTTTGAAACTTTCACAGAATATTGCATTTCTAATGACTAGGTGCATTAGGCTAATTTAGTTGCAAGCCATGTTATGATAAAAGGGCCTTTATGCTTATTTATTGTGAACACAACTCCTTCATTTATACATGGAAGAAAATGGAAACTTGTCTTAGTGTTCTACATCATGTTACCATGTGCATATTGATGTGGTGTAGTTATTTCATTCTGTGTCATAGAAAAGAGAACCTTAATATAAACTTGTTAACAAAACTCCTCTTTTATCAATGGATACATTCAATGAAACTTTCACTCCTTCATTTTTACACAAATTTTCATAAAAACTTAACAAAACATTTCTCATCATGTGACCATGGCCACATTTATTTTGCCTTGTGCAGGGGTGTGGAAATACGAGTTTTCTCCACTTGTCCCTGGACAAGTAAAAGCGGATTTACTACTCGTCCAGGATCAAAATGAACTATAGAGTAAATAGAAAAATTTGAAAAAAACATGGCCTTTTAATGAAGAAAATGCTGGTATCTAGCACTTTCTTCATTAAAAACAATGTTTTCTACCCTATGATATGAACATTAGGATGATTTCTCTCTTAATTCTTTTAAGTAACTATCCAAGATTTGCCCTGGTATTTACTTGTCCTTGGACAAGTGGCTTAGAAAAATTTACTTGTCCTCAAGTACAAAAGCCCGAGTCGGACAAGTCGGGCATGGGAATTCCACACCCCTGTCTTGTGTCAATATGCCACATCACAGAAAAAGGTGTCTAAATGTTAACTTCCTTGTTAACACAACTCCTGTTTTGCTTATATCTATACATTTGTTTAATAGAATGTTCCTTATCAAGTGACCATGTTCATTTCACAGAGGTATGATGATAGTATTATTATTATTATTTACACAACTTCTTCATTTATGCATGGATTGTCATGATACTTAAACAAAATATTTCTCAAGAGACCATGGCGAACAGTTTGCCATTTGGTGCAATTAGGCAGCATCTTGAGAAAAGGGGCCTTTAGGTAATTTTCCTTATCAACACTACTCCTCCTTCATTTGTGGATATATTTTCATGAAACTTTTTCCTGGTTTTATCTTGAATAGGACTGTCAAGATGTAGGCTTTTCAAAGAGCCAAAAGAGTGGTCTCAGGCCCTCATGGGCCTCTTGTTTAATTCATGGAGGAACAATACTAAAATTTATCACTCTAAATGACTTTTGTATCATCTGATTTTGAATATTCATAAAGAGTGATAATGGTTTTGGTTTCATATATCTCCTTGGATACTCTGTCATGTTGGAATTTTCATTGTGTTTTTTTATTATTTCAAAATCAGGGTCTTAATGCCTCATTAATCAAAATCATGTATGAAGGTTCGATTCCTTCCCCAGACTGTATAAATTGCTGGTGCACAAAGGGACAAATTGTCTGGAGGTCCCACATGATTTTGATATGAAAATATGATTATATGATTCTAGAAGAGAACAAATAAAGCTGTGTTAGATCAAAGCACTGAAAGTACTCAAGGTGGACGTTTCTGGTGGCACGGCGTTGATAAAATGGGAAAAAGTTATATAAATATCATATTGCAAAACTTTAAGATACAAGTCCAGCAAAGTTTCAACCTAAATGCATTTCCTTTTCAAGTTTGTTCAGAAATGTTCAATTACAGGTTGAACAGAATGGACGGATACTTTACTGGAATTAAACTTAACTAAATTCTTGAACTTTGATCTTTAGTCCAGTGCTGTCTGTGACAAGCAGCAGTTTGAGCGAGCTATGTTGTCTGGAGACAACTCTTGTAAACTTTCAACCGAGACGAGATACGAATAGGAAATTTTACAGATGGAATATATATATATATATATTGTTTTAAGAACACATCTTGTTTATTATACGCTACCTAATGTCAACGTATTTTAGTATCACCTCCAGCTGTCTGACGATACAACGCCCTACCTCAATATATCAACTTTGATTTGTCTTTAAACAAAACATTTATCATGTTTATTTTCACTCATTCTTTCCCGCGAAACCCTTCAGGTGTCGCCATACTTGTTTAATCAATTAGTCGACCGATCCCCTCTTAGTTTACCATTTAATGGCAGGACAATCTCTTTAAGAGAGCTAGATAGCTTGAATAGTTGCAAAGTCGTAGAAATGGTTTGTTTTTCCGGATAAATAAACGAAACTTTTGTAGCAATAAGCAGCCTTTAATCAGGGTGCGTTACTTAGGAAATGTCGTCTGAGAACGATGTCCTTTTACTTACTGTCTCATTAGGCGAAAAGGGACAATCTGGCTAGTGAGTAAAGTTTAGACACTTGGGTCGAAACTTTTCGCACTTGGCCGATATGCTAAATCTGGCATGATCTTCCTACCTTCCTGTTTCAGATTTCTGATATGCGACCTTTACATATTTTGGAACAGACCTATCCTTAAAATATTTATTTTGCGGAGTTCCTGGATGCTCAATGCTGTTAACAAAAACATCGAGAAACCATTCAAACCACTAATTTCACAGGTTTGCTTTTTTTCTAATTTTCTCCATTCTTTTTTAGAACTTTTCGTTGAAGTGCGAATTAAACATCGTAGCATACATAAGCTATAATTACGACGATAAGGTCGCAAAACATACATTCGTCATAATTCCCGTATATATTTAATCTACATTTTCGTATTAATTACGTATAAATATCGAGGGGGGTGACGGAGGGCGAGGATTGGGGACAGGGATTATCTACATGTAATTGGCTTTACGAAACAAATCGATTGTCTCTAACCGACGAACACATACATTGTGATTCAGTTTTAGAATTAATGACGCAAAATCAAAATGATTTAAATCCATGTAACCTCTTCTACCTTACGTTAAGAACCTATTGAAGATAAGTCCGCATGTCTGTGCCTTTCTCACAACTGAATCGTGGTAAATGAAGTCCGCTATATAAAACATGTGAACTGTGTTTTCAAATTAATTCCCTTTTTAATACATCCAAAGTCAAATAGACCAATTTTATGTACATTGTCGAGTTGAAACATTTTGAACGACCGAAAAAGTAATCAAGCCTCATAGTTTTCAAGGCCGAGTCTTGTTTTAACGTGTTTTGAAGTAGAGTTTTTAAAAAAAACTTTAAAAAAACGTGTTATCACCAAACTTACAAATAACTCAGATTTCGCGTTAGACACTATTTCAAATTATACATCTATTTGATGGAAACGAAAATTTGGAAATTGATAAATTGAGAGGAATTGTGTTCCTAGAACCTTTCCAATGCAATAGTTAGATTCAAATAGGGTTCGAACCCAGATGATATCGCTTAGATTTCGCGGTTTGTCAATTCACTAGTTTTCAACATGTAGTTTCTACAACTAGTTGAACAGGTAAGGATGCTAAAGTCGCCGACTTGGAGCGAAAATAAACATCTTTTTTGTTACAGTGAAAATGATGTCCTAATATATGTGAATAGGTCATATATAGTAGTTACATCGTGATATTGTCATCCATCTCAATCAAAACCATTCTAACCCGCTCCATTCATTCATTCCAAACACGCACCCAAACCACTCCAAAACGATACAAAATCACTTAAAAGATAGATCAACAATTACATGCGAAAGAAATATGGCAAGGAAAAAACGCGATTTCACTGACACACAATTCAATGCCCAAAGACAAGTTTTTATATGTTTATACACGACTCCTACGACTCCTACAATAAATCACACGATCACTCATTCTGTTGTGTATTCATTCTATACTCCTTGTACTATACAGTACCACCTTTAATTTTTGACTATCATATTACTGTAATGTATTCTATATAGTCTCTGTTACTATTGTAACTGTAGTTCAGTTCTTTAATAAACATCGTAGCTTCAGCATCTATTTGTTCTTCATTTTATTTAGCGATATTTATATACGACATATATAACAAAATTGGCGACGAGAATTTCGGATTTACTTTGTTCTGATGTTTTAGTGCACATGTCATCATGGCTTTGTTGGGAACTATTTCTCCTTTTAATATTGATACGGATAATTGGACAGTTTACCAGGAAAGGTTGGAACAATATCTGACTGTGAATAATGTTCGTAACGAGAGGAGGGTTGCTGCGTTGTTGACGTTATTGGGGGACAAGACATATGCCCTTGTTAGAAATTTGACGTCTCCTCAAAAACCTTCCGAGAAAACATTTGACGAACTTTGTCAAATATTGAGTCAACATTTGTCACCAAAACCGTTGGTAATCGCAGAGAGATTTCGTTTCCATAAAAGAAACCAACTTCAATCAGAAAGTGTGAATGACTTTGTGGCAGTTATCAGAAAAATGTCGGAACATTGTGACTTTGGTGCAACTTTGGATGACACTTTGCGTGATAGGCTAGTGTGTGGACTCAAAGATGAGGCTATACAAAGGAAGATGTTATCGACGAAAGACTTGACTCTTGTCAAGGCAATCGAAATTGCAACCGCCATGGAGACAGCTGTTAGAGATGCCGCTGAACTCAGTAGAGCTTCAAACGGGGAGAGTGCAAATAAAATTGTTGTAAGACGACAGCCTCGCAATAAGAAAAAGCCCCGTCAACCTGAGCCTGCTTCAAGTCAAGCTACTAAGAAATGTGATCATTGTGGCAAAACCAACCACAAATCCAAGAAATGCCGTTTAAAGAATGCTACCTGCTACAAATGCCAGAAAAAGGGACACATTGCGCCGATATGCCGTTCAGAAGTTCATACGTTAAGGGAGTGTGAGCAAAACGAAGTGCTGCACGTGCATTCGCCGCATACGCGGAATACGCTGAATACTAGGAAGTCAAAAATTGAGGTAACAATAGACATTGATGGGAAACCAGTGTTGATGGAAGTAGACACCGGGTCGTCCGTAAGTCTGATGAGTTACTCCAATTTTAAGAAACATTTTGGGCAGATAAAATTGGAAACCCCAAAATCAATTCTGAAAACGTATTCAGGTGAAGTAATTCGACAAGTTGGAGTTAAAAACGTGAATGTTGTCTATAATGGACAAAGAAAATCGTTACTTCTTCATGTTGTGAAAGGCAATGGGTCAACTCTTCTTGGCAGAGATTGGCTTGCAGAAATCAAATTGGACTGGAATAAGATAATGATGATTGAAACTGTAAGTACAAATGAAAAGCTTACACGTATCTTATCTAAGTACAGCTCCATATTCAGTGACGGTATTGGTAAAGTTAAGGGTTTAAAGGGATCTTTACAGTTACGCGATGACGCAAAACCGAAGTTTATGAAGGCCAGACCAGTACCATACGCTCTGAAACCGAAGATTGAGGAAGAACTGGATAATCTGGAGCGTCAAGGAATTATTTCCAAGGTGAATACTAGTGAATGGGCTACGCCTATAGTGCCAATAGTGAAACCCGTTACGGGAAAAATTCGTATTTGTGGGGATTATAAGGTGACTGTAAATCAAGCATTGGATGTAGATAGGTATCCGTTACCACGTGTAGAGGATATATTTGCTAATTTGTCACCGTGTCAAAAATTCACTAAATTGGATTTAAGACAGGCGTATCTACACCTAGAAATGGACGAAGCCAGTAAAAAAGTACTAACTTTAAATACGCATAAAGGGTTGTATGCTATGGAGAGATTAGCATATGGTGTCTCAGCTTCACCCGCGATATGGCAAAGAACAATTGAACAAATTCTTCAGGGAATAAATGGTGTTCAATGTATTTTGGATGACATGGTTATTACAGGTGAAACCGATGAGTTACATTTACAAACGTTAGACACTGTTTTGTCAAGATTAGATCAATTTGGTTTGAAACTAAATCAAGATAAATGTTCATTTTTCCAAGATAGAATAGAGTATTGTGGGCATGAAATTGATAAACATGGCTTATGGAAGAGCAAAAACAAGGTAGATGCAGTTTTGAACAGTCCAAGGCCACATAATGTCTCGACATTGCGAGCTTATCTGGGTCTATTGAATTACTATCACAGATTCTTAAACAATTTATCCACTGTTATCAAACCACTGAATGAATTGCTTGAGAAAAACAAAAGATTTGATTGGTCACAGAAATGTGAAGACGCATTCCAAAAGTCAAAGCAATTAATTACATCTGAGCCAGTGCTTACGCATTATGATCCAAAATTACCTGTAAGATTAGCAACAGATGCAAGTCCGTATGGTGTATCTGCAATTTTGTCACATGTCATGAAAAATGGTGAAGAGAAACCAGTTGCATATGCTTCAAGGTCATTGAGTAAAACCGAGCAAAGGTATGCACAAATTGATAAAGAATCACTTGCAATTTATTGGGGAGTAAAGAAATTCTATCCTTATCTATACGGTAGGAAATTCACCCTCATTACCGATTGCAAACCCTTATTGTCAATTTTCAATCCTAAGAAAAACATTCCAACTACAACAGCTGCGCGAGTTCAGAGATACGCTGTATTTTTGTCAGGTTTTGACTATGACATAGAGTACAAAAATACTCTGAAACATGGAAATGTTGATGGTTTGTCAAGGTTACCGGTACCATCGCAAACTTCAGATTGCACTGAAGATAGCGAGGAAACTTTTTATGCTATGCAAATTGAGCAACTTCCTGTTACGAATGAAGAAATCAAACGGGAGACTCAACGCGAAAATATTTTGTCGCATGTACTTGAAAATACGCAAAATGGTTGGATTTATCCATTAGAAAATCCTATGTTGAAAGCGTTTTACAATCGTAAAAATGAATTATCAATTCATAGAGGATGTTTAATGTGGGGAATACGCGTAGTTATACCTACTAAGTTACGGAAACAAATTTTAGATTTGTTACATGCAAGTCACCCTGGTATTGTAAAGATGAAAAGTCTTGCCAGAAGTTATGTATGGTGGCCAGGAATTGACAATGATATTGAAAATTTGGTTAACCAATGCACGGGTTGCCAAATGCATCAAAAAGCACCATATTCAAGTAATTTACATCCATGGGAATGGCCGACATCGCCATGGGAACGGATTCATGTTGATTTTGCAGGTCCTTTCCTAAACAAGATGTTCTTAATCATAGTTGATGCGCATTCGAAATGGCCCGAAATTGTAGTTATGAAATCGACTACAGCCGAAAGAACGGTAGAAGAACTTAGATCAATATTTGCGCGAAATGGATTACCTAAGCAGTTAGTTTCTGACAATGGTGTCCAATTTACCAGCGAAATATTTCAAAAGTTCATGAAAGATAACGGAATCTTACATTTAAGATCAGCGCCGTTTAAACCCAGTACAAATGGTTTAGCAGAACGATTCGTGGGTACATTCAAAACGAGTATGCGAGCTATGACTATGACTTCTAACGATCTAAATTTGAAGATCAACACATTTCTATTGAGATATAGAAATACTGCTCATTCTCTAACCGGAGAAACGCCTTCAAAGATGTTTTTAGGTAGAAACCTAAGGACAAGGTTAGATTTGATTAAGCCCGATACGCAAACACATGTTACGAATTCGCAAATGAAATTAGCTTTGAATGATCAAAGAAAATTACGTGAATTTGAAATTGGTCAAAATGTGTTAGTTCGTGACTACAGAGGTAATCAAAAATGGTTACAAGGCTCTATCGTATCGCGTGATGGACCGTTAATGTACACAATTGATGTAGGTAATGGGTTAAGGTGGAAAAGGCACGCAGATCAAATCAGAAAATCTGAGTTAATTGACCAACCCTTGCCAACCTCGAGTGATAAGAGTTTACCTACACCATTACTGTCAAGTGTCAAAATTCCAGAAAATGACCAGAGTCCAAATGTACAAAGTACAGACCCGAAGTCATTTGAAAACAATGATGATAAAGACAAGTCTGAAATTACAAATTATGATAAAAGTGGGAGTATCCCAATTACAGCAGAAAGACGATATCCTACAAGGGTCAGAAAACCGCCCGACCGATTAACGATGTAATTAACAGGTACTTGTTGTCTTGTTTAGTTGTGATTACTGCTGATAAAGTGCCATTAACTAAGTCCAGCTGGAACATTGGAATTTAACAGATAATTAATTACTTGTTTATCAAGAACCTAAAGTTAAAGCAGTATATGCACAGTTTTTGGTTAATATTTTATAATCACTCTAGTTTCAAAATTTTGATTTTTGAAACTTCAAAATTTATGACTTTTAATTTGAAGGGGGAGATTGTTGTGTATTCATTCTATACTCCTTGTACTATACAGTACCACCTTTAATTTTTGACTATCATATTACTGTAATGTATTCTATATAGTCTCTGTTACTATTGTAACTGTAGTTCAGTTCTTTAATAAACATCGTAGCTTCAGCATCTATTTGTTCTTCATTTTATTTAGCGATATTTATATACGACATATATAACACATTCAGTATCCTCTATTTATTTCATTGGAACTTTTAAAGCAAGGCAGATTTTATTTTTATATGTATCTTACAATATCAGGACTGCTAGTCTACGGAAAAACGTAACCATTTCCAGGTCTTTTACATTATAGATCAAAGCCAGACTATTTTTTTTTAACTTGATTGATTTAACTCCGTAATATATCATATGTAATTTTCGTTTTGGTCGATTTATGATGATTTTGTCGTCTGTGATTCATATCAACTTCTGAAAGAGAATCATAATTATATAATAGTAGTTAAACGACAAGACAAATTCAATTTGACATTAAAACTCCAACTCTATGAAGACAAACATAAGCCGTGGAAATGGACCTCGTATAAGCAACTCACTTGAAGTCACGAGGGAATTAAAGTGATCTGACAACAAGTAGCCGAAGAGGACCTGTAATCGTCGCTGGCATTTAAAGCTCAGCATATCTATGACCCTTTAACAATAAATTATAGAGTTATAAGCTGATATCTACTTAAATTTTCAATCAGTTTGGGGGAGGAGTTATTTTTTAGGTGAAAAAAAAAAAGACGCGCCTTGCAATACCCGTATTTTGAGCAAAATTTCTTGAACAATTTCAGTGAATGATAACTCATGATTTCATACCTGGTTGACACTTACCGAAAGGTTTTGAGGATGGCTTGAAAAAAAAAGAAAGAAAGACCCTTGTCACATCCTTTTTTGGGAGTCAATGTTTTCTGACAATTTAAAGTAAGGTGTCACCAAAGGAACAGTCATGTCAAATTTCGTTGAAATAGACTCAATGGTTTTTGATGAGAAGATTTTTTTAAATAATTGAAGTGAAAAAAGCCCCGCCCTGCCACGCTTTAATTAGAGGTCAATCAAAATTTCCTAAAAAGTTAACGTAAAGGCTCACCAAAGAAATATTCAATCCAAGTTTCATAGAAATTAGCACAATGGATCGGCAGAAGTTGATTTAGAAAATTTTCATAAGCGCAAAAAGCCGCCCTGCCACATCAGTTTTACGGGTCATTTAAAACTCTTTGAATAATTAACGTAAAGGGTCATCCAAGGATCATTCATGCTAAGTTTCATTGAAAACTGCCCAATTGTTTGGAAGAAAGAGAAATTTAACGTTATATTCATAGAAATTAGCACAATGGTAGGAAATATTTTTATTTTTAAGAGTTCTCAAAAGTGCAAAAAAGCCCCGTCGTGCCGTGCCAATTTTTCGGTGTCAATGAAAATCTTTGAACAATTTACGTAAAGCGTCATTCATGAGAAGTTTCACTGAAAACAGTCCAATGTTCTTTAAGGTTTTTCAATCCTAAAAAATGGGGACAATTAGTTGTAGACCATTTCTGCCAAGGTTCGTTAAAATTTGCCCATTATTTTAGGATGAGATGTTTAAAGAAGTTAGAGCACGCGCGCACACACGCGCTGACTGACGCACTACGAACACACCGCCATGAATATAGCTCGCTGTCCTCAAAAAGATCACTTTGCATTGGAAACATTGAAGCAATAAAGCAATAGTAGCGACATAACCTTGAATCCCTTTAAATAACAAAATCTACACTCCAAGTGGTCCCTACTAGGTTGACATGCAGTCATAATTTTATCAATCATCAAACATATTCATTTACTCATAAATATTGATAAGAAAATCTTTAAGCGACTTTGAAAGACCACATTGGGAACATTCCGACAAAATTTCGTATAAATCTTCACATTGGTTGGTGAGAAGGTGTCGGAAGGACGCCGAACATAAGGTGATTATAAAAGCTCGCTGGAGCCTTTTTGTTAAGATCAGCGAAAATGAAAAAAAAAAAATCAAAATATGAACCATAAATGTCCTTTCTGTAGTAATCTTTTAACAATTATATCAGGTACAATGACGTATAAACTGTTATATGTGTTTTTTTAACTATTATTTACCGGTATCATTGTTTTTTTTTTCATTTTGTTTTTTATATGTCTTTCTTCATAACAATGTCATTTAACTGCAATTCTATAGAAGTTAATAAACGTTAATCAAAAATAAAACACCAGAAATGACAGGATCAAAATATGGCAAAGGGTTAAATTATTTCAATAATGTTTAAAGATGATTGGGTTTGCTAGTTAAAATGTTAAGCTACTTGTTTTGCTCTTCAGTTTTGGAGGCTTTTTAAAGTCTCAACGTAACATGATCCCAGAAGGTAAGAAGTTATTTTTGTCCATGGTTTGATGCATGTTTGATGCCTTCCAAACCAATAAGTTATTGAAAAAGAGTACAAAGAGTGCCAGTATCACCCTTCTGGAATTTTATGTCTTTTAGTTTAAAAAGATGTTAAATTTAAGTAATATTATTTAGCTAGGATATAATCAATTAGCATGCAGAAAAACACAATTTTACAAGAAAGCTCCCCTTTAAATATCGCGGAATGATATAAGAATCGATAAGTTATGTGAATAGCAACATTAATTCCACGTAAGTCTGTCAATATACGTACAAGTAATGTGAAGAAGAAAGACATATCATTACATCACAAAAATGCTCATAGAGCAAGTCCCAAGAATCATCCGAGTGAAGTTTTGTTGAATTCTGAAAATAGTTTAGTAGAAGAAGATTTTTGGCCTTGTCTAGCAGGTCATAGGAAACGATCCAGTATCCTGTAAATTACCTAGGACAAAGATAATCGGGTCAAAAACCGAACAACGTGTGTACTACGTAATTTTTTGTTCTCACGCGCGCGCAAAAAAGGTCTAGTATACGTCATCAACTTTTGTGCGACACGAAGTGGTTTTTGTGCTCAACGCAGTGCTTGCATATCACTACGCTGTGCTCAAATCAAAGTACTGATAGTACTGAAGGAGAGGGAACTGAATAGACGAAACAACACACGATGTCAATTTTCTTGAATATAACCATGAATATTCACCTAATCATGTATACCAGATATTTTCTTACTTATCACTGCCGAAATCACTGCTGTGTAAAAGATAGATAGCTTTTATATTTGATTTTGACGGATGACCTTGCTAATAGGAAAAGAAGAAAATGCTGCTTACTTACACTTTCTCCTTTCTCCCTAATAGTATCTACCCTTTCTGCTACAAATTTTACCAATTTGCCCACATATTGTAAGTTATCTGCAACCCTTAACAATTTGGACCTGTCTAAATATTTGTGGTCTTGTAATGGATTAATCTAAATAAGAAAAAAATGAAAGCCTTGTCTCATCCTTAAACCCTTAAACAGGTGACACAATTTTAGACTGGGTCATCTTTGAAAAGGTTACAGACAATAAATCAACATGAGTGTAATTTGATATATGTATCTAGGATAGAAATTGAAAAAAATGGGGTATGAGTATAGGGTGGACCATATTGTGGGAAAGAGAGAAATTGACCCTATCAATTTCTTGTGTTCCCACAGTAAAATGCAACTTCTTTGTGGAATTCAATTCAATGTAAAGAAAGAGCCGACGAGCTTGTGCCCATAGAAAATCAGCATTACTACGATTGTTAGACGGAATGATAGAATGGATAAATTGACTGACTAGTTGCAAACCAATCAACTGAATTACAAAAAGTTGACGAGTTGCACCTGTCTGCTAAGCGGTATCGAGCGTAGTAACCTATACCTTGGGAATAAGTTGTTTTTTGCGGACTCGGCGCTTTATAGTGATCTTAACGTTCGACATTTTTCCTTTGAAGTAAATTCGAAATGTAGCTTACGACCCCTGTAGGTAAATGGAACCCTTGGTTTCCCTCGCCTTAAAAAGCCTTGCTAAAAAGATGAAAATATTGGAGTGCATGCCTTAAAATGGCACCTTGCCTCTTTACAAACCAGGCCTCTTTTAGCGCTTTGATTGAATGGTTTGATTGAGTGATTAGAATTAATGAATGGAGCACTGCGTGAGCGGTTAAGAATGGTTCGAGGTCTACGATTATCAACCCATTGGTGAGAGAGAAATAGTCGGAAAGAATGAGTGCCGCCGTAGGGGATCGAACCCGAGGACTCTATCAATCTAGAGGTCCCGGGTTCGATCCTCGACGGCGGCACTCATTCTTTCCGACTATTTCTCTCTTACCAATGGGTCGATAGACCTATGTGAGATAGAAACTGTAGGCTAGGAAAGGATGTGGTGGTTGTACTGGTGAGAGAAATACCAGGAAACCATAGTTAGGTGCTCCAGCTGCCACGATATAACTGAAAAAATGTTTAAAGCGACGTAAAACTCCATTCAATCAATCATTGATGAATTTCACGATGTTAACAGCTGTTATTCGAAAACGTGCGCTTTATTACGACGTGATGACGTCAGTTAGTAATTTACAAGGATATCTCTGACGGCTGTTTCTCAAAGAATAGAGCTGTGTGAGAAATAACTCATCCTATATAAAATATATTCATATCTCACAACAGCTTTTTTAAAATGAACCAATTGAGGCAGGCCAATTGTTAAATTTAGAGTTTCCGATATTTGTGGGGACTTGAATTGGTCGAGACGCCTCACACTACATTAAATACAATGAATATTATATTGAACACATCTGTACTGATTTTGATTCACTCTGAACGATGTGTTATATTTATTAAGAATAGACCAAGAAATTTATTTTTCCATTGAGAACTTTGCCATGGAGCTCAACACTAAGTTGAATCGGCTCGGCCGAGTAGAATTTTTAAAGTTTAAACTAAAATAATACACTGCTTTTTCCTAGGCTACTTGAATGTAGCGATACCGTAGAATAATTGCAATTACCTGATTTATCAATGAAATTTTACACACGCTTAAATTCAAATGTCATACACAACATGGCGAAATGCATAGAATGGCGTCAGAACATTTTTCAAATGTACATTTCCCAGCGTTTTATCAATTAATAACAGTATGGCTCGTTTACGATTATTTTGACAAGTATCATGTATACAAGATCTTTCAAGATTAAATTTGATATCGGCCTCTCCAGACAACGCAACCTTATACCATTGAATTAGCGTATGAGCAAAAAAAAAAAATTATAGGAACATTTTGGTGGAAAAGGTAGAAATTGGCCGTTCCCGTGACTGTTCGGCTTTTATGGGGGAAACTGCAAGGTTGCGTTCATTAACGTTGGTATATAAAAGCCGTCTGTAGTGTAGTGTTCGTGGATCAGAAGAATAACAAAGATGAAACGTAGCCGTAATCGTATATTTCAGAACCAAAGACGTCGTGGGACGAGTGACGTATGCCAAAAAGTCCAAAATGAGAGATTTTTTTAATGGAATTTTACGCCGATTTCAACAATCTTTCGGCTGCTGGAGCACTTAACAATGGATTACCAGAATTTTACACCTGTACTATCATTTAATCCTTCCCTAGCCTTCATCTGCTTTCCCACATACGTCTACGATTATCAATCGATCTTGGGAAGAAAAATAGTCTGAGAAGATTAGTGCTTCTGTCGGAAATCGAACCCGGGAACTTTGGAATACTGTTTCGACGCGATAAAACTGCGCTTTGACGGCGGCTAAATAGACAAGAAGGAACGGCACAATTTTGTTAGAAGGATATTAGTAGAAATATCAGTTAACTTGTTAAGATATAACGTAATTTAATTCGACAGTATTCTATCGGAAATTGTACAGTTTTATGAGTTGGGTTATGAACTACAGGAGACCGTTTTATTCAGCATCTTACGATCATTTTTTGCGAAAATTTATTTCGCTTCTACAGTGGTGACTAAATGTTGAATTCTGCCATGCATCATCTCTCCAGAAGACGATTCCAATGAGATATTGCAAGGCAGAATCTAAGTATACATGAAAACACCAGATACGATTTGTGATTTTGACTTACGATAAATTTTGTCGTAAGAAGTTTAGTAAAACGGACCCTAGGAGCGCAAGGTTAATACATTTATTAACAATAGGGAGGTCTGTCTCCTTCAATATTGAAACCTAAGTTTTTCTATAAATTATATTTCTAAAAAGAAAAAAAAAAAGACACAAAAAAACAAAACAATAACATGGAGATGACAGCAGAATGATCACTTGTAAAATTGTAGAAGTTCTTTACTAAAATATTCTATTTCTACTGACGGATTCAACATCAAATAATCTAACGTTAATTTGTAAACAATGAAGGCGCCGAGGTCTGTGATATATTATTCAAAATAAGACCGAAATGATGTAACAGGAAACATAGACAATAGACACGCAATACGTGGTGCATATACAATGTAATCAGCGATTGCTTGTGATATATAGGTCACTGAACCTCTTTGTCGTCGTTAGGCTATAAAGAAACATATTCTTCGGAGCAAATAAGAACATTTGATGTCCCTGCTTTACACCGAGGTATTACAAAAACGCAAATTCAGTTTTGGTAATTTTTCACTGTTTTCCAGAATGTAGTTTCTCATGAAAGACTCAAAACTTGACTCATTACATTACCAAAATATGTACAGAATTTTATAAGGGAAGCGACCCTACTCCTCAAATTTACAAATAGCAATCGTTCTTTGAAAAATAAGTAAAAAGATCATTTAATCAAAGCTATCCATAGATCTTTTAACATATGAGACAGAAATCCAATATTTTGTCTTGAATAGTGTCCATTAAACTGGTTTTTACATCGACCTTTTTTTTCTTGAAAACCTCTTTCTAGAGATGTTTTAAGGTTAGGAATCGTATTTTGGTAACCCACTACAATATTACCCTTACAGGTTACTCTTATAATTAAACATATGTTTGTATATACCTTTGATATATGTCAATTAAGCAATGCCCAATGACAAATTTAGGATGCTATCAAGGTTATTGGAATAAAACAGTTCAGACATATATTAAAATTAACCATCTTTTCAGAAGAAATAAATAACAATAACTCGTTAATTGGGATTAAAAACATCCATAAATCTTTGATCGGAATATTCATTTTGGTATAAGGCATGGCAAAATAATTTGCCTTTGCAAACAAAGAGTGCGTCAAATTGACGTCATGGCGAAATTGTTTTATTACATGTTAAGTAGGTCAGAGCTTACGCTTTTTTTCAATGGCTTATACATCAGTTTATATAGAATATCAAATGACTAATAAGATTTATTTGTATTTAAACTGAAATTTTATATGTGTTGCGTTATTGGCGTTACGCCTTCCGATTCCTGGCGGCGGCCACGGGTAAAATGTTTTGAGAAATTGGCCAAAACATTTCTTTTTGTGCTCGGTATGTGAGTTACGATGTGCCTTGCCACATGTTGTTTTAAAAAAAACAAACACTTACATTGATCGTGACGGTAAAAACATTTCAGTTATAGCTTGGCTGCGTACAAGTATTCACCCAAAGTCTTATATGTGTTCTGAATCTTACCATTGTGGAAAAAATGATTTTTTTTGTCAGTGTACACTTTATGCACAAAAACACTTTAACAAATTGTCTTTTATTAGTGTAAATCAAGAACAATAACAAGTTGAAACTTTATATGTCAAGGAAAACCGTTACCAAGTCACTATTTTATAATCATTTACCAAACTATCATTTACATTGGTGTTGTGCTCAAAGTACTTGTATCTTTCAATCAGCCACATCGGCGACCGATTTTTGTCGAGAAACCAGCCTGAGAACTCGTGCCACTAGTTATATGATGGTTTCTCATGATCGTGTTATAATTAGATGACAAATCATCAGTTACTACCACACTGTTTTATGGTGATTTGATTTTTTTATGAGAAAATGATAAGTGATAAATAAATACTACAAATGTAAACGGTCTTTTTTTCACGTGTAATATATATAGTAGATTTATAAGAGACATAAATGACATTTTAAATGGTTGGACTTAAATTTATTTAGGATTTTCTGTCATTTTATTCTGAATCAGCAATATAATCTGTATTCTGAAATCATTTTGAAAATCTTTTATGATATTAACGCGCAATTTTCCGTTTTATTACAAATAGCGGTGATTAAAGAACTCATAGTGTAGGTTCCATTTGTACAAGGAAATGTTTATATGGAAATACTTCCTAGAAAGGTATTTATGTCGATATGTATGTATAAGCAAGCTTTTAACAAAATGCTTTATTATTCTTTTTTGGGGCGTTTAAAGTTTGGCTGAAAAGGCTGCTTCGATTTATTGCTTGATTTGGTTCTGTACACTCGTTTGATCCAGATAAGAGTGTATGTTTGGTTTTTGACTCGATTATCTCGAGAACTCCTCTTTACTGAGGAGAGCTAAAAAAGTAAAGTTTCACACTATTTATAATATGACGTACGTCTTGGGACTTAAATAATTTTGTTGAATGTTTTTGATATTACACGGGTGTTATAACACTAGGGCAAAATTATGCAAGAGAGCTATGAACGGTTATCAATGTTAAATTTTCGTTGTGAAAATAACGTCAAAATAGATTTGCTGACGTCATTTCGCAAACGGCGCTACATGTTTAGCTGAATAACTTGAATCGATAAATAACGTACGTAATGCCCTTGTTTTATCACAAAAAATAGAGTCATAATATAAATAGAATATCGAATTTGTGCTCAATAAATGCCGATTTGTTAAACTCGTCATCTAAAACAGATAAAAACTCGGCCCAACCTCCTTTTTATCTGTTCATAAATGATTTGTTTGATATTTTCGGTATTCAATGCATACTCATTCAATATTCCCTATTTTTTTATTTACTATAACAAATTAACAAATCAGATTTCTGTTATCGAAAGTATATTTATTTCTTCGTTTGAATTGGATTTTACGCCGCCAAAAACAATCTTTCAGCCACATTGCGGCGGCTGGAACCCCTAACACAAGGCTCCTACCATTTATCATACCAGTAATATCATTACATTCTTTCCTACCCTTTAACTGCTATTCCAAATAGGTCTTCGATTACATACCCTCTGGTGGTCGGAAAAGAAGAGTGTAGCCGTCGGAAATTGAACCCGGCTAATACCTTTACGTAGAATTTGGTACATATTTCATTCAGTGGTCCTTTCGCGCCTTTCAATTTATTTTTGTAACCGTGAAACCGGAATTATCGTATTTTTTTGCGTCATAAGAGTAGTATTGTACTTTTTTATTCATATTTTCTTAGATAATTTTATAGGACAAAGGATAAATATCAAACTGTTGACATGCGACAAAAATTTCTTAATTTTTGCATCAATGTGAAGTAGAAATACCTAAATGGACACCTTTATTGGTCAATCCAATAGCAACTCTGGTAGGGTTGGAACTAACGCGGATACGGTAATGATGTCTTTCCTTGCACTGTCCCTTACAATCTGACACCAAGCCAAACCCTACACAGTGTTAAGGGATGAAAGTCTTCAATTGGCTAGGCGACGTTGCAGTATTCGCAAATGTCTATAGTCAGAAATATTAATTATCCCCTATGGTTGAGATCTTACTCGAAAATCAAACGATCCCAACAAATGTGAAAACTTTGGCACAATCTTTCTTAAAGCGCGTCATTACCAGGTGCTATGCATCATTCATGGTGACATCACTTTTGGGCTCCGCTTAGATGGCGTCAGAAAGTTTTTTACTTTCTAATTTAAAACGCTATTGTTTTTTCTGAAATCCTATTATATATTTGATATATTACACCAGAAAGTACCTCTCCGACGAAATGACATTTCTTTTGTTATTTACTTACATTAAGGAAGGCAAATTTCCTTTTTCGGCACGAACGACAACAAATTGAAAGAAACGGGCTTGTTTAGAAGAAGCGCCCCTTTATTGTAGGGTAAGCCTTTTAATAAGAATATTATTAATTTGAACATCACCTTTGTGTACGTCAACCTTCTCATAAGCATTTCGGGTTTTATCATAGACTGGTGGCCCTGACCTAGAGAGGCGATAAAACCTTCCGGCTTTATTGTTTACATTTTTATAGAAGATTTTTAACCATCACAACATTTCTGGTGACAAGATAGGGGTCTCAATCCAACATGTTTATATCACGAACACTAATCGTTGTATCTTTTCTCTTGCTTCGATGCTATTATACCTGTAATCGACCGTCAAAGAGGTACCCCACCCACCAGCTACAATGCTTCACAGAACATTACCAGTTACCGGACACACAATTGAATTCGGACAATACAACTTCTATTTCGTTTAGCCACCTTGTATTTTACAACAACTTTGTAACTAGCTATATTCATGTGCCAAAAAAGCAGAAGTCATTTTTATCTTCGTCAAGACCCATATCTAAACAGTTTGTGCCAATTAGCTTACTTTTATGTGGAGACATTCACCCATTACCTGGACCTGCCAACATTTCCAAAACAAAGTATGATGTCTTTAATAAACGTGGACTTCACTTTATACATATAAACACCAGAAGTATATTACCAAAGATAGACGAACTCCGCATCACTGCTAAAAACACAAATGCAGCATGTATTTCCATTTCTGAAACTTGGCTGGATGATTCTATTTTTGACTCCGAGATCCACATTCCAAATTATAACGTTATTAGAAAGGATAGGAACAGACACGGAGGCGGCGTGTGTATATATATAAGAAATGACATAGCCTTTAACCATAGACCAGGGGCCGTATCCACGAAACATCTTAGATTTTTTCTAAGAAATTTTCTAAGTTGAAAAAATTTCTACTAAGTGAAAAATATTTGCTAAGTTTTTCACTAAGTAACGACTTAGGCAATTCTTAGTGGAAATCTAAGTTTAAGTTGAAACTTAATCTTAGTATTTCTTAGTCAAATATACATTTGTTTGACTTTTTGATGACGTATTTCCTGCCTAGCGCGCGACTTTACCTGTAAACAAATAAACACGGAATTAAATTTTCGCAATCAAATGAAACGCAGAAGATTCTCCAAAATAAAGTTGAAACGCCAAGAATATGCCTTTGAATTTTCTAATTAAACACAGACAATACGGCACATCCATTTTTTCGTTGACAAAGGTAGGAAATAGGCTAGATAATAAGTTTTTGATTTCAGTTTCTAGTCCGATATTTCGACACCCGAGGGCATATGGCTCTTTTTATTTTCTCAAGAATAATCATCGATGATTATGTTCTGCTACTGTGCGACCAATTTACTGTTGAGAATGAAAGCAGCACTAGCTTACCGTGTTCGAGCACCAATTACCAGTTTATTATTCGGCCCTAGTCCTGAACGTACCATTTATATGAACAAACACCCCCTGAGGCTGTCGTGAAAATTCCGTGTGATTCAATGCACTTGAAAGTGTCCAAATGTTTTACAAAATTACTTACTAAATGTTTACTCAACATTTTTATTATCATAATTTTGTAAAAATAAAAGTTTGATACTTTTACCTCGGTTTCAATGATTATTCTATAATCAATTTACGAATGGATTTTTTTCATGGAGATATGAAACTAAAAACTAAATCACACTATATGAATATGCAAATCGGTCATACTTCAGCGTGATTAGGTTTTAGTTTCATATATCAATGAATTAAAATTCAATTATCTTGGTCAGCAGGCCTTACTCATTAGACAGTTAACGCTGTGAATTAAACTCTGTTGACAAAAGCCATTACAACAGTTGCCTTTATTACCACACTTGGATTGATACTAGATAGTACCCCTAAATTTGGCAGGTAGCTGGTGGATATGATGAAATACTGTGATTTTTCAGTGTGGGAAATGAAAAAAACCCAACATTTTTTTCCATTCACCAACTGCCAAGATACATCTGTAATAATGTTGAAAGTGGTGTCAAAACGAAAAATAAACAATTTTCCATCTCTTCAATAAGATAAATTGTATTTAATTTCAAAACATTTTTGTTTCTTTGTTATTTGAATACACTTTAAAGTTACCAGTTTTGTTTTGAAAGAAATTGATTGGAATGTTGTTGAAGAACTTCGTGAGTTGAATTATTTGTTTCAGGAGCCTAAGTGAATGCTAAATAATGATAAATCCACATCGTCGATTGTCTGATGAAAGGACATCCATTCTAGGGAAGTGTAATGTCCTTAATACAGTTAAAAGAAGACAGAAACTGAGTTTTGACTGCCTGTACATGTCACATGGCATAATACAGAGTACAAACTTCCACAGATTCTTTTTATTCACAAGTTAAAGAGAATCTTCGTCAATTTATGGTTGAGAAGCAGGCTTAGTTGATTGTGTGCTTAGCTAAAAACTGTTAAAAAACAGGTTTGATCCCTAGGCTGGCCAACTAACAAACTATTTGCCTTCTTGATGACAAGTGTAACCATAATGTCGATATCACACAGTGCTTTACAAAAAGTTTGTTGAAGAAACAGGCAGATCTCAAAAGTGATTTCATAGTGGTATCCCATTATTTTCCTCTGTATTAACAAATATATTCTTCTTGAGGTGCAGCTAATATTCTACAATAGTGACAATAAATTGACATCCAAGTGCTAAAAGCTTGTAAATGCCTTTATGCAAGAACAGAATGGTATACACTGTATAACAGGATAGAAATGCATATGTACAGATTCTAAACTTGAGGTGAGCAGTGTTTTATCTGCTAGGCCAATAGACACAGTGACATTAATCCACAGTTATAGAATGGATATTACAGAAAAACAAATTTTGAAATACAGTCAAACCTGTCTTAAGCAAGCACCCAAGGGACATTCAAAAAGTGCTTGCTTAAGACAGGTGCTTGCTTAATACAGGTCAATTTCAGCGCAATTTGTTCATTTGGGAACGTGGTGACCGCTTGCTTAATACAGGTTGCTTGCTGAATACAGGTGGCCGCTAACACAGGTTTGACTGTATATATTTATAATCATATTAAGCAGTGCGGAAACAAGTTTTGAACCATAGATTATTTTATGACTTGTTCAAAAATTTCCTCAATAATGGGAAACAATGATTTAATAAGTTTTGGTTATTTCTGTGACCTACATGTAGTTTTCATTTTCCTGAACCCTTTATTCACAGATTGTTCTGCAATTTTACTTCCAAACACACAGAGCCTACAGTTAGTAACTTCATATAACTAACATTCATTCTGATAAAAAAAACATCTGAATTCATTTGCTCAGCCCTCAATTCATTCATTCTAAACACTCAAACCATTAAAAAATGCTCCAAAATGTTCAAAAACACTTTGAAATGATTTTATTGGCTAGAGTGAATTTCAAAGCGTACAATAAGGACAACTAAATTGGAACATATGTAATAGGAATTTTAACACATCCGGTTATCCAAAACTTAAGATATAGAAAATGTGTTCATGTTTCAAGGGATAGATTGTGAACGAGTCTATTTGAGTCAAGAGAGCTAAAAATATAGATTTCGTCTTATTTTTGAGAAATTAGGGATATTTTATTACTTCTCTTGAACTTCACTCAAAACTCACTCAACCTTCCCATTAAATGTCATTCCAGAATCAACCATTATGTAATTTTTATTATATTTACTGTAGCTGGAGCATTGGTATCTTCAGATTCAGGATTTTTGTTCGAACATACGAATAGGGTGATTCCTTTTCCAAGGATTACATCATGATTCATGTTGAATGAAATTTTGCATGAAACTGAAATTTATAGGTAACAGAGGGGAGAGGGGGGTGTTGAACCCCCCCCCCCCCCTCCTTTTTATCAAAAACTGCCTGCTAGATACAATAATAAGGAAAATGAAGAAACTGCTTGAACAAGCCATTTTTCAAAGAGTTTTAGTGATCCAGCAAAGAAATTTAAAGCCAGGGTATAGTTAACAACATAAAACTGACATGCATTTCGACAAAAATCTTTCTAAATCATTCACTCATTTATCCATTCAACCATTCCAAACACTCACTCAAATTGGTCAAAAACGCTAAAAAATCATCTGGAATCCTTTCAGAATTGTTGATGACGATTAAAATTTAATGCAAATCAATCAGATTTTATTAGCTGTTGTGGATTTTAAAGTTACTGATTCATCAATAAAGATACACAAACAGAATGGAGCATATGTTTTATAAAAGGGAGGTAATTAATATCACTGATTTTGTTCAACCAGAACAAATTTAGTGATATTGGATTTCCTCCCTTGGATTTCACCCAAAACTTGCTCCATACACTAATTCAATCTCATTCCGAAATCATTCCAAAATAAATCGTTTTGTCAATTTCATGATGTTCTTAACCGTAACACCTTCCTGATAGAAATTTTGAGGTGCTATTTTTACATTTGGCTTTTCTTAATTTTCCTTTCATTAATCCCCACCGGTTAACTGTTGGGGGACTATAGGTTGTCTTGATTTCATCCTTCTGTCTGTCCATCTGTCATACTATTGTTCATATCATAAACCATAATGCGCAAGTTTTAGCAACTTGAAACTTATTACAATTATAGATAAGAACATAGACAAGTGTCATGTAGAGAAACGGTAACTCTAGCTTGCATACTTATTGAGTTATTTCCCTTTATTGTTTTTTTCTGTTACATTTTTTCCCAAGCATTTCTCCTGAATCTTAAGTGCTAGCAACTGGCAACTTTATACACTTTAAGATCACATTGTGGAAAGGGTCATGTACAAGAACCACAATTCTAGCCTGCCCATTTTCTAGTTAATGTCTTTTGTAATTTGTACTTTTCCATTTTTGTTCAGAGCATATCTCTTAAACAATAAGTGCTACATTTAATACATTGTGAAATTGACAAGGTGAATGATTTTGGAATGAAACAGAATATGTGTGATGAGTGAGTATTGAGTGAAATTAAATTGATGAAATCCATTATCACTAATTTTGTTCAGGATGAACAAATTTAGCAATATCTATTGCCTCCCTTTTCTGTTTGTGTGTCTCCATGGACCAATCAGACACTTTCAATTCCACACCAGCCAATACTAGAGCTGCTTGAGCAGCTAATTTGCTCCATAGACCTGAATCTTCTGATATGATGGGATGAGAGTTTAGGTGTTGTTAAGTGAGTTTCAACTTTTTTTTTTCCTACAAGAATGATCAGTCACATGCTGAAATATTTCTGCAAAGAGAAATTCATGATCAATGATAAACATAAAGGAAATTGATCTCTACCAGTTTAATACATATTATTCATCCAATCACAATAATTTTGTGCATCTGATTAAGGGTTACAAAAGAAACATTCCAGTGAAATCTGGTTGATATCTATTCATAAGATTCTGATAAAAGTCAAACAAAACCATATATGGAAATTAGCCACACCCATTAAAGCCTTGTGTGGTGTCCGTGGTCTAGTGGTAGAGTGTCGGCCTTTTGACCCCAAGGTCCCGAGTTCGATTCCTGTGAGCGGCTATCGATCTTGGTTCTTCCATTGGCCCTCACATTTGGCGCGAGTACTGGTGAATTTTCCAGGAAGCAGAATCAAGAGGGATTAATCTAAGTTGTGAGAACTTGTTTCCCTATCGATGTAACATAAATAGGTTTAAACCAAAGCCTTGTCATTTAAGGATTATTACTGTGAAGTTTGGTTGAAATTCATCAAGTAGTTTCTGACGAGAAGATTTTTATGACTGGAAACACAGGCACATCAGACAAAGCGCCATGACAATAGCCCCATTGGTCTTTGGCCAGAGGAGCTAAAAACTGTAGAATAATTTGATGGCTTTGAATTTGTTGTTGATTGTCTTGATCGATTTCAAAATGTTTTCTAATGATTTTGGAGTTGTTTTGATTGATTTGAGTGAGTGTTTGGAATGAATGAATGATTTAGAATGGTTGTTGGAACAAGCATCAATTTTTCTATGTTTTTAACTGTAGCAACTTGAAACTTATTACACTTATAGATCACAACGTGAAGAAAGGCCATGTATAAGAACTGTTACCCTGCCAGTCATGTTGTGCGAGTTATTGCCCTTTGTAGAATGATAACAACCCTTTTATGGCTTAATGACAATAATTTTTTATATGTTGTCATCATCTTTCTTGTAAAAATTGATTGAAATTCATTAAGTAATTTCTGAAAAAGTTTACAGAGGTATACAAATTGGACACTTCACCATGACAATAATCTACTGGCCTTTTGACCAGCTGAGCTAACACATACAAGGCATGCAGATGCCACTATCGGATGTAGGTCACTGAAAGAGAAAGTTCCGAATTAAATTAGAAATGTGTCACACACATGGATTCCCCTGAAAATACTTGATTTTGACCTTTGATCCATTTGACCTTCAGCTGTGACCTAAACCTTGGGTATACATTACAAGGAAGAAATCTATTTAGATATCACTTTGAAACAAGAGGACCAGAATGGCCCTAAACCGCTCACCTGAATTTTATTGATCCAGTGGATCTCATCCGATCCAAATTTCTTGAACAAATTTAGAAGAGGATCACCCAAAAAATATTCTAGTAAAGTTTCATTGAAATCAGCCCCATGGTTCAGGAGAGGATGTAGTTCAAAGATTTTGGGGTCAAAATAAGCCCCGCCATGCCACGCCCATAGTTTGGGGTCAATCCAAATTTCTTTTAAACTTTTAAAGAGGGTCACCCAAGGAACTTTCTGGCAAAGTTTAGTCAAAATCCACCCATTGGTTTAGGAGGAGATGTTTAAAGAAAAGTTAAGGCACGCATGCACGGACGGACACACGGCGGAAACCCTGCCATGACAATAGCCCGCTGGCCTTCGGCCAGTGGAGCTAAAAATCATATTGACATCTAACATTCACAGTCTGCAAAATAAAAGTGAAACATCTTGGAGAGTTTTGATCATCAGTTTAGTGTGTTCATCACTGAATGGTATTTCAGTTTTTCATTGCTCCTGGAGCACACAACCATGGATCTGACTACATGTATTTCTCACACTCGTCATAATACTACCACAACATCACATCCAAAACAATGGTAGCTCATCCCACTTAGGTTACTATTCAACTTTTTGTTAGAAACAAATGTTGAAAAGAATGTTGGCAAAGCAGGGGTTTGAACCTATGAGCCCCCTAATATGCAGTCCACTGTGCTATCTTCAGGGCAATTGTGTTCATGAACAGAGAAAGAATCCTGCTCATTATTTGCCAAGGCTTCGCTGCAGGTGCAAACAATCTAAATCAGGAAAAGGGCAAAATTTAATGCTTTAAGTTATCCCCCTTGATAGTTTAGATAGCTCAAGTTATATTAGTGAACATACTTGCCAGGTTTCATGAAGATATCTCCAACAGAAAAATTATGACTAACATTAAATTTTGTCCCACAGATAACAATGTCGCCAATGTGATGACAATACCTTTGGTTTTCTCCAAAAACAGCCAAGCTAATGATTTTGAAGAGACTAAGCCACCAATAGTGAAAGTATGTAAACATCAGAAATAATGTAATTGGCCTCACAGATTTTTTGAAAATAGAATCAATTGATAATAATTTTTTTTCAGTTTATCTTCCATGGGGTGAACATAAATATAGGAATTTGAAAAACATTTTTGTATCTTGTAAAAGAATGTTTATGAAAATTCCCATATTAACTACTCAAAATTAATCACACTGCCAAGACTATGCAATTTAAGAGAAATACAGTGGGTTTTTTTTCTTGTGCATTGGGTCTACTTCTTTATAACACAGACAAAACAAAATCTTTTATTTTTCCATGGACCACATTTTAATTGTTATTTTCACAATCACAGATTACATGATATTGTCTAAATTTGTGAAATAAATAATAAATAATTATCATCTCAATATTTTTTGTGTTTCCTTATTAACACTTATCCTGCTGAAATTAGAATGTGTCAAAGATAGTTTTTTCCACAATGTTTAAGCAGAGAGCAGGCAGTCTGTGCTAGGATCAGAATGCGCATCTGTGCAGATTGATCTTAGTAGAAAGTGTCTGCCAGAGTTTTGTGAACAGAAGGAATATGTCATAATACATGCACAGTTAACATAAAGAAATTGAAATGTGAATGAATTTGGATTGATTTCCAAATAAAACGGAGTTGCAGGAGAGTTTTTAATGAAATTAAAGTGAGACACTATTTTTTCTCTCCCTTTACATACTTTTGAGTCTAGGTGTCTTCAAGGACAATTAGACACTTTAAAAACCCCAACAGGGATAATTCTGGCTCAGAATATCAAGTGCAAAAAACATCTCATTTTGCCTGTCCTAGTAAAAATTAAAGAGTTTTTAATGACGAAATTTAGCATTTTTTTCACTAAATTACACATTGCTTTGAGATTTTTCTCTCCTTAAGCCAGTTTCAATGAGATTTCTGACAGAAAAATGAGAGAATCTCTCAATATCTCGTCCAAAAATGATCCCTGCCTCAACAGCCAATAAAATTAGAGAAAGATTTGATCAATTTGAATGAAACTGATCCTAGTTTCAAACAATTTCGAAGTGTTTTTGAATAATTTTAGAGCGTTTATGTATGGGTTGAGTGAGTACCAGGTTTGAATGAATGGAGTGCTAAGCGAGATAGTCATAATGATTTTGACAGAAGTAAATGTCAATTTAGTGTCAATTTCACAATGTCGGCAACTGTACTGGTTGGAGACCAATTCTCGCCTAGTACCAGTTCTCCCTACCACCCCTTTTTCTCAGTGAAGACGAATTTGAAACCCTTCTAAATTACAAATTATGTTGACAAGAACTTCTTTTAATCAGAAAATTATTCATTGTGAATGAATATTGCGTCTTTACTGTAAAAATGTGCAGTTGGCGAGAACTGGTACTTGGCGAGAACCGGTCTCTAACCAGTGTGTTTGTGTAGTTCCGAAGTATTCACTTTAACAGTGTTAACCAAGGTTTCCTAATGATTTTCGTTAGGAAACTTTGACTTAAATTGTGAAAGGTCATGTGTTCCAAAATGTAGCAGAACAATTACAGGTCCACTACAGTACCTTAATTCATTCCTTCATAATTTCTTAATTGTAATTTTTGGCAACTTCTAGTACAGATTCAGTATAAAATAAAAAGTTCACAGCCTTTTGGGCAATATATAGAATTTTACACACTACATGTACCTAAGTTATGAAAGGTTCATAATCTGATAATGAAGGACTCGTAATTTCCATTTTTTTCTTTTTAATTTCACACAAAAAGATGCCTATAAACTTCTTGAGTAAATATTGTGAAAAGAAACAAGTGCATATCGTATTGCCATGCAATACAGGAGTCCCCCACCGGATAACCAAAAATCCTCTCTTATAATATATCTCCTACTTACTAGATCTATAACTGTAAAAGTTTAAAGTTGCTAGCACTTATAGTTTAGGAGATATGATCCGGACAAGAATGTAAGACTAAAAACAACAAAGGGCAATAACTCAAAAAGTAGACATGGCAGAGGAACAGTTCTTGTACATGACACTTGTCCTCGATAAGATCTATCAGTGTACAAAGTTTGAAGTTGCTAGCACTTATGGTTTAGGAGATATGATCCGGACATAAATGTAAGGGTAAAAACAACAAAGGGCAATAACTCAAAAAGTGGGCCTGGCAGAATATTAGTTCTTGTACATGACACTTGTCCTCAATAAAAGCTATACGTGTACAAAGTTTGAAGTTGCTAGCACTTATAGTTTAGGAGATATGATCCAGACAAGAATGTAAGGCTAAAGACAACAAAGGGCAATAACTCAAAAAGTGGGTGTGGCTGAGTTATGGATCTTGAACATGACACTTTGCCTCAATGAGATCTATAAGTGTACAAAGTTTGAAGTTGCTAGCACACATAGTTTAGGAGATATGATCCAGACAAGAATGTAAGGGTAAAAACAACAAAGGGCAATAACTCAAAAAGTTGGCGTGGCAGAGTTATGGATCTTGAACATGACACTTCTCCTCAATGAGATCTATAAGTGTACAAAGTTTGAAGTTGCTAGCACTTATAGTTTAGGAGATATGATCCGGACAAGAATGTAAGGGTTAAAACAACAAAGGGCAATAACTCAAAAAGTGGGCCTGGCAGAGTTATGGATCTTGAACATGACACTTCACCTCAATGAGATCTATAAGTGTACAAAGTTTGAAGTTGCTAGCACACATAGTTTAGGAGATATGTTCCGGACAAGAATGTAAGGGTAAAAACAACAAAGGGCAATAACTCAAAAAGTGGGAGCGGCAGAGTAACAGTTCTTGAACATGACACTTCTCCTCAATGAGATCTATAAGTGTACAAAGTTTGAAGTTGCTAGCACTTATAGTTTAGGAGATATGATCCGGACAAGAATGTAAGGGTAAAAACAACAAGGGGCAATAACTCAAAAAATGGGCGTGGCAGAGTAATGGTTCTTGAACATGACACTTCTCCTCAATGAGATCTATAAGTGTACAAAGTTTGAAGTTGCTAGCACACATAGTTTAGGAGATATGTTCCGGACAAGAATGTAAGGGTAAAAACAACAAAGGGCAATAACTCAAAAAGTGGGCATGGCAGAGTAACGGTTCTTGAACATGACACTCCTCCTCAATGAGATCTTTAAGTGTACCAAGTTTGAAGTTGCTAGCACATATGGTTTAGGAGATATGTTCCGGACAAGAATGTAAGGGTAAAATCATCAAAGGGCAATAACTCAAAAAGTGGGTGTGGCAGAGTAGCGGTTATTGAACATGACACTCCTCCTCAATGAGATCTATAAGTGTACCAAGTTTGAAGTTGCTAGCACATATGGTTTAGAAGATATAGCCCGGACAAAAGCGTGACGGACAGACGGACAGACGGACGGACGGACAGACGGACGGACGGACGGACGGACGGACGGACAGACAGACGGAATCGAGCAAACCTATAGTCCCCCAACCGGTAACCGGTGGGGGACTAATAAACTCCACCTAGGTCAAGTGTCGACAGATTTTAAACACATACATGGCCTCCAGATATAGCTCTACATTCAATTTGTGTGTGTGAGGGGGTGATTTATTCAAAATAATTGCTTGCTAAAAAATTTGGCCATGGAGGTATGAATAAAAATTGCTGGCCATGCAGAAAAGAATTATTTTTTTTTCTACAACACCGTAGAATGCAAAATATCTCTGCTTGTCCAAAGACATGAGATAGTTTTCGACTTATCAGATTGATTGATTGAATGGAGTTTAATGCCGCTTTCAACATTATTTCAGTTATATCACGGCGGCTGGAGCACCTAACAATGGATTCCTGGTCTTTATATCACCAGTACTATCACCACATCCTTTCCTAGCCTCCAGCTGCTATCTCACATAGGTCTACGATTATCAACCCATTGATTTGGACCTGGGACCTCTACATCCAAAGCAAATGCTCTACCATGTCGCTATAAAAGCTAGCTTCTACGGCAAGGCAGTACAAACACGCCTTATAGTCAACCCGGCTACATACACTCCCTCGACATTTAAGATTCTTCCACGAATCTTCTCAATTCAACATCCATTCCTCAACTACCCTATCACATAACCACCACCTCATGTGGGTTATTTATGTTGGGCACCAAATGTAACACGCAAATAAATATTCGACTTCGTCGAGATTCGAACCCGGGACCTCTACATCCCAAAGGGAGTGCTCGACCTCGTCGCTGTAAAAGCTAGCTTGTACGGCAAGGCAGTACAAACACCCCTTATAGTCAAACCGGCTACATTTTGGAAAATTCTTTTTGATGATTTCACTGGTTTTAAAGCAAGATTGATTACTTCACTGGTTTGGCGGTGAGATTACCAAGTGAGAATCTACCGATATATCCCGATAACATTAAACAATTTAAAATTTAATGTCTTTCAAGATCTGAAAATACTATTAAGGCATTGTACATAATGAAATGGTTGCATTTTGTAGACCCTTTATCTTCCTTGAATCTCATTTTGTATTTCAAAATGGTATGATTTTGCATTGGCCTATCATTCAGCTTTCGGAATTCACTACGGAATATGACTTATTCGGTAACTCTAAAGCACTTAAAGTAGATCTATAGAATAATATACATGTGTCTAACTGGTATTATCACTCCCTTAATTTTCACTGTTTATCTTGCAAGTTCTCAAACCAACTTCGGTTTGTTTTGGCTAATCTCGATGGTCATTCACTCAGTATTGTCTTGACACATAATTATTCTTCATGACCGAGTCCATACTGATTACTTGGAGTTCCCAAGAGAGCAAAGATGTGTTTAAAACTCCTATCTTGATCCAAACATGTAATGTCTAAGAGTCTTCATTTTAAACTTGGCTCCCTCCTTGTTGGTATTTAAATAGAAGACAGTCAGACGGACAGAGAATCTCTGCACTTTTTTTTGCAATAAATTGATTAAAGTCTGGAACAGATCAATCCGGTATCTGTCACGAACGAGGAAAATCAGCTTCAAGTTCAACGTTTCTGAGTGTTTGTTGTGGTTTTGGGTGGGTGGGGTAACGATAAATTCCTGTTTCTGAACGATTTGTGTCCATATCGTGAGTTTGTTTTCAACTGAACGAACCTTTCCTCCATCAGCGTTAACGTATAATTTATCGATTATCATGAGGGTTGTCGAGAAAATGGACTAAATGTCGAGTAATACATCATAGCTTCGAACGTTTTTGGTCGATCGTCGATTATTCGCTTATCGCCCTTAGAATGACTCATTTCTGCCGTTAAACTAAGAGAATCGATAAATAACTCGAAGAAATGAAAAAAGTTCCAAGATTTTTCGCCTAATTTCATCTTAATCCGTCGAATTTCTGTTCGAAGCGGTGATTGTCGCCATTTTTAAGATGAAAACCGCCATATTTAAGAAATTTCTTAGGATTTAAGTCAGCTCGGTAGCTATCTTAAATTGTTAGTGAAAAATCGTCGATCTTAGACAAAAACTTAGTCGAAAATTCGACTTAGCAGAAAATGGAATTATCTTAGTGGAAAATTTTCAACTTAGCAAAATCTTAGAAAATTACTTAGTGAAAAATGAAAAACTAAGAAAATATTGGAAAACTTAGTAAAAAATGCCAAACTAAGAAAAATCTCAAACTAAGATGCTTCGTGGATACGGCCCCAGATCTTTCCCATGATGAACTTGAATGTGTTTTTGTGAAATTATGTTACCAAAGTCAAAGCCTATTTTATGTGGAACTCTCTATCGACCACCTAAACAATTATCTTTCTACAACATTTTAGAAACTTTGTGTACAAGCTCTTCTCATTTTACATCTATGGAAACCATACTTTTAGCAGATTTTAATACTGATATGTCTAAAAATAATAAATTGTGTCCTTTATCAGGTTCAATGAGAACATTTATGGAAATGTTTCACTTTAAACAACTTATATACAATTTTACAAGAGTAAGCAGAAATTCTGCTTCTACTATTGATCTCATATTAGTATCAGATAGTGAAAATATTGTTCAATCTGGAGTTTTAGATATATGTATTAGTGATCATTTGATGACTTATTGTATAAGGAAAGTCGGTAAATCTTTCATAGGTACTCATAATAATGTTTCTATAAGATCTTTGAAAAATTACAATAAGGAAGATCTTGAAAACACTTTATTGAATGCAGACTGGAGTTCTGTCTTGTTATGTGATAACATTTCAGATGCTTGGGATTCTTTTAAACTTATTTTTATGTCAGCTGTTAACAGTTTAGCACCTATAAAACAAGTTAGAATAAAGCAACGCACTGAGCCTTGGATTACTCCAGACATTCTTCAATGCATTAATGACAGAGATAGAGCTTTTGGCATCTATAAGAAAAATAAGTCTGAGGAAAATTTGAATAACTTTAGACAACTTAGAAACAAAACCCAACAATTGATATTTAAGTCCAAACAAGTATTTTTCAATGACATTTTAAAAAAACCCAAATCAGACTCTAAATCTCTCTGGGGAGCACTCAAGAACCTTGGTCTGCCTTCTAAAAAGTTTCAGTCAGCATCTTGTACAAATATAGGTTTAAAAATTGATGGTAGTTAAGATATTTGCTTTGATAAAGATAAGGTCTCTGAGAAATTCAATGTGTTTTATACAACAGTTGCCTCTAAATTAGTTGAGAAACTTCCAAAATCTTTGCATAAATTTGGACAAAAGTTTGTTCAAAGTTTTTATTTACAGAAAGGGGTGACCCTAGATAGTTTTTCATTTTCTATTATGTCTGAAAATCAAATTTTGAAATATCTGAATAAGCTCAGTGAAAACAAATCTACTGGACTTGATGGTATTCCATGTAAAATTTTGAGAGATAGTGCTTCTTTTATAGCATGTCCTCTTACACACATTATAAATTTGTCTCTTATCCAAGGGGTTGTGCCTGATGACCTGAAATCTGCTAGAGTTGTGCCCATTTTTAAAAAGAATGACAAAACTGAGGTAGGAAATTATCGCCCAGTGTCCATTCTCTGCATTATATCTAAAATATTTGAGAGAGTTGTATATGATCAAATAGATAAATATCTACAAGAAAAAAACATACTTTATGAATTTCAATCTGGTTTTAGAAAGAGGTTCTCAACAGATACCTGTCTTGTTCATCTTGCTGACTACATAAAGTTTGAAATGGATAAAGGCAACCTATTAGGCATGGTATTACTTGATCTACAGAAGGCATTTGATACAGTTAATCTTTCAATCCTTCTCATGAAACTTGAAAGCATGGGTCTTGGAAACGACATTCTCCGTTGGTTCAAATCATATTTATCAGAGGGCCAACAACTAGTTGATATTTCTGGTACCTTTTCAAAACTATGTACAGTTACTTGTGGTGTCCCTCAGGGTTCAATTTTAGGACCTCTTCTATTTTTAATTTATGTCAATGACATGCCAGCTGCTGTTAAAAACAAATTGCTTTTGTATGCTGACGATTCAGGTATCCTTGTTTCTGGCAAATGTAAAATTTCTATTGAAAGATATTTGACCAGAGATCTTGAAATGGTTAGCCAGTGGTTGGTAGACAACAAGTTATCATTACACTTTGGCAAAATTGAATCTATCATTTTTGGTTCCAAACAAAGACTTAAGTCAAACAATTATCTCAATGTTTCATGTAATGGCCAGGCTATCAACTCAACATCTTCAGTTAAGTACCTGGGTGCAACTCTTGATCAGAGCTTGACAGGTGAATCCATGGCTCGTTCAGTTATTAAGAAGGCAAATGCTAGGTTAAAATTTCTTTACAGAAAACAGGATTATCTTACTGATCATACAAAAAAAACTTTTAGTTTCAGCTCTTATTCAGTGTCATTTTGATTATGCATGCAGCTTTTGGTATCATGGTCTAACAAAATTTTGGAAAGACAAGCTGCAGGTAACTCAAAATAAGTTGATTAGATTCATACTAAAGTTAGATCAAATGGCTCACATAGATAATCGACATTTCAAAACCCTATCCTGGTTACCAGTTTCAAGACGGGTTGAGCAAATTACACTATGTCATGTTTTTAGAATTAAAAATGGTCTTAGTCCCCACTACATGAACCAATACTTTACAACACAAGATTCAGTTCATTCATACAGTACAAGGTCTTCCAAATATGGATCTTTTGTGCCTCCTAAGGTAAAAGGTTTTGGACTCAAGTCTTTCTCATACATAGGGATTAAACTTTGGAACACGTTACCACCTTCTATTAGACAGTTAACAAATTTGAACATTTTTAAGAGAGCTGTAAAAGACCACTTTTTAGATATATGAAATTAGAGGTTTCAGTGTTTATTTGCCTCATTCAGTATGACTTGTCAATTACTAATTTTGCATACGTTCTTTTTTTCAACTCAATGCATATTTCTATTAGTATATGTCTATTAGTATTTGTAATATTTGAAAGTAAAATGATTTATCGACTACAACCAATGTGATATAAATCTGTGATAAGTTTGCAGCAATATTCAATTTTTAGAGTTATCTCCCTTAAAAGCAATACGATTATCTTTTATTTTGATGGATAATATCAGTATTAATGTTTTAATGTGTTCATGTGTTTGAAATCCTTTTTAAAGTCACCACAGTATTTGATTCATTTCATGCCTCTCTATGTCAGGCCATCAATGTGAAGGACCACAATGGAAATAAGAGATTTATTTCTCTTTTTTGTGTTATCCTAAGCATTGATGAAACTGACATAGTTCATAACACTACATAAAATAATCATCTGATGAAATTTTATTTATTTATATAAAGTAATATATTTCTTATCATTGTTAAACATTGTGCTATGTATGTGTTGTTATCCATTTTGTCATGTTTTGATTAATGCTGAAATAAATCTATCTATCTAAATACGACTCTATACATATCTCTCTAAATACACTCTATATATTAATAGGCACTTGCAATAGTATTACACTGACCCCTGGACATGACATTTCCATAAACCTAACACGTGTGACCCGTCACGCAAACAGGTACCATCTGGGACCTCCGTAATATTGGACTCGTCGAACGTAATATTCGAAAAAAAAATTGGACTTGGACAGGTCAATCGAAGGTCACATTTCAAAAACTGTTTCACTAGAAGATAGATCAATCATTATAGAATCAGAAAATGAGCAATGTTCGAAAGGTTTCGATCATGGTCAGTCTGCGCAATCCGCGCAGTCTGACAAGAATCGACACTTTACGCACTACCAGACGGTCCCTTTCCGCGTGACGAGTCACATGTGCGTCTAGGCAGCATTTGCATTTGTGTTATTTGTGATTGCATAACCCCCGCCCCTCCAAATAACACCCGATCTTGTTACTTTTCGTATTTATTACATTTAAAGGAAACTGTATATTTCGTCCTAGATCACGCTTAATTGACACAAATTGATAATCCATGCGATTTTTATTAAAAGTCTACCCATTAATTTTTACTGAAATCATTCAATATCATCAAATAAAGTTCAAATAATGTTTTTGCTCCAATGAAAAGGTTAAACTTTCACTGTAAACCCGCAATTTTAGATCAGTCGATATGATATTTTTTTATGAATATGTAATTTTGGTTTTTTTACCCCTAAATCAAATGCTTAACACAACCTATGGATTTACTCTAATCAGGTAATGACCATATATAAAAATATGTAGGTACAGAGTATTATTTGTGAATGTGCTTGTTTGAAAGATATTTAGATAAAGGGAACTACATAAATATACTTGACATTTCCAGGCAACAACCGTCCACAATGAAATATGACAAAGCTTCTGTTTTTCTGATGTGATTGTCTGAAACTAGTGCCTGTACCATTGATCAAAAACAGGCCAACTGTAAAATCACCGTATGTTGTGGGAGTTAAATTACATCCTTGGTTGGTAATAAATGTCAATTGCAAGTACAGACTAGGAATCAAAGGCATACAAGCTCTATTACTTATTCATGAAGAAAATATAGATAGGTCAATCATGTTGAACCAAAAAGGCGGTTTAAGATCATATTAGTTTGTAAATGTCTCAGAGAGAATTTTTCTAATTAATAAAGTGAATGATAAAGGGTTATTTAACATGATCGAGTACAATACTGTATTGTACTCGATCATGTGAAATGACATCTTTATTTCACATCACGCTTTTAGACTGAAAATGAAATAAAACATTTCTTTAGAATGTATATTACATCATTTTACAGCGATACTGACATAATACGTCATAAATTTTCAATTCGAATTTTCTCGATTCGGCTGATTTCTATAAATATCTTTGTTGTTTATTTCATCAAAACGGAAAAATGCCATAAATCGACGATTAATCTCCCTTTAACAGACTGTGTGCACTGCCTTTTCGCACAAGTTCACTTTATGGCGGGGTGTACAAAGGTCTATGGTTCGAATTCCGATGGAGTCGAATACTGTTTGCGGCCTAAATTGGCTTCTAAAAAAAGTTCAAGATACTTGAAAAGGGAATTTTTAGGTGGACGTTTACGTTCACCAGTGTTAATACCGCGTAAGAACAATCCTTTCTGAATTGTATCCGTCTTACAACTACGCATTTTACAAACGGAGTGAAACAAGGATTCTACATAACTTGTTGAAACCCCAAAGACATTTTTAAGTGCGAAATCATATGCAATTTTGAGATCAGATGAACATTTTGCCTGCGTAGAACTACTTTTCAGGCAGAGTGAGTAATTTGCACCTTGTTTCCCAATGGTCTATGAGAGATCACTCATGAAAACTTGGTGAATGGAATTACTGTATTGGTAACCTCCCCTTATGTGTATTAAAAAAAAAATGGCCAAATAATGGAAATATCAGTACCGGAATACACATGAATATCGATACAGCCCGAGCAGGTAAAGTAAAGCATTCAGGTCGTGCGATAAAGGTTTATGCAAAGGGGTTTTACTTTACTTTTTCAACACGCGTCAGCCAATCTCGAGACGAGTGTAAACATTTTTTACGTGTTTATATAGACACTTACACTTTCTTTCTTTATTTGAGAATGAAAAATCGCGGAACAATTAATTATTATCCTTTTTATAGAATTTTAAAGCAGATAACACCATAAATGTAATTATGAGGTGACGGAGAATCGATTAGCATTACAAAATAAGAAATAAGAATGATAACCTAGATCATCTAATTGTCATTTCTTTCCTTTTATACCAAATGGATAAGACAATCACTCTTAAAACCACACCAACTATAATGCCGAATGTTTTCGAAACCTTGTAATTACAGGACTTTGGTTGACGATCGACGATATATGTTGAAAAATGTATATCTGTAGCAAGATGCAAACTTAGGTCAGGTCATTTTCCTTTTATCGTAATTTTGCATGTAAAATTTTTCTTTTCTCAACAAATGGAGAATCACTCTAGTATGCCAACAGAAACGTCCACCATCAGTACTTTCAGTGCTTTTATTTTTCATTCGATAGGAACGAATGGAAATTAATTTCAATCACACGGCGATGACTAATTTGTTTGTACACAATACCAGATAAGACATACTGGTGAAATATAAATGGTGAACATATTCTGAAAAACGGTGAAATGCTAGCTGTAAGCTATATTTCACCCTGTCTTACTATTTGCAAAATCTGAAAAGTACACTTTGTTTTATAAATTTTTTTTATAAATTGTCATCTGAAATTTTATTTTCTGGTACTGGGTTTATATACTTGGTGCAAAAGGTATACTGGTAAAATGGTATCTTTAGAAAGCTGACTTCTGCTGCTGGATAACACAAAAAAACTGATTATATGTTAATATCATTTTTATTTCAACTAAAAAAAATAACTGTTCATAGTCTCTCCTCAATCTTTTTAAAGTTTCTTACTGCACTTCGCATTTTATTAAAAACGAACAATCAAATCGTAAAAAGAAGACATAGTAAAGTATTTGTAGGTGTTTTCTATTCTTATCGGGCTACCAAAACTTCTCAACGGTTGTGGATTTTCATATTGTTCAATATGAGCCAGAACGTTATCAAATCCATCATTTGGGTCAAACGTTTCTGTAATCGTCCCGGGGTTTGTCGGAGTTTCTGGTAATGGATTTGATTTTGGTTCATTGGATTTGGATTTAGATTCCGGGTTTACAAGAATTGTTGACAGTTCAATTTATTTTTTTTTTATCGAAACACTGGAGTTCGAATTTACCCATTGCACATTTTTTAGTTGGTACAATGTCGGTACTTTCAACACCAGCATCTCTTAGAATCTTATCAGTTGTTTTTTCTACCGCAATGATTTGTTAATTTGCCCGGTAAACCGGCTAGCAGGCACATTTTTTTCATTATGTCACCAAGAGAGTGCATACCTAGGGGAGATTGCTTATACCAAGTATCAGATCTCATTTGATTGGCAGGTAAAGGTGTGAGATAGAAAGGGGATTCAGGACCTAGCATTTTCATGGGTCTTTTTTGTTTTGAATAAACAGAAATAACATTTGGACGGGACAATGCTCTGGCTTATTCGGAGTGACAAACAATTTAGGTAAGAAAGGTCTTTCATTTTTAGGGTCCTTGCGGGTTTAGATGTCTCGTTCATGATATTCAATGTATTGCAGTCCGCTCGCATCTGTCTAAATTACTAGGTCTCTCCAGCGCATGTATCTATGCTCCTGTCGGTCCCGCAAACCAAAGAAGTCGTTTCTCCACTAGATTGTAATCGCATTTTGAGGTCCAAGCTGGCCTGTAGACCACAGTACCTGAAATTATAGTCATTAGAACGGATTAAGGAAGTGAATATTTTTTTATTTATTGCCTTAACTGAAGTACGAAAGAATCGAATTTACCAAATTCTCGACCCTACTTTTAAAAGTGCTGCTTTTAGTATATATCCTTTAAAACTTCCACTTTCCATTACCATTATAACAACCTTTATTCCATTGTATCAAAATTTGGTTAAGAACAAAATTACATTTTAAGACACTTTTCAACCGACCGATCTACGTTTTGTCAAAATGAGAAAAATATGCAGATTAAGACTAAAATAAAACAAAATACAAATTTGCACCGACTGATCTTAGTCCATACAGTCTCATTGTGCATTATGCACATCAGTTACAGCAGTAGACATAAGAAGTACGAAAATATTTTTACCTAGTGTAAAGGATCCAGTATAAATATATAATTTAAGTGATTGATTTACTCCGCGGTAATAATTGGCAAACTACATGTATGTTTATGTGTTTATTTCACACGCCAAAATTGTGTAAAGGAAATGAAAAGTACATGACATTCTGCATGCTTAAGAAATAAACATAAATAAGATTTGTTTTCCTATATATATTAACTTACTTCTTCTTCTTCAGTAATAAACTGGGCTCTGTTTGGTTTTCTGCCAAGACCTTCATGTTTCAGATTTTTTCGCTTAGCATCCATGACAAGACGGCTCCCCTTAAAAGCCTGGTCCTTCATCAGGCTAGCTTCATAACCCTTCTCTGCAAGGTATCTAGCAAAACTGTTCTGACTCAAAACTTTCTGTTCATACGGTCGATTGTCATGTCTGTGAACCTAGATGAAGTATGTTCGAAGCAATTCATTCAGTTCCATTTACGGAATTCTTTGATTCTTCGAGTCTCACTAGGCAAATGAGCTTTTGTCCATTCATAGAACCTTCTGACGTCAGTTTCTATTTTCATCAAGGTGTTTTTAGGCGTATTTTGTCTCAGAAAATCGGAAACGTCTTTATCCGTCAGCATGATTTGTCTCCTTGCAGACAAAGCCTCGTTCTGATCGTACAAAATAGATTTCAGCCTCACTTTTATCGTACAATATGAGTTGCCTCATTATCGAAATAAATCCGTATTGCACAGCATCCTAATTCTGATCGTACAATTTAGATCTAGATTTTACGCCGTCACCAGGTACAAATGAAGCGAAGAAATTGGTCTAAATTTATTAGGTGTGAAATAATACCTGATACAACCAGAACCGTCGTAAACTGACATAGATCCACGCCAGGCAGACCTTTTTTCAAGTTATGGGGAATGTCGGTAGGTTTTCTCCGTAGCAAACAAAAAGCATTATAGAGGAATTTCAGTTGAATATGGCGTGACAGAGGATAGAGGCTATTTAAGTGAATCATCCTTTTAGATGTGTCGGTATGTCGCATGAAATTCAATCTAGTTCGTGATCAACATTACCACAAAGCTTTTTAAAAATATAGTGTGGGTGATAATTTAATTGTCCGAAGGATGTCAACCAAGTAACAATCCGGAAAAGTTTCATTGGAATTTGTCCATTGATTTACGACGAAATGTTGTCCAAGAGTTCATAGTAAAAAAAGCCCTCGTCCTACAAAGCACATATAAATTGGCCAATCAGAATTTCACGAATAAAGTCTTTAAAAGAGTCGCTCAATGAACATTCTGGCAAAGTATATTTGAAAATTGTGAACGCTTTTAGAGGAGATATAGTTGAAATATTTCCCATTGAAAAAAGCCCTGCCCTGCAAACTCTGTATTCAACGCTTTCGAAAAATTTATGAAAAGGGTCAATTAGAGAATAGTCTAGCAAGGATTAATTGAAATGTGCCCAGGAGTTAAGGAATTAAATGTCATAGAAAGATTACATAGTGCCTAAGCACGACCGTCTTTGTCAAATAGAATTGACTAACAAATAAGTTTTGAAAAGAGTGCCGTTACGCAAGAAACAATCTAGCAATGCTTCATTGAAATTCGCCAAGCGGTTCAGGCAGAAATGTCATTCAAAGATTTAACCCTTTGCTGTTTTATCCCTGCTTTTTACGTGCCTGTGATTTTATGATTGAGAAAACATTGTGAAAAAAGAAGAAATTGCTTCTGACAAGCAATTTCTTCTTTTGCCACACTTTTCTACCCTACAGAATGGTTATTTTTCAAATTAAATCCACTTTAAATTTTCGTCGGCAAAACCTTTGAAAATGGGGCAGGTCCAAAATTTTGTAAAACAGGAAAGGGTTAAATTGAAAAGGGTTCCTCTGGAAAAACCCTCGTTGAAATTGGCCGAGCGATTCGGAAGGAGAAGAAGTTTTTTGAAAGTTGACGTCACACGACAGCATGACTCACAACGGACGACGGACTCATGGCGATCTTACAAGCTCGCCTTGAGCACTTTGTGCTAGGGTCAGCTTAAAATCGGGAAATGGTATCTTGACCTACATTTATTCAGTACGTCTTCTTTAATCCCACAGTATGACACGACCAATCTCTAGTGCTAGTAATTTATAAGACCACGATCAAATATGTCACATATATCCGCTTTTCCCCTAAATGATATGTCACCTACAGAAAGGATTGTAATCTCATAAGGTCTCAATATATACTTTGTGTCTCCTTTCGTCCTTCACCCCTGTCAGATGTTGACACTTTCTATTGAATTGAGAAACATTTTCTGAGATCTTCTATTACAACAAGTATGTGATTTATTTATTAATGTAGGGTTTTTGGGTAATACCTAGAGCTTGAAACGTTTCAATATTTTGCGCCGTATAGTGAACTATTACATTACCCACCGTTTCACTGAGAGGTAAGTTTCCACTTCTTAATGCACGCTGACGTGACTAACCTAGGCTAACAATGATCCTTTAGCCCCGATTGTTCTAAAGATTCTTTCATTAGTTTAAATGTAGCTTAATGACTTTAACAGTTCTATTTCGCGAAGGCTGAAGCAAGTTTTAAAAGATTTCTGGTAATTTGCCAGCCTTTCAACGTCTAAATATTTACAGAAATGTGCATTTCCAATAGTTTGCTATTATCACGTCTAAAGTCTAATATTCCAGTTTAAGCGCCCCCGGCAAAACTCATTTCTTAACGGCACTTAACCTTTGTTGTTACCTATTTATTTCCACTTAAAGGAATAAAAAATTCTCTTCTTGAGATATATACTTTCAGTAATAATATTATATTTATACACTAGCTTTTAGCGGCACAGCCGCCTTCATCAGGTGAATAAATTGACTGATTCATAGGATTCACCTGATGAAGGCGGCTATGCCGCTGAAAGCTAGTGTATAAATATAATATCATTATTTCCACTTAAGTGGAACGAAAATCGTTAAAACGTCATCAGGTTATGTCATTACGTCATCTATAAACTTAATTTTGAATTTAAGTGTAATCAGTTGGGTACCTTTGAACTGAGTTTGTATGAATATTCTTAAGGGCGTACATCAGTCTGTGTACTTCGAAATGGCGGCGCCGGCTCAGGAAGAAAACTTTGGATCATAATAAATTTTCGTGTGCGCATAGGCACCAAAAATGCCTTTATTAAATAATAAAGGGTCCTTTAAGATATCCAAATGTGAGCAGATATATTGTCTTTAAGCAGCATTAACATATCGGAAAGTTTGATTGTTTAACATTATTTCGGCGATTCTACGGAATAAACCTCGGGAAAATTAAGGGTGTAGACATGAAAGCGCGTCATTTTGCACGTGGGTTTATATGACGTGACAGCTATCACCGCCCCCCCCCCCCCCCACACACACACATCACACACACACACCCCTAAGGATGACGTTTCATGAACCAAACTCAACGAAAGAATACAGGTGGGCATATTGTACCCCTGTAATTTGATTTATAACAAAAATCAGTGTTTTACTGCGTTATGCTAACATATCATTATTTGCCTAGAAGATCTCCGCAGACGATCGGGAATAATCAACAAGATGTGATTTTCGTAAAGCATATTAAATAACCGAACACCCATCAGAAGTCGAATTACCTAAAACAAATAACAAAACATTAATACGCTAACGTCCGAGGTACTTCCCAATTTACGAAAAAGTCTTAGCGATATTCCGAATGAACGTAATTGAGACAGAAACTTCACCTTGACGCAGTAAGTCTGCGCCTGTACTAACGGATTATACATTCAAGAATGGTTTCTACAGGAGACTAACTAGTCAGATTGTATCCAATTAAGAGATGAAGGGATTATGTCATTCGGAACACCACTCGGCCAATCTCACAATCAACCTCGGATGTACATAGACGGACTATTTTTTAAAAATACGGGAAAACTTTGGAAAAACTCCATGGCGTCAGTTAAAATTGCGTTAGCCCTCGAAACTGTGAGTGAAAACATTCGACGTCGCCAACCCTACTCGTTTAAGTCACTGACGTGAATTCATCGAATCCTTATATTAATATCTTCAGATTCTTAAATAACGACTGAAAAAATCTTATTTTTGAGAATGATTCGTCATTCTCAAAAATTAAGATTTTTCAGCCGTTATTTACTGTAAAAACATAAATCTACAGTGCTAGCTTTTCTTACACTGTTTCCGCCTAACAAAATGCACGATTTCGTTACATACCCATCCGCCTTACTTACATCCGATGCATGTTGTAATTTACGGAAATGGCCGAGTGATGTTCCGAATGGGGATTATGTGTTGATCCAGAAACTCAACACCTCGGCACAAAGTTTTAGATCGCGAAGTAAGTATGATAAGGTTTATGATATTATGACTCCGTGGGATCAACAAATACTCTCTTTTTTTAGTTTAAAGCTGCTCTTTCACAGATTGGGACAATGTGATTTTTGAAAATTTTCGTAAATTCAATTGAAAGTAACGATCTCATCATGTTAAAGCATTTGAAATAAAAACATTTAATCTGGTAATGCATAGAAAGAAAGACCGATATTCCCGAATTTAGCAGAATTCATTCTGAAAAATAAAGCAACTACTAACGCCTAAAAAATGATTCTTCAATTTCGAGCCAACTATTTATGCGTGTATTTTTCGCATGTTTGTCGTATTCAATAAAAGATTAAGGTTAAAGTATTTGACAGCTAAAAAGTTCATATCAAAACAAGCGAAAAGAAAGATTATTCACGAAAAAGAATGAATTTGAAATTTGTAGACTGGAAGTCGATAGACTGGATCCCTTACCGATCTGTCGCTTCGAAAAAAATAAGTTACAAAATTATTGAAACATGTTGTTTTTAGTGCGGTTGGGCCATTCTTAATCGTCTGAAAATACACACGTTTCCAAATCTTAGAACAAGTTTTTTTTTATTTTTTTTCTATGAAAAACTGTGAAATAGCAGCTTTAATATCATGAAGCAAAAGAGGGAATAATTATTAATAATGCAATAGATTAAATGTTTGACTACTTTACACTATGCACTCAAAAATGACTTTCATTCAGAAATTAATCCAATTTTTTATCCAGTCAGAATGCACGAATTCTGATGCAATCCGAAAAGCCATTAATGTTGTAATTGAGCCCCTGCGTGAGATTGCCAACAATTTCAAATAAGCGCATAGCAAAGACTCTGACTAGCCTTTACATCAGCAGTCTGACCAGAGTCTCCACTACACGCTTAGTAGATAGATTAGGTCCCAAATTATTTGTATACCATCAGGGAACTTTATTTTTAGAGTTTGTGGCTGTCTATGCCTCTCAATGTTTGCACCTCACGCACATTTCAAATTGTTGGAAATGTCACGCACAAGCTCATGTACATTTACTATCTAAGTCTGTAAAAACGAATTCTATCAAACACAGCATATTCCTAGTCGTCGTTAGGTCGTGATTATGTCAAATAGGGGAGCTATTTTCCCCTTTTTTTCTTTTTCTTGATAGGAACCATACTTTGCCGCCAATGAAAAGATGAACAAGATAACCCTACATCGCTCGCATTCTTTTACAGTACCCTTTGATTTGGCTAATTTCGGAAAAAATACTTGAGCCTGTGCGTGACATTTACAACAATTTTACATGTGCGCAAAGCATAGCCTCTGGTCAGCCTGCGCAACCACACAGACTGACCAGAAACTTCACTTTTCTATATTTATTGTCTCAAGAGTTTAAACACGTAAGATGGTGACGATGAACGACGGAAGACGCATGGCGAACGTTCAATGAACACAAAAGCTCGCATTGAGCACATTGTGCTCACCTGAGCTTAACATGTATTGTTCACGTTTATCTTGCAATCGTTTATCTTTGTTGCATAGCCGAAGTCTAAAAAGGTTGTACTGGTTGAGCTTGAGCGAGAAACACTATGAAGTAATTGTAAGGTGCTTCGGGCACAGCAATATGACTGAAAATTTGTGAAAAAAAAGTGGCGTCTAAACAATTTAAACAAATCAAACCTAGTGAGAAATCTATGGGCATCAACATTTCTTAAGTTTTTTTCAGGTTTTTGTACGAGACTTCTATTTTGGTCACGTTTTTGTTTTATAATAAAGCTCTTCCTGGTTGACAAAGATAATTAACACATTTTTCCTTGTTAACGAAGAAAGATGTCCATAGACAATCATCCTCTAATTGATTTATGCAAAAGATGTGAAAAAAAGGATTATGTGGATAATAAAAAAGTTCTAATTATACAGTAAATGAATGTCTATTCAATCTCCGTGCACTATAAGATGTCATTAACAAGTCTAATTCATTACTCCCGAATGAGAGAAACTCTAAAATCGGTCCGAATTCGGAATTTTATAAATGGCGTTCGATAATTTTAGAATCGACCAACTTTACATTTTTGAATTGAAACAAACATCAGTATTTATCGGTAGTAGCTCAATGACCTATTTACGCACTTATACAGTTAAATACATATTAAAATTGACACTCATTCCGATCAAAATCATTCTAAATCATTCACTCAGCGCTCCATCCATTCATTCCAAACACTCACTCAAATCGACCACTAACGCTCCAAAATTATTAGAAAACATTAAAAAAATCGTTCAAGACTTTGAACAATAAATTCAAATCGATCTATTTATTCTTCGATTTTATTATGTGATGTTGACTTTCAAGTGTCTGGGTGGTCCACGAAGACGTACGAACAGAAAAAAACGTATATCTTATTAAAGGGAGGTAATCAATATCGCTAATCTTGAACAAAATTAGCAATATTGGATTATCTCCCTTTAATTTCACTCAAAACTCGCTCCACACACTCATTCAATTTCATTCAGAAATCATTCTAAAATTATTCTATTTGTTAATTTCACGATGTTGTTAACTGTAACCAAAAAGGATACACAACCATTATCTAGTGTAGCTACCCTAACTACACCAATTACGGGTCAGATCTGTTGTTTAGATTATTTAGAGTACTATTTGGTGAGACCGTAGGTAGAATCGAATGACATTCTACACAAGTTAGACGTCAACAAACGACATGTACGCCATATAGACTTATGTATGTCCCTTTTTATATACCTAAATATTAGCAAAACACTCTATGGAAAGAAGAAATGACAATTGATTGTCTGAAAAATTTAAAGCACATTAGTTAACACGGAATGCTCACGGAGCCCCATCATATTTACAATACCATAGAACATTCACATGGAATCACGTTTCTTAAAATAAAGAACAATTGCTACAAACATTTATAATATTACCTACGTCGCGAGAGTGTAATAACGCCGTTGAATATTATTGATATTACTCTGGTATGATTACACTAGAGTAGTTTTATGCAAATGAGCTCAGAGCGAATAACAACGCTATTTTGTAATAGCAAAAATGACTTCATATAAGTAATGTATATATGGTGACGTCTATTTTAAACGGCCCTATAAATAACGCGTTATTAAACGCGTCATCCAAAAAATATAGGAAAAAAACAGACCTTCGGTTTTATCTGTTTATAAATGATTTGCTTAATAATTCGGTATTCAACGAACACTCATTCCATATCTTCTATGTACTTTTTACAGACTGGGCCCCAGAAACTCAAGTTCTAAAATCCTCATTGATAAAACAGTGGAGTTGATGTGACATAAACGTGAATACATAACACTCAACACAGTTAAACTTATCGACTGGTGATTTATGCAGATGTTCAATTATTTCTGGCTTGAGGTTTGCTTACGTATTGGTGGCCGCTATGACATTTTGAAATCTACATTGTAATAAAACTCACCCTAAAATAACCACACAACAACATCAGTTGTTTGAACCGAATTTTCGTTGCCTCTATCTGCAGGCAACATCAATATCGAGAAATATGATCGACAACCCATAATAATTATAAAGATTGTCTATATATATCAATGTCATTAAACTGAGACGAGCAAAGATCTCTTTATTTCTAATGAGATTATCGCTGGGTTTCCTTTAAGTGGAAGTAGAGATCATTATCCGCTTTCATATCCTAATATGAAGATAATAAGTCTTTTTTTTCATTTAGTAGAATAAAGAGATTTGAGTTCGGTTTCATAAAAAATAAGAAAAAAAGAAATCATCAATTTACGCCGTTTTATACTGTAGCTTAATTTAAGCAAAAACTTCAATCGGGAACCCTTGGCGATTTTACGGAATAGACCTCGTGAATAATCAGGGCACAGAAATGAAAGCGCGTTATTTCCCACGTGGGTTTTTTGACGCCACAAACATTACTGAAGACAACGTTTCGAAAAGCAAAATTAACAAATGGTTAAATCTGTACATTTTATAGTTTGATAACAAAAGTGTTTTACTGCGTATTGTCATCCAATTAAAAGTGCCCAAAAGAACTAAACAGGTGATCGGAGAGCATGAAAGGATTTATTTCTTCTAGCGTATTGACCAAAGTATCACTAGCAACCAAATTACATAACCTTACGAGAGAAGAATTGGTGAAGAAAAAACAGCCAGTAGGGAATAAAACTTTCTTTCATCTACTAGTAACATCGTGAAATTGATATTCATCTCGATCAAACCCATACTGAACTTTCGCTAAGCGATTCATTCAATTCATAAATAATACTTAAATCATTAGAAAACGCTCTGAAGCTGTTCAAAATGCTTCGAAATCGCTCAAAATGATAAACGTTCTATTCAAATGTTTCGAATTATTCCATATTTTTATTTTCTTGTGTAGATTCGAAGCTACCGACTAGTCCTTTACGAAATACGAAGAGAAAAGTATGTGAACTTTTTAAAGATATTAAATTAGTCAATTGGACGAAATTTATGGTATTATATTACCGCTGCTTAATTTTATCCAAAACTCGCCCCTCTTACTCATTCAATATCAGTCCTCAATGAATCCCATTTGTCACTTTCACGATGTAATTAACTGTAATAAACAAATCGCGTAACGTTTTTCTTTGTAGAGAATTAGTAAGGTGTAAATAAGATTCCGGTGTCAAAGATTTCAAATATTTTCTGCTAAATTTCCTTAGATTATTGGAATTTAAGATTAATTTCTTTTACCCAAAAAAACACAAAGTAAACAATTTTACAAGTTTAAAAGATCCACAGAAAGTTTTTTTTTCATAATTCCTGAAATCTTCAATGACTTGTAGAGAAATAATTGCAATACAATAAAATAAAGAATGTTGATTGGTTTAATTGGAGAAACCCATTGCACTTTATCTCCATATAATATGCAGTAGGTCTTTTAGTACCCCATCCAACGACCTTCGATCTGCAAGTCCAGTTTTGAAGGAACTCGAACAGCCCTCGTTCTTCTTCCATAACCTTATATCGCTATTTGATTAGTTAATAATTAAAATATTTAAAAAAAAGTTATTTACAATCATACAGTCGACGCAAACAGCAAGTCAACGAAGACCATCAAGCAACTATCTCAACTGAGTCTGATCGTGCTGATTTCGTTTTAGATTTGAAAAATATTTAGTAGAAATATTTTTTATCCCAAGAATGTTAAAAATGTGTATATATGTACAATTTGTAAAACTGTATGTGAATAAGCTTCCATACCAATCAGATTTATGCCGATCTAAGGATAGATCTTGTGTGTTATCTTATTCGCGCGCAAAAAAAAGACTTGAAAATTTACCAGTATTGTTTAGCCGAGTATTTTCATTTTTTCTTAGATCTGAATGATTGCAATTATAACAGCCGAATGTCTATTTGATTGCGTTTATTTAAGTTTATTGTTACGTGCCAATGTAACACGAACAAAGAAGCCAGCAACAAACTTTACAATTAACAATATTTATTGACAATAATACCAGAATTATTGACAATATGAAATTAATACAAAAACAATTTACAATACCTTCAATGTTTAATCCTAAAGTTTTAATTTTAGATCCAATTTAATTAAGTTCCTGGTCCACAAATAATAAGTCCAATGATATCTGAATTTAAAATTAAACACGCTTTCAAACACACTTTTAAGATAACAAGAAATCCCCTTTTAGTTTAACACAGTACTACTAAATGAAACCATAAGTCTAAATCAAGTGAACCAAGAATGCTGTAGGAACCCCTTTATATAATACTATAGAACAATCTGGAATAGCATAGAACATAAGAATACTCTAGAGTCTGAATCATTTTCTAAAAGGCCTTTCTAGAAAGATCTAAAATCTTCTACATATATTACCTTAAAGTGTCAAGAGATATTGGAAAATCCCCAGACTAATTCTAAAAATAGACATGGTAAATACCATTAGGTTTATTTATAGTTTATATATAACACTTTCCCCCTTGAAAGAAAAAAGAAAGGTTTATGAAATAAATCTTTCTTTTTGCATTATCATTAGCATATACAATGATAATATACATCACATAATTGATAATATCATAATTTGTTGAAACATTTCAGCACATCAAGCATGAAAATACAAACAAATTTCATCAAAAGAATTGATAAAGAGATATATATGCAAACATATATACATACATATATATATAAAAAAAATAGTGAAATGTAACTGTTAAATGTAATTTGAGTATTAAAGATAAGACAATTCAAAATTTTAGACTCTTGACAGAGCATCTGGTATAATGTTGTCTTTTCCTTTAATGTGTCTTACATCAAGATCAAATTCTTGAAGTGACAAACCCCACCTCAATAATCTTTGGTTCTTACTATTAAGTTTGTGAAGAAAACTTAAGGGATTGTGGTCACTGAATACAACTATAGGAGAAGTTGCAGATGTTAAATAAACTTCAAAATGTTGGATTGCCAAAATCAGAGCAAGACATTCCTTTTCAATGGTGGAGTAGTTTTTCTGATGTTTGTTTAATTTTTTAGAATAATAACAAACTGGATGATCTATACCATCATCGTCTTCTTGCAAAAGAACAGCACCAATACCAACATCACTTGCATCAACAGCTAATTTGAAACATTTATAAAAATCAGGTGCTAAAAGAACTGGTGTGGTCTTTAGTATGGCTTTTAAGCGATCAAAGGCAACTTGACAGTTATCATTCCATTTGAACTTAACATTTTTCTTTAATAAATTTGTTAAGGGTTCAGCTATTATAGAAAAATTCTTACAAAACTTTCTATAGTAGCCAGCCATACCAAGAAATCGCATTAGTTGCTTTTTAGTAGCAGGCACAGGAAACTCAGAGATAGCATTGACCTTAGATTAAGGTTTAACTTGACCTTGTCCCACAAGATGTCCTAAGAAAGTAACAGTAGCATGACAAAATTCTCTTTTTCCCAGATGAACAGTCAATTTTGCATCACTGAGACGGTCGAAGAATTGTTTGATTCTTTGAATATGGTCACTCCATGTGTCTGTGTAGATGATGACGTCGTCGATGTATGCGTCACAGCCATCTAAGCCAGCTATAATCATATTTACAAGCCGCTGAAACGTCGCAGGAGAATTTTTCATCCCAAACGGCATAACTTTGTACTGGTACAGACCAGTTGGAGTAGCAAATGCTGATACTTCTTAAGCCCTATCAGTGAGCGGAACTTGCCAGAATCCTTTGAGAAGGTCAAATTTGTTGACATATTTAGAATTACCGACTTTGTCAATACAGTCATCAATTCTTGGTATTGGAAAAGAGTCAGTTTTTGTCACAGAGTTCACTTTTCGATAGTCAGTACACATTCTGTATGTTCCATTTGGCTTTGGAACTAATATACATGGTGAACTGTAATTACTTTGGCTGGGTTCAATAAAGTCATTCTCTAATAAGTAATTCACTTCATCTTGAAGGGCTTTTTGTTTCACTGGATTCATTCTATAAGGATGTTGTTTTATTGGTTGAGAATCTTCCACAATGACATCATGATATATTTTATCAGTTCTTGTGGGGATGTCAGGAAACAAGTGTTTATATTCATCAATCAACTGTTTTAGCTCTTCTCGTTGAGATGGTTCCAAATGTGAAAGTTTGTCGTCAAGATTCTTTAGTATTTCAGAGTTCTCAAGTTTAGGTGGACCAGAAACAGATTTTTCACTAAAGTCTGAATTAACTTCTGATTCAATCATATTTGATTGTTGTGGGACAGTGTTTACAACTGTAACTGGTTTTGAAATAGAGCTATCTCTGCCAAAATACTTTTTCAACATGTTTACATGACATATTTGTTTATTTTTACGCCTTCCGGGAGTATTGATAATATAATTCAAATCACTTGTTTTCTTATCAATAGTATACGGGCCATAATATCTTGCCTGTAAGGGTCGGCCAGGTATTGGCAAAAGAGCAAGGACTTTATCACCTGGTTCAAATTTCCTATCAACACTATGCTTGTCATATCTTGCCTTCATTTTGCTCTGAGATGATTTAAGATTTGACCTAGCAACCTCACATGCCCTAGACAGTTTATTTCTGAAGTCAGAAACATACTGTAACAAGTTCAAGGGTGTTTCATCATCAGCAAGAAATTTCTCTTTTAAGAGTGTTAATGGCCCACGAACAGAATGACCAAAAACTAACTCAAAGGGGCTAAAGCCAAGAGATTCTTGAACAGATTCTCTGACCGCAAATAATAGCAAATGAACACCTTCATCCCAATTTTTCTCAGTATCGAAACAATATGACCTTATCATATTCTTTAGGGTCTGATGAAATCTTTCTAAAGCACCTTGACTTTCAGGGTGATAAGCAGATGACCGATATTGCTTGATACCTAATTCATGCATAACCTGTTGGAATATGCCTGACATGAAGTTTGATCCTTGATCAGACTGAACTGATTTTGGAAGGCCAACAAAAGTAAAGAACTTGACAAGAGCCTGAATGATTCACTTTGCCTTAATGTTTCTTAAAGGAATTGCTTCTGGGAAGCGGGTAGAAGCACACATAATTGTCAACAAATATTCAGAACCTGACTTGGTTTTTGGTAAAGGACCAACGCAATCTATTATTAATCGACTGAAAGGTTCATCAAAAGCTGGAATGGGTTGTAACCTTGCTTTTGGAATAACTTGGTTAGGTTTCCCTACCATTTGACAAGTGTGGCAACTTTTACAATATTCGGAAACGTCCGATTTTAGTCCTGGCCAAAAGAAGTGAGTCATAATCTTGTGATAAGTCTTGTTTACACCTAAATGACCAGACATTGGACTTTCATGGGCTATACTAAGTATTTCACGGCGATATGACTTTGGAACAACAATTTGGTGATGAACAGCCCAATCATCAACAGCTGGGACATCAAATGGTCGCCATTTTCTCATCAGAATACCATTCTTTTTATAGTAACAAACAGGATTCTGAGACATTTCTTTTTCGGGTAATGCCCTATCAATTAACTTTGAAATCTCAGGATCATTTTGCTGTTCCTGGATTAACTTTGACTTCGAATGCGTTTCATGACCTTGGTCATTTGACCTTGGAGATGACTGACAAAATTTTGACGAGTCTGTCTGAGTATCAGGCAGACTAAGATTAAAAGACTTTTTAATCTCGTCATTGAAATATTGACCAACAAAAGTATCAGTTAAGTCAATATCATTTGAAATTTTCAAGGAAGCTTTTTTAGCCATACCCCGAGTTACTGCACATGAAGGGTACAAATCAGGTATATCCTGCAAAATAGGATCATCTGTTTGACCTACATTAGGTGTGTCAGTTACAAGAGGATTAACAACAACCTTATCTCCAGCTAAGTCATTACCTAGCAATAAATGTACACCTTTAAATGGTAAAGAATGTTTAACACCAACAACCACAGAACCAGTAACCAAATCTGAGGACAAATTAACCTTATGAAGAGGAACATTAATAACACCACACTCTACACCCTGAATAAGGACACTAGTACCAGACGAAGTCTTCTCAGAAAAAGGCAGAACATCTGCTAAAATAAGAGATTGAGAAGCTCCTGTGTCTCTTAAAATTTTAATAGGGGTAGGTGGGCACATATCACCTGAAAGTGATACAAAACCATCCAACATGAACGGTTCAAAAATCTCCATACAGGAATCAGAATTTGGTTCTTCCTTAACAATTGAATTTAACTCAAAAGAAGGCTGTTATTTAGGCTGAAGGCTGGTGAGCCCTGTAGGTTTGGCTGCACTCAGTTCCTTCTTCCTTTTTAATCTAAAACATTCCGAAATAAGGTGACCTGGTTTTTTACAAAAAGTATAATGTACTCGAGATAAGGGATTTTGAACATTGGTTTCACCAGTAGACTTTGGTTTAGGTGAATTCGATTGACTAGACATGCTAGATGAATCACCAGACATAGTTTTATTTTGGGGATGTGAGGAAGCAGGTTTTGCTTTATTAACAAAGGAATTTTTGTGAGTAAGGTAGTAATCATCAGCTAAGCGAGCTGCTTCATGTATAGTTTCAACATTTTTTAGCTCACCTGAGCACGAAGTGCTCATGGTGAGCTTTTGTTGTTAGGTGGATGTCCGTCGTTCGTCGTCCGTCGTCCGTCGTCCGTCGTGTGTCGTCAACATTTACCTTGTATGCACTCTAGAGGCCACATTTTTTGCCCGATCAACCCGAAATTTGGTCAGAATGATTGTCTTGATAAAATCTCGGACGAGTTCGAAATTGGGTCAAGTGGGGTCAAAAACTAGGTCACAGGGTCAAATCCTAGAAAAACCTTGTATGCACTCTAGAGGCCACATTTTTTGCCCGATCAACCTGAAATTTGGTCAGAATGATTGTCTTGATAAAATCTTGGACGAGTTCGAAATTGGATCAAGTGGGGTCAAAAACTAGGTCACAGGGTCAAATCTTAGAAAAACCTTGTATGCACTCTAGAGGCCACATTTTTTGCCCGATCAACCTGAAATTTGGTCAGAATGATTGTCTTGATAAAATCTCGAACAAGTTTGAAATTGGGTCAAGTAGGGTCAAAAACTAGGTCACAGGGTCAAATCCTAGAAAAACCTTGTATGCACTCTAGAGGCCACATTTTTCGCCTGATCAACCTAAAATTTGGTCAGTATGATTGTCTTGATAAAATCATGAATGAGTTTGAAATTGGGTCAACTGGGGTCAAAAACTAGGTCACAGGGTCAAATCCTAGAAAAACCTTGTATGCACTCTTGAGGCCACATTTTTTGCCCGATCAACCTGAAATTTGGTCAGAAGTATAGTCTTGATAAAATCTCGGACAAGTTCAAAATTGGGTCAAGTAGGGTCAAAAATGAGGTCGCGGGGTAAAATCTTAGAAAAACCTTGTAGACACTCTAGAGGCCACATTTTCTGCCCGATCAACCTGTTATTTGGTCAGAATGATTGTCTTGATAAAATCTCTGACAAGTTCAAAATTGGGTCAAGTGGGGTCAAAAGTAAGGTCACTAGGTCAAATCAAAGAAAACCCTTCTAGACACTCTAGAAGCCATATTTTTTGCCTGATCAACCTGAAATTTGGTCAGAATGATTGTCTTGATGAAATCTCAGACAAGAATTAAATTGGGTCAAGAAGGATCATAAATGAGGTCACGGGGTCAAATCATAGAAAAAATCTTGTAGACACTCTAGAGGCCATATTTTTGCCCGACCAACCTGAAATTTGGTCAGAATGATTGTCTTGATAAAATCTCTGACAAGTTCAAAATTGGGTCAAGTAGGGTAAAAAATAAGGTCCTGGGGTTAAATATTAGAAAAATCTTGTAGACACTCTGAAAGCCATACTTTTTGCCTGATCAACCTAAAATTTTGTCGGAATGATTGTCTTGATGAAATTTTGGACAAGTCTGAAATTGGGTTAAGTAGGGTCAAAAATGAGGTCAACGGGTCAAATATTCGAAAAACCTTGTAGACAATCTCAAACATGTATTTTTTGCTTAATCAACCTGAAAATTGGTCAGAATGATATTTTTAATTTAATCTAGGTCAAGTTGGAAATTGGGTCCAGAGGGGTCAAAAAGGAGGTCACTAAGGTCAAATCATAGAAAACCCTTCTAGACACTCTGAAAGCCATATTTTTTGCTCAATTAACCTGAAATTTGGTCAGAATGATTGTCTTGATGAAATCTAGGTCAAGTTTGAAATTTGGTCAAGTTGGGTCAAAAACTAGGTCATGGGATCAAATCTTAGAAAAACCTTGTAAGCAGTGTAGAGGCATCATTTTTTGCCCAATCAACCTGAAATTTGGTCAGAATTCTTCATCCTTTCTACGTCTACTTTGAACATTGTTTGACAGTTCACTCAGGTGAGCGCTTTAGGGCCACTATGGCCCTCTTGTTTTCATCTAAATGTGACTTAATGTCAGATTGAATGCAATTTTTGAATTGTTCAATTAATATAAGTTGTCCAAGATTATCATAATTTTGGTCTATTTTCTTAGAATAGCACCACCTGTCAAATAATTTTTCTTCACTCCTTGCAAATTCAACGTGAGTCTGGCCAGATTCTTTTCTACAACTTCTAAATTGTTGTCTGTATGCTTCTGGAACCAGCTCATAACCTTTGAGAATGAGTTTTTTTACAGTATCATAATCATTGCTTTGTTCTGTTCTAAGTTGCGAATAAATATTTCGAGCTTTTCCTACTAAGACACTTTGGAGAAGTAAGGTCCATTGCTCCTTTGGCCATTTCAAGTTATTTGCAACTTTTTCAAAATGTTCGAAATATGTATCAACTTCATTTTCTTGAAATGGTGGGACAAGCCTAAAATGTTTTGTTACATCAAAGTGGTCATTATACATATATCTGGGCTGATTTGCTCTATCTTGAATTTCTAATTCTTTTAATCGTAATTGAAATTCTCGTTCTTTTTCTCGCTCTCTCTCTGCTCTCTCTTCTTCTCGTTCTCTTTCTTCTCTTTTTCGCTCTTCCTTTTCTCTTTGAAATTGCATTTCTCTTTCCTTCTATTCAATTTCTAATTGTGCTCTTTCTCTTTCAATTTCCAATTCCTTCTCCCTTTGTTGAAGTTTTAACAGTTCAAGCTCTATTGAGCTTGCAACTGATGGAACATCAACAATGAGAGATAGAGCCTTTTCATCAAAAATGTCCTCATCAACAAAATATTGAATCAAAATATTTTTAATTTCATGCTTTCGCAATGAGGACTTGACTTCTTTTAATTCATAATGCTTGGCAAGATTGAGCAAATCAGACTTTTTACCCAAATTCAATAGCTCCACGGAAGGTTCGTGCGAAAATTTTTCTAAGTCAAAAGACATGGTAGCTTGTTGCTGTATTCAAATAAGAATGTAAGATTTTGATAAATAATAGTGAAAGTACATTCTAAATTTATTAAAATTGAAATATGAAATTAATTTCTTAAATAATTTTGAACAGCAAATTTAAATACAGAATTTGTTTGATTTGTTTTGTTTTGTTTGTTTGCTTGTTTGTCTGATGTTCGTATCTCGAAACGAGCCCCCAATTAGTTACGTGCCAATGTAACACGAACAAAGAGGCCAGCAACAAACTTTACAATTAACAATATTTATTGACAATAATACCAGAATTATTGACAATATGAAATTAATACAAAAACAATTTACAATACCTTCAATGTTTAATCCTAAAGTTTTAATTTTAGATCCAATTTAATTAAGTTCCTGGTCCACAAATAATAAGTCCAATGATATCTGAATTTAAAATTAAACACGCTTTCAAACACACTTTTAAGATAACAAGAAATCCCCTTTTAGTTTAACACAGTACTACTAAATGAAACCATAAGTCTAAATCAAGTGAACCAAGAATGCTGTAGGAACCCCTTTATATAATACTATAGAACAATCTGGAATAGCATAGAACATAAGAATACTCTAGAGTCTGACTTTCTAAAAGGCCTTTCAAGATAGATCTAAAATCTTCTACATATATTACCTTAAAGTGTCAAGAGATATTGGAAAATCCCCAGACTAATTCTAAAAATAGACATGGTAAATACCATTAGGTTTATTTATAGTTTATATATAACATTATAAACTTCAATTGTCGTATGGACGTTAGACGTTATATGTCGCGTGCTTAGGCAATTGCAGTTTATACTTTGATTAACGCTATCAAAAAGACAAACATCCCTCTATTAGAGCGATTATGATAACTTCAATAACTATAAGTAAATAATAGAAATATTTAAGAGTATTATCAGACATTTGGTATATTTGTTAATATTAATTAAGAGTTATGTTTTTGGCAGATTCCACGCGTTTCTCCTCTTATTTGTGTGTCCGTGTAATGGAACCTTGGGTAGAATTACATTGGCACGTGATTAGACTGGACCACAATTGAATAGACTGGAAAAAGTGACATTTAACGACGTTAATAATTCGTTGCTAAATTGGTTGAGATTTGTCTGGAAAATATAATGGCGTTAGTTATTATTGAACAAAATTGAACCATTTAGACTTGTTTCCAGGAATGATAATTTTATAATGACTCACATAATATCTTATTCGTCCACGATTGCAAATGCTTCTTATTGGCTAGAAATTCGTTATGAAATTGGGAAAAAGAGGGCTAGTTCTCTAATACTCAGTGATTCTTTTAGCTTAGCTTACTGCTTGCTGATTGGCAATCGAGATGTATTGTGTTTAACAACTATTCCACCTACAAATCTGTAGTGATATTGACAATAATTTCGATCAAAACCATTCAAAACCACTCGCTCAGCGTTCCATTCATCCATTCCAAACATTTTTTCGACACATTGAAAGATGGTTGATAATTTAATTTCATCTCATTCAAACTCAATTTTCCTTGTTGATTCACTGAAAAAAAAACAACTTCGGAAAAATGAAGAGTTTGCTTGTAAAAAGATATTTCTTCATTTCCCAGTATATTTAAAACTTAATGAGACGTTTCGGCAGATTTACAAATCCAAATGCATGACCCGTCTAGCAAAATGACGTCATCGGGAAATTCCGTTCCAGAACTAGAGATTGGATAAAGGAAAGTATTTACATTTATTTGTGAAAGGGATATTTTTCCTTTGATACTCTTAAATTATTTATTAAGAAAGTTGATTGTGTAACTATCTCTGATTTTTGGTAATCTTATTTACTTGAAAATTGCTTTGTTTCAGCGCATTCTGTGTAGCTTTAAAACATTTGAAAAGATATGTTCCTTCGCTAATTTGATTATTCTAACTAAAAAAAAATCTTGTTTTTCATTCCTCTACCGGGCCAGTGATATATAGATGATATTAAATGAGTGGTCATTAAATAACGAATGTAATAAACGGGTCATCTGTAAACAGATAAAAATGAGGCTACGCCGAGTTTTTATTTTTTTAAGATGACGAGAGTAATAAATTCGGTATCTCATGAGCACACATTTGATCTTCTATTTATAATAAAACCTGAATATTTGCGATTTATCAAGGAAATTCCAAAAATGTGGATTCAAGTTATTCCGCGAAGCAAATAACGACGTTTGCGATTTGACGTCATCAATTGCAGTATCACGTCATTTTCTCAAAAAGTAATGTTGCTATAAGTTCTTAGCTCATTTGCATAGTTACTCCACTAGTGTTATAAAACCCGGTAATATCAAATATATTCAACGGGTTATTTCACTCGCGCGACGTAGGCCATACAATAAATAAGATACATATTAAAAGCAAGAAAGGAAATTTTAGAGTTAGAAAATATAGCAACGTAAAAATTCTACTTGCTAACGCAATCTGGCGATTCTGGACAGGGTTCAAACCGTCAAAACTTCCCAGGCGTCCCCCTTTTACAGTGACACGAGACATCAATGGTATCGGATATATAGCTGAAAGACCCATGATATATCGACTTATCATAAAACTAAGCCCGTGAAAGTAATTTGATTGGTAAGGCATGTAAACGGGAAAAAGCGTAACCTGATTTAGGGGAGTGGTTTCTCTCTTTCTATATTTTACCATTGATATCTGACTCGACTTGAAACAGAAAAAAACCTTATATATAATATAGCACACTTAAGATAGGGATTGCAATTGTGAAGAGACCGATTTTACATGATTAGCCCATTGATCGTTAATAACTTATTTCAAACAATGAACAATAAGGCAATCGGTTGGATACTAGTCGTCGATTAATCGTTAATTATTTACCGCCCTAAAGGTTGCGATAACTTGCGGAATGTTTCCATCTTTGATCGGCCACATCAAAATTCTACTGGTATCAGTTTATATTTTCGATCTTCGGTCAGCTGCATTAAAGTCGTCATTCGTGTGTCAATTGGTCCTAAGGATTCGTACCATGGCTCGGACATTTCCGGAAAACCAAACAGAACATTGCTTTGACTTTGTCGTAAACTGGAAAGTACGTCGGACGTAAGGGTAGTAATTTTTGGTCAAATGTTTGGTAATTCAGCTTTCGGTGATACTTTGGTTTTGTAATAAGCTTGAAGAAAAGCACATTTTGTTAATTCTTTCAGATCATCTGTGGAGCTTCTTTTTTTTTTTTTGGGGGGGGGGGGGGGGGAGGGGGGCATATTACAATATGATGACAAAACACAGTGTCATGTAGAACTACGTGAAGAATAACGCGCTTTCATGGCTTCGCTCTTATCATTCCCAAGGTCTATTCCATATAGTCGTCAAAGGTTACCGATAACTGGAAAGTGTCTTGAACGTCACTTATTAAAAGTGAAGGGCCTGCAAAATTTGGAAGATAAGTAAGTGTTTACAGTAAACTTAAACATATTAATCAATGGTAAGAAAATAATGTATCATATTTTCTTCGAATGGTTCCATGCTTTTTTTATTTTAAACAAGTAGATCGGCTAGTGAAAGCAAATTCCACTTGCTTTTTGGCAAGTAGAAAAATTGAAGTAATTCGATCCCTGAAGTGTAGTTTTTTGGTGCCATTTATGAGATAATTCGGCTTCTGGCGGTACATCGGTCACTACTCTTGAAGAAATGAAGGATTTCTAAAATTGATTCCCATCGCATATCAGGATCTGAAAGAAATTTGATAAATTGATAACATCAGTGAATCGTAATCAAATAATCATTAAAATGCAAATTATATTCTAGATTCCGTTGGGTTTTGTTTTACTCAACGAAATCATCTTGATGCGTGTGACGTCATGGTAGACCACTTGAGACGTGCTTTCATGTCATAGACTTATTTACAATAAGTTAGATCGTAAAATTGAAATTCATCTCAATCAAAACCATTCTGAATCGCTAAGCGCTCCATTCATTTATTCCAAACACTCACTCAAACTATTCAAAAACGCTCAACATCACTTAAAATCATATGATAAAAAAATACTTTCAGAATAAAAATCGCAAGAAAAAATCTACGATTTCACTGACTTATTTCTTTCCCATAAACGTTGGATTTGTTCGTGAAGACATAGAACGCTATTTATAGAAAATGTATGCATATTTATTAGAGGGAGATAATAAATATCGCTTATTTTTTCACCATGAACAAAATTAATACTTTTGGGTTACCTCACTTTTATTTCACTCAAAACTCACCCATCGTACTCATTTAATACAATTTCGTTCCAAAATCATTCAAAAATAATTCGCCTTGTCAATTTCACGATGATGTTTACTGTATTCTCGGTGTCTTTTTTCGTAGAATCGTTTAAGGTTCTCGAATGGGTCTTAAGGTGTCTTTATTTTTTGTTGATCCCAATCCTCAGTAAATTAACTACGTTTATCCAACGAAAGAAGAACTTAATGTTTTACGTCTGGGCTTTATGGAAGGTTGATTCCAATAGGTTGTATTGAATCTCCTAAAGTTTAGGACCTCTTGAAATAAACCACCATTCCGACCAAATTATAACGAATTTTACCGTACGAAAATCAATCTTAAACAGTTAAGTCGTTAAACAGATATTGTGCTGTATGGTCATGTGACTCTACTGATCAACACTTTCTCCCCATACTCATTCCCAATTCATTCTAAAATCATTCATCTTATCAATTACATTATGTTTTTAACTGTAACAATGGGCGAATGTCTAAAAAGTGCTTCTGTTTCAGATGGGCAGATGATGGCTGAAATGAAATGTTGCGGTTTTGGTGGAAAACTTCAGAAAAACATGGGTAGATACACCAGCCTCTACAATACTATTTATAATGAAGTATACCCCATGTAGACAACCAAGCAAATGAATTCAGACAGAGGTAACGATGAGACGGGCAGAAGCCAGTCTGAAACCTTTATATATTTTTTAATGAAACCCTATGGTGTGGGTACTCAATTGAATCATCATCACGAGACGATTCCAATGAGTAGGCACATCACAGGATTTTTGAAAGTGTGATTGAAATAATCTTCTTTCTGTCCTTATTACTTTTTACTCGAGGATAACACGATAAAGGGTCGAATGTCTCCTATTTCCACCGTGGCCCTACCTCATTCCAGATCTTATCCTATACATTTAGAGAGAGAGAGGGGCAATAGATTCTAAGTTCTAAACACTGCTTCCCATTTTTAAAGCTGGGTGGACTGGGGCCCTGAAAAGTGTCCTTCCCAAATACACTTCCCGCCTTCGGTGGGAATAGAAGCAATAACCACCAGGCCAACGAGCCAGATATTTTGAAATTCAACATACCCCCTCTATAAGTAGCTCTGAGCCCCGCACACATTCCCTTTTCGCGTGATCTGTTAAAAGTAACACCGTCCTGAAATTGACCAGATGAATGATTTTGGAATGATATTGGAATGAAATCGAATGAGTGTTCAAGATGAACAAAAATAGCGATATTTTATCTCCCTTTAATAAAATATACATACAGGTTCAATGAATAACTTTCTATATTTTTACGAACCAATCATACGTTAACAAAACTCATTTATATCAGAGTAATCGTGGATTTTATCTACCGTTTTTTATTTTGAATGTAGCTGTTGACCTGAACTTTTTAGCGATTTTGGAGCGTTTTTGAATGGTTTGGGTGAGTGTTTGGAGTGAATGAATGGAACGCTGAGTGAGCTTTTTAGATTGGTTTTGATCGGAATGAGTGTCAATTTCACGATGTTTTTAACTGTACTTTTGATGCTACAGGAGTTGCTTTCAGGTATATCTCAATAAATCCCAACTAATTGTTATTGCAGACATGCACTTTCAAATAAAAAAGCGATGTTTATTCCAATAAAAATGTTAGAAATATAAGATCCTAACAAAAATGGCTTCATTAACAATATTTCAAAGAAGTACATATTACTCTAGAACCTTTTTCTTAGACGATCTGGCGTCAGGTTGCTCATTGCAGTGGTATCTTATATTGAGTCGTGTTTGAATCATTTGTTTCTCATTTCTAATATATTTTACTTTTAACCGATAAGTCGTTAACCCTAGGCAACTGTTTTCCTTAATTAAAGCACACAAGAAAACTGACACCCTTTGAGCGGAAAAAACTCGATAAGTCTGATATGTTACTATTGTCAAAAGGGCTTTGATCAGGAAATGATAAATCAAACGGTTTCTGTATGCCTACACACGCTGTGTAGTCCATTTATTGCAAGATATGCACTGGCGTCATAGCGCTTTTGGCAGCTACACTAATCCATGAAGTTATTCCTTCCGTTTTGAGTGAATATTTACATACAGTGTGCGAATGTTGTGGTATCGCGTCATAGAAAAACCTCATCCGTTAAACGGAAAGGGTAATGATTTACAAAAGACACATTTCAGGTTAACATTCTGTCTTCATACTGCAGGCACATTAATTACAGTCCAGATCACACAAGACATGTTTTGGATCGATCTTTGAAGAGTAGATATTCAGCTTAAAAGACGTACAACGACTATTTTGAGACAATAAGAAGGTTGACCACATTGAATAGTGACCAAAGCACCAAGTCTATTGCTCATTGAACGATACGCACCGCATTTACATGTTTTTGAGAATGTCGCTTAATATTTCTTGACGACCAATAGGTCGTTCCTGAACAGTATGAGGCATTAAAAGACGTTAACGGAAACGTCTTTCAAAGGCATTACGCATGTCAAGCATATCGGAAAAAATGCTAATAAGGACATGACTTAACTCAAGTTTTAGTAAAATACCACGGAGTACGTTAATGACGTTGTTCGATGCCTCATCGTATAGACGTCATGAGCGGCCCCCATTTACCAAGTCTACGAAATTATCTCTGGTAAATGTTTACATGACGCACTAATTTAACTATTTGTAGTAATGACCATTTTAATGCTGATTTTTTTAGATGGACCCGAGGTACCCGAGATAAAAAGAAAATGTGGAATTTAGGGTGTATTGTTTACCTTGGTAACGGGTACCCGTGACACCTCATTAACTCAGGGCCAACTTATTTCTGACATGAATCCTACACGGGCTTAAAAACATAATTTATTTTGCATCGACTGGGAAACAAATTCTTACATCTTAGATTAATCCCTCTCGATTCTGCTGCCTGGAAAATTCACCAGTTCTCGCGCCAAATGGGTGGGCCAATGAAAGATTTGTTTGATTGTTTAAATGGGTTTTATGCCGCTTTCAACAATTTCGCAGTTATATCGCGGCGTCCGGAGCACCTAACAATGGATTCCTGGTATTTCTTTCACCTTTACTATCATTACACCCTTTCCTAGCCTCCGACTGCTATAGTTTTACGATTATCTACCCATTGGTGAAATACAAACGTCGGAAAGGATATTCGCCTGCCTATGAAAGAACCAAGATCGATAGCCGCTCCCGGGAATCCCACTCAGGACCTTTGGGTCAAGAGGCTGAAGCTCTACCACTAGACCACGGGCACCACACCTATCCGGATGTAGAATGGTTCCACTTTCAACCATCAGAATAGCCTATTCTAGGCTATTCTAATAGTCGATACGTGGACCAGTCTAGAGCTGGTAGCCACCTGTCCGAGAGATACTCTGATATAGAGGGCAACAATACCCGCCCGGGATCAGAAATAAGTTAGCCCTCATTATCTGATCCTGTGTCTAAACGTATGCTACTTTCTTATTCATAGGCAAATATTTTAGAAATTACACCTAAAGACGTGCAACATTAGCACAAGTTTTTTGTCTCGAAAATAAATCACGTCATTTCATAGACATTGCAGAAATAAACATTTTTTTATTGATAGTAACCTTACTTAATTGCGTTATTAAATGTTTGATGACCGATCAGTTAAATTAATTGTGTCGGACGAGGCTAAATAGCGACACCTTTCTCCATTTTTGGCAGGAACGCTTAAAATGCAATTTTTGTTTTATAAATGCTTCATTCATGGCGACTGTTGCACCTTCCTATGGTTTCTTGTCATTTCGCGCATCAGTACAACCACGTATCTTTCTCATATTTGTGGGAGATAAATAACTCAGGTCACAATGAAGGCATATGAAGTTGACCGAGTCAGGTGACGAACCGACAAGAGATATTCGGGATCGGTCCCAATGACCTACAATGTAAATGTATTCACACAAGGAGATTCTATGGCATACAAAACATTTATCATTCATGTTAGAGTGCAAGATTAACAATTCCGTAAAAAAAGCAAGAAAAGAAACTTACAAAAATGAATTAATTGCCTTTCAAATCTAATGATTTCGACAGAGAAATTAGACTATAAATTTCTTGGCAAATGAGATGAAATTGTTAACACAATAAATCATCCAAAATTTTCTTCTATAATTGGATAAATTTAGGAAAGAATAAGATATCTCATATTACCTTAAAATAGCGCTACATTATTCTTTTTTTTATCTTATTTCGAGAAAGCATAGTTGACTATTTTCTATCGGAGCCCTCATATGAAATACCCAACTAAGGCAAGGAAAAAGAAGTATCATTTGTGATCCGTAAGGCGAAAAAAGACGATCAGGAAAGTTTTTAAAGTGTCGCTCCCAGGATTGGGGAAGCCTAACCCTAGAACCCTTGGGTCGAAACCTTTCACACTTAGCTTATTTCATTAATCTAGGATGACCATGCTTCCTTTATTTGAAGGAATTTTTGAATTGCTACCTGTTTACCCTTTGATGTTTAATCCCTGCTTTTTACGTGCCTGTGATTTTATGATTGAGAAAACATTGTGAAAAAAGAAGAAATTGCTTCTGACAAGCAATTTCTTTTTTTTTCCACACTATTTTTTACCCTACTCAATGGTTATTTTTCAAATCAAATCCACTGTTAATTTTCGTCTGCAAAACCTTTGAATTTGGACAGGTCCAAAATTTTGTATAACAGGAAAGGGTTAACTTGTTCCAAATTACAATGAAATACTTTATACTATACTTGATAAAAACAACTTTCACACTTCTTTGAGATTTCGGTCGAGATAAGAAAGGTACGAAAGACCGGTGGTGACTTCTTTTATTCACACTTCACGCTTCACACTTCAAACATATTTTCTTTGAAATGTGAACTCTGAAGCGTGAACTGGGGGTGACATTTCTTAAATTCAAACTTCTCACTTCACACTTCAAACATAACATCTTTGAAGTGTGAAGTGTGAAGTTTGAAGTGTGAAGTCTGAAGTGTGAAGTGTGAACTTTGAAGTGTGAACTGTGAACTATGAAGTGTGAACTTTGAAGTGTGAACTGTGAAGTGTGAAGTATGAAGTGTGAACTTTGAAGTGTGAACTGTGAAGTGTGAACCTTGAGGAGTGAAGTCTGAAGTGTGAACTTTGAAGTGTGAAGTATGAAATGTGAACTGTGAAGTGTGAAGTGTGAAGTATGAAGTGTGAAGTGTGAAGTATGAAGTGTGAAGTGTGAACTTTGAAGTGTGAAGTATGAAGTGTGAAGTATGAAGTGTGAAATGTGAAGTGAGAAGTGTGAACTTTGAAGTTTGAAGTGTGAACTTTGAAGTGTGAAGTGTGAACTTTGAAGTGTGAACCTAGAAGAGTGAAATGTGAAGTGTGAACTGTGAAGTTAAAATTTTTCAAAGTTGCCATATATATAAACTTCCATGTTTTTTTTTCCACAGTTCACACTACATACTTCACACTTCACACTTCAAAGTTCACACTTCATACTTCTCACTACACAGTTCACACTTAACACTTCAAAGTTCACACTTCATAGTTCACACTTCACAGTTCACACTTCAAAGTTCACACTTCATACTTCACACTTCACAGTTCACACTTCAAAGTTCACACTTCACAGTTCACACTTCAAAGTTCACACTTCACACTTCAGACTTCACACTTCAAACTTCACACTTCACACTTCATACTTCACACTTCAAAGTTCACTCTTCACATTTCAAAGTTCACACTTCAAACTTCACATTTCAATATCATATGTTTTAAGTTTGAAGCGTGAAGTGTGAATAAAAGAAGTCACCACCGGTCTTTCGTAGAAACGGGACCTCATGCACAGGTGTTGCTACTTTTGGAGATTTTCTTATTCTATTTGAGATTAAAGCCGTATTTCTGTTTTAATACACATTTTAATGTATTAAAATAAAATATGATATTAATAAGTTGTTATTGATTTTTAAAATCTTTTATGTTAATACTTTTATTTAAATCTAAAATTTGAGAAAATTCTCAGTTGAGCCTGAGAAAAGTTTTATAACCCTTGTGCTGGCTTTCAACTTTGATGAGATATATTATCCGTGTATTATATCTTGTTTCAAAGCAATATTTAAACCTCAAATTATACATGTAGACATTTTTTCTAAGTTAAGTATATTCTTTTTGGAAAATTCCTTAAATAATCCCAACCTTCTTCATATCGATACACAGGGTAGGTCAAACACGCGTCTGGATACCCAGATCCTTTTGTGTCAGAACAGTATTTCTGTTTTCAAGATGTAAACGTTCGACAAAACGTTTCAGATTTATGACGGGCATCTGTGATCTATCAATTTCAGGTTTAATAATGTGCTTTCAGAAATAGGATAACCGTTTACTAAATAATTCATTTTCCTCTAAGATAGTTATGTCTAATAATCATATTCTTATGGTCTCGTAGAGAAATGTCTAATAATTGTTTTCTTATGGTCTGTTAAAGAATCACTTTGTTCTAATTTGCTCTGATAAACTAGTCTGAAACAACAACAACAAAAAAAATATAGATTAACGGCTATTACAGTCAATCGGCTACCGTTTCAGCTAATGCAATCGAACGCAGTTATAGCCGTTATAGACTTTTAAATGTTCACGTAATAATGACAGACCTTTTAACATTGGACAGACGTGTTGTGGAACCACCACATATCTGTTGCGTTTATGTAGAAATGTCAGGAAAATGGTCAATTAAAAACTAAAATCTGAAACTATTTGTTATGGGTATCCATTTGAATCGTCTCGATGAGACGATTCAAATAAATACCAACAAAATAAAGTTCGAGAAGAAAAAACCGAAATCTACTGTGTCTTGTTTACAAATGGTCTTTTAAATACAGTTAAATTTATTATACTTCAAAGAAAATTCTAGCATTTTCATTGGTTAATGCTGACCTGACAAACATTGATAGCTACGGTCGCTCCGGTATTACCTCTAATGTTTCCTTAAGGCGCCTCGACGTGAACATAGACAATAAATCGAAACGGTAATGGCAGCCATGTTTCTCTCGCTTCGCTGATAACACGACCCGAATATACACACTAGGATACAGTTGAAAAGGATGTCAGTTAATAATGTGCAAAGAAAAAATGATTTAGATGTCAAGAAATACCTTAAATTTGTAAAAATCTGTCCATTTAAAGTGCCAAGTTTCTCGCAGTTTCAGCCAACAACAGCCATATCACAATAGCGCAGAGTGTAGTAGTGTGACGTCACAACTATATATGACGTCACTTTGAACATGTTTACTTTTCATAGGGGCGCATTAAGGGATATTGGTGGTTTAAAAGAAATCGGTTTAAACGAACGCCTAAAATAGGCAAAAGACAGATATTTAGCCCTAAAACTTTGAAGTATAATAAATTCGTAATACGGTTTCTTGCCTGGGTATATGACGATTTATTCCCGGCAGTAAAAATGATGTCAACCCTCGCCTACGGCTCGGGTGACATCATTTTCCAGCCGGGAATAAATCGTCATATACCCCGGCAAGAAACCGTATGACTAATAATGTGTAAAGTGAAGTATCAAATTGAAGTCCACATCAGCTGATCATCCTAATCTACAATATTTATTAGTCCCCTACCGGTGTTCACACCGGAGGGGACTATAGGTTTGCCCTCCGTCTGTCCGTCCGTCTGTCCGTCCGTCCGTCTGTCCGTCTGTCCGCTCAAATCTTGATCCCGCGATAACTTAATAACTAAGCAAGCGTTTTTGATGAAAGTTGGTATATGACTAGATGGCAATGTGTAGATTATGCACATCATTTTATTTTTGTTTTTCGACTTAAATTGAGGTTGCTTTGGTTACAGAAATAGTGAAAATATGGCCAAAAATGGGATCCTGCGATAAGATAATAACTAAGCAAGCTAGTTTGATGAGACTTGGTATATGACTATATGGCAATGTGTAGATTATGCACATCATTTTATTTTTGTTTTTAGATTAAAATTGTTGTTGCTATGGTTACGGAAATAGTGACAATATGGCAAAAAATATTGGATCCTGCGATAAGTTAATAACTAAGCAAGCTAACTTGATGAAACCTGTTTTAAAATGTAAAAAAAAATATAAGCCATGTTAGTCAGGGTGGTGATGCAGCAGTATTAATCACCTCCAGTGAAAGTTCTCATTTCTTACCAACAAGACTGAAGAAAAACATCTTGGATCAGACAAGGTAACTGTTATTGATACTATTTCTTGCATCTGTCTATTGCTTCCATGAATTGTATAGTGGGCACAGCAGAGACAACAACTCATGTAAGTCTTGTTTAACCCTTTAACAAGACCTGGTTTTGACGTCCCTGATAGAATTGGCGTGGGAAAACATTGAGACAAACAAAGCCGGTAGGGGACTTATGCCCATGTCCAACATGGCTCTTGTTTCTTAATGGAACCTTGTGTTGCGTGTATTGACTCGAGGTGTCTCGAAGAGGCGAATACAGTAAATACCCCATTTTTTTTCAAAGTTCAGACCCGCAATATGATGTCCTGCTATTCACAATGAACGAAAATTCACAACCGTAGACAGACAAATAATATAGCGAGGAAACGAAAGAAGCAATTAACATAAAAAATATAAGTCAAAACCTGTCTAAGTTTTATCCCCTTTTGTCAATCTTTCGTAAAGTAATACAACTAATACAACTATAAAACACCCCCTCCAATCCCCCCAAAAGAAAAACAACAACAACAACAAAACCAACAGCAAACAAACAAAGAAACAAAGAAAAGATGAAGGTTGGAAGGACATGCTCCAAAAGAGGAATACGGATCGATCATCAATTATTTGTTAATATTTGAGTCAAACCTGTACAGTAGAACCGTTTTTTTTCCGAAATATTTCGAATGTTATGTACTGTAACGGTGTTAACCGAGGTTCCCTACTGCTTTATTAGGAAACCCCGGTTTGTATAGTGAAAGGTCGTGAGTTCCTAAATATTGCGAAACAACAACGGGCCCACTACCTAAACAGCGTTATTGAAGGTATGTTAAAAGGTTTGTTGATATCATTAATTTACACTAGAAATCTTTAAAATATCACCTTCCATATTTTCGACCACCGATGATATTTATCATGATTGAGTATCATCAATAATTTCAAATAACCCTTCTAAACTCGTTTTGTTTCAACAACATATTTTATGTCTTTCAAAAGTAGTTACATGAACATATTGGTAAAATAATTAATGGGCTTTCGTGGCATGTATGCTCAAATGATTTTGCCATCTAAATACCACCCTTTCCTATACCATCCTTTCGTGTGAGTATAAGCTTTTCCTAAATACATAAGTAGCTATATTACCTCAAGATAAACAACAAAAACTAACCAACAAATTGAAGAACTTTCCGAATCATTATGAAGCCACAGAAATGGTTTGTTTTTCCGGATAAATATACGATACGTTAATATAGGTAAATAACCTTTAATGTGGGGTTTTATTTAGGCATTGACGTCTTAGAACGCTAGCCCATTCAAACCGAAATTGTATACATGTTAACGACCCCTCCTCGTAAAAACGCATCTTATACACTCTGGGTGAAAGTTCCTATTGAAGGCTAAAAATAAAAAAAGGCTAAAGCACTAAAATATTCTATATCGTTCGCGTGAAATGATGAGATAAAGGGCATTCTATCTACTCCCAGATGTGTTAAAGGATTTAATTAGATACTTTGATGCAGACTTTCTTTAATATCTGTATAAGCCTTACAAAAAGGATGCTTATTTACTTCAGACAATATCTATTCATGAAAAGCAGATTATGAATATTAAGGTCATGTTCAATGTGGCTTCTTTTTTAAATCGGTTGTATAACCAAAAACATCAATTACGAACAGTTCTCACAATGCTAGTGTGTTTAAACACTGTCTGATTTTAACTGATTGTTGATTCTTCTGTTTGCAAAATGCTTGTCTTAGAAGATGTAATGTTATCTAAAATCTAGGTTATCCCTTTTAGGGATGAGTGCATTTTCCACTGCGTACATTTGAGTATGAAGTGCAAATACCTAAGCACATGGCGAATAATATTTGTCATGTGCTAGGGCAGTGACACTTTGCACTCCAATAAACGCAGTGAAAAATACTCTCGGTCCTTAATTATTGCAATGCTCTAGATCTAAGAAACAATTAAAACAATCTACTGTTAGATAAAAGATCTGGTACACTCTCTGTGTGTATAGATCAAAACATTTTCTATATTTAGGTGTGTATCGTCATCTCGCTTTCGAAGATTGCTGACGTGATTTTTTTTCAAATTGGACACCAATTAACGAACATTTTTAACATTTCTTATGATATTTATGATATATTAGATTTTTTTCCCACCAAGTGTATATCAATTTTGAAACACAATCGTCGTGATCGAGCATGTTTGAGACGATTGCTAATGCCCGATGATCTTCATCGACTCGCAGTAACCAACGGCTCGAAAAAAGAACTGCATGCTTGTTATAAAGAATTCCTTTGAGAAAAATCAAATTAAATTGATCTAATATTGACGGTGGACTTTGAAAGAAGAACGATGGATTTTTGAGTTCCTATTACACAGGTTTTGAAGATCGATAGTCGGTCCCCCCCCCCCAAAAAAAAAGCACTTTATACAGAAATAAAAAACAAACGAATTTTCTAACGTAGCTCGATATAAACCAATAATATTGGATTGCAAATTTTTAAACAAACTTAAAAGGTATTGCACTTTACCTTCTATTCTACTCACAATTATAGTCCCAAGATCTGTAAGTATGTTTAGAAACATCGTGAAATTGACATTCATCTCAATCAAAACTATTCTTAATAACTTACTCTGCGTTCAATTATTTCATTCCAATCACTCAGTCAAACCATCAAGAAACGCTCTCAAATCATCAAAAAAATAATATCACCAACTACATTCAAAATGAAAATTTCCAGAATAAAAAATTCGTGAAGAGGTAGAAAGCTATTTAATGAACTTATGCATAATTGAATAACGGGAGGTAATATAGATCACTAATTTTGTTAAAGATGTACAAAAAGGATCTGCTCCGGCCTTGAATTCTTCCGAGGTCGTTTAAATAACAGAAAAGTGCTTGAAACGAGGTTCAGCCAAGTGCCAGACCTCTGCTACATTCCATGCATAGTTTTAAAGGAATCTTAGTGGAAACTATTTTTTCTGAGAGCCTGACCTTTGATGGTGGTTCCCAAGTAAGGAAACTCTTTTACCATGTGCGCTATGAAAAATTTTGAGAAAATGAACCACTCAGGAATGCATTTTCTGGACATATATTTCAAGAACAAAGAATTTTCTTTAAGACTTGCAAACTTTCATAGCCCAAACGCCATTTTTGAGGAGCTACGTACTGTCAAAATGTGCCAATTTATTATATAATTTAACACGGCCAAATAAGACAGGAGTGTAACCAAAAGTGGCGACATTGAGTATTTCTGATGTGGAGATCGGAATTAAATCGGTTAATTTCGGTTATTTCCGTATCTCAAAGCTCATCGATTTGCACGTAAGCTTACCCCGCGGAAAAGGAAGTTCAGTTACATGCACTCAATTGAAATTTGATTAAATCTACCGAGAAATCTCTTTTCTACCTTGCTTATTTTTATTGAGTTTTCAGTCCTATTAATCAATACAAAAATATATCTCAATCCTCAATAATAATTTGGAAATTGTCTTTCTTTAAGCGTACCGCCCAAAGGACTTCCGGAAGCTACACCACCGGAAGCCGACTCACCGTAAAAATTAACACAAACTCTAGAGCTTATACTCGAAACACGTTCTCTCTGCTTTTACTAAAGGCTTTTACACCAAACTTTCAATTCATACATGGAAAATATTAAAAGAGAAACCAAATTATCAAGGAAGATGCCTAGTTATGTATTTTTGTACAGATTGTGTCCCTTGTCAGGTAAAATTGATTTAACCAGTCGAGCGTTTTTACTTATAGAAACAAACATATTTTTATGCCTTAACAAATAACGGTCAAAAACAAATTATTTGGCGTGAACGGTGATATAGACACCCGACAGGCTAAAAAGGGGTCGAATATGTCTTATTTGCATTTTTTCCGGTTACTAAGCGAGCATAATAAACAGTTCAACGATCATTCATACGGAGATTTTTCAATTATACTCCAGTATATGAGTGTATAATGAAAGCAAAACCAATGCCGAAAAAATATTGCTTCCCTTATAATAGCAATAACCCATTTCTTTAATTTTTTTTCCTTCGGGATTCTTTCATGGATTCTTGTGATTATTTCAAAGACAATTATTTATACTTTGTAGTTCAGACACTTGAGATTGAGAATTAGTAAATGTAAGTAATATTTTAAAAAAAATGAATGGTTATTTGCCTGCATTTTCAGAAGATAATCAAAGGCCTTAACAAATTGAACTTACTTAGTAATTTTAGTAAAGATTTGAGTGTGATTAGATAGTTAAACACATAATTATGGTCAAAAATGAGGAGCATAACTCTTGGTCTATTTTTTCACGGTGAACCTTTTTTATACTTCAGCTTTGAATTCCCAAAGAATAGTAATTTTTGAAAAGGGGCATTTGATTTTGCTCCACCAATGCTTTTTGAAAAGGAGGACTTTCATTGATAGTCGCTACAGTTAGCATATATAACAAAATGGCGCATTATTTTGTTTCCGGCTTGACATTTCACCAACTATGCATTATTTGATTAAAAAATATTTGTTCAAAATTATCTGTTTGTAATTTACAACATTCCTGCCAAATACATTACATTTACTATTCCGGAATACACAAACAATGGTAATACCCAGTAACACAGTCCAGTGAAGCAACAGGCCGATTTTTCCACGGGAACAGTGGAGATACAAAGGTTTTGGGGATATTTTGAACAACCGGAGTAACATTTTTAAACTGTGTAGACACATGGTTTGGAACCGTGTAGAACAATCACGACGTTGGTAAAAATTGACTTTGTCGTCAATGGAAAAAACGGCCTGTTGCTTCACTGGACCGTTGTCCATTTACAAAAACTATAAATATCACTTTCCACAATGCTTTTTCAGAGCTGTCAAAATGGGATGGTTTTTGGGATTTGTACATACGAGAAGTCGTCGGACATTGGTGATTTTATTTGTAATCAATCCACTATTCTAGTATGAATCTTTCCATCGCCGCTTCAATTTCGGTTTTTGCTAATAAGCCAACTTTATAGATTGAATCAAAGTTATGTAGTAGGCATCACGCGATATCAATGGGAAAATGAGAAAATCGAACATATCATGTTAGCCAAAATATCTTTTATTAAACACAAGCAGTGAAAATAACTTGTATTTTTGCGCTTGAAACTGTACATACACTTTATCGTTGCTTCCGTCCGCCACCTTGTATGCTCCTACACATGGCACTTTTTTACTACAGTGTACCAGGTATGCAACTGTGAGTAAACCACCTCATTAAATTGATATTCCCCAAGATCAAAGTAATTCTAAATCGCTCACTCAACGCTCCATTTATTCATTCGAAACACTCGATCAACGCATTCAATACTGTTCCAAAATCAACAAAAGGATAAGGGCAACAACTTTTTTCACGAATTTACTGACTAAATTGAATTTGTAAGCAGCTGGTTCGTTAAGACTAAGAAAGCTTTTTAATATTTGTAGATCTTATAGGCATATTTTGCTAAATGGAGGGGTTAATGAATATAGCTAATTTTGTTAATGTTGAACAAAATTAGCGATAATGGAGAATGTCATTCAAAACATACTCATCGCACATATTTAATTTCACTACGAAATTATTCTAAAATCATTCACGGTGTCGATTTTACGAAATTCTTAACTGAAATATTACCTTGCATCGTCATTTGAAATCTATTCCAGTGTGTGTCCCAGGAAGAAAATTTTCGTGAGATCTTTTTTTATTACTAAGACAGGAATAGGTTAGTGTTGTACAAATCAATGTTGAAAAGAAGTTATGACTTGATAATCATAATTCAATTCCTTATTTCAACAAGTTTTGTCACAGAAACAAGAATCTTCAGGTCATGTTTCTTTCCACAAGCTTATATTGACCATTTGTTTAAGGTTTGTTCTTACAAACTTAAACATTTCTTATCCTTCAGTAAAATCAGTACTTTGAGTTCAAACGTGAAAGTCATTCAAATTTCGGCGCATTATGTGAAATATTCGTTTTAGTATAATTTTAATATTGCTTGTACCCTTAATTCATCTTAGGAATATCTTAATTCCTATAAACTGTAGAAGGACTAACCACCTCCGTGATATACAAATGTATTTCAATTTCTCATTTAGTAGGGAAAGCAAATCGCAACTTCTTGGGCCAATTGTGCCTAGCAATTGGAGCTGTAGTATTCCATACGACCGGCGAATTACTGAAATATTACTTATTATATGAGCCTGTGCGTGACATTTCCAACAATTTCAAATGTGCGAAAGAGCAATGCTTCTGGCCAGCCTGTGCGGGTGCACAGTCTGACAAGAACCTTTACTATGCTCTATATAGATAGATAAGGTCTAAATCCATCTTCACGCAGTCAGCAAAGATGATAATAGCATTATGTCATTGTCAACGCTACCAAACGTTTATACTTCGCGCAGATGTGAAATTGTTGGAAATGTCACGCACCCGCGCATATAGTCTTCAAGATCGATGTCAAGGTTGCAATTGCGTGTTTTCGGAAGGTTATTATGTTGGTACTTTTAATAACATCCTATAATTGAATGTCATACCGATCAAAAACACGCTTTACCATTCACTCAGCGCTCACTTTATTCATTCCAAACACTCACTCAAGTCAAATAAAAAACGACCAAAAGTCTTTTTGAAACATTCTGAAATTGTTCAGGACGATCAACATTTTATTAAATTATTCTACAATTTTATTGGCTGGTGTGGATTTAAAGTGTCCACGAAGAGACAAAACAGGAAAATACGTATATATTTTATCTATATAGCAAAACCAGACTATTTTCTATTAAGCTAATTGATTTTACTGCAGTGTATGTTAAAGGTTTCTGGTTTTTGACTGATTTATGATGATTTGTCGTCTCTGTGATTCATAATTATTTCTGAAAGAGAGTTGTGATCAAATAAGTCTAGAAAAATGCCAATTCTTATTAAAAGTTAAAAATTTGGAATTTTATGTCGCGCTATAAGAAGACACGAATAAGCTCTCTGACAAAATATACACAACAACAAAAAACTAATTCTAAGAGCCAAAAGCTATAACTACAAATACAATAATGCAGAGTTTTGAGAGGTCAGTTGGCGACCATAACATTAACCAATTCTTGCAAAAGTATTATAACAAAAGGTCAGGCATCTCCGTAAAAATATATATATATATATGTTATTTTTTTCGCATTTATTGATTGCAAATTTAGGTTTTATAATTTCGCAATGATTCTTGATAAAAAGTAAATGAACGTTAATTTCCCAAGGGGCTCAAAATAACGATTGCAATAATTTGGTGAAAAATTTTTTCGATAAATTGAGAAAAATAGTTTATAAGCAAAATCGCTTTTTCAACTTCTCAATTACTGGCTCTGACTGCATTATTTGAACAAAGCAGCAATTGCAATATCCTAGAAACTGGCATTTACAGTTAACAACATCAAGAAATTGACAAGGAAAATGATTTTGGAATGATTATTGAATGAAATTGAATGAGTGTGTGAAGCGAGTTTTGAGTGAATTTAATGGGAGGTAATCCAATATCGCAGATTTTGTTCAGGATGAACAAAATTAGCGATATTGATTACCTCCCTTTAACAAAAAATGCATACAAAGTCTATAGACAGCTTCCTGTTTCCTCAAGAAACTTTTAATCCTTTACAATTTGAGTTATGTCAGTGAAATCGGGATTTTTCTCTATCCAATTTTATTTTGAATGACGTAGTTGTTTCTATATTTTTCGACAGGTCTGAGCGTTTTTGAATGGTTTGAGTGAGTGTTTGGAATGAATAAATGGAGTGCTGAGTGAGCGATTAAGAATGGTTTTGATTGAAGCGAATGTCAATTTCACGATGTAACTAACTGTACCCTTCTTAATCTGTTTAAAACATATGCTGTGCACAAAGCTTTGTATGACAATATAGACGAAGATCTGGATGCATTCACTTGGGAAATTATGAGAAAGTTTCAAAAGAAAAAGCTAGCATTGTAAGTCCGTCATGAAAATGAAGAAGCTTATATGAATGCATGATGATTGGGTGGGCTATAACCAAATATTCTCTCTTGTTATTTCTCCAGGACAAAGAGTGGAGGCATATATATTTCTCTTCTTAGCTATTTTTACAAAATGTAATTAAAACCCCCGTCTGTGTTCGTGAACATTTCCGTAACGCAAAACAATGATCTTAGACGACTATGGACACAAATACTAGACTTTCATTCTCAAAGATAAGCTTGAATTTGTCTTTCATTCAATATTCGGTAATTCAAATGATTAAGGGGCGATGATCTAAATATAGGCCCAACTTGATGAGTATTTTTACCCGCATCTTTCGTTAGACCAAGTCAAGAAAAAATATTCAAAGAATATTCACGAATGAGCGCTTTTTTTACTCTAAGCGCAGACTTGGGCTTTAATGAAACATGAAGATGTTTTATAATGGAATAAGAGATCTAGAAAATTAATTCCTCAACTAAACTCACCCCTTACTTGTTTACCATCTACCCAGATCATTATTTTACTCGACTGAAATTCCTAAAAAAATAAGAATCCTTGGAATAATTTCCCAGTGCATACAACAAATTAATAATAAATAATCGAACCATCAGTCTTTTCTTAGCCCAACCCGGCTAGCCAAGTGGTAACGTACTAGTCTGTCAATCCTGGGATTAGAGTTCGAATCCCGACTCGACCTTTTTTCCAACGTTTGACAAAAGTCACTGTAACAAGAGTAATTTGAGCCTGTGCGTGAGATTTCCAACAATTTCAGATATGCACAAAGCAAAGACCGACCAGCCTGTGCATCCGCACAGACTGACCAGAGTCTTCTATATACATTTAGAAGATAGATAAGGTCTCACAGTATCAGATTCTGTAGACCATCAGGTATCTTTATATTTACAGAATGTGGCTTTAAACGCTGCTCAATGTTTGCATCTCATGAATATTTTAAATTGTTGGAAATGTCATGCAGGGGCTAATTTGTCTTCCATGAATTGGCGTATAAGTTGTACACCTTAGTTGGATGATCACTTGGTGGCTGAGATGAAAAATTGTGGTTCTATTGGTGTTGAAAACGACAGGAAACCTTGGGTAGGGGCAGCAGTCGCCGAGATATAACAGCAATAATGTTAAAATGACGTTAAACCCAATCCAAAAAAGCATAAATGTCCGTTCTTTAATATCTTAAGTGATTTTCTAGCTATAGTGCAGCCGGCCCAAAGACATAAAAGCTATTTTATTGACACTTCCGAATTGTTATTATTCACCTTCATAAATTTTTAATCTGAAGACATTAAACATAGATAAAACGCCAGTAATAGCAGTATGCGTTTCGTTTAATCATTTCAAAGTTTAGAGACGATTATGATTGCTTTTTTTGAGGTTAAAATGTTATTATTGCTATACAATTGTGTATGCCTATCTTAGTTCAAGCACACTAAAAGTTAAGTATCTACATTACTTTCCTGCATGAACGATGACTCCAAAGAGATAGGTTTTACGATGTGTTTTACGATGTACATATATGGCCTAAATGTTCATATGAGTACCCACAACATATTTTTTTGTAGAATTTTAACACTCTCCGACCATTCCTCTTATCTAGAATAAATTGACGATAATTTATTGAATAAATGGAGGCTAATTGGTTGTTTCAGCTGTTGATCGATTTATCTTTCATTAAGTGAAAAAACAAAAGCTATAAAAGTGGCAAATTCAGGCGCATAATATCTTCTGTTGTTCACGAAGTATGGAAAGTATCGATCTTTCACGAAAAATAAACGAGAATTATTTTTTGAATGTTAAATTGAGGAAACTTGAATATATCAGGAAAATAGTTAAATACTCCCAAAGCGTGTCATTTCGCAGGTGATTACTAAAAAACTTAATATTTATCTTACATGTTATACACAACTTCATGTTTTCATGCGCCTAACTGGCCCCGCTTTGAAAACGTCAAATAGGGCTAAATGAACCAAAGCTCTGAATGAATAGAGGATTATCGCTTGTTTCAGTGTAAGATCGATTTATATTCATTGAGTGAACAACGAAATGAAATATTAATCGATCTTACTCGAAAATCAAACGATTATTCTATTTCTTAATTGCAAAAATGAGACAAAATGTGAAATTTCTAGTACATATTTTCGTAAAGCGAGTCATTTTCCACGTGATTGCTTTGCAACATTCATTGTGACGTCACTTATTTCGGCCCGCATAGATGACGTCAGAAGGGATAAAATGCACAAAAGTAGGATATAATGTTTTGATAAATTCACTGCTTGTACGGTGAGATTATCAAGTGATAATCTATAGTTATTTCTCGATAAACCATGTTTGTTATCTCACTGGTTTTGCAATGATAATAATCACGCGTTTATTTATCGATGTGTCTCAATTATCCCCCGGAAAGCATTAAACGACCTTTTTAATTAGAGGAACCTTTGACTTACCCGTTTTCTTGATGGAAAAGAGCAATTTTAAGACAGATTATTGCATAAAATGTACGTTTTCGGGTCGTTAAAGACAAACGTTAACGGACAAAACCCGGGCGTTAACGTGAGAAAACATGGATTAATCAGTAAATTCACGTGCCGTTAACACCATGCTTTTTTTTACTTAAATATCCGCGATTTGGGCTTGTACAATTTAATCAATTTCAATGCTTCTTATATTTTTTTCTGCAAAATTAGATCGTCATGAAAGGATGTTTTATGTTTTCAGTTCAAAATTCAACAAAAATAAAATCTAGAAGACTGTAATCATTGATTAGTAAAACGCGTGAATATAATTCATGTTCAACCTTGTAATAGAGCATACCTAAAGAAGTTACTCTAATTTCCGCGTGAAATTGTGAGACGTCAAAATTCATCGGGCCACGTCGTTATAAACCAAATGGACGGTGTAATACATGACGTCATTGTTCCGGTATATTCGTTAGTTTTTTATCGGTTTTATATCGTTTCTATGAAGTTATTTCGCAATTTCAGTTTAAATTTATACTCTAATCTATCTTTTTATGCAATAGCAGCGTCAATTCACATTTTTTCGGGCGTTAACATGTGCAGAGACCCTCAAAATGCTTAAACAACCTTGTGCTTCGCACTCGGGCGTTAAACCAATTTTCGGTTCTTTGCAAATGTTAACGCCCTCAAAAACGTCAATTAACCATATAATAAATCAGGAACACTAAGAATTTACACTCATGAGCTTTGGTTTAGTATTTGGTTTAAGAATAGAAGATGTTTGAATAAAATATATTATTCGGCCATTAAAGACAAAAATTATTCAAAATATTTTAAAAGATTTTTTGTAAGTTTTTGCTTCAAAGCAAATAACCCTTACATTAAAGTCCACAGTCTAACAGCAATATTTTTCTAACTTTAAAGGCCATTGGCTTATTCAACCTATAGAGCATCTCAGATCGGAACATCTGAATAAGGGTGATCATTCTGAAATTCCAATGAGGAGCAGAGAGAATATACGTATCGGGCCATATAAGTAAGAACTATATAAGTTATATTAAATTCAATTTTAAGTTAGCCTTAGCACAAAATGCACAAGGTGAACTATAATGATCGGCCATAATCCGTCCGTCAATCCGTCAGTTGACGCTAATTTACTACCAACGACGTTATTTTTTTTTCTTCATGCTGCATACGACACGGCGTTGTAAAGTTTGGTATGAGAGCCTGTCTTTAATGATAATCTAATAGGAAAACGCTAAGAAAGCGAAAGACGAATTATAAAGGATTCGATAGACATGTTGTCCATATAAAGGTTCTGAATAAATATGTATGGCTGATTTTAAACGAAGAAAATATCTATACATACATAATATCTATATTGTAATGCGATGAAATAAAACAGAGTTGAGCAGCTGGAGATGTGAGCAGATGAAGCGCTCAATTTGTCTAAGTAAGTTACTCAAATCTGTCAACGCTACAATTTATGCAATTTATTGCTTCATGTGCAACATCTTATAATGTTTTGTTAATTTGTCATCAACGAAGTCACCACATTCTGTGATATATTATTCACAATAAGACCGAATCGTGCTACAGGAAAGAAAGACAAAATCACGCAATAAGTGATGCATACACAATGTAATCAACGATTGCTTGTGATATATCGGTCACCTTTTTCGTCGTCGTTAAGGTAAAAAGGTAATAAGGACATCTGCGTCTATGCTATATGGTTTTAAATACAGTCAAACCTGTCTAAAGCAAGCACCCAACGGACATTCAAAAATCGCTTGCTTAAGACAGGTGCTTGCTTAATACAGGTCAATTTCGGTACAAATGGTTCATTTGGGAACTTGGTGCCCGCTTGCTTGAAACAGGTTGCTTGGTGAATACAAATGGCCACTAACACAGGTTTGACTGCAATGGAAAACAACACAATCTTATTTCGCTTTCGCGGTTACCGAACAATCCATTGAGATAATTGAATTGTAAATCAGTCGCTGAGCGTTTTCATTAAAAGGTCGCAAATCTTACTTACTTACCAGAGACAATAAAAAGGGGTCGAGGGTAGCGCGTGTTTAAAATCATAGTCTCTCATCGACAGCCTGCATTATTGGTAGTGCCTACATATGAGTATTATGAGAGTTTATTGTGTAATACATTTCTGTTATGATACAACACACAATAGAAGACGTCACAATCTTTTGTAAGAAGCTAGAAATCCATATCGGACTTTTAGGCACTTCAATACGGATCCAAGTCGGAGAACGGTGTTTCAAGATTGAATTTCTGTTCAATAGATGGCAACCAGGTCAGGTTAGATTCAGACGAGTACTGATACATTCAAGATTGGCAGTTTTGATAGTTTATAGTTTATACTAATTTATTTTAGTTCGATTGCGACGAAAGCTTGAGCTAATAGAATCGCTCTCGAACACTCAATCCTGGTGTTTTCACGTCCCCGAGAGAGAGGCAGGGGTTTAAAACCACTGCTACCCATTTTTACAGCTGGGTGAACTAGGGCTGGCTATTAAGTGTTTTGCCCATAAACACACCCCGTCGACAGTGGGGCTCGAACCACGGACCTCCAGGTCACGGGTCGAGTGCATTTACCACTAGGCCACCGAGGCAGTTTTGATGAAACTTAGTCATATTCCAAGTCTCAATGCACAAGAAATAATGAATTTTTAAATAGAATCATCAAATAACTGTTCCTTTCAAAGACAGGTCAAGGCTGTAATTGCACATCGGAGAAACAAAGGACATGTCGGGGAACACCTCTTTGGTTTTTGTATTGCAGAAAGTTGCACCATGGAAAAGCAATTAAAAATAGTGAATGTAAGATCACCACCGATTTCAAAGCATAAATTAGCTCGAAATGTATTCTTGTCATTTCTTTTTCGGATAAGCAATGGTCGAGAGTTGTAGCTTTTCATATTTGTTTTCAAAAGTCCCCAGGTGTTCTACCAATGATGTCAGACCATTAAAATGCTTATTTTGTTTGTCGAAATATTTTATTATTTCTTAAAATTAGTCTTTATGTGACATTTGAATTTGAGAGAACATGTATTTTATCCTGTACATAGGACTCTCTGATACATGGCTTTGGAAAAAAATATTGATCGAGATGTTGAATGAAGGGCAACCCTTTTGACAAATGAAATTTGTATTTACAAGTAAAAGCGGAAAATAAAAGGTGGATGCTGAGAACTTTAGAGTAGTGTATCGGTCCATAAACTATGATTCTGCGTTAGTTGTTTCAAATCTAATTTGAAACTGTGTTGTTAATTTTGAAATCCCATTATCTGCGTAATATATTACATCAGAAAGTGCCTCTCCTACACTAATTAGAATGTCAAGATTCCATAGAAGTACTTTGTTTTCTTCTGACAGAAATAATGATTCTCATTTTTCCTTTTTTTGGAATTGAAGTTTCCCGGGAAATGATTTTCCGTTTTTGCTTAAGCGGCTGATACGCGACTAAAGTATTGACAATTCTATTGATAATATCTATATCATATTCCTTATACTAAATATTTGGCATATGTCTTCGGCTGACACTTAGCATATAAGCAAAAAAGCAAAATCTGCATTTGAAATTTACCGGAAGCAAATGTCAATAATTAAAATTTGACCCGTCACGCAAAACGGGATGATCTTGGAAGTGCGTAAAGTATTGACCCTTGCCAGACTGTGCGGATTGCACAGACTGACTAGGGTCGAAGCTTTTCGCGCATACTAATTTTCTGGATCTAGAATTATCAACATACCTTCATGTGAAAGATTTATTTAAATTCGACCTCTTGTTGACCTGTCTTAAAACCAATCTCTTTTTCAAATTTTTATATAAGAAGTTCCCAGATTGACTTTTCGCGTGTCGGTCACAACCTAAAATGCAGTTTTTGTATGATCATCGTATAAAGCGGGCCATTTGTGAAAAGTAGGTCGACAATATATTCATCTTCTGTTGTGGGAGTTGAAACATTCCTGTTTAGTAATAAATGTCAAGTGCAAGCAAAGGAAGCAAGGGTACATTGTCTATTAGTTATTGATGAAGAAAATATAGGTCAATTATATCCAACCTAGAAAAGCGGTTAGAAATATTCAGATGAAGAGTTTGGGAGGCATATTAGGTATGGATAAGAACTATTAAAAAGTCCGTATAAATGGAAAGAATGAATTTCGAAATAAACATCGGGTTTTTTTCAATTTATTTAAAAGTACTAAGTTCCATTGTAAAATGTTGGTGATTTGAAATTCTTTTCAATGGCTGTTTTTCAAATGTGGTCAAAGTAAGTAAACACTAAATCAAAAGTATTGTTTCCGTAACATGATTTTATTTTATTTATTTATTTATTTTATTTAATAGAGGCATTTCGACCGTTGGTGAATAGAAGTTTAGTAAATATTCACTAAAATTTCATTGACTTCAAAAAGTACACACATTTTTCTTATCTTTACCGACCATGTAATAAAAAGAATTGTTCAAAATCCGTCTAAACAATTACTCGAGCTTGCCATGTACAATGCGACAAAACCTGGATACGCAACGGCGTTACATCATCTAATTTTTAGATAGAAGCGTCTCTAGAAACTGACAATAGTGATTTACCAGAAAATACTTTCATTGACTACACTAGAGACGTGAATGTAATATTTGAGCCTGTGCGAGAGATTTCCAGCAATTTCAAATACGCTCAAAGCAAACGCACAGTCTGACCAGAGTCTTTACTATGCGTTTAGTAAACAGATAACGTCTCAAAGTATCTATAGACTATTATAACGATCGCAGATCGTGTCTTGCGAAGCAAGACACGATCAAAGATCGTTTCGCGGTAGTACCGTTTTTTTTATTATTGTTATTTTTAGGACGATATTTCCAATGAGTGTTTTAGACCCTACCTATCATTTTTACTATGAGAAAAAAAAAGTGATCCTTTTTTCGGAACATGGGCGCCGCCATCTTGGATTCCAGTAACACATTTTATCAAAATTACAAGAAACATTAACGCTCTCAAGCTCTCTAATTACAAAATATGATCTTTTTAATTGCTCAAGTAATTATAGGAGTTTGCATATATCCAAAAAGAGTTTAAAAGGTACGAGAAATGAAAGCGAAAGTTGTTTCGGTTTACATGGTGACGTCGAACATTCGCATTGGTACCCGATTACGCTTACCGATTCCTTAGGTTGACGCTTTCGGTGCTGGAGTCCAGAATCCATTCATTTGACATCGTTATCGGTAAGCTACATTGAAAATCTTAAATAGATATGATACGCTTCGATTTTAAGCCGTTCTATTTTAAGTCTGCCGGTTTTAGTTCGAAACCCCACCTATCTGAGGTGCAAAACAGACAATTGACTTGTCAACTCGGCCGAATGTTTATTCGGACCATCAACAACTCGGCCACCCTCCCATGACCCGGAAAGGTCTGTCTGATCTTTCAAGCTATTGATATTTAGATTAATTTAGTAATGTTTTTTATACAAAATTGAGCTTTACTCAATGTGTTGCTAAAGTGAAGTTTATCACTAATCAAGGGGACCCCATCAAGTTTATGACTGAATACATGATGCAATGATGTTGTAAATATATGTTAAATAGCCTATAGACGAAATTTCTGTCATCTGGCTCGTTGGCCTAGTGGTTAGCACGCTCGACTGGTAACCTAGTGGTTGTGGGTTCGAGCCCCATTGGAGGCAGGTAGTGTATTTGGGCAGGACTCTTTACAGACAGGGCCCACTCAGCTGTTGGGTAGCAAAGGTTAGAATCCATTTCCTCTCTCTCAATGTGTGGGACTAGATCTTGAAAGAGTTGGGTCCACAATGGAAATAAGAGTCAACTGACCCTTTATCGTTTTATCCTGGACTAAAGAAAAAAAAAAACAGATGCTCCAACCCTGAATTTTATAAATCAAAATCGGTTTTTGCTTGAAAATCACTCATGTTCAAAAAAGGATCCGACATCAATTTTTAAAAAGGAAATACCTACCGCCTTTTTTAAGGGCATTTTTTGGGAATTGATTGGTCGATGTTGATATGTGTGTAACTATTTTCAATCATCTTTTCTTTAAAAAAAAACTTCATGCGAATAATTCTTCAATTTAAAAAAGGCAAGGTTCAACATAATTGGACACTCGATCATGTCTATTCGACTAATTGTGGTTGTCTCGCTTGATGTATTGTAACTTTTTCAAAATATCGAATTAATTGCTTAAGGATGAAATTGTCATGTACCTATAGTTTGTTAGCCCCTTGATCTATTCAGTCTGAAACCAGGTCATCCATGATCCAGTGGCAGATCTAGATGGGATCAGATGTTAAAGTCACTCTTTCTGCAGCCCAATTTTCTAAGTTTCATGCCAAAAATTTGGTCAAAATTGTGTACTTTTTAACTTGACTTTTCATAGAATAGGGGGCTATTCTGGTCACATGGGAGTAGGCTTAACAGTAATACTTTGATTAGGTTTTACATGCAACTGTGTTAAATCTCTGTTTGTACTAAATCTATTGCTTTGAAACATTGCACATGCTTCCAAGACATAATATAAGCCTCTAAACAAAGATTTGTTACTCTGATACTAAATTTAGTGGAATTTTAACCTTTTTTGTATTGCAAAATCTCTAAGTTTTTAATGCAACTATCACATATATCTGTTATTTCTCTGTTTCCACTAAAGTGTTTGCTTGGAAACTTTGAACATGTATCTGTGACCATCATATCAGCTGCTAGACAAAAATTCATTAATCTGATATTGAATCTATAGGTTTTCCAATGTTGACATTGGTTTGCTTTTACTATCCAGTTCTAGGAATAGTGGAGCTCTCAGAGAGCTTAAGAATGTTGGTAAATGAAGCAGCCTTTTTGCAGGGGTGTGGAATTCCTTGGGACTGAATTCCTTTGCGGACTTGCCAAACATTGGCTTTGTTTGCAGAATTTAATTCTAGGGCAAATTTAGGTTACAAAAATAGACATTTTGTCTCAATTTGTTTTCAATAAAAGGGTTCATTTAAGCATGCATATCAATACAATGAAGATATTGTTGCAGAGCATAGTTTTTCTTCAAGTGTTTTTCAATAATTTGAAATGTGAGTTTATTTTATTTTTAGTTTTCAAAGAAATATTAATTTAAGACACTCATGTACATATATAGAGCATATAATAGATTTATGTAATTCACAAACATTGTTATTTAATATTTGGTTTAAGTTACCCTTGTAGTTTAAGGTAAAATGCCTGGGTGCAAGGTACCCAGGAGTTCTGAGTTCAAATCTCAGCAGGGGTCAAATTGTAACCAATTAGATATCAGTTTTGTGAAATATATGAATTTAATATAATCAAATATAGTAATATTTCAACCCTTTCCATACTGTTTACAGCAGTGTTGTGGAAATGTGGATCTTCTCTACATGTCCCTGGACAAGTAAGAGATGATTTATCACTTGCTCAGGATCAAAAGGAACTTGTCCAGTAAAAAGTGAGAAGATAGATATTTAGAAAACATTGTCTTACTAAAAGAAATGCTGGAACATTGCTTAAAACATTAGAATATTTAATCTGTTACATATTTTAGTACTATTCCAAGATTAACTTGTCCACTGACTAGTTGAATGATTGTGGGAAGAACTGATACCAACCTGAGGGAAATGACCCAAATTTGTCATTATGTTTGGACAACAACAACAATAGAATAGTTCTGCATGATAATGATATAAGGTGGATGTGGACATCTAATTTGGGACATAGCTCTCATTCACAAAAATAGATTCGCACAAGTATCTTCATTATATCTTTTCCTAGCCTCCAGCACAAAGGCTTATTTTTGAAAGATTGTTGAAAGCCGCATAAAACCCCATTCAAACAAACAAAACAAACCAAGGCCTTTTTTGTTCATGATCTTAAAAAGTGAAATATCAGTCTATATGAATAATTGTATTGTAAATAATGCAGTGATATGTTTCATCATCATGATAATTTTATTCATTTGCTTTCAGGTTGTGGACCCGTAATAGTTCCTCAATGTTTGGGGAGTAGTAAACTTTAACAATACTAACTGAGGTTTCCAAATGATTTTACTCAGGAAACCTCAGTCAATATTGTGAATGATCATGAGTTTGAAATGGTGCGGAAATATTATGGGTCCACTACCTTAAAGCAAATGAGTAAAATTATCTAAAAGCTCACATGAGCACGTTGTGCTCAATGGGAGATTTTAGGGTGGTCATGAGCCTGTCGGTCGTCGTCCGTAGTGTGTTATGCGTTGTCTGTCTTCAACAATCTTAAAAACTTCTTCTCCTGAACCACTGGGCCAATTTCAATGAAACTTTGCCAGAATGTACCTTGGATGACCCTCTTTTAAAATTGTTGGCTAAATTCTGATTGGTTGATAAATGTGGGCGTGGCAGGGCATGGCATTTTTTCACTTTGAAATCTTTGAACTACATCTCCTCCTAAACCACTGGGCCGATTTCAATGAAACTTTACCAGGATGTTCCTTGGATGACCCTTTTTTGAAATTGTTTGCAAAATTTTGATTGGCCCATAAATATGGGTGTGGCAGGGCGGGGCTAATTTTGAGCCCGAAATCTTTGAACTACATCTCCTCCTGAACCACTGGGCAAATTTCAATGAAACTTTACCAGAATATTCCTTGAGTGACCCTTTTCAAAATTTGTCCATAAAATTTTGAATAGCCCAAAAATATGGGCATGGCAGGGCAGGGCTTTATTTGAGCCCAAAATCTTTGAACGACATCTCCTCCTGAACCACTGGGCTGATTCCAATGTATTTTTACCAGAATGTTCCTTGGGCGACCCTTTTCTAAATTGTTTGCAAAATTTTGATTTGCCCATAAATATGGGTGTGGCAGGGCGGGGCTTAGTTTTAGCCTGCTATCTTTGAACTTCATCTCCTCCTGAACCACTTGGCCAATTTCAATGAAACTTTACTAGAATGTTCTTTTGGAGACTCTTTTCAAAATTTGTTTGTGAAATTTTAATTGGTCCATAAATATGGGCATGGTGGGGGGGAAGGGGGCTTATTTTAAGTGGCCTCAGTAAAAAATGGGTGGACAGGGTCACTTTAAACTCTTGGAATAACATCTCCTCATCAGCAAATGTGAAAGGAACGTTGTCAGAAAGTTACTTTGATGGTTTCCACTGGACCAATAAAATTCAGGTGAGCGGTTCGGGGCCATTCTGGCCCTCTTGTTTTAAAACATCATCTCCTTTTAAACCATTTGACTAATTTCAATGAACATGGCCCAAAATTATACTTGGATGACATCAACTGGACCAATGAAATATAGATGAGTTATTTAGGCCCATTCTGTACCTTATGTTTTGCAAACCGAATCCCTAATGATCATAAGAGAAGTAAACAAATGAAAGAGTTACTGGTATAGTTTCAAAACATTTGAATTGGAAATAAAAGTTAAGCCTAAAGATGAAATTCCTTCTGCAAACTCATTACATTAATGTAAAAGAGTGTTAAGCCTTTCATAATACATTTTAAAAGACAACAATAAGAGACTGCGATCGTTTTGAGGCTTTGCCTTTTTCATATTATAAGTTTATATTTACAGTATGTGGCTGTTTTTGCTAAATTTTAATGTTGACAGAACTATTCCAATCGTATGATGACGTCGGGATGACTTCACCTTGAACGTTAAATGTAACACTAGAATGTTTCAAAATGCATGATCGGATTCTGCCATTTTTGAGTAATTGGTCTTTCTATTAGGACTTGCACCCAATTGACTTGAATGAAACAAAGAAAGCTACACCATCCATCACACAAAGGTGTCCTATATCTTCGAAAATTGTCGAATGCGAATAAAGTATCGTGCGTTATTCTATACACAATCTATTGGAAAGAAAAATTTTGAGAGCAAATGATCAACCATAAAACCAAAGTTTTTAAAAATAAATTAGTATATGAATTTCATCATATTGAATGTCGAAAAAGGCTATCTTGACCTACATTTATTCAGCCTTTTTCAGTAAGAAATAAGAATGGATAAGAAATTCAAAATAAAGGAAGGTAAGAGAACCGTCGATTTCAAAGCTTCGATAAGTTGGTGGGACATTTTTGTTATTTCTTGTCTGGATAAGCAAAGGTCGAAAGTTGTTATATTTCTTTTTTTGTTTTAAGAAGTCCCAAGGTGTTAAATAATGTTGACCATCCATAAACATGATAGAATTTGCGTTTTATTTTTACTTATCCGAAAATTCCATTATCTCTTCAAATTGTCCTTTTTGTGACCTTTGAAATTGGGAGTTCAGACATTTTATCTTGTAACTAGGACTCCCTAATGCATGGTTCTAGAAAATAGTTGGACAAGATGATGACTGAATGGCCACTCTTTCGACGAATGAAATTTGTTTTAAAAGTAAAAGCAAACAAGAGGGCCATAGTGGTCCTTAATCGCTCACCTGAATGAACTGTCTATTTTTTTCAATATTCCTCTGCCTCTATACAACTTGATAATATCTTTTTTACAATGTTCAGGTTGACTTACAATTAACTTACAAGGATTTTCTATTGTTTGACTCCGTGAGGTAGTTTTTGACCCCAGGTGACCCAATCTCATACTCATCAAAAATTGCATCAATTCAATCATTCTGACGAAATTCAGGTTGATTTAACAAAAAATGTGGCCTCTAGAGTGCATACAAGGTTTTTCTAAGATTTGACCCCATGACATAGTTTTTGACCCCAGTTGGCCCAATTTCTAACTTGTCCGAGATTTCATCAAGACAATCATTTTGACCAAATTTCAGGTTGATTGGGCAAAAAATGTGGCTTCTAGAGTGCATACAAGGTTTTTATAAGATTTGACCCCATGACCTAGTTTTGACCCCAGTTGACTCTATTTTGAACTCTTCGGAGATTTGATCAAGACAATCATTCTGATCGAATTTCAGGTTGAACCAGCAAAAAATGTTGCCTCTAGAGTGCATACATAGTTTATCTAAGATTTGACCATGTGACCAAGTTTTTGACCCCTGTTGACCCAATTAAATACTCATCAAGAATTGCATCAAGATCATCATTCTGACCAAAATTCAGGTTGATCGGGCAAAAAATGTGGCCTCTAGAGTGCATACTAGGTTTTTCTAAGATTTGACCCTGTGACCTAGTTTTTGACCCCAGTTGATGGAAATTCAAACTTGTCTGAGATTTCATCAAGACAATCACTCCGAACAAAATTCAGGTTTATTGGGCAAAATACGTGGCCTCTAGAGTGCATAAAAGGTTTTCTATGATTTGACCCCGTGACCTAGTTTTTGACCCCAGTTGACCCAATTTTGAACTCGTCCGAGATTTGATCAAGACATTCATTTTGACCAAATTTCAGGTTGATTGAGCATAAAATGTGGCCTCTAGAGTGCATACAAGGTTTTTTCTAAAATTTGACCCTGTGACCTAGTTTTTAACCCGAGTTGACCTTATTTCGAACTCGTCCGAGATTTCATCAAGACATTCATCCTGACCAAAATTCAGGTTCAATGGGCAAAAAATGTGGCTTCTAGGGTGCATACAAGGTTTTTCCAATTTTTGACCCCGTGGCCTAGTTTTTGACCCCAGTTGACCCAATTTCGAAATCCCCTGAGATTTTACCAGGACATTCATTCTGACCAGAATTCAGGTTGATTGGGCAAAAAATGTGGCCTCTAGAGTGCATACAAGGTTTTTCTATGATTTGAACCTGTGACCTAGTTTTTGACCCCAGTTGACCCAATTTCAAACTCATCCGAGATTTCATGAAGACATTCATTCTGACCAAAATTCAGGTTGATTGGGCAAAAAATGTGGCTTCTAGAGTGCATACAAGCTTTTTCCAATTTTTGACCCCGTGGCCTAGTTTTTGACCCCAGTTGACCCAATTTCAAACTCGTCCGAGATTTTATCAAGACAATCATTCTGACCAAAATTTGGGTTGATTGGGCAAGAAATGTGGCTTCTAGAGTGCATACAAGGTTTTTCTATGATTTAACCCTGTGACCTAGTTTTGACCCCAGTTGACCCAATTTCAAACTCGTCCGGGATTTCATAAAGACATTCATTCTGACCAAAATTCAGGTTGATTGGGCAAAAAATGTGGCTTCTAGGATGCATACAAGTTTTTTCCAATTTTTGACCCCGTGGCCTAGTTTTTGACCCCAGTTGACCCAATTTCAAACTCGTCCGAGATTTTATCAAGACAATCATTCTGACCAAAATTCAGGTTGATTGGGCAAGAAATGTGGCTTCTACAGTGCATACAAGGTTTTTCTATGATTTGAACCTGTGACCTAGTTTTTGACCCCAGTTGACCCAATTTTGAACTCGTCCGAGATTTTATCAAGGCAATCATTCTGACCAATATTTGGGTTGATAGGGCAAGAAATTTGGCTTCTAGATTGCATACAAGGTTTTTCTATGATTTGACCCTGTGACCTAGTTTTTGACCCCAGTTGACCCAATTTTGAACTCATCTGAGATTTCATCAAGACATTCATTCTGACCAAATTTCAGGTGATTGGGCAAAAAATGTGGCATCTAGAGTGCATACAAGGTTTTTCTAAGATTTGACCCTGTGACCTAGTTTTTGACCCCAGTTGATGGAAATTCAAACTTGTCTGAGATTTTATCAAGACAATCATTCTGACCAAATTTCAGGTTAATTGGGCAAAAAATGTGGCCTCTAGAGTGCATACAATGTTTTTCTATGATTTGACCCTGTGACCTAGTTTTTGACCCGAGTTGACCCAATTTCGAACTCGTCCGAGATTTGATCAAGACAATATTCGACCAAATTTTAAGTTGATTGGGCAAAAAATATGGCCTCTAGAGTGCATACAAGGATTTTCTATGATTTGACCCTGTGACCTAGTTTTTGACCCCGGTTGACCAAATTTCGAACTCGTCCGAGATTTGATCAAGACAATCATTCTGACCAAATTTTAAGTTGATCGGGCAAAAAATGTGGCCTCTAGAGTGCATACAAGGCAAATGTTGACGACGGACGACGCACGACGGACGACGGACGACGGACATCCACCTAACCACAAAAGCTCACCTTGAGCACTTCGTGCTCAGGTGAGCAAAAAATGAAAGGTGGGTGCTTAGAATTTTTGATTAGTAAATAGGTTCATAAACTACGATTCTGCGTAAGATGTTTCACAATCTAATTTGAAACTCTGTTTTTAATTTTGAAATCCCATTATCTTCGTAATTTATTACATCAAAAAGTGCTCTCCTATACTAATTAGAATGTCAAGAATCCATAGAAGTACTTTGTTTTCTTCTGACAGAAATAATGATTCTCTTTTGTAAAACGTCCGCAACAATCTTTAATACATACCCGCCCGATTAGTTCAGTTGTTAGAGCACCGGACTTCAAAACCATTGGAGTTCGGCGGCGTGGGTTCGATTCCCGAGCTGGTACACTAATAAAAACTAACTGTCTTTCGGATGAGACGTTAAACCGAGGCCTCCGTGAGACGGTGCTTTACACCGAGCACGATTAAGAACCATGGCGGATCTCAGCAGTAGTTCCGTCATGTGTCCTTGCACTATCCCCTGTAACAACTAACCGTCTTCTGGGGGGCGTCGTTCATATGGGCATGTGCTACTGTAGCGACGATATATAAACGGAAATACACTTTAGTACATCAATTATAATTGAGTCTTAGCGTGACATTTCCAAAAAATCACCGTGAGACAAGCAAAGACTCTGGCCAGTTTTTGAATCTGCACAGTCTGGCCATGTACTTTACTTTTCGTTTTGTTGAATGATAAGATCCAAGAGAGTCTTTAGAGATTCAGCAAACTTCATATTGTACGACGTAGGAGTCAAGGGTAATTTATGTTGGCCCTTGGCGCACATGTCAAATTGTTGGAAATGTCATGCACATGCACAATGATTTTGTTAAAAACGGATTTAACGCTTCGGTCAAATCGCGGTCGCTCGAGAGCCCAACAATGATTTTCGGTATTCCTCGCACCAGCACTTCTATTAAAAACTTTCCTAGCCTTAAGACGTTATTTCAGAAGGGTTTCTATTTATTCACCCACTGATAGAAGATGTCGGAAAATATAAGGATATGTGCTGTCACTGGGGATAGAAACCATTTAAACTCGATTTAGCATTCATAATCAGGGGCCTGTTTTACTAATCATCTTTCGATCATTTTTACGTATGTGGAAAAGTAAAGTTGCTTCTAAAGTAGTTACTTAGTATGGAACTCTGTAATGCGTCATCTCGTTGGGGACTTCTTCGAAAGACAATTCCAATGAGATATTGCAAGGCAGAATCTAACAATCAATGAAAACAATTGGTTGATCAGATTCTCTGAACCCTTTCGATTGGCTGACAATGAACGCCTCGCCCCAAAGTCATCCACATTCACACAAATTGTTTTATTAACATAAAAATTCATTTATTTCAACTAGTATAGCGTTCGGAGTTTTGGACATGCTAAATGTCTCGATCCTGTATGTTTGAATTAGACATCTCTTTAATAAGGGAGAATGTGCTTTTTTATAATTTGCTGATATTTTTTTAATTACAAATCTATCTTTAATTGTGACAAAATCTATACAGTCTAATGACTGATGTCGTATTTAATAAGCCAGACACAGGTAAACAGATTCCTTTGGGAAAATCTATAAGTTTATTATTAGTTCCTTGACATCTTGTTCTATCAACAGAAAAAAATAACATTTTCCTTTCCGGTACGAAAAACAATTAATTGAAAGCATCGTTTTTCTTTTAAAGAAATATACTCGTTAATTTTACTGCAAGTCATTTGATTAAAATCTTGTTGATTTTTATACCACCTGTGTCATCGCCAATCTCCTTAGTATCGTTCTAGATTTCGGTGATAGAAATAAGGTCTTGTGCGTAACATTTCCACCAATCTTACACGTGTCAAAAGCAAAGCCCTTTGCCAGACTGTGCATCCGCGCCTTTCTTAGTAAGGTATCAAAGTATCAATAAATATTATAGTATTTTTCTAATTGTGCTGTTAAGCGGGTTGCACAATTTTGCACCTTATTTACATATTAAATTGTTTGAATTGTCACACCTTAGCTAATATCATACATTCAGCTAAGAATAGTGTCTCAACGTTGATTGGATCTAAAAAACAACAATTCTGATTTAGAATATGAATTTATTTACATTACCTCTCTTATACAGGCCTCCTAAATTATACCTAAATTATACCTATGGCATATTTCATATTGTTTAATATTTGGCACATGTCTTCAGCTGGTAGTTTGCACATAAGCAAAAATATGTTATTCCTTTACCTTTGAAAGTTAGGGGAAACATTTGACAATAATAAAAATACCCAAACTTCGGTTTTTGTTATCCTCGAAGGCCATTTGTCAAATCTAGGTCTACAATATAATCGTACTCTGTTGTGGGAGTTGATAACATCCCTGTATATTAATAAATGTCAAATGCAAGCAAAGGAAGCAAAGATTCATTGTCTATTAGTTATTGATGAAGTAAATATAGGTCAATTATATCGAACCTTAAATGCGGTTAGATATATTCAGCTGAAAGGGTTTGGAAGTATATTGTGTATGGATTCGAAATAATAAAGAGACTATAAAAATGGAAAGAATGCATTTTGAAATAAGCGTCGTTTTTTTTTTTTTTTTTTTTTTTTTTTTTTTTGTTAATTTAAAATTACGAAGTACCAATTTAAACTTTTGGTGATTTGTTTTTCTTTTCGATGGTTGTTTTTTCAAATGTGTTCAAATTAGCACTCCTAGTGCAAGGCACCAACTACATTTCATTAATCTGAATCAAAAGTATTGTTTCCGTTGCATGTTTTTTTAGCATTAAGAGAGGCTTTTCTACCGTTGTATAAACGAAGAAAAGAGTTTAATGAATATTTACTATAATCTCATTTACTTCAAAAGGTACAAATATTTTTCTTATCTTGACCGACCTTTTAATAAAAAGAATTGGTCAAAATCCTCCAGAACACTTACTCGAATTTAGAGATCCCCGACGTCGGCACTCATTCTTTCCGACTATCTGTTTTTCATCAATTGGCCGATTATTATAAACCTATGTCGGATAGCAGCTGGAGGCTAGGAAAGAAAGTAATGGTAGTACTGGTGAGAGAAATACCAGGAATCCATTGTTATGTGCTCCAGTCGCCGCGATATAACTGAAAAAAATGTTGAAAGCGGCGTAAAATCCCATTCAAACAAACAAACTAACTTACACAAGTTTTTCACGAAAACTGCGACAAAAGCTTGATTCGCAACAGCGTTACATCACTTAAATTTTAGATAGAATCTTCTCGAGATACCGACAGAACTAAATTACCAGAAAATACCTTCATTGGCTATATTAGAGACATGGATTTAGGATTATTATTATTGACAAAATTATTTCTACCTTTGCTGCATTAGATGTATGATGACGTCGGAATGACGTCCCCTTGGTCGTTAAATTCAACACTAGGATGTTTTCAATACTATGATCGGAATGACTCTGTCAATTTGCAATTAGTCTTAAAATTAGAGCTTGTACCCGATTGAGTTGATTAACACGAAGAAAGTTACAACATACATCACAGCAAGGTGCCCAATATCTTGTTCGATAATTGTGGCATGCCAATAACGCATCGTGCATTATTCTAAAGACAATCTATAGGAAAGAATAAAAATATCGAACAAATGATCAACCATAAAACCAAATTTTTAATGATCAATTTGTATATGAATCTTATCTTATTAAAAGTCGAAAGAGGCTATATTGACCTACATTTATTCAGCCTTATTTATTCCCACACAATGGACGACCAGGCCCTAGTTTCAGTTAAATATAAGACGATGATCATACATGTCACATATATCAGCGGATTCTCAAAATGACATGTCACCTACTGAAAGGAATGTAATCTTAAAAGGTCCAAATATATTCTTTGTGTCTCTTGGCGTCCTTCAATTCTTTGTGATGTTGACATGTTTCTATTAACAGAGTATGCCAGTCAATCAATAGTTTACAATGTTTTGGTTATTGGCTTGGGTCGTAACTTTTGTTCAAATTTTGGGGAGTAAAATGAACATTTACATTTCAAAAAGTGTGACCCAAGAAATTATATTACATAATTTTGGGGGTCCAGATTTGCTTTAGTCTCTCTGAATATTTAAAATATTATACGTATTTATTTCATGTATTCATTATTTAGAAAGTTGGGATCAACTAAGAGCTTCCTACATTCTTTGTAAACATTTTCTCTCGTAGCACTTTCATTGCTAGAGTTTTTTTTATGTTAAACCCTCTGCAAGTAAAAAAAAATCTTCATTTTGATTATCAAAAATTTTGTTTTGGCAAACCTTAATAGTTTTTCATAATACACAAATTTCATATTTTCAAGTACATTGAGAAGAGTTAGGCCACCAGCGATTTGTACAAGTAGAATACATAGAGGATAATCATTTGTTTAAGTGTAAGATCGATTTATATTTCATTGAGTGAACAACAAAAGCTACATTTTCACGAGTGGCGGAGCCATGAGTGAATAAATAGCTTTTGTTGTTCACGAAATGAAATATTAATCGATCTTACACGAAAAACAAACGATTATTCTTTTTCTTTAATGCAAAAATGAGACAAAATGTGAATTTTCTAGGACATATTTTCGTAAAGCGCGTCATTTTGCGCGTGATTGCTATGCAACGTTTATTGTGACGTCACTTATTTCGCCCTGCATAGATGACGTCAGAGAGGATGAAATGCACAAAAGCAGGGTAGAATTTTTTGATAATCTCACTGATTTTGCAGTGAGATTATCAAGTGATAATCTACCATTATTTCTTGATAAACCACCGAAAAGCATTAAAGAATATCGATTATTTTGTTTTAGTAACGTTTTCATTTTAAAATAAATATCTTCCTGATTGGCAAAGATAATTATCTCTTGGTTATGACGCAAGACATCCATACACAGATATTCCTAAACTGAATTATGCAATTTGGTTGAAGAAATATGTCGTTCCTTTTTCAATCTTCATTTACGATTACATACAATCAAAAACTCAAATTTCAGCCTGTGCTTGGGATTACCAACATTTTTATATTTGTACAAAACAAAGACGCTGGCCAGCCCGTGTATGTGAACAGTCCGACCAGAGTCCTCACTTTGCGATTTGTAGGTAAACATGGTCTCAAAGTATCCGTAGACAGTTAGCAATCTTCTAATAACAGTAAAGAACACCGTGAAATTAACAAGAATAATGATTTAAAGTAATAAGAAATGAAATTGAATGAGTGTGCGGAGCGAGTTTTGAATGAGATCAAGGGAATATAAATCATAATCGAAATAATCGTCAAATTCGACGAAATTAGCGATTATGTTTTACCTCCCTTTAATACAATCTGCGTTTTTGTGCGTTTCAAAATTCAACACCAGTCAATAAAATCATGTAATCATTTGATCGGTATATTAATTAATGTGAATGATTCCAAAGCGTTAATGAACTATTTTAGATGTTTCAGTATGATTTGAATGATTATTTGAAATGAATGATTGCAGCGCTGAATGAACGGTTTAGACTGATTTTGATCGAGGTAAATGCCACATTCACGAGGTTACTAACTGTACACAGTGCAACGGTTTGTCATACAAAATGTATGCATCTTACACAGGTGTCAAATTGTTGTATATGTCACAAACAGGCTCATTTATAACGCAGGTAATGGGATTTTTTAAACAGTACCAGAGTCAGGATTAATTTCATAGATTCGATGAAAATAATTCTGATATAAAGCGAACACTGCCTGATTTCATATATGGATCATTTAAATTCTCAGATAACGCACGTTGGTAAAGGGCGTAAAGTTTGGGGGTTTTCGATATAAACTAAAATATTCTGTTCTCTTTTAATAGATTATTTATTCAGAAATTATCAGATTCTATGCTCTCAAGATAGGACGAAGTCACAGATAAAAGCTATTAGTGTGGCAAAGAATCTACAAGAAAAATTTCTTTCTTGCCAATAAACAAATGGCGTAACTTTATCCCTGTAGAGGATTAGAAAGGTGAAAAAAGGATTTTCAGTGTAAAAGTTTACAATTGTTTTGCGAAATTTCAAGGATTAATGGAAAAATTTGAACATTTGCTTTCCCAGAAAACACGAAATAACCATTCTCACTATTCACAGAGTGTGTATATAGTGTGCAACTCCTCATTTTTTTCTTTCTCTTAGTGTATTTTTCTGCCTATGTCGCTGTCTGTCTGTGGTTTATGTATAGTTCCGCAAGAAAGAGTGAGGTCTGAGAAACCGTTATCTCCTATCATTTTCAATGTAAAATTGATCTTTGATCACTCACTTGAAATTGTAGGTCTATACATGCATTTAAACGAAACCTTGTAACTGCCAGGTCCTTTGAAATGCGAACCGAAGTCGTATATCGGTGTTACAAGACTGCAGTTATGTTCGATAGACGAGAACCAGGTCAGGTTGAATCCTGACGAGTACAGAGAGTCTCCTAGAGCCTGGCTGATTAAACGAACAAAACTGATCGTAAGTCAAAATCACAAATCGTACCTTGTGTTTTCATATTTTGTTAGATACTGCATTGCAATGTCTCATTGGAATCGTCTTAGAGGACTATTCAAATGAGATTATGCATGGCAGAATGCAATATTTAGGTGACACTGTAGACGTTTCCTAAATTTTTGACTTACACAAAAACAAAAAATGATCGTAAGATATTTAGTAAAACAGGCCCCAGGAACCTGTTTTACTGAAACATCTTACGAAAATTTTATGCTCCAGTCAAAAATTTTAGTTGCTTCTACAATAGAAGAAAGGCGATTCCAACGAGATATGGCCAGGTGGAATCAAACTAGAGGGCTATAGTGGCCCTATATAGCCCACATGAATGACTGTCGAAAAATAGTTTAATGATAAATGGTAACTAAGCTTGACAAATGATTAGATTTTATTACTTCTGTCCACCTTTTTGCCACTTTTCAGGTTGATTCTGCAAAATATGTAGCCTCTAGTGCATACAAGGTTTATCTATGACCTAGTTTTGAACCCAGTTGACCAATTTTTAAACTAATCAAAAATTGAATCAATTCAATGATTCTCTCAAAAGTACGGGTATGTGGGGAAAATTGTTGTCTCTAAAGAGCATGAAATAATTTGCTAAGATTAGACCAAGTGACCTGGTTTTTGACCCAAGTTGATCCAATTTCAAACTCATCCAAGATTCTATCAAGACAATCATTCCGAACAAATTTCAGGTTGGTCGGGCTAAAAATATGGCATTTACATACAAGGTTATTCTAAGATTTAAACCCAATAGACCCAATTCCAAATTCTTTCGGGAATTCATGCAGACAATTACTTTTGCCAAATTTCAGGTTGACCGGGCAAGAAATGAGTCCCTAGAGTGCATACAAGGTTTTCTTAAGATTTGACTCTGTGACCTGATTTTTGACCCAAGTCGACCGAATTTCGAACTCGTCCCAGACATCAAGACAATCATAAAGACCAAATTTCAGGTTGATCAGAAATCAGAAATTGACGATTAGAACTTGTAATCAAAAGGAAAAACGAAAAAAGCGAATGCTTAGAATTTAAAGTAAGTAGTAATAGGCCAAAAAACTGTAAATCTGCTACAGTTGTTTCAGAATCTAATTTGAAACTATGTAAGTAATTTTGAAATCCCATTACCTTCGTTATATATTACATCAGAAAATGCCTCTCCTACACTAATTAGAACGTCAAGAATCCATAGAAGTGCTTTGTTTTCCCCAGAAAGAAATAATGAATCTAGAGTTTGGTATCAAACATTTTACCAGGATTTCATGTTCTTTTAAGGCTTAAGCGACTTATAAACGACTAAGGTATTGACCATTATATGAAAATAACTTCCAAGCAATCCATACATGATTACAAGGTTTTTGGAAACGGTTTTACGTCACTCTTACCCCCGGTCCTACTGCCTTCGATTCGATACCGAATTTGAAGTTTATAAAGGATGTTGGGAGAATAAGTATTCAAATTCATAGTAGTTCGGAAATACGCTATGTCGAGGCACTAGGAATGTTTATGAAATCGGCGTCTGTTGGTCGAGGGGTGGGGTTATTCGGAATGGGGGTAGAATCGACTTGCCTGCTTTGGCGACGAATCCGGACGAAACCCGAATAACCCCGATGTACTACGAGTAGCCACGATACTTGTCGGTGAACTACGCAGAGATACGCGACTAGCGCTCGAAATCGGGACATAATCTTGGAAGAAAATTGAAAGCTTATACTCGATCGTTATTCGGCAAACAGACAAATCTCATGTTACAGTCTTGGCCTTGTAACGGACAGGCTTATACATACAAGTAACAACATCGTGAAATTTGCAAGCTGAATCATTTTGGAATGATTTTGGAATGAAATTGAATGATTGCGATAAGTGAGGTTTATGTGAAATCAAAGAGGGATAATCAAACATTGCTCATTTTGTCCAGGATGAACAAATTAGCTATATTTAGTACCCTCTTTAACAAAATGTGCAAATATATTCTATAAATAGGTTTCTATGTCTTCACGATCCAATTAAACGCTTTTAAGAATCGCATGAGTCGGTGAAATCGTAGAGTTTTTTAGTGATTTTTATTATACGCCCGTCGAAGACGGGACGTATTATGGGATCACCCGTGGCGTCCGGCGTCCCGGCGTCCGGGTATCCGGGCGTCCGGGCGTCAGGCGGCGTCCACTTCTTTGTCCGGAGCATAACTCTGTCACTTGAAGTCCGATTGACTTCAAACTTGGCAATTGTATTCTTCTCATCATTACGGAGTGCAGTGCATAAGAACCATGACTCTACCTGGCCTATTTTTTGAGTTATTGCCCTTTGTTGTATTTCAGACTTGAATCTAGTCCGGAGTATATCTCTTAAAGTATAATAGCTAGAATCATGAAACTTTATGGGTGTTTAGATCTCACCAAGGGGGAGTGCAGTGCACAAGAACCATAGCTCTACCTGGACTATTTTTTTGAGTTTTTGTCCTTTGTTGTTTTTCATACTAGAATCTTGTCCGGAGTATATCTCTGTAAAAGTATAATAGCTAGGATCATGACCTTCATGGGTGTATAGATGTCACCAAGGGGGAGTGCAGTGCACAAGAACCATAACTCTACCTGGCCTATTTTTTTAGTTATTGCCCTTTGTTGTTTTTCAGACTTGAATCTTGTCCGGAATGTATCTCTTAAAGTATAATAGCTAGGATCATGAAACTGCATGGGTGTATAGATCTCACCAAGGGGGGGGGGGGTGCAGTGTACTAGAACCATAATTCTACCTGACCTATTTTTTGAGTTATTGCCCTTTGTTGTTTTTCAGACTTGAATCTTGTCCGGAGTATATCTGTAAAAGTATAATAGCTAGGATCATGAACTTCATGGGTGTATAGATGTCATCAAGGGGGAGTGCAGTGTACAAGAACCATAATTCTGCCTGGCCTATTTTTTTGAGTTATTGCCCATTGTTGTTTATCATACTAAAATCTTGTACGGAGTATATCTCTAAAAGTATAATAGCTAGGATCATGAAACTTCATGGGTGTATAGATGTCATCAAGGGGGAGTGCAGTGCTACCATTATTCTACCTGGCCTATTTTTTTAGTTATTGCCCTTTGTTGTATTTCATATTGAAATATTGTCCGGAGCATATCTCTCAACGTAAAGGAGTTATGATCATGAAAACTGATGGGTAGATAGATCTTATAGAGGGGAAGTGCAGTGCAAAAGGACTGTAACTCTATTAGGCTTATTTATTGAGTTATTGCTCTTTGTAGTTTTCACATTTGAATCTTTTCCTGAGCATTTCTGTAGGAGTATTTGAGCTATGATCTTGAATTTCATGGGAATATAGATTGCATCAAGTGGAAATGCAGTGCAAAAGAGCCATAACTCTACCTGGCTTATTTTTTGAGTTATTGTCCCTTTGTTTTTCTTCAAACTTCAATCTTATCCAGAGCTTATCTTTAATGATAAATGAACTTTGACTATGATAATAATATACTCCTACAATTTTTCATCTGTCTGTCTTCACAAAATTGTCTAACAGATAATCATTCGAAATCACTTCTGTTCTACTCTTAACCCAAACTGTGTAACGGGCGTATCTTGTGACAATGTGGCACCTTGTTCTGAATAAAGTTGTCAATCTCATCATTTTTAGTGATTTTGAGCGTTTTGAATGGTTTGTTTGAGCTGGAATGAAGGAATGGAGTGCTAGGTGAGCGATTTAGAATGGTTTCGATCTAAATGAAATTTCAACTAGGAAAGGTTAACTTACGACATTTCAACACAAACATTTTCCGAGTTTGATAAAAATTATAATAAAATTTGTCTTGTACAGGAGCCACAAGTAATAGCGAGAGCATACGTTGTATTTTCAGCTCGGCTGTTTTCGGTGTCGTTGGCGGCGACTTCGTCATCGTTGTTGTGGTCGTCATTGTCATCTTGCAAAAACTTTGAGATTTTTTGATATCTCTGTTTCTGATAAGTTATTCACTTCAACTTTGGCACTTTCAAAAGAACAACTTGATCACTTTTTACTTCCAATATTTGACACATAGAATCATCTGGCACATAAGTATTAAAGAATGATGTGTATTAGTTCCGTTTATTTCTTTACATTTGAAAATTACAGAAACCAACCGTCAATATCAAAAATACCCCCCCCCCCCCCCCAAATTTCTCTGGAGTAATCCTCTCATACCGCGGGCTATTTATCAAAGTAGGTCAACTTTATAATCATTGTGTGTCGAGAGAGTTGATAACCTCCCTGATTAGTAATATATGCCATTTGCAAGAAAAGACCAGGGGCCCGTTTTACTAAAATCCTTACAACATAATTGATCGTAAGTCAAAATCACAAATCGTACCTGGTATTTTCATTCATTGTTAGATTTTGTCTTGCAATATCTCATTGGAATCTTCTGAAGGGGACGATTCCAATGAGATAATGCATGGCATACTTCAATGTTTGGTAACTACTGTAGAAGCAGCTTTAATTTTAGACTTACGACAAAAAATGATCGTAAGATGTATAGTCAAACAGGCCCCTGGGTACATTGTCCATAAGTTATTTATGAAGAAAATATTGGTCAATTATATCGGACCTGAAATTCGGTTAGACCTTATAAATGGGAACAATGCCTTTTGAAATATGCATATTTTTTTCTACCAATTTAAAATTACTAAATATCGGTGAACACTTTTTGTGGTTTAAATTTCTTTTCAATAGTTGTTTTTCAAATTTAAAACTCCTAGGAAAAAAACACCAACTTTATTTTCAATTATCTGAATCCAACTTATCGTTTCCGTTGCATTGACTTCGAAAAGCAAACACATTTCTCTTATCCTTTCTAAAATGCCATGTAAACAGGAGGGTCAACCTCGACCAATATTCTTTACTCGAGCTTGCCATGTACGTATCGATAAAGCTGGATTATGCAACAGCGTATGCATTAACCAAATTATTGAGAAAACCTCCTCGAGATACCGATAGAACTGAGTTACCAGAAAATTCCTTCATTGACTACACTGCAATTGTACATTTAATATATTTTATATTTGCGGCAAAATTATTCCCAACTTTGCTGCAGCAAATGTATGATGACGTCAGGATGCCGTCATATTGAACGTTAAATCTAACACAATGATGTTTTCAATTGCATGAACGGAATAACTTCAAATGTGATCGCTCACTGTCCGTCGTCCGTCCGTAAAAAATTTCTTTAAACATCTTCTCCTCCTAAAAGACTAGGCCAATCAAGCTGAAACTTGTCAGGGATGTGATATGGCACGGATCCTTTCCATTTGAGCAAAGTTTAGGAGATGTCGTTTAAGCCCCTTTTTCTGTGATATGTTAAACGAATTTAATTTCATCATAAACTCTATTTTCTATGGTAACGGAAAGTCTAAAAATGGCCGAAAAGGGCTAAAAATATTAGAAAAAATTCTTCTCCTCCTAAACAAAAAGGCCAATCAAGCTGAAACTTTGCAGGGATGATCCTAGATTGAAGCACTTTAAAAGTTGTTAAAAGAATTTAATTTCATCAATAACTCTGGTTACCATGGTATCAGAATGTCTGAAAAATGGCCGAAATGGCTGATAATATTAGAAATAATTCTTCCTCTCCCAAACCACTAGGCCAATCAAGCTGAAACTTTGCAGGGATGATCTTTGGGTGAAGCCCTTCAAAAGTAGTTAAAAGAATCTAATTTTCATCAAAAACTCTGGTTGCCATGGTAACAAAATGTTTGAAAAATGGCCAAGATGGCAGGGATGTTTCTTGGGTAAAGCTCTTCAAAAGTTGTAAAAATGATTTCATTTCTTCAAAAACTCTTGTTTCCATGGTCAATGAGAGGCTTAAAAATGGCAAAAATTTCCCAAAATCTTAGAAAAAATTCCCTTCCTCCTTAACCATGAGGCCAATCAATTTTGTACTTAGCATGCATGTTCTTAACGTGTAGGTCTACTAAAGAATTTGCCATCGTAAGAGAAAAGTTGAAAATTTACGAAAATTTAAAAAAATGAAATTGCAATAGGACAAAATTTAACCACCCTAAATGTACATCAAACAAATTCTGGTATTCATAACATGGTTGACAAGTTATGAGTGACTTACTCAGGTGAGCGATATAGGACCATCATAGTCCTCTTGTTTTTTGAATACTTGCAGCAAGGACAATTTTCTTTCATAAATTTTATGATGTAAATGATCAACCTTGTATTGAAATTCTTTTTGTAACTTCATCAGACTGTAGGCTTTCTTTTTACATAACCTTTTACATCTTCTTGAAACAAAAAAATCTTTTTTATATTTCTTTCTTACTTCTAAATCAGACTGATATGTATTTGATCATAGACTTGAACATAAAAAAAGATACCTTGGACTTAGATCTTTGGTCAAGTGCTGTTTGTGACAAGTAGAAGTTTGGGCGAGCTACGTTGTCCGCTGACGACTCTTGTTAGCTCACCTGAGCACGAAGTGAGGTGATGTTTTGAGGTTACTTGATGCCCACTCACCCTCGTGAATCGTCAATATTAACCTTGTCGACACTCTAGAGGCCATATTTTAGCCCAATCAACCTGAAAATTGGTAAGAATGATTGCCTTAATGAAGTCTTTGACAAGTTTGAAATTGGATCAAGTGGGGTCAAAAATAGGTCACGGGGTCAAATTTAAGAAAAACTTATGGAAACTCTTGAGAAGCCATTTTTTTAGCCAAATCAACCTGAAAATTGATCAGAGTGATATCTTGATATAATCTTGGACAAGAAAGAAAATGGGTTAAGTGCGGTAAAAAACTAGGCCACAGGGTCAGGTTTTTGAAAACCCTTGTGGACACTATTGGAGCCATATTTTAAGCCAAATCAACATGAGAATTGGCCAACCTGATTAAATCTCAGAAAAGTTCGAAAGTCGGGTCCAAAACAAGGTTAAGGGGTCAAATCTAAGAAAAACCTTCCGGACACTCTAGAAGCCATACTTTTTGCCCAGTCAACCTGAAAATTGGTCAGAATGATAATCTTGATGAAATCTCGGAAAACTTTGAAAATGGGTCAAGTTGGGTAAAAAATTTGGTCACAGGATCAAATCTTAGAAAAACATTGTGGACACTCTGAAGGCCATATTTTTAGCCTCAAAATTTGTCAGAATTATAAGAATTATGAAATCTTGGACAAACTCGAAATTTGGTCAAGTGTGGTCAAAAACTAAGTCATAGGGTCAAAATTTTATGAAAAACTTTCTTTTTTTTTGTTTTTAGCTCCACTGGCCGAGGGCCACTGGGGCTATTGTCATGATGCTGTGTCCTTCATGCGCTGTCCGCGCGTCCGGTAGTAAACTTTTCCTTTTAAAATCTTCTCCTCTGAAACTACTGGATGAATCTCAATCAAACTTCACAGGAATGATCCTTGGATGACACTGTTTCAAAGTTGTTCAAGAAATCCAATGAAAAACATGGATTTTATGGGCGTGGCTTATTTCCAAATATGGTAAAATCGAGTTTTCTAAGATTCTTATCAATGGATACCAACTTAAATTTATTTGAATGATTCTTTGGTGACCCTTTATTAGTCTACAAGAAATTATTTTGATCGGATGAAAAATGTGTATTTTATGGGTGGAGGTCATTTATAATCTGACTATTTGTAGAATGGGGGGGGGGGGGCTATACCGGTCACCCATGTGTCTGCGTTGACAACGGCGTCAGCTTAATGCTTTGGTTAAGTTTTAACATGCGACTGTTTAAAATCTCTGTTTCTACATAAGCTATTGCTTTGAAACCTCGCACATGCTTCTGTGACCATAATATCAGCCTTAACTGAATTTAGTGGTACTTTAACCCTCTTCGGACTAAGAAATTCCTGGTTAAGTTTTTACTTGCAAATGTTGTATATCAGGTATATCTCTGTTTGTACATAAGCCTTTGCTTGGAAACCTCGCGCATGCTTCTGTGACCATAATTCCAGCCTCTAGACAAAGAATCTTTCCTCTGATAATGAATTTAGTGGAAATTTTTTCCATTTGTCTTAGAAATTCCTATTTAAGTTTTTATGTGCAAATGTTTTATATCAGTTATATCTCAAGCTCTTGCTTAGAAAATCTGCACATGCTTCTGTGACCATAATTCCAGCCTCTAGACAATGATTCATTCCTCTGAAAAGAATTTAGTGGAATTTTAATCAAGTTCGAAATTTGGTCAAATGGGGTCAAAAATGAGGTCAAGGGGTCAAATATAAGAATGATTATCTTGATGAAATCTAGGTCTAAGTTTGAATTTGGGTCAAGTGTGGCTAAATACTTGGTAAAGAGGAGGTCAGATCTTAAGACAGTAAGCTCAAGTGGCGATTTTGCCACTTTGACCCTCTTGTTTTAATTGGTCTTTCGATTAGGGTTTGTGCCTGATTGATTTCGATACACGCAAATAGCTTCACCATCCATCACACTAAGAGGTGCGCTATATCTTGTTCGAAAATGGTGGCATACCAATTACGTGCATGTATCGTGCATTTTTCTAGATACAAACAATTGGAAAGAAAAAATAGCCAGGAAATGACCAACAACGAAATAAACGTTTTAATGAAAATTCAGAATATAAATTTTAGCCTTTAAAATTCGGAAGAACCTTTCTTGACCTAGCTTTATTCAGCCCTATTTATTCCCACACAATCGACGACCAATCCCTAGTTTCAGTAAAATATAAGTCATTGAACAAATATCTCACATATATCAGCGTTTCCTCTAAATGGCATGTCACCGACTGAAAGGAATGTAATCTTATACGGTCTCAATGTATTCTTTGTGTCTCTTATTGTACTTCATTCCTGTGTAATGTTGACATGATACTATGAACGAAAGATCGGTTTTTTTATTGTTTAGAAATCCTTACGCATAGTGTGCAAGTCAATCACTATTAAAGTATTTGACCATGTTTCGGTGATTGGCTGAGGTTGTTATTTTTTTAATTTTTGGGCAGTAAAATGAGTATATACATTTTCAACAGTTTGACTCGAGAGACAAGGTAACATACTATTAGTTAAGATATCAGGCAAAATAGAGCATGTCCCTCTGCAACAATGAAGACCTAGAGATAGGAAGAACCCATCAAATATATGATACTCCTCGGACAAATACTTCAGAGGTAATAGAATGTCATAATCAAAACAAGAATGCTCACCGGATTTTATCTTGTATACACAAAGTAAAAAGTTTTGCAACCTATAAATGTATGTTAATACGAAAGTGCACTCAATAAATGCAGAGTATGAACCCAATCGAATGTTTATTGGGCATTTTTGGTCGCCAAATATGCAAAATGTTTACTTATATTCAAAATCAGATGTTTGCAATAGTAAGGACCTGATCCAGGGTATTACGAGAAAAGTGGGTATAGCCTGATTAATTTGACACGACTTTGACCTCTGTGGAAAAATGCTTAAATAACAATTACCGACATATTTTATCAATAAACAAAATGTATAGTTCATTCAATATCGTTTGTTATTCATTCCTATGAAAGCACGTGCAAAGCCAAGTAGGAATAATAATATTTTTATTCATCTAAATAGTAGGGGTCAGATTCAAGTCAACAAAACCGCACTATACCGTGATTTTCGTTGCTTTTGCATGTACATGATATAGGCTGTACAGTAAGTGTGTGGATGACTCTTGGATTAGAGACAATTATCAGGTTGAAATCCCATCTAGCCCATTCGATGCAGTTAATAATGTACGAATAATTGATTAAAACATTGTCTTTTAATAAAGTCCATAATTTGCATTAATTAGCAGAATTAGAAAAAAAGTATTATGTTTCAGTTTGATTATTGATAATAAGACCCACTGGAAATGTTTTCATGTGCACAAGTTGCGTCAAGTTACCCAATTCACTTTTGTTAAAAACTACTTCGGTAAAAATCTGTGGTTGCAATACTCTTTTCTTTGTGTATATATGGAAGACAACAAAAAGATCATGCGGACCCTATATGTCCTCTATGCAATGCTAGTACAGAAACAATAACTCATATCCTCTTAAGATGTCCATACCCGAGTGGCATTAGAACTGAAAAAATCACAGAACTTAAACAATATATCGAAATAAAATTAAGCATGGCCTTTTGGAGTTAAAATATTAAGACAAAAGATTAAGTTAATAGCAGACTGTATATTCTAACTAAAAGAATCAAAACTAAGAACTGTGAGCTTACTAGAAAACCTCTGCTATAAACTACACACAAACAGAATTAGGAGGCTAAATAGCAAAAAAAAGGCAACTCATAAAGTCAACTAAAGAACATTTCCTGTAAATTTATAACTCCTCGCGGGGAGCTCTTATCACAGATTCCAAATATCATGTATAAAAGAATATATATGGTTTTCTTTCTCATAATTCACAGGGTATAACGTGCCACGCCGACACCAGAAGGTTCATGGACACCTGATCGATTTTTTCGATACGGAACTAACGGTGGGGCAAGTTTTTGACTGATTTGTAAACCAAAATAATCATTTTCATTGCAATTTTTAGTATCACTGTCGAGATAAATGGTTCTTCTTTTAGGAAATAAAAGGGGAAGGTAACAACTAAGCAAAATGAGCGAATTCTAGCCCTAGGAGTGAGTGACTTTGCTCGTTTTTAGCTCACCTGAGCACAAAGTGCTCAAGGTGAGCTATTGTGATCACTCACCGTCCGTCGTCCGTCCATCGTCCGTCCGTCCGTCTGTCCGTCCGTCCGTCTGTCCGTCCGTCCGTCAACAATTTCTTTAAACATCTTCTCCTCCTAAACCACTGGGCCAATCAAGCTGAAACTTGGCAGGGATGTTCCTTGGGTGAAGCTCTTCAAAAGTTGTTAAAAGAATTTAATTTCATCACAAACTCTGGTTTCCATGGTAACGGAAAGGTTGAAAAATGGCCGAAAATGGCTGAAAATCTTAGAAAAATTTCTTCTCCTCCTAAACCAATAGGCCAATCAAGCTGAAACTTGGCAAAGATATACCTTAGGTTAAGCTCTTCAAAAGTTGTTAAAAGAATTTAATTTCAGCAAAAACTCTGGTTTCCATGGTAACTGAAAGGTTGAAAAATGGCCAAAAATGGCTGAAAATCTTCTCTTCCTAAACCACAAGGCCAATCAAGCTGAAACTTGGCAGATATGTTTCTTCGGTGCAGCTTTTAAAAGTTGTTAAAAAAACCTTATTTCATCAAAAACTCTGGTTTCCATGGTAATGGAAAGGTTGAAAAATGGCTGAAAATGGCTGAAAAATCTTAGAAAAACTTCTTCTCTTCCTAAACCACTGGGCTCATTAAGCTGAAACATGGTAGGAATGTTCTTTGGGTGAAGTTCTACCAAAATTGTAAAATAATTGTATTCAATTAAAATCTTTGGTTTACATGGTATTGGAGATGTTAAAATATTGCCAAAAATATCAGAAGGTTAATCTTCGCCTTAACTATTTGGCATATCTTAAACATGGCAGGGATATTCTTATGGTTTAGGTCTTCTAAACTTGAATTCAATTCCATCATTGATAACTTTGTTTGCAATTAAAAAAGAAAATCAAATTGCAGTAGGAGAAAATTAAAGTCTGTTTCTTTTAAATCCACCCTAAATGTACATCAGACAATTTCTGGTATTTATAACATTGATGACAAGTTATGAGTTGACTTACTCAGGTGAACGATATAGGACCATCATGGTCCTTTTGTTTAGGTTTGTCATTAATCTTTTGTCAAACAACCTGACTATTCTTCATTGTTTGTGTTTGTCTAAGAGCATTTATGTATCCTCTACACACATGCCAAATTTCTCGGCAAAAGATCAACATAAAGCGAAGATATTTTACTTTTATTGGCCTGGGTAGCGAAAAAAAAAAGATAACTAGACAGTAGACACCCCCTGATTTTTTTCTCGATTGGAAATCGACACCAGAAATTGTGATAGGGGGTGTCTTGTTATCATATTTTCCGCTACCCAGGCCAATAAAAGTACGAATATCTTCTCTTTATGTGGATCTTTCGCCGAGAAATTTGGTATGCATGTAGAGGACACATAAATGCTCTTAGACAATCTCAAGTAATTAAGAATAGTCAGGTTGTTTGACAAAAAATTAATGACAAACCTAAAAAACAAGCAAAGTCGCTCACTCCTAGGGCTAGAACTCGCTCATTTGGCTTAGATTTTACCGTCTACTTTTATTTCCTAAAAGAAGAACCATTTATCTCGACGGTGATACTAAAAATTGAAATGAAAATGATAATTTCGGTTTATAAATCAGTAAAAAAGTTACTCCACCGTTTGTTCCGTATCGAAAAAATCGATCAGGTGTCCACGAACCTTCTGGTGTCGGCGTGGCACGTTATACCCTGTGTTATTGAGAATTTTATAATTGTAATGTTCAAAAGAAACCTTTTATCATCTAAAAATTATTCAATTCATCACTTTTATTGTTTGTTATGTATATATAGATAATATTTTAGTACTCTGCATTAGTTTTATGATAAGAAAAATAATTATGATTACAACAACAACAAAAAACTGATTACACAGAACAATTTTGTGAGAGTGTGTCTCGACAAAAAGCAGGGGTGTGTGTGTGTGTGTGTATGTGTGTGTGTGTGTGGGGGGGGGGGTATGTGAGTTATGTGGGCCAAGATTTGCCAGTGTCTTGAGCATTTGAAAATATTATGCGCATTTCATATATATATATATATTTCATCATTCATTTGGCAGAGCTGCTTATATCTTTTTAAACTGTTTTTTTTTGTTGTTGTTGTTTCTTTGTAGATCTAGCATTTTCTGTGCGGAAACGCACCGTAAATGAAAACTTCTACATGTTACTTACCTCAAGTTTAGTTAAGCTAACCAAAAGAGACATTCAGAATGCACAACTATCATATAACCAAGTACATGGGGAGGAATAAAGTCACAAGAGAAGTGTAGGGTGCTTTTCGATAATTTAATTTCAGTCACGTATTCGTTTAATAATAAATCTCTCCCTGATTGACGAAGATAATTAATACTTGTTCTCTTGATAACGACGAAAGATGTCCATTGACAGACATCCTTTAAATGAATTATGCAAATTAGGTGAAATAGTATTTTGTGCGTAAAAATAAGTTCCAGTTATTCTGTATATGACTGCCCTTTTCCATCTTTGTGAACCATAACATACAACCAATAACTCACATTTGAGCATGTGCTTGGCATTTCCAACAGTTTCACTTGTGCGCAAAGCAAAGAGTCTGGCCAGTCTGAGCATCAGCACAGTCTGACAATAATCTTTACTGTGCGATTTGTAGATAGACAAGGTCTCGAAGTATCTTTAGACAGTTAGGCAATCTTCTTATTACACTGTTTAACAGTCTGGAGTATTAAATGTATGCACCTTGCGCAGGTTTCAAATTGTTTGATTTGACACTAACAGGCTCATTTATAACACGTGTAATGAGATTTTTCAATGGTACCAGAGTCAGGATTCATTTCATAGATTCGATGAAGAAATTCTGACTATAGACAACATTGCTTGCTTTCCATATATATATCATTAAATTCTTAGATAACGCGCAGTAGAAAAGTGCAAAAGATTTAGTTTAATACTTCAATGTAAACATGAACATACGGTTCCTCTGTTTACAGAAATTATCAGATTTTCTGTTCTCAGAGTAAGACGAAGTCACAGATACAGTAAACAACATCGTGAAATTGACAAGTTGAATGATTCTGGAATGATTTAGGAATGAATTTGAATGATTGTGTGGAGCGACTTTTGAGTGAACTTAATGGGAGGTAATCTAGTATTGTAAATTTTGTTCAGGATGAACAAAATTAGCAATATTGATTATCTCCCTTTAAAGATAATATGCATACAATTTCTATAGATGGCTCCCTGTTTCTTCAAGAACCTATCAGACGCATACAATTTCAATTGAATAAGTGAAATACCGATTTTTTTCAAAGCTATTTTTATTTTGAACGAAGTTGTTGTTATATCTTTTTCAGTGAGTTTGGAGCGTTTTTGAAAGGTTGAGTGAGTGTCTTGAATTAATGAATGGAGCGCTGAGTAAGCGATTTAGAATTGTTTTGATTGAGTTAAATGTCAATTTCACGATGTATTTAACTGTAAAAGCAATTAGTGTGAACAAGAAACAGTAGGGAGGTCTGCTCTACTTTCTACAAAACAAATCGCGTAATCTTATTTCTGTAGATGAGTAGATAGGTGAAAATGGGTTTCCAGTGTCAAATTTTAAAACATTTTTCGTACGATGATCGAAAAATAGGAAACTTCGTTTCCCCGGAAAACAAAAAAAAAAAAAAAACACACGTTAGATTATTTTTTAAGGGAAAAAGCTTTATTCAACATCCATCTCCCCATCCCCAACACAGAAAACTTCATGGCTATCAAACAGGTTACGAATTGAAAAGTTTAGAACGAATTAAAGAATACAAACATTCGGCTCGGGGTCTAACACGTTTAGGCAGCGAGTAGACGATGACAATCAAAGAATCCTCCCCTTCAATTTTAGATGGGGGTTTAACTGGCAAGAATAAATGTACTAAGAAATACTTCCACAAGTGTAAGTATTTTAGCATTGTGATGTTCCCTCTGGAAGATTTTACCCTGATTACTTTGCAAGAGAGGCTCGAAAAGAACGGTGTTTTTAATTAGAGTAGACGATGACAATCAAACAATCCTCCCCTTCAATTTTAGATGGGGGTTTAACTGGCAAGAATAAATGTACTAAGAAATACCTCCACAAGTGTAAGTATTTTATCATTGTGATGTTCCCTCTGGAAGATTTTACCCTGATTACTTTGCAAGAGAGGCTCGAAAAGAACGGTGTTTTTAATTAGAATAGTGTCTATATTGGTACGTATACGTATTTACCATATCTAAAGTTAATAACACCGTGAAATTGACTCTAATTCCTATCAAAATCATTCACTCAGCGCTCCATTCATTCATAACAAACACACACTCAAATTGTTCAGAAAAAAAGCTCAAAATTCATTAGAAAACATTTCGAAATCGTTAAAAGCGGCCAACATTTAATTCAAATCGAACAAACTGTTCAAAAGTTTTATTGGCTGGTGTGGCTTTTAAGGAGTCTGATTGGTCCACCAAGACACACAGACAGAAAAGTACGTATATTTTATTAAAAGGGGATATGAAAATTGCTAATTTTGAACAAAATTAGCGATATTGGATAAGATCTAGCTCCTTTTAATTTCACCCAAAACTCGTTCAACACACTCTTTTAATTTCACTCCAAAATATTCCAAAATCATTCCAAAATCAATCATCTTGTCAATTTCATGATGTCTTAACTGTATTTCTTCGGGTTACCTAATAACTACCTAGATGATAATGATTTCATTTAGAAGGACCAAGTGCTTTGGTGATTGCTATGATGTGAGTATGAACTGTATTTGCCCCCAGCACATGGCTTACTTGCCACGTGTTAAGGCGTCTGTCGTTAAAACTTCAATATACATAATAAAAAAGGCACACACTCCTAAAATAACTCCAACTACAATTTGTCAAATATAGAAGTATAGTTAGAGTATTCTCAGACATGCAGTACAATATTTTATGTTTCATATTCTATCTCAGTGGCAAAACAGGTTTTCTTTGTAGACATCCTTATATTAAACTGCCTTGAAAAGTCGAATTATAACTTTCATCTTTTTTTCATTTACCAAATTGAAATACAGACTGTCTTACTTCGGGAAATACCTTTTACTGGGAGTTTAAAAGAATAAATCCGAAGTAAAATAAAAAAAAAATCTAGAATTAAATCGATTTTGATAGATTTTAACATTTGTGACCCGTCACGCAAAAAGGGACCATCTGGGTAATGCGTAAAGTGTCGACCCTAGTCAGACTGCGCGGATTGTGCAGACTGACTTGGGTCGAATCTTTTCGCACTTTACTTATTTTCTGAATCTAGAATGATCATTATACCTTCCTGAGAAATAATTTTTGAATTGCCACCTCCGATTGACCTGTGCTGAACCCGATCTCTTTTTTAAATCTTTATTTTACAGAGTAACCAGATGGCCCCTTTTCGCGTGACGGGTCACATTTAATTCAAACCTTTTTGGTTGTATAGGTTTCCTTGGTTAATTGAAAGTTGGCGTATTAACATTTTCAACACATGTATAAGTCATTTAAGACTTGATTCCAAATAGTTTGCCTCGGGTACATATACTTATTTGTCATTTTACTACCATATCACCCTTTAAAATCTTCCAGGTGCGCAGCCCATTCAGTAAGCGGAAAGAGGCTATATTAAAATGCTGTAATTTGCATTAACCGTGACCAAGTTGCATTTCGGCAGTGTCAATCGTCATCCGATTTCTACGCTTTATCTTTTTATTATACAAATTGTCTTACTAACAGAATGCCCATAACTGAGCATAGCTGAAAATAATTCATCGCGGGCTTCGCGGGCTTAGGTCTACGAGACCAATGTACCACTGAGACAAAATATCTTCTTTCTGATACAGGTAAACGACATTGTTTTTAAGCATATTTGAAAATATGCATGTAGGATAGAGGGGGTATTGAAGGGTATAATGAAATAATTTGAAGAACGGAAAATAAAAGTGAAACGTATTCGAGTAAAGAACAGTTAAGGAAGCGAGAAAAACACACATAAAAAACTTTAAGATATTTTGACATATTAACTACTATTTTTGCGATATTAAACATGGTGATAACTGCAACATACGCCCCATGTAAAAAGAATCTTTTAAAAGCGGTCACATTTATAAATTGCAAAATAAGTTTGTAATCTCGTTTATTACGCGGTTCATGTAGTCTGAAAAAAGTTTTAGTTGAGTTCCAGAAAAAAATTTCAAATCTTTGGGAACCATTATTGTGAATAACAAAAATATACAGATTCTTTTCAGACTCCACGGACTTGACAGCTTTTCGGAATCTAAAATGTTGAGTCAACCTTTCTATCAATCGGGAACCCTCGGCGATTCTACGGAATAGACATCGGGAATAAAAAGGGCGCAGCCATGAAAGCGCGTCATTTTGCACATGGGTTTATATGACGTCACAAACATAATTGAGGATGACGCTGCGAAAAACAAAATCCACGTAAGGTTTGCCTTCAAATCATTATATGCAAAAAAGATCCGCATAGACGAAATTAAAACATTTAATGAATATGCTTTTCTTCAAGAGTAATAACCAAAGTACCACCAGGAGCCGAATTACCTAAAAAATGACTAAAAATTACTACACTTATGTCTGAGGTACTTTCCAGTTTACGGAAAAGTCTGAGCGATGTTCCTAATGCCTTTCTATTTCAGCGACCCGTCAATCGGCACTTACGACCCTTGAATACTGTGATGCCTTTAAGATACGGTAGTAGTGCTAAGATGGTCTGTTTCGCTTTCACATTTGAAATTGCCAGATTGAATGATTTCTCCCTTGATTCCCCATTTTTCTGTGACTAGTAACATGTGGTCACCGGAGAGACAAATTTCTTCTCAAATAGACCATATTGTGTCAGAGACCAGGTGTCGTAGTCAGATAATTAATCGAGACAAACTTGACAGTGGCGTTTCTTTTTTATTTTCTTTTTTCTAGGCTGATAATCCTTGTGATGCGATAACACTGTATTCAAGGCACCGACGTTCGTCTGAATAGTTCCTTTTGAAATTTTGGTCTTATTCCATGATCATAAAGACTTTTATTTTTCTACGTACTGTCATGCTGTGTATAATATATATTACAGTCTATATTGGTCGAGCGACTACCTCTATTTAGCCACCACTTTCAGTAAGCCACCATCAAAAAAAAGTCCCCTTACCGTTATCAAAATTTCCGAAACAGTGAATATTCTTAAACAAAAAGCTGTTTATCATCGAATCTCATGACGTTGGAACCTATTAGAATCGTCTTAGAATTCTAGAATTCTTGTGGGCCCGAACATCATAGCAAGAATTATGTGACAATCTACATATTCTATCAAATATCTTGTCTAATTTATCATTAGATATTGTTTCAAGAGACCATTTCCATAAGTGACCGCTTTACAGTGGCCGCAAAGTGATTGCTAAACGCAAGTTTTACTGTATGTGTATGTCGGCATGTGGTAATACGGTCCATCACGTACATGTATTTACCAAAGAACTGCCAGAAGCCAAATTATCTAAAGAAAGATCAAGAACAGCAACACATCGGCGATGTTATTCTAAAACCTCGTAGCTACAGCTTGATCAAAGCTGTAGCTACGAGGTTTTAGAAAAACAATGACGACATACGTCCGATGTACTTCCAGGTTTACGGAAAAAAACGATCGATGTTCCAAATGACACAGTAGCAAGACTTACCATACGGCGTCATACGTATAGATAAGCCGATATCCAATGTTATTCAATCTATAATTTGTACCCCTAGGCTTTGCATACAAAAACGTTAGGCTGAATGGGACGCTGGTAACATGGTGTTATTACATCATTATAGATATATTTTTGTTGCAGTAGGATTTGATTAAGTTGAAGTTCTTTAATCCTATATCATATTTGGCCTTTTCATATTAATGGGTTTAGGAAAAACATTATATTGTTTATAGATTATTTTATAAGCTCTGTTTGGTAGTTTAGCATTGAAATACTTGCAGGTCCATGTTCTCTTTAACCATTTCAGGATTTTATGGGCTTTCCGGCATAATATCCCGTGCGAATTGATTTGGGTGCTTTTTTGAATAAGGGTCACAAAATTAATTTTTCATAGCGATTGAACCATTCTCCAATTACTTTCAGTCGTTATTGTATTTAAGTTAGCATTGGTATATTAAACAATAAGCCAATACTTAAAGTCTAATAGCCTTTTTCATCGCTATTGTTATTCTAAAACCTCGTAACTGCAGCTTGATCAAAGGTTTTAGAATAACAATGATGAATTACGTCCGATGTACTTCCAAGTATACGGAAACCCCCGATCGAGGTTCCGAATTACACAATAGCAGTACTAACCATACGGCGCCATACGTAGAGGTAAGCCGTTATCCAATGTTTCTAGATTTATAATTTGCACCTTGGCTTTACATGCAAGAAACGGTAGGCTGAATGGGACTCCTGTAACATGGTGTAATTACATCACTATAGATATTTTTTGTTGCTGTAGGGTTTTATTCAGTTGAAGTTCTGTAATCCTATATCATATATGTATTATAATAGGTTGGAGGAAATGCAGGAATAACGTAGATTGTTACTTGAATATCTAACCACAAAGCAGTGGATTTATCAAAACCCTGCCTACCCTGCTGTTTTACATTTCACTCCGTGTGACGTCATGTAAGTTGAGTCCAAAAATAAAATTTATTGACGCTATAATGACGTTGCATACAGCTGCAAACATCGTGAAACTGACACCCACTCCGATCAAAATCTTTCTAAATCATCCACTCAGCGCTCCATTTATTCATTGCAAATACTCACTCCAACTGATCAAAAGGCTCCGAAATCATTAGAAAATATTTCGAAATCGTCAAAGACGATCAACATTTAATTCAAATCGATAGAATTATTCAACTGATTCATTGGTTTAAACCCATTTATTTTACATCGGTTGGGAACCAAGTTCTTAGATTAATCCCTCTCGATTCTGCTTCCTGGAAAGTTCACCAGTAATCGCACCGAATGTCTAGGCCAATGAAAGAACCAAGATCGTTAGCCTTTCCCGAAATTCGAACTCAGGTCCTTTGGGTCAAGATGCCGACGCTCTACTTCTAGACCACGGACACTTCCACTACGAATTCATTGGCTGGTGTGTATTTTAAAGTATCTGATAGGTCCACGGAGACACATTAACAGAAAAGGTCGTATATTCTAAATATGGAAGGTAGTAAATATCGCTTATTTTGTTCATCTTGAACAAAAATATCGATATTGGATTACCTCCCTTTAATTTCACTCAAAACTCGCTCAACCGACTCATTCAATATCATTTCATAATAATTCCAAAATCATTCATCTTGGCAATTGAATAGTGTTCTTAACTATAGTAATAATGTGCCAAATGACGCGCTTTAATAATCTTATCCCAAAATTTTCATATTTTTTTCCTGGGCATTTATGAAGAGAATAATCGCTTGATTTCGTGTAAGATCGATAAAAATTTAATTTCGTGAACACAAAAGCTATATTTTTACTCGTGGCTCTGCTCCTCCTGAAATGAAATATATCTAATATTGTTCACTCAATTACAGAAAAATCGATCTTTTCCCGAAACAAACAATTATGCTCTACGTACATTGCTGTAATGAAGGTGCTACAGATAATAAAATCGTGAAGTTGACAAGGTGAATGATTTTAGAATGAAACAGGATTGAAATTGAATGAGTGGGTGAATTGAGTTTTGAGTGAAATTAAAGGAAAGTAATCCGATATCTATTACATCCCTTTAATAAAATATGCATACAAGTTCCATAAATAGCTTCCTATTTCTTTTTAGTACCAATAAGTCGCTTACAATTTTTATTATTTCAGTGTAATTTGCGATCTTTTTCAGTAAATTTGGAACGTTTTTGAATGAATTGAGTGAGTGTCTTGAATGAATGATTGGAGCGCTGATGGAGAGTTTTGATTGAGATGAATGCCAATTCACGATGTTACTAGCTGTAAGAGAGGACAGAAATGTAGACCGTTAATGAATCTTGTAAGAGAAAAAAAAATGTTCCCTGTAAATTATGTCAACAACTTGATATATTTCACCATCAAGCCCGGATTTTAACAGCCTACATGTATTATTTCGAACCAATAAATGTATTTCTAGCTTCTGAACAATCGTTACTCTTTCTTTTCTCTTTCTCTCAATGTTGTCATCAAGGCGGAAAGTGACGTATAACTTTTATTTCATGAACATTCTACATACATGTAATTCTTTTGCTGTTGCATACCGGATGTTAAACGCACACTTTGAAATAACAATAGCTCATTTCAGAGCTATTGTTATTTCAAAGTGTGCGTTAAACATCCGATATGCAACGGCAAAAAGATTCATCTCCTGCATCAAATAGCATTTTCCGTTTTAATTGTGCACAGCATTCTTTCATCAGTATTATAATCAACTTTTTGAGTTCAGACCTTCGAAAAAAACGACCGTGTTAAATACATACAATAACCTTTCATACTTATTGGGAGAATGTATCTATAGAGTGGGAGAATGTATCCAAATGTGTAATTAAATATGGTATGTATTTAATGGTTAAACAATTAACAACTTGATATTTGGATGTGTTTTTGTTCTTCAGAAATAAATGTATTCTCGGAATAAGACATCTTTCATATTTGGTATGTAGCATCATCTGAATAAAAACCATTCTAAGCTTTTCATTCAGCGCTCCAAGAGGCCGAATAGGGTCTGTATCGCTCAACTGTTTTTTTTTAAATCTTAAGACTGTCATTTAATAAATCTTACTTTAAATGAAAAAAAAAAAAAACACACTTTGAAGTCTTTCAAGAACCAACTTTTAATGATAAACTGGGTCTGGCCCATATTGCACCAAAATACTCAATTACAATTAACCTACATACCCTTTACCCATCTTATTAAAATATTACGGTTATTACGATTAATCGATCATACTAAACACATTTTCAGGTGTTAATTTAAGTAGAGTCATTCATGGAACATGCATACCAAGATTAATTTAATAAGTCCAATAGATTTGGAGAAGGGTTTTTGGATTTTTTAAAAAGTGAAAATTAGCCCTGCCCTGCCGCACCCACATTTATGGGCCCATCAAATTTTCATTACCAAGTTAAGTAAAAATGCATCTTAGGAGTATTCATACCTGGTTCAATCAAAATTGACCGAATTAAAGGTAGTGGGCCCGTAATACTTTCGCGAAGTTTCGAAAGTAATGAACTTTAACAGTGTTAACCGAGGATTCGTAATGAGTTTCATTAGGAAACCTCGATTGGATTTTGAAAGTTCACGAGTTCCGAAATGTTGCTGAACTGTTACGGTTTCTCTACCACAAAGCAACCACTAAATATCGGTTTTCACTATATCGAGTCACATATTCAGTTATTACAAAATATTGACGAAATGTTCTGATGAAAAAAATACCAGAAATCCATGAGTATAAGGTCCGCCAACCGCAATACATGTACAGTTAGATACATCGTGAAATTGACATGAACCTCAATTAAATCATTCCAAATCGCTCACTCGGCACTCCATTCATTTAAGTCAAACACTTAATCAACCGTTCAAAAACGCTGAAGCCCATTGAAAAAAAGAGAATCAACAACGTCATTCAAAATAAATTTGGAAAGCGAAAAATCACAATTTCACTGACATAATTCAAATTGTACGCGTCTAATACTTTCTTAATGAAATAGGGAGCTATCTATAGAACTTGTTTGCACATTTTATTAAAGGGAGGTAATCAATATCGCTAATTTTGTTCATCCTGAACAAAATTTGCAATATTTTATTACCACCCATTAAAATCACCCAATACTCAATACTCAACCAATTTCATTCCTAAATCATTCCAAAATCGTTCACCTTATCAAATTCTCGATTTTGTTTACTGTATGACTGAAAAACTGTCAAAAGCTCCGTTTAATCCTCCTTCAAACAAACAAGAAATCTCTGCTGCATGTATTTTCCTAACATTGTTATATTTGTTTCCAAAGGAACAAAAAAAATGAATATTAGTAATATTTGTGTAATATGAAAACTTAATAATATTCTCCTTTTATGCTTATGAAATAAATCATATAAGTTTAAAAGATTGAAAATGAAACAGTTCTAAGTAGGTAAATCTAGACTGAAGTTCTTCAAATAAGTGTACCCTAATTGTGATACTTCTACCATTACAAGTAGAAAAGAGATACAATTATTTCCTTCAATTTCGTTCCTCGTCATTTTTATGTCGGCTTTAATGAACAATCGCATTCTTTACGACGAAATAAATGACGTTACCTAATAAACTTCATCAATCAGCCTTTCAAGGATATGTTCGAGTTCAATGGGAGTTCAAATAGCTTTAATAACTAAAGAAGTATCTTCTTCGATTTCGGTAAAATACAAAAAGAGGATAAGAAATGACAACCAACAGGAAAGGAGACTTAGACACTATTTCCGATGAAGTAAATCAACGTTTTATTCGGCTTATTCTTTAATATACTTGTTGATCTTATCTGTCTTAGTCATTTTGGAGCGTTTTTGAATGGTTTGAGTGAGTGTTTTGAATGAATCAATGGAGCTTTGAGTGAGCGATTTAGAAAAAAAAATTGGAAATGCGAACCCTGGTTGGCCTGTACTTGAACAAATCTCTTTTTTTAAATATTTATTTGACAAAGTTCCAAGATGGTCCCTTTTCGCGTGACGGGTCACATATTAATTTTGTTTAAGCCGGATCTATCAAATCGTTGAAGTCTAGTGCGTTAAACTGTAAACCAAATTAAAAAATAAATATAAAAAAAGTGAAATTGACAAGATGAATAATTTTAGAATAAATTAGAAATGAAATTGATGAAACTCAAGGGAAGTAGTACATTAGTAATATGTTCGTCCGAATTAAGCGAAAATATTGATAATAAAAAAAAGCTGTGTACTTTTCTGTACTTTTGTTTTTTACGGTTCAAGCTTAAAAATCAACACCAGCCAAATATAAAACTGCTTAATAATTTAATCGAAGAGAAAAATTCCATCGTTTTGAATAATTTCGACAAGTTTTTGTGGTATTTTAATGTTAGCAACTAGTGATTTGAATGAATTAATGGAACGCTGAACGAGTGATTAAGAAAGGTTTGGATCGAAATGAGTGTCGATTTCGCGATATTATCAACTGATTTTACCAATTAAAAAATATGGTGATAACTTTCTGTTCAAACGGTTGTGCCTAAATAGTAATCACCATATTGATTGGAAAGCAGGTAGTGCGAACAAGCCTCTTTCGTTTAACTCTTCGCTTACTTATACAGTTAACAACATTGTTAAATTGACACTCATTCCGATCAAAATCATTCTAGACCATTCACTCTGCGCTCCTTTCACTCATTCATTCCAAACACTCACTCAAACCATTCAAAAATGCTCCAAAATCACTAAAAAGATAAGATAAACATCTTCATTCAAAAAAGATAAAGCTAAAAAAATGGAATTCGACTGAAAGAATTTAAATTATGATCATCTTTTTGATTATTGAAGAAATATGAAGCTATTTAAAGAACTTGCGTGGATATCATATTAAAGGGAGGTAATGAATATCCCTAAGTTTGTTTATCCGAAACAAAATTAGTGATATTGGATAAACTCCCTTTAATTTCACCCAAAACTCGATCCTCTGGCTCATTCAATTTCATTCAAAAATCATTCCCAAACTATTAATCTTGTCACTTTCACGATGTTGTTAATTGTACAAAGAGTCGAGCATTTTAGTGCCACTATTATCTCGTAGAGGGAACTTCAGAATTCAGAGTTACGTAATTGAATGCTACAGCAATCTTGATTTTCCCTTCTAATTTTGTATGTCCGTTTGATTGAAGGGTAGAATTATATTGGCACGTGATTAGACTGGACCACAATTGAATAGACTGGGAGAAGTGACATTTAACGACGTTAATAAGTCGTTACGAAATTGGTTGAGATTTGTCTGGAAAATATAATGGCGTTATATATAATTGCACAAAATTATACCGTTTAGACTTTTTCTAGGAACGATAACTTTTAGGACGCGCTGTTGAATATGTTTTTCTTCTGCGATTACAAGAGATATCAAATTGTAATGAAAGAGAACAAAAGTTAGGTGTTTTTTTCATGTGCAATAACTCTTTCGGTCTTCATTAGTTTTTCCGGTGACTTTCAAGATTTCACAGTGGGTCATAATCAAATGATAAGCCTATGATTTCGTTAAACAATAATCTTACTCTTTTGATAGATTGAGATGATATTTGCTCAATTCCAGTAATAGACGTGAAACAACCTAACGGAATAGCGCAATAATGTACGAGCAGTTATATAATATACGAGAAAGGTAAAGTGGGGTTGGAGATTTCGCCATGATTTTACATTTATCTCCCTGAATGTTCAAGGAAATAGGATGAGAAGAAAACATTAATTAAGTACGATCAATATACCCTTTTTACAAACAAGAATAAGTTTTGATTTGTACAGCTAAAAACATCGTGAAATTGACACTCATTACGCTCAAAACAATTCACTCATCGCTCTATTCATTCCAAACACTCACAAAAGTCTATTTAAAAAAATGCTCCGAAATCATTAAATAAAAAAATCGAAATCCATCAAGGCAATCAACATTTAATTCAAATCGATCAAATTCTTCTACATTTTTATTGGTTGGTTTAGATTTTAAAGTGACTGATCGGACCACGCAGACACACAAACAGAAAAGTTCATATATCATATTAAAGGAAGGTAATAAATATCGCTATTTTTGTTCAAGATAAACAAAAAAAGCGATATTGGATTACCTCCCTTTAACTTCACCCAAAGCTTGCTCCTCACATTCATTCAATTTTATTAAAAAATCATTCCAAAATCATTCAACATGTCAATTTTACGATGTACTTAACTGTACACTGAAAAAAATCAATATCTTTTTACGTATATACTCTTTTAATTATCTAAAGAAATGTATTCGATTCATTTAACCCATTCCCTTTTTTACCCTTATCAATTTTTCATTCAAATCGTTCATATAATTGTACGTTATCTATAATGTTTTACCTCCTATAAAAAATCATCCACAATTCGCTAATCTTAGTCATTCAATATCATTCCAAAATTATTCAATTGACCCGGCAAACAAAGTAAAATCACTTTTGTTCTCCTTAAATGATTAAAAAGACAGGAAGATTTGATGAAGAGTTCGTAAAGTACATCTGAAAAAAAGAAGAGAAAATTCTAGACTACAGAAAATAAAGTTTGAATTATCGTCAACATGTGGATTCAACAGAACTGGTCAAGATGCAAAACTTTTCGACCTTTTGGGTTTATCCCATTTTCTCTTGAATCTCGTAAACACCAACACATCACTGGTATCATGTTCATAAAGCTGAAAAAACAATGATATATAGGCATGTCAGAAGTGAAACTCGTCAAAGATACTTGATAGGTAAAGTGGGCATTATTCCATGTTGACAGGCCATTTATCTATAAAAATGTTAGGGAATATTTTCTCCAGTTGCTGTTTACATTGATATCGGATGTTCCTATTAAAAAAAACAGCCAGAGTTAAATAAACTGTCAACCTGTGGATTGAAGAGAAGTGATCAACATGCAGCCTTTCGAACTTCTGGTGTCTCCCTTTTTTTTCTCCTGACTAGGACCGTAAATTACACATCAATGGTATCATGTTCATAAAGCTGAAAGAACAATGATATATAGGCATGTAATAAGTGAAGCTCGTGAGAGATACTTGATAGGTAAAGTAGGAATTATTCCATGTTGATAGCCATTTATCTATAAAAATGAAAGGGAGTGTTGTCTCTCTTTTAACTTTTTCCCTTTGATATGAGACTCTCCCTTTTAAAAGATAGCATTCATACCTACATCAAATAGCAAGTACTACGCAGGAATACCGACTTTGATTCGACCGACTACCATATGCACAGTACAGTTAGTAACGTGGTGAAATTAACATTCATCTCATTCAAAACCATTCTAAATAGCACAGTCAATGCTCCTCTCATTCATTCATTATAAACACTCACTCAAACCATTCAAAAACGCTCCAAAATCACTAACAATATGAAATTAACAACTCTTAAAAAAATACACTCTTTAGCAGGCTCACACTTTAAATATTGAAGCTCTTTATCGACTCTTTATCATTTTCAACCTAATTTGATAATTGACATCTACATGTAAATGCAAAACTACACATATTTTTTTAAAAGATATTTTCATTTCATAATTACGGTATGACGTTTGAGAAATACCCTTTTGTAAATTAAACAAGTACCAATATTTCTTATTCTTAGACATCCGAGAATTAATGATTCTGTACTAGCAAAACAGATTGTGGTTAAAAAGTTTTAACTTGTTTACCAAAAACTGTGTTGCAAAATTTACAGTCTAAACTCTGTTTGATTCTGTATTCCTTTATTTTCGTTTCGTTTAAGGATCGCTTAATCTGAAACATCGACGAAGATCTCCAAAACACAGTCTTTCATTGATAATCAACTTCGACACTTTCTTATAACTATAAATCAGCGTGTTTCTGAATTCTCGAAGCTACAGCTTTACTAAGGTTGTGGGTGTGGGGATTCAGAACTACACGGACCTATTAATTTCAAATGCCTAGAACTATTGGATACGGATTGAGCAGAAATATTCTCTTTGGTCACAAGGTCAGTAAAATCCTGTCATGTCCGTATAATAGTAATAGTTAGGATTTATCCTAATTCATTTATTTGTCATCTTCAAGTATTCACCCATAATTTGTTTAACATTCACAGTAATTTAAGAATAAGAGAATAATACAAATCTTTACTCTGGCCTAAGCGTACGACTCTGTCGTACGATGTGGAACGATTAATGCTTACCTACTTACTACAAGGTCAAAAACTTGTGAAGTATACTTAAGATATTCAAGGCGACGTACAGGCCCATGTGACTGAGTGTTCATTATTTTTGCTAATTTAATTTTTAACATTAAAATGTAAAACACATGTCACCAATAATAAATAAAAAAATACTTACTTACTATACGTAATCAAAAAAGTGTTGCACCAGACATTTTGTTGGCAAAATACAGTAAAAAAAACATCATGAAATCGACATTTGTCTCAATCAAAACCATTCTAATTGGCTCACTCAGCGGGCCATTCATTCATTCCAAACACTCACTCAAACCATTTATAAAACGCTCCAAAATAACTAAAAAGATAACTTAAAGGATTATCTACATTCAAAATGAATTCAGCTAAAAGTAAATCGCAATTTCATTTTCATCATTAAAATTGTAAGCGCTTGATGGTTCTTGGAAAAATAGGAAGCTCTTTATAGACCATGTATGCATATCTAATTAAAGGGAGGTAATGAATATCGTTTATTTTGTTCATCCTGAACAAATTAGCGATATAGGATTACCTCCCTTAAATTTCACTCAAAACTCGCTCCTCTCACACATTCAATAATATTCCAAAATCATTCGCCTTGTCAATTTCACGATGTTATAAACTATACTAAATATGGAGAGGATTAAAACCAAGTTAAAGAGCATGCCTACAACAGTTCCAACGTACACCGAAACACTAATACCAATCCTTTGTCCATGACATCACAAAGGATCAGCACGGCGTTCAGGATGACAAAACGCCACAAACAGTTTTCAAATTATGACCCGCTTTGCACGTGTACTTGCGTGCAAAGCGGAGGAAATTGGAAAATTGTTTGCACCGTTTTGTCATCCTGAATGAAGGGTTGCTTTCATCGCAGTAGTAGACTCTTCTTCTTCATGGCCTTAAACTCCATTCGACATGACAAAGCGTTATGATTTGTAGTAATCCGTAAGTTTTATGTCGTTTTCTTTCATTTGCAGAACTAAAACCAGTTGACTTATCGATTTGGCGTGGTATGGTGGCTTTTCTGATGACCTAGCAATTGCTTTTTGCTTATCATGAATTAAATTTGCGATATTGGATTACCTCCCATTAAATTCAGTCAAATTTCGCTCCGCACACTCAATCAATATCATTCCTAAATCATCCAAAAATCATTCACCTTGTCAAATTCACGATGTTGTTAACTGTAGTATGGTTATGAGGAGTTATGGTCTAACTTCACACATCTTTCAGTATTTATTATTAGGGGGTTTTTTTTATCTTTTTTTTCAAGCTGGACTGTGTGGAGAAATATGTGTCTTTTCTTTTTTTTTTTTTTAAATTATTTTAAGAAATTATTATTTAACCACGAAAATCCATACAAAAGATATATTTTAAAAATGACGTTTCTGATAGACAATTGACTTCAAATGTGTCCCTTGAAGGAATTTCGGATGTTCATTTTTTTTGTGATCTGTTACATTGTATATATCTCATGTTTTCCGTTTAAAACCCCAATTATTCCATAAGTAATTATTATTGCAGACACACGCTTTCAAATAAAATACACGGTGTTTATTCCAATAAAAGTGAAAGAAATATAACGTCGATTTTCTACCAAAACCTCGTAACTACAGCTTTAAACAAGCTGTAGTTACGAGCTTTTAGCAGAACACCGACGATAAGATCCTTACACATATGGCATCATTAACAATATTTCAAAGAAGAAAATATTACTTTTGAACCTGTTTGTTAGACAATGTGGCGTCGGCTTACTCATTGCAGTAGTATACACGTATCCTATAATTAGGCGTGTTCTTTCAATGATTTGTTTTTCATTTTCAACATCTTTTGCCCTGTACCTATAGATCGTTAACCCCAGATTAAGTCTTATCATATTGACCGTAAACCTTCTTTCATAATAATCACAATTCATAGGGACATCTAAATAATTCTGGACGAAGTTTTCCCACAATAATTACATAGAAAGCGGACATTTCTTTTTTTTATCTGTATAATCATTTTGTCGAAAATACAAATCGTCCATTGACCAGTTTGAAGACGAGTTGTTGGGCGGGAAAAAAAACATTTAAGTTGTGACAGTCCACCAAATTGGGTGCTACAGATCGCGGATTTTTTTAAAACATACGATTTTTTTTAGACATTTTACATACCTTGCACCGTTATTATGCTCTACGTTCTCCATGGGCATATTTGATTGTATTGTCCATCAATATTTAGAATGAATACATTATTTTCCGTCGGTAATTCCCGTTCGTTGAGTGGCTTAAGTAATCATCTAGTGGGACCATTGCATATACAGAATTCCTTGGTGTATAATTTTCACGAAAAACGATCTTTGAAACTCAAAACTAAAATGTGTCATTGCCTTCAGAGTATTAATTTTACAATTCTGTAAAACAGCGAGAAACAACAAACAAAATGGATTAAAATGTTTAGTTTAATGATTCTGAAAGAGAAATTAGGCTTCGAAATGCTTTGCAAATTAGATAAAATAAATCATCCCAGTTTTCTACCGAAATTGAGAAATCAATTTCATTTTCAAAATTGCGCTTATGTATTGTTACAAGTATTTTTTTTCTTTGTCCAACATAGTTCAACATTTGAGTATCGATGTGCGGCTTCAAAAAAAAAAAAAGGTAAAAATGTCATTTTTTATTCACAATTCGAATTTCTTTATGTTAGTATGGACTACAGGTACCACACTACTGCAGACAATTTTCGTTGGTCGAAACCTTGTTTTTCTTATTTCGGAAAATTTTTGTTAATCTTTCTTCCACAGTAAAATAATATAGCAAAACAACAACAACAGAAAAAAAATCCCAGAAGATTTCCTTCCCTAATAACAACGTTGTTTTAATGAATTCGTGTCGAGAAATGATAAGACGGTGCCTAAGGCTTTAAAACTGTGACAAGCTTCGACTCGCGTAGTTGCATGACAACAAAACTTCGGAGAAAAAAGGACGTTTGAAATTGCGAAAATCACCCGATACATATCTTCTTAATCATAAGGGTATGTACGTATTACTCAAGTTTTCTTTTTTTAAAATATTTTCTTGCTACAGCACCAGGAATACTTTCGATTATCGAATTTTTTAGCCGTAAGCGATCACCGCAACTCATAGAAAGTACCAATTCACCTTTATGATGAGGACTCGCCGAGTCTTGGAGTTGTAAATCAAGATCGGATTAAATTTTCGTATATGAATAACGAATAGACTTTTAAAAAAGATTGTAACAGGCTCACCAGATAAATTCCTACGCCTTGCCTGATAAACTTTTCCATCTCAAGTCACCAACCATCTATTCTCTATATATTGTGACGTCAGTTTTAAGCGGCGATATAAGTTTGGTGGAAAATTGAAATGTTGAATTCAAGAATTTTGGCGATTTTTCGCAAAGATTCGGGTCATGTTATAAAGAAAATATAAAATTTGCGCTAATAAAATACAGAATTTATTAAACTCGTCATCTAAAACAAATAAAAACACCGCGCAGCCTCGTTTTTATCTATTTATAGACGACTCGTTTAATGAATTCGGCATACCATGACCACTCATTCAATATCCTCTATTTATTGATCTTAATTCAATATTCAATATTTTCAGAATATTTAAGTAATTATCCTCGAGTCAGCAACATCGGGAAATTCAAGTCAAGGAAAATTTATTTACAAAGTCCCAATAATATAACATGATAACACAAAGACTGGTGAGCTTATAACACCGACTTGACAAGGTGAATGATTTTGGAATAATGTCGAAAGCGCTTGGAGGATCGAGTTTTGAATAAAATTAAAGGAAAGAAATTCAAATCTCGTATGTCTGCGAATTTGATGTTATTAACGATATTTCATACTACCCTTAAAAAATCCATGTATTTTTTACTGTTTGTGTCCCTTCACGGTTCAATCAGACGCTTTAAATGGAAAACAGACAACACAATCGCGGAATGATTTGAATGAAATATTGGTCGATATGTATGATTAAGAAGTGTTTTCTAACGAAGTTGTTTTTAAATTATTTGAATGAGTTGGATGAATGAATTGAACACTGAATTAGTAATTCTCAAAATGATTTTGATCGAAGTAAGGTTCAATTTTACTATGTTCTGAACTATACCGATACCTTTCCTAAACGAAAAAAACAGCAATTCTTGAAATCATTGTTCAGTCCCCATAAATTTCTTCAAATGTCTCCGATGAGATATAAGCGTACTTCTCTTTCTAGAACCAATTATGTCAGTTGTCAACGTTACTGTTATATTATAGATATCACTTATTGACAATGATTCAATGGAAGGTATGTAATTACTAGTAATACATAGTCTACAAATGAAACAATTTAGATGTCAGATCTACCGATTTTATTCAAGATTCTTTATTGAACAAATTTGATATTTACAGAACTTCATCTGAGAAATTTACAGACAATATAATATGGTATTAGTAAAATCGAATTATTCCTTTTGAGTGTTAATGAATTACGTAAATTTTATCTGATATCATAGGACAGTGAAGAAAATACAAAGGGATCTATCATGCTCATTCTATGCCACAAGTCCCCGTTTATACAAAGGAGGATGAACCCAAAGTACAAAATTTTCGACCACAGCTCCATGATAAAATATAAAGACGCTAGTTTTTTTTTTTTGTTGTTGTTGTTGTTTATTTTTTGTCTATAATTAATTAAGGAACGACCAGATTAAACGCATCTACAAAAAATATACAGGTTTTCTGAATAGAACTGTTATCAGTGCTCATAAGATCAACAAATGTTTACATATTTGGTCGTGTAATATTTCTTAATAAATTGTTTTCTGAAATGACAAAATGGTGCTCATCTTCTTTATCATTCTTATTACAAAAGGTCATTTTCTCTCATTTCGATTCAGACGTCGATTCAGTTGTAAGTGACGTCGTGTACAATTAGCGTAACCCACAATGCGAAAAGGGATCAATTAAGTTGTACATACGAGGGGGTATCAAAAAGTTCTGAGACAATTGCAATATCTTTTTTATCATTCATCAGATTTTGATTAAACTTTAAGTAATTATTTGTATGGATGTGAGTGCTAATTATACAAACATGCAACTAAATATGACTACGCGTCTGTTAAGGAACGGTCTCTATGGAAACCGAATGATGCGTTTTCGGGGCACTTTAAGCTTTAAACTTGCTGTTGAGAAAGAAATTCCTACAAAACCCACAATACACAAGCGATTTGAAAATTCTAATTGTGTTGAAATAAGCGTTGAATGCGCAACAACTGTACTTGCAACTATGAGGTTGACTTAAAGAAGCTCGACGCTGGAAGCAATCTTATCAACCAAGACAACGTTATTTTTTCGGAAATAACGTAACGTTGGTGCACTTGAAATGCTAATTACAAATAAAATGGGTCATTGTTTTACTTAAACGCGATTTTTTGAACTCCCATTGAGTCTCAAATTTAACAAAAAAGATCAGAATTAAATTCCTGAACATCATTTCTGAGATTGTTTTATCTAAATATTATCGAAGCTTTCTCCTGTTCGAAAATTTAACGTGTTTAGAGTGTAAATTAAATTGTCAATTATGAAAGGTTATCACAAACTCAAACATCCATCATTTAACGAGATTTACTAAAAAAATTCGTGTGTATTTGTAAAGATGTGCACTGACCTTTTGGAAGAATAAATTGGTGAGAATTGATAGGAATTTGCAGTATTTAATATAAAAACATTGCTGACAAAAGCAATCTAGAGGTGGACTGACGTTTATGACGTCACTATTTTGCCCCGAGACGCCACACCCGTCTCTTTTCTATTTGACATGGAATCAGTTGTATTTAGGCTATCCTTCTGAAGCTTGGTAAATTTGTAGTCAGAAGGCATACAATTTAACTCATGTAGTTTTCTAAGATGGCAGAATTCTACGATAGAAAATATGATAAAAGTCTCAAAACTTTTTGATAGCCCCTCGTATACATGTAGTGTCTAACTAAGTCGGAATTCGCGAATAATTAATTAATCTATAACTTTTCGATGTATAGAATGATGTACGAAGGATAAATATTTGAACTAAAGTTGACAATAAAGTGAAATTGATAATATTTCCGATAAAAACCTATTACAAGTCACTCATTAAGAGCTCCATTAATTCATTTTGTCTAAACACGTACGCCCACTTTTCAAAAGCGCTCCAAAATTGTTCAAAAACATTTTGAATCGTTCAAAACGTTCACCTTTTTATTTAAAACGGTTTGATCATTTTATGATTCTATCTGATGCATGGTGTGGATTTTTAAGCATCTCATTGGACCGTGAATGTACATAAACAAGAAAGTACGATGATCCTTTAAGGTTGGACGTTACAGTTTTGGGGAGACAACTCGCATAGAAAAAAAAATATGAGGGGGCCTTGTTAAAATCAACTTTATATGAAGTTGCGCGTGCACAGTGGAAGGCTTTTTTTTCCCAAACAATCGTAATTTTGTCAACCTACATGCAGGATTGTCCTGAATTCAAAATAAAAACGTTCGCGAAACATTTCGGGCGACGTTGATAGACCTATCACAAGCCATGCATTAAGGATGACAAAACGGAGCAAACATTTTTGCTATTTATACCCTGCATTGCTCACATGTGCATGAGCTAAACGTTTACTTCGCTGTGTTGTTCTGAACGCAGGGCTGTCACGCTCTCTTCATCACCAAAAGGCAATGTTTGAGTTCGGGTCATATCGTTGTAAGTATAAAACTATCATATAATGGATGCTTATAAAAGGTAGTCTTCTTTCGGTTATTTGAACATTGCTTGAAAAGGAGAAAAAATATGCTTTTTTATTTACGACTTCGGTAAAAACTGATACGGGATGACGAATCATATCCCAAAATAATAAGATTTTGCCACTTGGATGCGATTTCTCTCCTTTTCAGTTTATTTTTCTGCACTGTTAACGTAGAAAAAGGACAATTTCAACCTTTAAAAAAATCATTTCTTCTCTCTAAATTTCCATCTTTATTTGATTCCGTTTAAGTGTGTTTGTAAGAGTGAAAACGATAATTTGATAACAATTATTAATATTCCATCAATAGCTTTGCCAACATTGAATATTTCAATAAGCACTGATTCAAAAAGCTTTCGTATTATTCGAAGAGCGTATGTATTCGAGAGTTACTGCGTCTGCTCCTTGACCAAGAAGTCCCGAGATCGGGTATAAATACCGGCGATTGTACTTTTTCCTTTATTTGGCCCTGAGACTGTTGAACTCTTCTGTGATCTACAGAATCAAGAGGGATCAATGTAAAATTTAGGAAATTGTTTCCAAATTGTTATAAGATAAATTAGGTTAAAATTATCAACATAATCACAGAATTCTAAAATCTTTAAAATCAATCGAAAGTCTTGTTTTCTTTCTTTATTGTTTCAATCGAGTAATAAACCATCTTATCTTCCGTGGCAACTGAAATGACATATTATTTCTATATGTAATTGCCTCATATAGAAAATGAATTCATGGAGGAAAACCTCGTGTTTTGATCAGGATAATGGCTGTGCATGCGGCGGATCCAGAGGGAATGGGGTGTTCAGTATTTCACTGGGTAATTCGGCAAAACTTTGGTAATGATGTGAAATAATTACCCCTTCCTCCCCTTAATTGTAGTTTAAACCGCTGTTGTAAACCGTTTTGGAATACTAACCATCTCGAGACGGCTCGCTCTCCGTTTTGGAATTCCAAGCCCGATCGATCCGTCTCGAGACGGCTTGATGAGAATATCGTAAAGAAAAATGAAAAATAACAGAATTTTCTTAGGAAAAAAATGTTAACAAAAATGTGCAAGTTAAGTTAGTATCTTGAAAAAATGATAATAATGCTTTTTAAAAAAGAAAAATGTTGTATTTTATAGGAAACTCCGTACCCCGGGATACTCTGTATGAATAAGAATATTGACAGAATGATGAGCAGTCAGTTAAATAATGACGATGACTTTAGACTTAAACGCTGAAAGGAATAGTCAGTTTAAAGTGTCTTGGTCAATCCCTCGTGAGATATGCAATTGACAACGCGTTATGATTTTAATGACCTTTATCTAAGTAACTTGTGTATTCAATGTTTCTCGTAGAGTTACATATGCAGGGATTATGCGTTTTTATTTTCATTACAGATTTCCTTCTTGAGAACATATTTTTCAACAAATATATTTTCCTGATTTTCATTTCATTTTTTTTTTATTTCACGAATTTATTTGAATTTGATTTCACCACCTTTAAAGTCAGTAATGAACAATGAGCATTCATTTTCAAAAATAATGAACTAAGATTTGTGTTTAATTATCCATGTATCTATTTATTTTTTATTAACTTAACGTATCTTGTAATTTCTATTTTAGTTTTAAAAAAAGAAATATAATTCGTTTACCCATAATTCTTAGTTATAAATGTACTATAACCAAAGATTTTTCCTCACATAGTAAAACTTTAAGTTAATTTCTCAAATAGTCGTAATTAAGATAATTTAGATATTTAGAAAATGCTGTTTATCTCTTTAACTTTTCTTTTCAAAATGATTTAAATAATAAATATTTTAAATTCAATACGCTAAATTCAAAATAAATGATCTGTTTATTTCAACTTGGATTTAAAAAAAAACAAAAAAAAAAACTCTACACACTATTCCTAACTAGTGAATTTAAGATTGTGTTTCAAATGTACATTGTATTGTCTGTTACATGTATTCGGACATTTTAATCAGTCTGGCTTACGATTTAGCAAAAATTGAGCAGAAAGTACGCAATGTATGCTGAGATCATATTGCGCAATCGTGCAGGGTGTGGCTGTAGGTAATATGGTGGGTCTGATAAGGAGATTGCTATTACTTCTACTTCGTATACTTGTCAAAATGATAGAAATAGGTCTGGGACACAGGATAATTTAATAACTTCTATTCGAATAAGCATTGCTTTTCTCAATTCAAAATGGGGGGGGGGGTGTTAATTTTGGAAACAATGCTCATTACTTTTTGTACTCAACAAGAAGCATTGAAACATGTTGAAAGGTATATGATTAATTTATATTTACATAACAAAAGTTGATTTTCATTTGAGTCAAAATAAAGCACCTTGTTCATTCGCTAAGTGAAATTAAAAGAACATATACACTTATTAAAAGTCTCATGAATCCGGGTTTTGTCAATGAATGTTTTATATTACAATGACACATAGTATGACAAATATCATAAATAGAATCCGGGTTTTGTCAATGAATGTTTTATATTAAAATGACACAAAGTATGACAAATATCATAGATAGAATCCGGGTTTTGTCAATGAATGTTTTATATTCAAATGACACAAAGTATGACAAATATCATAGATAGAATCCGGGTTTTGTCAATGAATGTTTTATATTAAAATGACACAAAGTATGACAAATATCATAAATAGAATCCGGGTTTTGTCAATGAATGTTTTATATTAAAATGACACAAAGTATGACAAATATCATAGATAGAATCCGGGTTTTGTCAATGAATGTTTTATATTAAAATGACACAAAGTATGACAAATATCATAGATAGAATCCGGGTTTTGTCAATGAATGTTTTATATTAAAATTACACAAAGTATGACAAATATCATAGATAGAATCCGGGTTTAGTCAATGAATGTTTTATATTAAAATGACACAAAGTATGACAAATATCATAAATAGAATCCGGGTTTTGTCAATGAATGTTTTATATTACAATGACACAAAGTATGACAAATATCATAAATAGAATCCGGGTTTTGTCAATGAATGTTTTATATTAAAATGACACAAAGTATGACAACTACAAGTTACCAAATTCTACTGAATTATGGATAATTTGTCCATTCTGAATTGAAAAGGTTTGGTATTTTCTGTTGGTTTGGCATTTCTTATCAACTACTTTAACTGACGTCTTTAAAAAGTTTTTATCAAACAGCTCAATTGTACTCCTTTTTTTTTTATTTTACGTCTTTTATCATTAGGAATCACCAAAAGAGGGATTCTATCCATTTTCTTTCCTTAATATTTCCTAAACGAAAAGAGAAATTAATATTAGTTCACGATTAAGTTAATTTTCAGCTCTACTAACCGATTCAGGAAAGCAATAGCGATACCGGTTTTCCCGTCCGGCGTCTGATCGACTTCCCGTTGATTTTTGCTGATTTTTTTTTTCTGAATTCTCTACAGTTCACTTTTGTATAGTTCAAACTTGGTCAGAATGATTGGACCATCACAACAATTGTTCCTTCGAAAATTTGTCAGATTCGTCAAGCGTCATGGGAAAAATGAGCCTAATTAAAATTATTTAGAAAATTCTACTTAAGGCTTTTAAGTCCACAGTTTTGACCGATTGTCTTTAAACTTACACGAAATGATACTATCACAAGGATGGTTCTTTTTGAAAATAGGCCCGATTCGTCAAGTGACACCGGAAAAGAGGTCAAATGAAAAATTTAATACATGTTATTTAATCTTTATTAAGACTTAAGTCCATAGTTTTCATCAGATCGTCTTCAAACTTGATCAAAATGATTGTACCATCACAAGGGTGGTTCTTTTCGAAAATGGGCCCGATTCGATAGGCGTAAGGGGGAAAGGGGGCCTGATGAAAATTTAATAAGAAAATCCTCGTTAATGCTCCACAGTTTTATCCGATTGACTTCAAACTCGCACAGCATGATTGTACAATAACAAGAATGGTTTCTTTCGGGAATGGACAAAATCCATCGAGCATTATTAGAAAAGGTGTCAAATTAAAATGCAATAAGAAAATCCTTGTTAACACTCTGGAGTCCACAGTTTTCATTAGATTTTCTTCAAATTTGATGATTGTGCCATAACATCGGTTATTCCTTTTGTAATTGATCATGCTCCGTCAAGCGTTTCGAAAAAAAGGGACCATATGAAATTTGATTGGAAATCGAGTCTACAGATTTCACCAGATTGTTTTCAATTTGTTCAGAATGATTGTACCATCTCAAGGAATGTCCATTTCGATGTAAAGGCCCGATTCGATAAGCGTTAGGGGAACAGGAGCTAAATGAAGTTTTAACTAAAAAATCCTTACTAACACTCCAGTCTATCTATCTATCTAACTAACTAACAGTAATCCGCAATTAAATATTCGACTCCGTCGGGATTCGCACCCGGGACCTCTGTGTCCCAAGGCGAGTGCTCTACCACGTCGCTATAAAAGCTTACTTGTACGGCAAGGCACTACAAACACCCCTTATACTCAACCCGGCTACATACACACCCTCGATAATTTAGATTCTTCCACGAATCTTCTCATTTCAACATCCTCGACTACCAAATCACATAACCACCACCCCTGTGGGTTATTTACGGTGGGCTCTATCTAACTAACTATCTATCTATCTATCTATCTATCTATCTATCTATCTATCTATCTATCTATCTATCTATCTATCTATCTATCTATCTATCTATCCATCTATCCATCTATCCATCTATCCATCTATCTATCTATCTATCTATCTATCTATCTATCTATCTATCTATCTATCTATCTATCTATCTATCTATCTATCTATCTATCTATCTATCTATCTATCTATCTATCTATCTATCTATCTATCTATCCATCTATCCATCTATCCATCTATCTATCTATCTATCTATCTATCTATCTATCTATCTATCTATCTATCTATCTATCTATCTATCTATCTATCTATCTATCTATCTATCTATCTATCTATCTATCTATCTATCTCTATCTTTGCCTCTTTCTTCCTTTATCGAGAAATAAATTTAAATAAAATTCTAAAAATTCACTTTTTCTGATATTACACTGCTTCACATATTAAACAAATTAAATATAAGTTATTAACTTTGTATATTTTTATCAAAATGACCTGATTATTGATACATTTCAAAGTTTAAGTTTTTCTTTCCAAGTCAGTCGATTCCAAAAAAAGGGACAACCATTTTGGAATTACATTGCTTTTAACTATTTCTAAATCAAAATGACTTAATTTCTTTTTTCCGGGTTAAGTTTTTCGGTTTATATATATATATATATATATATATATGTGCCTAAGAAAGGATGTTTTATCTTGTACATGTATTTGCACGATATGATCGTACGTTTGACACCTTTCAATAGATTTCATGATGAAATACATGTGCTAGTCTGCAAGATAGACAAAAGTAATTGACTGACGTGTTGACGACATTAGTCCGGATTAGCAAAGACACGCCTACATAATATGTAATTGTATCATTAACAAGACTGTCGGAGGACGGCGAAGCTCGACTATTCCTAGTGCTGGATAGTAACAGCAAATCAATATCGACATTGGAAATTCAATAAATTTAAATAAAAGAGAAAAGAATCTTTGTCTAGAGGCTGATATTTGGTAACAGAAGCATGTGCAAAGTTTAAAAGAAATAGCTTAAGTAGGAACAGAGATACAACTAACATAAAACAGTTGCACATAAAAACATAACCAAGATTTTTAAGGCCAAAAAGGGTTAAAATTCCACTACATTAAATATCAGAGTTATTAATCTTTGTCTGTGGGCTAATATTATGGTCAAGGAAGCAGCATGTTTAAAGTTTCCAAGCAACAGCTTTAGTAGATACAGAAATATTACAGATGTACATCATTTGCACGTAAAAACTTAACCAAGATTACTAAGTCCGAAAAGGGTTAAAATCCACTAAATTCAATACCAGAGAATTGAATCTTTGCTAAGAGGCTGATGTTTTGATCACAAAAGCATATGCAACGTTTCCAAGCAGTAGCTTTGGTAGAAATAGAGATATTACAGATATACAAAATTTGCACGTAAAAACTCAACCAAGATTTCTAAGTCTGAAAGAGGTTAAAATTCGATGAAATTCAATATCAGAGTAATTTATATTTATCTAGAAGCTGATATCATGGTAACAGAAGCATGTGTAAAGTTTCCAAGCAAAAGCCTAGGTACAAATAGAGATATAACTGATATACAGCATTTGCACGTAAAAACTTAAACAGGAATTTCTAAGTCCGAAAAGGGTTAAATTTCAATGAAATTCAATATCAGAGTATTGAATCTTTGTCAAGAGACTGATATTATGGTCACAGAAGCATGTGCAAAGTTCCAAAGCAATAGCTTTGGTAGAAATAGAGATATTACAGATATACAACATTTGCAGGTAAAAACTTAAACAGGAATTTCTGAGTCCGAAAAGGATTAAAATTCGATAAAATTCAATATCAGAGTATTGAATCTTTGTCAGGAGGCTGATATCATGGTCATAGAAGCATGTGCAAAGTTTCAAAGCAATAGCTTTAGTAGAAATAGAGATATTATATACATACAACATTTGCACGTAAAAACTCAACCAAGAATTTCTAAGTCCGAAAAGGGTTAAAACTCCACTAAATCCAATACCAGAGTAATGAATCTTTGTCAAGAGGCTAATATTATGGTCACAGAAGCATGTGCAAAGTTTCAAAGCAATAGCTTTGGTAGAAATAGAGATATTACAGATATACAACATTTGCACGTAAAAACTCAACCAAGATTTCTAAGTCCGAAAAAGGTTAAAATTCGATGAAATTCAATATCAGAGTATTGAATCTTTGTCAAGAGGCTGATATCATGGACACAGAAGCATGTGCAAAGTTTCAAAGCAATAGCTTTAATAGAAACAGAGATTTTATACACTTGTACGTAAAAACTTAACCAAAGCATCACGCCGACGCCGACACTGACGCCGACGCCGACGCCCGGAATAGCCCCCCCCCCTTTTCTTCGAAAAGTCGAGCGAGCTAAAAAGAAACGAAAATCGGATTTTATTTAAAAATCGTGAAAAGATCAATTCAACATCAGGAATTTACTTCGTGGTATTCGCCATATGAGTTTTCCGTTGACAGCACCTTTTTCGCGCTTTTACTGAACACTCCTCATATGCTGATGATAGGTTAGAAATGTTGTGTACGTCAGAAAGCCAAATGTAGATTCTCCAAATAAAAGAAAAAGGAATAAAATAAATCGAACTGAAATCATTTTTTTTTTAAACGGTAGTAGCTTTCTCAAGAATGACTACAATATAATATATGCTGAGCCTAGTAAGCTTAGTCTAAAAATGTCTCTCTTTCTCTCTCTCTTCATCTCCATCTCTCTCTCTCTCTCTCTCTCTCTCTCTCTCTCTCTCTCTCTCTCTCTCTCTCTCTCTCTCTCTCTCTCTCTCTCTCTCTCTCTCTCTCTCTCCTCTCTCTCCCTCGCTCTCTGTCTGTCTGTCTCTCTCCCCCTCCCTTCCTCCCTCTCTCCCCCTTTTCTATCCCCCTCTCTCTCTTTCTCTCTCCCCCTCCCTCTCTCTATCTTTCTCTCACTCTCCCTCTCTCTCTCGCTCTATCTTTCCTTTTCCTTTCTTTCTTCTCTTTCTCCCTAACTATCTCGCTCATTTTCCCCCATTTTGTTATATTTGAAATCAGACATGCGTTTCATATTAAAACTGCAACCTTTTTGAATGTCAAGGTGGATAACTGTAGCTGCTCGAGTTATAAACCGTACAAAAGTTCTTTGGAAAGAAAGGAGAGCTGAAGTCACAAAATTTGCTGCCAAAATATTTTTCCGGTAATATATCCCCAAATTTCGACAATATGTGAGAGGTAATGTGTCAAGGAACGCTGTGAAAATTTCAGCAAAATCCGTCTTTAATTGCATGAGGAATTGCGTTCATACCATGAGCACGGACGGACAGACGTAGGATCTACTGGCGTCGAGATGGACAGGCAGACGGAACAGAATATATTCATACTCTTTTAACCTTAGGGGGGGGGGGGGGGGGGGGGCTCAAAAACCCAACTAATGAGTGACATCATGAAACTCTAACGAATTTTATATTTCAAATGTGAGGAACATGTTCTCCAATTAAAGCTATTCAATATTCTGAAATAAATTTATTTCTTCTCCATTTAAGATCCAAAAATACGCTAGAAAAGCAATTGTCCAATTAAATACGTAGAGGGTTTTTTTTCTAATTTAATTACTTGAAGAGAAAAAATACATATATGGTACAAATTGGATTTTAGGGGCATTTCAATTGTTTTGAACATTAATTGTTAACAATAAATTCAAAGGAAACTGTTAAAAAAAAGTTAACAAAGGGTAAAAGAAGACGGTTATAAAATTGGTTATCAATTGCTTGATTGCCCCTTTCTTAATCACATTGTATATTCTATGTTGATTGCTAGATACACACATGCAGTATTGATTTTTACATTCGATTTCGAGTGTCTATCCTAGCTAAACCACGTGTACTGTGCAGACTGAATGGGATCGAAATTTAATGCACATTACTGGTCTTTTTAATCTAGAATGACCATTTTGGGTAACCAGTCAACAAATTCGGATAAATGTAGTTAAATAACTATAAAACGATTTAGTACCTTTCTTTGCATAACGTATCTTAAAATATTTATGATTCTAAAATGCCTTTTGACAATTAACCAATTTCGAAATGATAGGTCAAGATTCATTTACTTATCTGAAATAAGTACTAAGAATAAGAAATAATCATTCGAAAAACTCCTTAAAATTTCTATCTTGCTAAAAAAAACATTGATAAAAGATAGAACGATCTTTCTTATAGGCAAAAAACTTTTGTATTTTTGTTGCAAAATAAAAGCCGATAAAAATTTTCGAATAGTGAAATCAAACTACTGAAAGGGGACAAATGTCGATCTTTTCCCCACAGCTTTATTTAGTTCCAAATTGCTGTAAAAATGTTTTTATGCATATACATTCCCTTTCAATTTGCTCAATTTTAATTCTTATATATTATTATTTTTATTTCATTTTATTTTATTTTATTTTTACGGGTGTGATAGTTTATCAATCGGATATTTTTTTAAGTTCAATATTATTCAGAAGTACTTATTTACAATAGTGTATATGCGCAATGTATATTGGGTAATGTTGACCAATAATGGTAACTGTCATACTTGGAATAAACATAGTAATTAACCCCTAGGGGGATAAAGAGATACACAATAAGCTTATCATTTAATTTAGGATAAAAATAGATGAACCGTCTTGAGACGGATCGAACAGCTTTGGAATACACAGAAATTCCAAAACGGATCAATATTCCAAAGCGGTTTATAACACCGCGTTACAGAAATCCTACAACTGCCAAATGCGTTACCAAGTGCATCAAAATTACAAATGGTTTTTATTGTTGATTGGGAAATCAGGGGACGTAACAATGCCTGGACAAAATCAATTTAGAGTAGTAAATTATGGGGGGTACTGTATTTCAAACTTATGAAATTGACTAAAAGTGCCTGGATACATATACTTTTCTTTATTTATTTCAGTTGTACGATAGTTGGGCTAATTTTCTATTGACATATTTCGAGTTTATTTAATATAAGTATTTGCTTTTTTTGCCTTCAAAAAAAAATATTCACTTTTTATCTTTGAGGAGCGTTTAAAGCAAAATGTCCACTTGTCACTTATTTATGCCTTTACTAGAAAGTTTATTATATTTTTATGTTTTCCATATCTATGGCTATAAATAAATGTTAATTTAGCACTCCAGCATTGTGATTGGTCGGTGTAATAAACAGTTTTCTTTGATATTTTCGAAAACATGGCCACCTTAAGAAAAATGTAGATATTTTCAAAATATGCGTGGAAAGCTATGTTGATATTTTCAATATATCTGTGCATATGAATTCTCTAAAACATACATCTGTTTCGCGGATATCTGGAAATCCCCCGAAACTGTAACGGCCCTCCTTAACGGGAAGTGATAATATACTACTCAAAGTTTACTAAGCACCAAAACTATTTATTCTATAATTCAGGAAAAATGAAATTTAATATAAGAATGTTGGAAAATGGTCGATTGTTATCAGTTTAATAATTTTTAAAAAGAAAAAAAAGCTTTATAATGATAAGAAGACTTCAAATTTAGACAAAACAGGAACACCCTAGAAATGGGTCTGTTTTCTTAAAATTTTAAAGAAAAATGGAATTTGTCCAGTAAAAATGTTCTTTCAATTGCCTTTCGTTCAATAACGATTATGGGAGCAATAACAGCCTGAGAGCGCCTCAGATACTCCTGATTAAGTTCTGGATTACTCTTTGGAGAATAACAGACCATTCTTCTCTAAGGATCTGGCCGAGCTCCTGGAGTGTCCTTGGCGCGACCTGGCGAGCCGAAACTCGGACCTGTAGCTTATTCCACATATGCCCATCTGAGTTAAGTCCGGTGAGCGAGCCGGCCAGTCCAGACGTGGAATGCTCTCTTCTTGGCGAAACTCTTGGACTATACGGGCCGTGTGTGGACGGGCATTATCATCCATTCAAATAAATCCATCCCTAATAGCACCAGCGTAAAATCTCACGCGGGTATTGAGGATTGTATCCGTGTACCTAGGAGGTGTACCTCTTTCTAAAATAACAAGATCGGTCCGCCCATCCCAGCTGATGCTACCCCAAACCATGATTGACCCATCCCCATAACGATCGTGCTTAGAAATGTTTGCTGTACGAAACCTTTCCACCGGCCTTCTCCACATCCTAGCACACCTATCAGTGTAGTCCAGGGAATACCAGTACTCATCCGTGATTAGCAAGGGGCGTCAGCGTCTTATGCTCCAGCCAACGTGGTCCAATGCCTATCTGAACCGAAGCAGACAATGAACTCGGGACAGCTGAATACGAAAACATGGTCTTCTTAACCTCAGGTTATGCTCATGCAGTCGCGTTCGTATGCTTTGAGTCGAAAATTGCACTCCTTATGCGTTTTGAAGGTAGGAACGTAGCTGCGTTGTCGTAGCTAACCTGTTCCTTCGGGCTTGAATTACCAAAAACAGTCTTCTGCGACGGAGGAAGCTCTACTCATACCTCCACCATATCTCCTTACAGGTATTATACTGTTGGTATCATGCCCAAGCTCTGGTTACAACAGTATAGTGTACCCCCAGTACCATGCCAATATCACGATGGGAAGCCCCTTGCTCCACCATACCTACAGCACGCCCAAATTGTACGCCAGATAAAGGTCATCTGACATTTAGATTAGCCATGAGTAACGACTTAAAAATCAATAAATTACTGTAAAACAGAAACTAAGCATCTACACGAAACATGTACATGTAGAAAATGAGAAAGGACAGGTAAGAAACCGGATTTCCTCACTTTGCACGAGTCTCGCGAGAAAAAAATGAGTGTCAAATTTGGTAATGTATACATTAGATATCTTGTCAATACATTATTGTACAATTTTAAACACAAACCCAAATGGTTTTTTTGTGCTTAGCAAACTTTGAGTAGTATATATCGATAATTCGCACAATTTTGACGAAATTATGCATATTTTGTTCCCCCTTTTAATTCAATTCGAGTCTCAAGGCTCCACACACTATTTCAATTTCATTTCTAATTGTTTCTAGAATCATTCGTCTTTAAAATTTCACAGTGTTCTTAACTGTATGTAGATGTTGTGGTTTCTGAATTCATTCTGATTGAATGAATGGACTCTACGTTATAATTAATATGTCACAATTTTTTTTCATTAAACATATTTTAAAAAATACAATGTATTTTCAAAGGTAAAATGGATATAATCATGTGACTTAAAACGTAATCTTCCGTCTTCCAAAGACTTGAAATTTTCTACGATATATGTTTGACGCAGACATTACACACACACACACAAAAAAAACAAAGATCAAAAGTTGTGTAAAAGCACTTTACTGTCAAGGTAAATGTTCTGTTTTCAAAATCAAGGTCTTGTTCAGGGCATCTACCTATGCTTCATTCAGCACTAGTATGACATTTCTAATAATCAGGAGAGGTGATACTGTAGTTCTAATACTTCTGTTGATAAAAGAGACCCATGAAGCAATGTCATTTGGTAAAACAGCATGGAGATTTCATTTATTTATTTTCATCTTCGTTTTTTGTTATATGCCCATTAAACTGTAAGTATTTCGTAACTAAATGTATAAACATTTCACTTTTATGAAATAGATTTTGAAGAGGGAGACCGTCTAATAAAGGGAAGCCAGAGTTAAATGAGCTGTCAACCTGTGGATTCAAGAGAACTGATCAACATGCAAACTTTTCGACCTTCCGGGTCTCACTTTTTTCTTCTCCTGACTAGGATCGTAAACAACACATCAATGATATCATGTACATAAAGCTGAAATAACAATGATATATAGGGCATGTCAGAAGTGAAGCTCGTGAAAGATACTTGATAGGTGAAGTAGGCATTATTCTATGTTGATAGGCCATTTACATGTACCTTTTAAAATGTAAGGGAGTATTTTCTCCTGTTTAAAAGAAAACAGCCATACGTTTTTGGTATAGCAGTTACTACGCAGTAACATCGCATTTGATGCGACCGACTTACATTTGATGAGTATTCTATGCCTTTTGTTCTTTTTAAACCTTTTTAAAGGACGAACGATTCATATTTCAGTTTGATACTAATGGACGATTAATAGGCGATTATTTGCCGTCTTTATGAAGTTACTTAGATTTGCTAACTCTCAGCTATTCTTGTGAGATTACAATACGGTTAGTTTGAATAAATCGTGACCGTGATTGGAATATTTTCTACCCGATTCGGAGCCGTGACTCGTTCGCTCCGAAACCTTACCCTTAGTCTTCCGATCATTAAGTGAATCAAACATTTCGTTTTATGCCATATTGTCATGTGATCCCTCTTAAGTCTTAATAGACCATTATCGAGATAATTTGTATTAGATACCTACTAGAACAATCATGTTCAACAATAGTTATGTATTTCATAATTAGCCACTTTATGTTACGTCGACAGCCAAAAGCATTTATGTTACGTCGACAGCCAAAAGCATTTTTGGCTCACGCGATATAGACATGGGCAAACTATTATGATTAATAGATTAATTCTTAAAAAAAGACGTTTCTGAATGTTTCCGTTCCATGAATTTCGACCGTTCCCTTTTCTTGTGATCTGTTGTATCTGATGTTTTGGATACGTTTTCCGTTTCAACCCCCAATTATTCCATAAGTAATAAGTGTTCAAATGAAAAAGCGATGTTTATTCCAATAAAAGTGAAAGAAATATAAGATCCTAACAAAAATGGCATCATTATCGATATTTCAAAGGAGTTAAAATATCCTAGAACCTGTTTGTTAGACTATCTGGCGTCAGTTTACTTATTGCAGTGGTACATGTATAATGTATATTAAGGCGTGTTCTTTCAATTATTTGTTTTCGTTTATAATATCCTTTGCTTTGTATAAGTAAGTTGTTAACCCCATGTTAGCTCTTATCCCACTAAACCTAAATTTTCTTTCACACGAAACACAATGTATTGGAACATCTTCATCATTCTTGGTGAAGTTTTTCAACGTAATTTATGTAGAAATCGGGCATTTTAAACTCAGATTCTTGTATATACTTCAAAGCTAAATGTTTAACAGGAATATGTCGTGGACAGGATTGGAAGGGTCACTTTTTTTTAAACAACACAAAAGAAGAAAACATTGTACCTCGTTACGAAAAGAAGCAGTGTTAGAGAAGAACATGAAATAGATGGAAACCGGAAAAAAAACATTCGTAGCATGACATCGACCAAACCTTAAACAGGTTTTTGTTCCTATTCGAATTAAAACCAACAATAGAATTAGTCCTTCAACCGTTCGGCGAGTCTGTATAACTCAATTGTGGTTGTAAAAATCTATAAATGCATATAATTGGCATCATAAATGCAAGTCGTGTGTAACCGAGGGCTAAAGAGACATTTTGGACTTTAGCTGTCGTAAATGTGAATATATTTACGAAATATGATCCATAATATACAAAAACACAATTCAACATTGACGTAAGAGTGCAGAAATAATAATTCTGTAATAAACCGAGAAATAATAAACAAAAAAAAGAATAATTTGCCTATCAAATTAAATTACTTAATGACGAGAAACAATGCTATAAATTTCTTGGCAAATGCGATAAATTGTTAACAAAATAAATCATCTTAGTTCTTCTTCCATAATTGGATGTTTTTGAAAAAGAAACGAAATTGAATTGCACCTTCAAAAGTAATTGTTATTACTATTTTTTTCTTTGTTGATTTCTTGGTTTTATGTGTGAGTATCGATATCAGATCTCAAACGTTAAGGTAAAAATATCACATTTCTAATTTTTGACAATTCGAATTTTATAATGTTGATGGTGAACTGAGGGACACCACCGTTACGACTATTACATTTTACGTTGGTCGAAGCTTGCCTTGGTACCAACTACATGTATTTTTAAGACTATATTTAGATAAACATTGACATCACATATTAAAAGAATCAAAGCACTGAAGGTACTGATGGTGAGTGTTTCTGGTAGCTTATATATGTTCCGCCTGTCCGAGTTGCGGTGCATGTACGAGGGATGATCCAGAAGTCCGTATAATGGGCTCATAACTTTTGCATTTATAGCTCGTTCAGTACATAATTTGGTCAATGTGCAGTTCTGGCACTACGGATAACATAATTGTTATTATTTTTGGAGAATTATTTTTAACAGCCTTAGAATTCGTTACCATAGAAACATATGTATGCTAAGGCGGGGGAGCGAGAAAAATATTAAAAATCTGTTAAATAAATCAAGTTTTCTGTAAACTTTCTGTAACTTAATTTGGAAATCCGTGGCTAAATAAAATAGGAAGCAAATAGGAATTATTTATCATATTTCAAAGCTTATTGTGAGATTTCTTACGGGCACAGAATAGTTTAGTAATACAGAATATTCGAGGAAAAATTGACAAGACGTCAACACCAAAATATGAATACCGTTTATTTCTTCGAATTTCGCCATGATCTACGAGGGTGGATAAAAAAATACGTGGACTTTTACTATAACTTTGGTATTTCCCGACGGAAATCAATAAAATTTTGCACACGTCTCAAATCATTTAATGTTGACAAAATATCAAATTTACAAGAGTCTGCTATGACTCTGACGTAAAAAATCCAACATTTCATATACCTGGGTAGGTGCTACCGGCGCAACCCATTTTGTAACGTTACTTCCTAGTGTTACTAACCGTAATTGCCCCCTCAATTTGGACCAAACACTCCCAAACTTCGCATAATTACGTGTTGACGTTATGAGTTAGGATATTTAAAATTTTAGCATAATCCATTCGCTTTTTTTCGAATTTAAATGCAGTAAACTAAGGGCACGCTTCAATTTTTGAACTTCAAAAGGACGGCACCGGCGCAGCCAGAGACAACCAGGCAATAATAAAGTTCTACTTGACCTTTGGAAAACCTTATCGAGAGGTTTAAATGATTAAATATGCTAAAAGGTCTTCAAATGTAAGCATATATCTTCTTTTAAAATTGTTTAAAAGGTTTGTTTAAGAATGGAGAGTGTTTCTGAAGGATGACACTCGGAGAACGGAAAACGTCTCCTTTGCGTTTAACCTGTTATTGTCACAGAACAACATCAGTTCATAATAGTTTAGAAACATTACACATTTAAGATAGTCGTTTTGGTTCAGATGGAAATGAAAATAGTACTTATCCAATGGAAAGGTGATGCAGAAATCGTGTTTCTAGTTGAGTGAGTACTTTGAAAAGTGCTGACTTTCGAGACGGAACTTATCAATACCGCAGCGTCATATTGACGTCGTTACCGTGCGCCGGTACCAAATGACAACATGTTTTAGAATGGTTGCTACAGGTGACCAACTATTTGGATTTTATCCGAATTTACACGACAAAGAGGAAAATGCCCCAATTTAATAATAATGTAGTTTTCTCTTCAAAGTCTGTGAAATCAAGATTACTGCAACGCTAGTCTACGTAATTTCTGATTCACCCTCGTATATTATCAATCTAAACATTTCAGATAGTTTATAAAAATGTGCAGAAGAGAACTTTTCCTAAAGCTATCTGGAATATTCTGTGAGGACAAAGCTTTAAAGAAGTATTTAGAACGGTCTAATAGAGTTTCAACGAACGAATATATCCTAATGATTCTCATTATTTTCCAAAAGATAAAGGTCCAGATTCTGGCTCTCCATTTCATTAGAAAAACCATGCATATAAATAATTGTAAACAAATCTGATTCGAAAGGTATGTGGATAATTTCTCTAAGTTGGTGTATCAGGCACAGAAAGGCATGAGAGTAAGCGGAGGCTATGTAGAAAAGAAATATCATTGACGTCGTATTTGACGTTCTTGCTCCCACGCGTTCGTAGGGGGTCTTTGCCTTGATTCATGTTTTTTCAGTCGCTATTTAATGTAAATATTTAAAAATTTCCACGTTTATTACACAGATGATGCATTTAATGACTGTATAATTTTTAGTTTGATACCTAACTTTTCTGATGACTTATAGCCTCATTTTACGAACTTTTAGATCAACCCTCGTAATTAGATATCTCAACATTTGTTTGTATTCAAAGTTTTTTTTTTCAGAGTTCATGCTCGTCATACCAATATATTTCTACCCCTGCATCGAAAGACCGAGGGCATATAGTTTTACTGTTGTCCGTCTGTCCGTCCTTCCGTCTTTCTGTCTGTCTGTCTGTCTAACTGCAAAAACTTAACCAAACACTTAGCAGTTCAAATATTTTCAAGCTCATCAAAAATGCAAGCCACATTTTTGGCATGGTGATAGATCGCAGTGAAACGAAACTGCTGATACCCAAGGAAAGATAATGTGGCAACGTCAAGGTTATCTGACAAGGTCTTACTTCTCAAGAATTTAAGCGAAATCCGTCTTCAGTTTATTCACACATGTTTTAGATAAATTTTTCTCACCATTGGCATGATGAAAGATCTCAGTGATTTGCATAGAAGGTATCGAGGGCACGGTTATGTTACTACGTCTGTGTCAAGAGAGGAGGGGAGGGGAGAAAGTATCCACACATGATTTCAGTATGATTAACAGTGCTGACTGCTAGCGAATTATTATTTATCATAATTATTTGAAATGTACAATAAAAATTAAGCGGTATTTGGCCATAAGAGCTTAACACTTTGGTCTCCCTAAGTCTACAATTTTTACGATCAAGGTAAAATTTCACTTATTTTCGTCAACATCTAAAGTGACTTGAATAAAAACGCATTCCCAATTCCATCAGAAAATATCCTAAATTGGTAAAACGGAGTGCAAAAACATTCTTCATAAATCCCGCCTTCCTGATGATTAAATGTCAAAACAAACGTAGATCACGAATCAGTGAAAATCGTAAATTGTCAAATTCGCTATTTCTGTTCGCTTTGTTAGTCTCTACGTGTCGTGACCAAGCAAGCACGCTGTTTACGTTAAAAAAGCATAAAACCGCTTGATAACATTCGCAAGCGCTTTTCTCAGCTGTACGCAAGGATGTATTTGCAAACGAAAAGAAAAAAATAACTCGCGATTGTTATAGTATTTAATTCCCATATAAAGTCAATTTGTTGAAGTCTTGTTCGGCGTTATACTGAAAAAGCCCTATCAAAGCGTCTAATAAACCATAATTTCAGATACTGCGTAGCCCATATATCGAGTTTTGACGGAAAAAAATCCATGAGCTGGAACCATTGATAAGGGAATACCTCAAAAGAGTATTTAACCTTATTATACCAACAACATACCCGACACTGACGGAACCTTATTATGGAAATGTGCTTCGGGGGGTATTTATCAAGCCTATGACGAGCTCTAGATTCAACAAGCGAAGCAAATTATGAACGTTAGAGGTTAAAAAAAAATAGTAAGAAAAAGTGTCACATATGACGATTTATTAAGATTTGGGAAAATTTAAATGAAAATCGCTTTTAATTTTTTTTCTTTTGCAAAGCGCCTAAAAAAAAATAAAAAGAATAAGCTGTTCGGGATAATGTATTTCTTTTAAGGTAAATTCCTTTAAGCTTTCTAAAATTCTTCAAATAAGTCAGTATTTTGCTCGTACGTCCATGTCAAATGGTCGTATTTTTTTTTTTTTTAATTTTATTTAATTTAATGAAGAGACAGACAGAAAAGTCCATGTGCATGTAGTTAAATAGCGCTCTTCTTTTTTCGCTTTGTCACTATTTTCTTAAGTATAATACTGATAAACGAAAAGAACTATCATTTTACTACCACCTTTAAACTTGGCAGACAAACGTAGGAACGGATGTAGATGTGTCCGCGTCGGGACTCAAACCCGTGCTCCCTAGATTTGGAGGCCGACGTTTGTCAACAGTGATGCTTACAGTTAACAACATCGTGAAATTGCCACTGTGATGATTCTGAAATAATTTTGGAATGAAATTGATTTTGTGCAACGAGTACATTCTGAGTGAAATTAATAGGAGGTAATCCATTAGAGCTAATTTTGTCGTTTTGAGCAAAATTAAGCAACATGTATAACCTCCCTTTAAAAAATATACAAACAACTTCTATAAAAGCTTCTTTTTTTCTTCGAAAACCATTCAGATGCTTACACTTTTAAAACTGTAATGATATCGTGTTTTCTTTTTCTTTTCCTTTTTTTTTAAATCTTTTTAAGTGAGTTTGGGACATTTTTGAATGTTTTGAATGAGTAATTTGAATGAATGAATGGAGTGCTTAGCGGGTGATTTTGAACGGTTTTGGTCGAAATGGTTGAACATTTAAAGATTTTATTAAATATAGATGGCCTGACAAGAGACAAGAGGTATTAGTTCATTTTTTGTATCACATAAAGCTAACAGCTATGCTCAATTTTGAAGTATCATCGTTGATTGACCGTGATATTTCATCTTATATTTTCAGAGTGTATTATCAAATTATCTTCCAGTAAACACTATCGTGTAATTGATTATGGGAGTGCTTTTAAATTGAAGCCGGAAAGTGTTGGAGAGTCGTGTTTTGAATTAAAGGGGGGAAATATAGTATGTCGAATTTGACGTAATAAGCTGTATGTGATTTATACCCCCTTTGAATAAACTATGCGTTTTTCTGTTTGAGTCCCTCCACTGTCAAATAAACGCTTTAAAATGGACAACATTCAATATTAAAAATGGCTGAATGATTTGAATGAAATGTTGGTTGTCTAAAATGATTTTGAACGATTGTGATATGTTTTTGAAAGGCGTGAAAGAGTGGATTGAATGAATTTAGTACTTCACGAATGATTTTGATCGGAAGGAATGTCAATATGACGATGTTGTGAACTGTACAGACAACCTTCCCGAACGAGAATAACTGCAATTTTTGAAATTATGGTTCAGCCCCCATTAATGTTTTTAACTTCATCAATGAGATATAAGCGTACTTGTCTTTCCAGAACCAATTAACGCCAGTTGTCAACGTTACTGTCATATTATAGATGTCAATTATTGACAATCATTTAATGGAAGGTATGAAATTACTCGTAATACAAAGTCGCACAAATGATACAATTCATGTCAGATCGCCGTGTTTGGTAATTACACACGTCGTATACAATTTGCCACAAATCCAGCGACATTTCAATGTGACTTCGCCAGGCGAAAAGGAATATCTGAGTTGTACGTTGTGCGTATAGTGTCGACCTCAGTCAGACTGCGCGAATTGCGCAGGCTGACTAAGTTCGACACTTTTCAAAATTGGCAGAGTTTCTGAATTTAGAAGATTCCTTGTTCTTTTCAGTGTAAGATATTTTCAAATGTACAGTAACCTCAATTTAGGCTCTACTGGACGTAATTTGTTTTTTAATATATGTTTTATGGAGCTCCATTATTAGCGAGACGAGTCACAATTGTAAGCTGAATCTTACCACCCAAAGTCCAATGACTTGTTGGTGACTACAATCGATTTCAAACATTTTTACTTTTTTACATGAAAACGGTAAAAATGGTGATTTCATTAACATTACACACATCTTACTTTACTATTAATTTAATACAAAAGTATTTACTCCAATACACTATATAAAAGATGCATTTTAAAGGATTATTTGCTATTTCTCGTATCCCTAAGACTTGATGATTGGCCAGAGAAATGCTTCAATTTTATGGATACATGATCAAGTCGCCGCAAGTGATAAAATATTGTAAAAAGTGGCTTCAAATCCCATTCAAACAAAGGAATCGAATAACATTTATTTCAAACCGCTTGTAATAACAAGTAAAGTGTTATCCCTTTTAAAGAATAAACATTTATTTAATTAATTTCGTTTGATATTTTTTAATACTGATTTATATATAAAAAATACGCTCATGTATTGCCTAAACTTTTCTCGTTAACACCAATTAACAAGATAGAGGATAAGATAGAGGATAATCAACTGGTTATGTCTGATATGAAAAATATTTCACGAGAATGCGTTATTAGGCGTTAGAAAACGAGTCTGAAGGACGAGTTTTTTAACAGTCTAATAATGTATTCGCGTGAAAAAACTTTCATATCGGACATAATCAGCTGATTATTCTATTAATTACATTCTCTACAAGCCCTTTTTTATTCGACAATGTTATTGGGTAGTTAAGTACACGTCGGACATGTTTTTTTTGGAGCTCGTGTTTTTGGAGATTAAAAATTAGTTTTCTCCGGTTGGTAGTCGCTTTATTAGACTTTTATGCATGAAATATGGACTTATATGGACAGTTGTGTAGGATTTCAAGCGCTTTGTAAATGGGTAAAAATAAATCAGCTAAAAAATCGCGGAAACGGAAACGAGTTACTGGAGGGAGTGACGACCGCCCAAGTAAATCAACCAGCACTCAACCGGTAAGTGTCAGTGACACTCTTCATGCTGCAAATTCAGTACTATATGACAATTTAGAGAACATTTCCATGAATCAGAGTGTCTTTGGGACACCCGAAACATCTAAAAGTATGGCTTCTAGCGGTGAAAGTGATGCTTCGTCTATAGTAAGCAATTCTACCTTACCTGACCAGTCCAAAGGTGAACCAACAACCACGGACATTATGAATATGTTGATGACAATCAATAAACAAATTATGACTATAAATGATAAACTTCTCAAACTCGACTCACTCGAGATCAAGGTCAGCGCTTTTGATGTTGAAATGAGAAAGCTACAGTCTACAGTTCAGGCTAATCATGAAACCATGGATGAGCATAATAAGAGGCTTAATGAGGAGCTAGAGTCATTACGTTTTGAATTGGGAGAGGCCAAAGATGATATTTCTCGGTTAAATAAGGACAAGATAAGTTTACAGGATGATTTGTTGTATGTACAAAGCCAGTCGATGCGAGATAACCTTGTGTTTACTAACATCGAGGAAAACGAGCACGAGAAACCAGGGGATTGTGAGGGAGTATTGCGTCAATTCATGGTAGAGAAAATGGAGTTAGCTCAGGATATTGTTGATAGTCTCAGGTTTGAGCGTGTGCACAGAATTGGAGTTGTTGGTTCGAATTCCGGTAATCCAAGACAGATGGTGGCTAAGTTTTCATCATATAAAGATCGCGAAATGGTCCGTCGTACACGATTTAACCTCAAAGGAACTGATCACTTCATATTTGAACAATACCCAAAAGCCATTGCTGATCGTCGTAAATCCCTACGTCCACAAATGAAAAAGGCAATAAAGGACGGAAAGCGTGCATGGATCAGTTATGATACCCTGTTTGTGGAAGGAAAAGCGGTCCGTGACGTTAACCAGTAACAATCTGTGGAGGCTGGACTGAATATTGCCTGTTGGAACATTCACGGGCTTACTAGGCATAAACTTGAAGACCCAAATTTTGTGAAAATAATCACTTCTTATGATATTTGCTTTTTATTTGAAAGCTGGACAAATGTAAATTCCAAAATCAATATTAATGGTTACACATCATATAATTTTTTTCGTAAGGTCTTAAATAGGCGTGCAAAACGCTCTAGCGGCGGGATTTGTTTGTATGTTAAAAACAATGTTGGAAAAGGGGTAACTGTTATTAAATCAGAGCTGGAAAGCATTATTTGGTTAAAATTGGACAAAGATTTTTTCCAAATAGAAAATGATATTTATATAGCAGGTGTTTATATCTGGCCTGAAAATTCGCCACTTTATAATACTAATGACGTTGATTTCTTTTCATTGTTAGAAAATGATATTTTGGAATATTCTAGTTTAGGTAGGGTTTTGGTTTGTGGGGATTTTAATGCTCGCACGGGCAAACGTAAAGATTTCATAGAGTATGACCGTTATAATGTTTTGATAGATGATCACAATTATCGTGCGGACATTCCATTGTCACGTGACACACCCGATTTAGTGTGTAACTCATTCGGTAGTAAATTGATTGACCTTTGTAAATCTACCTCATTACGTATAGCTAATGGGCGTCTGCAAAGCACAGCCGAGTATACATTTGCAAGTCGCAACGGCTCAAGTGTGATTGACTATCTACTCGTTAGTCACGATGAAATGTTTTGTATCAATGACTTTAAGATTCACCCATTTAATGAGTGGTCCGATCATGCGTTATTGTCCTTAAGTATTTACTGCTGTACTTCAGTCAATGATCTAGACGTGGAATCTAGTTTGTCGAGCGTGAAATGGAAATCTGAGTTTAGAGATGACTTTCGGCGAAACATAATTGGGCAGCTCCCAGTTTTAAACAGATTAGTTTTAAATTTAAATTCGAATGATAGCAATTCTATTGACACTGTCGTTAACAATTTTTCAAGCTTAATTACAGAAATCGCGGATCCTCTTTTTAAGGTAGCCGCAAAAAATAAGATATTCAAATTTGATTATGCTGATCCGAGTCCGCTGTGCAATAAGAACAAGTGGTTCGATAACGAGTGCCGTAAAGCTCAGTCGGAATATATAACGTGCAGAAATAATTTCAATAAACGTAAAAGTAACGCCAATAGAATTGCTATGTGCGATAAGAAAATTATCTATAAACGTCTAATTAAACGTAAAAAACGATTGTATCAAAAACAGAAGTGTACTGAACTTGTAAACTTACGACATTCTCAACCAAGAGCGTTTTGGCAATTATTCTCGAATAAACGAGCAAAACGTAATGAAAGTATTGACGTCGAGTCTTTTTGCGAATACTTTTCAGGTTTACAAAACGACCTAATTACCCCTGGCGTGACAGAAGCAAACGATTTTTGCGATAATTTTCAAATGAGTGCCGATGATTATGAAACGCCGGAGTTAAACGCGCGTATAAATGCGGATGAGGTTTTTAAGGTGGTACGATCCCTAAAGAGTAATAAATCTTGTGCTCTAGACGGTCTTATAAATGAATATTTCGTAGAATCGATTGATATTCTTTGCCCTTATTTAGTCGATATATTTAACGCTATTTTAGATTCTGGGCACTTTCCAGATTCTTGGACAAGAGGCGTTATTGTGCCTTTGCATAAGAAAAATGACCCCTGCGAAGCAAGCAATTATCGTGGTATCACATTAGTCAGTTGTTTCTCAAAAATATTTACCGGTATTTTAAATAATAGAATTACTAAATGGATAGAAAGTTGCGAGATTTTAAGTGATGCGCAGTGTGGATTTCGTTCAGGAAGATCTACAGTAGATGCGATATTTATTCTCAAATCAATAATCGATAAAATATTAAATGAAAATAAAAAACTTTTTTGCTGTTTTGTCGATCTTCAAAAAGCATTCGATAGTATTAACCTGAACAATATGTGTTACAAAATTTTTCACAAAGGATTAAATGGGAAAATTTTTAAGATTATCAAAAGCATGTATAGCTCGGTAAAATCATGTGTCAAGGGATGCAACTCGTACTCGGATTATTTTGAATGCGTAGTAGGTTTGAAACAAGGCGAGGTTATCTCCCCTATCTTATTTTCACTCTTTGTAGATGACTTGGAGTTGTTTTTGCAGGATGACGCAAATTGTGGTATAACCATTGATGATATATTAATGATTATACTTTTGTTTGCGGATGATATGGTCATTCTGGGCAACAGTCAGTTTGATCTGCAACGGCGTCTTGATTTATTGTATGAATATTGTAGGAAATGGGGGTTACGAGTTAACACCGAAAAAACCAAAGTGATGGTATTCCAAAAACGAGCCAACACATTGTCAACGTATACTTGGTCATATGATAATATACAACTTGAAGTAGTTCAGTGTTTTAATTATTTAGGGACTGTATTTAGTTCTAATGGTTCGTTCTCTGTCAATAATGAGACTCTAGCAGGCAAGGGTTTGAAAGCATTAAATGTTTTAATGAATAAATTGCGCAATTTACATGTGAAACCGTCTGTTCAGTGTCAATTATTCGATTCATTTGTTAGCTCTACTATGAACTATGCCGTAGAAGTTACAGGATTTAGCAAGTGTAAGGAAATAGAGAGAGTACATCTGAAATTTTGCAAAAGATTATTAAATGTTAAACAATCTACCTGTTCCTTGGCCGTATATAGCGAACTTGGACGCTACCCGCTTTATGTAAATCGTTACACGCGCATTATCAAGTATTGGTGTAAATTGATACAAACAGATAATTTTATTATTCAATGCATATACACCGATATGCTAAAACATTATTATAATGGCAATCAAAATTGGTTAAGAGATGTTAAAAGTTTATTGGATAATTACGGTTTCTCAATTGTATTCCAAAATCCATCAAGCGTAAATTTGAAAAGTTTTCATCAAGTTTTTAAAAACAGGGTTATTGATGTCTTTAAGCAATCGTGGTTTAATGGCATTAAATCTAAAAGTAGCTTAAGACTTTATATCGAAATAAAGGCAGAAATTGAAATTGAAAGGTACCTCGATATTCTTCCGTTTAGACAACGAACGGCTTTATCGCGTCTCCGACTTTCATCACACAAACTTCTTATCGAAACCGGGCGATACGCGAACCGACGGTTAAGTCGAAATGAGAGAAAATGCACTTTTTGTGATAAGAATGACATAGAGGATGAGTACCATTTTGTCGTTATCTGTCCACTGTACTCAGGTATCAGAAATAAATATATTAAGAAATACTATTACACACGACCAAACATGTATAAATTTGTTGATCTTATGAGCACTAACAACTGTACTATTCAGAAAAACCTTAGTAAGTTTGTTGTTGAAGCGTTTAATCTGCGCCGTTCCTCATATAATTATTCATAAAACAAACTTATCTTATGGAACTTTGTTTGAAAAGTAAACATTGTGGGTTCACCCTCCGATTATTCAAAATAATATTCAATGCATTACAATGGTATCTTTACCATTATAAGTACCAGAATGTTGATGGGCTGGCGCAGCAACACATTCATGGAGATAATACTTCGTGGCTGTGATGGTGTGGTTGTCGATCGGCAATAGATAGTATATAACAAATAGGTGACCTGTATTAGCGGGGCTGTTGTGGCAAGGAATGAGCATGATAGATCAATTATGCTCATTGCTTGTTGCATCGCTCTCCTTATATATCAGACAAAATTTTACGCAATTCCGTCAACGATATTTAATTTTCATATTTAATTTTCATATTTGATACTACCTTATTCACTAACACTCCAAAGAAATATTTCGACTGTACTAATACCATATCATATTGTTTGTAAATTGCTGAGATGAAGATCTGTAAAGATCAAATCTGTTCAATAAAGAAATCTATTATTATTATTATTATTTATTCCTAAAGTTATATATTTCGTCATTTTCTATCGTCCTCAGCCCTTGCAAATTACGCGTATTGATAAAAAATAATAATTTTCAATAATTTCTAGTCGCCATCTTGGATTACGCTTTTAAAATTTTGACAATGCATAAAGATGCTTTGAAGCGAAAAGAAACATTTTTAAGACCTTAAACAAGTAAAAGACGAGGAACGAAAATAATTTGGGCGAATCTTACACTGTATATAGACTAAGGTACGACAACTTCGTCAGCGATGTAAGTTTAATAAATTCCATTGATTCTATATCATAGTCGACCGTAGTCAGTACCATAGTAGATATGCTGTATGCAACGGACTCCCAGGAAGTCAAGGGACACATACAGGCCTATAAGTTTAATAAATTCCATTGATTCTATATCATAGTCGGTAAACATTAAAATACCGGGCTTTTTTTGAAATCGACTGGGTTTGGCTGGACATATTGGAAGACTTATGCAGTCTGTGATCACTCACTCTCCTGTGAAGAGCATTTTTTGTCGATTTAGGCTCGGGCTGGATTGATTGTTTGTCGCTAAAACTGCAATGTCATCGGATTACGAGAACTCAATGTCACAGAAGACAGAAAATGTCAGTTTGGAGTAATTGTTTTAAAACCTTTTCAGGATGTTTCCTCGTTCATATTACTGTTCTTGTTTGTTTTCTTTAGTTTCCTTTTTCTTACTTCATGTTGGTATACATTTTTTATGATAATCTGTGTTTTAGAAGCTTCAGTGGCGGATTCAGACTGAAGGGAGGAGTGTCAACCAACAACCCTTCTGTAGCCTAGTATTTTCTGTTTCACTTGGATATTTAATCAAAATAACATAATTATTCAAAACCCCTCTCATCTTGTAAGTTTAAACCTGCTATGCAGATATCCTGAACCTGTTACTAGGCTTCACTGCATTAACACAGCAGTCTGAGCAGGGGCCACGTTGCTTGAAAAAAAGGAGTTCTTCCAGAGACTAGAGACACTATCAAAAATTATTACACTCGGAAATCCCGAGATTTCACTGCCAGGAATGTAATAAAATGGAATAATTTATAGTTCGTTTCAATTTTTGATATTCGATTCAACAGAGTAATACGAAAAAAGCATACTATTCTGTTTGTGAATAAAGGGACTATGGTTCTGTTAAAGTTTAATGTGACTTTTGGAAGGTACCTCGACAATATTGTTATGTTTAACCCTTTCCCTAAAGTGCAGTTTTGACGTCGCAGTATTCGTAAACTTAAGTTTGTTTTTAGGTCAAGATGGTAATCGTAAATCGGCCAAACTAATTTTTTAACTTTTAACTTTTTAATTAACGTTTATCCTTTTAAAACTGAACTGAATTCGTAATATGTTTTATGTGCAGTATATGAATATTAACAATGGCATCCCACCAAATCTGTTCTGGACGCAATACGTAAAGTGGATTTGTAATAACATTTATGGCATGTCGTAAAATACGTTAATTCGAAGCGCAAAGGCTTACGAAAAAGCTTTAATATCTCATGGTCAATTGTGTATTTTTTTAAATGGGTTCCGATATCAAGCAATTTCTTTTATTAATCAGGAGTCTGGACCACTTTTAATCTCTTAAAAAGAGAAAAGAGTTGGGCCTTGCCATTTATCGTTAAAGAACTGTAATCTTAAATCGATGACGAAAGTGAAGTACGGCTATCAGAGAAGAAAGCTATCATTATAGAAATTGCCCTAAGATTGATATATGCAATTAAGTAATGCAATTAGACATAAAGATCCCCTAGTTAATCTTCTTTATTAATAACGCTCGTCTTGAACTTTACATGAACCCCAGTACTAACTTTACATAGGAATTGCTCAGCTGAGATTCATAAAAGCCGTGTTTATCTTGTCGATTATTATATCATATCAATTGTTCAATTTTGTTGGATGAGTTATGAACCGAATTCATTGATCTGACCGGTCGTCTGTGTACAAATGTATTGAAACAAGTTGTGAAAAAATGAATTCTCCTTCTTTAATTCATAATATCGTCCTTCATCAAACAAAAGGAAGTGTAAACATGAAAGGGCTTTAAACATGAATGCTACTCCAGGAGTAAATTAAGAAATCCTCACGGCTTGTATTTTGAACTTTTTTAAATTTGATTTCTGATAACCGCGAATCTTCAGGCATCAAGGAACTGTTTGTGGTTTCAGTTATGAACATCGTGAAATTGACAGTCCAATCAAAAATACTTTAAATCACTCAAACAGTGCTCCATTAATTAAAGCACCTAAATCATACCACTCAAAATCGTTCCGAAGTCGTTCAAAAACACTTCAAAACGATCAAAATTTCGTTAAGATCGTTATCATGCCCCGCTATTATAACGAGTATTAAAGCGTTTTATTGGACCGCGAAGACACATAATCGTTAGAAATACATATGTTTTCAAAGGGAGGTAATACAATATCGCTAATATATTCATAACTCGCTGCAACAACTCAATCCTATTTCATTCCAAATCGCCCACCTTATCTAATTCACGATGTTCTTAACTGTAAGATGAATGAATAAATAGTTGGCTCAAACACCTTAGACGCATTACAGTTAAAAAAATCGTGAAATTGACACTAATTCCGATCAAAATCATTCTTACTCATTCACTCAGCGCTCCATTCATTCATTGCAAACACTCACTAAAATTGATCAAAAACGCTCCGAAAGCAATAGGAAGCATTTAAAAATCGTTCAAGACTTTCAGCAATAAATTCAAGTCTATCTATTTTTCTACGGTTTTATTAGCTGGTGTGGACTTTCAAGCGTCCGATTGGTCCACGAAGACGTATAAATAGAAGAGTACATATATTTTATTAAAGGGATCTAATTTATATCGCTAATTTTGTTCATCTTGAACAAAATTAGCAATATAGGATTGCCTCCCTTTAATTTCACTCAAAACTCGCTCCACACACTCATTCATTTCATTCCGAAATCATTCAAAATCATTCACCTTGTCAATTTCACGATGTTCTTAACTGTAAAACAGGCCTGCGATTAGGATGACCAAACGGTGCCAACAAGTTACATAAGCGATGTGTCGTTATTTGCCGACTTATTTACCGCTTCGAATCGTTCAAAATAATCAGCATTCTATTCATTGGTCGATTCATTTCATAATGTTATGGCTTATGTGGATTTAGGGCGCCTGGCTAAAGGCGGGAAATTGGCATTTGTGTGAATTTAGAGAATATGTTAGCAAAACCATAGTTTGTTACGTTTGTATTTAAACATTTTATCTTTGATCAGAAGCACTGTGTGCCATTTTCCAAAATAAATGCATCTATAACTTTAAGATAGCGTTTAAAATTGAAAAATGCATGCAAGCTTTAACAATAATTACAATCGAATAAACTGGTACTAGTTTTCTTTTCTAGTATCACCGTTTGAAATAAAACCAAAGCACTGAAAGTACTGATGGTGAACGAGTCTGATGGCTTTCTAGAGTGATATAATGAAATCGTTCAGAAAAGAGAAATTACATATTAAAAAAAAGGGGGGGGGGGAAGTGTCTCAACAAACTTTCGGCAATTCTAACTAAATTCAAATTTGTTCTTAAATATAATACTAAAAAGAAAAATAATAAAGGACCACTTTACAGGAAACAGTGTGATTTTGTTTTGGTTTTGTTGTCATTGTTTTAATCTACATTTTGGTTCATAATACACAGAATTTAATTTCATTTACTGAATGTTCAAGCTTTTTTCAATTATTACATTCTCTGAGTGGCAGCGTCGTGCTCTTTAGTGTCGTAACATCATTCCTTAACTAGAAAAAAAGCAGTCCGAATAATAATTAAATGTCAACCCATAGCATTTGAAAATAAAGAAATAAACTTAAAATTGTATTAAAAAACGAACGATCGACACAAACATTAGGTAAAGTTATTGATATCCTGAAATTGATAACCATGTCGATAAAAAATTCCATGTAACTATCCAAGCACTCCATTCATTCATTTAGTCGAAACACATTCTTCCACCATTTAAGAACAATCCGAAATCGTTCTAAAACATTTCGAAATCGCTCAAAACGTTATCTGTTTTTATTCAAAACGGAAATATCATTCTACGATTCAATTGAGTATATGGTGTGAATTTAATGCATCCAATTAGACCGTAGACACACCTATACAGAAAAATTATATGTTTTTTTAAAGGGAGGTTATAAAATATTGATATTTTTGTCTAATTTGGACAAAATTACAGATGTTTTATTCATAGGCAAATCTAGGACTGTGAAATTTATACGCACTCAGAAGGCGACAACCAAAGAATATACAATATAAAGGCGATTTGTGGACTGTGACAAAAGATGAAAGCCCTCCGTCCGCTCCCTTTTTATGTTTTGAGCGTTTGTGAATAACCAAAATATCGTAACTACAGCTTGAATCAAGCTGTAGTTTCGATGTTATGATCATTCATCAACGATGTTTTTCAACAGATGATTATTTCTTTTACGCACTTGCGTAAATTGCGTAATGGGAGTTACGCCTTTGTTATTACCCCTTAAATTTCATTAAAAACTAGATCCACAGAATCCATTCTCAATTCATTCCAAAATCATTCATCTGGTAAATTTCGAGATGTTCTTCACTGCTTGGTAACATAACATTTGAAAATATGTATAGCAAATGTATAATTATGTACATGTTTTGTGTTTCACTTTAATTAAACATATTGTTATATTCCTGGCAGTGAAATCTTAGGATTTCCCAGTCTAATAAATTTTGATATTATCACTAGTGACGATAACACTTTTCAGTTTCACTGGAGGAACTATTTTATTTCAAGCAGCTTGGCCCCTGCTCAGGCTGCTGAGTTAATACATTCAAGCTAAATCACAGGTTCAGGATATCTGCATATGGGTTCCAAACTTACACATATGGGGCTTGCTTTTTTATGATTATGCATTTTGTATTAAATATCGATACTAATAGGAAATATTAGGCTACAGATGGGGGTTGATTGACCTCCTCTCCCATTCCCTTCTGGATCCACCACTGAAGCTTCTCAATAACAGATTATCGAAAGAAATTGTAAATCAACATGGACTAGGGAACCAGAAACTAAATGTAATAATTGTGAACAGTAATGATAAAGAAGAAATATCCTGAAAAGGTACTCATACAATAAATATCCTTATCCAACTAATCAAATCAATCCATCAAAATATTGTTTAAGGAATAAAATTAAAGTTGTATGGAATATAATAAATAGAATGATAAACTAGTTATATCTGATATAAAAATATTTCAATCGAATACGTTATTAAGTAGTTAAAAAAGTTCGGCCTACTGACTTGTTTTAGCGCGTAATAACGCATTCTCGTGAAATACTTTTTATACCAAACATAACCGGTTGATTATCCTCTATATATTACTTCTAAATATTGCGGTTCTTGAACCCATTTTTACTCAATGAATTGGATCTTCTTTGAAATTTATAATGGTACTTTTTTCGTTAGGCACATTATACAAATACAATATATGAATAATTATATCAATGTGCCGAATGAAAACGATATAAAACGGATATAAGCATGTGACTAAACCTAGATTTTCATCTTCTTGCAAGAAGATTAAAGCCTTATAATTTTCTACGTTTTTTATTTGACGTCAAAAGCCTTTCATAAGAACAAAGTTCAAAAGTTGTATATAAAATTACTCTCAAGGTTAAACACTGTTTTCAAATCAAAGCAAGCTCGAGGGCATCAACCTATCCATTATTCAGCATTAGTATGACATTTCTAATAATCAAAAGAGGTAACAGAAGTTCTAAGACTTCTATCGATGCAAGAGACCGAGAAAGCAATGTCATATGATAAAACAATATGAGAATATTATTTTCATTTACACTTTAGCATTATCCTACATGCCCATTAAACTTCAAGTATCAAGTTTCTTGATACACGAACTTTTCAATTTTATGATAATGTATTAAAAAGGGTATGGGTGATTGCGTAGCATTATGAACATGTAATGAAATCAATTGTTCATGCTTAGAGTCAAAGTTGTGATTTACAAACCAACTTCTCGATTTAAGCCTTGATACACGAACTTTAAATAGGGTTTCCCAACTGCAACAGCCATTTTCTTACAAATATAACGCTATCCAATTAATTACCTTGTTGAAAAAAATACAAAATAGTTTAACATCTTGTTGAAGAAATTTTCAACTGTCCGATTGGACTTTTATGCCATGTCCTTTCGACCCTGAGCATGGGAACCGTTTAATGAAGTTTAATGAAGGAAAGCCAGATTGAAATTAGTTTCTTTAGTTGTTGTTTTGGATTTGGACTTTCAGACGAGGGCTGATCATCAAAATCTTATACTTTGGAGTAAGGCAACTACTGATTTCTCATTAACTGGTTAATCTTTAAAGATATGTCTTTTATATATGAGTAAATCTTGGAGTTAAAAACACGTCTTCACGAAGCTTGTCGAAGACTGTGTAGAAGAACTGTTATTATCTATTGTCACTGTAAGATTTTATGATACGGAGACGTTATGTGTTCATTTTGAAAATTGTAATATGAATAAAATATTTTACAATTCAAAATTGTTAGAATTTGTCCCTTTCTTTTGCAAAACTAGAAATAGCGCAGATGGGTAAAGGCGAAAGTGGTTCGAATCCTCAGGTAGGACTTTTATTGTGTCCTAGAATGTTTTCTAAGTCTGTCTTTTTATTTCCTTTATTTTTAAAATGAATAATTAACTATGAAAACGATTTATTTTATCTTTAATTAAAATCCAGGATACCTTCTAGATCGAAAATAGTTGTAATTATATCTTTTTACATTAGAGTATGTTATGTTAAGGAGGTTCGCTCCTGAGAATTTCTGTTCATTGGACAATAGGAAATGTCGATCCCTGTGGTACCATGCGCTCGTTTGCGCCGAGGGGTTTAAAAATGATTCATGGAGAAAATAGCACAAAATCAGAATATCTTCCTCTGGGATATTTGAAAACACCAAACGAAAGGTTTAATCTTACTTTTTTCGGAAAATCAGTTCTAGATATCATATTAATCAGCACAGCCATTCTGTGTATCTTTTACAGGATGAAACGTCAACATCGTTTTTCTACGTTTAAGCGACTCTAGTGTTCCTGCGCGTTATAAGACACGTCGAATAGCGTTTCGCAAAAATACACAGCAGTCCAGATAAAATTCCGCCTGTATTTGGTTTACCATCCATGACGGACATTTTAGAAGTAGTGGCCAACCATTTTAAAATGTGAATTCATTGTAATATCGTGTTGTTGTTTTTTCAAATTCCGGCAAGTTCTAAAAGAATATTAATTTTGGCTTTTTACCTCTACCTTTGACCATAGAAGACAAGTTACCTACCAATAATAAATATACGTTTGATTATGTATATAAGTAAAGGGAGATGTGATGAATCTTCTTGAATACTTTGACTTTATTGTGTGACTTACCCTTGGGGCAACAAACAAAAGCATTGTATAAAAAGACTCATTGCCCTGTGATGGTCAAAACTTGTGCTAAGCTATTTAGATAATGACCATTGAATACTAGAGATATGGGACCAGTTTTACTAAACTTCTTACGAAAGAAAATCAAAATCACAAATTGTACCTGGTGTTTTCAATCGTTGTTAGATTCTGCCTTGCAATGAGATTATGCAAGACAGAATTCTAAATTTAGTTAATTCTGCAGAAGCAACTTCATCTAAAAATGATCCCATAATGTTTAGTATAACAGGCCTCACGATGTCTTCCCTCGAAATTGTATACATCTACTGATTGATAAACACTTTTTCATAATTACACAAATGCCATTTTAATGAATTACTTCCCTGTTATCCAAAAAAGTCAAAATAAAGGAAAACCCTACTCAATGACACCATATGTAACTAACACATCAAGATTCCTCATCATGTCTGAAATTGACTGAGAAAATATATAATACATTCTTAGTGTTTTGTATTAGAAAAAATATCTAACGAGGTTGGGAGAATTGATTATTGGCGAGGCTCTGCCGAGACAATGATCAATTCTCACAACCGAGTTAGATATTTTTTTCATACAATACACTAAGAATGTATTATATTTATCTTATAACCTCTATTTGTCTTGTTTTCATCGATGTTTCTAACTGAAATGCAAGTTTCTAAAAATAACCACATTATATCATGTTCTAAAAATAACTGTGTGATATCATAAAAAATATCATATGGGTTGTTATCACACGGATATTTGTATAGTTATAAGATAAAATATAAAAGAGGATTGTATTTCTCTAATGTTTTTAATTTTAGAGAAATTGTGTGGAATAATCTTTTCACTTTCATTTGACTCTAATCGTTTCATCTATATACAATTGAATCATAGGATGCCTTTTTTTCAAAATATTAGAAATAAATGGACTACTTTGGATTAATACATATCATTTTTGGGTTTTTTTTTAATATACAGTTTCACAATCAAGACAAGCGGACCACATCCAAAGAACCGTTTTTCTCGAAATCCGATCTAATGACCCATGTTTTGAAGAATCGCGAAAACTGTATTACTGTAATCTCAGGAGCGAAATCCTCCAACGTGCCACCTAGTCAACGTTTTGTTTTAAGGTACCCCTGCACCATTGGGCACTTGTTCCAATCTTTATTAAATGAATAAATTTCGGAGAGGGTACCTTAACGACCAAAAAATAGGATACCTTTCCATGCATTTTTTTTGGAGAAAAAGGGGTGAATTTTGAAAAAAAAAAAAACATTCTTTCTTGCATAATGCCAAGAAAAGGATGATAAGAAGCTGAATGATGACCTTCAATGTTAGTGAGTTTGTATGCACGATTCATTGAATACAAGGAATTGTAAAATATTTGATAAGTAACATTTACAAGAAGAAAATGTAGGAAAAAACGGTCTCGAAAAATGTATTCCCTTATTCATCGAAATCTTATCTTTATTTAAAATCTACAAAACATACACCTATATAAACATAGTTGAAATTATGTTATAGAAAATTAGTTAATTATTAGAAGAATTAAAATCGGTAAAATAAAGTAGGTGTATCCAGGTATTTTTTGGCAACTTTGCTTTCCATGAAACCACCAACCCTCCAAAGTCAGACGTTCACTTTTTTGTATTTTGTAAAGAAATATTCGTAAGACAAGAGTTTAATAATAGTTGATGTTAAACAAACATGTATCTCCTTGATATTTATGTAACTGCTATTTAAGTTTCAATTACTGATAATCCAGCCACGAAGGCAGCAATTTATGGGGGATGGGAGGGTTAGATGAAGACTTGTTCCTTTGGGTTTTTTTCTTTCTTTACCAGACAAAATAAAATGTAGATTTCTGCGTCTGTTATAATAAAAAGAGAAGGAAAGGGGCTTAATCTTCTTTCATTTTATAAAATAAAAAGCATTTGAAAGAAAAGAACATATTTATAATCAGCCCAATTATCATGTATATCAGGCATAAGATGATGTATTTCTGGAAAAAAACTTTAAGCGTCCATTACCCGTAATAGTTTTGCAACATCTCAGAAGTAATGACCTTCAACAGTGTTAACCGAGGTTTCCATATGATTTTCATTTGGAAACCTCAGTTAACATTGTGAAAGAATATGTGGTCCGAAATGTTGCGGAACTATTACGGGTCCACTACCTTAAATCCTAATTAGGTTGATAACCTGGGCCGTCGCGTCATCCAAAATTGCCGCATATGGCAAAATATAAAGATGTCTTCTCTCTGAAACTACTGGTCAGAATACCACCAAACAGCATCGGAATAATGCTTTGGACATGCTTTTTTAGACTCCTTCTTTAAGTCCTCATTGACCTGATAACTTGAGTGGTTACAGGCTGCCATGCCATCCAAAATTGACCCTTTAAGGTCAGATATATAGAAAACAATCTCTGAAACTACTGGCTAGAATTAAACCAAACATCAAAGGAATGACCTTTCAGAAATGTTCTCTTAGATTTCTTACTGAAATTATGAATGAGAAAAACATGGTTGCTGTCGAGTTAGTTGGAAAAAAGGTCTCATACGACAAAATAAAAAAAATCTTGAATTTTTAGATGCAAATGATTGATTTCAGTATAGTTCTTTGGATAGGCCTCTCTCCGATTTCTTTCTTGGTGATTGCGTTGCTGTCCTTTGTGAAGTATCATTTCTTGTAACCATAACGTGTACAATTATTGACAATTTTCATGAAACTTTCATAGAAAGTTACTTATCATTTGACTTTACACACATTAAGCCTCTTTGAAGTGTTAATCTGTGCAACAGATCTGTGCAACAGAAAAAGGAACTTTTCATATAAGAATTTTGGCGACTTAATTTTGTTATCATCTCATGCATTAACCAACCAACTTAAAAATGATTATCTACTTACACATTTATGTTGGCTTAGCTTCATACTTCAAATGCAATTCATTACTGACTTTCCTGTACTCTATGACTTATTCTGTGGTAGATATTTTGGCTGAGTTCGATGTTTTCATGGATTTCATACACAATAGTATGCTTTACATCAGTCATTCTTTGTGCCTTTTGCTGACTACAGTTCAATTTGAAATAATCGCAAAGCAAAATAGTTCCAGTTGAATATGAATTCGTTTCTTTCTTCTCCCCACAGTTGAATCATTGGATTTCCTTTATTCAGTACTAGAAGCTCAGGCAATATTTATACTGACTACACGTGTATTTTCTGACCAGTTTGAAACCCCACTTTGATGTGTTCGGTACAAACGAAAGGTACCTTTTCTAAAACATGTTGATGTTAACTGTATCCATCTGTAGCTCTAGTCATCGCAGAATTGTTGATAATTGAGAGTATTCTCGATGCAAATAAATAGATAACGCCCACAATATTATTTTATAAGAAAATAACAACGCCTACATGATTGCAAGTTACGGATGTTTCATTTATGAAGGGAGTGTCGAGATAATACCTGAATATTACAGGAAATCATTAACTTTCATTTCAGCAAAAAGGGTCATTTAAATTAGAATATGCCATTTCAATTATTTTTTTCATATGGTTTTAGGACCAAAGTTATTACTGGATGTTGAATAATCACATTTAGCTATTCTTACATATACCCCCTTACATTTACATAATGAGTTGAAAATAAGCAAGTGTTCTTTTCTATCACGAGAGCTTCTTCCATTTGAAAATGTTTTTCGGGTAACTTTAAGTCAGGAGCTTTAAGAGGTAACAGCTCTGGGTCAAATGTTAATATTGAGATTATCTGAAGCATTGTCGCTTCATCAATGTCAGCCTCTCGTAGGAAGTTGGCCGAAATAATCTCTATAATAAGTAAATGTGCTATTGAACTTACAGAACATCTTCGGTCAATGTGAAATGGTAAGGTCAAATTTTGCTATCCTAATGTATATCGCCCTTTATCTTAAATAAAGTTAAAAAAGGTCTTCTTCATCCGGGGGTTTGCCTTAGAGCCTGCGATAAGAAAGATTTTCTTTTTGACACAGTGGTTGGCGCATTGTAAACCTAAAATGGTTTATTCATATTTAGCATGAGTTATTTTCAGCTTTGCATCAGTCGTGGACTTGTTGTTCGAAAGACCAGCTAATAAACTTTGAAGTTATACTGTACATGTGTACGAGGGTTGATCCAAAAATTCGTAAATGGGGTTATACAACTTTTGAAAAGGTGACTATCAGACTAAAAAAATATACATTTATTTATTGCAACATCTGTGTATTAAAATTGTAAAATTCCGAATTTGTAAGTTATATAGCGGCTGTAAAATGACGCATCTAAGATATATAGATCCCGTAGGTAGGCGGGGGAGCAACAACGTCATATGCGACGTCATTATTTACTCTTTTCTATATAGTCTACATTTCCTCGCATGCCTTTCTAAGCCTAACAAATTAAATTGCAGAAAGAATACATTTTACATTTGGAATTCAAACCTGTTAACAATTACAATATGAATAGTATTTTCATTTAAATCGAGACCAAAATGCAGGAAATTCATGTTTGAAAATAAGGAGAAACAGTTGGGACGTTTTCATTCTCTTAAAGTCCATTTGGACCTTTCTTTAATCTCCTTTAAAGCCTGAAACTCTCTGAATATGCGAGGTAACCAAAGACAACTTCTCCATTTGACGTAATGATATTTTTTTAATTATCTGAAATGTTTGGATAGGTGAATAACCCATGATCAGTACAAAATACGAAGAATAAACGGAATTCATTCGGATGTTGACGCCAGGTAATTATTCACTCGAATATTTAGTCTTATTCAAAATATCCTGTATCCGTAAAAACTCATCCAAAATGTTTTAATTATGACATTTGATTCCCTATTTGTGCTTTATTTACTTTAGGCAAGAAATTTCAAATTAAAGAACACTTTCAGAATTTCATTATTTTTACGCTCCCCGCCTAAGCATACATATGTTACTATGGTAACGAAATTCTTGGTCGCTTAATATTATTTCGCAAAAAATAATAACATTTGTGCTCTTCGAAGATACTGAATTGCACATACAAAAAATTATACACTGAACAAGCTAGAAATGAAAAAGTTATAAGCCCATTGTAGGAATTGTTGGATCATCCCTCTTATGTTTAAAAAAAATCTTATATTGTAACAAAAACCAACTGAAAATACAATCGTCTTTGAATATGCGACGAATATAATGTATCACAAATGCAACCCTCTTTTTTACCTTCTAATCCAATTGTCTATTCGGGTATTTCCTTGTAAAGATTTGTTATCTGCTGATACAGCAGAGGATGGCACTGTTTATATAAATATCATTTGGATACTATGTATAGGTAGGTACGTGGCTACAATCCTCACTTTTTGAATTAGTCCGGCAGATATTTGGGGATTTTAAGCTGGACCTGGATTTGAAGTACATAGAAAATGTTTTTACACATTCTGAAAGCTGAGGCTTTCTACTTTAAGAATCCGTCGGATGACACCTTGTCATCCTTGAGCAATTCGAGAAATTCAAGATGGCGTCCAAGATGGCCGCCAGAAATAGGAAAATGTCAAATTCCTCGTATTTATATATCTTTTGAAGTAAAATAAATCATAAAGCATATGCATTCACATAATAGATGAAAGTCATGTTGATCTGAGTGGTCATCATGCGAGAAAAGCCAAGATGGCTGCCAAGATGACAGCCAGATTGGACAAAAAAATCACTTTTTTGAAGTTTTTTTTTTTTATTTTGGATCTTATCTAATATCAATCCTGGGGAAAAACTGTTTTAATAAGGATTCTTTGTTTTTTATACGGATTTTATGTTTTTTTCTGTGATTTCATTATATTGTCTTATGAATAGAACCAATTTCATTTAAAGAAATTCATTGATAAAGTAGCGTGGCTAGAATACTCCTGGTTGCTACTTCCTAGTCCGACAGAATAGGGGTGAAGCTGGATTTAATGAACATAGAAAATGTTTAATATAGTCCCAAAACTGGGGCTTATTTCTTTTAGAATTCCCATAATTACATCTTGTCACCCTTATGCATTTTGAGAACTTCAAAATGGCATCCAAGATGGCAGCCGGAAAATTTAAAAATGCCATTTCCTTATTTGAAAGTATTTCAGGCAACATAAGGCTTAACCAGTAGCTTTTCAAAATACATTCTATCGCAGACAGTTTTGATATTTTGTTCACAGTATCAAGATACCAGCCAAATGAAAGCCAAAATGGCAGCCAAAATAACAGCCAAAATATTTAAATGTCCTTAATTTCATGAAACATCTTAAATTGTCATCTTTTTTTTCTTCTGAATAGGTAAATCCGATAAAACAGCTCTTAAATTGCCCAACTGTCTTTTGTCTTTATATTTCATGCATTTGTGCCCTTTTATGTGTCCATCTGTCAGACCATTTTTATATCCTTTTCCGATTCTTTCTACTTAAACTTGTCTGGCTCGTTGGCCGAGTGGTTAACGCGCTCGACTCTTAACCTGGTGGTTTAGGGTTCGAGTCCCACCGGAGGCGAGTAGTGTATTTGGGTAGGACACTTCACAGACGGGCCCCCAGTCCACCCAGCTGTAAAAGTGGGTGGCAGTGGTTAGAACCCATTGCCTCTCTTTCAATGAGTACGGTAATATCTGGAATGAGTTAGGACCACGATAGAAATAAGAGTCATTCGACCATTTATCGTGTTATCCTCGAGTAAAAATAAATAAAATAAAATAAACCCCTACATTGTTTCAGTATTTTTTCCGATTCGGTTGAATGGTTTCTTTATGAAATACGGACCATAACGTCCATAATCCCGATAATATGTCGCGAAAGTCCATTTTACTAGTTGTCGTATAATTGGAATCGAAAGTATTATTCTGTAGCCAAGTTCAGAAAATATGCCAGTGGATTTTTTTTCCGCCAGTAACATTTCAGTTCACAAGTTTTTGGTTGAGATTGTTTAATATTACATAACTCATAGGTTTGAAGTCGAGCTATTTTTCTAAGATTGGTAAATGTTCGTGTTCTGACTCTTGTGTAAAGTCTGGTCCACAGAGAATAGCTTCAATTATAGATTATAGCAAAAAATATGGCGACAATTAATATCAAGAATTAGAGGAACATCTCCAAAATGATATTAATTATTTTGTTTATACACAAAGGGCATGTGTTTCAACATATACATCCAAAATGATATTTCTCGCTTTTTGAAAAGAAAGCAACAATCTGAAATTGATACTTCATTTCTATCACAGAAAAAATGCTAGACGCTCCTATGCTCAAGATTTTGGTTTTTACAAACACTGTTTGTTTTGTGGTGAAACATGTAATCTTGAAAAAGATCCTAAGAATTCAGAGCGGTGGCGTAGAGCCTATTTATGCCGAACTATTGGGGAGAGTTCGAGTGGACAGGTTGATGTTAAACAAGAGGTCCTGAATACTTGAGAAGCTCGAGGAGCTGATAAATGGTCTACAGAAGTCCGACTTCGGTTACTAGGAGCAGTAAGTGACTTGCATGCAGCTGATGCTAGATACCACGCAGACTTTAAACTATATTTCATGTCTTCGAAGAATATCCATGCAGCTGTTGCATGTACATCACATACTTCTGAAAATCCAAATCGGATGCTGCTTGTGATCACCTTGTTGAGCTACTGTCAGAAAATGAGAGTAAAATTTGGAATTCCGTTGAGTTATTTCAGATGTACGTAGCTGAAGGGGGCAGTATCCTTACTAGAAGATTATTGATTCAATCGTTGATTTATAATTTTGGCAACAAATTATTAGTTTTATCAGCTCCTGGAGTGGCTAGTATCATTGTTTTTTGACATAAAGCACCTGTGATGTTGAAATTGGTAAATGATACTCATAATTCAGAGTTGTTGCTAGATTCAGCTATAAATACGGTGTCCAATCAAATCATAAAGTAGGTCAAAAGCGTTGACGTTGACAAGGCAATTTTCTATATTCTATGGCCTTATAGTTCTGGTACTGTTGGTGATTTTGTTAAAAAGTATCGTGATTACATAGCGAAACACCTCGAAGCGCATGATGTTTATCTTGTTTTGAGGGAGTTTAGTACTAAGAGTGTGACTCGCCCCTAAAGAGGTGCAAAACCAACCCGTGTTCATCAGCTCACATCAGCACTGCCTATTCCACCCAAGGAAGTTATTCTCACTGACATTTAGAACTAGAGGCAATTACTGGCTCTAATTGTGGACGATTATGTAAAAATGTTGCTTTCCCAAAGTTCAGGAGCGAGAATCATATTCGTCGAATTGTTGTAACTGGAGATGACCCAGTTCCTATAGAAATAACACCAGTTTTACCATTCGCCGTTAGGATATGAAAACATCTCAAGAGTAAGCAGAAAATATCTTAGCACAGCAAATGGTTCTCAATGCATCTCAGTCTGATAAAGGCGTGGTCGTCATATCGAATGATACTGATGTCTTTGTATTGCTGCTATACTTCTATAATAAGCACAATCTTAATGGAGCTGTGATTATGGAGTCACGTGTCAAAGACAGAAAGACTATTGACATAAGGCTGACTGTTAATGAAAATAAGGATATTATCAGTGACCTGACGGCACATGCACATTCACTGTCTGGATCTGATACAACATCATGTCTCTATGGCATAGGCAAAACGTCTATTGTAGGTATCCTTAGAACACAGTCAGTATCACTGTCTTTGGTTGGTGATACATCATCTCGATTTGAAGATGATCTGAAGCAAGCAACAGATTTTATAACCTTATGTAATAAATGAAATGATGGCTCAGATATATCGTCTGTGAGACAAAGGGTTTGGGCTTCTAGGGTTGGAAAGGTACCATCTTGTTCACCAAAGCTTTGTTCCTTGCCTCCAATATGTGAATCTTTTACGGAGCAGGTAAAAAGGGCTCTTCTACAGACAAGCACATAGAGACACGCTGCTGATGCAAATCCGCCTTGCTTAGACCCAGAACAGTTTGGCTGGACAAAAATGCAGAGCAAAAGACGCTTGTCCCTTTGAAGCTCCCAAAAAAGTGTCACTTGCTCCTGAGAATGGATTGAAACTGATAAAATAATCTCGTGAAAGTCATTCACTGAGTGTTTAATTACGATGTACTTGCAATAAAGCTAGATTCTGTTGTACAATATTTTGCTCCTGTCAAGGATCAGCCATATGCTGCATTGATCAAACAAAAAGCTAATATCGATTATTGTAGAATAAAAAAAATGTTTAAAAGTTTTAAGAAATAGAAAAGATAAGCAAAAGAGAAGTGGAGAGAGAGAGAGAGAGGTAGAGGTAGAGAGAGTGTGAGAAAGAGAGAGAGGTAGAGAGAGAGGTAGAGGGAGAGAGATAGAGAGAGAGAGAGAGAGAGAGAGAGAGAGAGAGAGAGAGAGAGAGAGAGAGAGAGAGAGAGAGAGAGAGAGAGAGAGAGGAGGGGTAGAGGGAGAGAGGGAGAGAGAGAGAGAGAGAGAGGGAGAAAGATAGAGAAAGAGGGAGAAAGGGAGAGAGAGAGATAGAGAGAGAGAGAGAAAGAGGGAAAAGGGAGAGAGAGAGATAGAGAGAGAGAGAGAGAATAATTGTTGTTCCCATGATTGAAACTGAAATTAGATCTGAATTGAAGAAAACTTTGGAAAAATATGTGACCTTTACACATTTTGGCTGCCAACTTAGCTGCTATCTTGGTTTTATTTGCATGATGTTCACTCAAAGCAAAACGTCCCCCATCTTTTATTAAAATGTCGATGTCTTATGAATCATTTTACTGCAAAAACTATTCACGTACCAGGAATCTGGCATTTTTATCTCTGGCGGCCATCTTGGACGCCATCTCTAAATTGTCAAATGCTCAAGGGTCACAAGGTTCCTTCGATGGGTTCTTAAAGTAGAGAGCCATTGTTTAAGAATACATTTTTAATGTGCTCCAAATCTACAAGAAGCTTCATTCTCATGTCTACTTGAATCCACCAAAAGTATTCTCGTCGGCATGTTTATCATGTCATTCTCTTGATGAAATTTGTTATATTGATAAAGAAAATAAAGTCAAAATACAGAAAATTTAAGAAAAAATGGTTAAGTATAAAATAATTTTATAAATAATTTTATTCCATTTTTATTAATATTGAAATAAGATCCAATATAAAGAAAACTTTCGAAAAAAAGTGATTTTTTGTCAAACTGGCTGCCATCTTGGCTGCCATCTTTGCTTTTCTTGCATGATGACCACTCAGATCAACTTGACTTTCATTGATTATCAGAATGCATATGTTTTATGCTTCATTTTACTGCAAAAAATATATAGTTACGAGGAATTCGACATTTTTCTATATCTGGCGGCCATCTTGGACGCCATCTTGAATTTCTCGAATTGCTCAAGGATGACAAGGTGTCATCCGACGGATTCTTAAAGAAGAAAGCCTCAGCTTTCAGAATGTGTAAAAACATTTTCTATGTACTCCAAATCCAGGTTCGTCCCAATATCTGCCGGACTAAATCCTTTATTAGCGATTGAATGACCACTATGAACTTTGTTTGGTGAAGGCTTTAACTTGTAATTAACGCTATCATACGACTTTGTTTCCCTGTGAATAAACACTTAGGTATGTCTAGTATTCGTTCTTCTCCCACAACACCTTTATATGAACGGCTGAATCAGAATTGAGTGTTATCGATAGAATTGGCAGAATGATTTCAGGAATGATTTCGGAAAGAAATTGAATGGGTTAGATAACAAAAAAGTAATTCGAATTAAAAGAAGGCGATACAATCTCGCTTATTTCCTTCCATTGAAAGAAAAAAAAAATAACCATATATTATTACGTCCCTTTCTTGGCTTTAAATAGATTTAAAGATAGGGTCTATTGTGTTTAAACAACATAGGATTATTGTGATTTCCGCAAAAATATGCAAATTCAATTAAAAAAGTATGTTTTTTATTTGTACACAAAACGTGTATTAAAAGGCAATATTCTTTAACGACCGCTTTAGTTTTACTGTACTTTCGGAGATATTATGAACGATTTGAGTGTTTGAGTTGAAAACAACCTAGCCTGCGTTCAGGATGAAAACATTAGCGAAGCGCTTTCGAAATGATACCTCGCTTTGCACGTATCTGTACGTTCAAAGCGGGATACCATCTCAAAGCGCTCGAGAAACGCTTTTACATTCTGAACACAGGGCAGATGAGCGCCGAGCGAACAATCAAAAATGCCTTTAAACGGGATGAATGTCAATTTTCTGATGTATTTAACTGTACTTCCTTACAAAAAACCTTCCTCTGACATCTAGCTCTATTGGCCATATAAGAAGTTCCTTGCTGATGTCATTTATCAAATTCTAAATTTAGGGAGGGTAGTGAAAATTGGATGCTAAATCAACCAATCCAAAAATTGTTGATAACAAGGGAGACAAAACTACCCTTAATCGCTAACCTGAGTTAAAAGTGTCGTTATTCTGACGATTGTTTATGTTATATGGGCGAACAATGTGGACTCAAGACACTTCACGTTCGAATATGTCAGTGCCATCATGATTTTTTCGATCTATATTTTTTTTTGAAAAAAGTTGTTGATGTCTGCTTTTTAAGTAATTTTGCGGCGTTTTCGAATGGTTTGAGTGATTGTTTTGAATGAATGAATGGAGCACTGAGCGAGAAATTTTGAATGGTATTGAAATGGTATCAGATTCACTATCAGTTTCACAATGTTGTCAACAGTACGATAAGGTTCACTACTTTCTATGAAACGCATGAAATACGGAAATAAACCATAATCATATAACAGCCAGATTTATTGTCATATTCCTGGATGAAAAACGTATTTGATAAATTAGACAGAACAATGTCGTTTTGGGGAAGGCCCGAAGGGACAATAAAACTTGCCAGACGATTTGGTTGCAGGAGTCTTAAATCAAAATAATCCCAAATTAATCCAATAAGCGATAATGTTTCCCATATATATTCTGGACAAATTTGTCTCTGCGGGCATAATTTGCAAGATTGACAATATAGTGGTACAATTTATATACATACATTTTTCTATAGTCATATTTGGAGCTGAAAAGAAAACATCGTTTTTCTCTTATGATGGAAAATGTGATTGAGTTATACTTAAGTTCATCGTGAAATTAAAATTCATCTCAATCAAAATCATTTTAATACGCTCACTCAGCGCTCCATTTATTCATTCCAAACACTCAAACAAACCATTTAAATGCTCCAAAAAACATAAAACATAAGATAACAACATTCAGAATAAATATAGCTAGAAAAATTCACGATTTCACAGGTAGTATTGCAATTGTAAGCGTCAGATTGGTTTATGAAAAAATATGAATCTTTTTATAGAACTTGTCAGTAAAATTTATAAAGGTAGGTAGCCAAAAACGCTGATTTTGTTAAAACTGAACAAAAACTATATTGGATTACCTCCCTTTACTTTCACTCGAAACTCACTCATCGGACTCATTCAATTTCAGTCGAGTTTCTTTCTAAAATAATTCACCGTGTCAAATTCAGGATGTTATTAACGTTAGGGCATATAACCCGGCTATTATAGAAAGAAGAGCCTCTCCAACGAGTGCCAACCCTCGACTTGAGGTGCTTGATCTTAAAAAAAAAGAAGAAAAGAAAAGATTTAAGTCGAATAGGTGGTATAACTCTTACAAAAATGTTTTCAGAGTAATCCCTGAAAGTCTGGATATCTCGTATACCGACAGAATTATGACCCAGGTAAAATTAAAATTGTATCACGCCTACGCCAACGCCAACAACAATGCCAAGGTGATTGGTTTGTTTAAATTTCATATACAGAATATGACGTTACTCCTTACTTTTTCGTAATCTTAATCTTAATCAAACAAAGAAATTTTGCTGGGGATAGAAATCGATAGATCAATCGATTGCCATTGAAAATTAATTTGATTGATTGATTGATTGAATGGAGTTTAACGCCGCTTTCAACATTATTTCAGTTATATCGCGGCGGTCGGAGCACCTAACAATGGATTCCTGGTATTTCTCTCACCTGTACTACCATTACATCCTTTCCTAGCCTCCGACTGCTATCTCACATAGGTTTACGATTATCTACCCATTGGTGGAAAATTAATTTGAAAAGAAACAACACCAGACAATTTGAAAAGAAACAACACCAAAAAAAAGACAACAAAACAACAACAACAAAAAAGCACGAAAAGAAAATTGAAAGCTGTTTATTAAGCAAGAAATGGAAACGTATTCGAAATATAGATTCATTTCAATTGCGCTAATCAAATCGTCTTATTTTGATAAAGACTTTTACCATAGTAACACATCGACACTTTCATACATGCATTGTAACGAATGTTTCCTTTATCTTTATTTTTTAAAAATGTCCTTATCTTAATTTCTTACTAGTAAATGAAAATTGAGCTCATTTATACAATATAAATCCGTTCCGCCCCTTGATCCACATTCCGAACATTGCCCGGACTATTCCGTACACTTGAAATTACCTTGAAAAGCGTAGTTTACTTGGGTCATCTTTTCAGGTTATTCGGCTTCTGGTGGTACTTCGGTTATTAAATACGCTTGAAGAAAAATCACATTTCTACATTCAGTATAACATTTTAATCGGACCTCTTTCATTCTTTCATCGATTTTTTTTAAATTGCAACGTCATTCTTAACGGGATTGCTGATTATTGTGATGTCATATAAACCCACGTGCGATATGTCGTGCTTTCATGTCTGCACCCTTAATATTCCGAGATCTTTACCATAGAATCACCGAGGGTTCCCGATTGTTTGAAACAGTGTATTCAATTCAGCATCAACGTTTTCTCGTTCCTAATCTCAAAGCTAACGTAACGAGATGAACCTTTGAACCCTATTGAAGTAGAAATAATTATCAAGATTCATACAGACGTACACGTTAATATACTTAATTATTTACTTTAAGAAATCCCCTTAGTGTTGTAGTCAGGCAATCTGAATCACTATGGACTCAACTAATGAGTAGAGACGTTACACTACTCAGGACATTTACCGCCTCTCTAGACTCATTTATTTCTTACATTGCTGGAAAAAAAATACAAAATCAGAGCTACAGATAGAGGGGGAATCTTCGATTTTAGATCAAAGTATTTTATCAATAATAACACAAATCCTATGTTGTGGGTATTCATTTAAATCATCTCAACGAGGTTATTCAAATGAGTACCCACAACAAAGAGTTTCATTACGAAATAAAGATTTTAGACTGGATTTACCCCCTCTTTTCTGTGCCTCTGCGAATCAAGTAATAATGCTACGGTTACACGAGGCTAGTAAAATGTTCTGTGGTAAATGCAGCCATGCTTCATAGTTACTATACATTTGCAACCAAGTATTATTATTACTCTCAAAAAAAAAAAAAAATACAAAAAACACATTGTGTGACTAATGTAGTGTTGTTATCGTTCAAGGACATTTTGAAATCTTTAATCGACCCAATCAAATGCGGAACTAGAATTTTGAAATTTATACGCACTCAGAAGGCGACCGACATAGAGTATATAGGATAAAGGCGCTATGTGGACTATGACAAAAGACGAATGTCCTCCGTCCGCCCCCCTTTTCAATGATTTGAGCGTTGAAGAATAATCAAACATCGTAACTACAGCTAGTATAAGCTGTAGTTTTGTTGTTATGATCATTCTTCGGCGACATTTTTCGAAAGATGATTTATTTCTTTTACGCACTTATGTAATGTGCGTAATGGGAGTTACGCCCTTGCCCAATGACCTCATTTTTACTTCTCTATGATTGTCGAGCTTGAATCGTGAACAATGAGCGTCGTAGTTGTGAACTGTTTAATTTGAGCTTACGATGAATTTACTCCAGACATTTACACAATTTTGAAATTTAGAAAAAGACGAATATCCACTTATTGTATGATTTAGAACGATGTCCCATACACCTCTAAGGGTAATTAGAACCTTGAGATTTTCGGAAATTGATGCTAGGTGACAAGTGGGGTTTTCAGCCAATTTTTCTCGCATTACTTGCGGCCTCCTGAGAATTGTCCTTAACGACATTGTACGCCGAGATTTATTAGATCCTTCCTACATGTTGGCATAAATTGCTTTTTGATGGACGAACTGTAAACAAGTCACATATTTATTACTGATTCATAGTGAGGTCTTCAGAATTGTTGGTGGCACATATGTGACCCGTCACGTAAAAAGGGACCATCTGGGTAGTGCGTAAAGTCTCGACCATAGTCAGACTGCGCGTTTTGCGCAGACTGACGAGGCAAGAAACTTTTCGCAAAGTGCTTATTTTTTTTAATCTTTAATGTTCAATCTACCTACCTGTGAAAGAATTTTTTAAACGCGACATCTGGTTGACCTATGCTAGACCCAATCTCTTTTTCAAATATTTATTTTACAGAGTTCCCAGATGTTCCCTTTGTGCGTGTCGGGTCACATATCTATATTTTTTTACCTTCGGTATTTTCTAGACAACCGGACGTTTCTGAACTTCAGGCTACCTTGCATGTACCCGTAAACTTTAAGGTTTTTCATAATTGTTATTTAGGAAAAAAGAAAAGCCTCGTTTTGTGAAGTCGGACAAGAAACAAAATTTAATACAAAAACTGATTTTCCAAGAGTCTGGCATTAGAGAACATGTCGTCATTGATTAAAATGAATATGATAATACACTAAGACGTTCTATTTAGTGTCTGTATTCTCCACTTCTTAATTCGTATGATGATTGTTTTGAACGATTTGGGGGGGGGGGGGGGGGCTTTAAGTCTTAGTTATAGTTTCTGACAGTTTACGCGACATAACATAAGCGGAGCGAAAGCAGAGGAAGCATTTTTGTAAGAGTTATGCCCTTTTTCGATCTAGAATTTTTTAATTATTCAGGAACTTGAGCTAATCTCATCCGAGACTAGCATAATGATACAATAAGGTGAGCCTCGGCAAACTACTGAGATGTAAGTTTATTCGACGAGGTTATACATTTGTATATATCTTATCTTAAAAAAGCGAAGTTTTTTTTTCATATAAACCAAGAATAGGATTCGTGTTTCAGTGGGAAATATCACTAGTGCACAATGTAACTCGGTCCTATGACGTCATTTAAAGCGATCTAACAACATGCGTAAATGAGTGATCTGTGATTGTAGCTCACTCTGGATGAAAAAGCTGTTCGAAAATAAAAAGAGTTCTTTCCTAAGAAATTAATATTTTTTTCTTCGTTTGTGTTGTATGGATTTTCAATTATTCAGATCATATTCAAGTTCAAACGTTCAAGAAACCCGATCAAAGAAATCTCAACTCACACCTCATCAAACACGTGAGAAAAAACACAATTACCAAGTCTAAAAAGGTCTGTGAATAATTTGCATCTTTGTAGAGGACTGATGTTAAAAGTGGAACTACTTTCTTTACAAATAAAGTATGCTTTTTCTCGTCTTTTCTCGAGTATTCTCCATTTTTAAATATTTGACACAAGGAAGATTATACCAGTGTTCTTATACGTCAAGGACCCCATACATAATACAGAATGTATAACTCAGTGATCACATGATCATACCATCTGAGAACTCCGTGAAATGAATACATGAAAGGGGGTTTGTTTCAGTGGAGGCTAAACAGTGGTCGCATTTAAAGAGTCTTATACACGAACGTAATATAATCATTCTAGATTAAGAAAATCAGTCAGATGCCAAAAGGTTCGACCCTGAACAGCCTTGCTCTTCCGTTCGGTCAGATTTGGTTGAACATTTACGTGCCACCCAGATGGGTCATAATTTTAATTGGTTGATATATTCCATGTAGGATCATAACTACTTTTGAATGGGTGTTTATGACATATCTTATTTATTGAACGAGTCATCTAAAACAACGCGTCTGTGTCGTGGTTTTGTCCGGTTAAGATGACAAGTGTAATTAATTAATATTTTAGAATACGACTTCGATATAGTATTTTAAATGTCAAGACCAAATTAGATAAATCGTAACATGTTTGATTATTCTATCAAACAACCCTCTCAACCTTGTCCGATCACACCGACTTCCTTATAAAATGGAAATAATTTTCTGATGATAAATACCTGTAGAAATGTTAAGGTTGTGTGCAAAGTGAGGAATAATTTGAAGATAGTTTGCTGCATCTTGTTAGCCTAAGCGAGGACTGGTTAAATATTGTGGCCCGGCCAAAAAACTTAAAACAACAATGGTACCCACCAGGGCCAGAAATAAGTTGACCCCATGTCTCTTTCATTAAAGTACTTAAAACCTTTAGGAAAAATTCTTTTACAATGTCGTTTTCTAACCTGTCTACTACCTGACAAATACTGCTTAATGTAGTTTACACTTGCAAAATTAAATTCAATAGACCATTCTACCAGTATTTAAAATATTTCTTATATTCCCAGAGGGCAGTCGAATTACAATCTACAAATGAAACATTAAGGTTGGTGTAAAGTGTTTGTTTGAGTCCCAATTTTAAGGGCGCTTTATAAGCCAAGAAAAAGCAGTATGTCCAGGTTTATTATATCAAAATGAAGCTACTTGTGAGCACAAGCAATGAAGCAACATAAGACCGCCATAGCTATAGCGATATAGCCAAAACATTGTTGAAAAGGGTTATTTTGTACAGAACAAACAACTGCAGGACGGATTGATAAATTTGGCTCATATTTTAACAAAGTACAGTCTAAAGGACTTCCAAGGTACTTCTACAACCTTAAATATAAAACCCAGTCTCAAAAGGCTCTTTTGAAACAATCAATTTCCATTCATTTTGTCAACATACTTGTCAAACCGGTTTGATCTGTTTTCAAAATAGATGTTAGGTATGATGCAACATCACACCATCATATTGTAAAATGTTTTTAGGGATTTATTTCAAATTATAGTTTTTTGAATTCAATAATCTATAATATATTATTATTTATATATAATTCTGTGAAATAGAAATTGATATATTGCTAAACAACCTTACAGGTATATAAACCATTAATGTCCATTTACGTTTTGGTAACAAACCATACCTTACAGAGATCTACACGTTTACAAAATTAGAATGACATATATGATATATGTGTTTATAAAATAAGTCAAAATAAATTGTTTGCATAACTAGGTCTTGGGCCCGAGTTTTATACCAACGGTTGTAGTAGTACCTGGATAGTACTTTAGACTGTTTTATGTTAAAATATGAGCCAGTTTTATCAATCCGTCATGCAGTTGCTTGTTTCCTACAAAATGACCCTTTTTCCACAATGTTTTGGCTATACCGATATAGCTACGACAGTCTTATGTTGCTCATCTGCTTGTGCTCATAAGTAGCTGGACATACTGCCTTTCCTTGACAAATTAAAAGACTATAAAATTGGGTCTTAAACACTTTAAATGAACCTTAAGAAAATGCAATAGTTGTTTTTCAATCTTAATCTCAAAGGAAGGTAGAATAACCATAAACGAAAACTTAAAGTTCCTTGACATTCAAGTTGGTGTAAACCTTCACGTCGAATTGTTCTCCCATTTGTAGGTCGAAATGCTGACTAACATCTCTGAAGGTCAATCAAAAGGTACAGTTAAAAACATCGTAAAATTGACATTCATGTCGATCAAAACCATTCTTAATCGCTCACTCAGCGCTCCAATCATTCATTCAAAACACCCACTCAAACCATTCAAGAATGCTTCAAATCACTAAAATGATAAAATCAACAACTTCATTTAGAATAGATATAGCTGGGAAAAAAATGCGATTTGACTGAAATTATTATGAGCGTTTGATTGGTTCTTGAAGAAATATGAAGCTATTTATACACCTTGTGTGCATATTTGTTAAAGGGGGTAATAAATATCGCTAATTTTGTTCACCCGGAACCAAATAAGCGATATTGGATAACCTGACTTTAAGTTCATCCAGAATTTGCTCCTACCGCTAAACCAATTTCATTCCAAAATCATTCATCAAGTCAATTTCACGAAGTTGTTAACTGTATATCGTGTTTTGGAAGGAATGATTTTTAGTTTCTATACAATAATCATGAATTGCCTGAAGGATTAATTACCTCTATATTGATCCTTTCGTCTGCTGCTGAAACCAATAACAACAAGGTTGTCTGTTGCGTATTGGGTTCATATTTTCCCGCTCGAGCTAAGTCTATATACACTAAGCGACCACTAACTTTTATGGTCAGAGGCGAAAATGTTGTTTTGGTTCACATCGGTTTCAATTGAATCATGTAGACAAAGCATTTGAGTAAGCATAAGAATAGCAAAGGAATTTCTCATGAATATTGCAAATGTATACTACTCAAAGTGTGCTTTGCCCCAAACCTTTTTGATGCCATAAAAGATTGAATTTCTAACATCGATCACGTATTAATACCCATTCTCTGTAACGACTTAATCAATTTTGGCACACATGGTCTCCGAGTTTGATGAAATTTCACATACAGGAAGGGACAAATAATAAGAGAAGAAATTGACAAAAAGAATGTTTTCAGATCATCTGGTTACCATGGCAACGACCTTCAAAGCACAGAATTTTGCAAAATTAAGCTTTTTTGAAGGTATATATTTTGGTCTTTATATAGAGATGATGGTTATTTTCGTGTGTATTAAATAAAATAGGACCTAAAATTTTGAACTAGATATTTTGTTGTGTCAGTAAGTGTCAAAAAGATTGGTTACCATGACAACAAATGTGGCTTATTTTGATACATTGATACGAAAATGTTGTTTATAATTTCCCGTTTTTCTTTGCTTATGACTGACATTTGATGTGTAGATGGAATTTATTATGTAAAAGGAGTAACTAAGATACAAATTATTTTGTTGTTGTGTACATTGGTTACCTTGACAACGGTAACTATGACTCATAATATGGCTGCTTTTGTTACTTCTGAGTTATTTCTTAAATTCTTGCAGCATGATAAACCGATGATGATTTTTGGGACATATCTAACAAAAAGTGCTCTTTCAAAAACCGCAAAAAAATCATTGGGCATTTTTGTTACCATGGCAACCATTTTTATTATTTTCTTAAATCAGTTATTTTAAGACCCTGAAAGTTTACATGTGATAAGAAAAGAGATCCAATAAGCCTCTATCAAACTACAATAAAAAAGAACTAAAATTGTAATGGTTGTCATGGTAATTTGACGATACAAGCCAAAATTAAGCATTTTTGGGATGATTTTGTAGCCTTTTTCCTTAAAAAATGAAACCAGTTTACACAACTATTTTGATATATAAGTTAGAGGAAAGTTTGAACTTTATTTAGGATTAAGAAATATTCGAGTTGCTTAGCGTTGGAAACCCGTATCCAAGGACTAAAAATGGGGTTTTGTGCATTTTTACATAATTGTTCCCATAGCAACAGGCTATTTCCTGCAAGTTTTTGAAAAAAAAATCTTATATGTCCTAAAAGGTCTATCTGAGCAATTTGTAAATTATCATAACATTGAATGGGAGTTCAATTACCTAGTCAATTGAGGACTCTTAAGATGTTCTGAAATTGTCTTCATTTATGGTATATGAATTCCCGTTGCCATAGCAACGAACACAAAAGTTATTATTATGTGAATGTTAATGTTGTATTTTCTTGTAAAACGGAAAACAATGTCTGTATTTTGTCATTACATTTGAAAAAATGCAAAAATCAATATTTTAGTAGGGTATGTGTGTTGTTGCTATGGAAACATAAGTAAACAACGTTTGCCCAAAAAAATTATTAATTCATTTGAGAGAACCATGATGGGGGAACTAATATCTTATGTGTTTTATTATAGTTTGTTCTGCATTACTGATATATTTGAATTTAAAAACGCGTACAAACGGACTTTTTCAATCTTTAATGTCTGTTTCCATGGCAACCAGAAGTGATTTTAAGATTTTTTTAATCTTATCTTTACGTTTGGGTCAGGCCTAATCTCATGTTTTAATTCTATCAAAATTTGAGACATAGCGTGCCACACTCCCTATTTAAAAGTGTAAGTGCTTACAGAGAATTGCTATTAATGTTTATTATACAGTCAAAACTGTCTTAAGCCAACACCAAATGGATGTTGAAAAAGCGCATGCTTCAGACAAGTGCTTGCTTAACACAGCTCAATTTAAGTGAAAATGGTTTATTTTGGGAACTAAATGACCGCTTGTTTAAGACGGGTTGCTTCCTGAATACAGGTGGCCGCTTAGACAGTTTGATTAAACACAATAACAAAAAGGTTGCGCCCTAACATAAAGATGTTTCTTAGTTTAATGTATAGAACGTTTTCCACAAAAGCTTATGGAAATTTTTTAACTCGGATCATTTTGGTGTAAAGCAAATTATGTTTACGAAAGAAAAGAAAGTGAAATGACCCTCATCTAGCTTCCCAAAATAATCTACCATAGACCTCTAAAAGAGCAAGTTTCTCAAAGGTTGAATGAAATGATTGTAGAGTATTGTCATAGACTTGTATCGCTTTTTACAAATTGTGATTGGTTCCAATACGAAAAATGATAAGAAATAAAAGATTACTTGCCTTCATAACGCATGTCAGTTTTTCAAAGAGATCGGTTAGATCCCAAAAAGCTGTCTCGGTAATAAGTTTGATTGAAACAAGTAGGGTCAGGTACGGGATACCGTCCAAGAGTTCACTAGGGACAACTCTCAAAGAAGTAAGATTTATTTTTGCGACAAATGAATGATCAAAAAATTGCTTCAATCACAGTTATTGCTAAGCCAGCAGAAAATCCATAGAGAGCGAACTACATTGGTCAACTGGTTTGAGGTCGGGTTGGTAAAAAAACGACAGATAACTTAAGATTTACCACAAGCTGTTACACCTTGAGATGGTTGATGCAATTTGAAGCAATTGAGAAGTATCTACTTGTCCAAGTAAAGAAGATTCCTTTGTGATGCTATTACAAAATAATTGTGTTTTGTTACGCCTTGCAACTTCATGTACAGCTAGTTTCATCGTGAAATTGACATGAACATCAATCAAACCATTCCAAATCGCTCATTCAGCACTTCAATCATTCAAACACTCCTTCAAACCCATTCAAAAATATAAAAATCAACAACGTCATTCAAAATAAATTTGGCGTCTGATACGTTGTTAAAGAAATGCGCATCTATCTTAGAACTTGTATATATATTTTATTAAAGGGAGGGAATCAAGATCGCTAATTTTGTTCATCCTGAAAAAATTGCGATATTGGATTACCTCCAATTAAATTCACCAAACAAAACACGCCCCGATGGCGCGCTCTATCCAAATTTATTTTGAATGACGTTGTAGATGGTTTATTTTTCAGTAGGTTTGAGCGTTTTTGAATGGTTTGAGTGAGTGTTTGGAATAAGTGAATGGAGCGATGAGTGAGTGTTCTATTTGAAATGAGTGTCAATTTCACGATGTAGTTAACTATAAGTTTCGGCTCGCAATCTCCATCCAAGGACCCTCCAGGGGCATGGATAGAATCTTATGGACGAACGGGCTGTGATTCCTCAAGAGTGTTATCCAGACAAGCTGTTATTGCCAATCATGGCTCTCATAATCTGTGTTCAATCAATTCCAACTGATGGAAAACTTTTTTGACAAATTTAATTTTTCATTTATTTATTTTTTTTTTCGTCACAGTATAATTTTAAGAGCCACCCTGTTTTGGTCCATGTCCCAACATATTTTAACAAAGTGCGCGTTCCTACATATGTATCTCGAGTTGCGTTCGGTCAAAACATTTCTCTTCATTTTGGCCCCAATTTCAGAATTTTATAACATCGCTTAACACCACGGATCATGTTAGGGCTCTTTATGGTCTAAAAACAGATTATTTTTTTTTCAATTCTCGGAGAAAAAGACGGACCCTTTTTTAACAAGGTTTGTTCCCTTTCTACACACCGTTTGGTGTCACTTTAGTTTTATTTGGAATACGCAATGTCAATACTGTATGATACAGAATTAGGTGCCATAACAGCCTACGGCCCATACGGGGCGTGTCTCTTACGGCTCGAAATGTATTTGCGACTTCATTGGGTAAGGTATGCGTCATCTTTTTTTCAGGCTCTCTTTAGTCAAAATTAGCAAATTGTCAATCCATTGATCTACATGTGTACATGCACCTTTGTGATGTCTTTTTCTTTCGTTTCGTTCAAGATTTTATATCTTTGGACGCGTAGTAGAATTATATGTGGTTCGTAAACCCTTCATTCAATGAATATCTTGTCATTTAATGATTATTCTTCTGTAAAGAATACCTATATCTTGGTATTTCGGTATTAATGCTTGTCTATTTAATTATTGTACATGTATATTATTTGTTGTTGCTTACTTAAATTGTGATGTTATTATTGTGATCTTCATTAATTTGGAGAAATTAAAGAAATATAAATATATAATTTAAGAGGAGCCTCGATTTTTAAGTTTACCGTGATGAATGAAGTATTGACATTCTTGTTAAGATTAGACAAGGGAATCTTGGAATATCTTTCTTTTAACCTGCATTTAAAAGATAACGTTTTTTCCTACAGATATCAATCTGTCAAAATGATAGGATTATATTCTTTTATTAGTCGAAAAAGATATATTTGTGGCTTTTGAAAGTAAGGGTAGGGCAATGTTTTCAACTCGAAGAATCCGTGATGCATAATTTTACCAAAGAGATGACAAAAGTGTCGGACCCGGTTTGCTTGTCGGTATCCTGGGGATGTGAGATCGAATCCCGTCTTGGCCAACATTTATTCAACATTTTACAAGAGTCAATGTGACTCGAGTCATTTGTTCTCCTACCGATATGATAAGCAGTACGCCTAGATGGTCATTCGGAACATCGCTCGGACTTTTCCGTAAACTGGAAAGTACCTCGGACGTAAGTGTAGTAATTTTTGGTCATTTTTCGGTAATTCGGTTCCTGGTGGTAATTCGGTTTATACGCTTGGAGAATAGTATATTCCTTTATAGTTTTCCAAGCGTCTTTGAAAATCATTTTAACATGTTATGATTCTAAATTAAAACGCAGTAAGCCACTGCGATTATTATTACTGCGAATATTATTGCCGAGGTCTATTCCGTAGAATCGCCGAGGGTTCCCGATTGCCTAGAAGGTATGATCAGCTGGTGGCTCGGATTCAATGTTGCGGAAATACTGGTGTGAAATATGACAGGAAACCATGAATAGGTTCATCATCCGCCTCGATATAACCTCAATAATATTAAAAGTGGCGTTAAATGTCATACAAACAAATGATGCAAAAGCAAATATATGTTGTTTTAAAAAAACTAGAATGTATAATTCATTATAATATTATTATCTAATGTTCTTTTGAAAATAATCAACCTAAGATTTAACAATGTTTTTCTGTCTGCTATCTTTTGATTTGTGGTCACGAATATTACAGATTGATACCTTGTAGGCGGTTTTTTTTTTAACTGAAAATAAATCATGCCTTCGAAATGTTCAGCAAAAGACGAAAGCATCGCCATACTTACGCTGGGCTGTTCGGAATTTGATGGTGGATAAAAATGAACGTGTGTGTGTTTTCAAAAATAAACAAAAAACTAGATATGACCCCTGGTTCCCCAATTCCGAAAGTAATTACTGAAATCCAGGGTGACAGATTTGTGGCTTGTCTAAAACGTACGTGTCATCCATTACATGTTGACAAATTGTTCTCATTATCACTAGGAACGACAGAAACAGACCCAATTATCTGAGCTGCTGTTATTCTTGGATAAACTCATTTTCAACTTGTTTACTGTTTTTGAGAGCACATAGCTTGCAACCAAAGAATCATCGTGGTGTTGCGTTTGGACAATAAATACGTATGGACTAATTTCGTGTAAGCATTGGTGTGTCCACGAATAACGGCTGATGGAAGAGGAGTTATATGCAAAAGTAAAATTCGAGGGCGGAGCCTGAAGGTTTTGCTTTGCATATATCTCCTCTCCCATCAGACCTTATTCATGGACACATTAACGCAAAAATGATATTAAATCCATTATAACACGAACACAAATCTTAAATTAGTTCTATTATTTTTTTTTGTGCAAAATAGTAAAATTACAATTTACTTGATGTAAACTAAAAACTAAGTAATGATGCAATACTGATGTTGGAAGAATTTCACATTAAACGATGAGCATCATCTTGTAGGTTGGTTATGTGACGCCATAACATCATCGTTCCAGCTAAAGATGACGTATGACGTCATAAATGGGCGGAGCTGTCTGTGTACACAATGAAACACATGGCATATACATTTCACAAACACAAATTGCTAGATATTACCCTTGATTCCCCAATTCCGAAAGAACTTACTGTAAAATAGGTCGACAGATTTGTAACTTGTCTTAAACGTACTATAAATTGTTCTCATTGTCACTAGAACCGACAGATATAGCCCCAATAATCTGAGCTGTAGTTTATTGAACAATACAATTAAACAATATATGAGGGCATATTCGACATATTTTCATTTAAATATGGCGATCTATGGTCATCTTCTTCGCCCGTCACTTCCTTAAAGTAAAAAAAGGTGAACATCCGTTAAAATAAGTGACGATCGTTATATCCCCTTTCCACCGAACGGCGGGGGATAATAAGGTGAACATCCCTTAGGCTTGACATCAAAGTTACTCCTCTATGATTTATAATCATGTCTAGTGTCCGATTCCACATGTTACCCGGTTTTCACCTCTAGATAAATATTGATTCCTTTCGATTCAAGGTCAACAATCATGTATCAAATTTTCTCGACAGGGAATCACGTGACTGCCTCTAATACACCGAAAAATTCATTTAATTCGCGTAAATTCGATTGGACTTCATGCTTTTGACCACGCTTGAAGCGAATTGCCCAATCAGAGAACAGTATTTCAAAAATATATTTCTTAGGATAAGTTCATATGGGACTCAGTTTTGACCCGATTTAATAGGGTTTCCTTCATAAAGACCTCGTTTTCAACCTCAACGCTTGATCGTTAATCCCCTATGTCGCCAACAACCAGGACTCATTTTATGCATGATAATGCACGTCCACACACGGCGCGTATCACCACAAATTTCCTCCAAGCCAATAATATTGACTTTCTGCCATGGCCAGCCAACTCACCGGACTGCAATCCAATCGAGGAAAGGTGGGATATCCTAGGACGTCGTTTACGTCTATTACAGCCACAGCCTTAAACAGTGCAACAGCTGACTGACGCTCTTCATCAGTGGGCTCGCATCCCGAGGTACCTTCTGCGTAACCTGGCTCAATGAGACACAGGCTGCATGCTGTGATTACTAATCATGGTGGACATAGTCGTTACTTACACATTTAAGGCAGTGGTCATTTCTAATCTTGAATAAAATGGGACGAATGTTTTTGTTTTAGCCTAAAACCTTACTCCATCCTTGCACAACACCCCGATCAGTATCTTGCGTTAAAAGCATATAGTACTTGTATTAATGTCCCGCATTGAACCACAGCTGAATGCATTATATCACAGATACAACTCTAGGCGTTGTATTACGGATATACGCTGGTATAGTATGTCGTGCACGTGAATCGCGACAGGTTTTGCGTGCAGAGTCACTTCAAAAAGATAACGAGCATATTATATGAGCGATTTTGTCAAAAGACTCTTTATATTCGCAAAAATGCAAAACATCTGCAATAAGTAACGGAGACAGATTCATAAGTAATTTCAGCATCAAAAAGCAATTTAGGCCAAAATATAGAAAGGAAAGAGATCACGTCGTACTAAGACGTTAAGGACAATTCTCAGGAGGCCAAAAGTAATGTGAAAATTATTGGCTGATACCTCAACCTAGCCACAAAGCCATTTGTGTACATCTCCATTCTTATTGGTCGAAGAAGTATTTTGGGAATCAATATTATGAAGACAAATCTGACCTTTGACCACTCCATTATAATCATGAATAGTATTTTGAAAGTAATTATGATGAAAACGCAATATAACCACAATGCAGCGCGGTAACAATCATCACATACCGTTTACACCCCTCGTGTTACCGTAGCATTATTTCTTGATTTGGATTGTTGTCCACCATGTAGAAAATTAGTCCAGAGGGGCGGTAAATATCCAATGTAGTGTAACGTCTCTACTCATTAGTTGCGTTCATAGTGATTCAGATTGCCTGACTACAATACTTAGGGGGTTTCTTCAAGTAAATAATAAAGTATATTAACGTGTATGTCTGTATGAATCTTGATAATTATTTCTACCTCACTTGGGTTGAAAGGTTCACCTCGTTACGTTTATTCAACCCACTGGTTTTCAGATGAGAAACGTGAAGATTTTGTTGCTGTACAGAACAGAATCCACCAAAGAGCAAAACAGATTCATGCTTATAGTGTGCTTGTTAGTCGTTCCGTCAACACCATTCAAAATTACTCATTCAGCGCTCCACTCAGCCATTCCAAATACGCACCCACGTGATTCCAAAACGCTCCGAAATCGTGCAAAACACTTGAAAATTGTTAAAAAGTATAAACATTATATTCAAATCCATCAAATCAACCGTGGTGTTCGTGGTCTAGAGGTAGAGCGTCGGCCTCTTGACCAAATGGTCCTGGGTTCGATTCCCGGGAGCGGCTATCGATCTTGGTTCTTTCATTGGCCAACATATTCGGCGCGAGTACTGGTGAATTTTCCAGGAAGCAGAATCGAGAGGAATTAATCTAAGTTGTAAGAACTTGTTTCCCAATCGATGTAAAATAAATAGGTCTATACCAAAAAAACAAATCAACCCAATAATTGTATTTCCTTATGTGGATATCAAAGGGCCTTTTTGGACAGCAAAGACTCAAAAAGTTAACGAAAACTTTTTTAGGTGCGTGAATGGAAGTAACAAAAAACGCTATTTTTGTCGAAATCAACGATATTGTATCCCCCCCTTACTTTCACTCATAACTCGTTCCATCCACTCATTGAATATTCATTTCGGAATCATTCCAAAATCATTTACCTTGTAAATTTCGATGTTATTCATTGTAGGCATACATTCCGTTTGCATTTAGAGAGAGAAAAAAAGAAATTGATTTTGTTTTCAGCAGTGTTTAAACTGTCATTACAGCGTTATTTGTTAAAATGTGCTTTATTGATAATTTATTTTGCATGAGATGTAACGTCGCTTACAAAAATCTTTTAGATATATCGTGGCGGCTGGAGCACCTAACAATGGATTCCTGGTATTTCTTACCACAGTACCAACATCACATCTTTCCTAGACTCGGGCTGCTATCCCACATAGGTCAACGATTTCAACCTATCGGCAGGAGGAAAAAATAGTCGGCGATCAAACTCGGGATCTTTTGAAAGATAGTCCGATGCGCAAAATCACATTTGAGCCTGTGCCTAAGATTTCTAACAATTTCACATGTGTGCAAAGTAAAAAATTTGACCAACCTGTGCGCCAGCACAGTCTGGTCAGAGTATTCACTATGCGTTTAGTAGATAGATGAGGTATCTGTAGACAATCAGGTAGCTTTACATTTACAGTATTCGACCGTCTACGCTGCTCAATGTGTGGAGCTCACGCATGTTTCAATTTGGAAATGCCACGCTCAGGCTCATATATTTTTACGCTTTTTATCAAAATTACGTTGATTTAGATTCAAGCCAATTTGTATAGCTATAACACGCTCAGGCTCATATATTTTTACGCTTTTTATCAAAATTTCGTTGCTTTAGATTCAAGTCAATTTGTATAGTTATAACACGCTCAGGCTCATATATTTTTACGCTTTTTATCAAAGTTTCGTTGCTTTAGATTCAAGCCAATTTAAATAGTTATAACACTAGTTTAATATGTAACGACTTAAGCAAAATTTAGTCTAAAATCAATTCGGTTTTTATTTTTTTTAATTTTTGTGTGGAATTATCGTTTAAACCGACAAAGAGACGCGTGTGATAGTTCTTAAGAAAAATAAACATTGCATGTTATATTAAAGCGATCTTGAGTTTGAATTACTTTGTAAGATTCATGTTTGGAATCTTCATGTACAGTTAACAACATCACGAAATTGACAATGTGAATTATTTTGGAATGAAAATGAATGAGTGTGTGGAGCGTGGTTTTGAGTGAATTTACAGAGAGGTAATTCAATATCGCAAATCTTATTCAGGATGACCGACGAGTATAGATTGAGCGACAGCCAAATACCTTACAGTTAACACCATCGTATAATTAACAAGGTGGATGATTTTGGAATGATTATGAAATGATATTGAACGAGTGTGTAGAGCGGGTTTTGAATGAAATTAAGTTGGAGGGGTAAAATAATATTTTTTTTTTATTATTATTATTTTTCTGAATGTAGTTGCTGGTTTAATTTTTAAGTGAATTTGAAGCGTTTTTGAATGATTTGAGAGAGTGTTTGTAATGAATGAATAGAATAAAGAAATGTAAGAAATATGCCCAAAAACCGTCTTTTTTACAAGTACATATGGGAAATCCATCTGATATTCTTTTCAATTAGCATTAACTAACATCGATACAGCACTGAATGGGATGGTATGCTTCTGATGGACATTTTGTTCTTTTTCCACAATATTTTGTGATCTGTTTCGTCATATTTAGGAAAGAAATGCTATCCAGGACGAGGCATAGTCTACAATAGCTCTCCCCACAAAACATAAGAACAAGAGACTAGTACGTCCTCCTACCTGATTTTTTTTTCAATTTCAAACTTACAAAAAGAGTACACCTAAGTGTGCGTGGGAGGCAGCTTGTGACTCAAATGAACTGTTGTGGTTATGCTGGTGTGAGAAACGACAGGAATCCATGGCTAGGTGCACCAGCTTCCGCGATATAACCCAATACAAACAAAAAAAAAACAAAAAAACAAAAAAATCTTTCACGAGGGGTATGACCGTTTAAAGCTATTTGTTCGACGCTGATAATTTTACCCAAAATAACATTTTGATAAGGAAATGGAATTTTAGTACAATGACCAACGGAGACCCTATCTTCCCAATTAATTCACTCTAAATTAGGAAGAAACAATGAATTACAGATCCACGACTCCTCTACCAGGAAATACAAACTTGATAAAATGGTTTATTTTTGGAATCATTTTTTCATATTGAAGGACAATGTCTGAATATTTTTGGACGATTGGAAGATTTTAATGGGTATTTGTTTCCTGTTTCAAACAAAGAATATAATGGAAAATGAAATAGTTGTCGCACGTAATGTGACCATCCAGGAACCCCTTAAAATAAAATATTAGAAATTCACCAACTCGTTCAAGATTTAAAAATAGAAGTCGTTTCAACTTCAACCTGTTTACAATGCATGCTCTCCTTAATAACCGTAGGAACCGGCTTCAAAAAGGACAATTTAGACTATCAATTTTCTCCTTCTTCTAGAGACCCTTGACCCAAAAAATCTTATTTACGAGTAGAGTTTAGACCGATTTCTTCAAAGTATAAGAAATCATCTTTGACATGGAAAAGGGTTACTCAATGACAGAAAAACAGAAGGCATCCATACAAATGTGTTCTGTTCTTTAATTATGACTTCAAGTCAACGTTTCTTTCCTCTCGACGAGATCTGTTGGAATAATAATGTTCCGTAATTGGTTGTTTTGCTTAGTAAAAGATTACTTAATGGAGACATCTGTGTCAAGAGATCTTTTCTGTGAGCTTTGATTACAAAATATTCCAGTTAACATGGTTACCTTCCAAATAGCCTCAACATCCCACGAAACATTCTTTAAACTACAGGTATTTACATCGTGCAATTGACTCATTCCGATCAAAAGCATTCTTGATCACTCACTAAGCGCTCCATTCAAAACACTCACTCATACCACTCAGAAAAAGTCCCAAATCTATATGAAAAAAAACCTTCGAAATCGTTTAAAATGATAAGCATGTCAACCAAATCGGTCAAACCTTTCGACGATTTTTTTCTGGATTTTAAAGCGTTTGATTCGACCGTGAAGACAAGAACTTTTTACGGGGAGGTTTGACTCAAATTCCATTCAAAACTCGCCCCTAACACTCATTCAATTTCAATCCTTATTCATTACTTTACCATTCATCATGTTAATTTCAAGATGTTTATAACTGTAAATTGTTTAAAATGTATATAGGTATATCTGCTACAAACTTCTGCATCAAACATCAGTATTGCCGTATTAAGATTTTCATCTTCACTTTTCTTCTACTTTCCAAAAATCATTCAGTTTATGCTAAGGGTTTGGAATCAACAATGAGGATTATTTAGCATGTTCGTGTCCACAAAATTGTACAAAATAAAGATTCATTTAAAACTAAACCAAAAAGTGAGAAATTACGTCATTGTTCCTAGAAGTCGTCATCATTTCCAATAAATAGTGGAAATATGGCAGTGTTGAAAGGAACATTATTTACATCGCTTGATATTTGTGAAGGGTTTGTTTCATGTATGCGCGATTGAACGGAACTGTTATGCAAAAAGTACTCGTTGTATAAAGTATTATTTTCTAAAGCAGACGCGGGACAAATAAATGACCGGATAGGACAGTGACGCAGGTGTAACTTGGTTTCCTTTATGTAGCCCTGAGGTCTATACAAATCACGTTCTAAACTTAAACTTAAACTTGGTAATTTGATTAAACGCCTATTTCTACGTTAAAAACATATTCAATGGCGTTGTACATAAAAGTGTATAAACAAATAATTCATGTAAAACAATATCAAACAAGAGCTGTCACTGTAAGATGACAATGCCCCCGACACCGCTTTGATAGTAATAAGGAAGTTATGGCCAATGTTAAAGTTTTTGGACGGAATGACGGACGGACGGACGGACAGACGGACGGACAGACGGACGGACAGACGGACGGACGGACAAGTCAAATTTATGATGCCTCCCTATCGGGGGCATAATTATAAAAGGTATAAGAAATAAGTCGTAAAACTACCTCATACTTGTTTAAAAAATAAATTTCAATTTAGAAAAGGTCGAAAAAGTCTTTAAAATAGAAGGATTTGAGTTTTCGTTTAAAGATATCTATGGTTTCTGATTTCCTGATGTAGACTGGTAATTCGTTCCATAATTTTGGGCCCATCGTACTGAAACTCCTGTCAGAAAATGATTTCCTCTTATTAAATGGAACATGGAAGATTCCGTCAGACGATTCGGCAGATCTCAAAGCTCGTTTTTGCACTCTGTAGGATAGGAGTTCTGTTAAGTAAGCGGGTGCTTTTCCTACAGAGCAATTGTACATGTATGTGAGGATCTTAAAGCTAATTCGTGCTTTGATCGGAAACCAATGCAGGTCATGTAGAGCCTTTTTTGCGCTGTCATACTTGGAGCGACTAAGTACGAGTTTAGCACACATATTCTGTATACGTTGGAGCTTTGATAATTCTGTTTTTGAAATGTCATAGAGAATGATGTTACAATAGTCTAAATGGGATATAACTAAAGATAAAACCAGAGTTTCAGCAGCTTCCTTCGACAAATATTTTCGAATGCTCTTAATTTTGAAGTAATTCAACATAGCGGTTTTACACTTTTTGTTCACGTGATCCTTGAAGCTAAGTGATTCATCTAAAAAGGCACCGAGATATCTAATGCATTTTTGAGATTTGACAATATCGCCACATATATTAATTTGTTTTGTCCTACATTTCGTGAGCTGTTGACGACTTCCAAAAAGAATGAACTCTGTTTTTGAATTATTCATCTTAAGTTTATTGCTGTTCATCCAGTCGTTTATAAGGACAGCGCATTCTTCCATCTCTTTGATAGCAATAGCTTCCTCAGTTGGTGATGGTTTAAAACGTCTATTCGCCGTGTGGTCATCTGCGAATCCGTACACTGAAATGGATGGAGGCACTATGTCAAATATAGTTCCTGCGTAAGCTAAGTAAAGCCATGGCCCAAGACAGCTACCCTGGGGGACACTGCAGTCAAGTTCTCGCACAGAGGAAGTATTTGAGTTAACACTGACTTTACAGCTACGTGGTCGTAAGTATGAGTCCATCCATTTCAGCGCAGATCCGGAAATTCCATACTGACTATTAAGTACATCCAGTAGTATACTATGATCAACCGTGTCAAAAGCAGCGCTAAGATCAAGGGCAATAAGAGCTGTTACTTCCTGGTGTTCCATTCCTTCAAGTAAATCATTTACGAGCCTTAGAAGAGCAGATTCACATGAATGATATTGTCTGTAAGCTGACTGATTCTTTGGTAAAAGATCAAACTCATTTACATGGTCATTTATACGGTAGAGAGCAGCCTTTTCAATAAGTTTGGACAAGAAAGACAGGTTGCTGACTGGTCTGTAATTTGAATATATGAGCTCAAGACCAGACTTTTTATACGCCGCCGGAGGCGGACGTATATTGGCGTCATCTTCTCCGTCTGTCCGTCCGTCCATCCGTCCATCCGTCCATCCGTCCGTCCGTCCGTCCATCCGTCCGTCCATCCGTCCGTCCGTACGTCCGTCCACTTTTCTTGTCAACGCAACTCCTCCTAAACTACTGGCTGGATCTTCTTGAAACTTGGTCAATATTATCACCTCAATTGGTAGATGTGCATGAAGGAAGGATTTTACGGTTCGTTGATTTTTGCCTGAATTATGCCCCTTGATAACTTAGTCTCTGGGTCCACTTTTCTTGTCAACGCAACTCCTCCTAAGTTTCTGGCTGGATCTTCTTGAAACTTGGTCAATGTAATCACCTCAATTGGTAGATGTGCATGAAGGAAGGATTTTACGGTTCATTGATTTTTGCCTGAGTTATGCCCCTTGATAACTTAGTCTCTGGGTCCACTTTTCTTGTCAACGCAACTCCTCCTAAGTTTCTGGCTGGATCTTTTTGAAACTTGGTCGATGTTATCACCTCAATTGGTAGATGTGCATGAAGGAAGGATTTTATGGTTCGTTAATTTTTGCCTGAGTTATGCCCCTTGATAACTTAGTCTCTGGGTCCACTTTTCTTGTCAACGCAACGCCTCCTAAGTTTCTGGCTGGATCTTTTTGAAACTTGGTCTATGTAATCACCTCAATTGGTAGATGTTCATGAAGGAAGGATTTTACGGTTCATTGATTTTTGCCTAAGTTATGCCCCTTAAAACTTAGTCTCTGGGTCCACTTTTCTTGTCAACGCAACTCCTCCTAAGTTTCCGGCTGGATCTTCTTGAAACTTGGTCAATGTTATCACCTCAATTGGTAGATGTGCATGAAGGAAGGATTTTATGGTTTGTTGATTTTTGCCTGAGTTATGCCCCTTAAAAACTTAGTATCTAGGGCTCATTGAAATTGCAGCCTTTTGAACACAAATCCTCCTTACTTTTTGTCTTTATTTAAATGAAACTTGGTCAATGTCATCACCATAATTTGAAGATGTACATGGATCAAGGATTTTATGGCTCATTTATTTCCCTGAATTATGCCCCCTTAAAACTTAGTGCCTGGGGCTTATTGAAATTGCAGCCATGTGAAGGCAACTCCTCCTAACTTTTTGTCTTGATTTAAATGAAACTTGGTCATTTTCAATTTGGTTCTGTCAAAATAAGTAGTGTCTACAATTATTTCTGTGAAACAGCAGCAATGTGGCGGCGTATTTTGTGACGATGGCACTCTTGTTTAGAAGAGGTCTAATAATTGCTTCTTTCCATTTGGATGGAAAGACGCCCTGTGTCAATGACAGGTTAACAAGGTGTGTAACAGATGGTAAAAGATCTCCAAGGTAGGATTTTAATATCTTGGTTGGTAGAACATCTAACTCACAAGATTTATTTTGTAATTGATTTATAAGCTTTTCAACCTCGCCCTCACTTAAACATGTAAAAGATTCAAATGGCTCAACACTTTTTGCGAGTGGTTTGTAGGTTTCAAAGTCCTTCAGAGATTCGCGGATTTTCTTGATCTTGTCCATGAAATAGTCAGCAAACTCATCAGCTACGTTGCTTTCATTTTGTACTTGCGGCATAGGATTTTCAGACTTGCTACCGGTCATTTCTTTCACAAACTGATACAGTTTTTTAGAATCACCGTTTGAGTCGATTACCTTTTTGCTTAAAGTATTTTGCTTTTCAGTTCTTAGTTCAGTATGATAATCTCGAAGTGCCAATTTATATGTTTCGTAGTCAAGGGGCTGTTTATATTTTCGCCAAAGTCTTTCAGCTCGGCGCATCACTCGTTTTAATGACATAATTTCATTATTGAACCATGGTTTTGGTGTTCTGTATATTTGAATTTTCTCTTTGATTGGAGCATGTTTGTTCAGTAAATTTTCAATTTCATTTTCAAAGGAATCGACCATTTCATTTACAGATTTTGAAGACAAGTCCAGTTTTGACAAGTCTTTAGTAAAGTCATCTTTATTCATATCTTTGAAGTTTCTATAAGAAATAGGCTTGCTGGTAATGTTTTCTTTTCTTAATTTAGTGATGGTTTTTACTACACAATGATCTGACAAAAAAGGGCCCGGTTCACATGAATGCACATCCACTCCATTGTCAATTTCTGTGATCATCAGATCAAGCGTATGACCGTGTATGTGAGTTGGAAAATCAACGTGCTGTCGTAGACCTATGGCAGACAGAGAATTGTTGAAATCATCAATAACATTACTAGTTTTATCAACATGTAGATTAAAATCGCCCATGATCATAAGATTTGAATAATTTGGGACTAGATCTTCCAGAAATTGAAAGAATTCTGTATTGAATTGAGAAGTTGTGGTAAGTGAAGGTGGTCTATAGAGACCAAGACAATGTATTGTAACGTTTTTAAAGACCAACTGCCATAAACCATGTTCAAAACTTGTTGTAAGACCAGAGGACAGTTTACGCATGTTAACATCGCTGCGACAAGCCAGAGCAACACCTCCACCTATTCTTTTTTGACGATTTGAAACACTTATTTTATATCCATTTTGGTTTAAGTCAGCTGTTTCGTATTGATGTTGTTTCTCATCTGAGTACCAAGTTTCGGTTAAAACTGCGAAATCAATTTTCTGATCACGGAGCAATTGCCCAACAAGAACATCTTTTTTAACAAGTGATCTACAATTAAGGGTCAAACAGCAGACATTCTCTGTAAAACTTTTGATAATATTAGATCGTTTTGGATATAATAAATTTGAAAGATTAACACCAGTTTGGTTTCTAGCAATAACGTTTATTTTGGATTTTTTAGTCCCAGCTCGTTTACTTCTATAATCTAATATCACACCCTAAGAACTGTTACAACGGACAAATACCTCTGCATGAAAACATGTTAAGGATTCGAAATGAAAACAGTCACGATTTCTGTACTTACGGAAATCAAAAACGCTACGGCTTTCAAAATAATGTCTTTTATCCATCGAATTTAAAAAAGACAGGTGTAACTTTTACAGTCTAATATTCCGCATTATCATTTACTTTCATATCTTATCCTGCAAATAACTAGAACTTTGAAGATTAAAGGGAAACTATAAGTAATGGGTGTCATTTTTCAAAGAAAAGGCATTTAAAGCTTTTAGATTGCGTTTCATATTGGAAATTCATGCAATTTCAAACAGTAATTCCAATTGAAATAATATTTGTAATATTGTAATATTTTTCCTCCCTATGATCACAACTGAAAATAAAAAAAATCGAAAAAATAAAATAAAATATGTGTTACGGTGCATGACAGAGAGTGTTACAGTATAGTAACTACATCCCTAATATAGGTTACAGATTCTTATGGAAAACATTTCTTAAGTTTAATTTGATTGAATGGGATTTATTAGTTATTCGAACCATGATTTCCTGTCTATCCGTATGTCTATCCGTCCGCCCGTCTGTTAACTTACACGTATTTTCCCAAAAGAGTCCACAATCTCTATCGGATTTACTTCAAATTTTTACATAATGATTATACCAACATCAGAATATTTTTGTTCTTAATTAGTTCGAAAAACATCAAAGGAAAAATGAATTTTGATTACAATATACTCGTTGTAGCATTTGAGTCAGGGCGATGAAATATTAATGCAAATAGGGCCTTATGATAATTGGTGAATTATCCCAACCCTTTAGTATCTAGTACAAGAAGTTCAAGAACTAGTTCAAGAACTGGTTCAAGAGCTAGTTCGACTGTTACTGAATTACCATTCAAATCCTAGAACCAGATCTTGAACTTTTTCGCAGGGAAGAAGGCATTAGAGCATCCCAGGCTCTGGTGGACGTCCTGTGATTTCGAAAAACTTAAAAACTAAAAACTATAATCATCCAGTAATTCGGTCTATCCTCTCAGAAAATATTTTAGATCAGAGCACGGCTATCTGTTTTGACCTCTTTATACAAATCTCGGAGATAGTTCAGAAGGTTTGATTGGCTTTTTATATAGACCGAATACAGGTTCTTTTCCCTGCAATTCTCGTATTTACTTCAATGCAAATTAGTGTCCATTTTCAATCAAAATGCGAAACAGGACCTTTTTGTGCTAAGATTTATATTTTTAGGCAATTTCACCTCAGGGTTACATATTCTATAGAATTTCAAAAGCAACTTTAATAACACAATTGGCTGATGCCATTTGTAAACATGTCTAGTTATAAAATAAGCACCACGGCCCCATGTATAACATTTTTAAAAACAGCAAAATGTAGATTTATTTGAACAAAAGTTTCATATTTGAAAAAGACTGAGCGAACAATCGTAACAACGTCATTTGTAGAAGAGATTAAATCGATGATTTTGAGAATGTTCAATCCATTTTGATTTGGATATTTTAAGCTTACACTTTCTTGGTCCCTTTCATTTAAAGCGGGTGAATGTTTTACGATGCTGATTAGACTACCATGGCATTCGTATAATTAACCTTTGCGAGTGCTTTCTTATCCTGAAAGTAAGACAGATATAAATGAAAAGAAGGAAGGCATACTATTTTCATAAATTAAAAAGGAGATCAGAGAGTTTTTTTGTTTTTTTTATGATATATCGCATTAAATGAAATTTTGGGACTTTTCTCCCATCTACCTCGTATTTCGAAGAAAAAATACTTAGATATAAGACATCTCTGATTTCGTTGCGCTTTTTGTGTGTTTTTTGAAAGTCCAGCCGTCAAGAAAACTGGGATTTTTGTATGCAAAATCAATGGCAGAGGTTGTAACGCTGTAGGGAAGATACTGTAACATACCAAAAGAATTAGGCAGAGTTCGTAACATACACATAAAATTGTAATGATGCATATAAGTTTGGAAACAGAAGGAATTCCTTTTAGAAAACGGGTATAATAGAGGAGACTGAGGGTTTTGAACACCAAAAGGACAAAATATTTCAATATTTCTTTTTTCTGTTCCAAAAATCCAAAAGGAAGTAGACAAAACACTGTTTTTCGATTCAATTTCCCTCAAAACTCTTTTTAACCTAAATATCAATATCAAAAATATTTCGATCAAGATTATTCATTATCCAAGGAATGTAATAGGCATATATAAAAAGTCTAACGTGTCTTCTGGTTGTACAAATGATGTCGAAACCGACATGTATTCAAACAAATTAGCAGACGCCTTAACAGTTTTCATTGCGAATCCTTAAGGTTCATGTAAAGTGTTTGAGACCCAATTTTAGGGGCATTCATTTGCCAAGAAAAAGCAGTATGCCCAGGTATATTATATATCTTAATGAAGCTATTTATGGGGGCAAGCAGTTGAAAAACATAAGACTGTTATAACTATAGCGGTATAGCCAAAACATTGTGAAAAAGGGTCATTTTGTACAGAACAAGCAACTGCATGACTGTTGGATAAAATTGGCTCATATTTTAACAAAGTCTAGCCTAAAGTACCATCCAGGTAGTGCTACAACCATTGGTATAAAACTGAGCCCCAAAACGTAGTTATGAAAGCAATTTATTTTGACTTATTTTATAAACACATATGTCATAAATGTCATTCTAATTTTGTAAACGTGTAGATCTTTTTAGGGTATGGTGTGTTATCACAACATAAATAGACATTAATTGTTTATATACCTGTAAGGTTGATTAGCAATATATCAATTTCTATTTCACAGAATCATAAATATATAGTAATATTGTAGTTCATTGAATTAAAAAAAAACTATAATTTGAAATAAATCGCAGAAAATATTTCACAATATTATGGTGTGATGTTGCACCATACCTAACGTGTATTTTGAAAACAGACCAAACCGGTTTGACATGTATGTTGACAAAATAAATGGAAATTGATTGTTTCAAAAGAGCCTTTTGAGACTGAGTTTTAAATCTAAGGTTGTAGCACTACCTGGATGGTACTTAAGACTGTACTTTGTTGAAATATGGGGCGGTTTTATGCTACCGTCATGCAGTTGCTTGTTCTGTACAAAATGACCCTTTTCCACAATGTTTTGGCTATACCGCTATAGCTATGGAGGTCTTATGTTGCCTAACTGCTTGTGGTCACGAATAGCTTCATTTTGATATATAATATACCTGGACATACTGCTTTTTCTTGGCTAATGAAGTGCCATAAATATTGGATCTCAAACACTTTACATGAACCTTAACATATTTTCATGCAGAGGTATTTGTCCGTTGTAACAGTTCTTAGGGTGTGAATATACCGAGACTTTTTATTCTACCTAGTGTATCGTGATTAGGTATTAAATATCGCCTAGACAGTGAACGAAAACTCTTCAATTCACGTGCAGTATAATGGATAATTGAACCCGTAGGTAAAGTCATAACGGTTAATCCCAGTAAGGTGTTCACCCAGGTAGATTTACAACAATGACCTAATTTGTAAAATTCTACAGTTTGTTTCAAATACAAATAAACTAAAAGCAGAAACGAGATAAGACAAAAGAAATACACTTTCATAATCAATGTGTATTAAAAATAGTTCTCCACATAAAAATAAAGTTTGAACAATTTCTTTAATAAAATAAATTCAATAAATATCGGGATACAAATTAGCAGCCTATACAGTTGGCGCTAGTCGATATTTTTCTACCACATGTACTTTGTGCAATATAAATAAAAAAACGCCATTGAGGGAGATTCTCTTCATTTTGAATCAAAACTGAATTAACGGAATTATTCCACACACAGTTAATTTCACAAATCGTATTTTTTGTTTTTGATTACCATGTAAAAACAGTCAGATGAAAGGAATCACACCGCGGAAACAATATGTGTCCGTGAATCAGAAACGCCATGGAAACGCGTTTTTTTCTTTCTTTTTTCAAAACATTGACCTTAACAGATGACCATGACCTTGGTACATTACATTTATTATTGATATATTTGTAATAGTGTTGTTGGATATTAATGTATCATTTCAAGAACACTTTCTTATTTTACGGAACTAAAATTTTGGGTTTGGTTTGCAACGTGTTTCATGTTGTCATTTCTTAGCGATTTAAGATTTGAAAAAAAAATCATAATCAGTTGTATTTGATAAAAAAAAATGTGCTAAACAACGATGAGAACATCGTGTTTGTTGCCAATTAATTCCGGATGCTAGCATCGCTATCAACAGGAACTATGCAAATAAATAAGGCTAATAAATTTCAAAACCATATGGTGTCATTTTTTGCTTTGTCATTTCTAAGCAAATAAGCTTTGTAAGTATTTTGCTTATTCAACTCCTTTGTTAAATGTTTCGATATTCAAATGCCAATCGCAATCCAATAAGATAATGTCTTATTGTTTTGTAGTAGCCTAATATTTGTGATTACCAAGTTTTAGGGATATCACCATTATGTATCGACATCGGGAGGTCGGATTAAAGGGTGTGGTGGTATGCAAGTTACATGGCCCTGACGATTTAGCGGACAATGGTCATGATGATTAAATATCCCTTGTCGGTTTCCAAAAATCTGAAAGCGACAGACAAAAGACTTGAAAAAACTCAAATTTTCTTTGTTTCTTCGATTGATTTGTTTTTGTTTTTTGTCGTTTTATTTTTAACCAAAAGGGTAGGTTTGTATCCAAATCATATATTTGTCAAGAAATATTTTCTCTGCTATTCATTTAGTAAGAAAATCTGTCTTGTTTCGTTTTTTTTAGAACTTCAATTTACATTCATCAATTGGTAAGTTGAACATTTCCTCTCGAATTTAAAAGACAATGGCAACCACAACTCATACTAAGTACATTCAATTGCCTTACATTTATTCCCAAAATTCTAAAACGCGTGTGCTTACTATTCCGGTTCTGGAATTTGTTTTTGGTTTTGGAATGAAATTGAATGAGTGTGCTGAGTGGTTTTGTGTGCAACCTTATGGAGGTAATTCAAAATCGCTAATCTTGTTCTGGATGAACAAAATTAGAGATATGTATTTATAACCTCCCTTTAATAAAATATGAAACAAATTCTATACACAGCTTCCTATTTCTTCAACAACGAATCAGACGCTTACGATTTCAATAATGGCAGCAATATGTCTAGCTGTTTTTATATTTAATATAGTTGTTGATTTTATCTTTTAAAGTGAATTTGGAGCGTTTTTTGATGGTTTGAAGAAGTGTTGAGAATGAATGATTGGAGTGCTGAACGAATGTTTTGGAATGGTTTTGATCGAGACGAGTGTAAATCTCACAAATGTCTGTAAAAGTGTTTACTTCACTTTATTTATTTGTTGATGACATGATATAAATAAACTTTTGTATTAGGCCAAGCTACTAAACAGAAAGAAATACGTCGCAGATCTTAATACAGTTAAGAACAAGGTGACAAGGTGAATGATTTTGGAATGATTTCAGAATGAAATTGAATGAGTGTATGGAGCGAGTTTTGAGTGAAATTAAAAGGGAGGTAATCCAATATTGCTAATTTTGTTCAAGATGAACAAAATTAGCTATACTTATTACCTCCCTTTAACAAAATCTGAATGAATGAATGAATGAATGTTTGAATGAATGAATGAATGAATGAACGAATGAATGAATGAATGGATGGATGAATGAATGAATGAATGAATGGAGCGCTAAGTGAATGATTAAGAATGATTTTGATCGGAATGAGTGTCAATTTCACGATGTTTTTAACTGTACTGAGGACAACATAAAAGAAAATGAAACTCATATTCAGCCTGGTCGAAATTGTATAATTTACAAAGTTTGTCTTGTCTTAGAATATTTCTATAACGAACCTTTTCGTTTCTAAAAATTGCGAACTAAGCTTCAAGAGTTTTTCATCGTTATTTTCGTTATTTATAATAAGTTTATGTTCATATATTTTTTTTAAAAACTTGCAATAACTTGATAATTTAGGAAAATGTCTTTTTCTTACGGCACCGTTACTATAAATATTGATCCCGATGCTTGGCACTGGAGACATTATATAAATCTTCAGTATAGTTAAGTTTTATATTTGTCAGGATGTCAATTCACTTTATTTCCCAATGATCTACATGTATCATGTCCGTTATCATCGGAGTGGGTACATGACTACAGTTAACACAGTCCGGAATGTGACAAGGTAAATGATTTTGGAATGATTTTCGAATGAAATTGAATGAGCGGGAGGAGCGACTATTGAGAGAAATTAAAGGGAGGTAATCCAATATCGCTAATTTTGTTCCGTATAAACAAAATTAGCCATATTTATTAGCTCCCTTCAATTTAATATGCATTAGAGTTCAATAGATAGCGTCATATTTCTTCAAGAACCAATCAGACGCTCATAATTCAATAATTTCAGTTAAATAGCGAATTTTTCCAGCTACATCTTTTTTGAATGATGTTGTTGATTTTATCTTTTAAGTGATTTTGGAGCGTTTTCTAATTTTTTGAATAAGTGTTTGGAATGACTAATTTGGGCGCTGAGAGGCGAAAGGCGAGAGGTGAAATATTTTATTGTTAGAAAGGCCATATTTCCGGGTTATGAGTACAGAGACGCGAATCCAGGATTTAGCCACCATCTTGACTGCTGATTGTATTTCCACGTGTTAATTGTCATCTGGCTATGACTGGTTTTATGTTTTATGATTTCTTGGATGTGATCTCCTTGAACGTTTGAACTTGAATATGATCCCCATAATCGGAAATCCATACAATAAAAGCGGACAAAATTAATATTCTAAAGGACATATGAGAAGTGTTTTCGTAACGAATGTCTTTTCACGAGAGGTACATTTAGAACTACTTGTTTTAATTCAAAAAGAGTCAAGTCCCGAGCCATATTCAGATTTATTGCTTTATAGGGATGATTGTATTTTTCATCGCGTTTATTGGATTATAAAGTGCACTTTGCATTGCCTTAAAAATAACGCCCTCTTATAAACGCAGTGAAAAATACATTCGGCCCTAATAGTTGAAACCTTTGGATCGACATGTAAGAAACAATTAAAATAATAAGCCAAATAAAAAAAGATTCGTGTATACTTTCTGTGCGTAAGTATACAATATCTTTATTTAAATCGCAAATAAAACGTATATTGCTACATGTCCCTCGCTATTGAATTTTGCTGGCATAAAATTTTACAAATTAGACACAAATAGACGACAACTTTGGCTATTTATGATCAGAAAATTATTTCTGCCTAGTATTGCTTGATTTTAAATCGAACACGGCGTGATCGAGCGAGGTTGAGAGGGTTGCTTCATGGTCTCCGTCGACTCGCTGTAAACGGCGGCTCAGAATCAGAACTGTATGCTTGTTATCAAAATTTCTTTAATAAATATTTTAATTCTTATCTAATCAAATAGCGATGAAGGTTTACGAAAGGGGAACGAGGGAATTTCGAGTGTCTACAACACTGTACTTGTAAATCGATTGTCGCGGGTTCCCCGAAATACTTGTTGCATTTTATACAGAAATAAAGTGCAACGGAGTTCCCCACGTGATGCGATTAAAAACAAACAAAATTCTTGATTGTATTGAATTACAATTATCTCTATATGAAACATATGGAGTGTGACATTAAAACGCTATTTTTGAGAGTAAAATAGTAAACCGTGTGCTCATTTTTTTGTCATTTTCATCTTGTTTTGCTTTCATTTAGCGATTGAGTTGACCTTCTCTGTGTATGATTTCCTTTGCGGAAGGATGCATAACGATTGGGGGATCGTACCCTAAGTAACTGTCCTCTCCATAGGTGGAAAAAAGACGGTACTTCTACTTAAGGTTGGGTAGCCCGAAAGTTGCAGGGAGTTTACCAACATTTTTTTACTTAAAGGTGGGACATTGAATGAAAATGAAGGGCCAAAGAGGTCAAAGGTCAAATCTTTGTGTGGAACCTACCACAGCACCGGAAAAGAGTGCAATTTTATATAAAAAAGAAGGCACACAATCTGGATGGGTCAGAACATATGCCTATATACGCCCAACTCGGTAAAGAAAATTAAACTCAGTAGGACTGTATTTCTTATTTGCAAAGACATTTTTAGTGTTGTCAGGTTAGCACAATAGGAAAGCAAAATTTAATGAGGATTTGTGTAGGATTTCTTTGTCAGAGACCTTTCGAAAAACGGTAATTTGCGTTTTGGTGAGCGAAAGTGTTAGACAAGATTACCGATCATTGTTCTTAAAACCACTTTGGTCTCGTAAATGTTTTACTCTCTAAAAGTACAGGTTTATTTTAGATTGCCTTGGGACAATTCATTGGCCATTTTTGGTTCGGGACGCAGGTGCAACTTTGTTTCTATCAAATAGTTCTTATGCTGCATACATCACCCACCCTGCAACTACGGTTAACAACATCGTAAAATGGACTGAATGAAATAGTTTGCGATGAATTAGGTATGAAGTTGAATGGGTGTTTGGAGCGAGTTTCGATTGAAATTTACAGAGAGTAAAACAATTTCGAAATTTGTCGTCCAGATTGGAAGATGTTATCGATATTTTTTTTTACTCCCCTTTATCAAATATGCATACAACGCCTTCATAAACAAATCAAACGCTTATAAAATTATATCATATCGGTAAAATCGTGGATTTTTTTTTTTCAAGCACTTTTCATTTTGAATGTAGTTGTTGGTAAAATGATTTTGTGTGTTTTTGAATGGATTGAGAGCGTGTTTGGAATGAATGAAAGGAGTGCCGAGTAAGTGATTTAGAATGGTTTAGATTGAGATAAATGTCAATTTCACGATGTTATTTACTGTTTCTTGGTCGATATTATAAAGGTGACTCTCACTTAGTAAAAAAGTAACTTAGGCCTATTTTAAAGACTCTTTCGGCTTGTCACGAATAGAGATGATATTTTCATGCAAAGCTGAAAATAACTGCGACAGTGAGGGATATGTCCTGACAGAGGTTTGGGCGGAGACAGCTATCCCCTAATTACATTTAACAACGTAATGAAATTAACAAGATGCATGATTTCGAAATGATGTGCTTTTGAATGGGGTTTACGCCGCTTTCAAAAATATCTCAGTTTTATCGCGGCGGCTGGAGCACCTAACAATGGTATATTTTTTGTTACGATTTCTGAACAATGGCTGAATGGCGGGAATGAATGAATGAATGAATGAATGGATGAATGAATGAATGAATGATGCACTAGGCGAGTGATTTGGGATAGTTTTGATCGAAATGAGTGTCAATTTCATGATGTTATTGAATGTAACCGATCGCTGGCCACATCTCTTCACCTCCGACATACCTATCAAATTATCATATTTAAGGTAGTGGACCCGGAATAGTCCCGCAACATTTCGTACTTCATAAACTTTAAGAATGTTAACCCAGGTTTCCTAATGATTTCATTAGGTAACCTCTGTTAATATTGTGAAAGATCATGAGTTCGAAAACGTTGCGGAACTATTACGGGTCCACTACCTTAAACGCATTTTGAAGGCATTTGTGTCGTGGTTGACATCAATCAAAATCAGATATAAGTGGTCCTAAACGACGTGTATTTTATTTTTTTTCTCTCATTTCGATGAAACCAATCCGAAAAAATAATTCAACGTTTCATTCATTCATTCATTCATTCATTCATTCATTCATTCATTCATTCATTCATTCATTCATCTATTCTCTTATTCATTCCAAAAACTCACTCATCATTCAAAAGAGCTCCGAAATCGTTAAAATCTTCGACCCGTTCAAAACGACCACCTTCAAATCATTCTACTATTTTATTGTCTTGTTTCGAATTATAAGTGTCTGATCGAACCGTGAAGATAAAAAAAGTGCGTTGATTTTTAAAAGGGGCGGTAGTAAAATGGAACAAAGAATCTATATTGTATTTATCCCGTAAATTTCATTCAAAACTCGCTCCAAACATCCATTCAATTTCTTTCCCTTTGAATCAATTTCAAGATTACGTAACCTGTAACTACAACTTGAATAACATTTAAATCAATAATTTAACAAAAAAGCAGAAATGACAGATGTAAAATTTGGTATAAATTAATATTTTGATTGGTCGTCCTTTTCATAGAAAGCCGCGATTTTTAAAATTGTTTTCATGTGAGTATTTGGCGGCTATCTTATAATTCTGTGGTCTGGGGTTTCTTAGAAATGGATCATTGAACGTTTGAACTCGAATATGATTCCCATAATTGGAAATCCATAGGATAATAGCAGAATTAATTAATATTTTAAGGAAAATTGATTCGGGATGTTTTTGTCACGCATGCATTTCTAGGAATACCAGAAATGCTTTTTTGTTCTTTGAATAGTTTCATGTCACGTAGGTTGACGGTGTATGTTATTATTCATGATATGTAGACACGACAAGCTAAGCCACTTGGATTGAATACTTGCTGTTTCTATTAGTTGACTTTGTGTTTAACATTTAGAATAGAAAAAAAAATATAAAAACACTTAAGATTAGTACAGTAAACAACATCATGAAATTGACAAGATGAATGATTTTGGAATAATTTAAGAATGAAATCGAATGAGCGGGAGGAGCAAGTTTTAATAGAAATTCAAGGAAGGTAATCCAAAATTGTAAATTTTGTTCCAGATAAACAAAATAAGCGATATTTATTGAACATCTTTAATAAAATATGCATACAAGTTCTTTAGATAGCCTCATATTTCTTCAATAACCAACCAGTCGCTTATGATCAATTATGTATGTGAAATCGCCGTTTTTTCAAAGCTATATTTATCATGATCTCACACTTTTCGTTATTTTAAGCGATTTTGAACGAGTGTTTGGAATGAATAAACCGAAAAGAAATATACCGCATAAGAAGGGAGGTCAAACCTATATAGGCCGCAAAATAAACTTTGCCATAATTAATCAAGAAATCGAAGCCTCGAGAAAGCGCAAACAAGATCGACCTGTTTCCCAGAGAGGGTATATACCACCATCGGAATCAGTTTACTACGACCAAAGCGATGACTTTGAGCGCCATGTTAAAAGTAAACCTCTCTCATTTTTTGTAGGTGGTTTATTACCATCAATATCAGAAAAATTAATATCAGACTTTTTAGAAAATCGAGGTGTGAGAGTGATAGGTGTAACTGTCAAACGCAACTACAAGTACAACAAAGCAACAGCATGCGTCAAAGTTAAGGATATAGCAAACATGGACTATTTAACCGATGATCCCAATTTCTGGCCTCGAGGTGTAGTGTGTAGACCATGGAGACCGAGGGGTCAAACACATAGATATAATAGTAAAAGCGCTAGGACTGAAAACCAACAAGATGACTACATGAACAATACGCGGAACCAGAATAGATACTCAGTATTAGGCGTTACTGCAGAAGTTGACTGACTGAAACATATACATCATGGATAATACAGATAAACTTAAATTTGCAACATGGAACGCTACTGGTATTATGTCCAGTTCAAGTTACCTTAACAAGTTCCTAGATAATAATAATATAGACTTTTGTGGCGTTAGTGAACATTGGTTGTTTAGACATAACCAGCACTTTCTAGATTCAATAAATAAGAAATATGACCATCATGCAGTATCTGATCCCGATCTAGACAACAGATCAAATCGAAAAGTTGGAAAAGGTGGACTTTGTATTTTCTGGAAAAAATCATTAAGCGATCGAGTAGCTATATTGGATATAAAGTGTAGGAGTATGATCGGCATACAATATAGATTCAACCCAGGGCGCTATTATTTCATCTTTCAAATCTATATGCCATGCACAAATCACTCACAAAAAGAATTTTGCATGAACCTAGAAGAAATTGAAAACTCAATTAACTACTATAAAAATAGTGGAGAAATAATAATCATGGGTGACTTTAACACTGAGCTACCAAGTTCACTTGATTACGATACGACGCATACAGACTTGAGGGGCCGATCACTTTGTACATTCTTAATGGAACTTAACCTTATACCAATAAATTGTCTCCCTTTTTGTATCGGTCCTGGCTACACGAATGTTCCGTATAATGGTACAAGGGAAACTTTAATTGATTATATAATGGTACAAAAACCCATAATTGACTCCGTGATAAATTGTGTGATACATGATGACCATTCCTTGAATGTATCAACCCATCGACCGGTATCGTGTACAATATATTGTCATTCAGATATAAAAAGTTCACAAAAAATCAAATCAGAAACTATTATATGGAAAAATGTGAACGATAAGTACATTTCAAATTACACAAAGTATATGGAATCTAACTCGCGGCTTCGGCTACTCTATAATCGCGAAATTCGCGAAAAGAGTGAAATAGACTCTCTATATAAAGAAGTGGTTGAAATAATTAAAGAAGCTTCCTCAAAATATATACCTAAACCATCCTATAAACCATATATACGTCCATATTGGAACGAAAATCTAACGTTGTTACACAACAAAATAAAAGTGGCGCGTTCTAAATGGATTTCTGAAAATAGACCTCGTGAAAATAGTGACACATTGCATCAATATAAAAAAGCAAAAAGAGAATTTCGTCGCAGTCATAGACAATACGCATCAAAATATATAGAACAAATAGAGGAAGAAATAGACAAAACAGCAGAGGTAGATTCATGCGCTTTTTGGAAAATGGTAAACAAGAGGCGCAAACAAAAACCCCAGCCCAATTTTGAAATGGTATTTAACGGGACAACATACAATTCACCAGAAACAATTAACACTGGTTGGAGAGAATATTTCAAAGAGCTTTATTCTTCGAATGATGTAAACGTAGTAAATTTTGACAATTTGTTGAAATCTTTAAGTAGAGATCGCAAAGACATACCGCCAATATTTGCTATAGAGGATACACAAAAAGCGTTGAAAACGTGTAAAAAGAATAAAGCTTGTGGATTTGACAATATATACTACGAGCACATAATCTACGGAGGCGAATCGTTGATTAAAGTGTTAACAAAACTATTTAATGCTATGAGTAAATTCGCCTATTGTCCGATAGAACTCAAAAGGGGAGTAATCACCACAGTGTTCAAGGGAGGTAACCGCAATAAAACTGATCCGAACTCATATCGGGCTATCTCTCTCTGTTCCGTCATTCTCAAATTGTACGAAAAGATTGTGTTAAGTCGTATTGAAAATCATATACATTTAAACGAACAACAAGGAGGTTTTCAAAAAAATCTTAATTGTTCATTTACTTCTTTTATGGTAAGGGAATCGATCTATAATGCATTGGAAAATCACTCAAAACTTTACTCATGCTATTTGGACGTAAAACAAGCATTTGATAATGTGAATCATTGGTTGTTACTCAAGAAGATATGTAAACTTGGTTTAAACTCATCATATATTAAAATCATTGGGAACTTGTTAACCGATATATATAGTTGTGTAAAATCAAACGGACAAATATCACAGTGGTTCCCTATATTGAAGGGCGCTAGACAAGGCCAAATAATCAGCGCGATATTGTATCTAGTTTATATAAATGACTTGATGAATACTCTAGATCAAAGTAACGATTGTTTTAAGATAAGCAGTGTTAAATACGGCTGTCCAACAGTCGCAGACGACATGATGCTGATGTCATTTACCAAAGACGGTCTTCAACGCCTCATGGATCTTTGTTATAACTATTCCTCTTCGAACTTTTACTCTTATAATGCCTCAAAGTGTAAAGTAGTAGTGTATAATGAAGCCCGCTCTGAATATGAAAATAGACAAAGACAGTGGAAAATTGGTCAAAATATTGTAGAGGAAAACGAAAGTTACATTCATTTGGGTATCATTAATGAGAAAAATATGTCATTGAATGATTCCGTAAACGAATGTTGTTCAAAACTACGAAAAACTTATTTTAGCCTAAACGGTAGTGGCATTAGTCGAGAGTCTATGCACCCGATTTCACTTAAACGAATTTACGAATCAGTAGTTCTTTCTAAAGCCTTATATGGAAGTGAATTATGGAATAATTTGTCTGATTCACAGCTACAATGTCTGGAACGTGCGCATAAACAATGTATTAAACATATGCAGGGGTTCCATAGGTCTACATCATCATGTATCGCGATGACATGTCTTGATATTATGCCTCTAGAAACTTTCATTGATAAGCGCAAGTTAATGTTATTCGGTCAACTTTGTAGGTTAGAACCTGGAAAAAGAATCAAAGAAATGTTTAATTCTAGAATGGTAGCTTTCATGCATAGACCGAGCAAAATACTTGGCTTCATGCCTGATATCTACAGGATTCTAGGTAAATATGGACTGTCGGAAGTTTTATTTACCTACTTGGATTCGACTCACTTTCCGACAAAGAATACTTGGAAAAAAATGGTCATGCAGTCAACAAAGCGTGTGGTTAAGGCGAAGCTATTCTCCGATATGAATAGACTGGAACACCCTATACCTTTTGAAAGACTGCAGCCTGAGTCTGGTATTTCAAATATTTGGTATTTTTCCAGGGTCTACCGCAATTATTTGAAATACAGCTATACTGTAATGCATGCTGTTGGTCGGTTCTTCTCCAGAAAATACGAATTGATTTGTCCATTATGCAGACAAGGTACAGATTGCATTGTCGTACACTTAGTATTTTATTGTCATAGGAACGAGCATACCCGTGAAAACCTATGGACAAAACTATTCAGTATTTTAGGGGAATCTGATTACCAAAAATTTACTCAAACTTCTCCTGAAATGCAATTCATAGAGTTAGTATCAGGTCGAATATTATTTTCTATGAATGATGAAAACAGAGTGACTTGTTTCAAAAGTATTCTTAGGTACTTACATGATTTAACTAAAAGTATAGTCATTTATATCTAATATAGCTCAGATCTCGTTCTCGGAGTACATAGGAAGAAAGCAAGCAGTGGGGACTGATATATGACTGCACAGCAGAGCGGCCTTATCTTTGTCTACACTGCTTGTGTAATCTATGAATATAACAGGAGCATGCCGCGAACGGTAAAACAGGAGGGGGTGTATGTGTGTATGTATGTATGTAAGTATATATATGTCTATATGTGTATATCCATATGTTTGAGTGTACGTATGTATGTGTATGTGTGTGTACATGCGTATATTTCTATGTGTAAGTACTTATGTATATGTCTTGGTTTATGTGCATATATATGACCATACTTTGATACAGGTGATTGGATAGATATATGAATCCAATATTTGCTGTCGTATTGCGGATGCACCGTGACGGCGGTCTCGTTGGGCCGTGGTTATGGCGTTTCGGCGAAATGACGGCGAATTTATAACCATTCTTGAAACGCACAAATACCATATGATTCATTTGTAGAGGCTTACGTGCTCGGTAAGCCATTACAGAATGGAATTACAAAAACCACGCTTAAGCATTTCGTTTAGCATAACCTTTTCTTGGATTTCGTTTCGTCAAGAAAAAAAAAAAAAAAAAAAAAAAAAAAAGCGAAATATTATCCATCCACCCATCAATCCACCCGTCCATTTCCATCCATCCATCCATCCATCCATCCATCCATCCATCCATCCATCCATCCATCCATCCATCCATCCATCCATCCATTCATCCATCCATCCATCCATCCATCCATCCATCCATCCATCCATCCATCCATCCATCCATCCATCCATCCATCCATCCATCCATCCATCCATCCATCCATCCATCCATCCATCAATCAATCAATCAATCCATAAATCAATCAATCACTCCTTTCACTGTGTATCTGTACATCTTTGTTCTCTGTTTATATGTTAATTGTTTGTGCGTGTATATTGCGCGTTAATATCTGCTTATGTTAATTGTTTGTTTGTAAGTGTAAAAAGTTGTATTCTCTCCATTTTGGAGGTAATAAAGAATATCTATCTATCTATCTAGAATGGTTTAGATTGAGATAAATGTCAATTTCACGATGTTATTTACTGTTTCTTGGTCGATATTATAAAGGTGACTCTCACTTAGTAAAAAAGTAACTTAGGCCTATTTTAAAGACTCTTTCGGCTTGTCACGAATAGAGATGATATTTTCATGCAAAGCTGAAAATAACTGCGACAGTGAGGGATATGTCCTGACAGAGGTTTGGGCGGAGACAGCTATCCCCTAATTACATTTAACAACGTAATGAAATTAACAAGATGCATGATTTCGAAATGATGTGCTTTTGAATGGGGTTTACGCCGCTTTCAAAAATATCTCAGTTTTATCGCGGCGGCTGGAGCACCTAACAATGGTATATTTTTTGTTACGATTTCTGAACAATGGCTGAATGGCGGGAATGAATGAATGAATGAATGAATGGATGAATGAATGAATGAATGATGCACTAGGCGAGTGATTTGGGATAGTTTTGATCGAAATGAGTGTCAATTTCATGATGTTATTGAATGTAACCGATCGCTGGCCACATCTCTTCACCTCCGACATACCTATCAAATTATCATATTTAAGGTAGTGGACCCGGAATAGTCCCGCAACATTTCGTACTTCATAAACTTTAAGAATGTTAACCCAGGTTTCCTAATGATTTCATTAGGTAACCTCTGTTAATATTGTGAAAGATCATGAGTTCGAAAACGTTGCGGAACTATTACGGGTCCACTACCTTAAACGCATTTTGAAGGCATTTGTGTCGTGGTTGACATCAATCAAAATCAGATATAAGTGGTCCTAAACGACGTGTATTTTATTTTTTTTTCTCTCATTTCGATGAAACCAATCCGAAAAAATAATTCAACGTTTCATTCATTCATTCATTCATTCATTCATTCATTCATTCATTCATTCATTCATTCATCTATTCTCTTATTCATTCCAAAAACTCACTCATCATTCAAAAGAGCTCCGAAATCGTTAAAATCTTCGACCCGTTCAAAACGACCACCTTCAAATCATTCTACTATTTTATTGTCTTGTTTCGAATTATAAGTGTCTGATCGAACCGTGAAGATAAAAAAAGTGCGTTGATTTTTAAAAGGGGCGGTAGTAAAATGGAACAAAGAATCTATATTGTATTTATCCCGTAAATTTCATTCAAAACTCGCTCCAAACATCCATTCAATTTCTTTCCCTTTGAATCAATTTCAAGATTACGTAACCTGTAACTACAACTTGAATAACATTTAAATCAATAATTTAACAAAAAAGCAGAAATGACAGATGTAAAATTTGGTATAAATTAATATTTTGATTGGTCGTCCTTTTCATAGAAAGCCGCGATTTTTAAAATTGTTTTCATGTGAGTATTTGGCGGCTATCTTATAATTCTGTGGTCTGGGGTTTCTTAGAAATGGATCATTGAACGTTTGAACTCGAATATGATTCCCATAATTGGAAATCCATAGGATAATAGCAGAATTAATTAATATTTTAAGGAAAATTGATTCGGGATGTTTTTGTCACGCATGCATTTCTAGGAATACCAGAAATGCTTTTTTGTTCTGTGAATAGTTTCATGTCACGTAGGTTGACGGTGTATGTTATTATTCATGATATGTAGACACGACAAGCTAAGCCACTTGGATTGAATACTTGCTGTTTCTATTAGTTGACTTTGTGTTTAACATTTAGAATAGAAAAAAAAATATAAAAACACTTAAGATTAGTACAGTAAACAACATCATGAAATTGACAAGATGAATGATTTTGGAATAATTTAAGAATGAAATCGAATGAGCGGGAGGAGCAAGTTTTAATAGAAATTCAAGGAAGGTAATCCAAAATTGTAAATTTTGTTCCAGATAAACAAAATAAGCGATATTTATTGAACATCTTTAATAAAATATGCAAACAAGTTCTTTAGATAGCCTCATATTTCTTCAATAACCAACCAGTCGCTTATGATCAATTATGTATGTGAAATCGCCGTTTTTTCAAAGCTATATTTATCATGATCTCACACTTTTCGTTATTTTAAGCGATTTTGAACGAGTGTTTGGAATGAATGAATGGAGCGAAGTGTGAGAGAATTATGTTTTTGATTGAAATGAACGTCAATTTCACAATGTAACTAACTGTAAGTAATGGATCCCTGTCCCCCGTCCCTTGAAGTGCGGCATGAAACGTCCCTTAATTTTTTGTCATTACTAGTTATACAGTCTAGAACATCGTGAAATTAACAAGATGCATTTTTTGGAAAAATAATAAATAAAATTGAATGAGTGTGCCAAGCGAGTTTTCAATTGAATTTAGGGGAAGTAATACAATATCGATAATTTTGAGCAATTTGGACGAAATTAAAGGAATTATTTTACCTCCCTTTAAAAACTCTTTCTACTTTTCTGTAATAAAAAGCTTTAAAATCACAAGCAGCAAATAAAATCGTCGATTAATTTCACAGAATAGTTAGAAATGTTGAACCATTTCTTTCTACTTCGAAAAGTTTTTAATCGACTGTGGAAAGTTTTTGAATGGTATGAGTGAGTGATTAGAATGATTAAATGAAGCACTGAGCGAGTGATTTTGAATGGTTTTGATCGGATTTAGAGTCAATTTCACGATGTTAATAACTGTATGTGTAATAGTGACGATTTTCAAGACGTCCATAAATTTGGATTGTGAGAAATCGCGATTTCATTAACATTATTCAAATTGTAAGCGTCTAATAGGTTCTTGAAGAAATAGGAAGCTATCTATAAAACTAATATGCATATTTTATTAAAGGGAGGTAATCAATATCGCTAATTTTGTTCATTCTGAACAATTTTTTTGATATTTGATGACCTCTCATTAAATTCACTCAAAACTCGCCCCTCATTCTCATTCAATTTCATTCCAATTCATTCAAAATCATTCACCTCGTTTATTTCACGACGTTGTTAAATGTAATCATAAATTACTGTTTTGACGGTTCAATAATTCTTCGACGAAGGATACGATTTTACTTGTTTTTGAATGCGATTTCTAACAGACGCAATGAAATGAGAAACAAAACCAGTTTTGGAATTGAAGGGTAATATTGTATTGGAAACCTTTCAGCACTGACTGCTAAAGCTAATCCATCGTAGTATGTGTTATATATGTCACCAGTTTTCCGATGGCCGTAGTGTGCCATTAACACTCTGTATCTACTCTAGAGGGCATATTTACGGCTTACCCGAACTGAAAATTAGTCCTTATTTAGTTAAGACGACCTTGCACGAGTACGAAAATAAGTCACGTCGGTTAAAATTTATGAAGTTATTGCAAATCGAGTTTATCATGGCAAACCTAAGTTAGAAATGAGAATGTTTTTTCTCGATAAAAATGGGAAGAGTAAAAAATGGATATGCTTGCATGAAAAGTCTATGTAGCTAGATTAAATAAGATATTAACTTAAATTCGACTCATATGATTTTAGAATGGTTCTGGCGCGGTAGAACGGTAACATGCGCAGTTCATTTTGTTAGCGCTTTCTTCACTTTTTTAAGGTCTTAATATAATTCGCAAAGAAAGCGATTTATGAACCACCATTTGCATTATTCCAAAGTTAAGGTCAATACTTTCGTGACAGTTTTACGCTAATTTTACCCTGAAAAATGACCTTAACCGTGACCGATACCTTGAAAAAAAATACTAGGAGAAATGTCTAGTCTCCTGATAATCTTTACAGTGAAGAACATTGTGAAATTGACAAGTTCAATTGCATTGGGAATGATTTAGGAATGAAATTGAATGGGCGTGTGGAGTAAGTTTCGAGTGAAATTAAAAGGAGGCAATTCAATATCACTAATTTCATTCAAACTGAACAAAATTAGCGATATTCATAACCTCCCTTTAATAAAATCTAAGTAATTTTCTGATTTTATGTGATTCGCGGATAAATCATACATCTAAAAACCCACACCAGTCAATAAAATCGTAGATTAATTAGATCGATTTAATTGAAATGTTGATCGTCTTGAACGATTTCGTTTCGAAGCGCTTTTTAAGTTCGGAGCGCTTATGAGTGATTGGAGTGAGAGTTTTGAATGAATGATTGGAAGGTTTTTGAGTGAGTGACTTTGAATGGTTTTGAACGAGATGAATATCAATTTCACGATATTTTAATTGTAAATGAAGAAGACTTATCAAATAACAATTCTGACCTTTGTTAAAATTTACAGTGACCCGAAAATATGAGTTAGTTCTATGACTGGGACAATCATGTTGATTTTCGCTGAAAGATATAGCCACAATCAATTCACGTACATGAAAAATGAAAGCTTTATTCATTACTTATCCAAAGTTTTGACAAAAAATCCCTGTTTTAATTTCAAACAAACCTAACCTCTTACAAACCTCTGGCCTTACAATGACATTGGCCTGAACTGGTTAAATTGTAGTTGATACTCATAGAAAAGTTTAAGACGAAATCCGAGTGAAATATAAAAACTCTATCACTAACAGTTTACACGTTTTGTCTTACTTAATGTTTTTGGTGGACATAGGGAGTAACTGACAAATTTACCAACAGTCAGGGTTACAAACAAAATAATATTCCAAAATTTGTCGTAGTAGTGGTTATGGCAATCAGAATTATACTTATCCCTTTTAGTCGTTATATTATATAATTCCCGTATTTTACCGTAGTTCAACAAGTTAAGAAGTCAGATAAGTTCTAAGCCAGACGAAATTTGAGCTTGTTATGATTTGGTTTCTGCAAAACTGTCAAACACATAAGCCCAGTGTCTCGTGTAATTAACCTCTCTAGAACTTCGTTCATGAAATATTATTGAATACATTAACAAATTGATAGCCATTTTAACAATGTTTTAGTCATATCACAAGGGCAGGAGCACCTAATCATAGATTCCTGGTATTTTAAACTCCATAAGTACCAAGATATTTTTACCGAGCCTTTCTATATTCATGTCATTTTAACATCGGGTTAATAGGATGATGATTATGTATCACGATTTATGATATGGCCTGCGCCGCGAGATTGAAATAGCCGTTGAATATTTCTTTTATATTACACACCTGTTATTACACAAGTGGAATAACTATGCAAATAAGCTAAGAACGGATAGCAACTTCATATTTGCCTTGAGAAAAATGACATCATTTCGCAAACGGCGTTATATATGTTACGCGGAGTAACTCGAATCGATAAAATTCGAATTTCCTGGTTTTATCACACAAGTAAGGGTCATATTATAACAAGAATATCAAATTTGTGCTCATTCAATACCGAATTTATTAAACTCGACATCTAAAGCAGATAAAAACTCGGCGCATCCTCGTCTTTATCTGTTTTTAGATGACTCATCAAATGAACTCGGTATTCAATGATCAGTCATTCAATATCCTCTAGATCGTGACCAGTCATTTTTATTAATTTGTATGGATAACTTTCGACTTTGTGGAAAACTGCATGTTGTATACTCGTATTGCATATTATTGGTGTCGTGTACTTTTAAATCTATTTTGTTAAAATCATGTAACAAATCACGAACTAAAGCCAATAGTAAGGAGTTCGCACAGAAAGACAGAAATGATTTTAAATGGAAAAGATAAAGCAATGGCATAAATTCAAATTTAACATTTGTGCTAGGTGTATTGTCGTTATTTTTATAAGGTTTTGAAAATTTGACATAAACGAGTTATCTGTCTATCTTATATTTGTGGCAAGTTACACACAAAAAAGACATGTGGACTAAGTGAAATAAATATTTTGATAAGATATTGCATCCGACAAACCTGAGGGCGCACATCGAAAACAAAATTAAAAGCTGATATGTCCAGTCTAAATTCAGAAAATCAGCCAAAAAATAGATTTTTGTTTAACCTGTGCAGTCCGCGCAACACTTTACGCATATTCCAGACGTGTACTGTGCACGTGTATTACTTTGTTAAATTGGCGTAATTTCTAGTGCTCACGTATTTTTTCTCTAATATTCGTGATTTTAGTTACTTTTATATTTTAGTGTATATTTCTGTTTGATGTTTTAAATGACTATTCCTTCTATTTAAGGATTTTTATTTTTTTAGATTTACAAGTTAAAGATATACGCAAACTTGGTAAGAATTAGAAGGTTGCTGTCCTTTTGTGTAATTTATAAAACACGTAAGAGAACAAATGTAATGTCAATTGACTGAAATGGTACTCCTTGGGTTTAGATATCCAAACTAGACGAGAATTGAAATTCAAACAAATAAGCATGAAATTTGTTTTCTGCTTTTTTCATTTTTATTTGAGTGTTAATAATCATTTGAGACGTAATAAAATAGTATCTGTTAAGATAAATCACAAACGATATCTCATTTATTTATCTTTCTTCAAAATAAGCCCTAAAGCTCGAATTCATTAGGTTTTAGATACACAAAAAGTCCAAATGCTAAAGTCATACGTTTCTTAGCAGTGCGCGTGAAGTTACTCTTTTAAAGACGAAATGTAGATATAGTAAAGGTATGGAAATGACATAAGGATAAAATGACTGCTTAGATGCCAATAACATAATATCTAAAAAGGAAAATAGAACTTTCACGGGTGTGAAGGTTCATGTGTGACTAACTATTTTTTTTATTTTTTTTTATTGAATTCTCTCTGAAAGAGAGGAAGCGGTTTTTACCATTCGGAAAAAGATTAAGCCTTGTCATGCTGAATAAAAAGCGTGGTAAAATTGCATTGAAATCAAAGTGCTGCAAGCTCTGTATTTCCTAATTGTGTGTCAGCATTTGATTTTGAAAAAAAATATGGAACTTTTCTGGTTCAAAATGGAAAATCAGGTAGTTAAGACTAAGATCAGAGTGCGCACATGTGCAGACTGAGCTTTGGCCTTACCTCCTGTCGAAACGGGATGAACCCGGGTTGAGCATGATAGGGGTTAATGATCGTGAGGACAAGTTTCGATTGAAATTTACAGAAAGTAATACAATATCGAAAATTCTTCCCTTTAATAAGATATGCAAGCAACGTCTTCACCAACGAATCAAATGCTTATAAAAAATCAATCGTGTTTTTTTTTTTTTTGTCAAGTGATTTCCACGTTGAGTGAGCAATTAAGAATGGTTTTGATCGAGATAATTGTAAATTTCACAATGCCCACTGTATCTCGGTCGATATTTGAAAGGCGTCTCACTTAGTGAGGAAGAGTATTTATTTTAAAGACACAATCGGCTTGTCACAAAAAAAATAAAAGATTAAATTTTCATGTAAAGCTGTGTGTGTGTGTGTTTTGTTTTTTTTTTTTTTACCTGAATTGAACGACCGAAAATAACTGCGATATTAAGGAATTTTTAGGTGTCTGATCGGACCGTGAAGATATGAAATGTACGTAGATATCTGAAAAGGAAGATAACAAAATGGGGAAAATATATCCATATTGTATTACTTCCCGTCAATTTCATTCAAAACTGGCTCCACACCCACATTCAATTTCATTCCTTATGATTCAATTTCAAGATAACGTGAACTGTAACTGCAACTTGAATAACATTTAAATCGTCCACATAACAAAATAGCAGAAATGACAGATTAGAAATTTGGTATAGATTAATATTTTGATTGATCATCCTTTTCATACATAGCCGCGATTTGTAAATTGTTTTCACGTGTTTATTGTCGGCTATATTTGATGATTCGGTGGTCTGCGGTTTCTTACAAATGGATCATTGAACGTTTGAACTCGAATATGATTCCCATAATTGGAAATCCATAGGATAATAGCAGAATTAATTAATATTTTAAGGAAAATTGATTCGAGATGTTTTTGTCACGCATGCATTTCTAGGAATACCAGAAATGGTTTTTGTTCTTTGAATAGTTTCATGTCACGTAGGTTGACGGTGTTTGTTATTATTCATGATATGTAGACACGACAAGCTAAGCGAATTGGATTGAATAGTTGCTGTTTCTATTAGTTGACTTTGTGTTTAACATTTAGAATAGAAAAAAGAAATTGAAAAAAAACCACTTAAGATTAGTACAGTAAACAACATCGTGAAAGTGACAAGATGAATGATTTTAGAATGATTTTGGAATGAAATTAAATGAGCGGGAGGAGCGAGTGTTGAGTAAAATTAAAGGGAGGTATTTCTTCAATAATCAATCAGGCGCTTATGACTTCAATAATGTATGTAAAATCGCATTTTTTTTAATGTGTATTAATTTTAAATGTAGTTGTTGATCTTATATTTTTTCGTCAGCTTGAGCGTTTTTGAATGGTTTGTGTGAGTGTTTGGGATGGATAAATGGAGAGATGAATGAGCGATTTAGAATATTTTGGATTGAAATGAACGCGAATTTCACGATGTAACTAACTGTAACCGATGGACCCCTGGGACCGCCGTTTGAACTGCGGCATCATACGTCCCTTAAATATTCAAATCTTATTTATCTGTAAAACTTGAAGTACAGTTAACAATATTGTGAAATTGACAAGGTATTTGATTTTGGAATGATTTAGGAATGAAATTGTGTGAGTGTGTTGAGCGAGTTCTGAGTGAATTTAAAGGGAAGTAATCCTATGGCGCAAATTTTGTTCAGGATGAACAAAATTATCAATATTTATTACCTCCCTTTAATAAATATGCATACAAGTTCTATAGATAGCTTCCTTTTTCTTCAATATCTTAACAGACGTTTACAATTTTAATTATGTCAGTGAAATCGCGATTTTTTTTTTACTTTGGAAAATTATTTTGCATGACGTTTTGGATTCTATATTTTTCAGTCGGTTTGAGCGTTTTTGAATGGTTTGAGTGATTGTTTGGAAGGAATGAATGGAGCGCTGAAAGAGCGATTTAGAAGGGTTTTAATTGAGGCGAATGTCAATTTCACGATGTAACTAACTGTAATGTACGTGAAACAAAGTGCGAAACGTTGAATGGTGGTCTAAATGCCATTACTACAGCTTATACAGTTTAGAACATCTTAAAATTAACAAGATGAATTATTTTGGAATGAATATTAAATGAAATTGAAGGAATGTGTTGTGTGAGTTTTGAACGAATTTTTTAGGAAGTAATGCCATATCGATAATTCCGTCCAAATTGAACGAAATTATCGATATGTTATTACCTCCCTTTAAAACCTCTATTTACTTTTCTGTTTCTTTTTGTGTCGTCAAGGTGTAAACAAACGCTTTAAAATCCAACCAAGCCAATAAAATCGTTGATTAATTTGATAGAATGGAATGAAATGTTATTCCTTTTCTTACTACTTCGAAAAGTTTTAATCGGTTGTCGAACGTTTTTGAATGGTATAAGTGAGTGATTGAAATGAATAAATGAATGAAGCACTGAGCGAGTGATTTTATGTGGTGTTGATCGGACTGAGAGTCAATTTCACGATGTTAATAACTGTACATGCAATAGTGACGATTTTAAGTCGTCCATCCACTGAAAATGATCACAGAAAATGGCAGATACTGTTAAAAATATCGTGAAATTGACACTCATTTCGATCAAAATCATTCTTAATCATTCATTCAGCGCTCCATTCATGCACTCCAAACACTCATTCAAATCGATCAAAATCGCTATGAATTATTAGAAAACATTTCGAAATCGTTAACTAGGAATGATGTTTAATTCAAATCTAATTATCCTACGATTTATTGGCTAGTGTGGATTTTAAAGAGTCAAGATTAGTCCATGAAGACACACAAACAGAAAAGTACGTATATTTTATTAAAGGAAGGTAATAAATTCTCCTAATTCCGTTCATCTTGAACAAAATCAGAGATATTGGATAACGTCCCTTTAATTTCACTCAAAAATAAGTCCACACACTCATTCAATTTCAATTCCATTAGAAATCATTTTTCTTGTCAATTTCACGATGTTTCTAACTGTAGTGCCAGGGTTCAACAGACATCTTATAATAAATTAATGTTTTGACTGGTCAATGATTCTTTGACGAAGGACATAATTTTACCTGTTTCTGAAAGCTATTTCTAACAGACGCAATGAAATTAATCCTTGCCATGCTCAACCCGGAATATTCCTGTCTTGGCAAGAGCTATAGTCAAACATCAGCCTGCAAATGTGCAGTCTGATCTTTGTCTATACCTCCTGCTTTTCCTTTTTAGCAATCAGAAAAGCTTAAGAATTTAATTTTCAAAATGAGCACAAACTCACATTATGAGCATTCAGTGCTTTGAGCACTTTGATTTGGTTGTAATTTTGCCATAATTTTTTATTCGGCATGACAAGATTTAAACGAGAAACAAAACCAGATTTGGAATTAAAGGGTAATACAGGGCTCGTGTTAGTGTTTGATATTGGGGAGTCATTGACTTCTCACCTTAGAATTTCCGGGGGTCAAAACTGAATTTAAAGGGACAAAAAGACAGAAAAAAAATAACAAGCAGAATTTTGCATATTTAAAAGTCACTTTAACTATTTTTTGTAACAATATGAAACAAGTAATCAATTTGAAGAAATTTAGATAGTAATTTGTGAAAATCCTAGGTAGAAAACCATGTTTTGACTCTTAGTAATTCCTCTTAAGGGGGTCAAAATGACCCCCTTTGGAGAAATTTCTAGGGGTCATATTAAGATATTTTCAGATTTTTGGGGGTCTAAACCCTGGTTTAAGGGTCAAACACGAGCCCTGTTAATATTGTATTGGAAACCTTTCAGCACTGACTGCTAAAGCTAATCCATTGTAGTATGTGTTATATATGTCACCAGTTTTCCGATGGCCGTAGTGTGCCATTAACACTCTGTATCCACTCTAGAGGGCACATTTACGGCTTACCCGAACTGAAAATTAGTCCTCATTTAGTTAAGACGACCTTGCACGAGTACGAAAATAAGTCACGTCGATTAAATGATTGGGTAACTTGGTCAGGGAGTTATTGCAAATCGAGTTCATCTTGTCAACCCTTATTTAGAAATAAGAGTGCTTTATCTCGATAAAAAATGGGAAGAGTTAAAAATGGATTTGCTTGCATGAAAACTCATGTAGCTAGATTAAATTAGTTATTTACTTGTACATGCGCAGTTCATTTTGCTAGCGTTTTCTTCTCTTTTGAAAGGTTTTAATTCAATTCGCAAAGAAAGCGATTTATAAACCACCATTTGCAATATTCCAAAGTTAAGGTCAATACTTTCGTGTCAGTTTTACAGTACAGTTAGTTACATCGTGTTATTGACATTCACCTCAATCAAAACCATTCTTAATTTTCATTCAGCGCTCCATTCATTCCAAACACTCACTCAAACCATTAGAAAACGCTCAAACCAATTGAACAAGAAGACCGTTTGCCCTGGGTCGCTCATCAGAGAAAAAAGCTTCATTACCTAGGTATCTCCATGCAACCACAGAAAAAGAGATTTTCACTTATTCAATTAGATAACATTTGAAATACCACCCCCCCCCCCCTCTGCTCCTCCCCTGGTCATTATTTATTTAAGCTTTTTTCATAAAAGGTCTGTGATCAGCTAATATATGCCAGATATACAGGCTGAGTCTGAGACTTTTAAAGTTTTCTTTAATGAGTTGATCAATCCATGTCAATTATAAAGGCTGTAGGGATCTGGTGAATCTACAGTCATAATTTTAGCTAATTCAATTAATGTCCATATGCTGATCATCCATACCAATTTTCAAGTCTGTAGGACTCCTGGTTCATTAGTAGAAGTTTAAAGATTTCAAAAATGATCCAAAGTACTACCCCCTCCCCAAGACACTCAGCACCTGGTGACCCTACAGTCATGATTTACGCTATTTTAATTAATGTCAATAAATTTATCACTCATGAAATTTTCAAGTCTGTAGGGTTCCTGATCCAGGAGAAGAATAAGGTTAAAGATTTCAAAATTGATCCAAAGTACTTTCCCCTCCCCCTAATGCTCCACATCTGGTGGCCGTACATTCATGGTTTTAGCTATTTTATTTTTAGACCCATATGCTTATCATCCATGCAAATATTGAAGTCTGTAGGGCTCCTGGTTCATTAGAAGATGAGGGTTAAAGTTACAAAATTTTCACAAAAGTACTACCATCCCCCTGGTGCTCCGCACCTGGTGGCACTACAGTCATGATTTTAGCTTTTTTTATTCAGGTCTATGAGCTGATCATCCATGCCAAATTTCAAGGCTGTAAGACTGCTTGTTCTAAAGAAGAAGAATTTTAAAGATTTCTTAAATTTTCAACTTTGGAAGGGGACCACCTAGGGAATATTTCTGTAAGATTTGGTGTAAATTGGCTAAGTAGGAGATGTCGTTTAAAGAAATTGTTGATGGACGACGGACGACTAACGACGAACGGACGTCGGATAAAAGGTGATCACAATAGCTCATTTGAGCACTTTGTGCTCATGTGGGCTAAAAATATAGAATCAACAATGCGGTTCAAAATAAATTGGAAAGAGAAAAATCGCGATTTCACTGACATCATTCAAATGGTAAGCATCAAGTATATGCCTGAAGAAATAGAAGGCTATCTATAGAACTTGTATGCATATCTTATTAAAGGGAGGTATTTAATATCGCCAATTCTGTTCAACCTGAAAAAATGCGATATTGGATTACCTCCCATTAAAACTCGCTCCACACACTCAATCAATTTCATTCGTAAATCATTCCAAAATCATTCACCTTGTCAATTTCACGATGTTGTTAACTGTATTTTTACCTAAAAAAATGACCTTGACCGTGACTGATTACCTTAAAAACTGCACTGGGGGGGAATATCTAGTCCCCTGATGGTCGTTACAGTGAAGAACATCGTGAAATTGACAAGATGAATGGTTTGGGAATGATTTTGGAATGAAATTGAATGAGAGTGTGGAAGGAGTTTTGATTGAAATTAAAAGGAGGTAATCCAATGTCACTAATTTTGTTCAAAATTAGCGAAATTTATAACCTCCCTTTAATAAAATCTAAGTAATTTTCTGATTTTATGTGATTCGCGGATAAATCATTCATTTTAAATCCACACTAGTCAATACAATCGTTGAATAATTAGATCGATTTAATTAAAATGTTGATCGTCTTTAACGATTTCGAAGCGCTTTTTAATAATTTCGGAGCGTTTTTGAGTGATAGGAGTGTGTGTTATGAATGAATGATTGGAGTACTGAATGAGTGACTTTGGGTTGTTTTGAACGAGACGAGTGTCAATTTCACGATGTTTTAACTGTAAATGATGAATACTTATCAAATAACAATTCTGACCTTTGTTAAAATTTACAGTGACCCGAAAATATGAGTTAGTTCTATGATTTGGGCTATCATGTTGATTTTCGCTGAAAGATATAGCCAAAATCAAAGTATATTAAAAATGAAAACTTTATTTATTACTTATCCAAAGTTTTGACCAAAACTCCTGTTTTAATTTCAAATAAATCTGACCTTACAATAACATTGTCCTGGACTGGTTAAATTGTAGTTGATACTCATAGAAAAGTTTAAGACGAAATCCGCGTGAATTATAATAACTCTGCCACTAACAGTTTACACGTTTTGTCTTACTTAATGTTTTTGGTGGACATAGGGAGTAACGGACAAATTTACAAACAGTCAGGGTTACAAACAAAATAATATGCCAAAAGTTTGCCGTCGTAGGGGGATGGCAATCAGAATACCAATGCTTTTTAGTCATTGTATTTTACAATTCTCGAATTTTGTCTATTACCGTAGTTCAACAAGTTAAGAGGTCTTATAAGTTCTAAAGCCAGACGATATTTGAGCTTGTTCTGATTTGGTTTCTGCAAAACTGTCAAACACATAAGCCCAGTGTCTCGTGTAATTAACCTTCGTTCATGACATATTATTGAATACATGAACAATTCGATAGCCATTTTAACAATGTTTTAGTCATATCACAAGGACAGGAGCACCTAGTCATAGATTCCTTGTATTTCCAACTCCATTAGTACCAAGATATTTCTACCAAGCCTTTCTATATACATATCATTTTAACATCGGGTTAATATGAAGATGATTGTATAACACGATTTATGATATGACCTGTGCCGCGTGCGTGAAATAACGCCGTTGATATTTTTGATATCAGACGGCTGTTATAACACAAGTGGAATCACCATGCAAAAACGCTAAGAACGGAAAACAACGTTATTTTTACGTTGAGAAAATTACGTCATAAAAATTTGCTGACATCATTTCGCAAACGGCGTTATATGTTTCGCAGAAAAACTGAAATCGATAAATATCGTATTTCCTGATTTTATCACACAAATTCGGATTATATTGTAAGTAGAATAATAAAATTGTGCTCATTCTATACCAAATTTACCAAACTCGTCATCTTACAGATAAAAACTCGGCGCATCCTCGTTTTTATCTGTTTATCGATGACTTAGAAATAATTTTATATGGAAATGATAGAGTATTGTCCTAAGTTCAAATTCAATATTTGTTTTAGGTACATATTCGATATTTCTTGTTAGGTTTTGAAAATTGGATTTTATCGAGTTATCTGTCTACCCTATATTTTTGACAAGTTACACACAAAAAAAGACATGGGGTCTCCGTAAAATAAATATTTTAATAAAAGATTGCATCCGGCAAACCTGAGGTCGAACACCGAAAACAAAATTTATTGATGATATAACCATTCTAGATTCAGAAAATCAGCCAAAAAATCGATTTTGTTTAACCTTTGCAGTCCGCGCAACACTTTACGCAAAACCCAGACTGTTTTCTTTCGTGGGTCGGGTCACCTGTATTATTTTGATATATTAACACGATTTCTAGTTCTAACATATTTTTTCTCTAACATTCGTGATTTCAGTTACTTATATATCTAAGGGTATTTCATAAGTAAAACGTTCGTAACCCTTGGTTCGACAAGATGAGAGTATTTATGTTTGGTGTTTTGAATTGCCATTCCTTCTTTTTAAGGAAAACATGTTTTTTTAGATTTACAGGTTAAAGATAAACGATAACTGGTTAAGAATAAGAAGGTCGCTGTACTTTTGTGTAATTTTTAGAGATTAAATTAATGCCAATTGAATGAAATGGTACTCTTCGGTTTTGATATCCAAACTAGACGAGAAGTGAAATTCAAACAAACAAACATGAAGTTTATTTACTACTTTTTCCATCTGAGTGTTAATAATGATTTCAGACGAAATAAAGAGAATGATTGCGGAGTAATATCCTATGATTTCTCATTTATTCATCTCTCAAAACAGCCATTAAATTCGGATTCATAAGGTTTTAAATAAAAAGAAAGCCCAAATGCTAAAAATGTCTTAAGTAGCAGTACGAGCGAAGTTAACTCTTACAGTTAACCGCATCGTGAAATTGACACGCATCTCGATCAAAACCATTCAAAATTTCTCGCTTAGCGCTCAAATGATTCATTCATAACACTCACTCAAATCACTCCATAACGATCCGAAATTATTTAAGAAAATAAAAATAATATTAAAAAAACGCTTTGAAATCGTTTAAGACGATCAACATTTTATTCAAATCAATTACTTTATTCTAAGATTTTATTGGCTGGTAAGGATTTAAAAGAGTCTGAATGGTCGACGAAGACACTTAAACAGAAAAGTACTCATATCTTATTAAAGGGTGGTAATAAATATCGCCAATTTTGTTCATCCGGAACAAAATTAGCAATATAAGATTACCTCCCTATAATTTCACTCAAAACTCACTCATCCCGCTCAAACAATTTAACTCCAAAATCATTCCAAAAACATTCACCATGTCAATTATGTATATAGTATATTCTGTATATAGTAAAGGTATGAAAATGACATACGGATAATATGACCGCTCAAATGCCAATAAAAGAATACCTAAAAAGGAAAATAGCTGGTTCACGTGAATGAAGGTTCACGTTTTTCTCAATATTGTGTTTTTTTTTTGTTTTGTTTTTTTTTGAATCCCCATGAACCATAAAACTATTATGGCAGCAAACGAACAGCGGAAAGATGGACAAACATTGCAATCATAAAAAAAGAATAATTCAAGATCCGATCGTTGCCAATACTTCCAGGTTCAGAGCCGTGCAATCGTGATTGATTCCAAAATATACGAAAATCGACACTAACATTGTCAGGAACCTGTGTATTTAACATTACGAAAAAATACATAAATGCATAAAAATAACTCTTCAAACCATAAACAATGTGTTATACAGCAAGCTGTTTATACCAAGATGGTAGTTATAGGTAGATTTTCATACGGTCGTACATGAATAGCCAGACAGACGAACAAACCGAGACCAAAAATGGAAGTTGTCTCTTATATAAGAGATTTAAGGCATTTGAAGTCAGTTGCCTAAAATGACACCATAATGGCGTTATTTGAAATTTACTAATGCAACTGCAGTTTATTCTTCAGTAAACGAAATCAAGTAAACACCCATGCTGTAGTAACAAGAGTTGTGGTTCTTGTGCACTGCACTTCTCCTCAATACGTTCTACATCTGTGTCCGTTCAAGTTGATAACGTTCAGATTTTAGGAGATATGCTCCGGACAAAGTTATTGACGGAATGACGGACGGAGACCGGTGATATATTCCCTTCGTCTAAATGAGCGGGATAAGAAACAATGGATTTATGAATCCCTCCTAAAGTTCGGAATTTATCTTGACAATAACTAATTCTTTAACTAACGTTTTATTACCCTTAACAATTGATTTTCAAATCAGGAAACGCTCCAAGGGTGTCTTTTTACAGTGTACCTTCTTCTCGTCTTCTGATAGCCAAATGTCTTCGCGTTCATATTTAACATTTCTTGTTTGCGGCTTCCTTCATTGTAACAATACATTTTGTAAAAACTTGTAGGCTTTCTTTTACCTGAATGGAAAATATTTCATTCTGGTGGCTTAGGTTTTAGTCTTTTCTATCAGTTCAATTAAACATTTGTTTTTATCTCTTTTATTCTATTTTTTTTTTTTACATTCCAATGCAACGAAAAATGAAGCTTAAAGAGTCGTACTCGAACACTCGACCACTGAAAGACTGGTTAATTGAATGGCGTTTTACGCCGCTTTCAATAATCTTGCAGTTATATGGATTCCTGGTATTTTTAACACCAGTACTACCATTTCATCCTTTTGTAGCCTCTAGCTGCTATCCCACATAGGTCTATTATTATCGACCCATTCGTCGGAGATAAATAATCGGAAAGAGTGAGTGCCGCCGTCGGGGATCGAACCCGGGTCCTCTAAATTGACAGTCCCTGAAAGAGAGTTAGCGGCTTATACCCACTGCTATCCACTGGACTTTTTAGTAAGTATTTTGCCCATTAACACAACCCAGCGACGGTTGGGATTTAATAATGAAACCCTTGGTCACGAGTCGAGCGCCTGTATCACTAGGATATCGAGGCATTCTTTTTAAAATATTTGTAATGAGGCATGCAGTTCAAAGACATCCTTTCAGAGCCCACAGCTTGCCCATCCAAGTTATATTTACCATTATACATGTTTTGAATTTCGGGTAAATACAAGAGATGCTGCCCAATTGAAAAAAAAGGTTTGCTGACTAAACTGAATTTTGTTATTTCGTTGTTTGTTGATTGACTGATTAACATTAACAAGTGCGTTTGTTTTAATGTAACTTGTGTAGCATTGTCTGAACTTTTCACCGGTCCTGAAAATCATCTATAAGTACAAATGACCAGTGTTATTGAACTGATAGAGTTCCAGTCGAAGTTATACAATAGTCAATTGAAGAGTATGGCGTCTCTTAAACCATATCAAAGTAACATGATATTATTCTAAAACGCAATTCCCTATACAAAATCAAAGTACTGAAAGTACTGATAAGTTGGAATGCGTTCCAGTGCCGGTGACCTCAAGCTACTAGCGAAGCTGACGCCTCCCGCCCACCACAGGTGATCACATAATACGTCTCGTCTTTTGACGGGCGTATATAAATCAATGTATTTCAACAACGAGAGACGCTTAAACCAGTGAATCGCTATACAGACCTGAATCTGATGGAAGAAAAATTATACCAAGAGGGACAGAATGGCCCTAAACCGCTCACCTGAATTCGATTGATCCAGTGGATCTTATCCAAGAAACTTTCTGGCAAAGATTCATTCAAACTTGCCTAATTGTTGAAGAGGAGACATTATCCGAATTATAAGCAGTCATAATAGACCCTGCCAACCCATTTATTACAGAGGAGACTCAAAATTAGCCCTACCCTGCCACGCCCATATTTATGGGCTAATGAAATTTTGCCAACAATATTTGGAGAAGGTCATCAAAGGAACATTCTTGCAAAGTTTCATTGAAATCTGCCCAGTGGTTCAGGAGGAGATGTCGTTCAAAGATTTTGGGCTCAAAATAAACCCCGCCCTACCATACCCATATTTATTTGCCAATAAGAATATAGCGACAATCTTGAAAAGGGTCACCCAGGGAACATTCTGGCAAAGTTTCATTGAAATTTGCCTAGCGGTTAAGGAGAAGAAGAAGTTTAAGAAGGGTGACGACTCACGACGGACGACGGAGTCAGGGTGATCCAAAAGCTCCCCTTGAGCACGTTGTGGTAAGGTGAGCTAAAAAGGAAGAAAATGATACGGACCATACAGTCGACTAATGGATACACAGGCGACCTTATACACTCAAAACAGTTTTTATATTATTTTTCGATAAACTTCTGCTCCATTTGAGTTATCAATTACATTTTTAATTAGAAGTGTCGCAAATGATTTTTCCACGATGAAAAGCTATTTTCGCAGGGAAGTCTTTTACTTCATGAGTTGGAATCTCAAGACAATTTTTGGACGAAGTTCAATTGTGATTTCGACCTATGTGACTCCAATATTGGACACTTTCTCGTGTCATTGACAACATTTGTGTCAAGTGCTATGATTTGGGTCAATTGGTTGTTCAGTTAGAGTGGAAACTGTTAACTTTTAAAATTTACTGATGCCCGTGACATCTATGACCCCGAAACAAGAGCGCATTTCTTTGGGTCATGGGCAATATTTGTGTAAAGTTTCGTTATTGTATAGGTCAATTGGTTTATCTAGTGGAAAGCAAAAGGTCAATGGACTGAGAGACAGACATGATGAAATCAATATAATTATGCTCCTCTTCTTCTGAGTTGGGGGTACAGTTAATAACATCGTGAAATTGATAGGTGAAGGATTTTGGAATGATTTAAGCATGATGTTGAATGAGTGAGCGGAGCGAGTTTTGAGTGAAATTTTAGGGAGGGAATCAAATGTCGCTTATTTTGTTCAGGATGAACAAAATTAGCGATATACAAAACATATATAAAATATGCATAAAAGTTCAATCAATGGATTTCTATTTCGCCAAGAACCAATCAGACGCTTTAAATTTCATTTATGTCAGTGAAATCGCGATTTGGCTTTTGCTTAATTCATTTTGAATGCATATGTTTTTTTTCTAATAACTTTGAGTGTTTTTTGAATGCTTTGAGTGAGTGTTTGGAATGAATGAATGGAGCGCTGAGTGAGCGATTAAGAATGTTTTCTATTGAGATGAATGTCAATTTCATGATGTAACTAACTGTATGATGGTGCTCTTAAACATGTTGATGTGTAAGAATGTGAAGAAAGCAAGTTGAACTAGATGGTTTGTTTCAAATAGCAAATTGTTTGGTGTTGGAATTCAATTGGGCAAAGATATTCATAATTCAATTAAAGATGCGGTGGCAAGGGTTTTATTGGATGAGTATTGGGTTTTTACAATAAAACATTTATGTAGATAACTGCAATATGACGGAAAACAAAAGACAATATGTTGCAAAAAAAATATATTAACTTTAAAAGAGTATCATCACTTTAAAAAAGGGTATTTATTTCGTAGCTTAGACTGAAATTTACAATATAACACCTTGTCAAAAGTTAAATGTGTAATAAGGTCGTTCAGAGAGAGAAACTATACCTTTAAAAGAAGCTATTACATAATTCTACGAAAAACAGGTCGCGACCTTACTAAATAAGCAGATCACGTGATTGGTCTGTGCTATTGCCACAATACTGAGAAAACAGATCGCGACATTACCAAATAAGCAGATCACGTGATTGGCTAGTGATAATTGTCAACTGCTGACCTAATTGGACTTGACTTATCACATGATTTCCAAATATAGTAATGCAAACATGTGATACTAATATATGCGTACGCAACTTTCAATAAATGTCGTTTAAAACATAAATTAGCGTGTTAATAATAAACACGAAGTGATAGTTGTGTAATTGTACAGCATCATTACTTTTTGATGAAATAAACTGTATGTCTTTGTCAAGTTGAGATATACAAAATAGGCCGAAGTGTATTCACATCCTGTTCACGTGATATGTGTTCTCAAGAAACCCGAAATGAATTTATCTTGTGTTCATTTTGCGGTTTTGTTAAATCTAAGTTGGAATTGCTCCGCATTCCAACTTAAAAACCATAGAAAAAACAATTAAAAACCCAAATAAATAATTCGTTTGTGCTTAACGTTTCATAAGACAACAACAACAACAACAACAAAGAAAAGTGATGTGCTCTTACTAGATTCAGAAAATCAGATCAAAAGGTCGATTTTTGACTTTATGACTACAGTTAACAACACATCAAAATTGACAAGGTGAATGATTTTGGAATTATTTTGGAATGAAATTGAATGAGTGCAATGAGTGAGTTTTACGTGAATGTAAATGGACGTAATGAATTATCTATTAGCGAAATTGATTATCTCCCTTTTATCGAACTATGCATACAAGTTCTTTAAATAGTTTCCTATTTCTTCAAGAACCATTCAGACGCTTAAAATTTCAATTATGCCAGTTGAATCGCAATTTCATTACACTTTTATTCATTTTGAATGTAGCTGTTAATTTTATCCTCTTTATTCATTTTTTAAGCGTTTTTGAGTGGTTGGAACGAGTGTTTGGAACGAATGAAAGGAGCGCTGAATGAGCGATGTAGGATGGCTTTGAGTGAATGAATGTCGATTTCAAAGTAATTAATGTCTATTTATGTTGTGATAACACACCATACCCTAAAAAGATCTACACGTTTACAAAATTAGAATGACATATATGACATATGTGTTTATAAAATAAGTCAAAATAAATTGCTTGCATAACTACGTTTTGGGGCTGAGTTTTATACCAATGGTTGTAGCACTACCTGGATGGTACTTTAGGCTAGACTTTGTTAAAATATGAGCCAATTTTATCCAACAGTCATGCAGTTGCTTGTTCTGTACAAAATGACCCTTTTCCACAATGTTTTGGCTATATCGCGATAGTTATAACAGTCTTATGTTTTTCAACTGCTTGTGCTCATAAATAGCTTCATTTTGATATATAATATACCTGGACAAACTGCTTTTTCTTGGCAAATGAATGCCCCTAAAATTGGGTCTCCAACACTTTACATGAGCCTTACTGTAGGAACATCACTTAAGGTTCATGTAAAGTGTTTGAGACCCAATATTTATGGCACTTCATTAGCCAAGAAAAAGCAGTATGTCCAGGTATATTATATATCAAAATGTAGCTATTCGTGAGCACAAGCAGTTAGACAACATAAGACCGCCATAGCTATAGCGGTATAGCCAAAACATTGTGGAAAAGGGTCATTTTGTACAGAACAAGCAACTGCATGACGGTTGCGTAAAACCGCCCCATATTTTAACAAAGTACAGTCTAAAGTACCATCCAGGTAGTGCTACAACCTTAGATATAAAACTCAGTCTCAAAAGGCTCTTTTGAAACAATCAATTTCCATTTATTTTGTCAACATACATGTCAAAACGGTTTGGTCTGTTTTCAAAATATTCATTAGGTATGGTGCAACATCACACCATAATATTGTGAAATATTTTCTGCGATTTATTTCAAATTATAGTTTTTTTTAATTTAATGATCTACAATACTCCTATATATTTATGATTTTGTGAAATAGAAATTGATATATATTGCTAATCAACCTTACAGGCATATAAACAATTAATGTCTATTTATGTTGTGATAACACACCATACCCTAAAAAGATCTACACGTTTACAAAATTAGAATGACATATATGACATATGTGTTTATAAAATAAGTCAAAATAAATTGCTTGCATAACTACGTTTTGGGGCTGAGTTTTATACCAATGGTTGTAGCACTACCTGGATGGTACTTTAGGCTGTACTTTGTTAAAATATGGGGCGGTTTTACGCAACCGTCATGCAGTTGCTTGTTCTGTACAAAATGACCCTTTTCCACAATGTTTTGGCTATACCGCTATAGCTATGGCGGTCTTATGTTGTCTAACTGCTTGTGCTCACGAATAGCTACATTTTGATATATAATATACCTGGACATACTGCTTTTTCTTGGCTAATGAAGTGCCATAAATATTGGGCCTCAAACACTTTACATGAACCTTAAGTGATGTGTTAAAATATGAGCCAATTTTATCCAACAGTCATGCAGTTGCTTGTTCTGTACAAAATGACCCTTTTCCACAATGTTTTGGCTATATCGCGATAGTTATAACAGTCTTATGTTTTTCAACTGCTTGTGCTCATAAATAGCTTCATTTTGATATATAATATACCTGGACAAACTGCTTTTTCTTGGCAAATGAATGCCCCTAAAATTGGGTCTCCAACACTTTACATGAACCTTAACGCACTTCCAAGATGCAGCATATTTGTGTGACGCAGCACAGGTATTACTTTGTTAAATAAACACTATTTCTAGTGATAACATAAAATCCATTTTCTCTTACCTTCGTGATTTTGGATACTTTTTTATTTATAGGTAAATGTGTTTGGTGTCTCAAATGGCCATTTCTTCTTTAATTAAACAGGTTAAAGATGTGTGAAAACTTGGTAAGAATTGGGAGATCACTTTGTACTTACGAGTATTTTTTTTAAATACATAAGATTACACAAGTTATGTCAATTGTTAGAAATGGTATTCATTGGGTTTTGATATCCAAAACATGCGTCTTCTGTTTTTATTGTTTTACAGGACATCAAAAACCTAGAATGTCATATGACTTTCGAAAATATTTTATTGAAATCTTTGTGCATGACCTTACAATACATATTGAACATTCCTTTTTCCTAGGCGCATGAAAAATATATACGAGGTGCGTTCAGAAAATCTATAGACTAATATCTTAACAAGTAGCAATCAAAGTACTGAAAGTACTGATAAGTTGGAATGCGTTCAAGAGACGGTGACCTCAAGCCACTAACGAAGCTCATGCCTCCCGCCCACCACAGGTGATCACATAATACGTCTCGTCTTTTGACGGGCGTATATAAATCAATGTATTTCAACAACGAGAGACGCTTAAACCCCTGATTCGCTATACTGGCCTGCAACTGATGGAATAAAAATGATAACAATAGGGCCAAAATGGTCCTAAACCGCTGTCCAGAATCCGATTTAGCCAGTGGCTCTCATCCAAGAATCTTTCTGGCAAAGTTTCATTCAAATTTGCCTAATTGTTGAAAGGAAACATAATTCGAAGAATTAACAGTGATAATAGACCCTGCTGACCCACTATTTATAGAGGAGTCTCAAAATTAGCCCTGCCCTGCCACGCCCATATATATGGACTAATCAAAACTTTGCAAACGAAATTTTGAAGATGGTCTCCAAAGGAACGTTCTGGTAAAGTTTCATTGAAATCGGCCAAGTGGTTCAGGAGGAGATGTCGTTCGAAGGTCCAGGGATTAAATAAGTGCCGCCCTGCCACACCAATATTTATGTACTAATCAAAATTTCGTGAACAAATTGCCAAAAGCGATACTTAAGGAATATTCTGGTCAAGTTTCACAGCCATTTTGGCCAAGTGGTTCAGGAGAAGATTTCATTCAAAGATTGTTGGCTAAAAATTAGGCCCGCCCTGCCACGTCAATATTTATGGGCCAATCCAAATTTTGCAAACAATTTCAAAAAAGGGTCACCCTAGGAACATTCTGGTAAAGTTTCATTGAAATGGGCCCAGTGGTTCAGGAGGAGATGTTGTTCTAAGATTTCAGGATCAAATAAGCCCCGCTTTGCCACGCCCATATTTATGGGCCATTCTCAATTTAACGAACAATTATTAAAAAGGGTCACCCCAGGAATATTCTGGTAAAGGTTCATTGAAATCAGTCCATTGGTTCAGGAGGAGATGTCGTTCCAAGATTTCTGGCTCAAAATAAACCCCGCCCTACCACGGCGATATTTGTGGATTATCAGAATTTAGCGAAGAAGTTTTGAAGAGGGTCACCCAGGGAACATTCTGGTTAAGTTTTATTGAAATCGGCCCAGTGGTTCAGGGGGAGATGTCGTTCAAAGATTTCTGGCTCAAAATAAGCCCCGTCCTACCACGCCCATATTTGTGGATTATCAGAATTTTGCGAAGAATTTTTGAAGAAGGTCACCCAGGGAACATTCTGTCAAAATTTTATTGAAATCGGCCCAGTGGTTTAGGAGAAGAAGAAGTTGACGACACACGACAGTTGACGGACGTCGGAGTCAGGGTGATCCTAAAAACTCTCCTTTAGGACGTAGTGATCAGGTGTGCTAAAAAGGAAGAAAATGATATGGACCATATAGCCGACTAATGGACGCAGAGGCGGACACTTGTACACTCAAAACAGTTTCTATGTTATTTTTCAAATGACTTTCGTTATTGCAGGTCATTAGCTTCCCCGTTTAGCTAGCGGAAAGCAGAAGGTCAATGGACTGACAGACAGACATGATGAAATCAATATGTGCTCCTCTACTTCTGAGTAGGGGGTATAGTTAATAACATCGTAAAATTGATAAGGTGAACGATTTTGGAATGATTTAGAAACGATGTTGAATGAGTGAGCGGAGCGAATTTTGAGTGAAATTCAAGAAAGGGAATCCAATGTCGCTTATTTGATCAGGAGGAACAAAATTAGGGATATGTAAAACCTCCATTTAATAAAAAAAATGCATTGAGTTACACCAATAGCTTTTTATTTTGCCAAGAACCAATCAGACACTTTAAATTTCAATTATGTCAGTGAAATCGCGATTTGGTTCTAAAATGCTTTATTCATTTTGAATGAACAAGTTTATCTTATTTATTGAGTAATTTTGAGAGTTTTGAATGGTTTGAGTGAGTGTTTGAAATGAATGAATGGAGCGCTGAGTGAGCGATTAAGAATGTTTTTGATTGAAATGAATGTCAATTTCACGATGTAACTAACTGTATGATGGTGCTCTTAAACGTGTTGATGTGCAAAAATGTGAAGAAAACAAGTTGAACCAGAAGGTCTGTTTCAAATGGCAAGTTATTTTGGTGATGGAAAGCAATTGGGTCATTGAGTCGTTCAGAAAGAGAAACTATACCTTAAATGAGGCTATAACATAATTCTACGTAAATAGGTCGCGACATTACCAAATAAGCAGATCACGCGATTGGCCTGTGCTATTGCCACAATACTGAGAAACCAGATCGCGACGTTGCAAAATAAGCAGATCACGTGATTGGCTACTGCTATTTTCAATAGCTGACCTTATTTGACTTGACTTATCACATGATTTCCAAATATAGTAATGTAAACATGTGATACTAGTAAATTCGTACGCAAATTTCAATAAATATCGTTTAAATCATGAATTAGCGTGTTTATATTATACATGAGGTGATAGTTGTGTAATTGTACAGGACTATTTCCTTTTGATGCAATAAACTGTATGTCTTTGTCAAGTTGAGATATACAAAATAGGCCGAAGTGTATTCACATCCTGTTCACGTGATGTGTGTTCTCAAAAAACCCGAAATTAATTTATCTTGTGTTCATTTTGCGGTTTTGTTAAATCTAAGTTGGAATTGCTCCGCATTCCAACTTAAAAACGGGCCGTGTATTGCTCCACAAGCCATTCCTACTTGTCGAATTTATGACAAAAAAAATCCACACACAATAATTTCACAAAGCTACACGTAAATTTGTCGGCAGATCATCGTCAAATACCAAACTGAGTGATAAGACAAATCACAAAACCATGATTATGTGGAAATTATAATATAACGAGGGACATTTTGTGACGATTCAATATTATCTCCCCATTAATGTAGAAGTTCCGAAAATTTGGCATTCTATCATAATGCTGACAACAAAATCAATCAACATCGACCCGTCAAATATAAAGAAAATAATATCTAAGTGTCTGGAAAAATCAATGTCATCTGGTCGAGGTTGGGAGAAATTATCATGGCGAGGTTTTGCCGAGTCGTGATAATTTCTCAAAGCGGAGACCAGACAACATTCTGCCTTATCATGGAACTACTTTTCAGGGCTTAAAAATATATGAAAATTTTTAATAAATGAAATTCTTTGGTTCGTGTACGCGTAATAATATTAACGACCGATTCTCAGAATAAAACAGAATAAAACAACAATACAAATAAAACATCCTAGAGAATAATCAAGTCTTTTCGTTTGAAATCCAGAAAGCTAACGTGAACATGTTAGTAGCAACAATTACATGTCTCTAGATAAGGCCTCGCTTAAAAACTAATCTCTTTGTAACAAGTGAGAAGGGTTATATTGTGTTTTTAAAGGGGTAGATGTAGAGGTCAGAAAAAAGTGACTTGTTGCCACCTCGACCTCTCCTATTCTGCTCCCGTACAATAAAAAATAGTAAAAGGCTTTGCACTGGCACCTTCGCACTAATGGATGAATATTTGATTTAAAAATTGTTTCATAAACCTTTCATTAGACTGGACATAGGGCAAGGATAATCGCCTGTTTTATTTCCGTGGTAACTGGATTCGGTAACTAATTGATGAAATATTCAATAGGATAATTGGGTAGCTCCATTCAGTATTGTCAATTATCCGTATTTTGTACCTCTTTTACACATTGACTCTCAGTGCGCGCATCTCCCGTATTTATACGATATACTGCGGTAGATATCTATCATTATTGGGGAATACTTGCTCAGTTATTCATGTTGGATACAAGGAATAGGAGTTGATCTAATATTGGGATATTTGATACAATCGCCATTCTGTGAGTTGTGGGCTTTACTTTATCTTGTTATTTTCTTTCATTTATTTATCTATAAAATGAGTATATTTATCAATTTATTTCTCATTTTATTTTTCGTTATTTTTTTTATTTATTTTGCTTTTCATTATGTGGTAGATCCATTTTCTTTAATCATTGCTTCTTTTTGTCTTTCTAACGTATATTTGTCCTTGAGAAAGATACTCACAAAAAAAAAGAAATTCGTCAACAAAATGAACAATTGAATAATTGAATAATTATGAACAAGTTATCGATAATAGTAACAATGTATATAATTGTTTTATAGAAATAATAAAAAAGAAAGAAAGAAAAACGTTGAATTTCAAAGATGCATTACACATGAAAAAATGTTGTTTTTAACAATTTTGATGTTGTAATGATTGAAATTAAGACTTTAACGAGGGTTTTAAACAACTTCGAAGTTTTTGTGAGGATTTTTTCTGAGTATTTAGAGTGAGTGATTTAGATGGCATAATGGGACAATAAGGTAGCGACTCGGACATGTTTTGATGGAGTTGTGTCTCATTGTCACGATGATTTTTAACTTTGCCTAGTGGGAGCAAACTGACCTGAAGCTGACCTGTGTTCAGGATAACAAAACGTTGAAAACAATTTGCCAATTATACACCGCTTTGCACGCAATTGCACGTGCAAAGCGGGGTATAATTGGAAAACTGTTTGCACCGTATTGTGATCCTGATCGCAGGTCTGGCCTTTGTGATTTGATTAAATTTGATATCGGCAGTGTCCTTACGGCAACACACGACTTACCCGCGGAATCCAATCGTAAAGTTGGAGTGCACATTTTAGTAAAGTAAACCCGTTACCGCCTATATTCAAACCGAAGATTTGAGTAAATTCTCAGTTGAGTTAAAAAAAAGGTGGACATGACAGATATCTGAAAGTGAAACGAGATCAACTCTGCATTGTTTGTACACCTATCGTTGAGTAGAGTTTAGAGTTTTGGAGTTTAGAGTTTTATTAAATTGACAAACCCCTAGCCGGGGTACAAGTCATAAATTTACAAACAAACATAAACAATAAAAAAAAACAGTCGGAAGAAAGTTTCAATGTTGTTAAAACAACCATAGTGCATTCATAGAAAACCTGAGTGCGGGAAAATTGTGTTAAAGATGACTAGAATTTAACTGACTAGCTTTGAATTAAAGTATAATTAGACCTCGGTCTGAAAAAAAATATCAAGCAATGTTTAACCTTGCCATACTAAACCTAAACTATTCCTCTTATAGCAAGAAGTACAGACAAAGATCAACCTGTGCATTGGTGCAGTCTGATCTCGGCCTGTGCCGCCCACTTTTCCCCTCTAGCCAAAATAGTGAAAAAAAATATGACGACGTCGAACGTTTTCAATCGAGTTATTACGAAATCGCTCTTTACATGACAACACCGGGCCAACTTATTTCTGGCCCGAACGGGTCCTGTTTTGTTGATTTCCAGCCGGGCCACAATTAGAAACCAGCTCCGTGGTCCGGTTGACAAGATGTCGAGGACCGTTTTCAAATTATGCCCGCTTTGCACGCAACTGCACGTTTAAACCTTTTTTCAACATCTTGTCAGCCGGAACACAGAGCCGTTTTCTAAATGAGGCCCGACTGAAAAAAAGGACCCGTTCTGGCCAGAAATAAGTTGGACCGAAGGCTATGTGTATTTAAAACGATACGTCGTGCTTTCTTCGACAACATCCAAGATTAAATTAAATATGGTGTTTTCAAGTGTGATCATGTTCCATAGGAGTAGTCTTGATAAATCATGGCGTGCTCACTGAAAAACGTAAACAGGTTTTACGTATATCGTTACAGTCATAGAACAATGCTTCATTGAATACCACTTTGGTTAATGTGACTTCTCCAATAGAAAGAGAGAGAGAGCCGACATCTGTTACTTGCGGAAAATATTGACGAATGACTGGAATATCTTACAGGCCTATAAGTTTGTTTGCATTAGGATTAACGCCTGTTTCAACATTATTGTATTTATAATACGCTTTCCGTGCATCTACCCATATATTTCAAACGTTTCCCACACACAATTCAACCACTCGACCCGTGTTTCGATCCCCACTGTCGCCGGGGTGTGTATGTGGGCAAAACACTTAATAGCAAGCCCCTGTTCACCCAGTTGTAAATTAAGGTAGCAGTGGGTTTAAACCACTGCCCCCTCTCTCTCAGGGACGTGAAAGCATCAGTATTTGGTGTTCGAGAGCGGTTCTATAAGCTTAAGCTTTCGTTGCCATCGAACTAAAATGATTTATTATAAACCAAAAGGTCCTGGGTTCGATCCCGACGGCGGAATTCATCCCTTCTGACTTCTTATCTCTCACCAATTTGTCAGTAATCGTAGACATATGTGGGATAGCACCTGGAGGCTAGGATAGCATGTAATGGTAAATCTGGTGTGAGAAATACCAGTGATGTTGTTGAAAGCGGCTTAAAGCACCTATACTAACCTTTGTCATATGTCGGATAAATTTTGCCGAATCAGGGGTCCGTTTTACTAAACTTCTTACTATAAAATTGATCGTAAGTCAAAATCTTAAATCGTACCTGGTGTTTACATTAATAAGTAGATTCTGTCTTGCAATATCTCATTGGAATCGATTTTAAAAGACGATTCCAATAAGATGATGCAAGACAGAATTCCATATTAAGTTACTTCTGTAGAAGCAACTTTAATTTTTCGACTTGCGCAAAAAAGAAATGAACGTAAGATGTTTTAGTAAAACAGGCTCCAGAAGTCGGACTCACGAAGTTGGCAGCCCAACGCGTAAACGACTTGGCTAACCGGACTCGGTATTGATAGAGACTTGAAGCATTCAAGATCGATATTATTGATTATTAGGAGGTTGACAATATTACAGTTAGTTACATCGTGAAATTGACATTCACCTCAATCAAAACCGTTCTAAATCACTCACTCAGCGCTCCATCATTTCATTCCAAATACTCACTCAAACTATTCAAAAACGCTCAAACCCATTGAAAAAAATAGAATAAAAAAAACGTCTTTCAAAATAAAAGAAAAAAAATACGATTTTGCTGACAAAAACTATCTATAAAACCTGTATGCATATTTGAATAAAGGGAAGTAATCAATATCGCTATTTTTGTTCATCCCGAACAAAATTTTCGAAATAGGAATATCTCCCATTAAATTCACCCAAAACCAGCTCCGCACACTTATTTAAATTCATTCCTAAATCATTCCAAAATCATTCACCTTGTCAATTTCATGATGTTGATAACTGTATTGACGTTTATGGACGATGTTGAAAACCAATCAATTTAGTGATCCAATAAGAATATATTGATATTAAGGTTCATGTAAAGTGTTTGAGACCCAATATTTAGGGCACTTCATAAGCCAAGAAAGAGCAGTATGTCCAGGTATATTATATACCAAAATAAAGCTATTCGTGAGCACAAGCAATTAGGCAACATAAGACCGCCATAGCTATAGAGGTATAGCCAAAACATTGTGGAAAAGGGTCATTTTGTACAGAACAAGCAACTGCATGACGGTTGCATAAAATTGCCCCGTATTTTAACAAAGTACAGTCTGAAGTACCATCCAGGTAGTGCTACAACCTTAGATATAAAACTCAGTCTCAAAAGGCTCTTACGAAACAATCAGTATCCATTTATTTTGTCAACATACATGTCAAACCGGTTTGGTCTGTTTTCAAAATAGATGTAAGGTATGGTGCAACATCACACCATAATATTGTGAAATATTTTCTGCGATTCATTTCAAATTATAGTTTTTTTTAATTCAATGATCTACAATATTACTAAATATTTATCATTCCGTGAAATAGAAATTGATATATTGCTAAACAACCTTACAGGTATATAAACAATTAATGTCTATTTATGTTGTGATAACACACCATACCCTAAAAAGATCTACACGTTTACAAAATTAGAATGACATATATGACATATGTGTTTATAAAATAAGTCAAAATAAATTGCTTGCATAACAACGTTTTGGGGCTGAGTTTTATACCAATGGTTGTAGCACTACCTGGATGGTACTTTAGGCTAGACTTTGTTAAAATATGAGCCAATTTTATCCAACAGTCATGCAGTTGCTTGTTCTGTACAAAATGACGTTTTTCCACAATGTTTTGGCTATACCGCTATAGTTACAACAGTCTTTTATTTTTCAACTGCTTGTGCTCATAAATAGTTTCATTTTGAGATATAATATTCCTGGACATGCTGCTTTTTCTTGGCAAATGAATGCCTTTAAAATTGGATCTCAAACACTTTACATGAACCTTAATCATGTATGCATCCCGAGGAACCATTCAAAATCTCTTACCACTATCAAAGAAATCATGGAAGCCGGTGTTGAGTTTAGGAACATTGTGAAATTGACAAGTTTATTTTGGAATGAAATTAACGTTATGAGCGATTTTTGAATGATATTTCGGGGGGAGGGGACCACAATAAATACTTTCGTCCAATTTCGCGAAATAAGAGGGTTTTTTTACCCCCCCCCCTCCCCTTTAATAAAATCTTCATATTTTAACCATTTCATGTCTTCACGGACAAATCGGAGGCGAAAAAAAAACTAAAAAACACACAGTTTATAAATCTTGCAATCATGTGATCGATTTGAATGAAATATTGAACGTTTTTATCGATGTCGGAGAGGTTTTTTTTTATCTATTGAATGATTTCGAAGTGTTTTTGAGTGATTGGAGTGAGTGATTTGTATGCATTGTATATGGCGCTTGTTGAGCGATTTAGATTGGTTTGATCGAATCGAATGTCAATTTTCTGATGTTACTAACTGTGCTCGATGTAATAAAGCTAACAAAATGTTAAGAAACATCGTAAACGGCTGTATTATCTAAATACACCGACTGTCATAAATAACGCCTCACATGCATTCAGCTGTGGTTCAATGTGGGACACTGAATATATATACTATTTGTTTTTGACGGAAAATGCTGATCGGGATGTTGTTCAAAGGTGGAGTAAGGTTTTATGCTAAAACAAAAACATTTGTCACATTTTATTCAAGATTAGAAATGACCACTGCCTTAAAGGTGTCAGTAACGCGTATGTCCACCATGACTAGCAATAACAGCTTGCGGTCTGCGTCTCATTGAGCCACACAGGTTACGCAGAAGGTACGTCGGGATGCGAGCCCACTCCTGATGAAGAGCGTCAGTCAGATGTTGCACAGTTTGAGGTGGTGGCTGACGTTGACGCAAACGACGTCCTACGATATCCCACATGTGTTCAATTGGATTCAATTGGCTGGCCATGGCAGAACGTCAATATTATTGGCTTGGGGGAAATTTGTGGTGATACGCACCGTGTGTGGACGTGCATTATCATGCATAAAAGTCAGTCCAGGTTGTCGGCAAAATAGGGGTTGAACAACAGGCTGTAATACTTGGTTTATGTACCCTCGGCATTCAAATTAATTTGAACAACAACCAGGTCCGTTTTGAATGCATGGTTGATGGCGACCAACACCATTACTCCGCCACCACTGAAGCGGTTATGCTCTAAAACACAATTATGCACATAACGTTCATTTAGACGTCGATATATCCGAACGCGTCCGTCGGCTTGTGAAAGATTGAACCTTGACTCGTCACTGAATACAACTGTTAGCCATCGCCCTTCGAGGTTATTTTGAGCCCATACGCGACGTTGTTGTCGATGACGTTGTGAAAGTATCATACTACGATAAGGCCTTCTTCACACAACCGCACGTTCACGTAACCGGCGTCCTAATGTGTTTACACTAATATTCCTACCGTGATTACCAACAACGGCTGCAGATGTCGATGTAGCTGTTAAAAAAAGCAGTCACGAAGGTGCCTTTGACGTATATAACTGTCTTGACATACAGACGCTGAGCGAGGCCTACCTGATCTACGCCTGTCCTGAAGACTCCCTGTGGCATTTACGCGTCTAACCAAACGCAAACATGATACGTTAAAACGTCTAGCTACGTGATTTTGGGAACTGTCCATTTCCAGCATACCCAAAATGCGTGCACGTTCTTCGTTATCTAGTCTTGGCATTATGGATATAAATGTTTGTATCCTTCTTGTGTGAATTTCGAGTTGTGTTTTGACTAACGAAGCCACTTGCACAGATTTCGAACAACAAAATCATTACTCAAAGTCGCACGGGGCGCACGAGTAAACCCTTACGACAAACTTACCATGGGAAGCACGAGTTTGTAAAAAGAGTTCGTGATAGCAGGATATATAGAGTTTAGGCTATAATTCAAATTATAGATAAAATTTTTGTCTTCTGCTAATAGAAAAGAAAGTAATTTCACAATTTTGGTGAGGCCTTTTTATGGCAGTCAGTATAGAAAAACACAAATCCATTTTACTTCACCGAACTTTAACACTGCTAAGGCATAAAGAACTAAATTGCGTTCAACTGGAAATAATACTCTAGAGAGAATATAATCACGCTTGAAATATATTTGAGATGTTGCATTTTGCTGAAGTTGTATTCGATAATAAATCTTTTTTATGCGAACGATTCAGCTTTCTTGTGTTGCAAAAAATAATTAAATGAATATGAATGAAATGTAGAATTGCGCGCAAAGTGGCTTTGAACATACAGTAAAGACTTTCTTTGTATTTTCATCATGGAGTGACTCTCTCCAAATATTATATTGTTTACTGCCCTTATTTCCTATTCCCCCACATCGAAATGTGTTTGGCCGTTTGCCCCTCAGAAACCTAAATCTTGGCCATAACATTTGATAGGTAAGGAAAAGAGTTTTAATACTTAATGAGCCTTTTGTTAATAACAACACCTTTTTTTAGTGGTATCACTTTCAAGGTCATCTGTCAAGGTCGAGGTCATTAAGCAAGGTCAAATATGTGAAACATTTCTACACAAGGCAGTGGTTGAGATATTGGCGTTAGACACACACATCTTTTTAAATCGTTTTGTGAAGGCAAAGTACGGTTTAATTTTCTCTGCTTCATTTACGTGCATATTTATTATTGGAAGTTCAACTAGAGGTGTCTAGATCCCTTAAGAAACCTCATTATTAAAGTAAACTTTATCGCAATGGTAAAAGATAAAACATGTAAAACGTAAGTTCTTCCTTTTCAATATTTCTTTTCGTTCGCTTACAACGATTTTTTCCGAGACGTCAATGCATCGGCGCTAATTATTTGCGTTAACATCTATCATTCCGTTTCATTTAACTTAGCGGATACTTTGCTATCTTAAAACAATGCGTTCTCAGGACAGTTTCAATTTCTATCTCAAATCAGTCCTGCATTAAGAGTGACCAAACGGTACAAACTGTTTGCAAATTATACCCCGCTTTGCACGTGCAATTTTGTGCAAAGTGGGAAATTATTTGCAGAAAGTTTGCTGTTTTGTCATCCAGTACGCAGGTTAGTAATCCACCGTTTCAAAGCAGCTGCTCAGCTGATTTACACTTACTTCTTATCGTCTGAACATGAGTGGGAGAAAAATCACGCATGTCACACTACCTCGAGGGGTCAGTGCAACACTATTGTAAGTGCCTATATATTTTGCGCAGACCCCTCGACCTTTTGTCAAGTCTAGGAGGAATGTTAACCGAGAATAGACTCGAACTTACTACCTACGGTTTAAAGCGAAGTACGAAAGCGTCTATTCATTTCCTAAAGCTTTGCCGGGGAGTTATTTAAACTACACAGGCCATAACCCATACATGTGCAAGTTTGGGTAAGACTTATCTGCAAGTTGTCTATGCTGTGGTTTTTCAAAGACCTTCACGTTGTCTTGAAGTAAATAAACAAGCATTTAAGTCGTGGTTTGTTTAAAAACGAAATTGAAAATGCTATGGGAATCTTACATATATGAGAATGACAATAAATATTGCTTATAATATGCGTTTTCCGGTGGAAATCGTCCTGACAGTTTAAATAAATTAGATCGAGGGGATTATTTTGTTATAAATCGCTTCATTTCCATGTAGACATTTTAAGGTTGAACACTTATCTTGCCATATTTGAATTTTGTTTTTAATAAATTGCAAATTTTCAGTTCATTTCCAACGATCTGGCTGTATTTCTTCTTTCAAAGTTAAGAAGAATACAGGTCATGTAAGCTAAGATCAGACTGCATATCCGTGCTCGCTGATTTTAGTTTATAGTGTCTGTCGAACTTTTGTGACCCTTAAGAATTTATTGAGAACTTTGCCTTTAACCTTTTATAGATGATGCACCAATTACCGTAAAAATTCAAATAGAAGCACGTGGTCTAATGAAAATTATCCCCCTTTTCGGGATAGAATCGACCATTTTCAGTGTGATTTTACAAATTCTTCAAGCCTCTCAATAAAGCCTATACCCACAAAATTAAGTTAGCTAAAAATTCAACAGAGGTTTAATGCACCTTTCTCCAATAAAATGTTATTGTATATTTTGCGCAGATTATTTTGATTTTTGGCCATTTTCACCGTCTTAACATATATCGATGGCTCAACGCGAAACAGTTATAACTGCCTGTATTTTTAGAGGTAGATACAACTATTTCGCAGAGAGCTATCAATATGTAGCCTCTTATGAAGGTCCATCCCTTCCTGATGGAAATGCGACGATTCTGATAGAGCCCCGGGGTTCTTTAAGACATTTTACGGTATGTGTTTTCCAATCAGTGAAAGGCTAACGGAAGTTTATCGTAAATGGGAAATAAATGTCTCCTTTGCCATAAAATTCTTTCATATGTAATATAATATACTTGAAACAGGAATTTCTGTGAAATATCATGATACTCTTTTTTAAAGCAAGTTTTCTCTAATTATTTTCTTTTTCGTCTTTAGATATTAAAAGTCAAAGGTTTGACAGGAGGTATTATAGAATTTATAATCATTTCCAAGAGAAAGTGTGCACTTTTAAAATTCAAATTTTTCGATAGAAGAGATGTAGGAAAAGATGCATTCGGAATATCGCTCGAACCTTTTTTTCGCAAAGTGGAAAGTACCTTGGACGTAAGTGTAGTAACTTTGGGTCATTTTAGGTCATTCGGCTACTTGTGGTAATTGGTCAATATGCTTAAAAAAAAAAGCTATTTCCTTTAATGATTTCCGGTCATCTATGTAGGTCGTTTTGGTATTAAATAATCTGATGACAAAACGCAATTAATCAATGCGTTTTGATGTCAAATTATTTTATATCCAGTTTTAACCCTTTGTTATTTATTTATTTTGTTCGTAAAGTCTTCTTAGTAAGTGATTGTGACGTCACATAAACTCACGTGTGATATGACGCGCTTTCATGTCTGCGCCCTTATTATTCCCGTTGACTATTCCGTAGAATCGCCGAGGGTTCCCGATTAGGAAAGAATGTAGGTTATAAGTAGGGCGTAAATAAAGAAAAAGAAGGGAAGAGGTGATGATTGAAAGGGAAAGATAGAGAGACATGCAGAGAGAACGAATAGATAGATCGATGGATGGGTGAGAGACAGACAGACAGACATACAAACAGATGACAAGGGAAATACGGACGGACAGACAGACAGACTAAATGAGAGATTTAAAGAAAAAATAATAAGTGAGAAAAAAGAGAGAGAGAGAGAGAGAGAGAGAGAGAGAGAGAGAGAGAGAGAGAGAGAGAGAGAGAGAGAGAGAGAGAGAGAGAGAGAGAGAGAGAGGAGCATATAGACTCGAACGAACCAGTTCCATGAGATGATAAATCTTAATTATTTTCAAAAGTTTGAAAGGCATTCTGTACTTGCTATTTTGTCTGTAATGTTGAGTCAAATACCTTTACCTGTGAGATTGGAAACATAATCTTTAAACATAAGGTACAAACTTAAATCACTTTTGGTGGTGAATGCCTTGAGTATTGCATAAAAAGCTCAGTACTGTACGCTAGGACTAAATTTCATTTAATAACTCTATGGCGTAAAACGCATATGTGAATTAAGAAGGAATTACATAGAAATTTATTCGCAATAACATTCAAATGTCTTGTTTGAACTGATGCTGTAACAAAACTGTTCCGTCAAATGACTTTCCAAGTATGGAATTGGTTAACGAAATGTTTATGAAACGCGAAAATGGACCATCTGGGTATGAAGCAAAATAAATATATGAATAAGAGATTGGTTCTAGAACAGGCCAACCAGAGGTCGCATTTCAAAAATTCTTTCAAATGAAGGTATTTTGATTATTCTCGATTCAAAAAAGAAGTAACGTGCGAAAAGTTTCGACCCTAGTCAGACTGCGCAGTCTGACTAGGGTCAACACTTTACGCACTACCCAGATAGTCCCTTTTTGCGTGACGTGTCACATATAAAACCTATTTAATAGAAGCTTCTTTGTGTCTGTAAATTCTTTTTTCTTAGAAATATCTCAAAATTAATTCAGTGACATCAGCTACTGTTTTGTAATTCAAATTAGACCAACCCATTTCGGTTGCAATTAAACAAGACATTTAATCTATTTTTTCTTCTAAATAAAACACAGGGTAGAAAAAGCTATTTAGACAATCAATTCTAAACTGACAATCAATTCATCCCAGTAATTTTGATTTGCAAAAACTCGACCTGTCGTGTCTTTGTTAATGTTGAAATTAATAACAACTAGGGAAAAAACATTCAAGAAAAAGTCTTGTCGTGAGGAAAAAATCACAAAGAGACATGGAAGAAGGCGAATTAAACGGTGTTTTTCGGGAAAGAATAATTTCAGTTTGGCGTTTTGTGTTTAATGAGAGAAATCATACACCAAACTTATAATATATTTCTAAAAAAGAAACAGAATTGTAGGATATTAAATCAGATTTAAACAAGAGCACCGCAAGCGGGTACCAATGCTCGGCTGTTTATTATTTCTTAGGCAAATGCAAATGTATGAACTAGGTACCTACAGAAAGGTCTTGTACCAAGCGATGATCATATGAAAAATGAAGGCTCTGTGGCTTACCATTCAAAAGTTATGACCAAGGTTATTTTTTTTTTTTTCAATCAAATTTGACCTTGAAAATTGACCTTGACCTTGACTGATGACCTTGAACTTGGTACCTACAGAAAGGTCTTGTCCCAAGCTATAATCATGCGAAATATGAAGGCGCCTTATGACTTACCATTTAAAAGTCATAACCAAGGTTAAAGTTTATCATGCCAACGCCAACATCAATGCCAACGCCGACGCCAACAACAACGACAACGCGAACGACGCCAAGCTATTCATAATACCTCGTGTTTTCTTCTGAAACAGCCAAGCTAAAAGTCCATCGAAACTTAATGTGAACACATGGAAAGATATAAAGGCTAATCCGGTTAACGGCCTTGTCGTATTTCTAATGAATTCATTAATCACATGTAATTCCAATTTAATCCGCCTTTCTGAATGCGTCTAATAATAACCAATACCAATTACAGTCGGGTAATTCTGCATTATTTCTGAGCAATTCAACCCTTCAAGCTTTATTCCTTAAATCCTCTGGCTTATTTGTCGGGTTCAGTATAAGAAAAGAGCAATTTTTTTTTTAGTATGTTAATACTTTAATTTATATAATCTTGGACGCAAAACAAAAACGACATTTTACCCCTATTTCTCCCACTACCATATAAGATGTAAACTATTAAAGGCTTAAGATCTGAGGCTTTCTTGTTATGGAACAAAGAGTAATAGTTACAGAAAATTTGTATCATTTAGAGATAAGTGTTTTAAGAAAAAAAAAGATTAATAAAAATGAATTCCAGTTATGATGCATACATCATTAAGGGCATATTAAAACAAGATTGTACACTATGATACAGTTAACAACATCGTGAAATTGATAATGTGAATGATTTTGGAATGATTTAGGAATGAAATTGAATGATAGTGTGGAGCGAGGTTTGAATGAATTTAATGGGAGGTAATCCAATATCGCAATTTTTTCAGGATGAACAAAATTTGCGATAACGATTACCTCCCTTTCATAAAATGTGCATACCAGTTATATAGATAGCTACCGATTTCTTCAAGAACCTATTGGACGCTTACAATTTTAATTATGTCAGTGAAATCGCAATTTTTCTCTATCCAAATTTATCTTAAATGACGTTGTTGATTCTATATTTTTCAATGGGTTTGAGCTTTTTGAGCGGTTTGAGTGAGTCACGGTTTGGAGTAAATGAAAAGAGCGCTGAATAAACGATTTAGACTGGTTTCGATTGATGTGAAAGTCAATTTCACGATGTACCTAATTGTAATACAAAATTCTCTTAAAGCTACTCCTGCACAGATTGGGAAAATGTGATTTTAAACAATTTTCGTTAAACCAATCGGAAGTAACGACCTCATCATGTTGAAGCCTTTGAAATAATAAGATTCAGTCTGGTAATGCATGGAAAGAAAGACCGATATTCCTGAATTTAGCGGAACTCATTCTGAAAAATTTAAAGCAACTACTAACGCCTTAAAGATAATTCTTCAATTTCCGCATTATTGCCATATTCAATCACAGATTAAGGTAAGAGAATTTGAAAGCTGGAGATTTCAAAGCAATACAAGCATAAATGAAAGATTATTCACGGAAAGTACCGATTTTTTTAATTTATAGACTGGAAATACATAGAATGGACCCCTCACTGATCTTGACGCTTCGAACAAATAATTTACAATTTTTTTGAAATATGTTGTATTTAGTGCCAATGACCTTGTGCCATTCTTAATCGTCTAAAAATACAACCATTGCCGAATCTAAGAACAAGTTTTGTGTTTTTCTATGAAAATCTGTGAAAGAGCAGCTTTTAAATGTTCACACTATGATAATGATATTGCTTTTTAGCTCAACTGGGCACAAAGTGCTCAAGGTGAGCTATTGTGATCACTCACCGTCTGTCGTCCGTCCATCGTCCGGACAATCGTCCGTCCGTCCGTCCGTCTGTCCGTCCGTCCGTCAACAATTTCTTGAAACATCTTCTCCTCCCAAACCACTGGGCCAATCAAGCTGAAACTTGGCAGGGATGTTCCTTGGGTGAAGCTCTTGAAAAGTTGTTAAAAAAAATTTAATTTCATCAAAAACTCTGGTTTCCATGGTAACAGAAAGGTTGAAAAATGGCCGAAAATGGCTGAAAATCTTTGAAAAAATTCTTCTTCTCCTAAACCACTAGGCCAATCAAGCTGAAACTTGGCTGAGATGTTTCTAGGATGAAGCTCTTCAAAAGTTGTTTAAAAAAATAATATCATAAAAAACTCTGGTTTCCAGGTTAACGGAAAGATAGAAAAATGTCTGAAAATGGCTGAAAATTTTAGAAAAAAATCTTCTCCTCCTAAACAACAAGGTCAATCAAGCTGAAACTTGGCAGAGATGTTTCTTAGGTGAAGCTCTTCAAAAGTTGTTGAAAACAAATTAATTTCATCAAAAACTCGGGTTTCCATGGTAACGGAAAGGTTGAAAAATGGCCGAAAATGGCTGAAAATATTTGAAAAAATTCTTCTCCTCCTAAACCACTAGGCCAATCAAGCTGAAACTTGGCAAAGATGTTTCTTCCGTGAAGTGCTTCAATAGTTGTTGGAAAAAATTTAATTTCATCAAAAATTCTGGTTTGCATGGTAACAGAAAGGCTGAAAAATGGACGAAAATTGCTGAAATATCTTAGAAAAACTTCTTCTCTTCCTAAACCACTGGGCTTATTAAGCTGAAACATGGTAGGGATGTTCTTTGGGTGAAGCTGTACCAAAATTGTTAAAATAATTGTTTTCAATTAAAATCTTTGGTTTACATGGTATTGGAAATGTTAAAATATTGCCAAAAATATCAGAGAAGGTTAATCTTCGCCTTAACTATTTGGCATATCTTAAACATGGCAGGGATATTCTTAAGGTTTAGGTCTACTAAACTTGAATTCAATTCCGTCATTGATAACTTTGTTTGCAATTAAAAAGAAAATCAAATTGCAGAAGAAGGAAATTCTTTTAAATTCACCCTAAATGTACATCAGACAATTTCTGGTATTTATAACATTGTTGACAAGTTATGAGTTGACTTACTCAGGTGAGCAATATAGGACCATCATGGTCCTCTTGTTTTATTTTGTTTTTTCCCAGTATGTTCCTATATCTGGATTCTTTTCACGGCGAGCTTTCCTTGTTTTTGTGACACTATTCAACACAGCGGGGATAATCTGATAATGTATGGGAAAGGAAGGCACAAACAAACCACCATTAGGGCATATTTACAAGCACTTATTGGGATTTTCTTGTGTTACGTCTTAAAGAAACCTGAACCCTTTCATCTATGTATCTTTTCTTTAGTATATCTATATACAAAAAAATTATGAACCTCTTTTACTTAATAAACGAAGGAGTTAATTGAAGCTTTGTTTTTTTTATAATACAAATCTGAAATAAAAACGCTCGTATATTGAACACTTTGGTAAGCCTTCGATTTAACGCGCAAATCACATCTTGAATAATCTAACATATTTAACTATAGTAACTAATTCGTTTTTGTATTATTTGAAAATAATTTATATCGGCCTTAATAACAGATAAATGTAACATGAATAAATTCCGTATTTCGTGACAACTCATTCAATATTTTCTACCTTCATGCGATCAAATTACCAGTTTGAAAATTTAAGAGCACAATACTTTTGAATCGAGCATGACTTTACAAACGTTTGCAAAACAGCGCATCCCTTTTAGCCACCCCAGAAATGGGAAAAGGTATAGAAATTTTAGATTTGCCTGCGACAAATAGTTTATTTTTTTCCCTTTCGTTTACACCAAGTATTTCGTCCCTTTCTTTATTCCATAAGCTTCTTTGAATTTCGACCGTTCTAAAACTTTGTCCCAGTCTCTTATCCATGATAATGGTTAATTATTAAATAAGTTTTTTTGTTATCGAAGTGGAATCATTTGTCTTTTATTTCATTGTAATCTACAGTTTGTACAGCAATATGATGTGAGTTTTTTATAAAAAAAAATACCTAGATGAATTAAAAATAGCCCTGATACATGGTACATGTAGTATCCTGATCGTGGTCGAGTTCGTTTTCAATTAAGCTCTTAGCATGGAAAAACAGTCGAACGTCATCCATTTGTAATTATTTATTGATTCCAATTCAGGCAATAGAAATCAATATTTATCTTATAACGATACAAATGTCCGTTTGATAACATCCCGTATGATATTTTTATGATATCATATGGATATTTTTAGAACAATGACTTAATGCGGTTATTTGAAGAAACTTGCTTTGCTGTTAGAAAGATCGATGAAAACAAGGCAAATAAAATAAATATAGTACGTACTTAGTGTGTTGCACGAAAAAATATCTAACTCGGTTGTGGGAATTGATATCACACGGGTATTTTTAGAACAATGACATAATGCGGTTATCTTTTAAAAATTGCATTTCTGGTCGAAACGTCGACGAAAACAAGGCAAATAGAGGTTATAAGATAAATATAATACGCATTTAGTGTATTGTATGATAGAATATCTAACTCGGTTGTGGGAATCGATAATTGTCTCGACAGAGCCTCGATAATTATCAATTCCGACAATCTCGTTAGATATTTTTTTCATACAAAACACTGAGTACGTATCATATATATCGATTGCAATACAGATAATAGAAATCAAATATCAAACCTATAGTATACTGTATTGGTATAACCAAAATAATTACATCAGTTGAAGTAGTATGTTCTTCATCTAAGATATAGAGGATATTAAATAAAGAAGTTATGAAATACCAATTTATGAAACGAGTCATCTATAAAAAGATAAAAAAGAGGCTTTTGAATTACCTTTTACTGTGATCGTCTGTTACAGACGTATGAGATGAGTTATCCGGAACCTTCGACTATTCTACGGAATAGACATCGGGAATAATAAGGGCGCAGACACGAAAGCGCGCCATATAGCTCGTGGGTTTACGTGACGTCCCAAACGTTACTGTAGAAGACGTTGAGAAAATTAAAATCAACGAAAGGTTAACACATGATATTTTATAGTCTGACATCAAAACCCAGTGCTTTACTGTATTTTGTCATCAAACTATACTAAGCGACTTTAAAAACGCAATACTTAAAAACGGCACCAAAATGCAAATATAGGTGAACAGACTCGGACTAAAATATTCTTATTTTGGCACCTTAATAAGTTACCTTTAAACTTACATCAATGTCATTTTGAAAATTCTTTTGTATTCCAAATGCGGTGACAATTCTAAATATATCCACGAAAGTTGAATGTTCCCCATAGCCCCAATGTAAGGACGATATTTTCTTTTCAGATGCAACAATTGCCAAACAAATTTAGAGTTAAGTTGAATGAATCAAGATGTCAAACAAATCATCAATCCTGTGTTTAAGCACGTTTGGTCCAAAGACGACACCAAAACGTCGCCTTTTTGACCTGAAATGACGTCACTTACATACTTTTCTATTCCTTTCGCAGAACCACAAAAGTTGTTGATGTGAATTCGATTTTGGACGAAAAAGCCTGTTCACGCCTTTTTCGCCTTAGCAGACACGTCATTTAGAACTGAGATGACATTTTGAGAGTGTTTACGGCATGACACTTACGGCATTTTATCACGTAAATTCTTCTGAAACTCCTTATTGGAAAGGTCCTACCTTACAGATGTTCAAATATTTATGGAATAAATCAATATTTTTTTGTCTAATCGAGGCTAACGACTTTCCGATTGTAAGGAACAATTTCCCCTTTGGCATACTCGATTCAGAGTACAGTCTTTGCAAAGTGAGTGAGGTGATTTTATTTCTTTTGACGGTTTTTGAAATGTCTATCGTTATATACCTTCCGCACTTCTGATTTGTTAAATCAATCAACCATGAAAAGTGCAGTGACTAAGAAAGAGTGAATAGTAGATTGCTATGCCGAAACTAACCAAAGCGACAGATCAAATAAAGATTAAGTCGATTCAACAGAGCATCTTCTTTGTATGATTTTAGCAAAATTTAGGTAAAACAAATTTACTTTTCCGTGTTCAAATTCAAAATTGCTTTGATGCGTTTTTAAAGTCGCTCAGTATATAAAATGCCCAAACGATCTAAATATATGACCGGAAAGTATATAAAGAATTTGTATTTACATCAAGCGTATTGACCAAAGTACCACCAGAAGCCGAATCATCTAAAAAATAATCAAAAAGTATTATGCTTACGCCAGAGGTACACTCGGAAACTCTCGGCGATTCTACGGAATAGACCTCGGGAATAATAAGGGCGCAGCCATGAAGCGAATCATATCGCACGTGGGTTTAAATGACGTCACAAACATAACTAAGGATGACGTTGCGAAAAATAAAATCAGCGTAAGATTAGAATTGGGCATATTATAATTTGAAAACAAAACGCAGTGTTTTACTGCGTTTTGCTTTCAAATTATAACATGCGTAAATGATCTCCACAGACGATCGGAAAACATTAAAGGAAAATACTATTCTTCAAGCGTATTTACCAAAGTACCACCAGGGGCCGAATTACCGAAAAAATGACCAAAAATTACTACACTTACGTCCGAGGTACTTTCCAGCTTACGGAAAAGTCCGAGCGATGTTCCGAATACCAGAGGTACTTTCCACTTTACGGAAAAGTCCGGGCGATGTTCCGATTGATGAGTTTTACACTGTTGGTGATTGTAAAAAAAAAAAAAAAAAGAAATCGGCCAATCACTTGAATATCATTACTCCCACATACATAGAGAGCATTTGGTACAACAGTTCTCAAATATCGGCGTCTATTGACTGGGCCTGTCTTTATACAGGGGTAACACAATCCTGTGACCATCCCTAACGTCCGGTATACAAGACAGAATGACATGTCACCATCTACATTAATCAATCAAATACAGGGATAAGTGCTGGCCTGTCGTATGTGTCTATTTCTAACCAGGCACTTAGCTGTATTCAAATAGGCACTTGCATCTTTGTTCTGCTAAGTCCTCCCGAAAAAAAAAATTCTGAAACTGAATTGTATCCTTCTGTTACATCTTTCATCCAAATTAATGCCATTCTATTTCCTTCTTTGCGAAAACATTTCTTTCTTCTTTAACATAACTTTCCAAATAGTATCTGCCCTGCGTTCAGGATCACCAAACGGTGCAAACAGTTTTCCAATTGTACCCCGCTTCGCACGTCCACCTGCGTTCAAAGCGGGGTACAATTGGAAAACTGTCTGCACCGTTTGGTGATTCAGAACGCATGGCTGGTCTCGGCTGTTAAAAATTATCATAACGAGGCAGAGTTAAATTCTCCCAACCTCGACCAGATATCATTATATTTAAAAACACTCATACATTATTCTCTCTTAAACATTATTTATCTCTTTTTCAGAAATGGCGGAGTTTCAAGGCGGAGGCTATATTCCGGGACAAAACGGGAGTAATGTCACAGAATTATACGACAGTGATGGATTCAACAACTACACAGACGGTATTGTGTCAGACAATCATCACGTGATCACCAATGTGTTGCAGCAATACACTATTCCACTCATATGTGGGTTCGGTCTAATCGCCAACACGTTATCGTCCATTGTGTTTCTACAGAAATCTTTGCGAGGCTCATCCTGCAGTATTTTCCTCGCGACGAGGGGGATTTCCGACAACGGGTTCTTATCAACGCTCATTTTGATCTGGGTATCGCAGACGTTTGATCTGAAACTTGGTGCTCAACATGGCGTATGTCAGCTGATCATATTCCTGTCCTACGTATGTGGCTGCGTCTCCGTGTGGCTCGTGGTTTTCGTCACGCTGGAAAATTACGTCCGAATCTGCCAGCCGTTTATCGTTAATAGAGTTTGTAAAACAACGACAGCAAAAATCGCTATTTGTGGACTGATTTTGATCGTTCTTTGTTTGTATAACTTTCCATTCTGGGCTATGAATCCAGATTGCAGTCCAAAAATGGTGTACAGTCACACGATTCAGGGGTTGATTTACACAGACACTCTTCTCACATTGGTCATTCCAACAATATTTATCGCCTTCTTGATGATTTGTATTATTTACAATCTCATTAAATCCTACAATCGCCGCGGAAGGTTGAATGCCCCGACCGTGAAGCGAGTCAAGAATCCGATGGCCAAGGTGACGAAAATGCTGCTTGCTGTGACGGTATCATTCTTCATTTTGAATCTGCCGTCCCATGTGATAAGACTGAGACTCATGATAAAATCCTTTCTCAAGGGACACAATGCTGTGTCGCCCATGGACGCAGCGATTCAAAACATTGCGCTACAAGCTTACTATATTTCGCTGTCCATGAATCTGATCGTGTATTATATATTCGGGAGTAAGTTCCGGAAAGTCTTTCGTAGTTTGTTTTTCCCGAAACAAAAGTCGGACAGATGTACTTCAGTGGAAATAAGTGCCTTAGAAAAAGAACAGTGTCGTGAAATGCTCATGGAATCATCGAAAGTAGACACACAAAAGACGTTACTTGTGACCTTTGACCCCGCAGATAACGTGCATACGGAGGTTGAGGGATTGACGAACAAGGATAAAAACAATTCTTGAAATATTGGTCGCATGACTTTTTTCTGGGATCAAAAAAAATAAATATCAGGCCAACGAGGTGACAATTTGGACAGTGTTTTTCGGTCTCGTTTGCGGACAGCAGTATATGACAATTTGGTGTTTGTGCTAGGGTGTTCTTCAAAGTGTTTGTAAACAAGTTCAGGTTTTTTTTTTTCATAAACATGACTTTTACAGTCTTCAATGGATTTCAAATCGATACAAGTGTTCTACATCATGAACAGATTTTCTATGAGAAATACCAGACCATATAAACATAAGTTTCAAATCTCAATACAAGATCGTTGCAGTTTAGAACATGGTGAAACTGACACCCATTTAGATCAGAATCACTCCAAATCATTCATTTAGCGATCCATTCATTCCAAACACTAACTCAAACCATTTTAAAGCGCTGTAAAATCACTGAATATAACAAGATCGACAACTACATTCAAGACAAAATCGGTAGAAAAAATCCACTATTTTACTTAGATAATTTTTTAAGCGTTTGATTCAGCTTGAACAAAATTAGCGATATTGGATTACCTCCCTTTTTTCACTCTAAACCCGCCCCACACATTCATTCAATTTCATCGCAAATCATTCCAAAATCATTCATCTTGTCAATTTTACAATGTTCTCAACTATTTTTTACCAAATCTATCTCGTTAAACAAACACTTGTACTCTACTATATGTTGGTAAGCTCTCACGAGAAATATTTTTGTTTTGTTGATCCTATAATGAAGGTCTTGCATAAATATCAAATATCTGTAAACTCGACATACGTTGTCTTCGGACAACAATATTGGATTATGATTATTTCTTATTAAATCTAATACACTTGTATGAACAATTCTAAGGCAAGGCCAATCAGAGATAGCGATAAGAGGGGATAGAATCAGTCTAAAATCTTTAATTCTCAACAAATCCCTGTGTTGTGGGTACTCATCGACAAGACGATTCCAAAAAAATACAAATAACATCGGTTTTGTTTTGTGTTACAGTTAAGGACATCGTGAAATTAACAAGATGAATGATTTTAGAATGATTTCTGAATGAAATTGAGTGAGTGTTTGGAGCGAGTTTTGAGTGAAATTAAAGGGAGGTAATCCAATATTGCTAATTTTGTTCAAGATGAACAAAATTAGCGATATTAATTATCTCCCTTTAATAAAATATACGGTTTTTTCTGTTTGTACGTCTACATTGACCAACCAGACACTTGAAAGTCCACACCACATAATAAAATCGAAGAATAAATAGATCGATTTGAATTTATTGTTGAAAATTTGAACGATTTTCAATGTTTTCTAATGGTTTATGAGCGTTTATGATCGATTTGAGTGAGTGTTTGGAATGAATGAATGGAGCAATGATTGAATGATTTAGAATGATTTCGATCGAAATTAGTGTCAATTTTACGATGTATTTAACTGTAATTGGAATAATTTGATCTAAAATCCCCCGTCTATCTGTAGCTCTGCCAATACTCTACATATGAACACACAATGAAAATAGGAAACAAAAAAAAAAAAAAAATACTATTTTTTTATATTTTTTTTCTTTTTTTTTTTTAAGAAAAAAAAGTCTGATCATTTTTTTTTTCATTTAGAAATAGACTTGCTTGGACCGATACATATTCTGTTCCAAATTTTTTTTTTAAAGCAAAGCCACTACTCACAGTAGAACAGTGTTATAATTTTTTCTATGTCTAAGTGCAGGTCTCTGGTTTTTACGATGGATCGGTGATACGCCCTTCAAATATTCAATCTTATATTTATCTGATAAATATGGTTAGAACATGAAACAAGCAGCTAATCGTTGGTGGGTAACAGATACGTTATGAAAAAAAGTTACGACTTTTTTTTTCTTTTATTTTAAAAAAAAAAGGCACCACTTACGAAAACGGTTGAAGCAAACTGGCGAGAACTGTGGTAATTCAAGTTATCTAATAAATAATCATGTTTTAATTGGTCTATCGATTTTTAATTAAGAGAAACAACTTGTTGATTATTGAACATAACATGTACAATGTTACATACACGTCTTATAAGTTATTATAATACGATGGCGTATTTTTAACGCATTTATGAAATAAGACGAATGTCATGTCGTAGGTTCAGCGCAAGACTGTAGTAAGTGTATATACTTTGTATATACACTTACTAGTCTTGCGCTGAACCATCGATGGGTTTAACTGTGTACACAGATTGCTCCGCCCATTTATGACGTCATTTTATGATGTCGCGTGTCATCTTTAGCGGGAACCTTCATGTTTTTGACGTCATATAACCCTAGAGCTAAATGAAGCGCGAAGTTTTTATTTGAAAAAAATGTAAATTTACTTTTTTAAAATCCAAGACAGAGAATAAAACTAATTTCAGGATTGTATTAGTGGTTTGTTGTACAATTGATATTATTTAATTTTGCGTTGATGTGTCCATGAATAAAGTCTGATCGGGAAGGGGGGGGGTATCTTTTGCATATAACTTCGCGAAGTCATTTACTGTACAATTTGAAAACAGTTTACATCATTATGTCATCCTGAACGCAGGACAGGTTCCGAAGAGCGCTCTCCGTCGTGCGAATTCAAGATTGACCGTGCGGACACTCTGAATGTCACTTTTTTGGCATAATAAACCTAAAATATATTCGGAAACAATTTCATTCAAATATATCAAATAATTCATAAATTTTTAAGTCTCGTATGTCTGATGAGACGCACAAACAGACGAAAACCCTGTAGATTGTTTTTAAATAAGGTAACTAGATATCCCTAATTCTTACAGTTCGGCGAATTTAGAGATATAGTAAAACCCCCTTGATATTTCTTTGAAAGATCGTTCTTCCTACTCGTTGAATTTCATTCCAAAGTTATTCCAAAATCATTCATCTTGTCAATTACACGATGCTGCTAACTGTAACAAAGACTCATATTGTCCTAACAAAATGTTATGACTTTCTTGAATCTCGTAAGCGCAGTGTGAAGACGATCGTTTTCTTGTAATGGTGTTAAATCGATTCAGAATAATTGGGTGGGCGGTGGTGTTGGTGTTGGGAACAATCTTGTCCCCAACACCACCACCACCGCCCACCCAATCATTTTGTTATTTCAGCTTCGTCTTTTTCTTTTTTTTCTATATTTCAAATAGCTATTATAGCGTTACATCGACCTTCTATAATTTAATGCATTTATTTTCATATATTTATTATTTATTCAATTTAGATATCAACGTATGAAAAAATAACTGGTTATTTGGAGAAGAACAATATAAGATCCTAGCTTTCGTTCTAATCCGTTTCAAATACATTGTAATCATACACACATATAACATGTAAATTATTTGAATAAAATATGTTTAAACCAAATCGATTCATCCTCCATAAGATGAATATAAGACTAATATAAATCTTATGGCAGTTTCACGATATTGTTAACTGTATGCCATAATGTTGCACCTTCCAGATATCATCGTTTTGCGGCAGAGTTTAACATATTGACTAAGGCTTTGGTTACAGATTTTGTTCACTGAACGATGGAATGTCATTGAGGTTCATTATAATGTCTCATAAATATTACCATGTCCTAGAGATTATCCGTATTACTCGGATTATTACATGCAAATGTTATTCATTGGTTAATAGCGTTGTGTAACATCTTGGATTAGGTCGTCATTTTGCCAGAAAGATGATAATGGGTCAATGGGACATCTATAGGTAATATCTTGTTATACAAGCGATACACTGAAATCATACAGTTAAAACATCGTGAAATTGACTGCCGTTCCGATCAGAATCATTCTTATTCGTTCACTCAGCGCTCCATTATTTCATTCCTAACACTAACTCTAAACGATCAAAAAAGCTCCAAAATAATTTGAAACCATTTCGAAATCGTTCAAAACGATCGACATTTTCCTGAAATCGATCAAATGATTCTACGATTTTATTTGCTAGTGTTGATTTTAAAGTATCTAACAGGTCCACGAAGACACACTAGTAGAAAAGTTCTATTGTATTTTATTAAAACGTAGTATTAAATGTCGCTTATTTTGTTCATCTAGAACGAATTAAGCAATCTTGAATTCCATCCCTTTAATTTCAATCAAAACTCGCTCCACACACTTATTCATCGTGTCAATTTCACAATGCTCTCAACTGTATGTTGATTGGAGTATCTTTCCCATTTCTCAAAAGAAAGAATCTTTTGGAAACATTTTCATACCAACAAATGAATAAGAACTTGATTTTAGATCCGTCGTATTTGTGTTTACCAACCTTTTCAATATTTTATAAATTAATTGATATTCTGTTTAAAAGTTCCTTTTCTTCAGTTAAACGTGTAATTATTTTTAGCTCTACTGAGCAAAGGCAGAAGAGCAACGGCGGTGGAATGGTTCTCGTCCGTTCGTCCTTCTGCCCGTAAACAACTCTTGTATACGCAATAAAGTGCACATATTTTATAGGATTTCATTGGAACTTTCACATGATGATTGTTGGCTTATGGGGAAGGTTTCTTTCTAAAATTGGGCTGATCCGAAGTACAAGTCGGGAAAAATTTTTACATCCGAATATTCTCGCTATCGCAATAAGGTATGCAAATATTATAGGATCTCTTAAGAATTTCAAGGGATAATTGTAGAATATCAAGGAAGTTTCCTTTCGAAAAATGAGGCTGAACCGTAATTAAAACACGTGCATACACTTGTTAACGCATAGTAAAGTCCACAAATATTACAGGATTTCCTTAAACTTTCACAATTTGAGATGTATATAGTACGTACTTAGTGTTTTGTATTAAAAAATATCTAACGAGGTTGGGAGAATTGATATTTGTCGAGGCTCTGCCGAGACAATTATCAATTCTCACAGTCGAGTTATAAATTTTCCATACAATACACTTAGTACGTATTATATATTTATCTTATAACCTCTATTTGTCTTATTTTCGCCGATGTTTCTTAGTTAAATGCAAGTTTTTTTTAAAAAAAAACCTGCATTATGTCATAGTTCTAAAAATAACTATGTGATAACATAAAAAATTTCGTACGGGATGTTATCATACGGATATTTGTATAGTTATAAGATAAATAGAGTTATTTGAACGATTTCTTATGATAACGTGGCTGATCCGTTGGAAACACAGGAAAGGGGTCCCTATGGATTTTCGCTCGATTATTCTAGTTTTGCGATAAAGTACAGAAACGTTATCGGATATCATTGAAACTTGAATGCTAGTAGGGGTCACAATGTAGGTTCTGTGTGAATTTTGAATGCAAATGAAAAGAAGCCCTAAGTACTATTTCCGAAACTACCCGAAGAGAATGTATTCAGATGGATTAATTTCCGATTTATACATTCTTTTTAAAGCACATTGTTCTGAAATATCATATTAAACTGAAGAATAACGTGATAGCCAGTAGAGCTTCTCAGGCCCTATTGGACCTCTTGTTTTCTCTAAATATAACTTTTCTCGTGTCGGTAATTGTTTTGATAAATTCGCGATAGATATCCTGTAGTTTTTTAAGTTTATTTTTTGTCTTGCCTTATCATATCTGTCTTTTGAATAAAATGTTATTATTATTAAAATATTACATACAAAAGAAAATGTACTTCTACTTTCATTGTCCATACATATATCCCTTTGATTTGGCATTTGTCCCTAATTCTGCTGACATTGAATTTAGATTTAAATAAATTTCCAATTTTAGGGACACTTCAATCAGCCCACACACCGATGTCCTGTATGTTTGCCGCTTGTCTGTTATCTGTTTGTGCCCCAAAACGTAAATATTGACCATAACTTTTTTATTCGTCCATGATGGAGACTTGACGCGTGTATTGCTTTTCACCACGTGTAATGCTTGTGACAAGACGGTTTTATTGGTACCAGCTTCAAGGTCATTAGTGAAGGTCAATTACATTTTCAACGTCAAATATGTATAATCTTAACTTTTGAATAGGTCACATTTTGCAATGGTGTGTGGTAGAATCTAGTGGTCTTGTTTTAGTGTATACTTAAGTCAAGCCCATCATTCAAGCCAATGTAATATTTTCAAGTTCATTTAATTATAAATTAAAATATCAACTTTTGAATAAGTAAAAGAGACGTCATAATTGATATGTGTACTGCTTTGTCATTTGTCTAGGTCAAGGTCAAGACTTTTCAAGATCACTTAATTTCAATATAAAACCTTTTACACTGGGCAAAACTTGTGAATGGTTATAGTTAACACCATCGTGAAATTGTCAATATTTATGATTTTGTAATGAAATTGAATGAGTGAGTTGAGCGAGTTTTGAGTGAAATTATTGGGAGGTAATTCAATATCGCTAATTTTGTTTCAGATGAACAAAATTAGCGATATTTATTACCTCCCTTCAATAAAACATTCATACCGATTCTAAGAATAGCTCAATGAGTGATATAGAATGGTTTTGATAGGAACGACGTTCAATTTCACGATTTTAAAACTGTACTTATATTTCACTTCTGTTTTGCTTGTAACAAGATCATTCTTTTGGTACCAATTTTAAGGTGATCAGTTATGGTCAATGTTATTTTCTAAGTTTAAATTCATTTTTTTAGAAAGTGTTGTTCCATATTCATGTATCAAACCATTGTTTTCGATAAAATACGGGGGACATTGGTGTTTAAGGAATTATACCTCTTGTTTCCGCGGTAGTTACAATGTAAGAAGAAAGCAGCCAGTGTGGTCCATGGTCAGACTACACATCTGAGGAGGCTGATCCTAGTTCAAATTGTATGCTTAAGCTGTGTGTATAGCAGAAATAAGATCTTTAACAGTATGAGAACGGTAAGAGTAACTCTATTTTTCTCTTCCTTAACTTAATGAAAATCCTTGTTTTTTTTTCTTTGCTTTTCTTTGAGGGGGATTTTTGAAATATGTCGGACCCTATACTTAAACAAAATGACCGTTTAGTAACCGCATAAAATGAATAGTTAAAATAGAGATAGGATACATCATAGTTCTTTTAGAGAGATTGCAATTCGAAAGCAACTTTACGGGAAGGTAGAATGGTCATTTTATGTTCAGAAAAAAACAGCCAAATAATGGTAAACCTGTCCCATCTATGCTACCCTCCGATTCTGTATCGATAGATTGAGACAGGTTCGCGAGTCAAAATCAGCCATGTGCAATGTGCACAGTCTGCCGAGTTCGACAATTTTCGCTTCTTAAATGACCCAATTTCGACAGCCTGACCACACATTTATTTTAATATTGTCGAAAACAAATCAAAGTACTGAAAGTACTGATAAGTTGGAATGCGTTCTAGAGACGGTTACCTCAAGCTACTAACGAAGCTGACGCCTCCCGCCCACCACAGGTAAACACGTAATACGTCTCGTCTTTTGACAAATGTATTTCAACAACGAGAATCGCTATACAGGCCTGAATCTGATGAAAGAAAAAAAGAGAGCCAGAATGGCCCTAAACCGCTCACCTGAATTCGATTGGTCCAGTGGATCTTATCCAAGAAACTTACTTGCAAAGATTCATTTGCCTTATTGTTGAAGAGGAGACATTATTCGAATTATAAGCAGTCAAGATAGACCCTGCCAACCCATTCATTGCAGAGGAGACTCAAAATAAGCCCTTTCCTGCCACGCCCATATTTATAGGCAAATGAAAATTTTGCCAACAATATTTGAAGAGGGTCATCAAAGGAACATTCTTGTAAAGTTTCAGTGAAATCTGCCCAGCAGTTCAGGAGGAGATGTCATTCAAAGATTTTGGGCTCAAAATAAGCCCCGCCCTGCCATACACATATTTATTGGCCAAATAGAATAAAGCGACAATTTGAAGAGGGTCACCCAGGGAACATTCTTGCAAAATTGCATTGAATATGCAGCAGCAGTTTAGGAGAAGAAAAAGTTTTAAGAAAGTTCACGCGGACACACGACGGACGACACAGTCAGGGTGATCCTAAAAGCATCCCTTGAGCACGTTGTGCTCAGGCGAGCTAAAAAGGAAGAAAATGATACGGACCATACAGCCAACTAATGGACGCACAGGCGAAAACTTATACACTCAAAACAGTTTTTTATATTATTTTTCAAAAGCCTTCTCCTCCAATTACATTTTAATTAGAAGTGTCGCAAGGTGGACATCAACAAGTGATTTGTCCAATGATCAAAAATTATTTTCGCAGGGAAGACTTTTACTTCATGAGTTGGAATCTCAAGACAATATTTGGACGAAGTTCAATTGTGATTTCGACCTTTGTGACTCCAGAATTGGGCACTTTCTCGGGTTATTGACAACATTTGTGTCAAGGTTTATGATTTGGGTCAATTGGTTGTTCAGTTGGAGTGGAAACTGTTATCTGTTAAAATTTACTGATGGCCGTGACATGAATGACCCCGAAACAATAGGGCATTTCTTCGGGTCATGGGCAATATTTGTGTAAAGTTTCGTTATTGCAGGTCAATTGCTTCTCCGTTTATCTAGCGGAAAGCAAAAGGTCAATGGACTGAGAGACAGACATGATGAAATCAATATATGCTCCTCTACTTCCGAGTTGGGGGTATTGTTAATAACATCGTGAATTTGATAAGGTGAACGATTTTGGAATGATTTAGGCATGATGTTGAATGAGATAGCGGAGCGAGTTTTGAGTGAAATTTAATGGAGGGAATCCAATGTCGCTTATTATGTTCAGATTTAACAAAATCAGCGATATATAATATGCATGAAAGTTCAATTAATAGCTTTCTATTTCGTCAAGAACGAATCAGACGGTTTTAATTTCAATTATGTCAGTGAAATCGCGATTTGGTTCTTGCTTAATTCATTTTGAATGTACATGTTGATCTTATTTTTTAAAAAACTGAGTGAGCGATTAAGAATGTTTTTTATTGAGATGAATGTCAATTTCACGATGTAACTAACTGTATGATGGTGCTCTAAAACGTGTTGATGTGTAAGAATGCGAAGAAAACAAGTTGAACTAGATGGTTTGTTTCCAATGGCAAATTGTCTTGCTGATGGAATGCAAATGGGCAAAGATTAAAGATGTTGTGGCAAGGGTTTTATTGGATGAGTATTGGGTTTTTACAATGAAACATTCATGCTAATAACTGCAATATGATGAAAACAAACGACAATATGTTGAAAAAATATTTATTAACTTTAAAAGTGTATCATCACTTTAGGAAAATATTTTTTTTTTCGTAGCTTAGACAGAAATTTACAATATAACACCTTGTAAAAAGTTAAATGTGTAATAAAGTCTTTCAGAAAGACAAACTTTTCATTTAAAAGAAGCTATAACATAATTCTACGAAAAACAGGTCGCGACCTTACCAAATAAGCAGATCACGTGATTGGTCTGTGCTGTTGCCACAATACTGAGAAAACAGATAGCGACATTACCAAATAAGCAGATCACGTGATTGGCCAGTGTTATTGTCAATTGCTGGCCTTGTCGGACTTGACTTATCACATGATTTCCAAATAAAGTAATGCAAACATGTGATACTAATATATTCGTACGCAACTTTCGATAAATATTGTTTAAAACATAGATTAGCGTGTTAATAATATACATGAAGTGATAGTGTTGTAATTGTACAGCATTATTACTTTTTGATGAAATAAACTGTTTGTCTTTGTCAAGTTGAGATAAACAAAATAGGCCGAAGTGTATTCCCATCCTGTTCACGTGATATGTGTTCTCAAAAAACCCGAAATGAAATTATCTTGTGTTCACTTTGCGGTTTTGTTAAATCTAAGTTGGAATTGCTCCGCATTCCAACTTAAAAAGTGATCACTTCGGTTCATTTCCGTAAATTTTCAAGATTTGCCCACGCCAGATAACTGCTCATCGTGAAATGGTGTATTACAGTGATTCTTTATATTTTGTAAATAGTGAAAAGACAAATTTCAAATACGAAAAAAAGCTAAAAATAATAATAATAATAATAATAATAATATCTGATTTGGCGAAAAATAGCGTTTACAAATATCTGCAGTGATTTGTCATTAATTCGAAATGGCAAGGTTCATTCGGAAAAATGCATAATATTTGAAGAGTGTGATCTAGGACGTAGTCTGCTATTCTGTGGAGTCCCAGTGCCTTCTTTGCATTACACCAGAGACGTCCACCAAAAGTACTTTCAGCGCTTTGATTCGACTCAATAATCGAATCTGCCCTGCTTGCGGTATGACAAAACGGTACAAACGGTTTGCCCATGTAATCCCACTTTGCACGCAGGTGTACTTGCGTGCAAAGTGGTGTATAATTGGCAAAGAGTTTGTGTCGTTTTGCTATCCCGAACGCAGGGCAGCTAACCTAAAGCGACGATAATACAAATGGTTTGGTGAATGACGAAGGCACACTTTAATGTCCGAAAATATTTTTTCTTTATTTTAACAACATGTAGATTTATATAACATCTTGTTTCCTGAAACTAACACTTTTTGTTACAAAATGTCTAACAACTATATTATCACTTCAAAAGAGAAGGCTTCATCAAAATGTCATGTCAATTTAACAACTTAGAAACACAAAACATGAACACATTCATCCCACATTGCAGTTTCTATCGTCCTGAAATTGACACCCATTTTGATTAAAACTATTCCAAATCACTCGCTCAACGCTCTGTGAAGTCATTATCTATACCCTCTCCCATCATTCAAAAACGCTTTGAAATCGTTCGTGAGCACTTCAAAACTTAAAAAAAATTCCTTTAATCCAATCGAATAAATCACTCCGAATGTATTAAATCACCTTCGGGTTATAAAAAACTCGTAACTTCAACAGGGGTGTGGTAACTCAGCGATAAATATGCGCATTTGTGCCACAGACTCTTCATATTCAGTTTACAATATCGTGAATTTGACAGGATGAATGATATTGGAATGAAATTGAATGAATATATTGAGCGAACGAAATTTGAGGGAAGTAATAAAATATCGATAATTTCGTCCAGATTGGACGAAATGCTCGGTATATTTATTTTACCTCCCTTTAAAAATTGCGCATTTTTCTGATTTTCTATTTTCACGGTCAATTTGACGCTTTAAAATCTACATAATTTTTTCATTTAAAAGCTGCTCATTGAACTCATTCAATTTTTTTCCAATATCATTCACCTTGTCAGTTATACGATTTTCTTAACTGGATTAGATTCTGTCAAGAGTCTATCTGCTCCTTCGCTAATGTGTGAATAAAGCTGTATTCATACTCTCAAAAGCATTACTGAACTTACAGTTAAAAACATCGTGAAATTGACACACTGAATTATATTGGAATGATTTCCGACTTTAATAGAGTTAGTGCGATGAGTGAGTATTGAATGAAATTAAAAGAAACTAAAACAATTTCGCTAATTTTGTTCAAGATGGACAAAATTAGCCATATTCATTACCTCCCTTTAATGAATATATACATGTTAATTTACAAAAAGCTTTCTGTATCTTCTTGAACCAATCATACGATTAGAAGGTTAATAAAGTCAACGAAATCGTTTTTTTTCTCGGAATTTTCTTTTGAATGTATGTGTAAAGTTTTATTGTTTCAGTGAAATTCGAGCGTTTGTGAATGATTTGAGTGTGTGTTTAGAGTGAATAATGTTGGCCTTGGTTAGAGATTTAAAATGGTTTTGTTCGGAATGAGAGTCAATTTAGAGATGTCTTTAACTGTTGGACAAGCAGTAATTTTCATTATACAGTTATAAACATCGTAAAAATGACACTAGTTTTGGTACATACACATATATACACATATATATTTAAATGAAGAAATAGAAAAAAAAAATCTGCCGAACCCATACCGTCACAGACAAGCTAAAGCATTATTGCTACATGTGTGTCACATAAAATCAGATATTTTCTTTCATTTTCTTCTTTTTCTTAATAGTTCATCAGTATAATTATTTTTCTTTTTTTTTCACTCAGTAGGTGCAGATTACATATTGTACACATTGTTTGCCTATCAAAATTATGAAGTATTAATTTCAAATATCTCAAGCAGGCATGTACATATTGCTTAGCATCCGTTAGATTTGGCATAGGTAATTTGCTTAAAATTGTCCCAAAAATTGAAAACTTGTTTGAAACAGGTCACAACAATAAGGGTTTAATAACAAGGTCAGTCAAACAATATACCAAACACGTGAAGCTGAATCACATGAGGTTTGTGTTCTGTTTTAGTCGCATACTTCAGCAACATATCTTCTGAAAATGACAGATGTAAAACCTTATATGAAATAGACAAGGTCGCAACACCGTCTTTATTAAGAAAAAGAACAATATTTTATTTCCACACCTTGGTAATGTACATGGTATTTGAGAACAATAAACATAAACACAATTTCAAATATAGATTCAAGTTACATGGCATAACATGGAAAAAAAAAAGAAGAAGAAAAAAAAAGCTTTATCAATTGCAATGTAAAATATGGATTAATCATATAGACTTTTAATTTCGTAAATATTCGCTTTTAATTGAACACTCGCTTTTCGATTAATTTCCGTAAGATAAAAGAATGGGGTAACGTATTGGCAAACTATTGCCGAAAGATAAGATCTGCGATGAGGATGACAAAACTGTACAGACAGTATGCCAATTAAATACAACTTTGCACGTGCACTTGCATGCAAAGCGGGGATTAATTGGCAAACTGTATAGACAGTTTGCCAATTAAATCCAGCTTTGGACGTGCACTTGGGTGCAAAGGGGGATTAAGTTGGCAAACTGTTCGGATTGTTTTGTCATCCCGAATGCTGAGCTGGAGAACCCTTACAGGAACTATAAATACATGTTCAGTTAGTAATATTGTAAAATCGTCACCCTTCTCGATCAAAACCATTCTAAATAACTCGCTCATTGTTCTATTCTTTCACTCCAAAAACATTGCGAAAGCGTTCAAGACGCTCAACATTTCATTTGAATCGATCTAATTATTCCGCGATTTTACTGGTTGGTATGGTTTTAAAAGCTTCCAATTGATCAGTGAAAACACAGAAACGGTATATTATTAATAATTTATTAAAGGGGGTAAGAAATGTCCAAATTGGACGAAATTAGCCATATTATTTTACCTCCCTTTATCTTCAATCGAAACTTGCTCATCGCGAACATTCAATTTTATTCCAAATTCATTCCTTAATCATTTTCTTGACAAAATGAAATTATACCGTTCGCTAAAATGCTAAAATATGAACAAGCTTACACGTCTGTCAATTGAATCTTAGTGTATTATAGCCAGAAAAATTAAGAATTTTAACACCTCTTTGAGCAAAATCTTTAAAAAAAAAGACTTAATCATACAATATATTGTTAAGTATGTTGCAAAGCGAAACGCGTCTCAGTTTTATCTATTGTCTGACTGGGTGATCATAATTAATTTAGGCCTTAAGATTTATGAAATGCTAAACGAGATAGATGAAGGGTGACTGGATCCTAAGTCTCGGTTATGGAATTTATCTATTGCTGTTTCTACTACTTAAGTCACTATCGCCTATTTACGGGACCAGTTGCTTTAAACAATACTTGCAAAGCAAATTCAATGATATCGTGGTTTTTTCCTAGCATTTATTATTTTAAGTGTTGATGTTGATATTATCTTTTTAATCATTTAAGAGCGTTTATTTATGGTTTGAGTGAGTATTTGGATTGAATGAATGGAGCACTGAGTGGGCGATTTAGAATGGTTTTGATCGGTTTTAGGGGACAATTTTACGAAAAAGAACAGTTAAATGATTATCAAATTAAAAGAAAATAGTGAATCTACGAAGCAAGACATTAACAATACCCGTTAACCGTTCCCCATGTGACATGAATTTAGAATTTTATTGATTGAAAAGATTGACCTGTCCATCACGACCTATAATATTGCCAATCCCATAGACAATATATACAGAGGCAGATCCAGGATTTCAGTTAAGGGGTTCGAACACCCAAAAAAGGGGGTTCGTTTTCCTAGTATTACAGAGCTTAAGCCCTTATCTTCCTGAACTAAAAATTTTGATTAAAAAAATGGTGTCTTTTTGCCTTATCATCTGCCGCAAGATTTTTTTCACAACTTTAAATAAGGCAGGCAGTATATACTAAGATCAGATTGCAGAACTGTATATATACTATATATATACTATATATTTTTGTAAATCATTAAAGAAAGGCTACTAGACATCTACTACCAAATTCTGCTATCAATAACTCAAAGAGACTTGAAACCTGTTAGCTCATTAAGCATTCTTTTTAGTTTGAATCATATCTCGACTTATAATGGATAACAGGTACCGATCATCCCTTACAAAATTTAGAGTTTCATCACATGATTTGGAAATTGAACGATGGAGACATGCACATATTCTTAGAGACGAAAGATTACGCAAATTTAGTAAATACGGTTTGGTCGAAAACTTATATCACCTTTTGCTTATTTGTCCGAAGTTTTCCGACTTAAGTCAGAAATATATTAAAAGATATTACTATACATGGCCGACAAATCGGAAATTTAACAATTTATTCATCAACAGACCAAATTATACCACCAGAAATTTGTCGAAATTCTTAGATTTCGCCTTTTTACGGAGAAAGTAGTTAAACTGTTCACACGATTTATGTTCTTCTGTAAATCCATGATAACATTATATTTGTATATGTTTGTTTTTTTTATCATACACCATGATTGTGTTTCTCAACATTCCATGACTATTTTTTGTTTCTTTGTTTGCTCTAAAAATGTCAATGTTTCATATAATAAAAATGTATTGTATCATAAAAAGGGCGGAATAAAACCAATTATTTGGTCATTCAGAATGCGCGAATCTTGGTGAACAGCACTAAAATAAAATCATTCAAAATTATACACAAAATTACTGTTAATAAAAGACTCTATAAGAATGGTACGTGGACTAAATACTCGATTCTGAATGGTCCGAAATTGTATTTTTTAAATTTTTTATATGTTTATCCTTTAATTTAAGCAAAAAAGAACGCTTTTTGGAGCATTCGAACTAAAATGATATAGTATAAACTAGAGTAAATTGGAATCAATCACTTCTTTGATATTAATTTTGCAAGTAGATTATACTTTCATAGCTGCTAAGGATTGTTTATACTTACAAAATTTTCAAAAAGAGTTCTGTTTCTTATCATCTAGAAATTTTGGTAGTGCTTAATTGATTTCCAGATAAATATTATAAAGTTTGACGTCAATTATGCTATCACGTGCAGTTATATCGGCTGTTATACAACCATTTGTTCCATAGATATAACTTGTTATTGGTGCATTAATTGACTCCACACCCAAATAATACTAACTGTCTATCAATATTTATGAATGGAAATTGCTGAATGAAGACAATAGTTCGGAGACGAGAGATTTAAGGTTGGAAGTGATGATATAATTTAAGGGCACATACGACCTTATAGAACTAAAATATGAGGTTATTGTCGTACCGATATACCGAATGAGTTTGACTAAATCTATAATTATTATAAACTACTTGTTTTGAAAATAACTTTATAGAGACAAACAACTTAAGTGCGATCAGAATGGAATACCTAGAAATGAAATGTTTTGCTATTCTTTTCCCGCAAAGAACTTGAAGCAACTTTATGTTCTTATGGTAGAAAATTTCACTTTGGCGACTCAACGTTTCTTACTAATTTTAAAAGACAAATTAAGAATCATTCTCTGTAAAAATGTAAATTTAAAAAATTATGGTTTCCACTCAAGTCTTAGATTACAAAAAATTATATTTTTCAGACTCTTTTGACCTGGGAATCATGAATACAGCTAAATTTGGTTGTTGTTATTGTTGCTGTTGTTCTCTTATTCAGTTGCCTTGGATACCAAAATTTCTTATATACCAGGAAATATTTCAGTCAATTTTCCTCAAAACTGACTGACGTCAAACTTATTTTTCCAACTTCTTACATATAGTGTAACTTTGAACTTAATTTTGAAAATTCACCATTTAATGAATTATGTATTGAAGATAAGTAGATTATTTTTCAATTTTTAATCAATTCATACGGTCAAATTAGATCTATATAATGACAGAGAACACTTTGATTAAAAAAAAATCAGTTTTAATTCGTGGGTTTATTTATTTTTTTGTTTTGTTTTGTTTTTAAGTGCTGCTTACATGCAGTAGAAAACGCTTACAACAAGAGAAGCACAGACAGACTTACAGATGGATGTATGATAGACACAGGGCCATGACAATAGTCCAAGTGACCTTTAGCCAGTGGAGCTTAAAACATCTATAAATCTAGAAGTTATGCTCCAGACACATTTGGACAGACTAACGCACATTCACACTGTGACATGTTTTTTAAGGTTGTAACAAGCAGGCTTCAAATTAAGGGAGCTTTACTAGTGATAAGCTGAGTTTTAACATTGAACCTGGCATATGCCCTTGACCTATGAGGTTTCTGAAAATGTGACTTGTCTTCTTAAAAGGGACCATCTGAGTGAAAATGTCAGACTGCAGGATTGTCAAAGGTTGATCTTGTTGAAATTCTCCTTTTTTCTGATTTACCAAATCAAATTTTATCACTTACTTTTCTTCAAATTTTATTATTTAATTTCCTCTGTTGACCTCTGCTTGCTTTATAAACTTTTCGACAGACAGAACATAAATACATGTATAATTCAATTAATAAATGATGTAATGGTTACAAACAAGTGTGCCAAATCATTTTGAAGTAAATCGAAAATACATAAAATTGGATTTTGGTGGGAAAAGGTAGTAACACACAAACATCAAAAAGCCATTTTAACCAATATGTTTTGTTCACAGCAGGTACACTCAATAAATAGAGCAAAGTCTGCATGCAGGTGCCAAAGCCCAGATGAAGGTGTTGAATATAGAAAATTTTAATGATAAAGGGGCATAACATTGAAAATACAGTTAGTTACATCGTGAAATTGACACTCATCTCACTCAAAATCATTCCAAAACGCTCACTTAGCGCTCCATTCATTCATTCACAACACTCACTCAAATCATTCAAAAACGCTCCGAGCTCCCTAGATATAATAAATTAATAAACTTCATTCAAAGAAAAAACGGCTGGAAAAATACTGGATTTCACTGACTTTTTTGAAGTTTGTAAGCGTATGGTGGGTTTGTGGAAACATAAAAGCGATTAAAAGGACCTGTACGTATATCTCTTTTTAAAAGGGAGGTAATAGATATCGCTAGATATCATCCTGAACAAAATAAGCAATATTTAATTACCTCCCTTTAATTGTACTCAAAACTCACTCCTCCGCTCATTCAATTTCATTCCAAATCCATTCCAATATCATACATCTTGTCAAATTCAGGATGTTCTTAACTGTAGTTGCGACCAAGACTAAAATTTGTCATGCCAAGGATATCCCTATGCCTACAACACCAACATTTTAGAGGATAATCGTTTGTTTAAGTGTAAGATCGATTAATATTTCATTGAGTGAACGACAAAAGCTATACAAGAATTGCGACACCTCAAGGGTTTCGCGGGAAAGAATGAGTGAAAATGAAAATCGTAAATGTTTTCTTTAAAGACGATTCAAAGTTGATAGATTGAGGTTGGGAGATGATATATCGACAGACAGCACGAGATGATACCCAAATACGTTGACATTTGGTAGCATATAATAAACAAGACGTGTTCTTAAAACAACATATTCCATTTTTAAAATTTCCTTTGCGAGTTTGACGGATCTTGTCTCGGTTGAAAGTTTACAAGAGTTGCCTGTGGACAACATAGCCCCCCCCCCCCCCCCCAAACTGCTGCTTGTTACAGACAGCACTGGACTAAAGATCAAAGTTCAAGTATTTAGTTAAGTTTAACTCCAGTAAAGTATCCGTCCATTCTGTTCAACCTGTAATGGTATATTTCTTAACAAACTTGAAATGAAACAAGTAAGAGTTGTCGTTCTTGTGCACTGCACTTCTCTTCCATGAGATCTACCCATACATACAGTTTCAAGTTGATAGCTATTATACTCTAGGAGATGTGCTCCGAGCAATATCTCAGTATCAAAAATAACGAAGGGCATTAACTCCAAAATTATGCAAGCAAGAGGTGTAGTTCTTACCCATAGCACTTCTCCTCCATGAGATCTATCCACCAATAAAGTTTCAAGTTGATAGCTATTATACTTTAGGAGATATGCTCCAGACATAATCTAAGTATCAAAAATAGCAAAAGGCAATACATGTAACTCCAAAATTATGCAAGCAAGAGTTGTAGTTCTTGTGCACTGCACTTCTCCTCCATGAGATGTATCTATCCATAATGTTTCAAGTTGATAGCTATTATATTTTAGGAGATATGCTCTGTGGTAAGATTGCAAGGACTCAAATAAGGTGTTATCTTATACATCTAACATAAAGGTAACAAACGTTAAACGCCCATTTTGCATGACATATTTTAAGACACAAATTTCAATAGTTTATGGTAAAGGGCATCGGATTTGCCACTCAAATGTGACATTTCATCAAATTCTGAGCATAAGACTAGGAGAAATGAAAGAATAACTGTATTTTACATGCTAACGTAAAGGTAACAAACATTTAGCCCCCCCTTTTCCATGATATATTTTTTTTATGTTAATTTCAAATTGTTTATAGTAAAGGGCATCTGATTTGCTACTGAAATATGAAATTTCACTAAATTCTGACCATTAGACTAGGAAAAATTGGGAAAAACTGTTTTTTACCCTAAGTCTACTTTTTCTGTGACGAGGCCTCAAATCCAAAAACCGTCACAGATGCATCAACACCATATCATAGGAAGTTCACATGGTACGTTTCATTTGATTTGGTCCGAACGGTTATGGAGAAATAGGTGGGGACGGACGGATGGACGGTATTACGGACGGACAGACAGACGAAGTGGCAGCTTTATGCTATCCCTTCGGGGAGCATAAAAATGCATGTAGGCTGACACTTTGCTGGAATTGTATCTAAACGTTTTGCAATAATCAATATGATATTCAGATAACTATTATCCTGTTTTTACCAACGCCATGCCACCAAAAACATCCACCTGCTTTTAGTGCTTTGATTTAACACAGCTTTATTTGTTCTCTTCTAGAATCATAAAATTATGTTTTCATATCAAAATCATGTGGGACCTCCAGACAATTTGTCCCTTTGTGCACCAGCAATTTATACAGTCTGGGGAAGGAATCGAACCTTCATACATGATTTTGTTTAATAAGAGGCATTAAGACCCTAATTTTGAAATAAGACAACACATAATGAAAATTCCAAAAAGTATAAGTGTCTATGACAATCTATATAAGGATTTTGTGATTAAATCTTAATTAGTCTCCTAGTCTCATGACACTTCGTGTATCTGACCCAATGTCAAAAGGAACCATCCTTGTGATGGTGATGGTCCAATCATTCTGACCAAGTTTAAAGACAACCGGATTATAACTGTGGACTCTTAGAGTGTTAACAAGCAAAAGTTCACAGCCAGACAGACAGATGTGGGAATAGAAAACTGGTATTGCTATAGCTCTTCTGACCTTAGGTCATAAGAGCTAAAAACGTAGCACCAGGAATCATTGTCTAAATTATCCAAAGAATTACAATACACAATACCTTGCATGTTTTACTAGTAGCTTATTAGCTGTCTGGACAGTTGTTATTTTCAAATTTCTGCATCTGTCGCAGAGCGGACTTATACCCCCCACAAGCACTTTGTCAAATGCAAGTACTATTACAATGTAGTGCAGGATGTGTTTGTAACAAATATTGAGATCATATGCAGCATTTGCATGAAGATTCATGATTCTAGGTCTCCTATTTCTTAAGCTAGAGACCAGAAATGAAGATTGAACAAAAATTGACTGTGATATTGCCCTTTGACCTATGCGACCCAAAATCAAGTGCAATTCTATGAGTCATAAGCAACATTTGCATAAAGTTTCATGATTCTAGGTTGCTTGATTTTTGAGTTTGAGTCCGGAAAAGAAAATTGAACAAAAATTGACTGTGACCTTGACCTTTGACATATGTGACCCAGAAGCAATAGGGCACTTCCTTGAGTCATTAGCATCATTTGCATAAAGTTTCATGATTCTAGGTTGCTTGATGTTTGAGTTCGAAACAAAAATTAAACAAAAATTGACTGTGACATTGATCTTAGACCTATGTGACCCAAAAACAATAGGACAATTCCTTGGGTCATAGGCTACATTTGTATAAAGTTTCATGATTGTAGGTCACTTGGTTCTTGATTAAGAATCCAGAAACGAAAAGGTCTACGGAAAGACAGACAGACAGACATGGTGAAACCAATATACCCCCCCTTACTTTGAAGGTGGGGGTATAAAAATCAATCAATCCTTACTTCATGCACATCTTCTAATAAAGGTGATCACATTGACCAAATTTCAAAAAGATCCAACCAGAGACTTTGGAGGAGTTGTACTCACAAGAAAAGTGGAAATACGTTTGTAGACTAACAAACAGATGGATGGACGGACAGACAGAGAAGATGACGCCAATATACGACCCCTTCTGGCAGAGTACGAAAATTGAGTAAAATTACAAGTTCAAGGGAGATTATTTGGAAACCACTATGTGCAATATTGTAGGTGAAAATTACAAATTCAAGGGGAGAGAAATGAGCAAAAAATCATAGTAGGCAGGGAAAAAGACTAGCAGGGGCCCAGTCGCCCATGGCTTTTTTGGGCTGGGCCCCTAGCTTTTGGGGAAAATCCCTATACCTCTAATGCTAAATATTGAAGTTTTGAAGCCTGGGCCCCTAAATGAAAATTATTAGTCAATTTCCCTGGTAGGGACTGCAAAATTGCAGGTGCACTACTTCAAATGCAGATGTACATCATGTATTAATTTCAAGTAAGTACATGAAATAGTGTAGGAGAAATGCTTGGGACAACAATAATTTAGTGACATTTGCAAACCAAGGGCAGATAATTCAGAAATTATTGAGAGTCAGCACTCCAAGATTGCAAGTGCAAAACTTTATAAGCAGATACACATTATGTATAAATTTCAAGTCAATAAATGCAATAGTGTAGGACATATGCTCAGGACAACAATAATTTCTGCTTATGAAGTTTTGCACCTGCAAATGAGAAAATGTCTGATTTTGATATAACAATGTCAGTAATAATTATAAAATACCAACCTTTTTACACATACACCATTTTCTGCTTTAATGCCTCAGACGCAGAAACAAATGCAGACTGATCAGCATTTCGACAGAAGACATTTCCTGTCAAGGATTTGGGGTATCTGGTGCTGACAAAGAATCACCCTGGGCTATGCACCCCAAGGCAGTTTCCTTGGTTCCATATTTATCAACTATATCTGAAATAAAATAAAGACATCTCAATTTGGACTGTTCACTTTTAGCTCTATCTGTATTCCCTCTTCCATATAAAATATTAATTCTCAAATTGGTCTTATTGCCACTTTCAACAGTATTTCAGTAACAGCATGGCAAATTGTGAACCCAAATTTTTAGCAGTACTTTTACAGAAATATTGGGAAAAGGTATTTTTTTCTGATGGGAATGGGGCTGAAAATCTGCCCCAAAAACAGCACAAAGAAAGGCATGTCCAGCTTCAACTCATAATGCAATAGATCTTTCTAACAGTGGTTCTGAAATAAGCTACCCGAGTTGTCCGAGTGGTACATTAAGCTGCACGGACAAGCAGACTTTTCTTGCTAAGTAGTCTGTGGACAAGTGAGAAATCTAAAGAAAAAATCTATAAAATTTTCTTACAGTAGAAGTTAGCTGTTTTCTAAGGATAAATACAGAAAAGTTGTGTTAAGCGACCACCTAAGGGACCACCAAAAAGCGGTCGTTTATGGGAATGGTCGTTTAATACAAAATATTATAATAAATGTGACAGTTCATTTTGATCGCATTTACAGATTGTCGGTCACGTCGTACTGAATCCTATGATGTTTAAACCTATTAGAATCGTCTTGTTGAGACGATTCTAATGGGTTCAAACAACATAAGATTCAACAATAACCAATTTTTCGTTAAGAATTTCCCCTTTTTCAGAGATTTTGCTTACGATCAAGGGACTTTTTAAGGTGGTCGCTTAATTAAATTGGTCGCTTAATACACATGGTTGCTCGAGCAATATCGACTGTACTATAATCCTTATGTCAACAATAAAGTGAAACTATTTTATGGATGCTTGAATGCTTCTTTTAGTAATAGTATTATATCAAAGTAACTTCAATGTCAAAAACAAATAAGACTATTCATTTGGAGAAAAAACATGTCTATTGTAAAGAACAGACAAGAAGGTTTTTGATACGGACAAGCCAAATTGTGATAGTCAATTATCCGTGGACAAGATAACTTTCAAAATATTTCAGAACCCCTGTATAATTATTAAAAAATTTACCCAAAACTGGCTTCCATTGTAGGCTTTAACTTTTATAAATATATTCAGTAATATTGTCATCAAGAAATGGGTAAAACAGCAAAATAACCACTTCATGGTCCCTTTTCTTGTCTCAAAAACGGGTAAAACAGCAAAAAACCACTTCATGTCATGATCCCTTTTCTAGTCTCAAAACAATCAATTAGTTTTAAAACCAAGCATTTCTAGGCAATAAATATATATATATACTTAGCAAAAAAAGAAACTTTACATACTTGTTGGTCTATTTTGAATGACTTACAGTGGCTTTATGCCAACTTTACTTACATGTGTTAGTTGGACTAGCTACAGAGAATACACAGACGCAGGATTTTGCGCGATTGAAGCGAGTCCGAGTTAATGCGTCTGTATCTTCCGGTTTTGGTCTTATACTCGTGTTGAGCTACCCAAAGTTTATTATGAGTGAATTTTTGTTACTCAGTCACACTCATTCCTTAGCATCAGCACGAAAAAACAAAATTGTTTGTACATTTTTATTGAAACGGGTATGTAACAACAATCGAATAAAGGCAGAAATCAGACTACAGGTATACATAGAGCTTGAATGTCTGTTTATAACGCCACTCTTAAGTTTGGCTACTCGGGACAGGCCATTCACATTTTAACATTTCTGTTTAGACCTGCCACGCCCAGTTAGGACAATGGGTTACGCGTCTGGTTTTCAATCATCGGGTCGTTGGTTCGACCTCTAGCTCGGCCATCTTTCATTCCATATTTGACAAAAAGCATTGTGATAAGTGTCATTTCTCTCCCACACAATTGGCAAGTGATACGCCTAGGAAAGAATGGCGACTGGTTCCTAAGAATGAAAGCTCTAGCCGTACTGTGAGAAACGACAAGAAACTATGGATAGGTGCACCAGCCGTCGAATTTTAAATGTAAAACTATCGAAAGTGACCTTTAAATCCATATTGATTAACAAAAAAAATCCGTTACAACCACATGAAATGTCGACCGAGATGATTTAGGCCACTTGTGACGTCTTGTAGAGGCCCTGTTACCATCGTATATTTTACAATTCATTTCATCAAAGGAAGGATAGCTGCAAGACAAGTATGCGTGTTTAGATCAGATGTTGGTCTATCGTGATATTGGAACGACTTTAAGCACAAAAACGTCAAGGACCTATACTCAAAACATCAATGACAATCTTGAATTCATTTCTGTGATTTTTGAAATCGACCCCTTTGTCCTTGGACTACCTCATTTTACAAACATCCGGTGCTGACCCTTCAATAAACCGACAGATATTGTCTTCAAGTTTCATTTAATAGTAATATCTGTATTCTTTATGGTTTCATAGCGACCCTACAGCCCTCAGTAAGTCATGTAAAGTTTCTCTTTTTGCTAAGTATATGATAAACAATGGAGATAACGGACCAAGTGCAATGGGAAGTTCAGAGGGCACACATGAATAAGGGCAAAAGTGATTTGGAAATAGCGGCCTAGATTCAGATCAGACTGCATATTTGTGCACTGCACAAGAGCTGCAAAGAGAGGGTATTTTTGATATCAGATCAAAGTATAAATAATTATAGCACAAACCCTTTGCTGTTAGTACTCATTGGAATAGTCTTGTCGAGACAATTCAAATGAGTACTCACAATATAGGGTTTCATTGAGGATTAAAGATATTAGACAGGCTTAACCCCCTTTTATTTGTACCTCTGCCTGCAGGCTGATCTTAGTCTTAACTGTCTGCCACAGATTTTTTATTTATGAGCAGCATATTCTGGTCATATTCGGATTTGAAGACATCTATGGGAGAAATAACCCCCAAATAGTTTTAATGGAGAAGTTTCTGTATTTAATGGAAATAATTAAAACCAAGAAGTTTAAATCATAATTATCTTGGATTCCCAAACTTCAGGAGTCCAGGGCTATATCAATCAAAAGGAACTTGTTGTCTAAGAAAGTTGATCTAAGACCCAAAGTAGTTTCTGAGTTTGGAAGCTGTTGTTGTTCTTTACTGAAAATAGACTGGAAGTCTTTCAGTATTTCTCCTATAAGATGCACCAGATTTGGCTATCAGTGCTATGAAATAGATGAAAAAAAAATAAAATGTTAGCTGATTAACTTTTATTCTGTCCTTTAAATTCATCTATGGAAATACAGGACACCTTCCACCATTAATTGCAGCTTTCAAAAGTAAGTAATTGTTAGAGCAGAGGCCAATATAATATTTTTGTACAAGATAGAAAGTTCCAGACAAATAACAAATTTGATGTTCTGCTTCCAATGAAAAAAGTGGTCTAATTAATCATTACCTTTTCATTAATGAAATAAATAATCCTGTTTTTAATCCTAAAAAAATTGTGATGTATAAACGCACCTGGTACTGGAAATGAAACTTGTGGAAGTGAAAGCACAACATGTCTGGAGGTAGCTTAGGGTCACAGAATGTCTTTGGTCTATGGGTGTGTTTGTAAGGAGGGAGCGTCTCATAGTTGAAATACTGTACACATGTATTTTCAAAGCTGATAACTGTTAAGTTTGGTGAGCTAGGTAATCAATGTATTTTTGCATGCTAAATCAGTTGGGAACATAATTATTTTCTATTTATAATAATGATTAATTAGCGATGGGCAGATTGATTGATTATAATCAATAATCAGTTAGTTTGGGCTTCCGATTGTGCTAATTGACAATGAAATTTCATAATTGATTAATCGGGTCCTAACACTTAAATGAAAGCCACTATATATATTTTTACAGAACTGACATCAGTTTGATGGCTCAGCATGAAACAGTTGTAACTGCCCATATGTTTATAGGTAGTAACAACTGATTCATGCAGAGCCATGAAGTTAATAAGAAAAAATTGCTGGATGAGTCTTTAAGTCATGGGTTTTAACTAAACTTTCTGATTCTATTCTTCAAAGGAATGATACTGAGATTTCTGTAATTATTTCTAAGAAAACGATTGTGCAATCGATCATTAGTTGATTTACTCTTCCAACTAAAAACCGATTATCAATTGTGATTTGAAACCGATTGCCCAACACTATCATTAAATAAGCATAAAAAAGTCCATTTATCAATACTCTTTTGGGAAAACAAATCAATGCTGTAAGCAAAATGAGGAAATTCTAGCTAAAAACCTGTATCATTCCTCAAAAGCAAACTATTTTATTTCAATGGTATTTCTGTATTTCAGTGTAAATGGGAATTGAGAATGGAAGATGTAAACCTGAGCAGCTAAATTAACCCTTAAATTTAAGGGTTAATTTAGCTGCTCAGGTTTACATCTTCCATTCTCAATTCCCATTTACACTGAAATATTTTAGACAAACAAAGGTTTAAATGATAAAAACATTTTTTTCTAACACACACAACTTAATTTATAGTAATGAACTATTATTGGTACACTTCTGGAACACTTCTGAAATATTTGAGGTTTAAAATTATAAATCCATTAAAAAATTTTTTTATTTACATGGGGGTTCGGGGGCAGCGCCCCAGACATGGATTAATAATTTTTAAATAAAAAATGTTAACAAAGTATAATAAAGATAATGATTTACTACTGTGTGTGTTTGAAAGTTTTATATTATCACTGAAATATTTTAGACAAAACCAGTGTAAAAATTACAAAATATAAAACTTTCAAACACACACAGTAGTATATCATTATCTTTATTATACTTTGTTAACATTTTTTATTAAAAATTATTAATCCATGTCGGGGGCGCTGCCCCCGAACCCCCATGTAAATAAAAAGAATTTACAAAAGGTAAAATGATTACAAAAAAACAAAGCAATCTTTTGAAATAATTAAATCTTTCAGTAGACAAAATAAACTGGATACATTGTTTCGAAAAATTCTCCTCTGTGAACAAAATATAATAGACCAGCAAGATTAAGATAATAGTTTAGATATAAACATAAATAGATGCTGAAGTTGACAAGACATTTTAGTTATTTATCTCATGGTACATCTGGAAATGTTAACAGTAATAGGTTAGTAGTTTTAAAAAAATCCCTATCGCAGCCCTGCACACGAACCCAGTCAAATCAAAGATGGGGTTGTAACCTAGAAAATAATGAAACAGTGAAAATATCATGACAAATTCCATTGAATGGAGTATTACGCCACTTTCAACATTTTTTCAGTTATATTGCGGTGGCTGGAGCACCTAACAATGAACTCCTGGTATTTCTCTCACCAGTTCAACCATCACATCCTTTCCTTACTTGCAGCTGCTATCTCACATAGGTCTATGATCAACAACCAAGTAGCGAAAGACAGATAGTCAGACAGAATAAGTGCCTCTGTCAGGGATCTAAAGAGGGACCTCTAGAATGACAGTCTGACGCGCTGCCAACTGTGCTATGACGGTGGCTTTTTTATTATCATGACAAAAGTGAAGGGTGCAAGACATTTAATCTTTTATTCTATGATTGAGATGTAGATCTAGACACTTTCCCTTTTGATCAGGTGGCGCTGCCTCATACCCAAACCCCTTCTTTCAATATGCTTCAACATTGAAATTACAGTAATCTTGAGAATGTTTTCAGACATTGGACACAGATCTGCAAGTTTGGCAAATCTGTTGCCACTATTATATGTATCAGACGCAGGAAACGTCCATTAAAACCCTATATACTGTGTATGAGGGTGTCTCTGGGTACCCCGGGTAAATTTTGTTGCCAAACTGTTTTTCTTTTTTGGACGCGTGATTACAAAGATGGGTCTAATGGTTGCCTGTTAATAAGCCTGTCTGGTGACATAAAATTCTTAAATACTAAAAAATTAGACAAATAACTACAGTTTCACGATGGATCAGAAGCTTAGATCTATGTCATATTGTTTTTACGAGAAGAAAGACAGTTGATATGGGCCGAGAAATCTGAAGACGGCTTCGCATTCGCTCGCCGTCTTCAGATTTCTCGACCCATATCAACTGTCTTTCTTCTCGTAAAAACAAGGACACAAAGTTTGTCCTTCTCAACAAGAATAGATCAATTACCTTTAAGTATTTGACATGTCATCCAATTAACAATTTTAATTCGAGTCGAGAAAATAAAAACATGGCGGGTCCAAAACATGGCGGAACGGTTGTCATGGTGTATGACGTCATGGAATTTTACCGAATTTTCCATAGGCTCTGGGAATTTTGTCGGTAAAAAACTGATAATCCTTAGTATTTAGATTTTTCCCAGATATACGGACCATATGAAAACATAGATAAAATTCTCTTCTAACCATTTATTAAATAAATAGAAACTTTTGTTGAACCGTTTTCACGGCGATCAAATCGCGGCTATATGCTGCTAAATACTGCAAAGTTGTGGACTTAATCATTCGTTCCATTAATCGAAGAATAAATTCTTCCATTAATTTTCACTCATTCTTTATTTTCACGAGTGGCAGAGCCACGAGTGAAAATATAACTTTTGTTGTTCACGAAATGAAATATTAGTCGATCTTACCCGAAAAACAAACGATTATTCTATTTCTTTATTGCAAAAATGAGACAAAATGTGAAATTTCAAGGACATATTTTCGTAAAGCGCGTCATTTTGCACGTGATTGTTACGCAACGTTCATTGTGACGTCACTTATTTCGCCCCGCAAAGATGACGTCAGATAGGGTGAAATGCACAAAAGCAGGGTGTAAGTTTTCGATAATTTCACTGCTTTTGCAGTGAGATTATCAAGTGATTATCTACCGTTATTTCTCGATAAACCACCGAAAAGCATTAAAGAATGTGATAAAATCTTTACTTTTACTTTTTGTTCGAAAACCAGCGGAGGTAATAAATGCACAATTAACGTAGACAGATAAAATTGTTTATTGAAGTTATGCTGCAATCGGAAACAGTATATACCAAATTACATGCATGTTTAAGTTATGATACTATGTAGTTGATACCAGCAATTTATCTTTTTTCCAAGTCGTTTGAATTTTATTTTTTGCTCGAAATAATGTCACAGAATTTATCAACGTCGGTAAATTATAGGACATAGTTTTCAATGGTTAAAAACACTAGATTAACCAATCATTGACTTAAAGTAATAACTTGAAATAATGAAATAGAAAGTTTTTTTCGCATAGGATTATTTGTTTTCAGAACAATATGAATCCGTTATTCAATATCTGCTTCGGTTGATACAAATGTGTATCATACTGATTCTTGAATGTACTTCAGTATTTTCTCAAGACTGTTAAATCACCGCCCAAGATTTTAAATATCAAATTCTTTATTTCGGGTAATGTTTACATTAAAATAAATCCCTTATTTGACATTTAATTTGAAATTTGAGTCAATTCTTAGTTGAGTATCAAAAAAGTCAAAGGCCCTGACAGAATATTTCAAAATTCTACTTGATCAAACGACACATGTACAATGTCCGATTAAGAAACCACTCAAAAGTTGTGGTCTTCTGCCCTCAGCTGTCTATTCACTTGGTGATAGGTCTTTTCCATACGGGTCCGAAATTACCCCACCCTCTACCACCATATAGACCAATTGGTCTATATGGTGGTGGTGGTGTGTGTGGGGTTATTTCGGGCCCCTTTTGTCTTTTCAATTTCATTACATCTCTGGGAGGAAACTTCTTCCATGTAAAACTTTATGGTGAGTCAGGAGAAAGGGGGTTAAACTTCATGTTCTTATTTGTCACCAAATTCAAGAAAACCGATATTGCCCTGTTTGGGCAATTAATGATGAATTTCAATAGAAAAGTATCATATTGATAATCATTTTGAATATTGCGATAAACTTTTAAGACAATTGATTGCATGTACAAATGGACATATATGAGCCTGTGCGTGACATTTCCAACAATTTGAAATATTTGTGAGATGCAAACACTAAGTGGCTTAGACAGTAATATACAGTTAAAATAAAGCTACCTGATGATCTTCAGATACTTTGAGATCTTATCTATCTAATAAGCGCATAGTGACGACTCTGGTCAGACTGTGCGAATGAACAGGTTGGTCAGGGTCTTTGCAATGCGCATATTGAAATTGTTGGAAATCTCACGCACAGGCTCATATCATAGTTACAAGGGGGCTATTTGTGTGAGTGTATAGATTTTCCTATTTCACTGGACAAGTTGGGAGGATAAAAAACGCATTGTTCTACTTGCAGATTTACTTTTAATTGTCCGCATATGTGTTATTGTAAACAAAGAGGACATGAGATTCTGAACACATTACTCCTAAGACTATACCTCTCAGATATTACAGAGTTAGACTAAAACCTTTGTAGACTGGGAGGTTCTCAGACGACAAAATATGTTTTTGTCTATTTTCTTTCTTTTCTGAAAAAAAAAACAAACAAACAAAAAAAAAGACTTCCAAGCGTTTTATAATTTGCAAATGAATCATCGAATTTTTAGTATTTCAAATTAAGTTTTAAAATTTATGGTTGGTATTTCTCTTATAAAATGCACCTGAAGAAGACACATTTTTGGAGGTTCCGGACAATGCTTGGCAGTATATTTACCATCAAGGCATCTCTATTAATTTTAGCCATAAAAATCCATAATTGTTTATTTTGGAGATGATGAAATCGAGAATGACTCTTTTGTTTGAGATATTATCATCAAATATTTTTTGTATAGATTTTTTCTGCCAAGAGTGGGTTACATGTATTTCTTTAGAGATATCTCGAATACCGTGTATTTTTTTTTATTTTATTTTTCAACATTATTTGTTTAGAGGTTCTTGCTGACAAAGTTCTAGCAAAATCTGCGATCTGGTGTTTGGTCCAATTTTTCGAGAAGTCCAATATTTTATATTCTATTTCATAGACACTTTCCAAACAGGAAAACAAAGAAAATGTATGATCGAACGTCAAAAGTGAATTAAATTCCCCTTTTTCTGAAAATTTGCCTAGTGACATAATCACAACAAAAGGTGGCGGTTAACCGTCACATATTCGGCTGACAGATAATGACACCAAGCTCGAACTTACAATAAAAGTGAGATAGAAGCTTGATTTACTATACAATGTATCTATAGGCATACAAATAATGAATGGTTAATTGATACGGCAATCCCTAAACATCCATAAATGCCATATTTATGCGACTGTGCTAAATGGATACTAATCATTAATGCATTACGCTATAATGACTAGATGGGTTGATAAATCTTTCAGTGATATATATATGTGTGATTCGTCACGCGAAAAGGGACCATCTGGATAGTGCGTAAAGTGTCGACCCTAGTCAGACTGCGCGAATTGCGCAGACTGAATAGGGTCGAAACCTTTCACAATATGCTTATTTTCTGAAGCTAAAATGATCAATCTACCTTCCAGTGAAAGAATTTTTGAATAGCGACCTCTGATTGACATATGCTGGACCAAACCCTTTTTCAAATATTCATTTTACAAAGTTCCCAGATGGTCCCTTTTCGCCTGACGGGTCACATATGATATATGAGCCATCATGGGAAAAAGGGACCACAGCGAAATAGCGGAAAGGACAACACCTTGTCAGATTGCCAACTTTTCCAAACTGTTCTCAGTTTACCAATGAGCCTAGAATGATCATACTACCTCCCAACATAAATAATTTCAAAAGACAATCACATGTTCAAATCAGAATGATCGAAAATCATTTTTGTCTTTCCACGTTTCTATTTTTTTACACTTTTTTGCTAGAAAAATCTCTATTTATAAATAATAATAATTGCAATCAAATACAATCAAGAATTTTGATTGGTTAAAATCGCATCAATTGGGGAAACCCGTTGCACTTCATTTGTGTAAAAAATGCATTAGGTATTTCGGGGAAAATTCTAAATCCTCCAAAACACTTTGAAATCCTTCAAATAGTTGATGGGTCGTGCAGAAACACAAAAGTGTGAAAAATAAAATAAAGGAGGATAATAAATATTGATATTAATTTGCTTTCCTTAAATTACATTAAAAACTCGCACCACACACTCATTCAATATCATTCCTTGTTCATTCCATAATCAATCATTTTGTCAAAATTTACGATGCTAAGGACTGTAATCTTGAGAGATCTCTATCAAAGTTAGTTCACCGTCAAGTCCCCTCCTTTTTGGAGGAACGAGGTTAATATATTCTTATTTAAGCTTATTGACCATCTGATTTCCCGTTAAAATAGCGATACAAAAGCGAATGCCTGTTTATGGAAAACATTAGATTTACGATAAAATTTGAATTAATTTTAAGATTCACAAAGCCAAATGAATAATACAATACGCCCACACGCGACAAGAAAGATCTTATCACCTTTTAGAATATTCATTTTCGTGTAAAGATAAATTCATTCTGAACCAGTTTGAATGCTTTCCATAGCATTTTCTAGGTGTACGCAAAACCTTTTTGACAGTAGAAATATATACCAGTCTACACAGACGTGCAGTCTTATCCTCACCTACACTGTTTTCTGTTCAGTTACGGATCCAGAGGGGGTTCGAGGGGTTCGAACGAGTCCCTATCCCTCGAAGCTAAATTATCATAATATAATTACATTATACCCCTCGCCTGCTATACACGAAATATTCATGTTGGAAATAAAGCTATGGAAGACAGTATAGACTGTGATCAGTCTGCACAGTTGTGCAGTCTGATCTTAGCATATACTGTCTGCCTTCTACTTGATTTTTGTGTTACAAATCCTGAAGCAGTCTAGGTGCTTTGTAAAAAAAAAAAAGTAGGATATTTGTTGAAAAATATTTTAATTCAGTAGAAAAATGGTTAAAATTGTATAAGACTATGGATACAAACTAGTTCGAACCGCCGTTATAGAAATCCTGGATCCGCCACTGCCGTTTAACCATTTGCGGGAAAAAATAAGCCAGACTTGAAATGTCCATAAGATTGGCAATTGGCAACGGGATAAAGATGAATGTAGCATCGTTGATAAGAAGGAAATACGTTTGTAAACAATTGAAATAACTACCATACATTCACCAGGGATTATACAGGTTAATGGAAAAGGAAAAATCAGGTTAACTTATCTGTAGAAATTTAATTCTAATGCGTCACAGATTGGCTCTTACAAAATATAAATTAACTATAAACAATCTAAACGATATAAACATAATATCACTGTACTCAGTGTGCTTTCTGTTCATACATTGTAAGACCAATCAACATTGTGTGCGGTTTTCTTGAAAAATCCATCTATTACCATTAGATCTACATGCCTCCTTATCATTTCATAATCGAAGCATATCTCGAAAAATCTAACAATCAAGGTCATTTTGATTTGTGTGATTCACCACGAGTTGACAATATCGTTAACTCGGAAATGACGCTTTCAAATCCCACAAATCAAAATGACCTCGATAATGACATGGTCAATAATAAACTAGAAATAACAATCCTTTCTGAGATAATAATCTACCGATATTTGGTTCCATAGGAAATATTGACCCTGTTTGAATTACATAAACTTCTCGATTATCGAACGGTCGTCCAGTAATCGGGAGCCCTCGGCAATTCTAAAACATCTTTCGACCACTGCTGTAAACTGCAGTTGATTGTTAGATTTTTCGAGATATGCTTCTTATATTTCTGTTTTCTGATTCCGTTGTTCAAATCATAAATTAAATATAGAATTTGGTCGAAACTTTAATATTAATAGAGAAGATAGAATTTGCACGTATTGTTTTATTCAAAAGGATATTTTGATTTTAGAAGATGAATACCATGCTTTCTTTGTGTGTGAAAAATTCAAACTTATCCGTGAGATTTACTTAAATTCCTGGCTTACGTCTAACCACAGTAGAGAGAGTTTATCAATACTTTTCCAATCTGAAAATCCAATCGTCATTAAAAACCTAAGTCTGTATGTTTCAAAGCTTATGGAGAATATTTAATTTTGTCACATCGCTTTGTATTGTTTTGTTAACTGAAAATGTGTTTGTATTATGGGCCAGAGGCCTTATTACGTTAATAAAATATATTGTATTGTATTGTACACTCATGTTATAATAATCATATTTTATTTGAGTCGATCATGATCCATGCTTTCAATAGATGGAATGAGCGTTTGAAATGAGTGAATGGAGCGCTGGGCGAGTGATTTGGAATGGTTTTAATCGAAATGAGTCACAATTTCACAAACTTATGTGTAGGTTGATCTCTGGAAGTAGAATGATATGTGATAGATGAATTACAAGAAACAAGATCAATAAAATACACTGCAACATATACATCATGTTAAAAGAAACAAGTCAAATTTATGATGCCTCCCTATCGGGGGCATAAAAATATCTTCGTTGAATATCGAATAACCAGGTTGAAATCAATTATAAGGAAGCGCACCTACCTATCTTGGAGTCAAGCACCTGGAAAATAAAAGATTCTACGCGGATGCGAGCTTATTCGTACTTGCTTTCCAACCATTAAAAAGCACGAAATATTGATAGAAATATTGTTATCAGTACTAAATCTCTTTGTAATGTGTGGCCACGGGATTAATCTCGGTTTAGAACTAAGGTTGATATGGTGCCGCTTTTAGAAGACGAGATGTTAAGAATTTCAGGGCCCGAGGTTATGCAAGTTCTTTCGTGCGAAACTGGAAAATTTCTAAAATTTCGAATATTGAAAAATCTGAAAAAGAAAAAGAAATAAAAATAATAATAATTATAATAATAATAATAATAATAATTATAATAATAATAATAATAATAATAATAATAATAATAATAATAATAATAATAATAATAATAATAATAATAATAATGATAATAATACTAATACTACTATTACTACTACTACTTCTACTACTACTAATAAAAATATACAATAAAAATAACAATAATAATAATAACAATTATTATAATTATAATGATAATTACATTAATACTATCATTTTTTTTATTTTGATGCATATATATCATATAAGATCTATATTATATAATATTTTATCCTTTTGTACAACAGAATTACGGCTGTAATATCGAGTTGAAATTTGAGAAATGTTGGGTTAATAACCTTGGTCCGTTACCAGAAAAAAAATTTAGGGGCATAACATTATGTTAGTCCGAATGGGCGGTCAACTCAATTTCAACAGTTTTTCAGTCATATCTCGGCGATTGGGGAGCCTAACTCCTACAAAACTCTTTCTTAGCCCCCAACTGTTCATCTCACATCCGATTACTTTCGTTTTTTTGGGAGATAAATGTAGGCAAGAATAAGTGCCGCGGTCTGGAATCATTCCTGGACCCATTTTTAGGATTCGAACAAGCTACCGTTCAAAAGAAAGTTGATGTCATTCAAAAAACGATAGACCAATCAAACGATCATTTATGAAGAGATTACTGTTGGGCTCGGACATTTCGTCAATTTTCGTAACTGGGAGACTTAAACGACATAACTACAGCTTAATTAAGTTTAGGTTATCCACCAAAGATAGTTGTCCAAGGCCACATGAAATTGTGTGTGACATTTCCAACAGTTTCAAATGTGTGACAAACAAAGACTCTGGCCAGCCTGTGCATCTGTACAGTTTTGCCAGACTCTTCCCTTTGCACTTTTAGATAGGAAAGGTACAAAAGTATCAAAGCGAATCTTCTAAATATACACACAGTTGTGTTACTGATTATGCTGCAGTTTATTTGCCCGTCGTGCATGTTTCAAACTGTTGGAAATGTCACGCACAGGCTCATATTGTTTGCAAATAGATGACGTATATTCATTTATCTCTTGGTTATTTTTTTAGATATTTTAGCCAGTCGGACTCATGTTGTTAAAGCTAAGATCAGACTGCACTCATGCGTTTGCAGATCTTAGGGTTTACTGCCAAATAATCGAAGGACAACAGGTATAAATTGTGAACGACATGAAAATGGTTAGATATTGCTAGAAATACTGGAATCTCTACTAAATCTCTTTGAAATGTATCGTTACGAGGTAATTTCTTGGTTTAGAACATCTTGCACTAAAGTTAATTAGTTAGGTTAATCTAATCTTTACCGGGTTTTGTACCGAAGTTCGTAACTTTTCTAATCGTATTGCGAATGAGTTTATCTCAAGGAAAATATGAAAATAAAGATAAATACATACGTCAATGAAACTTTAACGTTTTCATTTCTATGGGGAAAGATAAGATGAACCTTTTGATCTAGAATACAGAATTTATCAACAACAATCAAGTAAGACCTAAATGGTGTTGGTATCTTCAAATGGATATGACAGATCCTTAAGGTAGTGGAACCGTAATAGTTCCGTAGCATTTCGGCACCCATGAACTTTCACAATGTTGACCGAGGCTTCCTAATGACGATCATTAGGAAACCTCGCTTAACACTGTTAAAGTTTATTACCTCCGAAACGTTGCGGAACTATTACGGGTCCACTACCTTAATACACCTTGATAATCTACCGAAACAATTAAATAATATTCCATCCTGCAAAGTATTGCGAAACGCCGTCATAGCGCTGTTGGTAGCGCGTCTGACTGTCAGTCTAGAGGTCCAAGCGCGATCCATGACGGCGGCATTCTTCCTTTCCGGCTATTTGTCTCCCACCAATGGGTCCATAATTGTAGACATATGTGAGATAGTAGACGGAGGCTAGAAAAGGATGTGATGGTAGTACTGGCGAGAGGAATACCAGAAATCCATTGTTAGGTGCTCCAGCGTCCGCGTAATAACTTAAAGATTGACGAGAGCGGCGTAAAGCCCCATTCAAACAAAAAAAAACACCAAAGAATTGTGTTGTTATCGAAGTTTCAAATTATTCGTTGAGCTTTACTACCTTAAAGTAAAATTTGAAACCTTATGACGGGGTTACTAACTTCAATGAACTTTAACATCGTTAACTGATGTTTCCTTATGATATCACTAGGAAGCCCCGTTCAACATTTTAAAGTGCATCTTTGTAAGCAACAATTCACGACAGTTTCCCAATTTGTTTCGACAATCCATTACACTTGATGGTAAGCTGTTGCAAATTGGCTGTTATTAAACGATAATTGCAAACTAACTTTTGTACCAAACCCAACGTATTGAAAAGTAAACTAGCCATATTACGTCACGGCTAAGCCAAGCCCTGTCAGTTGAATAATAACGCAGAATATAATAACAAGGTCAGTCAATCAAAATACCAAACACGTGAAACTGAATCATGTGATGTTTATGTACTGTTATTGTCGCATACTTCAACAATATAACTTCTGTAAGTGACAAATAAAAACCAAATATAAAATAAGCAAGGTCTAAAAATCGGGTGAAACCAACGTCTTTCTCGAGTGAAACGTAAATAAGGTTTTATCATCAAGAATTTCGAGAATATTTCAATTTCACATAAGAAATCAAGAATTTAGATTAATATCTATATTATTGAAGGAATGAGTATCGACAACCTACAGCAGAAAGGTCTGGGTCACCTTACAGGCACTACGATTACAGTAAATAACAACGTGAAATTTACAAGGTAAATGATATTGGGATGGATTTGGAATGAAATTGAATGAGTGAGATAAGTGAGTTTTGGATGAAAGTAAAGGTAGGTAATCCACCAAAGCTTATTTTGTTCAGGATGACCAAAATAAGCGTTGTTTATGAATTCTCTTTAATATAATACGCAAACAAGTTCTATAAATAGCTTGATATTTTTTAAGAACCAATGAGATGCCATCATTTTAATTATTTCAGTTTAATTGCCGTTTTCTAGCTACGTGGGTCATCGAATAAAAAGTGCGACTAATGCTTTTATGCCTAAATAGTTCATACATATATGATATTTTTGTTCCGCCATTGTTTAGTGTAACACCTCATTCGATGCTTCCCCCTACCTTCATACAATCTATGGAACCCTTGTTGCTTGGTAACCAAAGGAGGTGCCTTATGTCGTAATGGCCATGTTACCCCCTTGATGTTTCAATGTTTAAACAACTTCAATTTTACTTACCCGGTGGCGTTTTTGCATCCAAATTACACTGATTAATGTTTTCTGGTATTATATCTTAATTGTAGACAATGGTTGTAAAATTTTCGAAAGAAATGACGTCAAATCTCATGACAAATACCTTCCCTTTTCATCAGACAACGTCGTTCTGAAAAATGGGAGGGTACCCGAACGCAGTTCAACAGTGATTTACTCGTAGGTTTTGACAACAGATTTTGCATTAAATGTCTTTCTTAAAGATATTTGACGGTATCTTTGTATACAAAATCTCTATCAAATTTAAAAATGCATATATTTTCTTTGAAAATTAATGTTTTTGTGGTCAAAATTATGCAAAAAGGAAGTCAAATAAAAAACAAAATAAATGAATAAATTTTACCACTGGTGATGAAAAAGGTAATAAGTAGAAAAAGGGTACAGTGAGAAAGTACTTTATCCCTGCCTAGCACTCCTTGCAAAACATCATTTCCATCTTCTTCAATTTTCTGAAATTAAACACTTAAACGACGTACCAATCCTCTTATTTTGATATTCATCTGGCCATGGTTAACGTCATAACGTCATTTATTTGTTGTTTTTTTTGACGTCATCAACACGACGTCATGGCAACATGCGATTTGATACGAAAAATAAATGCAAGAGAAAATAATGTACATGCATGTAATTTTTTTTGATATCTTCATTTGTTTTCGAGATATAGAACCGGTCTCACTATTTCTCAGCTGACCGTCGTATACATGTATCTATTTTTAATGACGTTGTCGACCTTATCTTTTTGGAGATTTTGGAGCGTTTTTGAATGGTTTTATTGAACTTTGGAATGAATAGATGAAGCGCTGAGTGAGCGAACTTTTTAATTGAGATGAATGAGAATTTCGCGATGTTACTTGCTGTAGAATCTGCCATGACATTTTGTTAGAGACAAGGTGATCTTAACCGAATCTATATTCTATATTGAAATGTTGTTTAGCCAGCCTTAGCATGCTAAATAACTTACTCTATTTTACACAATGTTAAGACAAGCTTGTTTCGAATGAAATCGAGAAACATATCCTTCTCACTTTAACAACATTTTGTACGTTAAGGTAGTGGACCCGTAATAGTTCCGCAACATTTTGGACCACGTGTTCTTTCACAGTGTTAAACGAGGTTTCCTAATGATGCTCATGAGGAAACCTCGTTTGACACTGTTAAAGTTCATTACATCCGAAACATTGCGGAACTATTACGGGTCCACTACCTTAAATATAATATTATGAAAAGCTCTGATAACAGATTTACAGCGAAAACGTATTCGATGACGTCGTATTGACGTCACTAAGAATGTGGTCTTACACATGTTTAAGACAAGGATGTGTATGATGGCTGTTCTTTAAAGAAGACAACGTTTGACTATGTGAGAAATCAAAATATAACCCTGTCGCTAAAATGCCAAAATATGAACACGCTAGCACGTTTGCCAGGCGAATCCTCTCAACGTGTATACGTATTATCCACGATTTTCCCCTGGCAGGGCGGAACCTAAGTTACGGGTCGGTGCACTTAAGGTTATTCAGCCTTTATTCACTATTATTTACTTCTAAAGATAATTAACTTGAGACCGTAAAACGTAGGTTGGTTACCAAACCCTCGCAACATCAGCTTGTCCAAGCTGAAGTTACGAGGCTTTGGTAACCAAACGATGAAATGTGTTCACTTTCTTTAAAAACGTGAACCATTTTGGTATTAGGGTACAGTTATTTGCACGCGTCACGATTAATTTCTCAATGAACCCAATATATCTAAAAGTTAACTCGCCAAATTACGTCACGGCTAAGCCAAACCATGCCAGTTCATTATTTACGCAGAATAATCACACAATATTTTGGTAAGTATTCTGCAAAGCGAATCACGTTTCGGATTCATTTATTGTATGAATGAATGGTCAAAATTTATTAAAAGATTTATGAAATTATATACCAAATAGATGATAGGGCTTATTTGTGCATTAGCTTACAAAATAACTGCGAACTGAAAATTGTTTTAATTAAACAATGTCCGAGGTTATATTTTTTTAGTTAAATTAAAGATCTTTTCAAGCTTCAAGATGGAATTAATATTTATCCTTTGCTTTAAACACTAAAGAACACAAATAAGATAATCGAATTTAAGTTAATAAGTATAAACTAGAAAAAAAATCAATCATTTCTTTGATATTAGTTTTGCAAATAGATTAATAATTTACCAAAAATGGATATTTGAGGTTTGTAGGTGCTTAACTGAGTTCCAGATATATATGTGACCCCTCACGTGAAAAGGGACCATTTTGGATATTCCGTAGAATAAGCAATTTGACAAATCAGCGGATTCAGCATTGGGCATCCAGAAGGCTAATTACGGGATAAAAATACATAGGCGGGTAGAATAAACATTCTAGATAAACAAATTCGTTATTTGCGAAATTTTTCGACCCTGATCTGTCTTCGCACTTCCCATATAGTGCCTTTCCTCCTGACGAGTCACATGTTACTGTATGAAACTTGACGTCACGTGCGATTATATCGGCTGTTATACAACCATTTGTTCCATAAATATAACTTGTTATTGGTGCATTAATTGGTTCCACACCCAAATAATACTAACTGTCTATCAATATTTATGAATGGAAATTGCTGAATGACGACAATAGTTCGGAGACGGGAGATTTAAGGTTGGATGTGACGATATGATTTAAGGACACATGCGACCTTATAGAACTAATATACGAGGTTATTGTCGCACCGATTTGTCGAATGATTTTTTTATATATCTATAATTATTACAAACTACTTGTTTTGATAATAAATTTATAGAAACAAACAACTTAAGTGCGGACAGAATGGAATACATAGAATTGAAATGTTTTGATACTCTTTTCCCGTACAAGCTTATGTAATTAAATAAGCGTTTACTTTTAGAAATAATATCGAACCATTAGTAACTTCCTTATACATATTCTTTTCCAAATATGAACTATTTACGGAATTATTACTATTAATTTCTCGTTCTCTTAATACTTTTTCTCGTAACTATTTGTTGTTAACGTGTATTGATCTACGTGGTTTTTGTTTATATATGTATGTATGATTTGACGATGTACCTTTTGTACAAGTCTGTAATGAACTATCTGTTATGTTCTGTCTGTTTTGTTACATAAAAAATCTCTGACCCTATGCCTTGACCCCTGGTCGAATGATAGCCTAGCACGTTGGCGTTCCGATCAAGATTTTCAGCTTGCGATTTCCGTCAGCGATTGTAAAAATTGTACCGAACATTACCCAAAGAAGCATTCAAAGTTTGGTCGGTCGCTTGTGCAAGGATTTCTTGAACACCGGACTCGTGCATAGCCCCTTGCAGGAAGCAGAATCGGGAGGGATAACTTGTATTTCAATCGGTGGGTTTAGATCGAATCAATTTGCATTTGCATACGTGCATAGAGCAAAGACTTTTTTTTAATCCAATCAGAATTGACAATTTATTATTATAATGTAACTGAAGCGACAGCGCCGACAAGGCCAATAGACAGTCGAGTATGTGATGACAAACAGCCATCTTATGTTGTTATGGTAGAGTTTTTTTCTTTGGCGACTCAACGTTTCTTTCTTATTTTAAAAGACAAATTAAGAGTCATTCTCTGTAAAAATGTAAATTTCAGAAATGGTGGTTTCCACTCAAGTCTTAGATTACAAAAAAATATATTTTTCAGACTCTTTTGACCTGGGAATCATGATTATAGCTCAATTTTTGTTGTTATTATTTTTGTTGTTCTCTTATTCAGTTGCATTGGAATCCAAGATTTCTTATATACAAGGAAATATTTCAGCCATTTTACCTCAAAATTGATTAATGTCAGACTTATTTTTCCAACTTTAATTTCTTACATATAGTGTAAGTTTGAACTATATTTTTGAAAATCCACCATTTAATGAATTATGTATTGAAGATAAGTAGATTATTTTTCAATTTTTAATCAATTCATACGGTCAAATTAAATCTATATAATGACAGAGAACATTTTGATAAAAGATTTCAGTTTTACTTCGTCAATTTATTAATTTGTTTAATATTTTATTAAGTGCTGAGTCAGCATTTTTTTTTTCACAACTAACACAAATAGGTATTTTCAAGTAAGACCTTGAATTTCTAACAAAACCTAAAATATATTTCCCTGAGGTTGATTTGATAAATTGTTTCATTTTCCAAGTAATTTTCAAAATGTTTCCCAAAGTGAGTGGGATAAGATATCGCGGGAAGAAATCATTTTAGATGGCTATTTTTTACCTTTTTATATGAGGCTTAAGTAATTTCATAATAATTAGAACAGGAAACACTAAGATAATACATAGTTTTATTTGAAGCTGTTATTATAATAGGTCCAAGGTCAAGGTTACTCATCAAGGTCAAATATTGAAACTGTAGGATTGACAGGCAGATTTTTGCAGGAATTGACAACAAAATCAATTCATGGATGTTGATGGACAGACAGATTGATTGACAAACATACAGACAGACAGATGGACATTGATCAATCACAACACCTCTACCTGAGCACCTTGTGCTATGGTGAACTACAGCGCATTTCCATTTTCATTATCGGGAAAATCAATTCTCTGGAGCAAATCGGGCGCTCAAGCGCCTCTAGTTAAGATAGCAACAGTTTCCCAACTTGAGTAAATCTGTCATTTGAAATGCATTACCACAAAGCTCCCAAGAGATAACGTGCTAACATGCAGTAGAAAACGCTTACAACAAGAAAAAAACAAACAGACTTACAGATGGATGTATGACAGACACAGGGCCATGACAATAGTCCAAGTGACCTTTGGCCAATTGAGCTTTAAACATCTATAAATCTAGAAGTTGTGCTCCAGACAAATTTGGACAGACTAACGCACATTCACACTGTGGCATATTTTTTAAGGTGGCAACAAGCAGGCTTCAAATTAAGGGGGCTATACTAGTGATAAGCTGAGTTATAACATTGAACCTAGCATATGTCCTTGACCTATAAGGTTTCTGAAAATGTGACTTGTCTTCTTAAAAGGGACCATCTGAGTGAAAATGTCAGACTGCAGGATTGTCAAAGGTTGATCTTGTTGAAATTCTCTTTTTTTCAGATTTACCAAATCAAAATTTAACACTTACTTTTCTTCATTTTTTATCATTTAATTTCCTCTATTGACATCTGCTTGCTTTAGAAACTTTTTGAGCATATTTTTATGGATCCCTGTTCTGTCTGTCTGTTTTTGACAGACAGAACATAAATACATGTATAATTCAATTAATAAATGATGTAATGGTTACAATCAAGTGTGCCAAATCATTTTGAAGTAAATTGAAAATACATTAAATTGGAATTTTTGTGGAAAAAGGCAGTAACACACAAACATCAAAAAGCCATTTTAACTAATATGTTTGATTCACAGCAGGTACACTCAATAAATAGAGCAAAGTCTGCATGCAGGTGCAAAAGCTCAGATGTTGAATATAGAAAATTTCAATGATAAAGGGGCATACCATTGAAAAAACAGTTAGTTACATCTCGAAATTGACACTCATCTCATTCAAAATCATTCCGAAACGCTTTCTTAGCGCTCCATTCATTCATTCCAAACACTCACTCAAATCATTCAAAAACGCTCCGAACTCCCTGGAAATAATAAATTAATAAACTTCATTCAAAGTAAAAACGGCTGGAAAAATACGCGATTGCACTGACTTTATTGAAGTTTGTAAGCGTATGGTGGGATCGTGAAAACATAAAAGCGATTAAAAGGAGCAGTACGCATATCTCTTTTTAAAAGGGAGGTAATAGATATCGCTAGATATTATCCTTAACAAAATTAGCAATATTTATTTACCTCCCTTTAATTGTACTCAAAACTCACTCCTCCGCTCATTCAATTTCATTCCAAATCCATCCAATATCATACATCTTGTCAAATTCACGATGTTTTTAACTGTAGTTGCGACCAAGACTAAAATTTGTCATGCCAATGATATCCCTATGCCTACACCACCAACATATAGAGGATAATCGTTGTTTAAGTGTAAGATCGATTAATATTTCATTGAGTGAACGACAAAAGCATTTTCACTGCTTTTGCAGTGAGATTATCAAGTGATAATCTACCGTTATTTCTCGATAAACCACCGAAAAGCATTAAAGAGAATGATAAAATCTTTACTTTTACTTTTTGTTCGAAAATCAGCGGAGGTAAAAAATGCACAATAAACAAAGACAGATAACATTGTTTATAGAAGTAATGCTGCAATCGGAAACAGTATAGACCAAATTACATGCATGTTTAAGTGATGATAAGTACTATGTAGTTGATACCAGCAGTTTCTCCTTTTTCCAAGTCGTTTGAATTTTATTTTTTGCTCGAAATAATGTCACAGAATTTATCAACGTCGGTAAATTATAGGACATAGTTTTCAATGGTTAAAAACACTAGATTAACCAATCATTGACTTATTTTTGAAATAATGAAAAAGAACGTGTTTTTTTTTCACATAGGATTAGTGTTTTTCAGAACAATATGAATCGACTATTCAATATCTGCTTCGACAAATACAAATGTGTATCATACTGATTCTTGAATGTACTACAGTATTTTCTCAAAACTGTTAAATCACCGCCCAACACTTTAAAACTCTTTTTTGTCCTCAACTGAGAATTTACTCAAATTTGAACTTTAATAGTTGCTTAAAAGTAACTGCAGAAATAAGAATTGCTTAAATAGCATATCCTTTATTTCAGGTAGTGTTGACATTAAAATAAATCGCTTATTTGACATTGAGACAATTCTCAGTTGGATAACAAAAAGGTCAAAGGCCCCGACATTATATTTTAGAATTCTACTTGATCAAAAGACACATGTACATTGTTTGATTTGTTACGTACGAACTGTCCTGATGCAAAGCAAAGCTGAAAAATATCCTACGTGAGCCGGTGTTCAAGTAATTGGTTTACAAGTCCAATACGCTAACCACTGAGCCAAAGAAGTTCATCCCTGACGCAGGTGTCAGACATTGTATTTAAACTAACTAAGCTATGCAGGACAGTGGTGAGAGTGGTCTCCCATAACAGATTGAGAACCAACTCAAAAGTTATGGTCTTCTGCACTCAGCTGTCTTTTCACTTTGGTGACATGTCTTTTTAATTTAATTCAATCTCTTGAGGGATAATTATTCTTTTTAAATCTTTGGAAGGGCAGAAGAAAGGGGTTCAACGGAATGTTCTTATCTGTCACCAACTTCAAGAGTAGAGGAATGAAGAGAAGAATAAATTGAACTTTGTTCGATTCCTTCGGAACGGAATGTTCTACACCGATAAAACATACGATTTTGCCGGATATAGCCGCGATTTGAGGGCAGAAAAATCTGAACGATAAAGTTTGATAAAAGCTACACAATCGCGGAGAGAAGCTCTCCATCTAGGTCCTAGTTGATATGTCTGGGAAAATTCGTATTGAAGAGAAAATTGCGTCCGAATGTGTACTTTTTCATCTAAGCAAGACATCATACAAATGACGTCATAATCGACGTTGCCATGCAATCTCGTGCGAAATGACGCGCTTTTAAGAAACAATCATACAATTTCCGTATTTCGTGTCATTTTTGCATTAAATGAATAATAAAGCCGTTTTTAACTTTTCGTGTAAGGTTAATAAATCCTTGATTTATCGAACACCAAACGCTATAATTTCTTTCGTAGCCTAAACACTCGTGAAAATACATTTTTTTTTTCACTCAATTTAACATAAAGCTTATCGATCTGTTTTTGCTAACACCTTTTGCTAAGATTGACGGTATTTTGGAGATTAAATTCATCTTCTCTTCATTCCTTTTCTGCGAAACCTTGAGGTGTCGCCCATCTAGTATGGATTTTCTCCTGATTGGGACATACCTGGAAAAAATATTGAATTTCTATATAAAAGTATCATATTCATGATTATTATGAATATTGGGAAAAACGTTTAAGACAATTGGTTGCATGTACAAATGTACATTGCACTTAGACTCTCAATATATGAGTCTGTGCGGGACATTTCCTCAATTTTAAATATTTGTGAGATGCAAACACAAAGTGGCTTAGACAGCCATATACACTTAATATAAAGCTACTTGATGATCTTCAGATACTTTGAGATCTTATCTATCTAATAAGCGCATAGTGACGACTCTGGTCAGACTGTGCGAATGCACAGGTTGGTCAGGGTCTTTGCTATGCTCATATTGTAATTGTTGGAAAGCTCACGCACAGGCTCATATAGTATACATGTACTTACAAGGGAGCTATTGGTGTGATTATATAGATTTTCCTACTTCACTGGACAAGTTGGAAGGAGAAAAAAATTGAATTGTCCTACTTGCAGATTTACTTTTAATAGTCCGAATATGTGTTTCTGTAAACAAAGAGGACATGAGATTCTGAACACATTACTCCTAAGACTATACCTTTCAGATATTACTTAGACTAAAATCTAAAAAAAAAAAACAAAAAAAAAAACACTTCCAATCGTTTCATAATTTGCAAATAAATCATTGAATTTTAGTATTTCAAATTAAGTTTTAGAATTAATGGTTCGTATTTCTGTTATAAGTTGCACCTGAAAAAGACACATTTTGGAGGTTCCGGACAATGCTGGGCAGTACCATCAAGGCATCTGTATTAATTTTAGCCATAACAATCCATAATTGTTTACTTTTGAGATGATGAAGTTCAAGGATGACTCTTTCGTTGAAGATATTAACATCTGTGGTTAAATGCATCAAATTGGAACTATCGGCCGGGGAAAACGTCCACAAATCACTATTTTAGAATAATCGTGATCTTGTGTTTGTTCGAATATTTCGAGTGGTCCTGTATCTTATTTTCTATTTAAACACACTTCCCTAAAACAGAAAAAAATGTATGATCGAACGTCAAAATTGGATAAAAACCCCTCTTTTCTGAAAATATGCCTAGTGACATAATCACAACAAAAGGTGGCGGTTTACCGTCAGGAATTCGGCTGCCAGTTATTAGACACCAAGTTCGAAATTACAATAAAAGTGAGGTAGAAGCTTGGTTTACTATGCATTATATCTATATGCATACAAATAATGAATGGTTAATTGATGCGGCAATCCCTGAACATCAATAAATGCCATATTTATGCGACGGTGCTAAATGGATGCTAATTATTAATGCATTACGCTATAATGATTAGGTGGGTTGATTAATCTTTCAGTGATATATATTTAAATTATATATATGTGATTCGTCACGCGAAAAGGAACCATCTGGATAGTGCGTAAAGTGTCGACCCTAGTCAGACTACGCGAATTGCGCAGACTGACTAGGGTCGAAACCTTTCACACTGTGCCTATTTTCTGAATCTAGAATGGTCAATCTACCTACCAGTGAAAGATTTTTTGAATTTTGACCTCTGGTTGACATATGCTGGACCAAACCCTTTTTCAAATATTCGTTTTACAGAGTTCCCAGATGGTCCCTTTTCGCCTGACGAGTCACATATGATTCCAGACCCGTCATGGAAAAAAGGGACCAACGCGAAATAGCGGAAAGGACAAAGCCTTGTCAGACTGCACGACTTTTCCAAACTGTTCTCAGTTTACCATTGAGCCTAGAATGATCATACTACCTCCCAACATAAATAATTTCAAAAGACAATCACATGTTCAAATCAGAATGATCGAAAATCATTTTTGTCTTTCCACGTTTCTACTTTATTTACACTTTTTTGCTAGAAAAATCTCTATTTATAAATAATAATAATTGCAATCAAATACAATCAAGAATTTTGATTGGTTGAAATCGCATCAATTGGGGAAACCCGTTGCACTTCATTTCTGTAAAAAGTGCAATAGGTATTTCGGGAAAAATTCTAAATCCTCCAAAACACTTTGAAATCCTTCAAATAGTTGATGGGTCGTGCAGAAACACAAAAGTGTGGAAAATAAAATAAAGGAGGATAACAAATATTGATATTGTTTTGCTTTCCTTAAACCACACACTCATTCAATATCATTCCTTGTTCATTCCATAATCAATCATTTTGTCAACATTTACGATACTAAGAACTGTAATCTTGAGAGATCTCTATCAAGGTTAGTTTACCGTCAAGTCCCCTCCTTTTTGGAGGAACGAGGTTAACATATTCTTATTCAAGCTTATTGACCATCTGATTTCCCTTTAAAATAGCGATACAAAAGCGAATGCCTATTTATGGAAAACATTATTTGCGATAAAATTTGAATTAATTTTAAGATTCACAAAGCCAAATGAATAATACAATACGCCCACACGCGACAAGAAAGACCTTATCACCTTTTAGAATATTCATTTTCGTGTAAAGATAAATAATCTCTGAACCATTTTAATATAGGGATGGGTGTCTTTTTCACTGCGTTTATTGGGGTATAAAGTGCAATTGCTTTAGCACATGGCAAATAACGCCCGTAGGGCGTTATGTTTAAGCCATGTGCTAAGGCAATTGCACTTTATACCACAATAAATGCAGTGAAAAAGACATTCGTCCCTTATTATTGCAATCCTCTAGATCGAAGGAATTATTTAAATACTCAGCCAAACAAAAAAGCTTCAAGTCTACTTTCTGCGCGTAATCTATTTTTAGATCGTGTTTTTTTTGTTTTTTTTTTTTTATCTCGCTATCGAAGTGAAGTTAAACAAATGATACACAAATATACGACAGCTTTGATATTCGTAGAGGTAGTTATGACAAAAAAACTTGTTTCTGCCGAGTAAGTCTGTATTTTTAAAAGAAACAGCGTGGTCTGTCTTAGTTGAGAGGGTTGCTTGATGATCTAAGTCGACTCGCTGTTTTCTTAGTATACGTCGGCTCAGATTCAGTACCGCATGCTTGTTATCTTAAATTCTTTCGAAAATATCTTAATTCATAATAGATTAAATAACATTGTTGCGTTGATGGTCGGGAACTATGTTAATTCGAGTTCCTACAACACAAGACTTGCAGATCGAAGGTCGGGGGGTTCCCAAAGACCTATTGCATTTTATACAGAAATAAAGTGCAATGGAATTACCCACGTAACGCGTTTTAAACCAATCAGAATTCTTTATCTTATTTGATTGCAATGCAATTATTGCTTTTTATAGCATTTTCTAGGTGTACGCACAACTCTTTTGACTGTAGAGACAAATATCAGTGTACACAGACGTGCAGTCTGATCCTTATCTACACCATCTTTTTTTTTTGTTTTGGTTTAAACATATTTTATTTGCATAGTGAACAATTGTACATAATAAATTGACAAATCTCAACATAAACATTCAAAAAGGATTAGAACGAAAGCGGAGCTTATAAAGTTCTTTTCCTTGTTGATGGCTTAATATGTGTACACATTTATAGATGTTTTTAGAAAAAGAGGTAGTTTGCTTTCAATTATTATTTCAACTTATAGAGAATAGTTAATTAGGGTTAAATAAGATAGTATGTGTAATGAAATTAAGTGGGTATAGGGGTATATTGTGTTATACTTTCTGTTCAGTGACGGATCCAGAGGGAGTTTGAGGGTTTCGAACAAACCCCTATCCCTCGAAGCTTAATTAATCGTCATTTAATTTCAATTTACCCCTCTCCTGCTATTCACGAAAAATACATGTTGGAAATAAAGCTATGGGAGACAGTATAGACTAAGATCAGTCTGCACAGTTGCATAGTTTAATTCTAATGCGTCAAAGATTGGCTCTTACAAAATATAAATTAACTATAAAACATTTAAACGATATAAACATTATATCACTGTACTCAGTGTGCGATTTGTTCATACATTGTAAGACCAATCAACATTGTGTGCGGTTTTCTTGAAAACCCATCCATTACCATTACATTGCCTCCTGAATATTTCCAAATCGAAACATATCTCGACCAATCTAACGATCAATTGCAGTTAACAGCAGTGGCCGAAGGATGTTCTGAATGATAATTCACGAAACCCAGGGCCCATTTTACTAACCTTCTTACGACAAAATTAATCGTAAGTCAAAATCAAAAATCGTTCCTGGTGTTTTCATTCATAGTTAGATTCTGACTTGCAATATCTCATAGGAATCGTCTTTCAAAGACGATTCCAATGAAATGATGCATTGCAGAATTCAATATATAGCTACTGCTTTAGAAGCAATTTCAATTTTTGACTTACGCAAAAAATGATCGTAAGTTGTTTCATAAAACGGGCCCATGTTCCGTAGAATCGCCGAGGGCTCCCGATTACCGGGCAACCGTTCGATAATCAAGAAGTTTATGTCATTCAAATATGGTCGTTATTTCCTGTGGAACCAAATATCGGTAGATTATTATCTCCACAAGGATTGTTATTTCTAGTTTATTATTGACCATGTCATTATCGAGGTCATTTTGATTTGCGTGATTTACCACGAGTTGACAATGTCGTTAACTCGGAAATGACGCTTTCAGATCTCATTTTGTAAAACACTGGGTTCGTGATGACAAAACGGCACAAACTGTTCGCAAACTATACCTCGCTTTGCACTCAAGTGCGCCGTTTTGTCATTCCGAACGCAGGGCTGGCAACTGTCTGTCCCATTAACAGTTAACTCCATCTTGCAATTGATAACTTGAATGATTCCTGGCCGATTTTGGGATTATATTGAATGAGTGGGTTGAGCTAGTATTCAAAGTTAAGGGAGGTAATACATATCGATAATTTCGTCCAAATTGGACGAAACTATCGATCATTTATTACCCCATTTTTATAATTAAGATATCCATCTTATCTTTCTGTTTTTGTATCTTTTGGGGCCAAACATACAATATGAATTCCATATTTGTAAATAAAATCGTGTAATGGTTTAAATTTAAATGCAATAATGATTATTACGAACAATTTGGAAGCGTTTTTGAACGATTTGGAGCACTATTGAATGGTTTGAATGAGTGTTTGAGTGAGTGATTTAGACTGGTTTCGATCGAGGTATATGTCAATTTCACGGTGTTACTAACTCTATGTTTACAATTATCCCCTCATTAGTAGAACACAAATGTCGTCTCCGTCCCTCGGACAGAATGTGTTCCGCCACTGGCGATAAAACTATAGACCCCATGTTTTGGAGCCCAACGCACTCAGTATTAATAGAGAGCATCGGTACGAGATCATGTTTTACTCATATTGTTATAGTCTTATTTCAACTGTATCTATCATGATCCATGCTTTCAATTGTTGGAGTGAGTGTTTGAAATAAGCGAATGGAGCGCTTGGCAAGTGATTTGGAATGGTTTGATGCAAATCAGTCTCAATTTCTCAAACGTATTAACTGTAGGGTTATTTATCTTTGGCAGTAGGATGATTTAAGATAGATTAATTATGATTACAAAAAACAAGATCAATCAAATACACTGCAACATATACATCATGTTAACAGAAAAATATCTTCGTTTAATATCGAATTACTAGGTTGAACTCAATCATAAGTAAGCGCGCCTACCTATCTCGGAGTTAAGCACCTGGAAAATAAAAGATTTAAAGAGATTGCCAGCTTATCTGGTTCTTACTTGCTTTCCAACCATTAAATGGCACGAAATATTGATAGAAATAGTGTTATCAATACTAAATCTCTTTGTAATATCTGGCCACAGGATAAATCTAAGTTAAGAACAACTTGCACTTAGGTTAATATGATGCCGCTTTTAGAAGACGAGATGTTAAGAATTTCTGGGCCCGAGGTTATGCAACTTCTTTCGTGCGAAACTGAGAATTTTCTTATTTTTTGATTAATATGAAATAAAAGTAATAATATTTATAATATCATCTTTTATTTTGAAGCATGTATATTGTATAAGATCTATTTTATATCATATTCTATCTTATTATACTGCATAACTTAGGCTGTAATATGGAGATAAATTTGAGAAATGTTTGGTTTTATAACCTCGGTCCCTAATCGTACGATTTTTTAAGGGGTTTGAAACTATGTTAGTTTGGATGGGTGGTTAACGTAATTTCAACAGTTTTTAGTAATATCTTGGCAATTGTAGAGCCTAACTCCCACAAAATTCTTTCTTAGCCTTCAATTGCTCATCCCACATTCGATTACATTCCCATTTTTGGGAGATAAATGTAGGCAAGAATAAGTGCCGCGGTCTGGAATCTTCCCTAGACCCACTTTTAGGATTCGAACACGCTACTGGTCAATAGAAAATTGATGGCATTCAAAAAACGATTGATCAACCAAACGGTCATTTATGATGAGCTCCGACATTTCATCCGTTTTCGTAAATGGGAGACTTAAACCTTGTACCTACAGCTTAAATAAGCTGTAGTTACGACGTTAAGGACGCCCACCAACGATAGTTATCCAAGACCATAAAGACTTAATTCCATTAGAAACGTCCACTAAATATAAACTTAACTCGAAATGAAACGCCCACATTGGAATAATTACAAATCTTTACATTTATACGTTTTTAAATATTTCTTTGCCACTTGTGGTAAATACAAAGTATTTTTTGACAAAATGGGTCAAACAAGCAAAATTTCGGGCCTGTACCACCCTGAAAATCCATTCAAAACTCGCTCGTCCCACTAATTAAATTTCATTCAGAAATCATTTCCAATCATTGATCTTGTCAATTCTACGACGTTGATAACGATATCAATGGCGTTACGACAATGATCGACAGCTTATCACTGTCGTTGATTAAGCAATTTTTTACTTCCATGACTGATTTTCCAGGTGAAACGTTACTTTTTTACCGCTGAATCTAAATTCAATTCAAATAAATTACCAGTTTAAATTACCTTTTTAACCAGTCGGAATCAAGTTGTTAAAGCTAAGATCAGACTGCACACATGCGTTTGCAGACCTTAGGGTTCACTGCCAAATAATCTAAGGACAACAGGTTTAGGTGGTGAACGGCATGAAAAAGGTTAAACATTGCTAGAAATATTGGTATCTCTACTAAATCTCTTTGAAATGTATCGTTACGAGGTAATTTCTTGGTTTAGAACAAATTGCACAAAAGTTAATTAGTTAGGTTAATCTAATCTTTACCGGGTTTTGTACCGAAGTTCGTAACTTTTCTAATCGTAGTGCGAATGATTTTATCTCATTTGAGGAACGCAAGGAAAATATGAAAACAAAGATAAATACATACGTCAATGAAACTTTTACGTTTTCATTTCTATGGGGATAGATAAGATGAGCATTTAGATCTAGAATACAGAATTTATCAACAACAGTCAAGTAAGACCTAAATGGTGTTGGTATCTTCAAAGGGATATGACAGATCCTTAAGGTAGTGGAACCGTAATAGTTCCGCAGCATTTCGGCACTCATGAACTTTCACAATGTTGACCGAGGCTTCCTAATGACGATCATTAGGAAACCTCGTTTAACACTGTTAAAGTTTATTACCTCCGAAACGTTGCGGAACTATTACGGGTCCGCTACCTTAATACACCTTGATAATCTACCGAAACAATTAAAGAATATTTCATCCTGTATTGCGAGCCGCCGTCATAGCGCTGTTTATAGCGTGTCGGACTGTCAATCTGTGGGTCCCGAGCGCGATCCCCGACGGCGGCATTCTTCCTTTCCGACTATTTGTCTAACACCAATGGGTCGATAATTGTAAACATATGTGAGATAGCGGATTGAGGCTAGAAAAGGACGTGATGGTAGTACTGGCGAGAGGAATACCAGAAATCTGTTGTTAGGTGCTCCAGCCTCCGCGAAATTACTTAAAGATTAATTAGAGCGGCGTAAAACCCCATTCAAACAAAAACAAAAACCCCAAAGAATTGTGTTGTTGTCGAAATTTAAAATCATTCGTTGAGCTTTACTACCTTAAAGTAAAATTTGAAACCTTATGACGGGGTTACCTACTTCAATGGACTTTAACAGCGTTAACTTGTGTTTCTAATGTTTCCCTTACATTTTAAAATTGTATCTTTCTAAGCAACAGTTCCCGACAGTTTCCCAATTTGTTTCGACATTCCATTACACTTAATGGTAAACTGTTGCAAATTGGCTGTTATTGCCATTTTCACCAAATAGATTGAGAATTTTCCTTAAGGTTGACCTTATAATGAACCCACTTCTTTATTCAAAGTTGCTTTCTTTTAAAATACTGCAGAATGGAATAAATATATACTTAACTCCAAAAGAAACGTCCACAAGTACATGTTCTCGGAATACTTCAACAGTCTATGACTTAGATGCTTTTAAGCTAGCAAAGCGTCATTCAAAAAATATAACAGACTATGCTTCATGATTGTGAAAGCGGTTTTAGTAATTGGGTATCGAATGTAAAAACTATTCTTGGTAATACCGGGTTTACTGCTATATGGAATAATCAATCAAATGTTAATCATAAATCATTCCCTTCAATCTTTAAAAGGAGAATTCTAGATATTAAAAGCATTAAAGATTCATTCTTCATCGAAGAGTATATTACCTTATTACCTAGAAAACTTTTTGAATATATTACAAAAATTCGATTATCTTCAAACAATTTAAAAGTAGAAACGGGTCGTTACGGTGCACACCGAATGGAATATAATGAACGTATTTGTCCTTATTGTGATACAGGTGAAGTTGAAGATGAATACCATTTCATCCTCATTTGCTCATCTTATTTTAATTTGCGAAAAACATATATTAAAAAATATTTTAGAAACAAACCATCCATGTTTAAGTTAGTTGAGCTACTTAATAGTAATAATAAAATAATATTAATGAATCTAGCTAATTTTTTACAGGAGGCCTTTCAACGAAGAATAATGTTTGAAAATGGATAATTCACTCTAATCTAGATGTTTTTTTTTATATATATATCTTATGGAAAGCTAAATATTTGAAAAAAAATGCTAAATGTCAATAAAAAAAAATAATAATAATAATTCGTCAATAGTTCCTATGCTATAAACTTTATTCAACATATAATTTTCTCTCAAATTAATGTTTCTTTAATATACTTCATACAGATAACCAGGATTCGCTCTTATGAGCAGTGATAATCGTACATTTGTATGCAAACCACTGGTCAAATTAGCGAATTTGGTCTATACATGCTTCTTATATTATCCTTAGTGTTTGAAATGTATTTGTCAAGTTGTTTGTTTGTATATATGTTTGTTTGACCTTGTTGATTTATTGTACATCATTGTTATGTAACAAGAAACTATAGTTTACGTTACTTCAATAAAACATCTATCTATCTATCTTTAATTAACATACAAAATTTTGAGATGTCTCAAAGTTCAAATGAGTTCAAACTGCCTCTGACAGCTTAACCACTAATTCAATGAATGCTTTCGCCATTAAAAAGTAGTTCACCCGTAATGTTGCATACCTAAGTCTGCAGTTTCACCCCCCTCAAACTCTAAGCTCGTAAGGGCAAATCGGGCTTAGGGTGAGCTGTGTGATCATAAGATATTTTTCGTACGTCGTTCGTCATTAACTCTCTTTATTTTTTATATCATAGGGGTGACAATTCATGAATATTGGATAGTAATGTTTGTCAGGTCGTTAAGATGAACGGTATGAATTAGAATTTGAAATATTCCATATGAAAAACACGAAAACAGGATACCTGTTGATACTTTGTTTGTTTACATTCTAAGGGCTATACATATAGCGCATTTATGATGAAACTTGCTCAGTATGTTAGTCAAAATGATAAAGCCTTCTGAAAGAGTTATGTTCATCTGAAAATACAAACGTAAGGATATTAAAATTTTCTTAACCCGTGATGAACAATCACCAGAATACTTTTTATGTCAGAAAGGGGACTCAATTAGAAAATGAGAACATTTGAACAGAAAAAAAGGAAAGAAAAATTGGGATTTATGAGAAATGCTTCACACTCACGGTTGTACAGTGTATTCGAATGTGGATCTCCAAGAATGTCACATGTGTGCAAAGTAATGACTTAGCTTGGCCAGATTTTTCACTATGCACACTACATTGCACGGTCACTTGAATGAACTATATATTCAAATAAGAACTCATTCGAAAGTATGTTTTTTAACTCCTCTTTATTTTAACCCTCATTTTGTATCATAATAATTTTTTTTAATTGAAGATTACTTAAACATTTATGCTTTGCTAGCTATCAGTACTTTCATTACTTTGGTTTTACTTTTAGATCTGTCAAGACTGACTACCTTTTGATTGATGGCTCTTTTGAGTGTTGGGTTCCATGTTCCGTTCCGTAAAAAATTGCCTATTCAGGAAACGTGTCCCGTAACCTTGCAGGTCTAATTCACAGTGGTCTGATGAAAGATTTTGATGCGCATTGATAGACATTTTCACACATAGCCATAAACCGTTTCGATTTTTTTTAAATTATCGCTGACGGCAAAAGTTACGTAGGAACGTTATCAGTCAAATTTGGGTCTACGGAGGTAAGCCAATTAAAGTAGGCGTTGTACTACAGTTAAAAACATTGTGAAATTGGCAAGGTGAATGATTTTGGAATGATTTAGGAATGAAATTGAATGAATGAGTGGAGCGACTTTTGAGTGAATTTAATGGGAGGTAATCCAGTATTGCAAATTTTGTTAAGGATGAACAAAATTAGCAATATAGATTACATCCCTTGAATAAAATATGCATACATGTTCATTAGATAGCTCCCTATTTCTTCAAGAACCTATCAGATGCTTACAATTTCAATTAATTCAGTGAAATAGCGATAATTTTCCCAGTTATTTTTATTTCAAACGAAGTTGTTGTTATATGTTTTTCAGTGAGTTTGGAGCGTTTATGAATGGTTTGAGTGAGTGTTTTGAATGAATGAATAGATTGCTGAGTGAGCGATTTAGAATGGTTTTGATTGAGATGAATGTCAAATTCACGATGTTACTAACTGTATCAATAAAATATTTAAGCTGATCCTGAAATATGAAGGATGGTCATAGAAACGTTTAAACTGCTTTTAAATATTTTCCGTTGAGTTTTGTAAAGACTGGTACAACTAACCATGTGTTTTAGTCTTTGCTCGTTACTGCACAGACAAGATAGCGACATCAAGTCGTATTATTGTTTACAATAGTGTACGATCTGTCAATCATTAGAACACTAAGAATTAACAAATCTGGTGTGATGGCTCCCGTACATCGCCCAGTATAGCCTTTTATGAGCCAATTTTCTTAAGGAAATTGACGATTTGAAAGCCCGCTAAAAATTGTCGAATCTATCGTAACTTGTCAAGCGTCTTAAAGCATTAATTCTAAGATCAATTTTCCTCATAAGGCAGATTTTCACTCTGTTAACTGGATAAATGCTTACCCCACCCACTTTCAAACCATGCAATGTGAGTGAGATACGAAAGATCTATCAGGCGAAATGCACAGCTTTTTGATACAGATTTGAGGTTTGAATTGATTGTGAGGGCATTGCAGTATGGCTCACTTGTTAATGGGTTGTCTTATTCATAAATAAATTATAATTTTTATCCCTGTGACTTTTTTTGATAGCGTTGTCAAGCAAGGCGCATCTAAAACGGTCTCAGGTAGCATCATTATTTCATACCATGCATGTGGTTATATGGTCGTTCTACCAAAGGTAGTAAAGAAAAATTTATATTTTTATAAAGTTTTTAAATTATTTAAATTTATATTTTGTAGACGTTTCTTTTGGAGTTAAGTATATATATAGTGACGAAACGAACTGTCCTCAACCGAAGCCTTGCTGAAAAATATCCGACGTGAGCCGATGTCGAACCCACGCAGACAACTCTATTCAAATAATTGGTTTACAATTCCAATGCGCTAACCACTGAGCCAAAGAAGATCTTCCCTGACGCAGGTGTCAGACACGAGGGGTGTCTCAAAAGTTCGTGGACTAACGCTATAACTCCAATATCGCGGAAGACATGGAAAAACAACAATGATTGTTCCTGAGACATCGTACTTAATTTCATACCACAATAAGACAAAATACAACTATGAAAGGATATGGACTAACCATTTAAAGAAAAGCTAAAACAGTCAAACCCTTTCCACGAAATCACCCCGAAGCCTAATACATTCTTGAGCGGCTAATTCACTTGTTAAATGTGTCACTGTACCATTGACGATCAAAAGAACAGACGACATTTTGAGCTGTTATTTCTCATTCGTTAATCGACTCAAAATGAATACTGTGAAGTTGCGATTTCTTTTCAGGAAAAACGTTAAAGTCCATAGGAGCTAAGTCCAGACTGTAAGGTGGATGACTGAGTCGCTGGAATCCAATCAGATCAATCTCCAATCGGTTGACTAAGCTCTAAGGACAAGTGCGTTATAAGGATGAAGTATAATGTCCTCGGTTTTAACCTCAGGTCGCTTCTTTCTTAAAGCGTCCATGAGATCCCGCGAGAGCACCTGGAATAAACGATAGAATTAGTAAGCAAACCGTTTGAAGCTTTTGATATTTTTTATTGGTCTTTTCTCTGAAACATACAAAATATGTTGTTGATATCTAAACATTTAATATGAATAAATTTACCTTTTGGTAGTATGCGGTAATGTTGACCGTCTGACTAGTGTGAACTTGGTGAATTACAGTTAGTTGCATTGTGAAATTGAAATTCATCTTAATCAAGACCATTCTAAATCGCTCACTCATCATTCCATTCACTCACTCCAAACACTCACTAAAACTATTCAAAAACGCTCTTAAATTACCAAAAAGAGAAGATCAACAACTATATTCAAAATAAGTAAAGCAAGTAAAAATTGGCGACTACACTTACATAATTGCATTTATAAGCGTCCGGTTGGTTCTAGAAGAAATAGGAAGCTATTGATAGAACTTATTTGCTTATTTTATTAAAGGGGGTTATACATATCGCTAATTTTGTTCATTTTGAACAAAATTTGCGATGTTTGGTCGCCTCTCTTTAATTTCACTCAAAGCTCACTCATCACACTCATTCAAATCCATTTCAAAATCATTCCAAAATTATTAACATTGTCAATTTAACGATGTTTTTAACTCCGGTAGCAACACCCCCTTTTCTGTCCATGAAAAAAAATGAACATGTGCTTGCCACCTTACTTCGTGGCCGCCTGACCGGCCCTTTTTTGGTGTTGGGCTTGAAGGAGTCTTTCATACGGATGACTGCAGTTTGGTCCCCTGATCAGACTGCAACCACAAGGTTTCATCTAGAATCACCAGGTTTTGTTCCAAAAAGTGTTCTCCCTCCCGGCGCTTCGTAGCGCTTCAGAAACTCCCCAAAGCAACTGACACGCTTCTGAATTTCCTCCATTCTTCGTCCGAAAGGAGTTTAGGCTCCCATCAGGTAGCACTTACTCTTTTCATGTTTAAGCCATGCACGATAATCTTATCATTGGGGAGACCGGGGCAGAGTGTTACACGGGGCAAAGTGTTACGTTTGAAATATTTTCTTTTTGACATCATTAATGTCCCAAGTGTTATTTCTTAGGAAAAGGTTTTTTGATTATGCATGTTTTGCTGCTTATTAGATTCGTGAAATAGAAATGTCCACTTAAGCCTAATCAGAAAACGATTTTTGTGACACAAAAGTAAATTCTTACCATTTTCGTAAATATCCGCCTCGTCTGATACAAAAGTACAAGAAAAAGAATTGGCATATGGTTATGGGATCCCGAAATCCAGAAGCTTACTTTTGTGTACAAATTATGTAATTGCAAACCTTTCTTTTCTTTGCACGAGTATCTTTTACGAAAAGTTGCGATTGGGGCAAAGTGTTACACAGGACGTGGGGCAAAGTGTTACAGAGTAACATTTTGCCCACAATATGTTTAGCGCCATTATTCAATTTCCAGATAACGAGATTATGACTGAAACGAATTCAAAGAAGCTTCTGGCGAAGTTTTATTGATTGTGCAAATCATTTAACATCTAATTATATGCAATAGAAACCGTTGTACGAAAAATATAAATTTCGCGTTGCAAGAGTAACCAGCTTTTTCTCAAAACGCTTTGTCCGCTATATATTCGGTCTTGTTTAAACGGGGATTTGGCTGTCCAATGGGCTAATTTCTAAAAGTTTGTGGTTAATCACAGATTTTTTATGTAATTTCATAAATGTAGAGTTTAAGAGACTTAATAGTAATTAATGCAATTCAGCCATGTTCATATTATACTTTCTGACTTTTCAGACTAATTCAAAACCACAGTAGGTTCCAGTAGTAACAGGTGCTCTTAGATTTAATCCGCAAATGGACATACAATACGAGATTTATGGTTTATTTCTTTATAAGAGAAATAAAAAAAAGAGAATATTTTAGGATATTGTCTGAGTATTTTATTATTAAGGAAACGTTTTGAAACATGTGATTAGGTGCAAGAAATGCACTTTTTGTTATGGATGACCAAGTCAGTGTGTGCAAAACTTGCAGTCTAATTTTGAATAATATTTTGCCAAAAAGCCTTTCATGTTTATCCCGGTATTGTAAAAGCAAATGGAAGTCCTTTTCGGGACGACTGTATGCCATGTAACACTTTGCCCCGGTAGGTGTAACACTTTGCCCCAAAACCCCGGGGCAATGTGTTACATTTACCGTTATTTTTGTCTGTGTATAAAACTTTAATAATATGACGAAATTGTCTAATCAAAGTATTTTTTAGTTCCAAATTCGTTAAATTTTCGATTCATATATTAAAAAAATTCAAAAGAGCTATGGTGTCGGAAAATTTGTGAATTGATTAAAAATTGTAACACTTTGCCCCGGTCTCCCCTTTAGAAGAGCTTCTTATTCCCAAGAAATCTGACACAGTAGGCCTATAAAATTAAGATATGAGTGGGATAAAAAGTTTTAGAAGAAAAAGACCGACACGCTGATTTAAAAGAAAAAAAAATTCCAGGATGGACATCTTCAAAAGTAGATACCGCAGGGCCATGGAACCAAGTGACATTGCAAAGCTATCAAGTGATTATAAGTGAACTGATGTCATCAAGTTTCCCATCCCCGCATTTACCAGGCACATGATGTTAATCACTATTCACAGGATTTATTTTTATTGCCTCCCTTTAATTAAAGAAAGATTTTCTTTTCCATTATTAAATACAATGTTTTAATTACTGGGTATGATCTATTTTTTTGTTTATAAATATATGTATTCAATTTTATTGATCAATAAAAATGATACATTTGGATAATAAAGTCACCCATTTAATATTATGTTCCTTTATATAAATTAAATTATTGCTTAATATTAATTTGGTTTATACTCTTCATCTTACAGTTAAAAGTATGTCAGTTACGACCGCGTCCCTGCAAAACCCTCAAAGGGAATTCGATACTTCGTTGGACACCATTTGTAGAGGTGGAACCTTAAGGTTCTGCTAGGAAATTCATAATCACTACATTCATGCTTGGTACAGTTAGTGACATCGTGAAATTGACATTCAGCTCAATCAAAACCTTTCTTAACCACTCGCCCAGCATTCCATTCATTCATTCCAAACACTCGCTCAAACCATTCAAAAACGCTCAAAACCCACTGAAAGAAATCAACACATCATTCAAAATGAATAATGTTAGAAAAAAGTCACGATTTAGCTGACAAAATTTCAAAATTTAGGCGTCTGATTGGTTCTTGAAGAAATAGGCGGCTATTTATACAACTTGTATACATATTTTATTAAAGGAAGGTGATAAATATCGCTAATTTTGTTCATCCCGAACAAAGTTTGCGATATTGGATTACCTCAAACCTTAAATTACCTTACCTTAAATTCACTCAAAACTCGCTCCATACACTCAATCAATTCAACTTCATTCCAAAATCATTCCAAAATCATTCACCATGTCAATTTCACAATGTTGTTAACTGTACGCCAGAACCCCGCTGTGAACCGCTAAGGCATTGCTGACTGTTCTACTTGAAAAAATGTTCAGTCTGCACATATATGACCCATCATGGCACTTGAAAAGGGACCATCCGGGAATTCTGTTAAATGAATTATTGAAAAAGAGATTTGATCCAGCATAGGTCAACTAGAAGACGCATTTCAAAGATTCTTTCACTGGAAGGTAGATTGAACTTTCTAGATTAAGAAAATAGGCACGGTGCAAAAAGTTTCGATCCTAGTCAGTCTGCGCAGTCCGCGCAGTCTGACTTGGCTCGACACTTTAAGCACCACCTAGATGGCCCCTTTTCGCGTGACGGGTCACATATATAAATAAATTACATGCCATCTGCTATTAGAATATTTATCTCCCTTTTCGTCAACAGTAGACCTATTTTAGTGTCCCTGCCCAACCCACTTAGGCAAGGCGTTACTTCGCAGGACATCATTTGTTGAAGCGTGACCCTCGGGTTCTGCTTGCATCAGTTTACTAACCTTGTAAGCGTCTAGGGTCATAAAGACTTTTCTGACGGTGAAGTTACGGACTATTTTCAGCCTGCACGTAAATTCATTTCAAACTGGTACTAGAATTGATTTTCTTCAACAGTATTTCAGTTACCATCGTCTCTGATGCCAAGGCAAAGTGAAACTTCGTAGGAAACCGTTACTGAGGTGAGGCCTTCGCCGGGTTCTTCTAGAAATTTCGCATTTCCCCTTCTCACGGTATATAACGGATGTCATAGGCGTAACTAGGCTAGGATTTTGACATTTATACGCACTTAGTAGGCGACGGCCTAAAAATATTTCGAATAAAGGCGATATAGATTTATGGACTGTGATCGTACTCAGAAACATGCCCTCCGTCCACTCCCCTCTTTAATCATCACGGATTTTAGCGTTGGTGATTCGAAACATTGTGACTACTGGTTGAATACTGCCTGTATTTTTGATGTGTAGATCATTTATCAACGACATTTTTCGAATGAGGATAATTTTTTATTATTTACCTGTGTTATATGCGTAATGGTAGTTACGCCCTTCGGATGAGTACAAAACATTCACGGACAGATAGATCTAGTATTCACTGTGATCAGCTGCACAGACTTGTTGTCAAATGGCTGATACCTTCCTGTTTTCTACTTAATTACATTGGTAGATATTTAGGATAGTTGTAATGTCCAGAAAATTGAAAATTTGACATTTTTAATTCCGATGATTCGAGAATGCGCGCAGGCATTATAGCCGCCTACGCTTAAATGCATCTAGGGTTAGGGTTAGGCTGTCCTGCATTCTGGATGAAAAAAATACTACGCAACTGTTTGCAAATTTTACAACGCTTTGCACACAAATACACGTGCAAAGTGTGTGTGTGTGAGGGGGGGGGGGGATGGCAAACAGTTTGCACCGTTTTGTCATCCGGGATCGCAGGACTGGATTATTTTCACAGGCGACTCTCACGGTGAAGTCACATATTTTCTCCCTGAAACTTTCATTTTGCTTGATGATAATAAAGCTGTAGTTACGATAAAATGATCTTTCTCCTTAAAACAACACGTAAAACACGTGCAAGGCGGATTATCGGATATGAAGCCTATACGATGATGCACAACTTCCATAGAATTTGTATTACTTCCCTTTATAAAATAAAATAATTTATTTCCTTTTTCATATAAATAATGAACTTATTTTGTTATCTTTTTGTATTTTATTATATACTTAATAACAAAACCTGCGTTCATAGGGTATATTGAGATACAAAAATAACATATCCCAAAAGTAGCCCCCACGGTAAATTAATAATCTTTTAAAATAAATATTGATCTACACCAGATGTGGTTTAGTGCTAGTAGTGTATTGACGTGACCCTGCTATCACGCCACTAGAATAGCAAACTTAACTTCGTCAGTCAGGTAGGATTAAACCATCCAAACAAATTCGTTGTGGCTCATATAAATATAAACAGCATGAAAAACAAATTCATTGAAATTCATGAACTATTACTTGATAAAATCGTCGATCTACTATTTATTGCAGAGACTAAGCTAGACCCTACGTACAGAAACAACCTCTTTGAAGTCCAAGGATACAAACTGGAACGACAAGATAGAGACACTCACGGTGGGGGGTTAGCAGCTTTCATACGGGCTGACATAGCATCTAGGCGTAGAAAAAGACCTAGAAGGTGACAAACTTGAAAACATTATTATAGAAATAAATTTAAATAAACAAAAATGGTGCTTCATGACAATGTATCGTCCTTCAAATATGAACAACAAACTTTTCTCAGACATGATTAGCAAAACTGTCGACAAATGTATCAGTAGTTATGACCACTATGCTATTATTGGAGATCTGAACTATAATTTACTGTGTGAAACTAAAAGTAGACCTCTGATCGATTTGATGGAGCTGTTTGATCTTTCAAATTTGATTCAGAGTCCTACTTGCTTTAAAAGCTTTGAAAACCCATCACTTCTAGATGTTATCTTAACAAATTCACAAAACAATTTTTTTAAAACTTAAAACTTCCATACTGGTGTAAGTGACTGTCATAACATGATAAGTTCTGTTATTAATTGTATAACACCATCCATAGAAAAACAAAAGATAACTATAAGGAGTTTCAGAGGCTTTGATATTGATCTCTTCAATCAAGATATTTCTCAAATTGATTTTCCCTATGACATGTTGAATAAGCATACTGAAATAGATAAGTGTATTAAAGTTTTGAACAAAATCTTGTGAATATTATTGATAAACACGCCCCTGTCAAACAAATTTATATAAAAAAACAAACCTTTGCCTTATATGAACAGAGAATTAAGAAAAGCAATTTACAGTAAGAAAATGTACTACACTAAATTTTTGAAAAACAGATGTTCTAAAACATGGGAAAAATACAGACAGTTTAGAAATTATGTAAATAAACTGAAGAAGAAATCCCTCAACAACTACTTTCATGAGAGGTGTATTGGTGGCTGCAAATCTGCAGACTTCTGGAAAACAATTAAGCCTTTTTTTTATCCAAAAAATGTCAATCCAGTGACAACAAAATAATTTTGAATGAGAATGAACAAATCTTATCAGACAATAAATTAGTAGCCAATACAATGATTTCTTTGCAAATGTGGCAAATGACATTGGCAAAGATGTTGAATTTGATGAACTAAACCACCCAAGCATCCAACGAATCAAACAGAGAAATTTTATTTCAGATTCTTTCTTTTTTAGTACTGTTGTAAACAGTAAAGTTAGTAAAATTATTGATTCCTTCAATGTCAAAAAGGCAACTGGTGAAACTCCTCAAACTTGGAACAGAGTCTCTTTCACCTTTCATCACTAGCCTCATAAACTCAACAATAAACACTGGTATAGTCCCTGAAAGATTAAAAGAAGCTCAAGTTACTCCTATTTTTTAAGAAAAATGACCCATTAAGCAAATCAAACTATAGACCAGTAAGTATTCTGCCCATCCCATCAAAATTTTTTGAAAAAGTTCAATCTGAACAATTAACAAACTATTTTGATAATATATGTCAATTTCCTATGTGCTTTCAGGCGGGGCCATGGATGCCAGACTACAATTATAAGACTGCTTGAGGACTGGCGGGAGGCACTGGACAGAAACCAGTATGTGGCTGCAGTTCTTATAGACCTGTCCATGGCCTTCGACTGTCTCCCGAATGATATTCTTCTATGTAAACTGGCATTCTATGGATCTCTCCTCACACTCGGTTAAACTAATGTTTTCATACCTGACGGACAGAAAGCAGCAGGTGAAAGTCGGAGGTGCAGTGAGTGCTTGGGTAAATATAAAAAAAGTGTCCCTCAGGGCTCTATTTTAGGTCCATTGCTTTTTAACGTTTTTATAAATGATATATTTTATGTTATAGAAAAATTTAAGTTATATAATTATGCAGACGATAACACCCTTTCTTTTAGCACCCATGACTTTGGCCAGCTGATTCAGGTCCTTCAGGATGAGAGCAAGATTTTAATTGATTGGTTCCATCTCAACTGCATGCAAGCTAACCCTGAAAAGTTTCAGGCTCTGGCGGTAGGGAGTAACACATTTTCCAAGCACCCAGTGTTTCAAATTAATAATGCTCAACTAGAATGTGATGAAGTTGTAAAGCTTTTGGATGTAGATATTGACTTTAAGTTATCCTTTGATACTAACATTCAGAATATTTGTAAAAAGGCAGGCCAACTAAACATTCTAAAACGCATGGGTAAACATTTATCTAAATTAAACAAACTCACAATTTTTCATTCTTTTATTCTATCAAATTCCAACTTTTGTCCTCTTTCTTGGCACTTTTGCTCCAAAAGAAACGCCTATAAGATTGAAAGGGTCCAGGAAAGAGCACTCCGTTTTGTGTATGATGATTTCAACGGCTCATATAAACAACTATTGGAAAAGGCTAAATTACCATCTTAGATATTAGAAGAACTAGGGCAATGGCAATAGAAACGTTTAGAATTTTAAATAAATTAGCTCCACCTGTTTTACATGACCTTTTACACAAAAGAGATAGCTCATATAATTTTAGATACTCTAATATTTTACAGATTCCCCGAGTGAAAACTACTAAGTTTGGTAAGAAAAGTTTTAGATATGCTGCCCCTGTCTTGTGGAACTCCCTGTCAGATCACTCGAGGCAAGTCACAAATTTCAATCAATTCAAAAGTATGATCCAGTTTTGGAATGGTCAAGACTGCAGCTGTATTGCCTGTGGTGATAGACAGGGTGCTTCACATGACGGTCGCAGCCTATCTTAAATGTTTGTGTGTATGTATGTGTTTATGTATGCATGTTATGTTCTTAATTTAATTAAAACATCAATTGTCCTTTATCTGTTTGCTTTATACAAGTGTCCTTTATCTGTTCGCTTTATATGTTGTCTTTATGCTTTATATTTCACAAACGCTGGTAACTGTCAAATTGTTTTTATCATATGTACTGTGCTTGTAATCTATTGTCGGTTAAAAAGCTCTTTTGAGCTTATGTTATTTGTTAATTGTCTTGCCGACTTTAAATAAAGTTTACTTACTTACTTACTTTCTTACCATTTATTAAGGCAGAACCTCGAGGTTTCGCTATGAAATCTTAATCTATAGTCACATTGAATGCTTAAATTTATATGAATACAATATCAATGATTGTTTTAAACTGAAAGAACCTCATCAAGCCATTTTTAAATGTATACTGAACAGTAAAAATAACGCATCACTTAATTTTTTAGCTATAACTTTTCTCGTAATCTAAAGTTTGTTCATGTTGCCTCAATCTGACTCACAATATTGTGGTTTTGCGCTCTTTTGTGGACCCTCATTGCAAGCTCGTTTGTGATATGCTGGAGTTTGAGATAAGTCTAGTCGGTGAAAGAGAAGGTATCGGTACAACCTAAAGAAGGTTTTGGCAAAGAAAATCCATAATGGTATGAGATAAATGGACTATAACATTGACTTGCTTACGGAGGGTGGGGGTGGGGTGGTCCTATGGCTATCGGTAATGAAGGAGTCGATGACAGCTCAGATACCTTAACAAGTTGTAGTTCACTGTCATCACAAGTGCACAACCTGAAAACTGTGACCAAGAGAGTGAAGAGTATCCATCCTTAACACACAACAATCTACCCTCCCAATCCTGTCGGCATCCACAGTTCGGCAATGGTAGTTGTTGTAATCGACGTTTTAACCTGACAATGGTCGGGGTATGGCCCCTCATGGTAGGTGGAAGTATCTTTGTTTTCAATCACGTAACAGAATCAGTTCAATATGACAATGCGCGATGACGTTCCGAAATTCAACTTTTAGCAACCACCAAACTCGATGACTCGGCTTTATCTGATAAATGTTTTCACTGTTTTTCGTTACGAACTTTATAAGCTGTTTAACTCGACCAACTTTAGTTTTGTACGATGCATTCGTCGATCTGCTGTATGAACAGAAAACATGTTTATCACATTCAAGATGGTATACCCTGAGTCTTCCTTAGTTGATCGTGTTTCTCAGGGTATACCATCTTAAACAAAAGGAAATGAACTCTATAAGCTGAAGCTTCAGTTCTAATCCATTTTATATCAAATATCTCTTTATCTTATGAAGTCTCATTGTATTTGTTTGTTGTAAATTTTGATATGAATAAAATATGTTTAAACCAAGTGTCTCTGCTTAAGTAAGTATGGGCTAAGGAAAAAATTTTACCTAGTGGCCGGCCAAAATAAAGTAATATCATTAAAGCAAATCTGTGGATTTCGGGGCAGAAATATTTGTCATTGAAAGGTGATGCGTTATTTTTGTTGTTCAGTATATATTTGACTCTACTAAAATATACCACGATTACTCATTATTTTTTTATAATTTTTTTTTGTCCTAAGCGCAGACCAAATGTAGAAAAGACATTTCCCAACATTTAGGCTATACAAGGATTATCCAATCAATGTTAAACAGTGTTGCTAAACTCGGCTGCCTCGGTGGCCTAAAGGCGCTTGATACGTGACCTGGAGGTTGTAGGTTTGAGTCCCACCGTCGCCGGGGTGTTGGCTGCAGTCGTTTTGGTTAGCATTTTCAGAAAATGTTTTTTCTTTGTAGTTCTATTACAAGCCTCTTTAATCCAAATTCATATTAACAAGTGCTGAACAAAAACTTCTTTTTATAGACAGGGAACTTAATTGTAAGATTTGTTATGATTTAATTCCCTTTGAAAAAACACTGTAAAGAAGAGTCTGGCAGCGAGACTACCGGGGTGTATATAACAGCAAAGCACATAAAAACAGCTCATTTGGAGTCCGATTAGCTCAGTCACTAGTGCACCGGTCTTCAGAGTAAATGAAGGTCGAAAGCGTGGGTTCGATTCCCGGGCTGGCACACCGTGGCTACTGACAAACTAATTGTCTTTCAGATGAGACGTAAAGCCAAGGTTCCATGTTAAAAAACCCTTGCGGACCTCAGCGGTAGTTTCGACACGTATACTTGCACTATTCCCCATAAAACTAGCCTCTCCTTGGGGCGTCGCTCTGGAAACGGGCATATTCTCGATTTTCTACCAAAACCTCTTAACTACAGCTTTTAACAAGCTGTAGTTACGAGATTTTAGCAGAACGCCGACGATATGCCACGGTAGTGACGAACAATTCTAGCCAAATCCCCCTCCCCCCCCCCATAAAAATCTAACGTTCTGAATTTAACGTTCATCATAACGTCATCATTACGCTTTAACTCCATTGATGAATCGACGCTGATGAAAAACCTTGTTTCTCAGGTTTAAATCTTCATTATTTAAAGTCTATGGAAAAGTATGTTAAGTCTTGACTATTAATTCTCTGTTTCGTTTTCGACTAGCATAAAACTGTCATTTTTTAAAACCAAATTGGCAAAATAGTTATACTCCGCACAAAGACGTTGACGTTGTCCGCCCGGACGTCAGGAGAGATCTCATTATACTTCTCGTATTTCGACCGTTGGTGTATAAACACGTACGATAGCCACTTAAGAATTCGTTTAAAATGGCTATTGCAACATTATACGCACGTCGCAGCCTTCATTAACAATCTTGGAGTGACATGGTTTCGATCTCCGGCGACGGAACATTTCCTTTTCCACATTTTTCTGTCACCAACTGGTTGATAATTGTGAGCCTAAGTTTCGGGAATTGCAACTGGAAGCTATAATTGTAGTACTAGTGTGAGCAATACAAGGAATCCAGTGTTAGGTTCACCAGTCGCCGAGTTATGACTGAAAAATTCTTATGATGCATAAATAACATGGAGGGTATCTTGTACATGTAAACCTGAAGAGCCATTTCTTACATTTGAGGCTATTCACTGGAGGCGAGAAAAAATGATTGATTGTTGTTCAACACGGATAGAGACGTAACACCGGAAATGGAGGATGTGTTTCGTCTATGGTAAATTCTGGGTATTTAGAGATAGTCACGCATAGCTAAAACTAGGGAGATCATTAGGAAACCTTGGTCAACATTGTGAAAGAGCATGCGCTCCGAAATGTAGGGGAATTATTACTGGTCGACTACCTTTAAGAACTAAAATAGTCTATTCGTTGAAGCGCTGTGTGCATAGCCCGGATCTTACTGTATATGTCCGTTGTTTTCTCTCTTACGCTCCGGCCATACAATATATGACCATTGGTCGCGGTATCAAAACATTTTTACAAAAAAATTATTTGTATGCTAAATATAGCCAAGTTTCTTTCATGGAAAATACTTGAGGACATCACTGAGGTGACCATTAGAATCCTGAAATACCAGATAAAATTAAAGTAAAAGACATGCAGGTAATATACAATCATACAAGGACATGTTATCTTAACCAATTTCCTGGTAAATTAAGTCATTTATTTTGAACAAAGGGAGTTTTAAAATGTTTCTTTTTATTTTTAATCAGAAGAACTGTTAACAACTTTCACTTTTATCATCCATATTGTTTTGTTGTAAAACTGGGTAACACCAAATGGTATAAGCTGATTTGATTGGTTGATTGGCCTGTAAACAATATGATGTCATAGGGGGTGTTCCTTATAGCCAATGAAATAGTTTGAAACTGAAAAATATCAAGTGGAATGCTTCCAAATAAAGACAAATTGTCACCTTAGTGATGTCCTCGCAAATTGAGGGTGTATTTTTCCTATTTATTCTGTAAGTATAAGGCAAATTTCAACAAAATTTTGCATACATATAGGCATTAACATGGGCTTCCAAAATACATTTTGATTTTTTGTATTTGTGCAAAAAAGATCTTGATGATATTGATTTGAAAGTTGACCTGGATTTTTTGAAAGACACCTTGCCATTATTTAATAATTATTCTTTTATAATTTCTTTGATACTGCCATCTGTGTAAATGACTACATTACGGAGAGACAAGGAATACGCTTTACTAAACGTCTAACGAAAAAAAATGATCGTAAGTCAAAATCACAAATCGTACCTGGTGTTTTTATTCAATATAAAGACGATTCCAATGTGATGATGCATGACAGAATTGAATATTTAGTCACTATTGTAGAAGCACCTTTAATTTTTTACTTACGCAAAAAATGATCGTAAGATGTTTTAGAAAGGGGCCACTGTATTCTACAATCACACACACTCGAACACATTCAAGAAATTATACAGCCACCTAAAAATACGTTACGTAAAGGAATGCCCACCCTGAATTTCTTTTAACCTTAGACCTATTGGTTTTTCATTCCATCAGGCTCGGTGAGATGATCCCGTAAATGAACCACAAACAGAATGTACATGTATATTTTAGTAATTAAAAAATATTTGAAAATAAAGACTACTACTCCTTGTAACCGCAGCCATGGACTGGCCTATAACAAACATTGATAGACCTGCATTATGATTCAAATGTAACGTTTTGTGGGTGTTTTCAAATTGAATGAAGAGCCCGTTTCATACAGACAGGATAGATGGATTCAACATAGTTCAGACACATTTCACATGAGACATTTACTTTTCAGGTAGTGGAACCGTTATAGGTAGGCAACATTTCGGAACTCATGCTCTTTCACAATGTTGACCGAACTTTCCTTATGAAAATCATTAGGAAAGCTCAGGTAAATTGTCAAAGCTCATTACTTCAGAAATGTTGCGGATCTATTTCAGGTCCACTACCTTAACAGAAAACACATTTAAATCGATAGACGAATGTAAAAAAAAATTTTATACTCAAGCGCAATGAAAACGAACCACCAAAAAAACTGGCACAAACTTTCCCACATTATAAAATTTTCAATCTACTCCTTTTCATATCTCTTCTAAGCAAAAAGCAGTTAAGTCATCTCCGTTTACGTATGGTATGGGGTTAACTGAGAAGAGGAGAAAATTTTTGCATTAAAATCAAAGAAACGTAAATAAACTTTTGGTACTCGTGTTTACGAGTAATTTAAACTCTAAACGACATTTTCAGGCCCATTAGTGACGCCGAAGGTACGATGTAACCCTAGATATTAATGAGCGTTAGCCTATGCACAAATCAACTGTCTAGGCTATGGCAACCGTTGAGTTAGAGGTTATGTTACGAAAAATCGAACGTTAGAAAGGTTTTGCAAACCTACTTTGAAGATTTAATATTAAAGATTTTCAACTTTCTTCAACGTTCAAAAACCTTCGACCGTTTGTGAGCTTCCTCTAACATTATAACATTAACATTAAATGGTCCATTACACATTTATTCAGATTGGAAATATTTGTGTCTGAAGTTTGGGTACATTAAATAAAAATACGAGAAAAAAATCAGGCGGTGCGTTTTCATTGCTCGTGAGTATATATAGAATTTAAGGTTATGAGACCTTAGACGCAGATTTTCAAAGGACAGAAAAGCGCACTTGTTAAATGCGCCATGTTTCTTATATCATGCAAATGAAATGGCATTCTTGAATTTTGACGTTTGTTATAAATCAAATCACATTATCAAATTCGAGCGAGATCGGAATACTGTATCAGAATTAATAACGAAGCAATTATCAACGCGCATCTTTCATCTCAGTGTCCAATTCTATCAAAGCCGAGTGTAACAGCTGTACGTACAGTATTGTTTAACACTTTCCTGTTTTATAAAATTTTGGACCTGTCCAAATTCAAAGATTTTGCAGACGAAAATTTAAAGTGGATTTAATTTGAAAAATAACCATTCAGTAAGGTAGGAAATAGTGTGGAAAAAGAAGAAATTGGTTGTCAAAAGCAATTTCTCCTTTTTTCACAATGTTTTCTAAATCATAAAATCACAGGCACGCAAAAAGCAGGGATTAAACAACAAAGGGATAAAATTATTGCAAACAGTTGGAAGTGAATGCGTGATTATTCTTCTAGGGAAGTGCTTAGTTCTGTCAAAGAATGAAAGCTATGGGAATATAAGATTTGATTAGACGATCTCTGAGTATCGGCGTAAGGACATTTTTTTTTGTATTGGTTCTAGAAAAACAGGCTAAGTGTCGCGGTCTTCGTTGAGGTTTTTACTATCGAGCCGGAAATGTCTCCAAAATATCACCCTGTCCTTACCTTTCTCGTCGTTATTACATCGACCAGGGCTCGATGTTATAAAACATTTCTATGGACCAACAGAAAATTTTTCCAAATTAAAAAAAAAAATATATGAAAATAAAAGATAATATTAATAAGGTGTAATTTATAACAACTTATTAATATTATCTTTTAAGTTAATGAACTAAATTTTTAATCTCAAACTGAAATTTGAGGAAATTTTTTAATTGAAAATCAGAAAAGTTTTATAACCTTGGGCCCTGAAACTATTATTACATAAAATCTCATAGCAAGACCCCTGAGATATGTCGCTTAGTTGATAAGAATTATAAGGCTAATTTATATGTTTGAAATGCATTATCTGAAAGAGTTCCACAATGCACAGCTTGAAGTCCATATTAAACTAGAAGACAATGATTTACATCTGTCTTTCTTTAAATGGCTTTTATTTAAATGACATTGACAAGGACGTCACTTAAGGCTCTATTCGATTTTTGATACCTTTGACGTTGCTGTTTTCGTGAGTAATGTTTACAAGTTTTGACGTTTTCCACGAAAAATTTCCGATGATGTATGCTTAAATAATTTAGTTGTAGTGTTGCTTATCGAATTTGCTAAAAGATAATTCAAATAAAAAATGTCTACGGGTAAGATTTCTTTTATACGATTCCCCTAACATACTGCAATTCAAGGAAAATTTCAACGTCGCTTCATTTCTTCACAAAAGGTCCCTCTTTAAACGTCTCAATTTTTCTCTTTTTTTCACCTTCATCTGTTTTTAGATTCAATAAGTTTGAATTCGTTATTCTAACATTTTATAGAATTTGAAATATTCCATATAACCATATTGCTACTGATTGGGCGGCAAAACAGCACTACAAAGATGGTTCTGTTGCGTCGCCGGATTAGACAAAATAAGTTTCAATAAACTACTCAAATCAAGTTTTTTCGAAAAAGTCTGATCCGAAGACACATCAATTCTATTATAAAGATAAACAAAGAAATCAGCATAGATTATCGGACAAATTTTCGGGAAAAAATATGAAGAAAGTACTTCAAGCCCCTTTTTATTGTACCCCAGTAAATGCCCCCATTTGAAAAACAATCGCAGCTATTATAAGCTATTTAAATAAACTAAAAATAAAAAATCTTATGTGTCCGCCACTTCTTAATACAGTCTAGAGTTCCAGATTCACACTTTTTGGCGAAATGGTGCCCTATTTTGCACTTGTACATTCGAGCCCAAATTATTTAATATTCTGAACGCAGGGTAAATTTTCAAAAAATAAAATGATGACAAAAAAGGAAACAATTGTGATTATTCCTTGTCTAGGAAAACAAACAAACAAACAACAGTCTATCTGTTTTCTTAATCGTTTTATTTTCTTCAAGACAAAAATTTAGGTCACCAGGAACTTTCAGAATCTAATAGTAACGTTTTAGGCTTTTTTCTTGTTCACGTGCGAGTCAATTCAATATATGACAGGAACAAAGTATTTTATTCCATTAAACTGTCTTTGTATAGATCACGAGCTATTTTCTGTTTATTTGTATCATTAAATATACTTTTTTCTTACAACTTTTCCACACAAACCTAACTATCAGGTTTCAATGATTCCATAATGTTGTGCAATGCATACAGTTAATAATATCGTGAAATTAATACTCATTGACAATCATTCCGATCAAAACCATTTAAAATCACTCACTTTGCACTCCATTCATACATTCAAACACTCACTCAAACCAATAGAAACCGCTCCAGAATCACTTGAAAATATGAGATCAACAACAATTTGAAAATAGAAATTGCAAGAAAATACACGACTTCACCGAAATGTATGACGCGTCTGATCATGGTTCTTAAAGAAATAGGAAGCTATTTACAGAAAGTGTATGCATATTTTATTAAAGGGAGGTCATGAATATTGCTTATTTTGTTCAAAATCAGCTATATTTGATTACCTCCCTATAATTTCACTCAAAAACTCACTCATCTCACTCATTTCATCGCATTTCATTCCAAAATCATTTCAAGATGTTTAAACTGTAGGGAAATTGATAAAGAATTTGGCGAGGTTTTAATTAAGACCAATTCTATCTTTGATTATTTCCCGGAACATTTCATACCACCAGGCTTGTATAAACATGGCATTATTGGCTTTTTACTGCGATTGTACCTTTTAAGTCATTATGTGAGAAAAAAGCGAACGCGTGATTGAATAGCAATTACTATTTAATAATACAGTGTAAGAATGTTATAACAGAAATGGATTGAAAAAAAGGAAGATAGAAGGGCCAACATGGATCCAGCAAATCTGGCATGAACGATAATATTTCGAGCCTGGCTAACATGCACAGAAATGATACTGTAACTAAAATTCTTTCTATACGCTGTAATCATATTTAAATGTTTAATATAAGTTAATTGATCTTTTATGACAGGTTTGCTAAGATGTCGCATATGCAAAAGATGATAATCAATATCGACCCAAGAACCAAAAAGAGAACCAAAAAAGAATATTAATTCATAAAACGTGCACAAAGTACGTTGGCATACAGTTGGCTACTTCTATTGGTAGTGAAAAACTTAGACTCATAACCTGGTGGTTTTGACTTTGACGTCACATCTATATTGATTTAATTGAACATGTTGCCTGTTTTTTTTTAAATCCCCTTGCAAGTTGCAATTTATCTCAAAACTATACAAATATCCGTTTGATAACACCCCATGTGATATTTTTATGATTTCACATGGATAATTTTAGAACAATTACATAGTGCGGTTAAAATTTAGATACACCACAAAAAGTCTAACAGAATATAAGATAAATATCTTATGAATACCAACTAAGTGCATTTAATGAAAAATATCTAACTCGGTTGTGAGAATTGATAATTGTCTCGGCAGAACCCCGACATTTGTCAATGTCACTAACCTCGTTAGATTTTTTTTTCATACAATACACCAAGTGCTTTCGATATATGTAATACTTCTTAAATATATATATATTTATCAGAATAAAAACTTATCTAAGTTGAATAACACATTTTATTATATAAATGTGTATAATTTGGGACAACATTTCATAAACAAAGGATTTGGTGTATTGCCTTCGATTTCTCATGGGTTTACTTTCTTAAGCTTCTTGCTATAATGAAAAAGTTGTTAAGTTCAGATCAATTATTCTATCACTTTAAGTAAGGTCATGTTCCTTTAAATTGTGCCGTCTGTGAACTAGAAAACGCTTCAAGTTTTTTTTAATATAAGATGTACTTTCCACATTCTGACAGTCTTCAATTTATTACAAGACAATATCAGTGTAGACAATGACAAAATGCAATTTGGTATAATGAAGACGCATGGGAAAATAAAATAGCGATAATAGTCCATAATGTCTAATGATGCCTGAAAGCTTTCTTCTGACTGTCTACAGTAAATGACCAGATTTAAGGTGATTCGTAAGGTGATGGTATTCTGCAATAGCGTTTGCAATGGCTTTATCTGTGTATTTAAACCAAGTCTGATTAGCAATGATGGGAATGACTGGAGATAGTTTGTTACGGGAGCAAGTTAGTACATTGCATTTTACGGATGAATAACGTAGTTTATAGCGACATTACTTACAAAAATACACGTATTTTCAATCCAGTCGATAAATAGAGCGGAGTTGTACCCCCAACCAGCACTTTGTCAAATTGTAAGTGTCATTAGTGCAGGATGTGTTTGTAACAAATATTGAGGTCATATGCAACATTTGCATGAAGTTTCATGATTTCATTTCGCTTTGTTCTTGAATTAGAGTCCAGAAACGGATATTGAACTAAAACTGACTGTGACCTTGACCTTAGACCTGTTACCCCAAAACTAATAGGGCACTTCCTTGAGTCATAAGCAACATTTGCATAAAGTGTCATGATTCTAGCTCGCTTGGTTCAGTCAGACATGGCGAAATCAATATACCCTCTCTACTTCGTAGCTGGGGGATATCATTATGTCGAAGTGCTTTACGACGTATACTTTGGGAGTATGTAAGGAATGAATGAATGAATGAATGGAGAACTGACAGACTGATTTGGATTTGTTCTAATCGAGATGAGTTTGAATTTGTCGATTTTGTTTTAGTCAACGCATTTCATCTATAATTTGATGACTTTGCTTGATCGCGGATATACCAGTATTTTAAATGTTATTCCGACTTAACATAGTACTTGATTTGTAGCTTCTAAACGTGATGAGGCTAACGGGATATAGGAGCCTGTCCTTGAGATTTCTAAAAAAATCATATGAGCCTGTGCGCGAAATTTCCAACAATTTGAAATGTTCGTGAGGTGCAAACATTGAGTAGCGTTGACAGCCACATACTTTAAATCTAAAGCTACCCGATGCACAGGATGGTCAGAATCTTTGCTTTGTGCATATTTGAAATTGCTGGAAAACCTCACGCACATTCTCATATAAACGTAAAGACTCTTCCGAGTCTGTATATCCGCCAGGTCTGAGCTGAGTTTCAAACTATGTATTTTGTAGATAGATAGGATCTTAAGGTTTCTGTAGACCATCAGGTAGATTTATACTTATAGTATACGGCTTCCTAGGCTGCTTCGCCCTTTTTAGGGTCTCTGCATATGAAAATGCCCTAAAAAACGTGAATTAACACTATATTGTTGAACAAGTTTTGCATATGCACCTCCGCGGCGTTACGAGGGGTGATTTATAAATTCGTGTCATATTCAAATTGAACTACTACAGTTACGAGTGCCTAGAAATGAAGTTAGTTCCTTCATACAATAGGGCTTGGTGGATCGAAAGCACATTTTACATTGAGCAGAGCGCGTTCATAACGCGCGATGATGACCGCCACGTAGCATCGTTCGTAGCAGATCCGCTTTAGTTTTACAAAGTTACTAAATACAGCCATACCTCGATGCATACCGATATATAATGTCATCGATATTACTGCGCCAAATGCTGAAAATAAGCTTTTTTTCGCTTTAAGCGGGAGATAAACTTCAACGAGATTTCTACAGCCATCATGTCGTGAAGTCACTTATCAACAGCACTGTCTGAATAAGAAGCGTTTCTATAAGTTATTTGAAAAAAAGAAATGTCACGCTTTTATGAAAAAATTGACATCAGATGTAAAAGTGACATCCTTATTGCTCAAAACGACCTTGACCGCCATTTCTCGACGGTGAACGCTAACCCCGGCGGCATAAAAATGACATCATTTAATCAATTCTGACATCACATAACTTAAAAAATATCGTTTAGTTAACATTTATTTAGTATCCAAAGGTTTTGTTTACTGTACACCTCGTGTAAAATGAGAAATAAACAATTAACTCAAATTTATCGATGACCCCTCGTACACGTCTAAACAAGCGTTGGAGTAAATTCGGAACATTGTATCACGATTAATACCGAAGAGTACTTCAATGCATATCTGTCATCCATGAGTCCAATTCTATCTAAGGCAGTAATAGCTGCACATATATCATTTAACTGATCTTATTGCGAACAATGCAACGTGAACGCGTGATAATTTGTCAGAGAAAGATATTAAGTCTGTCAAAGAGAAAATGGTTTGAAAATATAAGGTTAGGTAAAACAACATCTGAGAATCAGCGGAAGGCCATTCTATTGTATTGGTTTTAGAAACAAAGATGAAGGAATGGTCTTTTCGAGCTTTTTGCTATCGAGCTGTTATTGTCTCCATAGCACTACCCTGTCCTAACACTTCTCTCCATAATTGCCTCGGCATGGAACCATAATTGCAATAGTAATAGGTTAACGCCAGACCCCTGCAATATGTCGATTATTTGATAGGAAACGATATGCCTATTAGTATGCTTGAATGCGACTTAGTTCTTTTATGTTTTCATAAGCTCGTATAAAATGAAGCTATAAGTCCCGAATACGTCAGAAAAAGATGTCAATCTTTCACTATTAAATTGACTTTCAAGGAAATACATTTATTATATACGAAAGGCCAGTGGTGACTTCTTTTATTAACACTCCGCGCTTCAAACGTATTATCTTTGAAATGTGAAGTGTGAACTCTGAAATGTGAACTTGGTTTAACGTTATGAAAACGGCAAACTTAACATGTCACATTTTAACTTCACTGTTCACACTTCAAAGATCACAGTTCAAAGTTAACACTTCAAAGTTCACACTTCAATGTTCAAACTAAAAAGTTCATACTTTAAAGATCACACTTCAAATGTCACCTTTCAAAGCTCAAACTTCACACTCCACAGTTCAGTCTTCACGCTTCAAAGTTCACACTTCAAAGTTCACACTTTACACTCCAAAGTTCTCAATTTACAGTTCTCACCTCTTACTTTAAAGATCACACTTCAAACCTCACACTTCAAACATCAAAGTTCACAATTCCCACTTGAAACTTCACACATTTGGTTCCCAATTCACACTTCAAAGTTGACACTTCACTTTTTAAAATTCAAACTTCACACTTCGCAGTTCACTTCTGTTGAAATTTGAATGTAAGAGGTGTCACCACCAGTTTACGCTTTAAAGTTCGCATTTCAAAGAAAATAATTTTGAAGTGTGAAGCGTGAAGTTTGAATAAAAGAAGTCACCACCGGTCTTTCAAAATAACATGATTTACGTCGTGGGAGTGAATTAACCAGTTTAAAGACTTTAGAATAACACGGGTGTTATTGAAAAAGTGTATGAATAATATAAATAAGCTTAAAACGTACAGCAACGGTGTTATGTTTTTGTCAAAGAATGACTAATAATTGTATTAACGGCGTTATTTATCATGCTGCAAGGAAGGTTCTAGCACTTTCATTGGTTAATACTGAACTGACAAACATTGATATCTACGGCCGCTCCGGTATAATATTGCCTAAAGGCCGGGAACGTAGACAAAAATTAGACCCGGTAATAGCAGTCATGATTCTCTCGCATCGCTGATAACACGAAGAATAAAAAATTAAAATTACTGATTCTGCCTTTTATATGACAATTTAGATCCGGCAGGAAAAAGTAAAATCAGCCCTCACCTACGGCTACAGAATTATTTTCCAGCCGAGAATAAATCGTAATATTCCCCGACAAGAAACCTTATAACTATAATGTCTGCAGAAATTAGTTATCGGTGAATTTTAAGAGTTTCGTCGATTTATCGCAGATATTCGTGTTATATTATAAAAAGAAAATCAAATTTGTTTAAATGAAATAAAACAATTATTAAACTCGTCATCTAAAACAGATAAAAACTTGACAGAGCCTCGATTTTATCTGTTTTTATATGACTCGTTTTTAGATTTGGTATTTAATGACCACTACTTCAATATTCTCTTTTTATCTTATAACTATACAACTATCCGTGTGATAACATCCCGAATGATATTTTTTATGATATCACATAGTTATTTTAGAAAAATGATATAATGGGGGTATTTTTAGAAACTTGTATTCCAGGTTATAAGATAAATATAATACGTACTGAATGTGTTGTATGAAAAAAATCTAACTCGGTTGTGAGAATTGATAACTGTCTCGACAGAGCCTCGACAATTATCAATTCTCACAACCTCGTTAAATATTTTTAAACATTCAAAACATTTAGTACGTATTATTAGATATCATACTGCAAAGAAAAATCTGGCATTTAAAACAAGAAATACAAAATAAAAAAGCTAAGAAATTTTTAGTTGAGAATTATCACTTATCTTATGATTTAGAGGATACCGAAAGTGAAACTAACATGTCCGAATTTCAGTAAGAAATAAAATTACAGAAATGTACCTTGAAATGCAATTTCAAAAAGAGTGATTTATTAGAGAAGAAAGAGAAGGAAAAAGAGTTAAAGATTGAAAGTAGGAAGACAAAAAAGAGAAGAAGGATTACGATTAGAAAAAGAAGAAAGATTAATGTTAAAATGAGAGAAAATTAAAGCATAAGAGAGAGAAAGAGAAGAAAGATTACGATTAGAAAACAAGAAAGAGAGAAAAGATTTATGTTAGAAAGAGAGACAAAGAAAGCGAAAGTAAGAGAAAGAGTAGATAAAATCATTTTGGAAAGAGAGAAGTTAGAACTAGAAAGAAGACAGATAGCGCTTATTTGAATTAGAGGATTAAATTAGAAGATGGCGAAAGTTATGATAATAAGCATGGCAGGTCTGAATTTGATGTTGCTAAGAATATTAGATTGGTCCCGAAATTTCAAGAAAAATCGGTAGCTATTTCACTCAATTCAAGAAGATTGCAGAAAACCTAAATTGGTAAAGCAGATGAAGTGTATTCCGCACTGAGTGCAGCTGATAGTTCAGACTATGACACGGTCAAACAAGCAATTTAGAATGCATATGAGTTAGCACCTGAAGCATATCGGCAAAAATTCAGGAAATATAGGAATTTTTTATAACCAGACCTATGTACAACAACCAAATCACAACCCCAAAGTAATTTTATGTCCCAGCCTAAGTCAGGACTCTCTGAAAGAGCTTCGTGAGTTGGACACTTCCTACTTGTCATTACTGTGAGAAATAAGGTCGGCGTATTGCTGAATGTTGGAAACTTGAGAATATAATGAATCTTAGCAAGCCAAAGAGTAATGCATAATTACGTGGCTCTAACAGTTGCTAGAAAATCCTCAGATTTGAATTGTTCTGATACGCCTGATGGTCAGGGTTCGATTGAAAGAGAATTCTTAGATTCGATTTGTTCTGATACGCCTGATGTTAGGGGTTCGAAGTCGACTTTTGATGATTCTGTGGAGAATCATTTTAAGCACTTTTCGTCCCAAGGATTAGTTTCACTTGATGCTTCTAGCATTACCTAAGCAGATTTTGAGAGATACTGGTGCTGCTCAAACTATTTTGTTTAAAGGAATTTTGCCTTTGTCTGAGGACACTTCTGTTGGGAGATCAGATTTACTACAGTGTGTGGAGCTAGGCACCATTGAAGTTCCACTTCATAGATTTTATGTAAAGTAAGATATGATTACTAGACTAGTTATCGTAGGTGTTAGTCCGACTCTTCCTGCTTAAGGTGTTGCCTTGTTGTTAGGCAATGACTTGGCAATGACTTAGCTGGTGGGAAAAGTGTAGCTGACACATAGTTTGTGGGAAAATGGCATCTGGTGTCGAATTTAATGATGGTGATGATGATAAAGAATCGTACCCAGCCTGTGTCGTTACAAAAGCTATGGCTATAAAGGGAGACACCGGATGAAAGTATTCAAGTTAAAGATGGAAATAAACCCGTATAGATCTAATTGATACTATTATGTCAAAAATAGGTGACAAAATTAACGCCAGTACGACCAGAACGCCGGTGTGTACAGATGACTCTATGTGTACCCACAGACAAATCCGTGTTATCGCCAAACCTAGGTGAGTTGTACACCAGTTAGTAGTTCCAGAAGTTTATCGGAATGATATATTGATTCTGGCTCAAAACACACTTATGGCAGGTCATTCAGGTATAAATAGACCTGTAATAGAATTTGGAGTCATTTTCAGAGGCAAAATGCACAACATGCATCTAGAGTTATCCTTCTTGATAGTATGTTGCTCTTTTGATAGTGATATCGTGTGCCAAATTTCAAGTTAATGCCTATAGGAAAACCAGATTCAAAAATGTAAAAGTTTTCGCACGACGACGACGACAACGACGACACAAAGGCTAAAGCAATACCTTGGGTTATCTCCGATAACAGCCGAGATCTGGGAACCAGTTTCTTCACACTATCATGTGCTCTTCAACTTGTTTTCTGAAGCTATTCCACAGAGAAATATTTAGACAAAGACCGTTATTAAGGCCTTTACTAATTGTTTTTGTTTTGTAGGTGCCCCTAAGGCTATACAGTCAGATCAGGGATCCAATTTTATGTCGGAGGTCTTTCAGCAGGGCACGCATGTGTAAGGGATTAGGCAGTATAAATCTTCTGTTTACCATCTTGAATCTCAAGGAGCCCTTAAACGTTTTCATCAAACCCTAAAGACTATGCTAAAAACCTAAAGACTATGCTAAAAACATATTGTTACAAGTACGAAAAGACTAGAATGAAGGAGTTCACCTTGTGCTTTTTGCATAATGTCCATTCAGAAATCACAAGGTTTCAGTCCATTTGAACTTGTGTTTGGTCATACTATTAGGGGGTGAAATGTTATTAAAGGAGAAATATTTGACTGAGGCTAGTGACCTTGATCTCTTGGAATATCTTTTTAATTTAAAAGAGAAGTTGAATCATACTTGTAAATTAGCCAAATTAAATCTAAAGAGTTCTAAAATCAAAATAAAAACATGGTATGACTAAAATACAAGACATCGCGTTTTTAAACCAGGTGATAAAGATCTTGTATTTTTGCCTTTTCCTGGTCTTCAATTGCAAGCAAGATATTTTCGTCCCTATGAAGTTGAAAGCAAGAAAAGCGATGTTAATAATGTAGTTTAAACACCTGGTCGACGAAAAGAAAAAAATGTCATATAAACATATTAAAAGAATAATTTGAAAGAAGTGATCGAAAGAGCAATAGTTGTCAATTTAAATAAATATTCAGTCTTTGGATAAAAAATAAACATTTCTTAGAGACATGTGAAAAAGATATCAACCATAGTGTCCGTTTTACGAACTCTGAAATTCTTGGAAATCTTGATGTAAAACATAGACATTTGAATGAAGACCATAAAGAAAATGCTGCAGTTGATAATGATGTTCAAACTATTTTCCATGACCAGCGCTGCAATTCATGTTCTTGTAGGCGATGCTTTGGCGATTAAACAGCACCAATTATGACTAAATCCTATAAAATTCCAGTATATGCGAAAGAAAATTCTATACATGCTTGAAATGACATTATCGAACCTAGTAGCAATTGGAAGTGCTAAATTTGTAAGCAAATTTGATTTACTTTTAGAGAGTATTGGTAGTTACCCTAAACGGAAAGAGCTAAAGAAAAATTCAGCGTTTGTAAACCAAGATGGACACTTTCAATACAAGGTATTACCTTTCGGTATGGAAAATGCCCCAGCCATTCCAGATAATAATTAGTTCAATACTACAGGACCTTGAAGGATGCGAAGCCTGTTTAGATGACGTGATTATCTACACAGACACCTGGTTAGACTATCTTCGGATTTTCCGTGAGTTCTTCAGAAGATTACAAAAGGCAATTCTAACGATTAACCTTGAAAATTTTGTTTTTTGTAAAGCCTTTGTAGAATATTTGGGTCAAAAAGAAGGTCATGGTAAAATTGTAAAGTCTAGCCTCATGTTGCTACAGTAGAAGCTATTTCAGAGCTTCCAATTGCTACTAACAAGAAAGAAATGATGAAAATTTTAGGAATGACAGGATTTAACAGAAAATTTTGTCCGAATTTCTCGGCGGTTGTTGGTCCTCTTACCAACCTTTTGAAAATCAAATTTAAATTTGATTGGAACAAGGATTTTGATTTATCCTTCCAAAGATTAAGTTAATCATTGTAAGTAGCCCTGTTATCTTAACCCCTGACTTTACAAAGCAATGTAGATGCAAGTGATGTAGGGGTCGGGCTGTTTTATTTCAAGAAAATGATGATGGTACAGATAGGGTTGTTTCATATTTTTCAAAGAAACTTACAAGTTGTCAGAAAATCTATTTTACAGAGTGTTTTGCAGTTTCATTAGCTTTAAATCATTTTGATGTATATGTAAATGTTACTGTTCAGCCAATTCTTGTTTATACACACCATAATCCACCATAATGGGGGTTATTATTACAAGAATATGACATAATCATTGAGCATTTTAAAGGCAATGTAGATAAAGTTTTCATTTAAAATCAAACTTTTTTGTAATGAGGCTTAGTATGCTTAGTTAGATACCATCATATTATTTCATTTTTGGTACGCATGTTCTGGTCAAGTTATATTTACTTTTATTCTCCAAGTTTCTAGAAGGTACATGCATAATTTTGTAATGTAGGTATGACATATGAGAATGTTATAGAAGTGATTGACTTTCTATATAAGCATGTAAATTGATAGAACAGGGGGACATGTGAGACAAACTTTTAAGGTGCCAAATACATATCTAATCAGGGATTTATTTTGATAAATATGAATTTGTTAGTAGTGATTTAAGTATATGGATAAATAAATATCTAACACTTTGGGATTATATAACTGGATTATATCATTGTAAACAGTTTCGGAAAGGATATTTACAGACGGACAAAAATTAAGATAATTAACAGAGACAAGTAGCTTATAGTTTGTATTTAAGATTTTAATATATGATTATATATGATTAATATATGATATATGAAGTGTTTATTTGAATTCTGCTAGTCCATAACATTATGGTTTGGCCCCATGACCTTGTTTTTACCCAAGTTGACCCAATTTCGATATCCTACGAGATTTGTTCAAGACAATTATTCTAACCAAATTTCGGGTTATTCGGGTAAAAAGAAATTGTCTCAATATTGCATACAAGGTTTTTTCTAAGATTTGACTCTGTGCCCTTGTTTTGACCCCAGATGAACAAATATCGAACTCGTCCGAGATTTCATCAAGCCAATCGTTCTTGCCAAATTTAAGTTTGATAAAGCATAAAATGTGGCCTCTAGAGTGCATATAAGGTATTTCTAAGAAAAGACCCCGTGAACTAGTTTTTGACCCCAGTTGATCCAATTTCGATTTCATTCAAAATTTGATCAAGCCAATCTTTCTTACCGAATTTATTTTTGGTCCGGCAAAAATTGTTGCCTCTAGAGTGCTTGCAAGGTTTTTCGAAGAGTTGACTCCGTAATCTTATTTTCAACCCAGGTCACCCAATATCGAACTCTAAGAAGATTTCATCAAGACAATCATTCTTACCAAAATTTCAGGTTGAGTGTGCAAAAAATTGTCGCCTCTAGAGTGCATACAAGGTTTTTCTAAGATTTGACCCCGTGACCTAGCTTTTGACCCCAGTTGACTCAATTTCGACCTCGTCCGAGATTTAATCAAAACAATTATTCTGATCAAATAAAAGAACATCACCTATACCTATTACACTTATATCAAACTCTTATCGGATAAAAATGTTAAAATCAGGTTGAAAGAGAATTGATGTGCTCTTTAGTATGGCATTTTAACAAACAATACCAACTTGACATTCGTCATTCCAAAATGAACTTTGTTTATTCTTTGACAAGTGTGTCCAAGGTTTTTTTTCAGGAGGAACACTCAAAGATAACATTGACCTCAGCTTCTGAAGATTTTGCTTGGCCCTGGCCTATAAGATGTCCAGGAAAGTAACAGTAGCAGGAGAAAACCCAGTCTTTCGAAATTTTGCATCCAATTTTGCCTATCAAGAAAACTGAGATGGAAAACAATCTTCATTTAAATATTGACCAATAGCGACATCTATAAAAACAATTTTAGAATTTAATTTTTTTCAAAATTGACTTTTAAATCACCCCGTGTACTGCCCGGGAACGTCAAAAGTGATGTTAAATCTACCTACCAACAACAACTGTTTGACCTTTATTCGATATGTTAGGCACAACTAGGTTAACTAGACCGTATCTCCAGGTAAGTCATTGCCTAGCCATAAATAATCACCTTTGATTGGCAAAGAAATCTTAACACTAACAATTATAAAACCAGTAACTCTAAAGAAGGCTTAGATATTGGTTGAAGGCCGATCAGCCAGCCATATGTTCAATTAATGTAAGTTGCCTTAGATTACCAAACTTATTGTCTATATTAAAAGATTGAAACCATCTATCAAATATTCGTTCTTCGTTTTGTGACAAATCCATGTTGGTCATTTTGGATCCCTTTCTACTATTTCTAAATACAAGTCCATGTTGTAACAGCTAGAACTATCAAACCATACGTACTATCCGGTGTAGATCAATTAGAAATATGTAAAGCTGTTTCATTAGGAAATCGGGCTTCTTTGCACTTATCCGGATATGGGAAGATATTTAAACATGTAAACGAACAATACAGCTTTATTTTATGTGTTTCGAATCGCTATTCAGTCGCTATTATGATTGGCAGCATTTTGGTAGTTCGGCTATGAGTACGTATTTTTTATACTCAGAATGTCAGAATGTACATACATACGATCGTCCGTACGTTCATATGTGCTTAACAATCTTGTGAACGCAACTCCTCCCTCATTTTTGGACTCACTAAGATGACAAAATGTTCCTAGTCACCTGACCTTGCGCATAATGTCACGTTTTAGTGAATTTCAGTAGTGTCATGGAAATGGAGCCTTCATGAAAATTCCTTGTGAACGCAACTCTTCCCTCTTTTATGTACCAATTTGGATGAAACTTTCGCGAAATGTTCCTTGTCGACCGACCTTGCGTTTATTGTCACGGTTTGGTGAATTTTGACCACAAAAAGAGACTCTTTTATTTTCCGATTTGGATGAAACTTTCACAAAATGTTCACCTGACCTTGCACTTATTGTCGAAAGGCTTTGTCGAAATTCAGCTGCATCATTAAAAGGGGGCCTTCATATCATATTTCTTGTGTGTGCCACTCCTCCTACACTTATGAACCGATTTTGATGACACTATAAAATAATGGTTCTTGTCACCACTTTTTCGTATGCATATCTTCAGAATGTCCCTAGTCACATTGCACATATAGTCAGGAATTGTTGATACTCTCTTGTGTCACAGAAAAGGGTTGTTATATAAAACCGTTCAATAGCATATGGCCACGTGTATATTGCTTTCATATAGCTATTCGAATATTTTCCTGATTAAGTGATTAAGTGAACTGACTGCCGCGGGGGCCTAGTGGTAAATGCACTCGACCCGTGACCTGGAGGTCCGTGGTTCGAGCCCCACTGTCGACGGGGTGTGTTTAAGGGCAAAACACTAAATAGCCAACCCTAGCTCATCCAGCTGTAAAAATGGGTAGCAGTGGATTTAAACCACTGCCTCTCTATCGGGGACGTGAAAACATCAGGATTGAGTGTTCGAGAGCGATTCTATAAGCTTAACCTTTTGCAATCGTCACTAAAGAAAAAATAGTATAATCTAAGTCAACTATTCTCTGTCATGGAAAAAAGGTTACCTTATTTTAATTTTCTTCTAACACAATTTGCTCGAGCAGTTTAACAATCCTCTCCCATACAGGGTCCTTTTTTCTCGTTCACTCACTATTTCTTGAAATGACATATAGATTTAAAGGTATTATACAAATGACTTTGGTGATGTAAAGAAATAGAAACTTGTTAACCATATCGAAAGTGACTTAGAATAAACTGAAATTTGTATTTATTTGTAGGAACGTTTTGAGATTTATTTTTCTGTGTTAATACAACCCCTTTATTAACCCGCTTCCTGTTATAAGTTGTCAGCTGATATTCAGCCCAGCCATCTTGCACCGATTATCATATTCAAACCATCCGATATGGAATTCGAGATTTAATTAACGGCTGGCTGGTTACAATATGCTTCTGCGACAATCTAAGATTAATTCTTTTCCAGTATCATCAGCATTGCTTTCTTAAATCCTTCAAATTTCTAGAGCTCTTCCTGTCAAAATACTTTGAAAAAGAACAGTCCGATGCAACATTTTTTTGCGACACGATAAAAGTTACGAAAAAAGGCATCGACTCATTCTTTTCGAGTTAGATGCACAATTTTAATTCGACTTGTAATATCAAACGGTAGCGAAATTTTTGCTTTGCAGGATTGAACAGATAAGACTTTTACTAAAGATCAATAAATCCATGGAATCATTTGTGCGTTTTTCCAAGTTAAAGAAAAATGTAATATTTTTAAAGTAAAATAAACAAGGTATACTCTTTTCATCTTGGAATTAATTTTTAGTTTGCTGTTTCGATTGACGACTTTTTCTTACCGTGATACGGGCCCTCGCTGACTTGTTACGTTCCAAGTGTAACAAGAACAAAGAAGCCACCAAAAACTTTACAGTTGTAATTATAGAAAATATTTTAAATCAATATTTGCATGTACCTTAAAAGTGCAATCCTATACTTTAAATTTCTACTTCCAAGCCGATTAAATTCCAGGTTAATAAACAAAGAATCAAATACTATCCATATTTTGAACAAAGTACTCGTAAATAATGTGAACATGACGAACTAAATGAACTAATGGAATGATTAAGATATATCCTTATATAATATTATAAAACAATCCAGAAATGAACTGAACGCTAGAACGGACGTAGATGTATTTCTCGTCAAGGCACCGGAAGCTTCCTGACTTATTTTGAAAATAGTCACATGGAAAATATTGAATTCATGTGACACACATGTGCGTACATATATATCTATAATACAGAAAAATACATTCTCCAACACATTCATATTCTAAGCGCAGGAAAAAATTTGAAAATGCGAAGACGCGAAAAAGAAAAGAAAATTAATTATGCCTTGTGTCTGGAAAAATGAAGAAGACTCTAGCTGTTTTCATTTACGTTATATTTTCTTCAAGACGAATATTTAGGTCACCAGGCGCGATCAGAATCTAATAACAATGTTATTAGGATTTTTTAGTACATGTGCGCCAATTCGATTAATGACAGGAACAAAAGTCTTTTATTTCATTACACTTCCCTGGTTTAGTACGAGACTTGTTGTCTTCGCATTTCTTCTTTTAAAGCTTCCTAATGTTTTTCAACCAACCCATTCTTTTTGACACCGCAAAATAAAGGAGCCTCTAAAAACATTGTATGTTGCGTCAGTCTCTATTACGTATTATTTCCAAAAAGTTAAAAAAGGCAAAATTCCATCAACTTTAATATTTTCGGCTGCATTATTCCGTATATTAGACAATAGTATTTGACAGATTTTCCCATCCAGTAATGGGTCAATTCGATTGCATTGATAGGTAAGACGCCTTTTCTAACAGGTTCGTTAGTGCTTCCATAACATTGTGCCAGATATCACCCAATCAAATTTAAGAAGAATTTACGTTTAAGGATTTAATTAAGGCCAATTCAAGCTTTGATAACTTCCCGGAACATTTCATTACATCAAGCGTGTATAAACATTGCATTATTGGCTTTTAACTGCGATTGTGCCTTTGGGTTATTGTGTGAGAACAAACGCATACACGCGATTGAACAGCCATTACTATTTATACAGGGGTATTATGTAATATAATAATTGACTGAAAGAGGTGTTCGAAGAAAGAATAAACAATTTGGATACCGTAAATGATGTCTTAACCTGCGCAGTAATGAAAATTTTATAACCTTTTTTGTCGCATTTCATCATGCGTCAAAATAAAGCCTTGGTGACGTTTGCACTGGATGATGATCCAAAATCCATAAAGAGCAGAACAGATAATTATTCAAAAGACGTATACAAAGTACGCTGTCATACAGTTTACTGCCCGAATAGGTCAGTGAAGAGCAAGATGGACCCATTACCATGTGGATGCGAGTTTGATTCACACCTTTATTGATACAACTAAATATGTTCCTCGCTGAATTGAACTGAACACTGAGTGACAATAACTGTGCCTGTAAATTGAAGCGAAAATAGGATATAGAGGATATTGAATGAGTGGTCATGGAATGCCGAATTTATTAAACGAGTCATCTATAAACAGATAAAAACGAGGCTAATAATTTCGGTATTTTATGAGCACAATTTTTTTATTCTATTTATAAAATGACCCGAATTTTTTCGATAAATCGTCAAAATTCTTGAAATTCAACATTTCAATTTTCCGCGAAACTTGTAACGCCGTTTAAAACTGACATCACAATATCAACATTATGACGTCATTTTCGTGATGAGCAAATAGCGTTGCTATTCGCTCTGAGCTCATTTGCATTGTTATTCCACTAGTGTAGATAACACCCTTGTATTATCAAAAATATTCAACGGGGCTATTTCATTCCTGAGAGGTAGGTCATATTATAAATCACACTTACATATATTCTTATAGATAGCTTTTGCTCGATGAGCCGTGAAATCGACATTTAATTGTTAGAATCCCGTGCCAGCTAGATAAAACGGGTTACATCAACACATTAAAAAAGTTACAATTTACCTTTCAAACGAAACTTATTACTTGTCTTAAATCGTAAGGTGTGCTTATGCATGTACTTGCATAATTGAAGTGATAGAATTCGGTTCAAAATCCAATCATGAGCTTTTTTATGTACCCGAAATACCTATAGTAGTGGACTCGACGTCAGAGGTCAGTTTTGAACAAAAAAAAACACCTATTGTACATTTACAAACCGCAGATGTAAAATGTCGTCCGATATTTCTTTTTGTAAACAAAGATCAAACGAAAGGTCTTTTGGACTCTTCAATGTTTGAACATAGCTTCACGCTTGGAATACCAAACTGTGGTCGAGGTAAATCGTTTTTCTTCATCCTTTAATATCAACTTGGTAAAAATCCGTTTTAAATTTTAGCGAATTCTTCATTTTTTTTAAGTTTATGACACTTGAAATGCACTGTGCGCATTTATTTAGGTGTCTGAACACAGTTGTATAGAAATGACACCTTTATTCCAATAATTCGATTTTTGAAAGGTGTGATAGACAGGCAAAATGTAAAACTAGCATACACAACCATTCAACGTTTTTTCAACAGTCACTGATTTGCGGTAATCTATAGGAAAAGAAAATGTTCTTGCCGCTTTTTATACAATGAGACAAGTCTTTGATTGTAATACGCTTAGAATAAAGATGCAAGAATATCGAAAAGAGCTAAATTATTATTTTACTTTGCAGTACTATTTTTTTTCATCATTTGTACGTGGTCTAGGCATTTTACAACCATGTTTCTTTGAATTAGGCATTTTAGTAATTTCCCTAATCCCTTTCTTATTTTTAGTAACTGTGTACTTTTATTGGTAAATCGACAAGGTTAACCATTTACTATATATAATTACATGAAGTATGGTCGAGACAGAATTCATACAATAAATTTACAATCAAATCTTAAAACTTGAAACTTGAAACTTTTTTATTTACTTAAACGCCTATTTCTACATTAAAACATATTCAATGGCGTTGTACATTAATAATAAAACAACAAATATATGCTGTTATGTATAAGCTATAAATAAACCTAATGGTATTTACCATGTCTATTTTTAGAATAAGTCTGGGGATTTTCCAATATCTCTTGACACTTTAAGGTAATAGATATGTAGAAGATTTTAGATCTTTCTAGAAAGGCCTTTTGGAAGGTAATTCAGACTCTAGAGTATTCTTATGTTCTATACTATTCCAGATTGTTCTATAGTATTATATAAAGGGGTTCCTACAGCATTCTTGGTTCACTTGATTTAGACTTATGGTTTCATTTAGTAGTACTGTGTTAAACTAAAAGGGGATTTCTTGTTATCTTAAAAGTGTGTTTAAAAGCGTGTTTGATTTTAAATTCGGATATTATTGGACTTATTATTTGTGGACCAGGAACTTAATTAAATTGGATCTAAAATTAAAACTTTAGGATTAACTTTCAAGGTATTGTAAATTGTTTTTGTATTAATTTCATATTGTCAATAATTCTGGTATTATTGTCAATAAATATTGTTAATTGTAAAGTTTGTTGCTGGCTTCTTTGTTCGTGTTACATTGGCACGTAACATTTGGGGGCTCGTCTCGAGATACGAACATCAGACAAACAAACAAAACAAAACAAATCAAACAAATTCTGTATTTAAATCTAGTGTTCAAAATTATTTAAGAAATAAATTTCATATTTCAATTTTGATAAATCTAGAGTGTACTTTTACTATTATTTATCGAAATCTTACATTCTTGTTTGAATACAGCAACAAGCTACCATGTCTTTTGACTTAGAAAAATTTACGCACGAACCTTCCGTGGAGCTATTGAATTTGGGTAAAAAGCCTGATTTGCTCAATCTTGCCAAGCATTATGAATTAAAAGAAGTCAAGTCCTCATTGCGAAAGCATGAAATTAAGAATATTTTGGTTCAATATTTTGTTGATGAGGACATTTTTGATGAAAAGGCTCTGTCTCTTATTGTTGATGTTCCGTCAGTTTCAAGCTCAAGAGATCTTGAACTGTTAAAACTTCAACAAAGGGAGAAGGAATTGGAAATAGAAAGAGAGAGAGAAGAGCGGAAATTTCAAGAAAAGCAATTAGAAATTGAAGAAAAAGAAAGAGAAAGGCAATTTCAAAGGGAAAAGGAAGAAAGGGAAAGAGAAAGAGAAAGAGAAGAGAGAGAAAGGGAAAAGGAAGAGCGAGAAAGAGAAGAGAGAGAAATAGAAAGAGAGAGGGAAAGAGAAGAAAGAGCATTTCAATTACGATTAAAAGAATTAGAAATACAAGATAGAGCAAATCAGCCCAGAGAGATGTATAATGACCATTTTGATGTAACAAAACATTTTAGGCTTGTTCCTCAATTTCAAGAAAATGAAGTTGATACATATTTCGAACATTTTGAAAAAGTTGCAAATAACTTGAAATGGCCAAAGGAGCAATGGACCTTACTTCTCCAAAGTGTCTTAGTAGGAAAAGCTCGCAATATTTATTCGCAACTTAGAACAGAACAAAGCAATGATGATGATACTGTAAAAGAACTCATTCTCAAAGGTTATGAGCTGGTACCAGAAGCATACAGACAACAATTTAGAAGTTGTAGAAAAGAATCTGGCCAGACTCACGTTGAATTTGCAAGAAACGAAGAAAATTTATTTGACAGGTGGTGCTATTCTAAGAAAATAGACCAAAATTATGATAATCTTAGACAACTTATATTAATTGAACAATTCAAAAATTGCATTTAATCTGACTTTAAGTCACATTTAGATGAAAAAAATGTTGAAACTATACATGAAGCAGCTCGTTTAGCTGATGATTACTACCTTACACACAAAAATTCTTTCGTTAATAAAGCAAAACCTGCTTCCTCACATCCCCAAAATAAATCTATGTCTGGTGAGTCATCTAGCATGTCTAGTCAATCGAATTCACCTAGACCAAAGTCTACTGGTGAAACCAATGTTCAAAATCCCTTATCTCGAGTACATTGTACTTTTTGTAAAAAACCAGGTCACCTTATTTCGGAATGTTTTAGATTAAAAAGGAAGAAGGAACTGAGTGCAGCCAAACCTACAGGGCTAACCAGCCTTCAGTCTAAATCACAGCCTTCCTTTGAGTTAAATTCAATTGTTAAGGCAGAACCAAATTCTGATTCCTGTATGGAGATTTTTGAACCGTTCATGTTAAATGGTTTTGTATCACTTTCAGGTGATATGTGTCCACCTACCCCTATTAAAATTTTAAGAGACACAGGAGCTTCTCAATCTCTTATTTTAGCAGATGTTCTGCCTTTTTCTGAGAAGACTTCGTCTGGTACTAGTGTCCTTATTCAGGGTGTAGAGTGTGGTGTTATTAATGTTCCTCTTCATAAGGTTAATTTGTCCTCAGATTTGGTTACTGGTTCTGTGGTTGTTGGTGTTAAACATTCTTTACCATTTAAAGGTGTACATTTATTGCTAGGCAATGACTTAGCTGGAGATAAGGTTGTTGTTAATCCTCTTGTAACTGACACACCTAATGTAGGTCAAACAGATGATCCTATTTTGCAGGAAATACCTGATTTGTACCCGTCATGTGCAGTAACTCGGGGTATGGCTAAAAAAGCTTCCTTGAAAAAATCAAATGATATTGACTTAACTGATACTTTTGTTGGTCAATATTTCAATGACGAGATTAAAAAGTCTTTAAATCTTAGTCTGCCTGATACTCAGACAGACTCGTCAAAACTTTGTCAGTCATCTCCAAGGTCAAATGACCAAGGTCATGAAACGCATTCAAAGTCAAAGTTAATCCAGGAACAGCAAAATGATCCTGAGATTTCAAAGTTAATTGATAGGGCATTACCCGAAAAAGAAATGTCTCAGAATCCTGTTTGTTACTATAAAAAGAATGGTATTCTGATGAGAAAATGGCGACCATTTGATGTCCCAGCTGATGATGATTGGGCTGTTCATCACCAAATTGTTGTTCCAAAGTCATATCGCCGTGAAATACTTAGTATAGCCCATGAAAGTCCAATGTCTGGTCATTTAGGTGTAAACAAGACTTATCACAAGATTATGACTCACTTCTTTTGGCCTGGACTTAAATCGGACGTTTCCGAATATTGTAAAAGTTGCCACACTTGTCAAATGGTAGGGAAACCTAACCAAGTTATTCCAAAAGCAAGGTTACAACCCATTCCAGCTTTTGATGAACCTTTCAGTCGGATAATGATAGACTGCGTTGGTCCTTTACCGAAAACTAAGTCAGGTTCTGAATATTTGTTGACAATTATGTGTGCTTCTACCCGCTTCCCAGAAGCAATTCCTTTAAGAAACATTAAGGCAAAGTCAATCATTAAGGCTCTTGTCAAGTTCTTTACTTTTGTTGGCCTTCCAAAATCAGTTCAGTCTGATCAAGGATCAAATTTCATGTCAGGCATATTCCAACAGGTTATGCATGAATTAGGTATCAAGCAATATCGGTCATCTGCTTATCACCCTGAAAGTCAAGGTGCTTTAGAAAGATTTCATCAGACCCTAAAGAATATGATAAGGTCATATTGTTTTGATACTGATAAAAATTGGGATGAAGGTATTCATTTGCTATTATTTGCAGTCAGAGAATCTGTTCAAGAATCTCTTGGCTTTAGCCCCTTTGAGTTAGTTTTTGGTCATTCTGTTCGTGGGCCATTAACACTCTTAAAAGAGAAATTTCTTGCTGAAGATGAAACACCCTTGAACTTGTTACAGTATGTTTCTGACTTCAGAAATAAACTGTCTAGGGCATGTGAGGTTGCAAGGTCAAATCTTAAATCATCTCAGATAAAAATGAAGGCAAGATATGACAAGCATAGTGTTGATAGGAAATTCGAACCAGGTGATAAAGTCCTTGCTCTTTTGCCAATACCTGGCCGACCCTTACAGGCAAGATATTATGGCCCGTATACTATTGATAAGAAAACAAATGATTTGAATTATATTATCAATACTCCTGGAAGGCGTAAAAATAAACAAATGTGTCATGTGAACATGTTAAAAAAGTATTTTGATAGAGATAGCTCTATTTCAAAACCAGTTACAGTTGTAAACACTGTCCCACAAGAATCAAATGTGATTGAATCAGAAGTTAGTTCAGACTTTAGTGAAAAATCTGTTCCTGGTCCACCTAAACTTGAGAACTCTGAAATACTTAAGAATCTTGACGACAAACTTTCACATTTGGAGCCATCTCAACGAGAAGAGCTGAAACAGTTGATTAATGATTATAAACACTTATTTCCTGACATCCCCACAAGAACTGATAAAATATATCATGATGTCATCGTGGAAGATTCTCAACCAATAAAACAACATCCTTATAGAATGAATCCAGTGAAACAAAAAGCCCTTCAAGATGAAGTGAATTACTTATTGGAGAATGACTTTATTGAACCCAGCCAAAGTAATTACAGTTCACCATGTATATTAGTTCCAAAGCCAAATGGAACATACAGAATGTGTACTGACTATCGAAAAGTGAACTCTGTGACAAAAACTGACTCTTTTCCAATTCCCAGAATTGATGACTGTATTGACAAAGTCGGTAATTCTAAATATGTCACCAAATTTGACCTTCTCAAAGGATTCTGGCAAGTTCCGCTCACTGATAGGGCTAAAGAAGTATCAGCATTTGCTACTCCAACTGGTCTGTACCAGTACAAAGTTATGCCGTTTGGGATGAAAAATTCTCCTGCGACGTTTCAGCGGCTTGTAAATATGATTATAGCTGGCTTAGATGGCTGTGACGCATACATCGATGATGTCATCATCTATACAGATACATGGAGTGACCACCTTCAAAGAATCAAACAATTCTTCGACCGTCTCAGTGAAGCAAAATTGACTGTTAATCTGGGAAAAACAGAATTTTGTCATGCTACTGTTACTTTTTTAGGACATCTTGTGGGACAGGGTCAAGTTAAACCTTTAGAATCTAAGGTCAATGCTATCTCTGAGTTTCCAGTGCCTGCTACTAAAAAGCAACTGATGCGATTTCTTGGTATGGCTGGCTACTATAGAAAGTTTTGTAAGAATTTTTCTATAATAGCTGAACCTTTAACAAATTTATTAAAGAAAAATGTTAAGTTCAAATGGAATGATAACTGTCAAGTTACCTTTGATCGCTTGAAAGCCATACTAAAGAGCACACCAGTTCTTTTAGCACCTGATTTTGACAAATGTTTCAAATTAGCTGTTGATGCAAGTGATGTTGGTATTGGTGCTGTTCTTTTGCAAGAAGACGATGATGGTATAGATCATCCAGTTTGTTATTATTCTAAAAAATTAAACAAACATCAGAAAAACTACTCCACCATTGAAAAAGAATGTCTTGCTCTGATTTTGGCAATCCAACATTTTGAAGTTTATTTAACATCTGCAACTTCTCCTATAGTTGTTTTCAGTGACCACAATCCCTTAAGTTTTCTTCACAAACTTAAGAGTAAGAACCAAAGATTATTGAGGTGGAGTTTGTCACTTCAAGAATTTGATCTTGATGTAAGGCACATTAAAGGAAAAGACAATATTATACCAGATGCTCTGTCAAGAGTCTAAAATTTTGAATTGTATTATCTTTAATATAAAATTGAGTTTAACAGTACAATTTCACTATATTTTTTGTTTATATGTATGTATATATGTTTGTATATATATCTCTTTTTCAATTCTTTTGATGAAAATTGTTTGTATTTTCATGCTAGATGTGCTGAAATGTTTCAACAAATCATGATATTATCAATTATGTAAAGTATATTATCATTGTATATGCTAAAGATAATACAAAAAGAAAGATTTATTTCATAAACCTTTCTTTTTTCTTTCAAGGGGGAAAGTGTTATGTATAAGCTATAAATAAACCTAATGGTATTTACCATGTCTATTTTTAGAATAAGTCTGGGGATTTTCCAATATCTCTTGACACTTTAAGGTAATAGATATGTAGAAGATTTTAGATCTTTCTAGAAAGGCCTTTTGGAAGGTAATTCAGACTCTAGAGTATTCTTATGTTCTATACTATTCCAGATTGTTCTATAGTATTATATAAAGGGGTTCCTACAGCATTCTTGGTTCACTTGATTTAGACTTATGGTTTCATTTAGTAGTACTGTGTTAAACTAAAAGGGGATTTCTTGTTATCTTAAAAGTGTGTTTAAAAGCGTGTTTAATTTTAAATTCGGATATTATTGGACTTATTATTTGTGGACCAGGAACTTAATTAAATTGGATCTAAAATTAAAACTTTAGGATTAACATTCAAGGTATTGCAAATTGTTTTTGTATTAATTTCATATTGTCAATAGTTCTGGTATTATTGTCAATAAATATTGTTAATTGTAAAGTTTGTTGCTGGCTTCTTTGTTCGTGTTACATTGGCACGTAACAATGCAATTATAGAAATAGAAATAAAAAAAATTGACATATATAAACAGATTTTTTTTAAAAAAAAAAAGGAATAAAATGTGCATAACTTATGTCTAAAGTTACTAGGTACTAAAAATCACTAAAACATGTAGTTTTATTCACATAAATTAATCACAGTCTGTACTTGTAGTTAAAATAAGTTGTAATAGTCCTTGAAATAATGGGTTTTCAAGTTTTTCTTAAAACTCTCCACTGAAGAACTCTGTCTGATAATTAATGGAAGTTCATTCCATAGTTTCGGACCTATCACACTAAAACTTCTGTCGCTGAAAGTTTTTCTATGGTTGAAGGGCACTTCGTAACTGTCTATTGTTGCTGCCGATGATCTTGTACATCGCTTCTGGTCTTTTGGTTTTAACAATTCAGTCAAATATGCAGGTGCGTTTCCAACGTGACAATTGTACATGTAAGTAAGGACCTTGAACTTAATTCTGGCCTTGATGGGCAACCAGTGCAACTCATTAAGTGCTTGCTTAGAACTGTCCCCTTTCCTCCGTTTTAACACTAATTTGGCACAAATGTTTCGGATGCGCTGTAGTTTTGCTATATCACAGTTAGAAATTCCAAACAGAATGACGTTGAAATAGTCGAGATGGGAAATCACTAAGGAAAGAACTAGAGTTTCTGTTGCATCTCGTGTGAGATATTTGCGTATACTTTTGATGCGAAAAAAGGTCAACATTGTTGTTCTACATTTGATTCTAATCTGTTCTTTAAATGTCAAATTTTCATCTAGATATGCTCCTAGATACAAGATGGTTCTCTGTCGCTTGATCTTGTCACCACAAATATCGATTACATTTACAGTTAATTTCTTCAATTGCGGGGCACTTCCAAACGGTATGTGTTCAGTTCTTGATGAATTCATCTTCAACTTATTACTATTCATCCACTCATTAGCTTGTAAAGCAAAATTTTCTAGCTCCGCAATGGATTCCGCCTCTAGTGGGGTGTCGGTTTGAAACGCTTACTGGCTGTATGATCGTCCGCAAAGCCATACACTGAAATGGTGGGTGGAACAATGTCAAATATGGTCCCTGCGTAAGCAAGATAGAGCCAAGGCCCTAGACAGCTTCCTTCGGGGACACTGCACGTTAACTCGCGTGGCGAAGACACCATACCGTTCACACTTACACGACAATTCCGAGGTCGCAGGTACGAGTCCAACCACTCAAGTGCAACTCCACATATGCCAAATTGATGATTTAGAACGTCAAGAAGGATGTCGTGATCGACAGTATCAAACGCTGCACTTAAGTCCAATGCTATTAAGGCGGTTACTTCCTGATGTTCCATGCCAGAAAGTATGTCATTAACGAGTCGAGGTAATGCCGATTCACATGAATGATGTTGTCGATAAGCTGATTGGTTCTTTGGAAGAAGACCGTGATCATTTGCATGTTTGTTTAGATGAAATAATGCCGCCTTTTCAATTAATTTTGACAGAAATGGTAGGTTGCTTACTGGTCTATAGTTGGCAAATATAAGTTCTAGTCCAAGCTTTTTCAACAGAGGTCTAACTATTGTAACTTTCCAATTCGGAGGAAAGATACATGTACCTTGAGTCAAAGATAGATTCACTAGTGTCGTAATGGTTGGAAGAAGCTCGTTTTCAAATGACTTTAACACTTTTGTTGGCAAAACGTCTATTTCACAGGATTTTGCTTGCATTGAATTTATCAGTTTTTTCACATCATCTTTACTTAAAACGCCAAAATCTTCTAATTTAGGAACATTCCTAGATGCTAGTTTATAGTTGTCATGATGTTTCAAACTGTCACGTATTTTGTCAATTTTATTCATGAAGAAGTCTACGAATTTATCTGCTAAACAGTTTTCGTTATCAATAGTCGGCATTGGATTTTCGGCCTTGCCACCAGTTAGGTCCGTCACAAAATTGTAAAGTTTCTTGGAATTTCCTTTGAATTCAAGCACTTTCTGGCTGAGTTTGTTTTCTTTCTCGAGTTTTAATTCATAATGATATTTGTTCAATGCCGTTTTGTAAATTTCATAGTCATTTGGATTCCTGTACTTTCTCCAGTTACATTCGGATTTACGCACTAAGCTCTTCAATTGTCTAATGCTCTCATATGTAGAATATGTAGATGAAGGAAAACAATATATTAATTCTGGCAATAAAGTACTAAGTAAAATGTAGAAGCAGCTCAGTGTTTAGAACATCATCTCTTTATTTCAAAGCCTCTGTAAACAATTGAAGCGATTGTATAATACATTTTGTCTTATTTGATTTCATTTGTTAAAATAACTAAACTACGCTCGGTCGGCTTACTCGGAATATAAAGCTCGATCTGAAATCAAATTAAACATAACAACACGAAAGAAAGTTGTATTCTAATATACAAATACAGTCAATCCTGTTGATACCCGTGTATCTTCTTGCTAACTGGTCGGAACTTAAACGAAATCTAGTAATTTCATGTTGCTTTTAGTCAGTTTTAATCAAATCTAATCATTTATCAAAATGTACGGGACATTCGATACACGAGAAATTGAAATTTGTCATGATATCATCATATTCTCTGAATCTTTAAAAATATACCTTATATATTTTAACTTTGATGGGGGTTGGGTGTGAGGGTTTGGGGTCACACAAAGTTATAATTATGAACCTCAATGAACCTTTTTTTTCTTATAATCAAAACAAACATTCTGATCTAGCATTGACCGTTAAAACGTAATGTAACAAGTGGTCCTATTAATTTTTGATCGGCTAATAGGCCATCAAACTTTACCATACACATTAACATGTGCAATGGTGCCAGGTCTTAGATAATTCTTTAGTAATATAAGAAGCGCGATTGATATGGAGTTTAACTAGATAGGCGACACCTGAAGGGTTTCGCGGGAGAGAAATGAGAGAAGATGAATTGATATTAATGAATAGTTCAGGTCCAAAGTTGATTTATACATTTTACATTTAAGAGTTGATTAGATTATTCGTTAGTTTCATAGAAATATCAAACTTTAAACCTAATCACACTGTATGAATTCACAAACTTGCAAAAGTATATTCAGGTCTACATCTGTAGTGAAGACTCTTTGAGGGTCGTTCTAGCCCCGATTTAATATGATACAGTTTATAACATCTCGTAATTGGCACTAATTTCCAGCAAAACATTCCAAATCCCTACCTCAGCGCGCCATATATTTTAAATAATCAACCCAATCATTTAGAAACGCTCGGAAAACGCTCGTTGAAAAACACTTTGAAATTGTACTATCCAATACAAATCGAATAAATCATTCTACGACTTTTAATTTAATCTAATGATTTAGGAGAGCTTTATGTCTGTCATGTTTCAAAGTGGAAAACTGCCAGGCTAATCAAAATTTGACTACAATCTTTGGGAAAAAAACAACACCAAGCAGGTACTCCGGCAAAGTTTTATTAAATCAGCCCAGTGCAGTAGTTGGGAGGAGATCTATCAAGGATTTCATAGTAAGAATGCCAAGCCCTGCCACGCCCATACTTATGGGGCATTAAGAACTTTGCAAACAAATTTAAGAAAGGCAATCCAAGGAAACATTCTGGAAAAGTTTCATTTAATTTGGCCCTGTGGTTTTGGATGAGACATTGTTCAAAGATTTCCAAGTGAACAAATACCATGCTCTGCCATACCCATAATTATTGGCCAATCAGAAATTCCCGAACAATTTTTTGAAGAGGGTCACACAGGGAGCATTCTGACAAAATTTCATTTAAATCAGCCAACTGCTTCAGAAGAAAAAAATCTACAAAATTTCATAGTGATGCTTGAAACCATCACCCTGCCATGTAACTAGAGAATCCCTCAATACTCACCAGTGCGTAGGTCAAGCCAGGGTAGGTCTTTTTAATTCATATGGACATAAAACTAAAAAATTTTAAAAGCAAATCACACTGTGTAAATATAAAAATGTTGTAATAATAACAGCCACGGGTGTTGTATAATTGCAATGAAACAATTAATCTATCACTAGGAAGCATGAACTTTATTAACACATTATGTTTTTTGTTCTTTTCTATGATCATAAACTTATGTTTTCATATCAAAATCATGTGGGACCTCCAGACAATTTGTCCCTTTGTGCACCAGCATTTCATACAGTCTGGGGAAGGAATCGAACCTTCATACATGATTTTGATTAATTTTGGGCAATTATAGGCCCTGATTATGAAATAAAGCCAAACAAAAAAAGATTTTTTTAAATTGAAAAGTCTCCATGAGGGTGTTCATGGAAATGTGAAACCATAACCTTATCACTCTATATAAATAATTAAATATTGAGAGAAAAAAAAGTTGTACAGCTTATAGCATCAGATCAAACATGTCTGGGGCGCTGCCCCCGAACCCCCGCCTCTATAAACTGATTATCATAAGGGAAATTGAACCAAAGCCAAATTTCAGATTGCATGTTCTATATAGGAAGGGGTAGTAGCAATACAACAAAGTCAGAGACAGTTCTCACTTTCAATTGATGACATCACGGAATATTGCACATCGCACCAACATGCCCCACTAAATATGATTCTCTGTCCAGATATCTCGGTTGTATTAGGAATTATTCTTGAGGTATTATAATAATATTGGGCACAGACTCTAAATAATAAATCATTTAAATGTTTTCATCTATTGCTAAAAAGTATTTCATGTTGACCCAAAAAACATAATTCATTCGTAAAGTTGATTAAGAGATGAAAAAAGTTTTTGTTTGTTTCATGGAGGAATAAAACTTAACCCTTATTACACTGTATGAATACAAGGCTATTTTTTATTGGACTTCTTTCCCCAGAAGCTGACAAAATAGCAGCATAATCAAAATTATTTTATTGAGTAATGAAACCAATTTTTCAACCAATCAGAATGCACCAGTACTTTGTGAAAACAACTTGAATTGAATTAATATGTGTTAAAAGCTTATCATTGCCTATGTTGAACTCCAAACTTTTATGAATAATTTAAATTAACTTAAGTAAACTGGGACCGGTAAGGTGGGTTATTCGGCAATGTGATTGATTCGGTAGCCTAAAGTGAAGTCTATTATAGGAGGACGATAAAGTCAGGGGCCGTAAGCAAACGATGTTTCGGCGGATTCGCTATGCTTATCAAAAGTAGTGTCTTTTTAAGTCTTGATTAACTATGTTTCGCTCGCATGAAGAAAGTTTATCCGGTGGGGCCGAGAAAACCGAACAAAGCTCGCAAGCTCGCTTTGTTCGGTTTTCTCGGCCACAACCGGATAAACTTTCTTCATGCAAGCAAAAATGACCCTTTGTCGTTTCTACACAATTTTATTATATGATAACACGTTGTATACCATTAAATCCTACCTCATAATTATAAATTGTGAAAAATCCCAATTATCTAGGAGTTGACGAATTTTGAAAACATAAATTTGCAGAACGCCATGATGACGTAAACAACTCCCACTTTTATCCGCATGCGAATTTTTAGGGTTAAAGTTTTGATATAAAACTAGACCTCTTTAGTTAACAACAAATTCTGTTCCATTTTTTGCAAACTTGAAAGTTTTTGATTTCGTTTTTTCACCAAATTTACCCTTTGGTAGAAATTGGTCATATTTTAATGGAACTATTTTACCGAATTACCTACTGGAAAACTATGCTGATTCGAAACGACACTCGGCTATTTCCGTAAACTTAAGAAGTCAACTTTGAAGTTAAATATCTCCGAAAAACGGTTTTCCCAGATATACTACACGACCCAAGACCTAGATGGAGATACAATTTAGCAGTTTGTACATATTTTAGAAAAAGTTATACAGTAGATTTAGAGGTGCTCAAATCGCGGCTATATCCGGCAAAATGCTATATTTTGTCGGTGTAAACATTCGTTCGATTAACGAACAAATTGTTCAAGAACAAATTGTTCAATTAATCTTCTCTCATTCTCATACGAAGAAAATTAATTCGTTTCTTGTTAAAGTTGATGGCTAATAACGTAAAAGAACATACGATAAATTTACACTAGACTGTGAGAGAACCAAAGTGTTATCTTACCGCTGATTCCGGGACTGTGTTTATTTAAAATCACCGCGTTCAGAGTGACGAGATGCTGCAAACCGTTGCAAGTTATATCCCACATTGTACGGGAGTACACGGGCAAAGCAGGTTATTATTCGTAAACAGTTTGCAAATCGTCATCCTGAGCACAGGGCAGAATATTCTTATGTCACAGGGTGATGATTGAAGAATAAAATGCAACGAAATGGAAAGCGATTTTTTTATTATTATTTTATTGCCCTTGTGTCTGGTCCTTTTAATGCACCATAGCTGACTAACATTTTACTTACAGTGTAAGATAGATAAAGCTTACCCTTTTAACTGGTGTCTGTTTGAATAACCTGGTCTGACTACTCTCTTTGATTCGCAAGTTTTGTTGATTCATAATGTCTCGTGTTTATATTTAAAAAATGGTATTTGCAGAAATCTCCAGATATATTTATAATAAATACAGGTAATAACCAAACAATTTGAAATTTGATCAATTACATATGAATATATTTTCAGAAAGGGGAAAGTTGGTAACGGGGACTTGTTAGAACGTTGCATTTTACGTCTATTTAACGTAGTTTCCACAGCGACATTTCTTATCAAAAAACGTGTTTTCGATCTCCCGTTTTTGTTTTAAAAAGTGAATGTGAATTTTTCATACTTTTATCACCAAAAATGGCTACATTTGTTTCTGTTTCGAGGAGATAGGGTGGGACAAGTTGGCACAAAATCAACGGTGCTCGTTAGTACGGTTTACAGACCTACCATAAAAGCAACCATTTGCATAAAAGGACGAAAATATACGATAAAAGAACATTACGAGAAAATGACCGTGTTTTAGTTATAAAAAGAACTGACTTTGAAATATATATCATAGAAAATTGTAAAGTGATGATACATGGAAATTATATTACTAAATTATGAGGGTCACTTACCAAAATGTTTCATGTTAAGGTTTCTTGATGAAAACTACTAAGGCGTATGTTAATTTTATATGCATGTTGGATTATATGTGTTTTGTAACAACCAGAAGACAAGTTATATTTTTTTAAAATATTCTTATAAACTTACTTAAATAATGTAAATTCCAAATTCAAATATTAACTGAGATATCAGTTACAATTAATTTTGAAATGAATTAAATTGGAAAAAAAAACAGACTTTTTTGTTTGTTTTGGAATTTCGGAACAAGAAAGGAAAGTATTTGACGCCTCTTAGCTGTATTTCGTTTTTATTCCAACATGCTTAATAATACCTGTTATCTGAAAGAAATGTCTTATGTTTCGAAGATTATATGTATTTCAACTTTTTATTTATGGTACGGACTCTGCCTAATTCTTTTGATATTTTACAGTTTCTTCCATATAATGTAACAACTTCTTTAATTGATGTTGCATTCAACCTTCCCCGATTTCTTTACGCCGGGACGATCAAATGCGCAAAGAAAAACGATGCAAAACCAGGGTTATCGCATATTTACATGATTTATAAATTAGAATATAAAAAAATCGTCCCTGCAGATTTGAAAGTTTTTAATGTGACACTTTGCCCCGTTACTCTTATTGCAATTAATGCTTCGTAAAACAAAGCATATTATCAGTGGTTGTCTGTGAAGACCTCCTTAGCAAACCACTTTTTGTGAATTGCTAGAAAATGTATTACTGTGTTATTCATGCTTTAGTGAAAAAAAAATCATAATATTATGTAATTTTAAAGCTGATGTATCCAAGGTATAAAGCAATAATCTTTTTATGTCTCTTAAGTCATTCTAAGCCATCTTTAATTCTATACGCTTAATCGATGAATTTACCAGAGTCAATCTGTCTTCTACAATCATTGACCTCATAATTGTTTCTAATGAGGACAAAATCTCTCAGAGTTGAGCTATACCAGCTTGTTTTAGTGACCACTGTGCGTTTTGTTCCAGAGAAATAACAAAGATGTTTTGGCTATTGACAGGTTCTCTGCTTATAATACCAACGAAGCACGGCTTTATTGGAAAACTTTGTTTTGGGGTGTTTTAGCTGATATTGTATTTTAAAGGGATTGAAAATTCAGCAAAGAACAGTACGCTTTGTAACAAATGAAGTTCTTACTAGTATTAATTATAGAGATCAGGAATTTAGAATTCTTATCAAAAAGAAGATCGACAATACTTTTTATCATCTTATACCGTAAAGAAAGCCACCCAGAACCTTATCAATACGGCAAAAAAGTGCAATTACAAAAATAGCATTGAAGAAAATAAAACTGACTCTGGATCCTTATGGAACTTGACATGTCACCAAAAAAAAAGTAATGAATCTATGACTAATATTGGCCTTAACATTGCAAATGACATAGTTTTTGACAGTGCGAAATTTGCCAACCATTTTTAGGTTTTTCTTCACATTTGTCGTTTTAGTTTTAGATTCTAAATTACTCACCGCCTTGTCTTATGTGAAAGTTCTCGGGGTTATTCTCAAGGAGAAAACACTCCGCCTAGCATTTCAATATTGGTTAGAAGATACTGATTTTACAAAATGAAAATTAAATCTCGCGTGGCGCAAAACTCATAAGTGTATATGCGTCACTTAAAGCTCGTGGTAAATAAAATCGTATTCATTTCATGTTTCTACTAGATTCATATATCTGCGGCTTTTGTCGTTGCATACTTTCAACTTTTAATTGTCTATACTATAAGACAGCCTTAGACGACCGACTTTTAATAGGTACCCATTATTTTTCGGGCTGTAATAAATATAGAAATCATTTTAAACATTTCATCTATTCCTTTCATATTTTATTAAATCGAAGTTTATTGAAAACTATGTGCGGGTATATTAAGGTTGGTCAATCAATTCAAAAGTTATTCGTGAGTGAGTAAACCGCTTAATGGTTGATTGATTGATTGAATGGAGTTTTACGCCGCTTTCAACATTTTTCTCAGTTATATCGCGACGGCTGGAGCACCTAACAATGGTTTCGTGGTATTTTTCTCACCAGTACAACCACCATATCCTTTTCTAGCCTCCAGCTGCTATCTCACATAGCGGTTTAATGGTTCAAATATGTATCTACTAACTTACCCTACCAACTTTTCGATAAGTTGGAGTCCTTCATATATGCTTTAGGTATATGTATTTGAAAGAGTAATTTACAGTCGCTTTGGAAATACTTTCGGACTTCGATTCACTTCACGCATTCACTCACAACCATGAGACAATTGAACTGTGTTACCAACTATCCCTAGTCCCAAATTGCATGTCAAAATACAGGATAAAAATTCAAATGAATGAGAACGAAATCAAAGTTTGTTATATTATTTCGAGAGCATTTTAAAGAATAATATGATATAATAGTCATTTATATATCATTTATTTAAGAATAAATGACCATCAAAAAGTAAGTGTGTTAATGTTACAACATTAAGTTAACAAAGGATTGTAATTTCATGAAATAAACTTAATAATTCTGAAATTACAGCCACTGTCATCAAATAAATAGAGGACATTCATTTGATTCAGTCTAAGATTCAGTCTCGGAGCAGACAACTGTAGCGGTCATTTCCGCTTAGTCTCGAGAGGAATGCAATTTCTAAGGATTATCAACGATTCTTAAAAAGCTAAAATGCCGTGTAAAGTAATTCTACTTTGCTGAAACTATAAGCATGTTATGTACATGTAATAGTGAACTCACATATTTCAAAATGGATCAGATACTAATAGCACTAACGTTGTTTGATCTCAACATGTTCACACATACGCTTTAGATTTTTAGAGTCTCAAGACTGAATAGACACGTTTGCTACAATAGCCTGATCCTTTTCAATTTGGCCCTTTCGTTTTGGGTAACTTTCAAGAATATTTGATATAAGACTTTCACCGGCCTATACTGTACGACGGAATTTAAGAGAATCATCAAAGGAGAGAACTAGCCAAACCATTTGCCAGGACACATGATAAATGATTTTAATCTCAAGAAAAAAACATGACGTCGTTACTGCCCCAAATCGACGTCATGTTAAAAATCGCAACAAAAATGACGTCATACAGGATCGACACTATCAGAGGTACTAACACACATTGTATATCAATCAAAATGTTAATTTGTCTGCGAAACAGATGAATACTTACACAAGTAATCCGATAAGTTATGTTAGAACCGTGATGGTTTAGAATAAGGACAGATATTATGAAACACCCTGTATTATTAATTGATAATCAATCGCTATATCTCGATAATTTACCGAAAAACGCTAATGAATTATATAAATCATTCACAGAGAAAAATATATAATTTATTCAGAATTAAGTATCGTTTCAACAAGTATCTAAAGTGGAAAATGGAAGAAATCCGAATCAAGGTCTGTAAACTGAAACACGTAAATGGCGGGTACTACATTACTTATGTGGTCAAGAGCGTGATATCAGCCCGGCACATACATATACATGATATCTAAACCGATGAGCAAAGATATTGCAAGAAAGACACAGCGATTTAATTACATTAAATCAATGAGACCTTATGCCTATCTATGTGTATTATTTCCCAAACTCTCGTTGTCTATGCTGTTACAAATATAAGAAAATAGTCACTTGCATAAGACCTTGAGCCTATCTATGTGTATGATTTCCCGAATTCTCGTTGTCTATTTTGTAACATCATCCAATAAAAGACAATAGTCCTTTGCATCAACAAAGAGTACACGAAGACAATGAAGAAAACATTTTAAGCAGGGAACAATTATGTATCGACGCCCATAGACCTTGATTCACTCTCGAATTTCTTAGAAATATAACATACTGCAATATTCGCCAGCCTAGAAAAACAAACCACGATTCTGAAAGCGCAGCAAACACAACTGGGAAGATAGACTCAAAACCCACTCCGAACGCTTCCGAAAAAAAATTCTATACCGTTTATTCTTAGATATCAATAAAATGAACTTTTGTTAAAGTGTTACTAAAATAGTTCTTTGTAATTTAATACTAAATTACTGAATTAGCGTGTCAGATATTATGGCCAGATTGCGTAACGAAGACTTAGTGCTAACCTATGGTTTAAAGCTGCTCTTTCACAGTTTTTTCATAGAAAAAAATACAAAACTTGATCTTAGATTTGGAAAATTGTGTGTATTTTTAGACAATAAAGAATGGCCCTAGGGCATCGGCACTAAAAATAACATATTTCAATAATTGTAACTTATTTTTGTCAAAGCAGCATGATCAGTAAGGGATCCAGTCTATTTATTTCGAGTCTATAAATTACAAAATCGTTACTTTCTGTGCCGAATGATCTTTCATTTTTGCTAGTAATGATATGAAGTTTCCAGCTGTCAAATCCTTTAATCTCTATCTTTGATGAATAAGACAAGCTTGCAGAATTCAGATGCGAAAATAGTTGACTTAAATTTGAAAAATTATTTTTAAGGCGTTAGTAGATGCTTTATTTTTCAGAATGATTTTTTGCTAAATTCAGGAATACCAGTCTTTCTATCCATGCATTACCAGATTGAATCTCATTGTTTTAAAGGTTTTAACATGATGAGGTCGTTACTTCCAAATGATTTTACGAAAATTTTCAAAAATCACACCTTCCTGATCTGTGAAAGAGCAGCTTTAACCATATTGTTTACCCCGAGGTAACCACTGAAAGCATGATATGTGAGAGGTTTTTTGCATAACCTTCCGTTTGGTACAGAATTGATTCTCTCGTATTAACGTCATTGCTAATTAATAAACGAAAATTGAAAACATTAGGCGAAGCCCTATTATTACCTTGGACCTAATATGAGAACTGGGGAGCGACATTGACGGTTTCTGTCAGACATATAACGTTTTGTAAAAAATGAAATTTTCTAATTGGATTTTAGGATTAAACGCTTTTTGTCTACCTAACAGAAAACCACATATTCAAGACAAGTAAGGACATAGATACTTTTGTTACATTTATATTGCCGAGCTCCAATAGCTGTTGAAATGTGCTCACATTCTTTCGGACATTTGTCTTGCAATAACGGGATAATCGTAGACCTATGCTTAATTATGAAAATTAAAAGCACTGCTGAATGAAATTGTTTGACGTCATGGTTAGGTGCTCAAATGCCGTGCTTTGATGTAACAATTGTTTGAAACTGCATAAAACGCCATGCAAAAAAAAAAAAAAAAGAAAGAAAACAATTGAAATTTTGAACAATTGGAAGTAATTGTCGATTAAGTTTTAAGTTTGAAACTCATTCAAAACTCGCTCCTCCCACTCATTCAATTTAATTTAAAAATCATTATTCAAATCATTCATTTTGTTGATTTTACGATGTTACTCACTGTACTGAGACTTTTTAGATTGGAATAGAGTGAAAGATTTAATTTGAAAATGTTTTCTTTCGTTATTTGTTGACATAATTTATAATCAGAGTTCTGAGTACTTACATCAAAGATTTTGTATGAGGATTAAACATAGATTGATGTCAATTCCTGTCATCTGTCGCTCTGCTTATAACTTGGTACAGTACAACACAATGCACAATAGAATAATGATAAATTATACAACGTCCAAGTTGATAATGACGGATTAAAAAAGCGTAAGGGTTGACTTTGTATTAAGTGATGGATTTTGTGATTTTCTTTTGTTCGACATAGAATAAAATTGCAAACAAAAAGTGTCTAATAGAAAAAGAAATATACTATAACAATCTATTGCCATGTATTTAAAATACTTATCTATGGGTCTGGTCAATAAAGTAAGCTGTCATTACACATTCATATCTCATTTAGCAGATCCGTAGTTTATCATTTTATTCTCATTAGAATATTTACTACTATGAGAGGGAATCGCTAAGCTACGTACTAGACACAGCAAAATTATCGCTGAATTGTAAAAGACTACCAGGTCAAAAAGGATATTCCTTTGTTAGACCTTAGTTCTAAATTAGATAAGTATGTGTCGATAAATTTAACGTTCGTCTTATTCCATTCTCCTTTTACTAATGGACAAATAATTTAGCCAGTGGAAAACATTTCTTGCAATGGTATGTGTGTCACTAAACTTAAATGTGGAATCGGTATTAGCACCAATCAGCACGGTCAAAGTGTTCTTTGCATGTTCTTTGGTGGATATTATGCAAGTCGTCACTTAATTTTTCGGAAGGTTATAGAACAAATAAGATGGCAAAATAACGGTTGCGAAGTTAATAACAAGCTAATTATCCTAGGCGCGTTGCAAGATTACTGAAGCGATGTTAACTTGATTGTCCAAATTCTTTCCAAAATATTTCAATTCTTATCGATTAAAAAGCCATTTGAAGTAATTGGCGGAAAACAAGGATTGTGCGAGTGCCAACGGAACCGGACTTTCAGATAGAATTAGAGTTTTCGAAAGACCTTATGCGTTTTTTACAGATAATAAGTGCAAAAGTTACCTCACCTCCTGAGAATGGAACTGATCATAATTCTAAATTCTGTTGTATTTTTATCATCAAGAGATAATTGTTCGAGAAATTCGGCAGTAGTAGTAGTTCACCGGAAAGCAGTGAAGAAAAATTGTAAAATGAATGATGGTTCCTGTGACGTATAATAAAGTTCCTGGAAAACTATAAAAGTACAATACTCAGGGTCAATCTGCGAACAGAATTAAGATCGATTAATGGATATTTTAACCTAATTTAGAGTGTAAGAGGGTAATCACGGACTTAAAGGCTTCTTCGTTAATGAAAGCTAGGTTTGGCACTAATCCGCACTAGTATGAACCAGTATGGTCGAATTTAAAGCGTGGAAAATTCGATAAATAAGATTAGAGGACTATCCCTTATAACAATTCGATTCAGTGTAAGATATAGAGGCTTATCAACTAGTTAGGTCTGGCATTAAAAATATTTTACGCCAATGCGTTATTACGCATTAAAAAACGAGTTCGCAGTCTCTCCTAAGCCCCGAACATGTGCACGATTAACAAATCGGTTTACTGCTGACCCATCCTCTGAAGAAGCTGACACTCTCCACATGAACATGTTTATGCAACAATATCGCACGAAAAAAACATTTAGATAATTTAATCAAATTACAGTAAACACAAAACTGCTTCACCATGAAAATGAACACTTGTCATGTACATAAGCCCTCCATCGAAGTTTTGACACAGCAGATTATCATTTGATATGTATGAGAGGTACTTTTAAACAATCGATCTCCAATTTGATAAAAAGCTCACATCTCCAATAAATCGCCAACAATCGCCTACTTTTTCGTTCTTTTCCAAGACAGCGACATATAACGAAGCCTTACGAGGACCATGACGCCAATTTACGTAACGTTCCACGAAGATATTCGACTATTTACCGAATCGCTTCTTACATTTCTTGACATCTGGAAGCATAAAGGAAAGTTTCAACATGATATGATAAAAATGAGTGCCGCGAAAAGATATTTTCTTTTAACAGATCTTTACAGGAAACGATATCTGTTCGATGTTGCGAAGTTTTCATTTCGAAAATTCTGAAATGGTTCACAATTGAGATTTATTTGCAACAGAACTTTGCAAAGAAAATATTGATCGAGACATTCATTTCATGTGGCTCAGTATATATTCCGTCAAATAGAAAAAAATATATAGAACAACCTCATTTCATACATTTACATGCACAAAAAAGCACACACAACACACACAATTACGTATGGTATCACGCTTGTTCGAGCAGCATTGGGAAATAACCAAAATCTTAAATTTTTAGGCGATTTAGAAAAAAAACTCCTTCTCCATCCATAACCTAATATTAAGATATATATACAGTTCCGATCCACAACTATCCTTCGCAACAGGTAAATTGCATTTTAAAGGTATCAAATATACCGTAAAATCAGTAATTTAGCACAATTCTTTCAATATTTTTGATGATGCCCATCCACGATCCGTACTTTTGGTAGTGAATGTAAAGGGTGTAATTTTACAAATCACTGATTTTGAAATAAAAAAGACAAAAAATTAAATATAGCCTATGACTAGGCACACTCATTGAAAGTCAATCTAGAATGTTGACCAAACTATTCTCAAAAATTTAATCGTTTTATATTGCCAAGAATCGTGAATGGACCCCTAACGGTCATGCGGATCGATTTGCGATTGGCGAGGTTTAAAAAAAAGAATTTTGATTCAAATTAAATTTCTCGAATTATAGACATTATGCTTGCTAACCACACAGAGATATATTGTCTTTATTTATATATTACATGATCTTACTTTGCTATTGTTATCGGGATTAGAAAAATACTTTATATCTTTGATACTATGTTCCTTCACATCTTGCCAAATGCACTAACAAATGACGTAAACCAAAAGAAAGCATTCTTATCCATTTACTGGAATAATTGATTGATAGTTGCTTAACACGGATAAAGCTGTAAAACAGGAAATCGACGGCGGGCTTTCGTCTCCGCTGAAAACTTGACACGCAAATCTGATTAGACATGACAAGCATATTCTGAAAGTCAGAAAGTAAACACCACAAGCAAAATTCGCCATCTGGTACTGGTAGATCTTCCCTATTTTTGACAAAAATGATTGAAGATGTGCTCCATTTTGTTCAAAAGCGACTTAACAAATAAACCATCGAAAGCCTTGTTATATACTGAGTTCCATAAGAAAGTGTGCACTTTCACTTTTTGCATTTCTCTTAATTTGTATTAAGTTGGAGGAAAATTATGGAGTGAATTTGATATCATACTTTAGTCAAGACCTTTTGAAATCAAATGTCAAATCAGATTTGGATTAAGTATCGCATGCTGCATACGCGCAGACAGAACTTAAATTGTTGAGATTTGACCTCCTTACAACTTTTTCTTTGGTAAGAGCTATGTGTTGGTGTTGCATTATAGAGTTTTAGAAGTCATTCCAAGCCATTTCAAAGCAAAAGTTTTAATTTTTATACCGACGTTACGTTTACGTCAACGTTAGACATTACTACATTGTTAGGCTAGTACCTTACCATTCAGTGGTGCTATGGCGCTATATGATATCTCGATTTACTTATTAAAGGCCTTACAAAATGCTGACCTCGATTTCTTTTGGAATATGAATGATCAATCAATTTTAATGACGTTCTTAATCTGATGAGGTTCGAATTTGTTTAACGACGTTTATTGGTAATCAAACTACGCTGTAGTAGCATGCACAATTGTATTGAAGATGTGATTTTATGCTTAGGAAAACTGCAAAGATTCAACTGAATTCATTTTCAGACCAATTATTTGTCTATCGCGCGATGCACATGCAAAACATGCAAAATCAAATTTCTTAATTGAGCGGAAAATGTTTGATGATTGCGCGTTTTTTTGTTTTCAGATACCGTTAACATACTCTTGTGGATAGTCATACGACGTTTCATGGCGATAGATTGTGTAATTTCAGAGATATTCAAAATTCAAAAGTGCACACTTTCTTTTGGAACTAAGTATACTTTCGTTTTCTATACAAATAGCCGTTTGATATATATTTTTTTCAAAACAGCCGTTATACGAAATTCTTTCTATTCTTATATCTAACTTTTGGCATCTGATTTGAAAACCGCCACATTGGCACAGTTGGTCACAAGACTCGCAATCTTCAATCACGGAACGTCATGAGTTCGAGCCCCGGCGCTGATACACATCCTCACTGACATTTGTCGCCCATCAATGACGAATACTTGTATAATTATTAGTGATAACAGCCATGGGAAACATTTTGACGCAATGGTACTCCTTGTGTTGAATGAAAGAGGTATCCGTTAGATAACGCCAAATAGGCAGTTTTAGGTATTTTCAACGGATTGGTGAGATGACCCAGTGATAATATCTCATCATATCTCGATTATTACCGTAAAGCATTAAACAAATCGAATTATTTATCGCCAGGATCAGAGATATTTCTGACAATACCAGACAACGACAAACTGCGGACTTATAAACCTGTCCGTTAATGACACGGAAATACGTATAAGTGATGTTAAAGAGGAAAGAAAAGCTTTAAACCTCATCGTCCATTCATAATTTGAAATAGAAACATTTTTTTTTTTTACAATTTTAAAGATGCTTTTATCAATGTGAAGAAAAAATGGTAATAAATATGTCGAAATTTGTGGTTTTGATTATATCAATACTTGGCAAAACAACATGCTGGACTGTCGGTAAATCTAAGAATCAAATTCAACTACCAATATTAAGCAAACAAAAAACAACACATCTTTAATGTGATAATTAGAAACAGAGTTACCCATTCTTTAATCAAATGATTATTATCTTTTTTGTTGTCCACAATAACACTGAAAATGTTCTTTTGAAAGATCTAGATTTCTAAAGAATGAAAAAAAAAATGTCTTGACAGAAACATTTTTGCAGGAGGCACAGGAGGGCCAGTATCGCCCCATATGCACTTAATGCCTAGCGATTTTTTTTTTAATGAAGATATCAATAAATTGAGTAAAGGAAATAAAGTATTGTCAAAGAAAAAGTAGGTTATTGCAAACAATGAAAAAAACACTTTTTTAGGAAAGTCTATTTTTCCATGACGCAGAATAATCTTCAGGGCAGTTTTTATGTGTACATAGTCACATGATAAATAACATTTTGTGAACGTTTCGTGAAATCTGTCAACAAATGTACAAGAAATGTGGTAATTAGAAATGTTGGACTATCAATAATAATTTCAGGAAGAAGTCTCAGAGAGCATTGCTTAAGGTTCATTGAAATGAAATTTGGTTGAATCCTGACCAATAGTGTTAGAGAAAAAGAATTCATTATATTTCACCATATGTGTTTTTTTTAGGGGGCCATCCTTTTTACCTTTGTAATAAGACAAATAAGGATTAATTTAAGTAATCTTAAAGAGCATGTCCTGATCATTCTTGTGTAGTTTGGTTGAATTATGACAAGTCGATTTAGAGAAGAACTTGTCTAATACGTCACTATATGTGGCTTTTTATTTGGCGACTTGATCGCACATTGAGCTGATTTTATCAATACATTCTGGATAAAACAATGACATCTGAAAGAGGATGCCCTTATAAAGATTCATTTGAAGTTTTAAAGTTTTCGCGAGTTCTTAAAAGTAGATTCAGAAAAGAAGGTTATTTTTGAGACCAATTCTCATTTGATGAAGCATCACTCCTATAAAAATTGTTGAATTCTTCCAAGTAGTTTCAGAGAAGAAGATAGTTTTATATATGATATGAGGCCATTTTGGGGTCACACAACAGCCAAAAGAACACAAGATCTCAGCCCGATCAGGATTAAATGAAGGATTCCGAAAGAGCAGATCCCAGCAATAATTCCCTTGAAGTTGAGTTAAATTTTGACGATTAGTTTAGATTAAATTTTGTAAAGATCTTCCATATGTGGCATTATTTTGGATGACGCCACAGCTAGCAGCATCAAAGATATCAACCCAATCAGGATTGAGTGAAGGAGTCTGGGACCTGTTTCATCAATAAATGTTCTGGGATGTCGTAGGACATATCCTTGGACGTTCGTAGATTCAGTATCATCAAAACATCATAAAACGTTCCTAGGAAGCATATTGGCGTTTCATCAAACTGTGTCATAATTTAACTATGCTCGATTAAAAGCCCCGAAAAGCACGTGAAAATATCACACGCGCGCTAATTATAGCTTCTCAAATTGTACTTTCTTCAAATATGTAGATATTAGTAAAATAGATCTTTTAAAATGGTAATTAAATGAAAGATACTATTAATAAAAATGAAAGAAATGAAAAAAAGAATAATCTTTTGTATAATCTCAATTCATCGCGTACTTCCAGTAGAGAGAATGTGAGGTAGAGGAAAGTGCCTGGGGCTAACTTTGTCAGAAAGTTAATAGAACTTATGTTGGACTGAGGAAACCGTACTTAACATTTTATTATTCAGTTTAAGAAACCAAGCCATTTCACAATTTTTAACACAAGCACTTAAGCTCAATAAGATATGATTTATTTTTTCTGCTTTTTCTAAATTCACGTTGTACAATATCAATGTTTTATTTTAATCAAATACATTCTTTTCATTATTTTTACTTTGCCGTTTTTGACCATTTTCATTCAGCAGCAGTACGATTCAAATCATGTCCTTTGTTCTATCTATTGGTTTAAACATACTTCATTGTCATTGATGTATGAAATATTACAAGCTGCTTTATTCAACAAATTTACATGAAATCCAGGCGAATGGGGCATAAAGATTTTCAAACGATGAATCGGCATATTCGCGGAGGCCTTGAATGACAATACGAATATTTTCTACGCATTTACGACTTCAGTTTGAACTAAAATCGTCAAACGTGCAGCGTCAGAATGAAATTGTAACCGTTTTTTTTTTTACAGAATAAGAACAGCAGTTTACCTCTAGAAATATAATGCATTTTTATGCAATCAGACAAGAAGCGCATACCTGCTTCATACTTAATCATTTAGTAAAAGTTTTATACATCTTTGTATTTAATACTTTAATAATAAGAGAAAAAAGTTGTCCTAAGTAGACATAAACATAGGATAAACGGACTCTGTGGAAGTGCAAAATTTCAATTCGTTCTCATACGCTTCATAGAAACTAAAAATAGTGGCCAACATTTGCGAATATAGAACGGAAAAAATGAAAGCGTAGTACATGCAGTGGGGCCGTTAAGTGGATGTCCAACGGCAGCTTAGCAAATACAGTTATCAACATCGTGAAATTGACATGCATCTTTATGAAATATTCCAAATCACTCCCTAAGCGCTCCATTCATTCATTCCAAACACGGACTCAAACCATTCAAAAACGCCCCAAATTTACAGAATAAGATTAAATCAACAACTACATTCAAAACAATAATAGCTAGGAAAAAATCGCGATTGCAATAATATAATTGAAATTGTAAGCGTCTAATAGGTTCTTGGAGAAATAGGAAGCTATTTGTACTTCTTTGCACATTTTTTCAAGGGAGGTACATTTGTAAAACAGATCGCTAATTGTGTTCATCCTTAACAAAATTTGCGATATAAGACTATCATCCTTTAATTTCAGTCATAACTCGCCCATGGCACTCCATTCCCAATTCATTCGTCTTGTTAATTTCACAATAAGATTAACTGTTTGAGCGGATGACGGGGTTACTTAGTGTAATTGTTGCGTGTTCGAATACCGGAAACAGTAGAGAGCAGTTGACGTATACATCACGTACACTTTTGGTTTACGTCATTTGTTAGTGCATTTGGCAAGATGTGAAGGAACATAGTATCAAAGATATAAAGTATTTTTCTAATCCCGATAACAATAGCAAAGTAAGATCATGTAATATATAAATAAAGACAATATATCTCTGTGTGGTTAGCAAGCATAATGTCTATAATTCGAGAAATTTAATTTGAATCAAAATTCTTTTTTTTAAACCTCGCCAATCGCAAATCGATCCGCATGACCGTTAGGGGTCCATTCACGATTCTTGGCAATATAAAACGATTAAATTTTTGAGAATAGTTTGGTCAACATTCTAGATTGACTTTCAATGAGTGTGCCTAGTCATAGGCTATATTTAATTTTTTGTCTTTTTTATTTCAAAATCAGTGATTTGTAAAATTACACCCTTTACATTCACTACCAAAAGTACGGATCGTGGATGGGCATCATCAAAAATATTGAAAGAATTGTGCTAAATTACTGATTTTACGGTATATTTGATACCTTTAAAATGCAATTTACCTGTTGCGAAGGATAGTTGTGGATCGGAACTGTATATATATCTTAATATTAGGTTATGGATGGAGAAGGAGTTTTTTTTCTAAATCGCCTAAAAATTTAAGATTTTGGTTATTTCCCAATGCTGCTCGAACAAGCGTGATACCATACGTAATTGTGTGTGTTGTGTGTGCTTTTTTGTGCATGTAAATGTATGAAATGAGGTTGTTCTATATATTTTTTTCTATTTGACGGAATATATACTGAGCCACATGAAATGAATGTCTCGATCAATATTTTCTTTGCAAAGTTCTGTTGCAAATAAATCTCAATTGTGAACCATTTCAGAATTTTCGAAATGAAAACTTCGCAACATCGAACAGATATCGTTTCCTGTAAAGATCTGTTAAAAGAAAATATCTTTTCGCGGCACTCATTTTTATCATATCATGTTGAAACTTTCCTTTATGCTTCCAGATGTCAAGAAATGTAAGAAGCGATTCGGTAAATAGTCGAATATCTTCGTGGAACGTTACGTAAATTGGCGTCATGGTCCTCGTAAGGCTTCGTTATATGTCGCTGTCTTGGAAAAGAACGAAAAAGTAGGCGATTGTTGGCGATTTATTGGAGATGTGAGCTTTTTATCAAATTGGAGATCGATTGTTTAAAAGTACCTCTCATACATATCAAATGATAATCTGCTGTGTCAAAACTTCGATGGAGGGCTTATGTACATGACAAGTGTTCATTTTCATGGTGAAGCAGTTTTGTGTTTACTGTAATTTGATTAAATTATCTAAATGTTTTTTTCGTGCGATATTGTTGCATAAACATGTTCATGTGGAGAGTGTCAGCTTCTTCAGAGGATGGGTCAGCAGTAAACCGATTTGTTAATCGTGCACATGTTCGGGGCTTAGGAGAGACTGCGAACTCGTTTTTTAATGCGTAATAACGCATTGGCGTAAAATATTTTTAATGCCAGACCTAACTAGTTGATAAGCCTCTATATCTTACACTGAATCGAATTGTTATAAGGGATAGTCCTCTAATCTTATTTATCGAATTTTCCACGCTTTAAATTCGACCATACTGGTTCATACTAGTGCGGATTAGTGCCAAACCTAGCTTTCATTAACGAAGAAGCCTTTAAGTCCGTGATTACCCTCTTACACTCTAAATTAGGTTAAAATATCCATTAATCGATCTTAATTCTGTTCGCAGATTGACCCTGAGTATTGTACTTTTATAGTTTTCCAGGAACTTTATTATACGTCACAGGAACCATCATTCATTTTACAATTTTTCTTCACTGCTTTCCGGTGAACTACTACTACTGCCGAATTTCTCGAACAATTATCTCTTGATGATAAAAATACAACAGAATTTAGAATTATGATCAGTTCCATTCTCAGGAGGTGAGGTAACTTTTGCACTTATTATCTGTAAAAAACGCATAAGGTCTTTCGAAAACTCTAATTCTATCTGAAAGTCCGGTTCCGTTGGCACTCGCACAATCCTTGTTTTCCGCCAATTACTTCAAATGGCTTTTTAATCGATAAGAATTGAAATATTTTGGAAAGAATTTGGACAATCAAGTTAACATCGCTTCAGTAATCTTGCAACGCGCCTAGGATAATTAGCTTGTTATTAACTTCGCAACCGTTATTTTGCCATCTTATTTGTTCTATAACCTTCCGAAAAATTAAGTGACGACTTGCATAATATCCACCAAAGAACATGCAAAGAACACTTTGACCGTGCTGATTGGTGCTAATACCGATTCCACATTTAAGTTTAGTGACACACATACCATTTTTTGCTTGAAGTGAGTTCGGAATGTGCCTTACGGTCCCAAAAGGTAATTGAACCCTTGGTTTCCCCCGCCTAAAAAAGCCTTGCTAAAAAGATTACAAAATTGGAGTACATGCTTTCAAATGTCAACTTGTCACTTTATAAACCAGACCTTCAGCGCTTTCAGCGCTTTGATTCTTTTCTTGGATGATGCTACGATATAAACAACGACAGTATTGTACACATCCACGGTCTTATTGATTTATCGGGACTATATCGTTGTGTCTTTTTCTCACAATATTTATGTCTATTTTTCTTTGCAATCATTCTGTGACACTGCCAAAAAACAATTCAATCAACAACAGATACAGGTACGCGCCCGTTCGGAAAACTTTTCTCTCGACATTTGTCGAAATTTGGATTTATAGCCCCCCCCCCCCCCGCCCCTCCCCCCCTCCAGAAAAAAAAAAAAAAGAAAAAAAAAAAAAAAAACGGGCCAAGAAAAAAAAAAAAAAAAAAAAAAAAAACTCCAACATATGGGCGTGGCAGGGCGAGACTTATTTTCGTTATACAATAGTTAAGAATGTTCTAATCTTAACCATTCTCCCGATTTCAATGAAACTTGGCATTAAGGATCCTTATCCTTGGGTGAGACCCTCGTTTAGTTGTTCAAGACATTTTCATTGACTACTCAATTTAGGGCCAAATTAACTTGTGATGTCATAACGTTGAAAAGGAATCAAATGCAAAATGTTGCGCTTTCATAAAAATTGTCCCACAATTTTCTCATGTGTCATTTTTGTGCTAAAGAACTAAGATAATCGTTTGATTTTCGTGTAAGATCAATTAATGTTTCATTTCGAAAAACAAAGTTATCTTATATATTCATGTTTGCAGTAGCTAAAACTTCAGATTTATTATATTCATTATATATAATTCTAATCCTTTCGGAACTTATCGCTGTATCACACTTCCTTTTTGTCGATCATAATTTCTAGAATAAACGAGCGACAACATTTTTGTTAATGATTTTCGGTGGATTATCGAGGAAAAACAGTTGACAACTAATAGATTAACTGACCGCCTTACTTGTAAACAACTTAAACTAAGATCATACCTATCAAGGAAGCGAAATTCCGACGAATATCTATCATTGGAACCTTATTCATTAGTTATATCACTATTTGTGTGTGTTTGTGTCTAATGAGCGGGTGTGGGTGTGGGTGGGGTTGGAGGGGGGGGGGGTGTAATAACCTAATTTACTTCTTCTTTTATTATTGTCTAATCGGTAAAATTATTGCAAAATCAATGCAATACTCTACCAGCGCGTCGACGCGCCTATGTTCCCACACAATGAGCACTTGCAAATTAAAGTCATTATTGCTATGTTCCAATAAAAATTAGTGTCTATTTCACGATGTTATCAAATGAAGTAACCCAAGCATCAGATCAAACAATGATCAAGTCTATCCGACAGAAAATCATTTTTGATATACTTGAAGCGTAGTTTTTTTTAGCTCACATGAGCACAAAGTGCTCAAGGTGAGCTATTGTGATCACTCACCGTCCGTCGTCCGTCCGACGTCCGTCCGTCCGTCAACAATTTCTTTAAACATCTTCTCCTCCTAAACCACTTGGCCAATCAAGCTGAAACTTGGCAGGGATGTTCCTTGGGTGAAGCTCTTCAAAAGTTGTTAATAGATTTAATTCTATTATTAATAACAATAACTCTGGTTGCCATGGTAACAGAAACGCTGAAAATCGCGAAAATCTTATAAAACATTCTTCTCCTCCTAAACCACTGGGCCAATCAAGCTGAAACTTGGCAGAGATGTTTCTTGGGTGAAGCTCTTTTAAAGTTGTTAAAAAAATGAATTTTATTAAAAACTGGTTTCCATGATTACGGAAAGGTTGAAAAATGGCCGAAAATTGCTGAAATTCTTAGAAAAAATTATTCTCCTCCTTAACCACTGGACCAATCAAGCTGAAACTTGGCAGAGATGTTTCTTGGGTAAAGCTCTTCAAAAGTTGCTAAAAAATAAAGTTCATTAAAAACTCTGGTTTCCATGGTAACGGAAAGGTTGAAAAATGGCCGAAAATAGCTGAAATTCTTAGAATTTTTTTTTCTCCTCCTTAACCACTGGACCAAGAAAGCTGAAACATGGCAGAGATGTTCCTTGGGTGAAGCTCTTTAAAAGTTGTCAAAAAAAAATAAAGTTCATTAAAAACTCTGGTTTCCATGGTAACGGAAAGGTTGAAAAATGGCCGAAAATTGCTGAAAATCTTAGAAAAACCTTCCTTCCTCCTAAACCACAAAGCCAATCAAGCTGAAACTTGGCACTGATGTTCCTTGGGTGAAGTTCTTCAAGAGTTGTTTAAAGAATTTAATTTCATCAAAAACTCTGGTTTACATGGAAATAGAAAGGTTGAAAAATGGCCGAAAATTGCTGAAAATTTTAGAAAAACTTTTTCTTTTCCTAAACCATTTGGCCTATTAAGCTGAAACTTGGTAGGGATGTTCTTTGGGTGAAGCCCTACCAAAATTGTAAAAATAATTTTATTCAATCAAAATCTCTGGCTTCTATGGTATTGGAAATGTCAAAATGTTGCCAAAAATCTCAGAGAAGGTTAATCTTCGCCTAAACTATTGAGCATATCTGAAAATTGGCAGGGATATTTTTAAGGTTTAGGTCTACTAAACTTGTTAAAAGAATTCAATTCTATCAATAACTTTGTTTGCAATCAAAAAGCAGTAGGAGGAAAGTAAAGTATGCTTCTTTTAAATCCATACTAAATGCACATCAGACAATCTCTGGTTTTTATAACATGGTTGACAAGTATGAGTTGACTTACTCAGGTGAGCGATATAGGACCATCATGGTCCTCTTGTTTTAAAGTAATGTAAAATTTTCCTGATCCTGATTCAAACGTATTTTGTTGCGTTAAGTCGCTCAGCTCATACCAGTATGACCACGTTCTTGAAATTCACTTAAAACACGAAGAGAGTACAGTTAACAACATCGTGGAATTGACATTCGCCTCAATCAAAACCATTCTTGATCGCTCACTCAGCGCTCCATTCATTCCAAACACTCACTCAAACCATTCAAAAATGCTCAAACGCATTGAAAAATATAGAATCAACAACGTCATTCAAAATAAATTTGGATAGAGAAAATTCGCGATTTCACTAACATAATTCAAATTGTATGCATAATATGTTCTTGAAATAATTGGAAGCTATCAATAGAACTTGAACGCATATTTTATTAAAGGGAGGTAATCAATATCGCTAATTTTGTTCATCCTGAACAAAATTTGCGATATTGGATTACCTCCCATTAAATTTACTCAAAACAAGCTCCTTACGCTCATTCAAAACAGTTGTGTAAACAGAATTTCTTTCATCAGGGAATTAAATCAATTTTTCAGCCAATCACAATGCAAGAAGCTTGATGGACACCACTAGAAGTAGTTATTTATTGATATTTTTGCATGAAAGCTTAAAATCCTGTCCCATCTCACATCAGTACGGACGGGGACGGGAAGCGGATAGCGGACGTGTTGCCATCTTGAATGCTTGGAAGGTTTGTATGTCAATTACATTCAGTATTCAATTTAATTCATAAAAATAAACATTCTTGAGATTAAATTGGTGTTTTCGAAAATAATAGCTGATCTAAACCGAGACTAGAATTGAAAGGTCGTAACACGTGCCTTGACGAACTAAGTTACTTTTTTGTAGACGAGATAAAGGTCAGCTTTTCTCAAATAAAATCGAGCAACGTGTTCTTTATCTCACATTTACAACATTTTGTACATTAAAAGTCATTTTTGAAACGCTGTGATGACAGAAATACTACAATAACGAGTTTTAAATGACGTCTTGATGCGATCTTTCACATGTATTACTGTTTGCTGCGGAAGACAAGGGTAACTATGGAAGAGACATCAGCCCCGCGTTAAGGATCACCAAACGGCGCAAAAAGTTTTCCAATTTTTCCCCGCTTTGCACGTACACTTGAGTGCAAAGCGGGGTATAATTAGAAAGACTGTTTTGTCATCCTGAACGCAGGGCAGGTTTTTAGTTTGAACACATACCATTAGTTTTTGGAATTGAAGAAGGAAATATAGCAGGTCACATCCATCTTAAGAATCAATTCTATTTCATTCCTACCATTTTCGTATGACGAAAATTTTCGTATGACGAAAATGTAGCATTCTATAGGCCAAAGACACAACATTTTAAAATTCTTTCTATTATTCATGAAATCATAAGAGAGCTAACTGCACGAATTTAGATACTTGGCGATTATCAGAAACAATCAATAATGAGTCAATTTCAAAAAAAGGCTCTTATATGGCAGGTTAAATATGGAAAATGCACGTCTTAAATCTAACTAAAGTATTGAGTTTCTTTAAGAACAAGAGAGAGAGATTTTCTATTAACCTTCCATAAAATTTATTTTGGTTCATGGGATGTTTAAAATACATCTGTAAAGTTTAATGACTTCTGAATGATAACTGAAGGAGGAGTTCCTGACACAAAATAACTAGAACAAGGTAAGAATTAAGTCTTAAAAAGTCTAAGTTGAAGGGCAGATCTAGGACGGTTGAGACTTCAAAATTAAGTCTTGCAAATTTCAATATGTGATCAATATTTGTATAAAGTTTCATTACTTTTGATTGTTTGATTAAACACTGAAGGAGGAGTTTGCGACACTGAATAGCTAGAACCAGGTAAGAATTAGAAAAAAATGTCAAAGTTCAAGGGCAGATAATTTTCGAAGCAGGGGGAAATGAGACTTAAAAAAAACTTTAATTTGTTTTATTTGTGTTTAATTTTTGTACGAAAATTTTGAAAATAATGAAAGAAATCCGAAGTAGGAGTTTGCGACACATGATCTTACTACATGCGTACAAAAAAGTCTTAGTTGAAAGGCAGATGTTTCTTGAAGGTTGGCAGGTTGAGACTTCAAAATAAGATCTTGCAAATTTCAACATGTGATCAATATTTGTATAAAGTTTCATTACGCACAAGACTCTTACGAGTGCATGTGTACCAAAAAGACTAGGCTCAAAGGCAGATAATTTTTGAATCGGGGAGTTGACATTTGAAATTGAATTGAATTGATATGCCATTACTTTTTAATGAAAACTGAAGAAGGAGTTTGCGAAATTAATTAGTAAATTGTAACAAATGGAAAAAAATGTCTAAGTACAAGGGGAGATAATTCATGAAACGGGAGTTGAGACTTGAAAATTGCGTCTTGCAAAACTTCAACTAATGATCAATGTTTGTAAAAAGTTTCGTAAAAATATTTGCGACAAAAAACTGGTAGTATAATGCCACAGACAGACGGACAGACAGACGGAGTGACAGGCTGATACCAGTGTATCCCGAAAACATTCATTTTGCGGGGTATAAAAACTTAAAATAGATTAAAAACATACCCTAACACTAAAATAGTTAAGGGGTGATCAAATTGTCACTGATATAAAAGAAAGACATACATAAGGAACATGTATGCTAAGTTTTATCAAGCCAAGTCCTGTTAGCTCAGTCAGTAGAGCTTTTGGTTGCTAATCGATCCCCGGCTCGTACAACTTTCACCAACATCTGACAAACATGATTGCAACACGCGTAATTTGTCTCCATCCAAGAATGAAGCACGTCGGACTGAATTTGATCTTAAAAATAAATACAAGCAAACCTTGCGTACTAAGTATTTTGCCACACGCGCATTTCAACAACAAAACGAAAATAATCTGTTTTACCGCGGTTCTACATTTGTTTGACGCACACAATCCTGCAAATTAGACACTCCGAAATAATTAGTTTTGGACTTTTTGAAGATTTATGTACATCAGTTAAATCTTCGACAAAATTATTTGAGAAAAATCAAGGTTCTTGATATTTTCATTTCAACGAAAGTTAAACAGATCCCAACATAGCACAAGAAATATGGGATATATGCAATAGAAGAACGTGTCTCCAAAAATTTAAGACAGTTTATTGGGCGTAATAATCGAGAACAGTGAAATATTCCTTTGTAGTTTATAACTTAAAATATCAGAGCTTTCGCCTACAAGAATTAGATTCGTCCCAACGGGATACCAAGATGTGTTATATATCATTAGAATTCTTGATTTCTACGGTGGCAATATATCAACAAATATAACTAGATAGTTCAAGGAAAATAAGTTTAACAATGTCCACAGGGAGATCGAAGGAATAAGGTAATACATAAATAATACAAATTAAGTAGATAACCAATGAATAATGCGGACTCAGTTTTAGCAATTTTGCATTGCAAAATCGGAATTTCGAATCGTTTTTTCCCGAAACAGTTTCTCGTAGAATTCCGTCGAATGCATTATGCTTAATATCAAATGAAACAGTTGACCGTCGATATCACTGGGTGGAAACTGACCCCGGATATTGCTAATATTTTCCCCATATCCGCCATTTATGACCACCAATATAATCAACACAGGTAACTAAAATCCAAATTTCTTTTATCCTTATATCTTATAGCACTAATCAGACTATTTACAAGACTCTGTAACACCATAATTTATGATTGCCATGATCATACATACTTAAATTATCTGCACTTTTATAAAATTTGCCTAGCTACTTAGCATGCATGAGGAAAAATATATACCTCTCTCCTTCATTCTACATTTGTAAGAAATATGAGAATCATATTTAAAAATTCTGAAGAGAACATTTTGAAGAGATATGATTCAACTGGACATCATGAAAATTTCAGTCCCCTACTTTCATAACTAATTGAGATATGAACAAAGATAGTTGGTATCGTACTTACGCGATACCGGGGTTTGAAAAGGGCGTACTGTGGATTGTCAGCAATTTGTGTTCTGGGTGTTGACAATCATTCTAAAGCCCTAAATCATTTTATAGCTTCCTATAAGTTTGAATTGTCAAATACCACATATCAAACGATAGATTAACTTTATCATGGTATCATTGTTTATTTCTTTAGTGTCATTAATATCTCATCTTAAAGAAACATGCATTCTAAATAGTACATCTATTCATACAGAATAACTGCATCAATTTATATCTTAACATTGCTTTGTTTCTATAATTTTATCTGTAGGTAAGAAAAGAAAGTTTAACTCATCTGGTTATTGAAATGTTCGTTTCATATTTAATTCCCTTTTATGGTGGTGATTTTACCTTTTTTATAAATACCAAGGGCATTAGTGCAAAACCATAGCATATGTCTATACAACATATAGACACACACGCTTTGCTTGAACCTATCAGAAAATTGTATCAAATGGCATGTCTGCGTATTATATGAAATTGATTGAAATTTATTCATAAATATAAGTTTTATGGCCTGTACTAAGTTGGTAAGACTAGCAGACTGACAGATTCGCTCAATCAAAGAACGAAAAATTATATGTGAGAAGTAGGCATGCAAATTTCAACTACAATTCAGGTTATTGAAGCAAGGTTAACATAACCATCACTGTTCATAGCTTCCTTTAGGTCACACAAAGCACAATATCACATTTGAGAGACCAGCTTTTTTCTTTTACTCAAGCCACCCACCAAGGAAGGATAATCGTTAACATGTGCGGAGTAGCAGTCGGGGGCTAGGAAAAGATATGGTGGTTTCACTGGTTCAAGAAATACAAGGAATCCATATTTAGACGCTCCAGCTACAGCGATATGACTAAAAAATTGTTAGAAGTGACATTAATCTCAATTAAGACGAACAATCTACTAAAGACAGAATATAATAAATCATGCCCTAATTGTATTAAGTAAATGACATACGTCACATTGACTTGTCAAATTCTGGCTGTCATCCAAATCCTTTAATTTCTTATGAACTGATTCGAATTCATATTTTTGAAATACCTCCTTTACTCCCAAAAATTTCCTTTTTAAACAAAATTGCTTTCCATAATCACCAGACAAAAATATTGCCTACGATAGTTACTAAATTCAATTGTGTCTTTTATACAGTCTTTTGATGAATAACCAAAGAAATAGTTCTTAGCTATGTAGCACAAAAACAAGAAGTTTTAAAATAAGACAGTGTAAAAAAAAATAATTTCCGAAAATATTTTTTTTTCCCGCAAAATAAGGAATCTTACCCAAGACATTCAAGTTATTTTGTTTATTATTGAAATGAGTTGTGAAAATGATAATTTCTATACGTCTGTCTCGGTCTCTAATGCATTTAGAAATATGCTTGTTAACTAATTGTAAAAGAAACCCTTTAGCTTGCTTTTATTTGGAAAAAAGACTTGGTGGACACCCTGCTGAAATGTAGAATGAATATTGACATAACCGAGATCTGCAATCACGACTTCAGATATGACATATCCTGCCAATAAAGCTAAATAATCAAACAGAGTCATGGTAACCTTTGTGAAGCATTTAGTTTTTTCTGTACTCTAAAACGAGTCTTACTGTGCATCTTTCTATCGATTTTGATATCTCAAATAACTGACTAAAATAAAAGATTAGTCACAGATCATTTCAAATTGTCTAAAACTGTTTTTATACAATGGAATAATCCTTGATGATGCACTTGGACAGCTAGAAAATCCAAGTATTCGAAAATCTACAAAATCTATGCCCAAACTTCATATTTCAAGATTGCATGATATTTAGTTTTAAAGTTAATGGTTCTGTTAGAGACATACAGTCAGTACCTAGTCTCAAACATGCAAATAATCATAGAAAACAAGATAATTTACAATCCAATACTCAGTACCAATTTGGGCAATTCCCAGTCTACTTAAACGGATAACAAAACAATCCACAGTACCCCCACTGACTCGATACAGGTCACCGTCAAATGGCCATAACTTGGTCAAATCTTAATGAACATAGCTTATTTTTGCAGGATATTTTCATTGATGTTTTCTTAAAAGATTACTCTCTTTAGTATTCCTAATGATATTTTATTTCTGCTTTGTGATTGAATAAATATGTAAGGGTATATAATTTCTCGGAAGGTATGTGGTTTATCCTTTATTTCATTCCTTAAACTTTCAGTAAGCAGTACAATGTGTTAGTAATCTGAATTGTAGAAACAACATGCCATTTCAGCTTGACTTACCAGGTCTGATTACTTGACTCAATGATAGAAAATTAGCTAATAGTTTCAGTTATTTATCACCGTTACGTCGCTGAAGCCATTTTAAGATGCAATATCCGGAGCCAGTTTCCACCCAGTGGATATATCCGAAGTGAGGTTGATGGAACGGATAACATGTGTCTATTCATAACGTTATATATTTGGAAGGTTATGCGTTCTGAATTTTATGTGTATTTGCGACATATTTAGCTCGCACTGCATGTATGATATGTCAAATGAGATAGGAGACGTTCAAATGATTGATTCCTGGTATATCTCACACCAGTACTACCATCACACGCTTTCCTAGCCTCTAGCTGCTATCTCTCATAGGTCTACGATTATCGAACCATCGGTGCGAGACAAATAGTCGGAAAGAATGAGTTCCGCCGTGGGGATCGAACCCGTGACCTCTATAATGACAGTCCGACGCGCTACCAATTGCGCTATGACGTCAGCGACGTACAACTGAGGGCTTAGTAAAGCAACTAATAAATTGAAAACCACCGTCCGATTGGCAGGCGTACAAATTTGTACTTAATATATATTTGGTTAATTTCTGACGGGAACAAGTGGAATAAAAATCATTATATTGGAATTATTACGCAAGTGAACTTTAAATGGAAATAAAATGAATGAGAGTAAAGCGACGCATTTTCTATGGCGTAAAACTAATTTCCTAGCGATGAATGTCATTTTGATGCAAATACAAGATGGCAGGATTTTCAATCATAAAAAAATCACTTTTCAAAAGGAAATTTTCATCGCATTACACAAATTTAGGATAGAACGCTCGAGGATCTTTTGAAATGCTGTTGTTTGCTTGTGATATAAACTACAAGAATATATAGGAAGGTTACCACCCGAACCGATGTAATTGCAATACAATCGAAAGCAGCGTTTACACCTGAACAAAAAGAAATAATGCTCTTCTGAGATGGTCTCCGTTCTAGAATAAAAATCTAGGTCTCGGATTCTATCTACGTCGCTAGTACAACATATAGGTAAAGTTCACCACATCCATTTCTTCAGAAAAGAATTCTTAGCTTCTTTACTGAAAATGACATTATAGTCTGCCTCCCCTAAATCCTACGATGACTTTTGATGGCATTCTTTGTTAATGCTCGGCATCCATGCTAGAATTGTTCCTTAGACTATGATAAACAAGATAGGGGTGGATGCCCGTCGTGATTTTTCGATTTAAGGTCACAGTGAGGTTAAAGGTCAATGAGTGCAAAAATCAAGAAAAATTAGCTTGTAGCTAAAGCAAAGTTATTTTGGTCAACACAAAATGAAAGCAATGTGAACGAAATCAAATGAATTGAATAAGGATTTGTCAGAGTCTCACCCTAGAGCCTATCTTGTCATTTTTAATCAGTATTTTACCATATTTATGCTAAAAAATACTCAGGCAAATAAGAAAATAATGCACAATACTTAAAGAAATTTAGCAAAGTGAAAATTAGCAAAAAGTTAATTATTACATACATATAATTCAAGACATTCTTGTAACAATAGGTAGCCTGATTTAAATATTCTAGACTATTTCAAACAATATTCATATGCGTGCATAGTGTCTGTTTCGAATTTCAGGTCAGAATGACGCCACAGGTTAGGTACGTTCAAATATGGGAAACTGGCAAACTGATGCACATTGTACATTATTATTTATCTTTAAAATTATGACAACAGGAATAAAATCAAATGCAAATTAGTAAAAATGAAACCAAAGCTTACCACAGCCTTCCATTACTGTTATTTACAGGTAAAACTTTACCATATTTCTGCTAAAAAGGCGCCCCGGCGCAATGCAAAACATAGAAATAACACGATACTGTGACTAAACATGATGGAACACAATGCTTTATATAATTGTCATATAATTGTCATACATGTTATTCAAGACACTTCTAAGGCTCAAAAAGATTCTGATATACAGCTTCTATTACCACTCACCTTCTAATAAATGTCCATATGTGACTACTTTCCGAAACATGTTTGTATCCTTTTAAAAGTGTCCACAGGTCGGTCAGTGGAAATTGCACAGATTCGGTGTACTGGATAGCCTCCAAGGCTTTATCAAGTCCTACAGAATTAGCACATCCTGCTGCATCGCATGCACATTCAATCATGCAGATCTTACCAACCTTAAAACACTACTACATGCTTAACTGTTTGGCAAAACATGCACTTTTCCAGTCTACTGGAGTGACTGGTCGTCGCCCTAATCGAGAGGCCGGTTCAGTTACTTTTGTTTTGGAAACTATTTATCCTCTGCTTTTTAGCTCAAATTTTAGTAGAATATGGGGGGCTATTCTGGTCACACGGGCGTCGGTGTAATGCATTGGTTAAGTTTTTACGTGCAAGTGTGTCAAATCTCTGTTTCTACTAAAGCTATTACTTTAAAACTTTTCGCATGCTTCTGTGACCTTAATACCAGCCCTAAGACGAAAATTCATTACTCTGATATTGAATTTAGTGGAATTTGAACCCCTTTTCAGACATAGAATAATAAGTTTTTTACGTGCAAATGATTATATTTGTAATATCTCTGTTTCTACTAAAGCCTTTTCTTTGAAACTTTGCACACGCTTCTTTTACTCTAATACCATTTCTCTAATATTGAATTTAGTGTAATTTTAACCCCTTTCAGACTTAGAAATTCTTGGTTAAGTTTTTACGTGCAACTGTTGTTTATCAGTTATACCTCTTTTCGTACTAACCTTTCACCTGGAAACTTTGCAAATGCCTTTGTGACCATATGATCAGCCCGCAAACAAAGATATATAACTCTGATATTTAGTAACCCGTAGCGGCCTTTTAAATTCTTGGTTAAGTTTTTATATGCAACTGATTTATATTTGTTTTATTTGTAATATCTCTGTTTCTACTACAGCCATACTTGGAAACTTTGCACATGCTTAAATGATCATAATATTATCCTTTAGATAAAGATTCGTTTCTCTGAAATTGAATTTAAAGGCGTTTTAACCCTTTATGAACTTAGAAATTCATGGTTATGTTTTTATGTGCAATTGATGTTTATACATGTATATAGTACCTCTGTTTCTACTAAAGCCTAGCTTGGAAACTTTGTAAATGCTTCTATGATCATAATATCAGCCTCTAGACAAAGATTAATTACTTTGATATTTAATTTAGTAGAACCTTTTTGGACTTAGAGATTTTTCATTACGTTTTATGTACAATTTTTGTGTATTAGTTATATCTCTGTTTCTTCTTAAGCCATTGCTTGGAAACTTTACACATGCTTCTTTGACCATCATATTATCCTCCAGACAAAGATTCATTACTCTCACTTTCATTTACTAGAATTTTTAATCACGATATTGATTTGCTGTTACTATCCAGCATTAGGAATTGTCGAGCTTCGCTGTCCTCCTACTTATGCAATTGCATCTCTGAGGATGCCCTCTCAGTGTCACTCAATGAGTCAATCCTATCTAACACGTCAATACTGGCAACATCTCTGAACAGTCACCGCTTTGGCATACACTCTCTCACTTTCATTTTCCCATTCTCGCTACCAACCCTTAGCTGATCTTTCCTAGATGCCTGATATATAATGCAAAAATCAGAAGAGCGTTTCAACACATTAGACTTTCTTTTCAACCCAGTAACTGGATCAACGTCCATGATTGGTGTAACTTAAATCCTGAATTTTAAAAGAAAGATTTATAATCAAAACAATCAAAGATTGAACTCACTGAACATTAGCTGAAGTAAATAGCATCGTGAAATTGACACTCATTCATTTATTCATTCATTCATTCCAAACGCTCACTGTAACCATTCAAAAAAGTACTAAGCAAGTTCAACCTATTCCATTAGCCAATGGAACCGCAATGTTAAGTACTTAGCAAGTTCAACCGATTCCATTAGCCTATGGTTGGAGTACCGACTTTAATTTTATTTGATAAAAGCAAAGTACATGTACTATCCAAATATTCCCAGACCCTTACACAACGTAGAGGACACAATCACAAATGAAGAAAAGTACACGACTGAGGCAATTTTGCAAATGCCGTGGAAAAAAAGACTGAAAAATGTCCAAGTATTCAGATATCAGCCGTTTTTTGCTTCGGAAAGTACATTTTTCTATCCCATAATAGTCAAAATATTCACAAAAAGACTTCTTTTCTATAAAATAATGTCTCTGATGCAGTTTTCAGAAAATTTAGCACAATTAGAATTAACAATACAACGTGTATAGCAATTAAAAATATCACAATGAGGAATTTAATATGAAAGTGCACCTGTTTGACCTTTGACCTTGCTGTGACCTTAATTCGAAGTTTCAGACTGGGCATCCACCCTGGGAGGTTTTGTCATACCTCAAAGAATATTCTTAGCATGGATGCCAAGCATTAACAAAGAATGCCATTAAAACTATTTTCTGGAGCCCTCACGAATTATAGTCGGTAAACTATTATGTATTTTGACATGGTAAGCCATAAGATAAGTAATTAAATGAATCGTATTATGATATTTGTCATTACATTAGTCTCGATTGTTGTGGGGATTAAATGTTTTTAATTGAATGTAATAGTTTGGTTTCCGATAAAGAAAATGCCGGGTATTTGTAATTTCCGGGTGAAACCTACATTGCATATGAAACGGAAATGTGCATTCCTTCAATGGGAATTTTAAAGAGCTTTGGGGAATGAAAAATTTTGAGAAAAAAGCGTATGTGAAACCTCTATTACGACTGGTATTTCAATACTCATAGTTTGATAGGAAAATTAACAAAGTATTACTTTAATTCCTAAGAAGTGCATCGGCGATAAATATTAAAGCTAAAGACGTACGTCGAATAATGATGCACAGATATCCATTCCTTAGTAACTTTAGACAAGCAAATAAGAATAAAAAGATAATTCAGAGAAAGATTAGTGTATACTCATTCTTTGAGACGAAGATGTGTACAAATAGCAACTTCAACAGAATATGGGTGTCTGATGTAATGATAACATCTCGTATTTATCTCTCTACGAAGATTTATTAGACATGGGTGTTATATAACGTTCTTATATCTCAACAACTATAATTTTGGTTACAAATACACATTTCTATTTATTGCAAATTATACATACTAACAGACATTATGTACAAGTTGAATAAAAGGAAAAACTCAAATGAGTAAATCACTTTTGAACTTTTTGTGATTACCTATTTAGTTTTTGTTGTTGTCGTTGTTGTTGTTGTGGCTCTTCAAAAAAGTCCAAAAAACATTTCAATGCTCGAAAACCGCGTATCCTCGCCTTCGTTCTTACATAAGTACTAAATGGCACTATCGCAATATTAATCCAATATTCCAATGCTCATACAAGCTTAATGGTTTTTAAGTTGGAATGCGGAGCAATTCCAACTTAGATTTAACAAAACCGCAAAATGAACACAAGATAATTTCATTTCGGGTTTTTTGAGAACACATATCACGTGATCAGGATGTGAATACACTTCGGCCTATTTTGTATATCTCAACTTGACATAGACATACAGTTCATTTCATCAAAAAGTAATAATGCTGTACAATTACACAACTATCACTTCATGTATATTATCAATACGCTAATTTATGTTTTAAACGATATTTATTGAAAGACGCGTACGAATTTACTAGTATCACATGTTTGCATTACTATATTTGGAAATCATGTGATAAGTCAAGCCCCATAACGTCAGCTATTAGCACTAGCTAATCACGTGGTCTACTTATTTGGTAATGTCGCGATCTGTTTTCTCAGTATTGTGGCAATAGCACAGCCCAATCACGTGATCTTCTTATTTGGTAATGTCGCGACCTGTTTTTCGTAGAATTATGTTATAGCTTCTTTTAAAGGTTTAGTTTCTCTTTCTGAACAACCTTATTATACATTTAACTTTTGACAAATTGTTATATTAAACATTTCTGTCTACCGTTACGAAATGTAAATCTTGAGTTTTTGTTTAAGTGATTGATAATACACTTTTAAAGTTAACAAATATGTTTGCAACATACTGTCGTTTGTTTTCCGTCATAATGCAGTTATCTACATGAATGTTTCATCATTCAATAAAATCCTGGCCACCACATCTTTAATGGAATTACGAATATCTTTGCTCAATTGCATTCCATCACCAAGATTAAATGCCATTTGACACAGACCTGCTAGTTCAATCTGTTTTCTTCAGATTCGTGCACATCAACACGTTTAAGAACACCATCATATAGTTAGTTAAATCGTGAAAATGACATTCATCTCAATTCTTAATCGCTCACTCAGTGCTTAATTCATTCATTCCAAACAATCATTCCAAACAATCACTCAATCATTCAAAAACGCTCAAAAATACTAAAAATTAAGATCAACATGTACATTCAAAATGAGTAAAGCAAAAGCAAAAACGCGATTTCACTGACATAATTGAAATTTATAGCGTCTGATTGGTTCTTGACGAAATAGAAAGTTATTGATGGAACTTTTATGCATATTTGATTAAAGGGAGGTTTTACGTATCGCTTATTTTGTTCGGGATCATCCTGAACAAAATAAGCGACATTGGATTCCCTCCCTTAAATTTCACTCAAAACTCGCTCCGCTCACTCATTCAACATCATTCCTAAATAATTCCAAAATCGTTCACCTCGTCAATTTCACGATGTTATTAACTGTACCCGCAACTCAGAAGTAGAGGGGCATATATTGATTTCATCATGTCTGTCTGTCAGTCCATTGACCTTTTGCTTTCTGCTAGCAAAACGAATAAGCAATTGGCCTGCAATGACAAAACTTAACACAAATGTTGCCCATGACCCAAAGAAAAGCCCTATTGATTCGGGGTCATACATGTCACAGTCATAAGTAAACTTTAACTATTAACAGTTTCCACTCTAACTGAGCAACCAATTGACCCTAATCATACAACTTGACACAAACATTGTCAATGACCCAAGAAAGTGCCCATTTTTTTTTTGGAGCCACGAAGGTCGAAGTCACGACTGAACTTCGTCCAAAAATTGTCTTGAGATTCCACCTCATGAAGTAAAGACATCAAGGAAAAAGCGCTTGTTGAGGTCCACTTTGCGACAATTCTAATTAAAAATGCAATTGATAACTCAAATGGAGCAGAAGTCATTTGAAAAATAACATAGAAACTTTTTTGAGTATATAGATGTCCGCCTGTGCGTCCATTAGTCGGCTGTATGGTCCGTATCATTTTCTTCATTTTTATCTAACTTGAGCACAACGTGCTCAAGGGGAGCTTTTAGGATCATCCTAAACCAGTCGTCCGTCGTCTGTCGTGTGTCTTCTACTTTCTTAAAATTTCTTCTTCTCCTTAAGCGCTGGGCCTAATTCAATGAAATTTTGACAGAACGTTTCCCGGGTGACCTCTTCAAAATTTGTTCGCTAAATTCTGATTCGCCGATAAATATGGGCGTGATAGGGCGGGCCTTATTTTGAGCCATTAAACTTTGAATAACATCACCTTCTAAATCACTGGGTCTATTCCAATGAAACTTTGCCAGAATTGTTCATGAAATTTAGATTGGCTAATAATATTGGCGTGTAAGGGCGCGCCTAATTTTGAGCCATAAATCTTTGAATGGCATCTCCTCCCGAACCACTGGGCCAATTTCTGTGAAACTTTGGACGAATGTTTCTTTGGTGACGCGTTTGATGAATTGTTCCCGAATTTTTGATTGATTCACAAATATGGGTGTGACAGGGCGGGGCTTATTTTGGTCCCAGAATCTTTGAACGACATCTCCCCCTGAACCACCGGGCAGATATCAACAAAACTTTACCAGAATGATCCTTGGGTGACCCTTTTCGAAAATTATTCACAAATTTTTGATTGGCCCATAAATATGGACGTGGCAGTGCGGGCCTTATTTTGAGCCACAACACTTTGAATGACATCTCCTCCTGAATCACTCGGCCGATTTCAATGTAACTGTACCAGAATGTTCCTTTGATGACCTTCTTCAAAAGTTGTTGGCAAAATGTTTATTAACCCATTAATATGTGCGTGGCAGGGCAGGGCTAATTTCGAGTCTCTGCAATGAATGGGTTTGCAGGGTCTATTATCACTGTTTATTCTATATCTCCTATTCAACAATTAGGCAAATTTGAATGAAATTTTGCCAGAAAGTTTCTTGGGTGAGATCCGCTGGACCAATCGAATTCAGATGAGCGGTCTAGGGCCATTCTGGCCCTCTTGTTATAATTTTTCTTTCGCCAGTTTTAGGCCTGTATAGAGATTGAGGGCTTTTAGCGTCTGTCGTTTTTGAAATACATTGAGATATATACGCCCGTCAAAAGACGAGACGTATTATGAGATCACCTATGTCGGGCAGGAGGCGTCAGCTTCGTAAGTGGCTTGAGGACACCGTCTCTTGATCGCATTCCAACTTATCAGTACTTTCAGTACTTTGATTAATGTTCAGAAAAGTAATCAAAGCGTGGCCCTGCTTTCAATAAATTTCCATTTGAATTCTCTGTAAAATAGCTTGTTTACATTTTCATTTCCTGTTCAATTGCATCATGAGCTTATAATATAAACTCCGTCGCGGAAAATATAACCCTGTTTGATATTTCTATATAACACGGGTGCTATTCAACTAGTGTGCATGTAATACCTATGAAATTAAGCTTGGGGACAAAAGTGTTGACTTCATTTCGTAGTTTCGCGAATTAGGCCAATATATGTAGTCTCGTCTTTGAATATTTTTCGTTCTTGTCTTCATGTATAACCAATTTATTAGCTTCACTAGAAAAAATCCAGCGGGCTTATGTCATGGCTATGTGTCCGTTGTGTGTCCGTTCATGCGTGTGTAAACTTATACATTAACACCTTCTTCGCTGATACTACTGAGCAGAGTTCAACTAAATTTCCCATGAGTGATCCTTTGGACATGATAATTCAGTTTCCTTCATTTAATGCTGATTCGGTAGATAAATTGGGTACTACGTGCTGTCGTGTCGCTCTAGCCCTATGTGGTATATTAAAACATAATCTTCTTGTCTGAAGCTACTGGGCATAATTCGACCAAACTCCATTGGAACATAACATAACATAACATAACATATATTTATTCAGTAATTTAGGCCTCTGGCCCATTATACATACATGCCATTTAGAAATACATTTTAAGAGTGACAAATTGGGTTACATAAATAATCCTAATAATATCTATAAAATTATCAATCAATCCTTTTTTCAATGCATCTATACACTATTACTTTATATTTTTCATCATATCACATTTTCGTGGATTTTCTTAAGTTTGAATGCTTCAATTAGATATTTAGCGAGTCGTTTGATATTGCCTTCTTTAGAGTCTGATAAGATTCTACAGAATAAAGATTTTGTTGGATATGAATTCTTCCATTCATTAGCAAAATAAAAACGTCTAAGCTCTTCGTAAAGAGGGCATGTAAGTAGAAAATGAAATTCATCTTCGATTGTAAATACATTTCGTTTCAAACACCAAGAACAAAATCTAAAATTGTAGTCAATGTTATTATGTCTGCCTTTTTCTACGTTAAGTATATGACTTGAGCATCTAAAATTAGATAGTGCACGACGATATAGAAATGGCATGTCAATCAAAAGATATTTTTCTACGTCGAGCATTGAATAAAAATGTTTAAAGTATTTTGCTTTGGACGAATTATTGATTTTGTCTTGAAACATTTGATAGGAGCAGTCAATTAAGCGTTGTTTAAAATTTTTGATAAATTGTTGCGAATCGCCTACACCATTAGATATCCATACAAATCCGAATCCGTACTGAAATAAAATGCGCTTGATTTTTGTAACCCACGTGATTCTACCGTTTTCGTCTAATTTTTTCAACATTTCATAACATTGTTTTGGGTACCTGTTTTGAGTCATTTCAGTGATTTTAATCCAATATTTAATGCATTTAGATATGTAAGTAACTGCTATAGGATATCGCCCACATTCAACCAAGGAAAAAAAATCTGCACTGTTCTTATTAAGACAGCATATACGTTTGCAAAATTCAGTTTGGATTTTTTCAATAGAATGACAGTGTTCATACCCCCATATGTCACAAGCAAAACAAAGAATCGGCTTGATCATTGCATCGAAGATTTTGAAGTAGTCCGTTGGGTACAAATAACCAAATTTCTTTTGTGATCTGTATAAACTAAAGAAAACCTTTTTAGCTTGGAAAGCTTGATTATTTTTATGACTTGTCCAACATAAACTTGGTGTAAGAAGAGCACCTAAATATTTATAAATTGACACAGTTTCGACCCGTTTACCCTTATAAAACCATTTTTCATTCTTTTTTAAAATTTCACCTCGTCTGAAAACAATGATTTTTGTTTTATCGATATTTAGACTCATTCCAACGGATTTACAAAAATTGTTGATAGAATTCAATTGTTTTTGTAGATTAAGCACGGTATCGGCCATGCAGGCTACATCATCGGCAAAAAGCAAAGCTAAAATATTTTCAATATCGCTCGAAACAAAAATTCCGCGGTTGCACTCAAGCCTCATATATTCGATTAAGTCATTTATGAAAATATCGAAAATTATCGGTGAGCTAGCACAGCCTTGTCTGGTTCCCTTTTACATTGTATTGGGCTCAACAATATATCATTAATCTTAACTCGACAATTGAGATTTTGGTACATATTTTTCAGAATAGTAAGAAATTTTCCACCTATTCCTTTTCTTTCCAAAGAGTTTAATAGTTTTTCGTGATCGATACAATCAAAAGCTTTTTTGAAATCGATGAATAAACAATAAAATCTGCCTTTTTTCTTTGATAGATATTTTTGAACGAGGGACTGTAATGTAAATATGTTGTCAGTTATACTGTAACCTTTTCTAAAACCCGCTTGGGCCTCATCTAAAATCTCATTATTTTCAACCCATGTTGATAATCTTGACGTTAATATATTCATGAAATTTTTACATAAACTACTTATTAAAGACACACCTCTATAATTATTTGGATTATTTGTAGGTCCGCTTTTATGAAGGGGAATAATTATACTAGTACACCAATCTGTAGGGAATTGTCCAGTTTCAAAAATTTTATTGAACATATTCGTTAAAAATGGCAATATTAAATCACTCGTACACTTGAAAAATTCAATACAAAGCCCGTCTGGACCTACAGACCGATTCGATTTTACCTTTCTAATACTTTGAGCTATTTCATCCGATGTAATAGTTTCATTCAGATAATCATCATTACAATTATGGACAATGTTATTAAGCAAATTGTGTGGAAAGATGTATAGGACATATAGGACATAGGACAAAACGTCATAAGATATTTTAAGACAAATATTGGGTTTCGTCAAACACGAGAGATTTAGAAAATTCCTACATGTTGTCCCAAACGTATGACACCGATTTCGACGTGCTACGCGATAGTTTTTTCTTTGAGATTGTATTTAAATGGAAGAAATGGCTGTTAGTTATTTCTAAAACAAATATGGACAAAGGCATAGAAGAGATATAGTATTTTATGACAATTGTAGACTGTCTAGTGTTGAACTTAGGCTACATTTCTAGATAAGAAAAGTGCATAGTTTCTAAGAAAAATGCAGTTAGAGTTATTTTGTTAGTTTATGATGGTCTTTTAAAACATATTTATTTAATCACAAAATATCGAAAGACAGCAACACCACGCATATGACACGGAAGCTCTATTCAGGGTTTCTTCTTAGAACCAAGCTCAAGATATTTTTATCTGAGGTGTAAAATTACCTGTGGATAAAAGACGAAAGGTATGATATGATGTTATGCAATAACAATATAAAAGCGTAAGGGGTTGAAAGTGGGGCATTTAGCATACATTTGCAGATGCGGATTAATGAGTTCTTCTTTGGCTCAATCTAACACGAAATATCGTGATATTTCATTAATTGTCAATCCAATTGTAAGCCCAAGACTAAAAAATCTTAAAAAATCTTTTCCTAAGAACCTGAACAGGTATGAATTCTAAATCTTAAGTATGAATAAAGATATTTTCCGTGTTTAAAGTTCAATCGGGACCGTTTAAATGGTTTAACTCTGTGTTAAACTTTGCATGCCAAGGCATGCAGAAAAATCATCACTATTTTACATAGAATTTAACAAGGGAAATATAGAAGTAATAGTTTATAACGAAATAGCAAAATTGGCATTACCTAAAGCAGTACCTCTTTGAATATTGAAGTGAGATAGAATAAGTTTATCTACATACTTGAAATATCACCAATCTTCCTCCGAATCAGTAGGTGATGTGGGTACCTTTGTACACATGTAGGAGTCATTTCGTTGGTTGGTTTGCCGTTACGTGGGTATCTAGCTTTTTCTCAAGTAAGCTTGTTATATAAAACCTATTATTGAAACCACTGAAATGATTTAATCGGTATGAATCAGAAATCCGTTAGCAGATGAAAGTTCCGGGTTTGTTTTGGAGGGAAACGTAAATTGAGTTATCAGGTATATGGTTACTATATATAGGTAGTAGAAGGAAACGTAAGCAAGTTACCGTATCTTTTGAGTAAAATGCATTGACCTTCGTTGAATCTACCTTGTTTCCGTTCAGTGTACGTGATGTCCTATACATCTTTCCAAGTTAAGAGTGACGTCCCCTGGGAATGGCGGATGTTTTGAAATTTAGAGAGATAGAATTGAAGATTTACTAAATTTGTAAGGATGCTTCATAGTAAGGTATCGTTAACCAAGAATGGACACTTAATCATTTGATATTCTAACCAATGATGAACTTTCTGGGGTTAGAGTCCTTCGCTTTGGAAGATATTAATCGACGATAGTCATCGTATAGTGTGTATTGGAAAGTAGAGCACTACATATTGGAGTGATCGATTAACGGTTATTAGTAGTGATTATTGTAAAGGGTTGCAGTATTGTGTGCAGATAGTGTATGCAAACCCAAGATATATAGTGGCCGCGTCATCGGAAAATCACACAACGGCAAAACAGAATATATAGTATTAAGCTGACTACAGAGATTAATAATTTTGTCAAGATGGGCAATTCCTTAGAGCAATGGAGATGCAGCATATGCTGTTATTCTCATCCATTGAGAAGGAAGTGTTTGAAGTTAGGTAGATTGTGTCCAATTTCTGCCTCTTACTTATCCCTAACTATACGAGTTGTATTATTCCTCTTGCTAGTTGTACATGGAGTTGAATCTAATCCAGGTCCTCATACAAGAAACAATCAGAACACAAATAGATCGTTTAGTACGTCAGAAGCTAGGGGAAAAAGTCCAAGTACTAGACACAACAATCTACCAAAATCTACTAATAAACAGGATGACAAAGTCCCTCAATCAGGAAGTTCACCTTTTCCCGCGGTTCGTTCAAGTACAGCTGATGCAAGACAGGCTGGTATAAGATCATGGTTTAGATCAATTAATTCTGGAGAGTCAAACAGTGCATCTGTCCCTCTTGGTGCAGGTACAAGTGATGTGGATGAAAACGATCTGAAATCTATTCTTCTAGATATAAGAAAAACAGTAATTGATACGAACAACAAGTTTGATACGTTAGAAAAATCGGTAAACGAGCTTAAAACCCAGAATCAAGAGCTTAAGCACCAGAATGAACAATTGAGCACAAAGGTTAATCAAATGGAGAAATCCTTACAAGAGAATGCTATGAAAATTGAACATCTAGAAGGTCAGTCAAGACGCGATAACTTGAAGTTTTACAATATCGAGGAGGGCAAACGGGAAACATGGGAGGAATCTGAGCGTAAAGTCAGACATTTCATTTCAACCGAATTAGAGATTGATAGCTCCAAAATTGATATTGAACGAGCGCACAGACTTCCAGGGCGTAATAAACCACGCGCCATCATTGTTAAGTTTTCGCGATTCAAGGACAAGGAAATGGTTCTTCAAACATATAAAGAGTTGGTCAAATCGGCACGCGATGAGGATAACCCAATTCAGTCAACAGTAAAAATCAGCGAAGACTTTCCTGCCCGAGTTTCTAGGATTCGATCAAAATTGATACCATTTATGAGAGATGCCATTAAAGGAGATCAACGTGCTTTTCTACGTTATGATAAGCTTGTCATTGACGGCCAGGTGTACTTTTTTGATGAGTCAACTAATCAACCAGTGTTAGACTCTAACCAATGAGGTGTAGGCCATGGCCTGACTATTAACAATTCAAACATTGAATTATCAAAGATCAATTATCCATTTTTGCCAAATGAGAAAAACTGTAAATCAAATTTAACAAAGTTAAAATACGATTTTTCTTCTTTATCGATATGCTCTTTAAACATTCGAGGTTTAAAGAAATTTATTGATAATGAAGAGTTCATTGGATTTTGTCGCCAGTTTGATATAATTAGCTTGAGTGAAACGTGGAAAACAAAAACAGACTATTATTCAAATTTTATCAGTAATTATGTCAGTTTCGAATATATTCGAATTAAACGATGTAACCAAGGTCGAGGCTCGGGAGGCGTTTCAGTATTAGTAAATGAAAAGTTGTTAAATACTGGATTGGTTGAACGAATTTTTACAAAATTTCAGGAATGTGTTGTTTTGTTTATAGACAAAAGTTTATTCAATTGTAATCATGATTTTATTATGATTTTTGTATATGTTGCACCGGAAAAATTGCCATTTTATGATAATAACAATCAAAATGGAATCGACCTTTTGAGCGAAAAAGATAACTATTATTTCTAGTGACTACCCTGATGCAAATTTACTGATAGCTGGGGATTTTAATGCGAGAACCAAAAATGTTAATGATTTTATTATTAACGACAATATTGAACATATTTTTCAAACTGTTTCAGATTATCCTAGTGATACATTTTCGATACCAAGACAGTCGAAAGACATGTCATTGATAAACCAATTTGGACTTTCACTTATTGATCTGTGTTGTATTCACAGCGTTCACATGTTAAATGGCAGAACAAATGGAGATTGTAATGGAGAATTTACTTGTTTTTCAAACGAGGGCAAAAGCATAGTCGATTATATGTTAGTATCCACATCAATTTTTGATAAAATCTCACGATTTTATATAGGCAATGAAGAATTTTCAGATCATTTTCCAATTGTATGTAATTTAAATTTTGAAACCGATCACGAATCAAATATGTACTCGACTTCCCAAAATGTTAATCATAGAGATGCCCATTTTCATCAATCATACAGATGGAACGAACAATTCAAGGATATTTTCTTAAATAGTTTCGCAGTAAACTTCAATCGTTTTCTCAATACGGAGACCTTTGTAACCACGGGTATAGAACACGAATTATCGAAATTCCAAGAATGTTACTACAAATCTGCTATGCGAATGAAACAAACAATAAGGCCAATTAACCCAAATTACGATACAAATTCTGGTTGGTGGAATAGTGATTGCCAAAGGTTGAAAATATTGAAATTACAGTCATTAAACAAATTTAGAACTACAAATAAAAACATCGATTTTTTACATTTCAAAGTTTCTAGAAACCGATTTAAAGCTAAATGCAGACAGAGTCGTTTAAGTTTTGAACGCGACAATAGACTGAAGTTAGTTGAATCAAGGAAAAATGCCAAATCGTTTTGGAGTTTAATACGACTTTCAAAAAAGAGGGAAAATAAATCATCCTCAGTTGATAGCGGAGATTGGATAGATCATTTTACTGATTTATACAAAGTTTCGGATATCATATCAGAAAACAATTTGCTTAATAACATTGTCCATAATTGTAATGATGATTATCTGAATGAAACTATTACATCGGATGAAATAGCTCAAAGTATTAGAAAGGTAAAATCGAATCGGTCTGTAGGTCCAGACGGGCTTTGTATTGAATTTTTCAAGTGTACGAGTGATTTAATATTGCCATTTTTAACGAATATGTTCAATAAAATTTTTGAAACTGGACAATTCCCTACAGATTGGTGTACTAGTATAATTATTCCCCTTCATAAAAGCGGACCTACAAATAATCCAAATAATTATAGAGGTGTGTCTTTAATAAGTAGTTTATGTAAAAATTTCATGAATATATTAACGTCAAGATTATCAACATGGGTTGAAAATAATGAGATTTTAGATGAGGCCCAAGCGGGTTTTAGAAAAGGTTACAGTATAACTGACAACATATTTACATTACAGTCCCTCGTTCAAAAATATCTATCAAAGAAAAAAGGCAGATTTTATTGTTTATTCATCGATTTCAAAAAAGCTTTTGATTGTATCGATCACGAAAAACTATTAAACTCTTTGGAAAGAAAAGGAATAGGTGGAAAATTTCTTACTATTCTGAAAAATATGTACCAAAATCTCAATTGTCGAGTTAAGATTAATGATATATTGTTGAGCCCAATACAATGTAAAAGGGGAACCAGACAAGGCTGTGCTAGCTCACCGATAATTTTCGATATTTTCATAAATGACTTAATCGAATATATGAGGCTTGAGTGCAACCGCGGAATTTTTGTTTCGAGCGATATTGAAAATATTTTAGCTTTGCTTTTTGCCGATGATGTAGCCTGCATGGCCGATACCGTGCTTAATCTACAAAAACAATTGAATTCTATCAACAATTTTTGTAAATCCGTTGGAATGAGTCTAAATATCGATAAAACAAAAATCATTGTTTTCAGACGAGGTGAAATTTTAAAAAAGAATGAAAAATGGTTTTATAAGGGTAAACGGGTCGAAACTGTGTCAATTTATAAATATTTAGGTGCTCTTCTTACACCAAGTTTATGTTGGACAAGTCATAAAAATAATCAAGCTTTCCAAGCTAAAAAGGTTTTCTTTAGTTTATACAGATCACAAAAGAAATTTGGTTATTTGTACCCAACGGACTACTTCAAAATCTTCGATGCAATGATCAAGCCGATTCTTTGTTTTGCTTGTGACATATGGGGGTATGAACACTGTCATTCTATTGAAAAAATCCAAACTGAATTTTGCAAACGTATATGCTGTCTTAATAAGAACAGTGCAGATTTTTTTTCCTTGGTTGAATGTGGGCGATATCCTATAGCAGTTACTTACATATCTAAATGCATTAAATATTGGATTAAAATCACTGAAATGACTCAAAACAGGTACCCAAAACAATGTTATGAAATGTTGAAAAAATTAGACGAAAACGGTAGAATCACGTGGGTTACAAAAATCAAGCGCATTTTATTTCAGTACGGATTCGGATTTGTATGGATATCTAATGGTGTAGGCGATTCGCAACAATTTATCAAAAATTTTAAACAACGCTTAATTGACTGCTCCTATCAAATGTTTCAAGACAAAATCAATAATTCGTCCAAAGCAAAATACTTTAAACATTTTTATTCAATGCTCGACGTAGAAAAATATCTTTTGATTGACATGCCATTTCTATATCGTCGTGCACTATCTAATTTTAGATGCTCAAGTCATATACTTAACGTAGAAAAAGGCAGACATAATAACATTGACTACAATTTTAGATTTTGTTCTTGGTGTTTGAAACGAAATGTATTTACAATCGAAGATGAATTTCATTTTCTACTTACATGCCCTCTTTACGAAGAGCTTAGACGTTTTTATTTTGCTAATGAATGGAAGAATTCATATCCAACAAAATCTTTATTCTGTAGAATCTTATCAGACTCTAAAGAAGGCAATATCAAACGACTCGCTAAATATCTAATTGAAGCATTCAAACTTAAGAAAATCCACGAAAATGTGATATGATGAAAAATATAAAGTAATAGTGTATAGATGCATTGAAAAAAGGATTGATTGATAATTTTATAGATATTATTAGGATTATTTATGTAACCCAATTTGTCACTCTTAAAATGTATTTCTAAATGGCATGTATGTATAATGGGCCAGAGGCCTAAATTACTGAATAAATATATGTTATGTTATGTTATGTTATGTTCCAATGGAGTTTGGTCGAATTATGCCCAGTAGCTTCAGACAAGAAGATTATGTTTTAATATACCACATAGGGCTAGAGCGACACGACAGCACGTAGTACCCAATTTATCTACCGAATCAGCATTAAATGAAGGAAACTGAATTATCATGTCCAAAGGATCACTCATGGGAAATTTAGTTGAACTCTGCTCAGTAGTATCAGCGAAGAAGGTGTTAATGTATAAGTTTACACACGCATGAACGGACACACAACGGACACATAGCCATGACATAAGCCCGCTGGATTTTTTCTAGTGAAGCTAATAAATTGGTTATACATGAAGACAAGAACGAAAAATATTCAAAGACGAGACTACATATATTGGCCTAATTCGCGAAACTACGAAATGAAGTCAACACTTTTGTCCCCAAGCTTAATTTCATAGGTATTACATGCACACTAGTTGAATAGCACCCGTGTTATATAGAAATATCAAACAGGGTTATATTTTCCGCGACGGAGTTTATATTATAAGCTCATGATGCAATTGAACAGGAAATGAAAATGTAAACAAGCTATTTTACAGAGAATTCAAATGGAAATTTATTGAAAGCAGGGCCACGCTTTGATTACTTTTCTGAACATTAATCAAAGTACTGAAAGTACTGATAAGTTGGAATGCGATCAAGAGACGGTGTCCTCAAGCCACTTACGAAGCTGACGCCTCCTGCCCGACATAGGTGATCTCATAATACGTCTCGTCTTTTGACGGGCGTATATATCTCAATGTATTTCAAAAACGACAGACGCTAAAAGCCCTCAATCTCTATACAGGCCTAAAACTGGCGAAAGAAAAATTATAACAAGAGGGCCAGAATGGCCCTAGACCGCTCATCTGAATTCGATTGGTCCAGCGGATCTCACCCAAGAAACTTTCTGGCAAAATTTCATTCAAATTTGCCTAATTGTTGAATAGGAGATATAGAATAAACAGTGATAATAGACCCTGCAAACCCATTCATTGCAGAGACTCGAAATTAGCCCTGCCCTGCCACGCACATATTAATGGGTTAATAAACATTTTGCCAACAACTTTTGAAGAAGGTCATCAAAGGAACATTCTGGTACAGTTACATTGAAATCGGCCGAGTGATTCAGGAGGAGATGTCATTCAAAGTGTTGTGGCTCAAAATAAGGCCCGCACTGCCACGTCCATATTTATGGGCCAATCAAAAATTTGTGAATAATTTTCGAAAAGGGTCACCCAAGGATCATTCTGGTAAAGTTTTGTTGATATCTGCCCGGTGGTTCAGGGGGAGATGTCGTTCAAAGATTCTGGGACCAAAATAAGCCCCGCCCTGTCACACCCATATTTGTGAATCAATCAAAAATTCGGGAACAATTCATCAAACGCGTCACCAAAGAAACATTCGTCCAAAGTTTCACAGAAATTGGCCCAGTGGTTCGGGAGGAGATGCCATTCAAAGATTTATGGCTCAAAATTAGGCGCGCCCTTACACGCCAATATTATTAGCCAATCTAAATTTCATGAACAATTCTGGCAAAGTTTCATTGGAATAGACCCAGTGATTTAGAAGGTGATGTTATTCAAAGTTTAATGGCTCAAAATAAGGCCCGCCCTATCACGCCCATATTTATCGGCGAATCAGAATTTAGCGAACAAATTTTGAAGAGGTCACCCGGGAAACGTTCTGTCAAAATTTCATTGAATTAGGCCCAGCGCTTAAGGAGAAGAAGAAATTTTAAGAAAGTAGAAGACACACGACAGACGACGGACGACTGGTTTAGGATGATCCTAAAAGCTCCCCTTGAGCACGTTGTGCTCAAGTTAGATAAAAATGAAGAAAATGATACGGACCATACAGCCGACTAATGGACGCACAGGCGGACATCTATATACTCAAAAAAGTTTCTATGTTATTTTTCAAATGACTTCTGCTCCATTTGAGTTATCAATTGCATTTTTAATTAGAATTGTCGCAAAGTGGACCTCAACAAGCGCTTTTTCCTTGATGTCTTTACTTCATGAGGTGGAATCTCAAGACAATTTTTGGACGAAGTTCAGTCGTGACTTCGACCTTCGTGGCTCCAAAAAAAAAATGGGCACTTTCTTGGGTCATTGACAATGTTTGTGTCAAGTTGTATGATTAGGGTCAATTGGTTGCTCAGTTAGAGTGGAAACTGTTAATAGTTAAAGTTTACTTATGACTGTGACATGTATGACCCCGAATCAATAGGGCTTTTCTTTGGGTCATGGGCAACATTTGTGTTAAGTTTTGTCATTGCAGGCCAATTGCTTATTCGTTTTGCTAGCAGAAAGCAAAAGGTCAATGGACTGACAGACAGACATGATGAAATCAATATATGCCCCTCTACTTCTGAGTTGCGGGTACAGTTAATAACATCGTGAAATTGACGAGGTGAACGATTTTGGAATTATTTAGGAATGATGTTGAATGAGTGAGCGGAGCGAGTTTTGAGTGAAATTTAAGGGAGGGAATCCAATGTCGCTTATTTTGTTCAGGATGATCCCGAACAAAATAAGCGATACGTAAAACCTCCCTTTAATCAAATATGCATAAAAGTTCCATCAATAACTTTCTATTTCGTCAAGAACCAATCAGACGCTATAAATTTCAATTATGTCAGTGAAATCGCGTTTTTGCTTTTGCTTTACTCATTTTGAATGTACATGTTGATCTTAATTTTTAGTATTTTTGAGCGTTTTTGAATGATTGAGTGATTGTTTGGAATGATTGTTTGGAATGAATGAATTAAGCACTGAGTGAGCGATTAAGAATTGAGATGAATGTCATTTTCACGATTTAACTAACTATATGATGGTGTTCTTAAACGTGTTGATGTGCACGAATCTGAAGAAAACAGATTGAACTAGCAGGTCTGTGTCAAATGGCATTTAATCTTGGTGATGGAATGCAATTGAGCAAAGATATTCGTAATTCCATTAAAGATGTGGTGGCCAGGATTTTATTGAATGATGAAACATTCATGTAGATAACTGCATTATGACGGAAAACAAACGACAGTATGTTGCAAACATATTTGTTAACTTTAAAAGTGTATTATCAATCACTTAAACAAAAACTCAAGATTTACATTTCGTAACGGTAGACAGAAATGTTTAATATAACAATTTGTCAAAAGTTAAATGTATAATAAGGTTGTTCAGAAAGAGAAACTAAACCTTTAAAAGAAGCTATAACATAATTCTACGAAAAACAGGTCGCGACATTACCAAATAAGAAGATCACGTGATTGGGCTGTGCTATTGCCACAATACTGAGAAAACAGATCGCGACATTACCAAATAAGTAGACCACGTGATTAGCTAGTGCTAATAGCTGACGTTATGGGGCTTGACTTATCACATGATTTCCAAATATAGTAATGCAAACATGTGATACTAGTAAATTCGTACGCGTCTTTCAATAAATATCGTTTAAAACATAAATTAGCGTATTGATAATATACATGAAGTGATAGTTGTGTAATTGTACAGCATTATTACTTTTTGATGAAATGAACTGTATGTCTATGTCAAGTTGAGATATACAAAATAGGCCGAAGTGTATTCACATCCTGATCACGTGATATGTGTTCTCAAAAAACCCGAAATGAAATTATCTTGTGTTCATTTTGCGGTTTTGTTAAATCTAAGTTGGAATTGCTCCGCATTCCAACTTAAAAACCATTAAGCTTGTATGAGCATTGGAATATTGGATTAATATTGCGATAGTGCCATTTAGTACTTATGTAAGAACGAAGGCGAGGATACGCGGTTTTCGAGCATTGAAATGTTTTTTGGACTTTTTTGAAGAGCCACAACAACAACAACGACAACAACAAAAACTAAATAGGTAATCACAAAAAGTTCAAAAGTGATTTACTCATTTGAGTTTTTCCTTTTATTCAACTTGTACATAATGTCTGTTAGTATGTATAATTTGCAATAAATAGAAATGTGTATTTGTAACCAAAATTATAGTTGTTGAGATATAAGAACGTTATATAACACCCATGTCTAATAAATCTTCGTAGAGAGATAAATACGAGATGTTATCATTACATCAGACACCCATATTCTGTTGAAGTTGCTATTTGTACACATCTTCGTCTCAAAGAATGAGTATACACTAATCTTTCTCTGAATTATCTTTTTATTCTTATTTGCTTGTCTAAAGTTACTAAGGAATGGATATCTGTGCATCATTATTCGACGTACGTCTTTAGCTTTAATATTTATCGCCGATGCACTTCTTAGGAATTAAAGTAATACTTTGTTAATTTTCCTATCAAACTATGAGTATTGAAATACCAGTCGTAATAGAGGTTTCACATACGCTTTTTTCTCAAAATTTTTCATTCCCCAAAGCTCTTTAAAATTCCCATTGAAGGAATGCACATTTCCGTTTCATATGCAATGTAGGTTTCACCCGGAAATTACAAATACCCGGCATTTTCTTTATCGGAAACCAAACTATTACATTCAATTAAAAACATTTAATCCCCACAACAATCGAGACTAATGTAATGACAAATATCATAATACGATTCATTTAATTACTTATCTTATGGCTTACCATGTCAAAATACATAATAGTTTACCGACTATAATTCGTGAGGGCTCCAGAAAATAGTTTTAATGGCATTCTTTGTTAATGCTTGGCATCCATGCTAAGAATATTCTTTGAGGTATGACAAAACCTCCCAGGGTGGATGCCCAGTCTGAAACTTCGAATTAAGGTCACAGCAAGGTCAAAGGTCAAACAGGTGCACTTTCATATTAAATTCCTCATTGTGATATTTTTAATTGCTATACACGTTGTATTGTTAATTCTAATTGTGCTAAATTTTCTGAAAACTGCATCAGAGACATTATTTTATAGAAAAGAAGTCTTTTTGTGAATATTTTGACTATTATGGGATAGAAAAATGTACTTTCCGAAGCAAAAAACGGCTGATATCTGAATACTTGGACATTTTTCAGTCTTTTTTTCCACGGCATTTGCAAAATTGCCTCAGTCGTGTACTTTTCTTCATTTGTGATTGTGTCCTCTACGTTGTGTAAGGGTCTGGGAATATTTGGATAGTACATGTACTTTGCTTTTATCAAATAAAATTAAAGTCGGTACTCCAACCATAGGCTAATGGAATCGGTTGAACTTGCTAAGTACTTAACATTGCGGTTCCATTGGCTAATGGAATAGGTTGAACTTGCTTAGTACTTTTTTGAATGGTTACAGTGAGCGTTTGGAATGAATGAATGAATAAATGAATGAGTGTCAATTTCACGATGCTATTTACTTCAGCTAATGTTCAGTGAGTTCAATCTTTGATTGTTTTGATTATAAATCTTTCTTTTAAAATTCAGGATTTAAGTTACACCAATCATGGACGTTGATCCAGTTACTGGGTTGAAAAGAAAGTCTAATGTGTTGAAACGCTCTTCTGATTTTTGCATTATATATCAGGCATCTAGGAAAGATCAGCTAAGGGTTGGTAGCGAGAATGGGAAAATGAAAGTGAGAGAGTGTATGCCAAAGCGGTGACTGTTCAGAGATGTTGCCAGTATTGACGTGTTAGATAGGATTGACTCATTGAGTGACACTGAGAGGGCATCCTCAGAGATGCAATTGCATAAGTAGGAGGACAGCGAAGCTCGACAATTCCTAATGCTGGATAGTAACAGCAAATCAATATCGTGATTAAAAATTCTAGTAAATGAAAGTGAGAGTAATGAATCTTTGTCTGGAGGATAATATGATGGTCAAAGAAGCATGTGTAAAGTTTCCAAGCAATGGCTTAAGAAGAAACAGAGATATAACTAATACACAAAAATTGTACATAAAACGTAATGAAAAATCTCTAAGTCCAAAAAGGTTCTACTAAATTAAATATCAAAGTAATTAATCTTTGTCTAGAGGCTGATATTATGATCATAGAAGCATTTACAAAGTTTCCAAGCTAGGCTTTAGTAGAAACAGAGGTACTATATACATGTATAAACATCAATTGCACATAAAAACATAACCATGAATTTCTAAGTTCATAAAGGGTTAAAACGCCTTTAAATTCAATTTCAGAGAAACGAATCTTTATCTAAAGGATAATATTATGATCATTTAAGCATGTGCAAAGTTTCCAAGTATGGCTGTAGTAGAAACAGAGATATTACAAATAAAACAAATATAAATCAGTTGCATATAAAAACTTAACCAAGAATTTAAAAGGCCGCTACGGGTTACTAAATATCAGAGTTATATATCTTTGTTTGCGGGCTGATCATATGGTCACAAAGGCATTTGCAAAGTTTCCAGGTGAAAGGTTAGTACGAAAAGAGGTATAACTGATAAACAACAGTTGCACGTAAAAACTTAACCAAGAATTTCTAAGTCTGAAAGGGGTTAAAATTACACTAAATTCAATATTAGAGAAATGGTATTAGAGTAAAAGAAGCGTGTGCAAAGTTTCAAAGAAAAGGCTTTAGTAGAAACAGAGATATTACAAATATAATCATTTGCACGTAAAAAACTTATTATTCTATGTCTGAAAAGGGGTTCAAATTCCACTAAATTCAATATCAGAGTAATGAATTTTCGTCTTAGGGCTGGTATTAAGGTCACAGAAGCATGCGAAAAGTTTTAAAGTAATAGCTTTAGTAGAAACAGAGATTTGACACACTTGCACGTAAAAACTTAACCAATGCATTACACCGACGCCCGTGTGACCAGAATAGCCCCCCATATTCTACTAAAATTTGAGCTAAAAAGCAGAGGATAAATAGTTTCCAAAACAAAAGTAACTGAACCGGCCTCTCGATTAGGGCGACGACCAGTCACTCCAGTAGACTGGAAAAGTGCATGTTTTGCCAAACAGTTAAGCATGTAGTAGTGTTTTAAGGTTGGTAAGATCTGCATGATTGAATGTGCATGCGATGCAGCAGGATGTGCTAATTCTGTAGGACTTGATAAAGCCTTGGAGGCTATCCAGTACACCGAATCTGTGCAATTTCCACTGACCGACCTGTGGACACTTTTAAAAGGATACAAACATGTTTCGGAAAGTAGTCACATATGGACATTTATTAGAAGGTGAGTGGTAATAGAAGCTGTATATCAGAATCTTTTTGAGCCTTAGAAGTGTCTTGAATAACATGTATGACAATTATATGACAATTATATAAAGCATTGTGTTCCATCATGTTTAGTCACAGTATCGTGTTATTTCTATGTTTTGCATTGCGCCGGGGCGCCTTTTTAGCAGAAATATGGTAAAGTTTTACCTGTAAATAACAGTAATGGAAGGCTGTGGTAAGCTTTGGTTTCATTTTTACTAATTTGCATTTGATTTTATTCCTGTTGTCATAATTTTAAAGATAAATAATAATGTACAATGTGCATCAGTTTGCCAGTTTCCCATATTTGAACGTACCTAACCTGTGGCGTCATTCTGACCTGAAATTCGAAACAGACACTATGCACGCATATGAATATTGTTTGAAATAGTCTAGAATATTTAAATCAGGCTACCTATTGTTACAAGAATGTCTTGAATTATATGTATGTAATAATTAACTTTTTGCTAATTTTCACTTTGCTAAATTTCTTTAAGTATTGTGCATTATTTTCTTATTTGCCTGAGTATTTTTTAGCATAAATATGGTAAAATACTGATTAAAAATGACAAGATAGGCTCTAGGGTGAGACTCTGACAAATCCTTATTCAATTCATTTGATTTCGTTCACATTGCTTTCATTTTGTGTTGACCAAAATAACTTTGCTTTAGCTACAAGCTAATTTTTCTTGATTTTTGCACTCATTGACCTTTAACCTCACTGTGACCTTAAATCGAAAAATCACGACGGGCATCCACCCCTATCTTGTTTATCATAGTCTAAGGAACAATTCTAGCATGGATGCCGAGCATTAACAAAGAATGCCATCAAAAGTCATCGTAGGATTTAGGGGAGGCAGACTATAATGTCATTTTCAGTAAAGAAGCTAAGAATTCTTTTCTGAAGAAATGGATGTGGTGAACTTTACCTATATGTTGTACTAGCGACGTAGATAGAATCCGAGACCTAGATTTTTATTCTAGAACGGAGACCATCTCAGAAGAGCATTATTTCTTTTTGTTCAGGTGTAAACGCTGCTTTCGATTGTATTGCAATTACATCGGTTCGGGTGGTAACCTTCCTATATATTCTTGTAGTTTATATCACAAGCAAACAACAGCATTTCAAAAGATCCTCGAGCGTTCTATCCTAAATTTGTGTAATGCGATGAAAATTTCCTTTTGAAAAGTGATTTTTTTATGATTGAAAATCCTGCCATCTTGTATTTGCATCAAAATGACATTCATCGCTAGGAAATTAGTTTTACGCCATAGAAAATGCGTCGCTTTACTCTCATTCATTTTATTTCCATTTAAAGTTCACTTGCGTAATAATTCCAATATAATGATTTTTATTCCACTTGTTCCCGTCAGAAATTAACCAAATATATATTAAGTACAAATTTGTACGCCTGCCAATCGGACGGTGGTTTTCAATTTATTAGTTGCTTTACTAAGCCCTCAGTTGTACGTCGCTGACGTCATAGCGCAATTGGTAGCGCGTCGGACTGTCATTATAGAGGTCACGGGTTCGATCCCCACGGCGGAACTCATTCTTTCCGACTATTTGTCTCGCACCGATGGTTCGATAATCGTAGACCTATGAGAGATAGCAGCTAGAGGCTAGGAAAGCGTGTGATGGTAGTACTGGTGTGAGATATACCAGGAATCAATCATTTGAACGTCTCCTATCTCATTTGACATATCATACATGCAGTGCGAGCTAAATATGTCGCAAATACACATAAAATTCAGAACGCATAACCTTCCAAATATATAACGTTATGAATAGACACATGTTATCCGTTCCATCAACCTCACTTCGGATATATCCACTGGGTGGAAACTGGCTCCGGATATTGCATCTTAAAATGGCTTCAGCGACGTAACGGTGATAAATAACTGAAACTATTAGCTAATTTTCTATCATTGAGTCAAGTAATCAGACCTGGTAAGTCAAGCTGAAATGGCATGTTGTTTCTACAATTCAGATTACTAACACATTGTACTGCTTACTGAAAGTTTAAGGAATGAAATAAAGGATAAACCACATACCTTCCGAGAAATTATATACCCTTACATATTTATTCAATCACAAAGCAGAAATAAAATATCATTAGGAATACTAAAGAGAGTAATCTTTTAAGAAAACATCAATGAAAATATCCTGCAAAAATAAGCTATGTTCATTAAGATTTGACCAAGTTATGGCCATTTGACGGTGACCTGTATCGAGTCAGTGGGGGTACTGTGGATTGTTTTGTTATCCGTTTAAGTAGACTGGGAATTGCCCAAATTGGTACTGAGTATTGGATTGTAAATTATCTTGTTTTCTATGATTATTTGCATGTTTGAGACTAGGTACTGACTGTATGTCTCTAACAGAACCATTAACTTTAAAACTAAATATCATGCAATCTTGAAATATGAAGTTTGGGCATAGATTTTGTAGATTTTCGAATACTTGGATTTTCTAGCTGTCCAAGTGCATCATCAAGGATTATTCCATTGTATAAAAACAGTTTTAGACAATTTGAAATGATCTGTGACTAATCTTTTATTTTAGTCAGTTATTTGAGATATCAAAATCGATAGAAAGATGCACAGTAAGACTCGTTTTAGAGTACAGAAAAAACTAAATGCTTCACAAAGGTTACCATGACTCTGTTTGATTATTTAGCTTTATTGGCAGGATATGTCATATCTGAAGTCGTGATTGCAGATCTCGGTTATGTCAATATTCATTCTACATTTCAGCAGGGTGTCCACCAAGTCTTTTTTCCAAATAAAAGCAAGCTAAAGGGTTTCTTTTACAATTAGTTAACAAGCATATTTCTAAATGCATTAGAGACCGAGACAGACGTATAGAAATTATCATTTTCACAACTCATTTCAATAATAAACAAAATAACTTGAATGTCTTGGGTAAGATTCCTTATTTTGCGGGAAAAAAAAATATTTTCGGAAATTATTTTTTTTTACACTGTCTTATTTTAAAACTTCTTGTTTTTGTGCTACATAGCTAAGAACTATTTCTTTGGTTATTCATCAAAAGACTGTATAAAAGACACAATTGAATTTAGTAACTATCGTAGGCAATATTTTTGTCTGGTGATTATGGAAAGCAATTTTGTTTAAAAAGGAAATTTTTGGGAGTAAAGGAGGTATTTCAAAAATATGAATTCGAATCAGTTCATAAGAAATTAAAGGATTTGGATGACAGCCAGAATTTGACAAGTCAATGTGACGTATGTCATTTACTTAATACAATTAGGGCATGATTTATTATATTCTGTCTTTAGTAGATTGTTCGTCTTAATTGAGATTAATGTCACTTCTAACAATTTTTTAGTCATATCGCTGTAGCTGGAGCGTCTAAATATGGATTCCTTGTATTTCTTGAACCAGTGAAACCACCATATCTTTTCCTAGCCCCCGACTGCTACTCCGCACATGTTAACGATTATCCTTCCTTGGTGGGTGGCTTGAGTAAAAGAAAAAAGCTGGTCTCTCAAATGTGATATTGTGCTTTGTGTGACCTAAAGGAAGCTATGAACAGTGATGGTTATGTTAACCTTGCTTCAATAACCTGAATTGTAGTTGAAATTTGCATGCCTACTTCTCACATATAATTTTTCGTTCTTTGATTGAGCGAATCTGTCAGTCTGCTAGTCTTACCAACTTAGTACAGGCCATAAAACTTATATTTATGAATAAATTTCAATCAATTTCATATAATACGCAGACATGCCATTTGATACAATTTTCTGATAGGTTCAAGCAAAGCGTGTGTGTCTATATGTTGTATAGACATATGCTATGGTTTTGCACTAATGCCCTTGGTATTTATAAAAAAGGTAAAATCACCACCATAAAAGGGAATTAAATATGAAACGAACATTTCAATAACCAGATGAGTTAAACTTTCTTTTCTTACCTACAGATAAAATTATAGAAACAAAGCAATGTTAAGATATAAATTGATGCAGTTATTCTGTATGAATAGATGTACTATTTAGAATGCATGTTTCTTTAAGATGAGATATTAATGACACTAAAGAAATAAACAATGATACCATGATAAAGTTAATCTATCGTTTGATATGTGGTATTTGACAATTCAAACTTATAGGAAGCTATAAAATGATTTAGGGCTTTAGAATGATTGTCAACACCCAGAACACAAATTGCTGACAATCCACAGTACGCCCTTTTCAAACCCCGGTATCGCGTAAGTACGATACCAACTATCTTTGTTCATATCTCAATTAGTTATGAAAGTAGGGGACTGAAATTTTCATGATGTCCAGTTGAATCATATCTCTTCAAAATGTTCTCTTCAGAATTTTTAAATATGATTCTCATATTTCTTACAAATGTAGAATGAAGGAGAGAGGTATATATTTTTCCTCATGCATGCTAAGTAGCTAGGCAAATTTTATAAAAGTGCAGATAATTTAAGTATGTATGATCATGGCAATCATAAATTATGGTGTTACAGAGTCTTGTAAATAGTCTGATTAGTGCTATAAGATATAAGGATAAAAGAAATTTGGATTTTAGTTACCTGTGTTGATTATATTGGTGGTCATAAATGGCGGATATGGGGAAAATATTAGCAATATCCGGGGTCAGTTTCCACCCAGTGATATCGACGGTCAACTGTTTCATTTGATATTAAGCATAATGCATTCGACGGAATTCTACGAGAAACTGTTTCGGGAAAAAACGATTCGAAATTCCGATTTTGCAATGCAAAATTGCTAAAACTGAGTCCGCATTATTCATTGGTTATCTACTTAATTTGTATTATTTATGTATTACCTTATTCCTTCGATCTCCCTGTGGACATTGTTAAACTTATTTTCCTTGAACTATCTAGTTATATTTGTTGATATATTGCCACCGTAGAAATCAAGAATTCTAATGATATATAACACATCTTGGTATCCCGTTGGGACGAATCTAATTCTTGTAGGCGAAAGCTCTGATATTTTAAGTTATAAACTACAAAGGAATATTTCACTGTTCTCGATTATTACGCCCAATAAACTGTCTTAAATTTTTGGAGACACGTTCTTCTATTGCATATATCCCATATTTCTTGTGCTATGTTGGGATCTGTTTAACTTTCGTTGAAATGAAAATATCAAGAACCTTGATTTTTCTCAAATAATTTTGTCGAAGATTTAACTGATGTACATAAATCTTCAAAAAGTCCAAAACTAATTATTTCGGAGTGTCTAATTTGCAGGATTGTGTGCGTCAAACAAATGTAGAACCGCGGTAAAACAGATTATTTTCGTTTTGTTGTTGAAATGCGCGTGTGGCAAAATACTTAGTACGCAAGGTTTGCTTGTATTTATTTTTAAGATCAAATTCAGTCCGACGTGCTTCATTCTTGGATGGAGACAAATTACGCGTGTTGCAATCATGTTTGTCAGATGTTGGTGAAAGTTGTACGAGCCGGGGATCGATTAGCAACCAAAAGCTCTACTGACTGAGCTAACAGGACTTGGCTTGATAAAACTTAGCATACATGTTCCTTATGTATGTCTTTCTTTTATATCAGTGACAATTTGATCACCCCTTAACTATTTTAGTGTTAGGGTATGTTTTTAATCTATTTTAAGTTTTTATACCCCGCAAAATGAATGTTTTCGGGATACACTGGTATCAGCCTGTCACTCCGTCTGTCTGTCCGTCTGTCTGTGGCATTATACTACCAGTTTTTTGTCGCAAATATTTTTACGAAACTTTTTACAAACATTGATCATTAGTTGAAGTTTTGCAAGACGCAATTTTCAAGTCTCAACTCCCGTTTCATGAATTATCTCCCCTTGTACTTAGACATTTTTTTCCATTTGTTACAATTTACTAATTAATTTCGCAAACTCCTTCTTCAGTTTTCATTAAAAAGTAATGGCATATCAATTCAATTCAATTTCAAATGTCAACTCCCCGATTCAAAAATTATCTGCCTTTGAGCCTAGTCTTTTTGGTACACATGCACTCGTAAGAGTCTTGTGCGTAATGAAACTTTATACAAATATTGATCACATGTTGAAATTTGCAAGATCTTATTTTGAAGTCTCAACCTGCCAACCTTCAAGAAACATCTGCCTTTCAACTAAGACTTTTTTGTACGCATGTAGTAAGATCATGTGTCGCAAACTCCTACTTCGGATTTCTTTCATTATTTTCAAAATTTTCGTACAAAAATTAAACACAAATAAAACAAATTAAAGTTTTTTTTAAGTCTCATTTCCCCCTGCTTCGAAAATTATCTGCCCTTGAACTTTGACATTTTTTTCTAATTCTTACCTGGTTCTAGCTATTCAGTGTCGCAAACTCCTCCTTCAGTGTTTAATCAAACAATCAAAAGTAATGAAACTTTATACAAATATTGATCACATATTGAAATTTGCAAGACTTAATTTTGAAGTCTCAACCGTCCTAGATCTGCCCTTCAACTTAGACTTTTTAAGACTTAATTCTTACCTTGTTCTAGTTATTTTGTGTCAGGAACTCCTCCTTCAGTTATCATTCAGAAGTCATTAAACTTTACAGATGTATTTTAAACATCCCATGAACCAAAATAAATTTTATGGAAGGTTAATAGAAAATCTCTCTCTCTTGTTCTTAAAGAAACTCAATACTTTAGTTAGATTTAAGACGTGCATTTTCCATATTTAACCTGCCATATAAGAGCCTTTTTTTGAAATTGACTCATTATTGATTGTTTCTGATAATCGCCAAGTATCTAAATTCGTGCAGTTAGCTCTCTTATGATTTCATGAATAATAGAAAGAATTTTAAAATGTTGTGTCTTTGGCCTATAGAATGCTACATTTTCGTCATACGAAAATTTTCGTCATACGAAAATGGTAGGAATGAAATAGAATTGATTCTTAAGATGGATGTGACCTGCTATATTTCCTTCTTCAATTCCAAAAACTAATGGTATGTGTTCAAACTAAAAACCTGCCCTGCGTTCAGGATGACAAAACAGTCTTTCTAATTATACCCCGCTTTGCACTCAAGTGTACGTGCAAAGCGGGGAAAAATTGGAAAACTTTTTGCGCCGTTTGGTGATCCTTAACGCGGGGCTGATGTCTCTTCCATAGTTACCCTTGTCTTCCGCAGCAAACAGTAATACATGTGAAAGATCGCATCAAGACGTCATTTAAAACTCGTTATTGTAGTATTTCTGTCATCACAGCGTTTCAAAAATGACTTTTAATGTACAAAATGTTGTAAATGTGAGATAAAGAACACGTTGCTCGATTTTATTTGAGAAAAGCTGACCTTTATCTCGTCTACAAAAAAGTAACTTAGTTCGTCAAGGCACGTGTTACGACCTTTCAATTCTAGTCTCGGTTTAGATCAGCTATTATTTTCGAAAACACCAATTTAATCTCAAGAATGTTTATTTTTATGAATTAAATTGAATACTGAATGTAATTGACATACAAACCTTCCAAGCATTCAAGATGGCAACACGTCCGCTATCCGCTTCCCGTCCCCGTCCGTACTGATGTGAGATGGGACAGGATTTTAAGCTTTCATGCAAAAATATCAATAAATAACTACTTCTAGTGGTGTCCATCAAGCTTCTTGCATTGTGATTGGCTGAAAAATTGATTTAATTCCCTGATGAAAGAAATTCTGTTTACACAACTGTTTTGAATGAGCGTAAGGAGCTTGTTTTGAGTAAATTTAATGGGAGGTAATCCAATATCGCAAATTTTGTTCAGGATGAACAAAATTAGCGATATTGATTACCTCCCTTTAATAAAATATGCGTTCAAGTTCTATTGATAGCTTCCAATTATTTCAAGAACATATTATGCATACAATTTGAATTATGTTAGTGAAATCGCGAATTTTCTCTATCCAAATTTATTTTGAATGACGTTGTTGATTCTATATTTTTCAATGCGTTTGAGCATTTTTGAATGGTTTGAGTGAGTGTTTGGAATGAATGGAGCGCTGAGTGAGCGATCAAGAATGGTTTTGATTGAGGCGAATGTCAATTCCACGATGTTGTTAACTGTACTCTCTTCGTGTTTTAAGTGAATTTCAAGAACGTGGTCATACTGGTATGAGCTGAGCGACTTAACGCAACAAAATACGTTTGAATCAGGATCAGGAAAATTTTACATTACTTTAAAACAAGAGGACCATGATGGTCCTATATCGCTCACCTGAGTAAGTCAACTCATACTTGTCAACCATGTTATAAAAACCAGAGATTGTCTGATGTGCATTTAGTATGGATTTAAAAGAAGCATACTTTACTTTCCTCCTACTGCTTTTTGATTGCAAACAAAGTTATTGATAGAATTGAATTCTTTTAACAAGTTTAGTAGACCTAAACCTTAAAAATATCCCTGCCAATTTTCAGATATGCTCAATAGTTTAGGCGAAGATTAACCTTCTCTGAGATTTTTGGCAACATTTTGACATTTCCAATACCATAGAAGCCAGAGATTTTGATTGAATAAAATTATTTTTACAATTTTGGTAGGGCTTCACCCAAAGAACATCCCTACCAAGTTTCAGCTTAATAGGCCAAATGGTTTAGGAAAAGAAAAAGTTTTTCTAAAATTTTCAGCAATTTTCGGCCATTTTTCAACCTTTCTATTTCCATGTAAACCAGAGTTTTTGATGAAATTAAATTCTTTAAACAACTCTTGAAGAACTTCACCCAAGGAACATCAGTGCCAAGTTTCAGCTTGATTGGCTTTGTGGTTTAGGAGGAAGGAAGGTTTTTCTAAGATTTTCAGCAATTTTCGGCCATTTTTCAACCTTTCCGTTACCATGGAAACCAGAGTTTTTAATGAACTTTATTTTTTTTTGACAACTTTTAAAGAGCTTCACCCAAGGAACATCTCTGCCATGTTTCAGCTTTCTTGGTCCAGTGGTTAAGGAGGAGAAAAAAAAATTCTAAGAATTTCAGCTATTTTCGGCCATTTTTCAACCTTTCCGTTACCATGGAAACCAGAGTTTTTAATGAACTTTATTTTTTAACAACTTTTGAAGAGCTTTACCCAAGAAACATCTCTGCCAAGTTTCAGCTTGATTGGTCCAGTGGTTAAGGAGGAGAATAATTTTTTCTAAGAATTTCAGCAATTTTCGGCCATTTTTCAACCTTTCCGTAATCATGGAAACCAGTTTTTAATAAAATTCATTTTTTTAACAACTTTAAAAGAGCTTCACCCAAGAAACATCTCTGCCAAGTTTCAGCTTGATTGGCCCAGTGGTTTAGGAGGAGAAGAATGTTTTATAAGATTTTCGCGATTTTCAGCGTTTCTGTTACCATGGCAACCAGAGTTATTGTTATTAATAATAGAATTAAATCTATTAACAACTTTTGAAGAGCTTCACCCAAGGAACATCCCTGCCAAGTTTCAGCTTGATTGGCCAAGTGGTTTAGGAGGAGAAGATGTTTAAAGAAATTGTTGACGGACGGACGGACGTCGGACGGACGACGGACGGTGAGTGATCACAATAGCTCACCTTGAGCACTTTGTGCTCATGTGAGCTAAAAAAAACTACGCTTCAAGTATATCAAAAATGATTTTCTGTCGGATAGACTTGATCATTGTTTGATCTGATGCTTGGGTTACTTCATTTGATAACATCGTGAAATAGACACTAATTTTTATTGGAACATAGCAATAATGACTTTAATTTGCAAGTGCTCATTGTGTGGGAACATAGGCGCGTCGACGCGCTGGTAGAGTATTGCATTGATTTTGCAATAATTTTACCGATTAGACAATAATAAAAGAAGAAGTAAATTAGGTTATTACACCCCCCCCCCCTCCAACCCCACCCACACCCACACCCGCTCATTAGACACAAACACACACAAATAGTGATATAACTAATGAATAAGGTTCCAATGATAGATATTCGTCGGAATTTCGCTTCCTTGATAGGTATGATCTTAGTTTAAGTTGTTTACAAGTAAGGCGGTCAGTTAATCTATTAGTTGTCAACTGTTTTTCCTCGATAATCCACCGAAAATCATTAACAAAAATGTTGTCGCTCGTTTATTCTAGAAATTATGATCGACAAAAAGGAAGTGTGATACAGCGATAAGTTCCGAAAGGATTAGAATTATATATAATGAATATAATAAATCTGAAGTTTTAGCTACTGCAAACATGAATATATAAGATAACTTTGTTTTTCGAAATGAAACATTAATTGATCTTACACGAAAATCAAACGATTATCTTAGTTCTTTAGCACAAAAATGACACATGAGAAAATTGTGGGACAATTTTTATGAAAGCGCAACATTTTGCATTTGATTCCTTTTCAACGTTATGACATCACAAGTTAATTTGGCCCTAAATTGAGTAGTCAATGAAAATGTCTTGAACAACTAAACGAGGGTCTCACCCAAGGATAAGGATCCTTAATGCCAAGTTTCATTGAAATCGGGAGAATGGTTAAGATTAGAACATTCTTAACTATTGTATAACGAAAATAAGTCTCGCCCTGCCACGCCCATATGTTGGAGTTTTTTTTTTTTTTTTTTTTTTTTTTCTTGGCCCGTTTTTTTTTTTTTTTTTTCTTTTTTTTTTTTTCTGGAGGGGGGGAGGGGCGGGGGGGGGGGGGGGGCTATAAATCCAAATTTCGACAAATGTCGAGAGAAAAGTTTTCCGAACGGGCGCGTACCTGTATCTGTTGTTGATTGAATTGTTTTTTGGCAGTGTCACAGAATGATTGCAAAGAAAAATAGACATAAATATTGTGAGAAAAAGACACAACGATATAGTCCCGATAAATCAATAAGACCGTGGATGTGTACAATACTGTCGTTGTTTATATCGTAGCATCATCCAAGAAAAGAATCAAAGCGCTGAAAGCGCTGAAGGTCTGGTTTATAAAGTGACAAGTTGACATTTGAAAGCATGTACTCCAATTTTGTAATCTTTTTAGCAAGGCTTTTTTAGGCGGGGGAAACCAAGGGTTCAATTACCTTTTGGGACCGTAAGGCACATTCCGAACTCACTTCAAGCAAAAAATGGCGAAAGGTATACTCGCTATAAAGCGCTGAGTCCGCCAAAAACAACTAATTCTCAGGGTATAGATTCATACGCCCGATACCGCTTTACAAACAGGCGCAACTCGCGTTTTATCATTTTAGTTGAGTTGATTGTTTTCATAATTGTCAGCCAATTCAGCCATTCTATCATTCCGTCAAACAATCGTAGTAGTGCTGTTTATTTAGGGGCACAAGCTCGTCGGCTCTTTCTTTTACATTGAATTGAATTCCATAAAGAAGTAGTATTTTACTGTGGGAACACAAGAAATTGATAGGGTCAATTTCTCCCTTTCCCACAATATGGTCCACCCTATACTAATACCCCATTATATTTTAATTTCTACCCTAGATATATATATATCATATCATACTCATGTTGATTCATTGTCTGCGACCTGTTCCAAGTTGGCCTAGCCTAAAATTTGGTCGTCTGTTTAAGGGATTAAGAATGGGACAGGACGATTTTAAATTTATATAATTCAGATTAATCCATTACAAGACAACAAATATTTAGACAGGTCCATATTGTAAAGGGTTTCAGATAACATACAATATGTAAGCAAATTAGTAAAATTTGTAGCAGAAAGTGTAGGTAATATTAGGGGGAAAGGAGAAAGTGTTAGTTAGCAGAATTTTCTTCTTTTCCCTATAAGCAAGGTCATCCGTTAAGATCAAATATAAAGATACACATCTTTAACACAGCGGTGATTTTAGCAGTGATAAGTAAGAAAATATATGGTATACATGATAAGGACAAGGTGAATCCTTATATTCCAGAAAATTGACCTCGCGTGTTGTTTTGTCTATTCAGTTCCCTCGCTTTCAGAACTATCAGTACTTTGATCTTAGCACAGCGTAGTGATATACAAGCACTTCGTTGAACAAACAAAGCACTTCGTGTCACACAAAAGATGATGATGTTTACTAGACCTTTTTTGTGCGCGCATGAGCACAAAAAAGCTACGTAGTACACATGTTGTACGGTTTTTGACTCGATTATCTTTTTCCTAGGCAATTTACTGGATACAGGGTTGTTTCCTATGGCCTGCTAAACCAGGCCAAAACAATGTCTTAAAAATATAACAGACTGCAATATTCACCTGCATAATGAAGCCAACAACGAAATCTGGAAGTGAGGCAAACAACATATGGGATGTACACTCAATCCCATTACAAAAAGCGTTCGGGTGGGGTTTTTTTTCGAATCGATGATACCTATCAAAGGCGATCGAGCACCTTCGGCGATGATACGGAATAAACCTCGGGGACAATATGGGCGCAGACAAGAAAGCGCGTCATACCGCAGGTGGGGGGTTACCTGACGTCACAAGCACCAACGTTACCACTTAGGATGTCGTTGCATAAAACAAAAATAACAAATGAATAAAACTGGGTATATTTGTAAATGGGTATTTAACTGCGTTTTGTCACCAAATAATAATATGCCTAAATGATCTCCACAGACAATCGGAGAGCATAAACGAAACGTATTTTTAATTCAAGCGTTTTAACCGAAGCACCACCAGAAGCCGAATTACCTAATCAAAGCACTGAAAGTACTGATGGTGGACGTTTCTGTTGGCATACTAGAGTGATTCTTCCATTTGTTGAGAAAAGAAAAATTTTACATGTAAAATTAAGATAAAAGGAAAATGACCTGACCCAAGTTCGCATCTTGCTTCAGATATACGTACATTCCTCATTATATATAGTCGATTGTCAACCAAAGTCCTGTAATAACAATGGTTTTGATAACTTTCGGCATTGTGCCGATGTAGTTTAAAGAGTGATTGGCTGATCCATTGGGTATAAAAGGAAAGAAATGACTATAAGATGATCTAGGTAATAATTCTTTTTTTGTAATGCTAGTCGATTCTTTGTAATTTCATAATTCAAATTATGGTGTTATCTGCTTGAAAAAAATCTATAAAAGGATAATAATTAATTGTTCCGCGATTTTAATTCTAAAATAAAGAAAGAAAGGGTAAAAGTGTTTTTATAAACACGTAAAAAATTGCAGACACTGGTCTCTGGAGATTGGCTGTCGCGTGTTGAAAGTAAAGTAAAACCCCTACGCATAAATCTTTATCGCATGACCCGATTGCTTTACTTTACCTGCTCGAGCTGTATCATGTATATTTCTGCATTTACATTAATTGGCCATTGGTAGTGTCAGGGGAGGTTACCATTCCAGTAATTCCATTCACAAGTTTTTCATGAGTGACCTCCCATTTACCATTGGCAAACAAGGGGCAAATTACTCAATCTGCCGAAAAAGTAGTTCTACGCAAGCAAAACGTTCACCTGATCTCAGAATTACATATGATTTCGCAATTAAAAGATGTCTTTGATGTTTCACCAACTTATGTAGAATCCTTGTTTCTCTCCATTTTAAAAATGCATAGTTGTCAGACGGATACAGTTCTTGAAAAAGAGTAAATTGAATCATAGTGAGCACTTCTGTTTTGAAAACCTATTAACATCTGAGAGGATTAACACTGGTGAACGTTAAACGTCCACCAAAAAATGAACCAAACTTTACTACAGTTACTGCTTGTCAGTGACTGTATACTATATCGTTCTTAAAAGTTACTCCCTAAAAAACAAAGTAAAATAGTCTTGGATCAGACGATTGTGGCTGATATTTCTAATTCGTCTTGAAAAAAAGAAATTTCTTAAGATCGTAAGCCATTCCATATAAACAGCGGTGTGTGAAGAAATTCTACCTTGCTAAATTTAAAAGCGTGTAAGTGTGAACTCACATGTTTCAAAATTTACCAGATACAAGTAGCACTATGGGTGTTTGATCTTAACATGTTCAGATGTGCGCAATACTTTTGAAGCCTTTTTACTATTAAGACATGTCTTTCAAAATTGCGTTATCCGAGTCTTTCTGACATTTTCTTTTGTGGTTATTTTCAAGAAAATTTGGTATACAGCCAACCAACAGCAAATACACAAGAACTTAAGAGGGATACTAGGAGAGAGAAATAGCAACTCTATTTGCCAGGAGACCTGATGACTGATATTGATATTGATACAAACATGACGTCGTTAAAGCCTAAATAGGCGTCATGATGAAAATTCCATAACAAATATTGACGTCAAACTCGGTGGATACCATCAAAAGCACTACAACAAATCACTTATAAATGAAATGTTTATTTTTTCTGCGAAACAGTTATCTGATTACTTATAGCAGAACCATGATGGTAGATATTAAGGACAGATACTATGAAACACCCTATATATTGTTAAATTTATGATACCCATTATCAAAAGAAAAGTCCGTATCTTTCATTCTCAGGTACTAATAAAGTTCAATTTCTTGTAAAACCGTAATATAATTGAATATCAAATATTTGCATGTAAAGGATAAATGGTATGGCCCGATTGTAAAACCGAAGGTCAAGAGCTAACCTAGGTTTTAATCGTATGAGTATGATGGTTTACCCGAGGTAACACATTTCTTAGAACACTGTGGAGCGGCACAGACGGTTTCTGATTCTATAAGTCGTACCACGTATTGTATGAAACAAGAGGGTCAAAGTGGCCCTAAATCGTTCAACATAGTTAACTGTCTAAGATGTAATCAAAACAATATATTATGTCTTAGATCTAATCAAAATAATGAATAATACATATTTTCAAGTTGATTGAGCCAAAAATATGACATCAAATATGCCTGTGGGCTTTTCTAATATTTTACCTCATTTTTTATCCCATTTAACCAATTTTTATACTTAGCCAAGATTTCACCAAAACAATCGTTCTGAACGGTTTTCAGGTTGAATGTGCAAAGGAAAAGGCCTCTGGAGTGTCAACGAGGTTTGTCTGAGATGCGATCTAGTGACCTACTTTAAAAACCCACTTGACAAAATCTCAATACTGACTTCAATTTCATTCAGATGATCAATCTGGCCAGTTTTCAGGTTGGTTGAGCAAACGATATAGCCTCTAGAGTGTCTACAAGGTCTTCCTAGTATTTGATCTTTTGACCTACTTTCGACCCTACTAGACCAAATTTCAAAATTGATCGAAATTCCATCAAGACAATCATTATAACCAATTTTCAGGTTGATTGAGAAAAAGTGTCCTGACGACATACGACGAACGTCGCACGACAGAAGACCGACATCACACAACCACAAAAGCTCACCATGAGTACTTCGTGCTTAGGTGAGTTTAAAATGAAACTTTCCGATATATTTTTTAGAAGTGAACTTTTCCTGGCTAACTCACAAATACCATCAATTTCAGACGAGTGTGGACATAGCTGATTTCACGATCTATATATTGCCGTGCTCTAAAACTGTTGACACGCGCTAACATTCTTTCGGACAAATTATAGAACTAGTAAAAGTAATACACGTGCGTCATGTTTAGGTGCTCAAATGCCTTGATATGGTTAAAAAAAGTGAAACATTTTGTTAGAATTTAAGTATTGAACGTTTCTTTTCTAACTCACAGAAAACCACCAATTCCAGACGAGTAGAGACATAGCTAATTCAATGATCTATATATTGCCGAGCTCGAATAACTGTTGAAATGTAATCACATTCTTTCGGACATTTGTCTCGCACCAATGAGAGATCAGTCGAGATATCACTTGTGAAAGTAATACGCAAACGTCCTGGTAAGTTGCTTCACCGCCGCGATATGACTAAAATATTGTTTAAATCTGTATTAAACACCATACAAAAAGTGAAAAATACAATAAATGTTTGAATCGTTAAAAAGCGTATACCAAAGCAATATTTTTGAGATTTTGAAGAAAGTATGAAATATGGTTTTTCTCATTCAAAAGCATTTAAAAATCGCAAACCCCGCTCATTCAATTTAATTAAAAAGTCATTCTAAAATAATCCGTCTAGTCAATTTTAGATTTTTTTACTGTACCAGGGCTTTCCATATAGGTTTCGTTTAAAGTTTCTATTTCAGAATGTCAATTTTCGTTAATTGTCAACATAATTTAATAAATCGATTCTGCTGATTACGAACAATAAAGGGTTTTTATTAAATTAGGTCGAGTTCACCCATCACAGAAAAAGAAATAATAATTTTGCTAGGTCACTAGGTTCTTAAGTTATTAAGTTATAGTCTGTGAACGAAAAGGTCTAACAAAAATATAACAAAAAATGACTATGACCTTGACCTTTGTCCTATGTGACAAAAAGGGACATTCATTGGTTCATAGGCAGCATTTGCATGAAGTTTCATGATTCTATGTTGCTTGTTTCTTAAGTTAGAGTCCGGAAACAAAAATCGAACAAAGGCTGACTATGACCTTGACATTTAATCTACGTGAACCAAAAACAATAGCTCACTTCCTTGGGTCAAAAGCAGCATTTTTATGAAGTTTCATGAATCTAGGTCACTTGGTCCTTAAGTCCGGAAACGAAAAGGTCTCCAAACAGATGGATGGACGGACGCACGGATGGACAGACAGACATGGTGAAACCAATTTACCCAATCTACTTCGTAGGTGGGAGTATAAAATTCCTTATCCATGGGGCTGGTCAATAAAGTAAGCTATAATAACGCGTTCATATTCCATTTAGCAGATCCATATTTGATCGTTCATTCCCGTTAGTATACGTACTACATATGAGAGGGACGCGCTTAGCTACTCAGCAAAAATATTGCTTAATTTCGAAAGACAACTAGATAAAAAAGGGCATACCGTTGTAAGAAGTTAGTACTAATTAATATGTTATTTTAGATTGATTGTCCAAATTCATTCGAAAATATTACAATTGAAACTGTATAATAGCCATATTCGGTAATTAACGGGAAACTAGGAATTGTACGAGTGCCTACGGAACCGGACTTTCAGATCGGGGTTGGGGTTGGAGTGCATTGATTTCCTCACCTTATGCGAAAGAAACCTATCAAAATTCTAAATTCTGTTGTACTATCCTTATCAAGTTATTATTTATTGAGAAATCTGGCAGTAGTAAAAGTTCAACGAAAAGCAGCAAAGAAAGATTTGTCAAATGTATGATGTTTCCTGTGACATATTATAAAGTTTCTGGAGAACTAGACAAGTACAATACTATAGGTCAAACAGCGAACAGAATTCTGATCGATTAATGGATATTTTAACCTAGTTTAGAGTATAAGAGGATAATCACAGCCTTAAACGTTTCCTCGTTAATGACAGCTAGATTTGCCACTAATCCGCATTATAAACTAGTATGACCGAATTAAAAGCATGGATAATTTGATAAACATGATAAGAAGAGGACTTTCCCTTCTAACAATTCTATTCAGTGTTAGAAAGTCTTATATAACATGGCCTTCGTGGCGGTAGTGAAATATCCCCGTTGAATATCTTTGGTATTATAAGGATGTTATTATACTATTGGAATAACGATGCAAATGAACTAAAAACGTATAGCAAAGTGCGTCGTCAACAATCTTAAAAACTTCTTATTTTCCTGAACCACTGGGCCAATTTCAATGAAACTTTACCAGAATGTTCCATGGATGACCCTCTCTGACAATTGTTCGCAATATTCAAATTGGCCAATAAAGATTAACAGCTAAAATTACAATTGATTACATTTCTACGAAATAACCATTGCTTTATTGTCAAAAGAACATGACGAGTTTTCAACATTGTTCAGAATATTAACCGTCAGATAGATAAAGGTACCATCAATAATAACCTCGTCACAGAAATGTACGACACAGGCACATAATCAGACACAGACAGACAAGGTAAAAAAAGACATATCTACAGACATACACTCACAAATACGCACACACGCACGCATATGCACACTCGAATTCCCAAACAATCGAGACATAGAGAAAGAAAGCCTGATAGACGGACATACTCTCACAAACACGCACACATACACACACACACACGCACGCACATACACACTCGCATTCACAAACAATCGGACCAAGTACGGTTGGGCTCACGCTTGTTCGAATTTAAGCACCTTCGCGAAATTACCAAAACCCTTTTTCACTTTGCAGTTTGAAAGATCCTTGCTTTCTTGCCATCATCCAACATCGCTGCATAATCAATTAAAATTTCGATGTTTGCAAATGAATTGTTGATTACACGAATGTAGTTCTGATTCTTGGCAATCTCATGAAGTGTGTCGACGATGACCAGCAAACTAACCTCACAGCCACGCTTGTACAAATTTCGTTTAAACCGGGGTCTTACTTACAGGAAATAGCTTTAGATTATAGATACCTCTAAAAATGTGAAAATTATCGTCTTTGTGTTAATCAGTTGTTCGAATTTTGGCCATTTAACTTAGATACCCAGACTTTGTGAACACAAAATATGGCGATCTAAAAACAGATTGCATGCGAAGTGGTAGCTCAGCACAATTCTTTCAATATTTTTTATGGAGCCAAAAAAGATATTGAAAGATCCGTATTTTATGGTAGCGAAACATCGAAGGCGTTACTTTACGAATCACTGTTTTTGAGTAAACAAAATGACAAATATTCAATACGGTTATACACGCTCAATTATAGTCAATCTAGAAGTTCGAGGAAACTATTCTAAAAATATTCAATCGTGTAATATTACAAAGGTTCGCGAATAGACCCCTATTGGTAATGCGGATTCGAACACCGATTGGGGAGGATTCCAAGAATAAAGTATGATTGGAATCAAACAAATTATTCATTGTAATCAAGACATTACATTGCATAACCACAAAGCCATATTGCCGTATTTGATTAATTAAATGATCTTACTGGGCTACTTTTTTTTCGGTTTTAGACAAATACTTAATCTCCTTGATGCTATTCACTTTCACATCTTTTCAAATGTATCCACACCTCAAACTGTCTTAAACCAAAAAAAAAGGCATTTCTTGAAATTATTTACTGGAATAATTGATTGATAGTTGCTTAACACGGATAGAGCTGTAACACAGGAAATACACGGCGGGATGTCGTTTCCGGTAACAACTTGACACGCAAATCTGATTAGACATGACAAGTATCTCTGAAAGTAAACTCCACAAGGAAAAATCGTCATTTGGTATTGGTTAACGATTTCTACGATTGATAGAGGAGAAGTTAAAAGGAGACATGTTCCGTATTGTTTAAAAACTACTTTACAACCCCAAACAAATAATATAAAGACTTTTTTTCCTTTCCTTGTCTATGCAAATAGCAGTTATTTATGTTTCTATGTTGTTTTCAAAATAGCTGGTATACGTTAAATATATTGTTGATGTTCTTATTTCGAAGTTGTGGCATCTGCTTCGAAGACCGCCACCATATCGCTCTTGGTCGAGAACCGGGCTCTCACGTCATGGGTTTGAACCCCTGGAGGCGTAAAACATCCTCTCCGATATTTGTCATCAATCAATGCGGGAATAATTGTATATTGTAAGTGAATAAGCAGCCATGGGTTAGATAATGACGCAATGGAGGTACTACAGGAGCGAAATATACGAGGAACCCGTGAGATAACGTCAAAAAGGTCAAGGTTAAGCCGGCCATTAGTTTTTGGTTATATCCTGCCCTGCGTAGAGGATGACAAAACGGTGCAAACAGTTTTCCAATTATACCCCGCTTTGCACGTGAACTTGTATACAAAGCGGGATATAATTGGCGAACATTTTGCACTGTTTTGTCATTCTGAAAGTAGAGCCGGTTTGGCGGTAAGATTACCCAGTAATATCTGCCATCATTTCTCGATAATATACAGCAAAGCATTAAATCAAATAATTTATCGCCAGAATCAGAGATATTTCTGACCAGACCAGACTATGAGAAATTGCGGACTTATAAACCTGAATGTTAATGACACGGAAATACAAATAAGTGATATTAACAAGTGGATCAGAATGGCCCTTAAGCGCTCACCTGAATTTTGATTGTCCAGTGGATCTCATCCAAGTAAATTTCCATTCGCATTTGCATAATTGTTGAAGAGATATAATTCCAAAACATTTAAAGTCATACTAGAGCCGAGCTATCCTTCAATTACTTAGGAGACTCAGAAAAAGCCCCGCCCTGCCACACCCATATTTATGCGCCAATCAAAATTTTGCGAACAATTTTTGAAGAGGGCCATCAAAAGAACATTCAGGTGATGTGTCAATCAAATCGGACCAGTGATTCAGGAGGAGATGTCATTTAAAGATTTTGGGCTCAATATAAGCCCCGCCCTGCCACGCCCATATATATGGACCAATAAAAGTTGGTGAACAACTTTTGAAGAGGATCACCCAAAGAACATTCTGGTAATGTTTCATTGAAATTGGCCTAGTGATTAGGAGATTTCGTTCAAAGAATTCTGGGTAAAAATAAGCCCTGCCCTGCTACGCCCATATTTAAGGGCCAATCAAAATTTCGCGCAAACATCTTGAAAAGGGTCACCTAAGGAACATTCTGGTTCTGACCAGACCAGACTATGACAAACTGCAGACTTATAAACCTCTCTGTTTTTGACACGGAAATACAAATAAGTGATATTAAAGTGGCTAGAAGTGCTCTTAATCTTATAACTATTTTTTGTTTGAAATAGACGTAAGCATGTTTTACAAGTTTGATGTTGCTTTTAATTATTGTGCAGAAAAAGTTTGGTAACACATAAACTGTTAATGATGAAAAAACTAATTGAAGAACATCCACTGATAAGCCAAAATAACCCACTCTTTTGCGAGTATGGAGTTTTAATTATCAATGTAACAAATTAAGAAAAATTCGATTATCTGAATGAGTGCACATTGGATAAATAAAGATAAAAAAAAGTGTTATTTTACAACTTCAGAGCCTTCGATAAGATATTTCAATTTAAAATGCCATCCAAAAGTACAAACACAACTCTGATGTAATTTGTTTACCAAGATTTAAGAATAAATTAATATAGAGAATATTGAGTGAGCGGTCAAGCCTAGTTTACATTTGCCACGGTCGCCGTACGATATCGCAGCCTGCGATTTTTCTTACGATTTTTTGGACATCGCAGACAGCTACGGTCTACGGCGTATGTGTTCACAATACCGCATGGTGACCGAGCGATTTTGAAAATATTTGAGGGGGACATACCTTGATGAGACCGTACGAGTCCCGTGCGATATCGCAAGGTAATCGTGAGATTCCCGTGCGGAATTCGTACGGGTTCCATACGGATATCGAGAGGAGGCCGTGCGGTCATCGCACGATTCTACGGGTTTTATTTTGGATGTTTGATAGTAAAGATATCGTACGATTTCCGCGCGATCATCGTAAGGCTTCCGTGCGATGTCCGTGCGGCGACCGTGCGGTGTCCGCACAAGGCTACGGGCTTGAGATTTTTAAAAATGTGTATAACATTTTTTTAAACGAGATCGCATGTGTCTGCGGTGCCCGTAAGACCGTGCGATGATCGCACGAGCACCGTATGTCACCGTACGGGCACCGTACGATTTAATGCTTACGGCGAGATACGGGCGCCGTACGGGCTCCGTAGGCCAAATGTAAACGAGGCTTTAGTGAATGAAGAATTTATCAAACGATTCATTAATAAAAACGAGGTTGCGCCGTCATTGAATTCGGTATTAAATGATCATAAATTCGATATCCTCTATATATTTCGGGTAAAATTGATTCTTATAGTATGACACTACTTTTAGTGATAAAACGAAAAAAAAATCAAAAAAAAAAAAAAAAAAAAAATCGATGTATATCGAATCAAGTTATAATGCCTTCGTCAAATATATTATGACTTCATTTTAGATTGATAGATAAATTTATTTCTGTATAAAATATTACAACATAGAAATCATTATACATGATTTATTAAAAAAAGCATTATATTTTCATAACGCAATTATATCGTTGATATACGTTCTTTGCTCATTTGCACAGTTATTCCACTAGTGTAATAACACCCATATAATACTAAAATATTCATTTTTTAACTTCTGCGACGTATGTCATATTATAAATTGTCTTTGCTGACATACTTACTATAAAACCAAAACGAACTATAAATATAACGTTGACGATTAGGAAAAGGAAATTGGAATTCGAAACAAAGGGAAACTTTGTTTAAACGGAGAATTGAAATAATGATTTCTTTTTCCAGTTTATTTATCAGATTTAAAAAGAATATATATATGTTCTTTAAGAGGCAAAAATGTTTGGAAAGAGGACATTGAAAGTTGATATTATTGTCTTTTTCAGTATTATTTGCGTTCCAGGCAAGAAGAAAGCGCGGCAAAACGTGTAGAATGAGATAATAATGATTCTGTTGATAAATACCATGATCTTTCATTCTTAGTATAAAGGTTTAAGGTTTAGAAAACAAGAAAACAACATATTTATAGTTTAAGTAAGAAGCCGAACAATATATGAAAAATCCTAGTCGTATTTCGCATAAATTGAATCTGGAGTTATATTCCCTTAATAGAAAAGGTTGTTCTTGTGAGAGTGAAATTAAGTGCCACGTTCAATTGAGTGCTTTCAGTTGAAGCAGAGATGTCACAAAATGTCAACGTTTTCACAGGACGACGAAAACAACGACGCCATAACGATGACAACGACGACGACAAGACTATAGCAAAACCTCGAAAGTACCTGAGCTAAAATTATATATATAGCTTGTTAAGAAGCTGAGCGATATTTCGAAATTTGTAGAATTTGATGTAAACAACAAGAAATATATATATAAATATATTGGTTTTACGCATCAAATATAAGTGTCTACACAACAGTACCTTTGTCTTACTCTTCTTTCCAATATTAGTTCACACAGACGCCTTAATCCATAATGACACACTTATGAGATTCTTTTGTCGAAACCTGTGGTTTTGATTATATCAATAATTGGCAAAATAACATGTATGGCTGTGGCTTAATCTTAAAATTAAAGGTTATATTAATTTCGACGACCAATATCTAACAAAAAAAACTTCATGTTATAATTCGATGACATAGTTACTCATTTTTCATCAAATGATCTTCATTATTCTTGTTGTCCACGACGTGATTGAAAATGTTTCTTTTGAAATATGTGAGTTTGATTGGGATAAAAGAAAATGTCTTACTGGAAACGTTTTAACAAGAGGCCCGTAAATGCCAGTATCGCTCCGTCAGCGCTTTATTCCAAGCGGATTTATACAAGAATATCAATAAATTGAATGGACGTTAATGCATGAAAGGAAAAAAAATAACAAACAGTTTTAAAGGGAAGTCCATTTTTCTACGCCGCAGAATAATCATCCAGGCTGCTTTTAAGTGTACATAGTCAAATGTTAAGTAACATTTTGTGAAAGTTGCACGAAGTTTGTCAACAAATATACAATTTTGGTATAAAGAAATAGTAGTTATGGAGATTTTATATATATGTTTTATGACACGGGATCATTGTGGGGGACGTTATCGGCCGGATCAGAATGAATCAAATGAATAAAAAAGACATGTCAAATGCATTGTTCCTCTGAAGTTTGGTTGAATTCTGCACAGTAGTTTCAGACAAGAAGATAATGTTAGGAGGCCAATAGAGGCCGGCAGAGAAAATTGGGTTTCACCCAACAGTGCAGCCTCTTTAAATAAAGTCTATACTATCATTTTTATTATTATTATTATTATTATTATTATTATTATTATTATTATACTAAATAAGGCCATTTTGGGCGACGCGAAAGTCCGTAGTGTCTAAATCATCATGTTGATGAGGATTAGATGAAGGTTACTGAAATGTTTTATTTATTTATTTTTTTTTTTTTTTTTAAATCAGCTCAGTTGTTTCAGAGGGAAAGATGTTAAAGATAAAGTTTTTGCGCGGACGGACGCACAACAGACACAAGGCTATGGCATAAGCCTGTTGATCTTTGTCCATTGGGTCTAATAAAACAATAGATACTCGAAGACAAAAACGGAAATACAGTAACACCACATTACAAGACTACATATTTTTGCATTATTCTCAGAAAATAATAAAATGAAGTCAATACCTTTATTATGACTCAATGTAAATAGCTTTGTCTTACGCCCCAAGATCATTTCAAAAGGTATAACACAAGACAAATTCTATTTTTTGGCCAGTCATGATGCAATTGAACAAGAAGGGAAAATGTAATCAACTAATTTATTGAAAAAAAGAACCACGCTCTGGTTACTTTTGTGAACATTAAACACCATAAAGCTTGTAAGAGCATTGCAATATTGGATTTTTATTGCGATAGTGACATTTAGTTTTTGTGTTAGAACAAAGGCGCGCATACGCGGTTCTAAAGAATGCATTGATTTTGCACTTTATTGGAGAACAATACAGCACAACGAGAAATAAATGGAAATTAGTTCATAACAAAATTTCAATGTTCCCTACTCATTTGATTTTTTCTCTCTTGATAGCCATTCATCCAACTTAAGGTAGTGGAACCGTAATAGTTCTGCAACATTTTGGACCATATGTTCAATCACAATGTAAACCGAGGATTCCTAATGAATATCATTAGGAAACCTCGGTTAACACTGTTAAAGTTCATTACTCTTGATATGTTGAAGAACTATTACGGGTCTACTACCTTAATCAGTATGATTGTAAGTACATTTCCAGCAAAATATCGGACTTTTATTATCCTATTCCCAATTAGTTGAAGAAAACCGACATCTCCTGTATAAATCCAAGACAGGATGGAAATTTACCCAAATGATGAATTGCTTTACATCAATCTCCGTAGTTCAAAGCGATTTTACTCCGAAAGGAACACACACTGAATACATTGGCGTCTTCATATGTACTTTTAGATGTATATCTGTCAATAATAATATAATAAAACATTGCTTTATATGCTTTAAAATGAATAATAAATAAAGGTTTGTTTTTGGCTGTTAACAAAATCATAACACATTAGATTTAAAAAAAAATATGAACCACCTTTTTAGTGCAAAATACGTAATTGATTACTTGTCTCAATTATGTGACATTGAGGCGACAGGCGTGTGAATAATGTGACAGTCATTACGTCATTTCCGCTCATTAACGACTCATGTCAGAGTACCAGGACAGATTCTCAGTGAACCGTCAACAGACTTTGTGTATCATTATCCCACGTACTTCTGTGAATTAGATATTCATCGCCAATGGACCTCTTCGGAGCTTAGGAAATAGTTTGGAAATTTTCGTTTCAAATTATCTTAATTCCTCTAAATAAGATGTCACGCTTCCCAGGGCTATTATACATTTTGTTTTAAAAGTATTTGCGTATGAGCTGTAATAAAGGTTTAACAGACGATATTTTTCTTCATATCTTTTTATTCCTCAAAGCTCCTTATAGCTTTTCGTGAAAGAATGGACAGTATAGGTACGAATGCAATGCAGCTTTTGACCTGTACAAACAGATCCCAGACGTTTTCTTTACCGGAAAACCGGACTATTACATTCCATTAGCAACATTCAATCCTCACAACAATCGAGAATGTGTAATGGGTGATGTCACGATACGCTTCATTTAATTGGTATTTGATGTCTCACTATTTCAAAATACAATTTTGTCATTTTCTTCGTAGGATTCTGAATAATAAAAGAGCTAAAATTCTCTATCTAGGACGACAAATTGGTGAACTCTTACTGTATGTCGCACTTATGATGTGGACAATAAGCAACATAATTTAAGGCCTAGCTTTTTTTTCGATACCAGAGCATTATTATTTCAATTTTTGTGTGAACGCTGCTTTAAACTGTTTTGCAGTTATATCGCGACGGACGGGGCACCTTCAAATACATTATTGACCAGCACAACAACATTAATTCAAACGAACCACGACCGTTATAACTGCATGTCATTGAACATTTTAATTTGAACTTTGATTTTTTTGATAAAAATCGACACCATCCAATCATTGCATCAAACTGATATTCATCGCTATTTAATCATTTTTATACAGTAGAAAATTCGTCTCTGTACTCTCATTTCAGCACATTCAAATGAATAGTACACTTGTGTATTAATACCAATGTTAAATTTCCTACGTCAGAAATAAACAAAACATATGTGAAAGACAAATTAGTCTTAGTTCAATCAAACTCTTGTTTACTCTGTATATTAGGGTTTTTTTACTCACCCCCGAGTTGTACGTGTTTACTTAACACATCTTCTTTGATCTATCATACCAGGTGAGCTTAATAATGTCAAAATATTTCCAAATTAAGAGCGAGGAACTTTCTAAATATCTAATACACATGATACCCGTCCTATCAACTGTTTCATTTGATCATGAACATTCATAGTAATTATGCTAGAAATTTTTTCCGGTAAAACGAATCGAAATACCGATTTTGTCATGCTAAATTGCTAAAACTGGGTCATCATTATTCAATAGTTATCTAGATAATGTGTATGATTTAATAACTTCCTTATTCTTTCGATCTCCCTATGGAAATTGATAAACTTATTTCTCTTGAAATATCCGGTATTAGTTTGTTGATATTTTGCCTTTGTAGAAATCCAGATTTTTTATGATAGATAACACATCTTGGTATTCCATAGGGACGAATCTAATTCCAGTAGGCGAAAGCTCTGACATTTTCAACTTATGAAGCATAAACGATTAACTTTCAATAATTACGCCTAAATAGCCGTCTTTAATTCAAGTAAACATGCTTTTTTGTTGCTTATATCACATACTGCTTTGTGGCATTTTTGGATCTGTATAACATTGGTAGATACAAATCAATTGAAATGATAATATGAAGGAACCCGATTTATCTCAAAATAACAGTCGAAGATTTAACTGATGTTCGTATTATGCCAGATCAATAACTAATATTTCTAATTTGCAGTATACATATATCAACTTTATAAACTTATACAAACGCGGATCCAGAATTTATGTAAAAGGGCTCGAACATTTAAAATACAACATGGTTTTAAGGGGCGTAGGTTTTGCGAGTTTGTGACTTACAAATAAGAAGCCAGGAGTCTCAAAATTGTCTGATGTTAGTCAGTAGGTCCATCTGAAAATTAACGCTAGAAAATAATTGAAGACTATTTCAAACAGTTTTCAATTCTTTTTTAAGTGGATCTCAAAACGTATATAATGCTTATATAATCGCCGGATAACAGGTACCCGATACCCGTGTACTGGAGCTCTAAATGTGAAAAACACGCTTGGCAAACAACGTTCACGAGGTACCATTGTATTTACTTAAAGGATCTTGGTGACAACATGTGGCTTTTTTTCACTTTTAATTCTTTGGAGGATATCTAGTCATAAACCACTAGGCCAAATCCTTAGAAACTTTGCTAGCACATTCCTTGAGAGATGCTTTCAAACAGTATGTACATGTACCAAATATTTGCAAGGCAGGACAGGGCCTTTTTCACTTCTTAAACCTGCTCACCATACTCTGAAGAATCATTGAACCATGGATTGGAGACAAATAACGCGGGCTGCAATCTTTTTTCTATTTTTTTTTTTAATTATACGAGCTGGGGTTCATTCTCACGACCCTAGGATTGGTAGCAGAACGCGTTTCTGACGTAGCTAACCGGACTTAACTTGATTAAACCTTCCATACATGTTCCCTTTGTAAATTTTTTTCATTTCAATCAGTGAAAATTTGATTATACTTGAGTTATGTCAGTGTCAGGGTATGTATTTATTCTGTGTGAAATATGTTTAAAGATCCACTGAACCAAGAATAAGCAGATGAATGATTAACGGGCATTCTGTTCCTCTTGTGAAAATAAAATCAAAAGTACCTAAAAGAGTTGAGATGTGTCTTTTTCCATTTTATAACCTGTCATTAAAGTGGCATTATTTTCAGTGGAATCATTATAAATAACTGTATCTTATAATCGCAAAGATATAAAATGCGTTAATTTATTGCTTTCCGTATTTCCGTATTTGTGCATCTTTCTATCGATTTTGATTGCTCAAATAACTGACTAAAATAAAAGATTAGTCACAGATCATTTCAAATTTTCTAAAACTGTATTTATACAATGGAATATTTCTTGATGATGCACTTGGACAGCTAGAAAATCCAAGTATTGGACAATCTACAAAATCTATGCCAAATCGTAATATTTCAAGATTGCATGATTTATACTTTTGAATTTAATAGTTCTTTTAAAGACATAAGTCAATACCTAGTCTCAAACATGCAAATAATCACAGAAAACAAGATAATTTACAATGCAATACTCAGTACCAATTTTGGCAATTCCAAGTCCACTTAAACGGATAAGAAAACAATCAACAGTACCCCGATGACTTGATACAGGTCACCGTTAAATGGCCATAACTTGATCAAATCTTAATAAACATAGCTTATTTTTGCAGGATATTTTTATGTTTTCTTAAAAGATGACTCACTTCAGTATTCCTAATGATATTTTATTTCTGCTTTGTGATTGAATAAATAGGTAAGGGTATAAAATTTCTCGGAAGGTATGTGGTTTATCCTTTATATCATTCCTTAAACTTTCAGTAAGGAGTACAATGTGTAAGTTATCTGAATTGTAGAAACAACATGCCATTTCAGCTAGACTTACCAGGTCTGATTACTTAACTCAATGATAGAAAATCATCAAATGGTTTCAGTTGTTTATCACCTTTACGTCGCTGCAGCCATTTTAAGATGCAATATCCTGGGCCTGTTTCCACCCAGTGGATATATCCGAAGTTAGGTTGATGGAACGGATAACATGTGTTTATTCATTACGTTATATATTTGGAAGGTTCCCCGTTCTAAATTTTAGGTATATTTGCGATATTTTTAGCTCGCACTGCATGTATGATAGGTCAAATGAGATAAGAGACGTTCAAATGATTGATTGAATGGGGTTTATGCCGCTTTCAACAATCTTTCAGTTATATCGCGCGGGTGGAGCACCTAACAATGGATTCCTGGTGTATCTCACAAGAGTACTACCATCACATCCTTTCCTAGCCTCCAGCTGCTTTCTCCCATAGGTCTACGATTATCGACCCATTGATGCGAGACAAATAGTCGGAAAGAATAAATTCCGCCGTGGGGATCGAACCTGTAACCTATATACCAATTGCGCTATGACGTCAGCTACGTACAACTGAGGAATGAGTAAAGCATATAATAAATTGAAAACCACCGTCCGATTGACAGGTGCACAGATTTGTCCTTAAAGTATATTTTCTAAATTTCTGACGGGAACAAATGGAACATAAAACATTATATTGGTATCATTACACAAGTTAACTTTCTGTGGAAATGAGCTAGAATGAGAGTACAATAACGCATTGTCTATGGTGTAAAACTGACGTCATGACGATTAATGCCATTTTAATGCAAATACTAGCTTTCAGGATTTTCAATCATAAAAAATCACTGTTCAAATGGAAATTTTCTTCGAATAACACGTATATATAAGTAAAGGATAGAAAGCTCGAGGATCTTTTGAAATGCTGTTGTTTGCTTGTGATATAAACTACAAGAATATATAGGAAGAGTCACCACCCGAACCGATGTAATTGCAATACAAAGTCCACAACATTCATTTCTTCAGAAAAGAATTCTTAGCTTCTTTACTGAAAATGACATTATGTATTTCGACATGGTAAGCCATGAAATAACTAATAAAATGAAGCGTATTATGATATTTGTCATTTCACAGTCTCGATTGTTGTGGAGATTAAATGTTTCTAATTGAATGTAATAGTCCGGTTTCCGGCAAAAAAAAAAAAAAAAAAAAAATGCCGGGTATTTGCATTTACGGCTTTTACGGAATCTACATTGCACTCGTAACGAAAATGCCCATTCCTTTAAGGGGAATTTCTATGAGCTTTGAGGAATGAAAAATATTGAGAAAAAACCGTATGTGAAACCCCTATTACGACTGATATTTAGAAACTTTTTTAAAGTTTGTTACACACCAGAAACCGTCAAACTTAAATGACACCAGTGAACATAGTTTGAAAGAAAAAATAACAAAGTAAGTCTTTAGTTCCAAAGAAGTGCATCGGCGATAAATATCAAAGCTAAAGACGTACGTCGAAAATGATGCACATAGATCCATTCATTAGCGACTTTGTCTGTAGACGATTCATTAAGAATTTGTCCTGGTACTCGGACATGAGTCGTAATTGAGCGGAATTTTATGTCACAACTGTCACATTATTCACACGCCTGTCGCCCAAATGTCACATAATTGAGAAAAAAATAATCCATTGCGTCCTTTTAAGGATCTTTAGGTCTTTAGACAAGCTAATATGAATAAAAAAAATTGTTCAGAGAAAGGTTAGTGTATACTCATTCTTTGAGACGAAGATGTGTACAAATAGCAAGTCAAACAGAATATGGGTGTCTGATGTAATGATTACATATTGTATTTATCTCTCTAGGAAGATTTATAAGACATGGGTATTTTATAACGTCCTTATTTCTCAACAATTGTGATTTTGGTTACAAAGACAACTTTCTATTTATTGCAGATAAAAACATTGTTTTATAATTGTTGTCAGATATATGTCTTCTGATGTTTGAGTGAAACGATACCTTTACCTCCCTTTAAGAAAATGAACATACAAGTTCTATAAATAACTTTTTAATTAAAGAGAACCAATAAGACGCTTATAATTTCAAATATTTCAGTGAACTCGCAATTTGTGTATTATATGTTTATATTTATTTTGAATGCAGCTGTTGATTGTATCTTTTTATAGTCATTTTGGAGCGTTTTTTGATCGATTTGAGTAAGAGTTTGGAATGAATGAATGGAGCGCTGATTAAAAGAATGGTTTTCAATGAAATGAGTGTCAATTTCTCGGAGTAACTAACTGTACTGTCTTGTCAGGACGACCTATCGACGACATGGCAGAACACTAGATTTGAACAGAGAAGTTCCAGGCTTGTATCCCGACAGTAGTTTAATATTCATTAGTGGTTTATATTTGGATAGCAAAGTACAAAGCTCAAACAAGTAGTCTATTATGTGATTATGTGATTGATTGTGCTGATTTTTGAAAATTTGCTAAATAATTTAATTGTTGAGGGTGTGTTCGCATATTACCATACTGTGAATAAAGTTTGTAACATCAAGGAATTTACATTCACCTCGATCAAAATCGATCCTACCCGCTCGCTTAGTGCTCCATTCATTCATTCCAAACAATCACCCAAAACCATTCCAAAAAGTTGTCTTTTCGTATGAGATATCATTTGTATCGACGTGGAAGAGCACTCGCTCTGGACAGAGAGGTGCCTGCTTCGATTCCCCACGGGGTCGAATATTTTTTTTGCAGGTGACATAAAAACCGTCAAACAAACGCATTACCAAAAAAACGAAAGTTAAAAGGCTGTGTCGAATCAGAGTTATGTTCGTGCTTATTTGGTTATTATCTTAATGCAAAATCAATTTAAAACGGCCACAAAAGGAAATGAATTGCATTAAAACAATAATTGGACACATTTTTTCCTCGTTCATATCAGGTTTGTTCGCCAAGAAATAGATTCAATAACCGATTTATATTCAGCTACACGCATTGTTGTCAGTACTTTGTGAAGAAAACGAGATTTAAATGACAGAATCACGAGTTATCATGAACAAATATCGAAATCGGGAGGAATCAACTATCCTAGAACGTGAGTTCTTCTTTCCTATTCCCCCTCTGTCAAGAAAAAAGTACCACGACAAAATATAAAAACAGATTTCCAGAATATGGGTAATTTGCAGTCTAACGGAGTTCTCCAGTCCTTATTTGATATCTATTCTTCAATTGTTATTAAAATGTCGCAAATAATCATCACCAATTCAATGAAACTTATTATGGTAAGAATATTTTATAACATCAAGTTCTTTCATGATATTTTAATTTTCCCACATCGGCCACGTCAACATTTAATCCTTCAAATGCACGTAATTTATGCTACGTATATAAATGAGACAAGGGTTGAGTAAACAGTCGTGGATCAGATTGCCAACCGACACCATTCAGTTTGACATGGGCTCAACAAAATTCTTATTTTTTTGTAATAAAACGTCCTACATGTCACAGTCTAATAATAGCAATCCAATCAATTGAAGAACTTTGATTGGGTTAAATCGCATCACAAGCGGAAATCCGTTGTTCTTTTTATCTGCTTAAAATACAATAGGTATTTTAGGAAATCCCGACGAAAGATACGCAAGTCCTGTGTTGTAGGAGCTCGTTAATGCCTTGTTCCCCTTACATTTTTCTCCATTGCTATTTGATTGATTAATAATTGAGACATTTTCAACAGAATTTTGGCTTACAAGCATTTATCAGGTAGTGAAGCCTGTGCTGACCTAATATCGCCTGTCTGATAACATGACATGTTATCAGGCAGTCTATTTTTAGAAACAATTTTCATAAAATGTCACACGAATTTCTTTGATTTTTAAGGTTTTACTATGATTAAGCGGTGAAAAATGATTGTATGATACATAGAATAACATGCCTCGACCAGATAACATTGATATTTTAAGACACTGACATATTATTCTCTATATAGCTCTGATGCTGAGTCACCATTTACAGCGAGTCGGCGAAGACCATCAAGCAACCCTCTCAAGCTCACTCGATCTCGCCGATTTTGTTTTTATTTGATTGAGAAATACTTGGTAGAAAAAATCTATGATCACAAATACCTCGAGAAAATGTCGACGTTTTGTCCAGTTTGTAAAACTCATGCCTGTAAACTTAGGTAGTCAGATAACAATACACATTTAATATCCGATCTAAAAATAGATTTTGTAATTTTCACTACGCACAGAAAAAGACTTTGATCGAGATATTTAATCGTTTCTTAGTTCTAAAGGATTGCAAGTGTAAGGGCTGAGTGTATTTTTCTCTGCGTTTATATGGGTATAAAGTATAATTGCCTAAGCGCGTGGTAATTAGCACATTGCTTAAACATAGCGGCGTTATTTACCATGTGCTAAGGCAATTGCACTTTATACTCAAATAAACGCAGTCAAAAATACACTCCCTATAATATCAAAGGCTAGATCTAATACCTGTCTCAAGGAGATTGGCGGTGTCTTGTGCTCGAGTATTTGGGCCTATTTAACGCACGTGATCAGTTCTCATGACAAGCTTTCTTGATCTTGCTGTGCCCGACGTTAATCGTCTAACTTTTACCACGCCTCCAAATGCCGCGTTATTTCTTTAAATGGATTAGATTTTGGACAGAATCTTTGTCACTACCAGTCGTAGGACGAGTTTGAAATTGGTACAAGTAAGGTATAAAAACTAGGTCACGCAATGCTTGGAAAAACTTGTATGCCCTCTAGATACTATATTTTTGGCTCAAATGGCTTGATATTCGTTCAGAATAATTGTAGTCATCATGTTATCCCCGACGAGTTCGTAATTGGGACAAGCGTTGTATTAAAACAAGGTGAAAAATGGGTGTTTCTTTTGGAAAACTTTGTGTGCATTCAATAGGCTTATTTTTTTGGCTCCAATGTGGTTGCCATCATTATATCTCGAACGAGATAAAAATTTGGCCAAGTGAAGTCAAAAACAAGGTCGCGGAGAAAACTTAAGCAAAAAAAAAAAACAAACCAAAAAAGCACCTGAGTGCATGTTTTCACACCCCGGGGAAAGAGGCAGTAATTTAAACCCATTGCTACCCAATTATACAACTTAGTTGACTGGGGCTGACAAAAGGCATTTTGCTCAGAACACAGCCCGGCGAAAGGGGCTCTCAACACGGACCTCATGGTCACGAGTCGCGCGTCTTTCACACTAGACCATCCAGACAGTCCTTGACTGTGAAAATGTCCTAAATCACTCAACGTTCTCTCTTGTCTTCAAGACTGAGTATATATTCAAATAAATATTTCTTTATCTTTTTTTGAAAGCAACATTATGGAAAAAAGCAGGTAAACAATAAGTACGAGACTAACAGAAAACTCAACTAAAATGGCAACAGCAGTAAATAATATCGTAATTATAGTACAAATCCCTTTCTCCTAGCGTGATTTCTCTCAAATATTTTTAATTTCACATTAAATGCTTGTAGACTGTCTAATGACACAATTCCTCGAGAACCAGCGTTTGCTGTTGTCACAGTTTACAGTATAGTGCAATGACACTGTATTCAATTTCCGCTTCTTTTCTATTAAATGATAACCGACTCTGGTACAGGAGAAAAACACTTGTCAAGGAACCCAGACATTTAATTTGGAAAAAAACAACGATTGTAACGTGAATAGATATGACAACCGATAAACAAACTGTCAATCATTAGATCTAAGTCTCGAATAAAGAAAAGGCAATGTTCTGCCAATGTTAAGTCATATGCGGACTGCAAAGGATACGACGCTCAAAAGGCGAAGTTGTAACCGAGGCAAAGGACGAAGAAAAGAGTGTTGATCGCAGCCTCCGCCATTTGACCTTAGCCATAACACAATTCACCAGCGCCCGGATGTATAAATGATAACCATCAATACAATTCTAACCGAAATATTGCTTCGATTGGTACAATTGCAACAAAAACCCTGATTTGCTAGAAAATAAACACTCCGTCTGAATTTAGCAAAAGCCCAACTTTTATGCAACAAGGGTAGAAATTGAGCCTCATAATGCTGCAAAATAATTGATCGAGGAAATAAAACCGAAAAAATAAATAACAATAAAGGGATACCAAACTGTCGTAGGTACAGCTTTATAAGGAACCGGATAAGTTATAGTATCTCAGCGTTTCGGAATTTACAAACTTTTACAGTCATCACCAAGGTTTCATGATGATTTCATTAGGCAACCTAGGTCAACGTAATGAAAGAGTTCCGAAATGTTCCGAAACTATTACGGGTTTACTACCTTAAGATGAAGTTGCTTAGTGAAAGTTGCCAACGTATTGAAAATGATCGAGATAAAGTGGTTGAAATTGACTGAGGATGATGGCCGAGTGGTTAGCGCGCTCGACTCGTATCCTGGTGGTCGCGCGTTCCAGCCCCACCGGAGGCGGGTAGTGTAATTGGGCAGGATACCTTACCGACCCGGCCCCAGTCAACCCAGCTGTAAAAGTGGGAAGCAGTGGTTAGAAACCATTGCGTCTCGCTCTTTGTGCAGGTAAGATCTTGGAAAAGTAAGGACCTCGATGGAAATAAGAGTCATTCGACCGTTTATCGTGTTATCCTCAGTTATAAGAAACAAACTTCTAATCCCATCATTAATATGTGATTTATTTTAATATTTAATGGATCTTTGGATTGGCTATAGCAATATATTGATTCTTTTGTTACTACGAAGCAACTCAGTTTCAATTTGATTAAAATTTATCTAACGGCGGGGAATCACGCGCCACAAGTTTTTTCAATATTTTCTAATAATTCTTAAAATATTTAGTCTATTCGAAATAAAAAAAGAAATTTCAAACAGATGGGAATATAACGTCACGAGGTTTATGGATAAGGTAGCCCTTTCGAAAATTTGCTCATTTCTTTACTTGGTTGTCGGCCACTTCTTTATCACCAGGCCCAAAGTTTAAAAAAACTTGTCTCATTCGCAATTCAAAATTTTCTCAAATTTCAATTTGAACTTAAAGCCGTTATTCTTTCTAAATACTCATGTTAATGCGTGAAAATAAAAGATGATATTAATAAGTTGTTATAAATAACAAATTATTTTTATCATCTTTTATTTTCATACATTTATGCAAATTTGAAATTTGATAAATTCATCAGTTGACCATGATAAAGTTTTTATAACCTTGGGGCCTGATCTTTGTAAGACCGGCAACATCCAGCAAAATTTTAACATTTCCCGCCTTCTCTGATTTAAACTGACTTTATATATGTCACATATTGACAGAATCATTGATGAGGGTCTGAAATTGTTATGTCTCGTTATTCTTCGCCGTGTAGATCTATCTTCAAAGGGCTGAACAGTGTTAAAACAGTAAACGACCTTGACACAATCGAAACTTTGCTGTATTTATTCGAGTTTATAAATCGCTAAGGATTTTTGATTCTGTCCGCCACTGACAATTGTTGATGGTAACTTGTGATTCTGTCATTTAAATCTCATTTTCTAGACAAAATACTGACAGGTCTGCGTGCTTTTGGATATAAATTGGTTATTGAATCTATTTCTTGACGAATAAACTTGATACGAAACGAGGAAAAAATATTTCCAATTATAGTTGTGATATAATTTATTTCCTTGTTGTTTTTAAATTACGTTGGATGTAGATAAAGTTGGAATGTGTAGAAAAGCTTTACTTTAGAAATATCTTTTGATTTTCTCGAATAACAAGCATATGTACTATCTTGAAATTCGTCTTTTCCTTCTGACGCCTGAGTATCAAAATGACCATGATCAAAGAGGCAGATCATCTGCTTTTTTACTTAATCATCGTAGAAAAGATATTGCTTAGATTTGATTTTAATATCTCCTTTAATAGTTTCTGTAAATCAAAATCTTAATTCAGCAGGATAATAGTAAAATACTTATTAAAGCGTATTTTGATCTTTCCACTTAAGCATGCCCTGCGTTCAGGGTCACCAAACGGTGCAAACAGTTTTCAAATTGTACCCCGCTTTGCACGTGCACCTGCGTGCAAAGCGGGATATAATTGGAAAACTGTTTGCACCGCTTAGTGATCCTAAACGCTGGGATGGTGTCTTTTTGCTTCTCCCAACATAATCGCTAGGGTTATTAGATATCGCTTTAAAATCGGAGGGATTCATTTTACTGCAGCCAACGTACAAAACATGGACAGTTTGATGTCATCTATTTTCATTTGTTCTAACGTATAGGATCTGTTCTATATACATTCTGATTAGAATGAGAAATTGGTTGCTGAAATTAGATAAATGTAAAAAGAAATAATATATTCATTAAATTCGCTTAAGGTATTCGAGCCCTAATAGTTCTACCTGCATCGGTGGTCTAACTCGAACCGTGACCAGGACCTTCTTGAATATTTCTATCCGATGAATGAGCTTGTCTGAAAGAAATATTTTGACAGAAAATAAATCTTTATCTCATTAGAATTCCAGGCAAACAGCAAATGATGAGGAAGTAATTGTCTGAAAGAAATATTTTGACAGAAAATAAGTCTATATCTCATTAGAATTCCAGGCAAACAGCAAATAATGAGGTAATTTTATGCCTATACTTGCAATCAAACTGTTCGCAACTTAAGCATAGCTGTAAATTACTGACAACAGCCGGTGTCGAAGCCACGCGGACAATACGCTTAGTACGAATGATGTGCCCTTGGTAATGGCCGACATGTTTTTGTCCTTGGTAAAAAATAATGAAAACAACAAAATGGGCGATGATTTACAATCGAAAAGGAAGTATTCAAGTATGATTTAACCACCGATGAAATTTATAAAATCGGGACGACCAAATCAGAAATGGGCGATGATTTACAAATTGACAATCGAAAAGGAAGTATTCAAGTATGATTTAACTACCGATGAAATTTATAAATTCGGGACGACCAAATCAGAAATGGGCGATGATTTACAGGCGTACAGACAACGAATTGGCACTTTTTCAATGCCGAATAAAGTAAGGAAGAGACTCAAAACACTTAAGATCCCAAGTACAGTCAGAAAAAGATTTTTGAATATTTTGAAGGTCGCGGTGTGTTTGTCCGCTTTGTTATTGACCTGTGGTGACGTGGAGTCAAACCCTGGCCCGACAACAGAAACCCGTTCTACACGACAAACTACACTTTCTTTTAGTGATGCAGTCGCGACACCTACACTAGAAAATGTAGAATCTCAGAAAACTAGCTGCTCGATTCCCAGATTACAGGCGTGATCGAAAAATCGACCCCAAACAAGAAGCACGGGAAAAGCCAATGCATCCGATACTGATATAATGGAATTTCTTCGTGATATGCGGGCAGATTTCAGCTTAAATTTAGTAACAATAAATAATAAAATCTATGGTATAACAAAAACCGTAGAAACACTAAAGGCTGAAAATGCTTGGCTGAAAGAGGAAAACATTGCGATAAAGGGAGAACTAGAACGTTTAAATTCGAAAGTGGATTCACTCGAAGGTCATTCACGTAGAAATAATCTCAAGTTTAACGGAATACCTGGGCCGAACAAAGAAACGTGGGATGAATCCGAAGCAAGGATCAGAAAGTTTATTAGATTAAATTTAGATCAACCCGATCTTGAAAATGTCGATATTGAGAGAGCGCACAGAGTAAAAATTGAAAGGTTTTGATACTTTTCCTATCCTGGTGAAATTTTAAGTTTAAAGATCGGGGTAAGATATTGAGATTAGCCAAAGATAAACTGAAGGAATCCTCTTATTTTGTGCAGGAAGATTTTACCGACAAAGTGAAGTTTTGCAGATACAAGCTAAGTAAGCGTCTTATGGATGCCAGGAAGGACGGACTTTATGCTAGTTTGAATTTGACAAATTGACAATCGAAAAGGAAGTATTCAAATGAATGAATGAATGATTGGTGTTTTAAGGCCCGTCGACAACTAAGGTCATTTTGGGCGCAAAACTCTAAAAAATAACTTATTTTAAAAGGCGACGTATACCTTCAAAACTAAGAAAACTATAACACTTTAAAACAAAACGCTGTAAATCGTGTAATAAAAATTATGCGAACAGTACAAATGTAAGAGAGAAGTATTACTTCCAAAACTTAAGAGAAAATCGTGCCCAAAAGAACACTCTATATTAATGTAAAATTCAAAGAGACATTTTTAAAACTAAGGGAAACTTGGATTCAAAAGAAAATAAAATCATATTTTATAATACAAATTAATGGCCTTAAGGTAATCAAAAATCAGTTCAATTTTTACATAATCAAATAAGTTCTTCATACTGTCAACTTTAAAATATCTATCTCTAGTAAAAGAGAAATCTAAACAATCAATAAAAATATGCTTGACAGTAAGAGGACAGTCGCAAGGAATACACATTGGCATGGCTTCTCCCTTTAAAAGATAAGAGTGTGTGAGGTGTGTATGGCCAATGCGTAACCGAGTCAAGATAAGTTCTTCGCGACGGTTTGACCTGTAACCAGGTAACCAATCGCCGAGGTCCTGTCGAACAGAAAATAATTTATTGTACTGGTTGGCTGGATCATTCCAACATTTACTCCAGACATCATGAATAAAACTATGAATAAGGGGTTTAAAATCAGTAAAAGGTACTTCAAATGGTAAAATTTCAAGTGACAATGCGTCCTTGGCAGCTTTATCTGCCTCCTCGTTACCATGAATACCAATGTGGCTTGGAAGCCAGCAGAAAATAAGATCAACATCATTTAGCTGAGCTATTTTATCGAGTAATCTTACGATAAGGGGGTTGTCAGTTTTCTCGTGCTCAATCGCTTGCATACTTGACATGGAGTCAGTGTATATAATATAACGAGAGAATCGTTCTGCGATCATATGATCGAGTGCGAGATCAATGGCCTTAAGCTCGGCTGAAAAAATGGAAGAGTTATTAGGAAGGCGGAATTGATATTTTTCGCCATCTAAAATAGTGGCTGAAGCAACTTTTTCGCCATCTTTTGAACCGTCTGTGTATATCTCTTCATATGAAGTGTATTTTTCTTTGACCTCCAAGAATTTTGTTTTAAAAATTGATGGATCTGTTGTATCCTTTTTGCTGGAAGCAAGATCATAAAGAAACGTGGGACTTTTATATGTCCACAAAGGAACATCAGGAACAATATGTTCTGCCACGTCCTCTAGATCAAAATCTAGAGAGTGAACATCTGCTTCACATCGTAAACTAAATGGGGGTATTGCAATTGGTTTTTTATCAAAATTCCGTCTGTGTTTAGGTTCAAACACAGCTTTGTATGTCGGATTCTCAGGATTTGATTTAAGTTTTAAAAAATATTGTAAAGAAAGCTTCTTCCTTCGTAAATTTAAGGAAGGCTCATTTGCTTCTGTATAAAGACTGTTAACTGGTGACGTTCTAAATGCACCCAACGCCAAACGCAATCCTTGATTATGAATAGTATCAAGTTTGCGAAGGTATGAAGGGCGTGCAGAACCATAAACAACACAGCCATAGTCTAGTTTTGATCTAACAAGTGCCCTATAGAGGCGCAATAGAACCTTTTTATCGGCTCCCCAATCCATACTGGATACAACACGTAAAAGATTAAGTGCCTTTTGGCATTTATTTTTCAAATTGTCAATATGGGGTATAAACGACAGCTTAGAATCAAAAATTAGTCCTAAAAATTTTAATATTTTAACAACTTCAATCTGCACTCCGTCCAACTTTAATTCTGGATCGGAGTGCATTTTTCTTGATTGACAAAAATGCATACATTTGGTTTTTGTCTTTGAAAACTTGAAGCCGTTTTCATTGGACCATTTTGAAAGATTGTTTAAGACTTGCTGCAACTGTCTTTCAATTGTATACATGTGTTTTGATCTGTAACAGATACAGAAGTCATCAACATAAAGGAAACATTCCACGCCAGGGCAAACAGTTTTAACGATATTGTTTATTTTGACACTAAATAGTGTCACCGATAAAATACTTCCCTAGGGTACACCCATTTCTTGTTCATGAGGATCAGATAGAGTATCTCCGACCCTGACTCTAAACTGTCGTTCATCAAAAAAAGCTGAGATGAAATAGGCAAGGCGACCTCGTATACCGAAATCATAGAGGTCGTTCATAATTCCATACTTCCACGTGGTATCATAAGCACTTTCGAGATCGAAAAAGACAGAAACAACATGTTCTTTCTTTATAAAGGCTTCTCGAATAAATGTCTCGAAGCGAACAAGATGATCAAGAGTGCTTCTCTGTTTACGAAAGCCACTTTGGACTTGAGTAATAAGGTGGTTCTTTTCAAGAAACCATACAAGACGATCATTTACCATTCTTTCCATGGTCTTGCAAATACAACTAGTTAAAGCAATAGGGCGATAATTAGATGGATTTGTGAAATCTTTACCTGGTTTAGGTATTGGAATAACGATAGCTTCCCGCCAAGAGGCTGTAATGCTTCCCGTTGTCCATACCTGATTAGAAAATTTGAAGTAAGCAATGAAGGGAACGAGACGGCAAACGTTTGAGGAACTGATAATGAATAGCATCTGATCCGACAGCAGTGTCGTGACATTTCTTTAAAGCTTTTTCAATTCCTTAACGGAAAAGTCTCTATTATATTGCTCCAGATTTCCGGAACTAAAATTAAGCTTAGACTTTTCTTTTTCACCTTGAAACTTCTGAAACGTAGGTGAATAATTAGTAGAGGAAGATTTCTTGGCAAACGTGTCTGCTAAGACATTAGCAATATCATGTTTCGAAGAAACTGTATTATCTTCATCTGTTTGAAGGTGGCCAACACTTAGTGATGTATTCTTCCCACTAATTTTACGTATCATAACCCATGTCTTTTTGACAGATGATCTAGAATTTAATCTAGAGACATACTGTCTCCAAGACGAACGCTTACTTTGTTTTATAGTGCGACGTGCTTTTGCACGTGCAATTTTAAATTTGTAAAGATTTTCCTTTGTAGGTCTTAAGCCAAATGATCTGAGAGCACGTTTTCTCTCAGTTATAGCCTTTTTGCAATCTTCATTGAACCATGGTTTGTTTGGAACTTTGGGGTCAGGTGATGTTCGAGGAATAGTCTTTTCTGCAACAGAGTACAGTAAAGATGTGAAAAGCTCTGTGGGGTTTTCACAATCATCAAATGCTTCCGGATTAATAGACTGCTCACATGCAGTTTTAAACTGTTCCCAATTAGCCTTATGGAGTTTCCAACGTCTCGGACGTTCTTGAACCGATGGTCCAAGTTCCGAGACATGGGTAGGAAAATGGTCACATCCATGTAGATCGCAGTCTACTTTCCATTTAAAATCAGGAAAAATCCCAGGACTGCATAATGTTAAATCCAGTGACGAATAAGAACCAGTGGCAGGATGGAGGTACGTAGAACCTTCATCATTCAACAAAACTAGATCATGTCTCATGATGAAATCTTCTACAGCACGACCTCCGTCATCTGTATTCGAACATCCCCACAAGGTATGATGAGATTTAAAATCTCCCATCAAAATAAAAGGTTTAGGCAACTTGTCAACCAAGTCATCAAATTGCCTTCTATCAAAAGCAGATCTGGGAGGCAAATAAATCGAACACAGTGTAACAGTTTTGTTCAAAGATATACTTACAGAGATTGCCTGTAAGTTTGTATCAAGTTGCACCAAATGATGTGGAACATTGTTATTTACAACGATTCCGACACCACCAGCTGCTTTATCACCAGAATGAAAGTTTTTAAAATAACATGAATGGTGCTTCAAGTAAAAATTATCTGTATCTTTTAAAAATGTTTCCTGTAAGCAAAATGCCACTGGTTTATATTTCGACACTAAAAGGTTAAGTTCCTCGAAATTGGCTCTGATGCTCCGACAATTCCATTGTAAAATGTTGTTCGCCATTATGAAGGTTAAAGAGAGAAAAATACCAATGATTTTCGGAAGTATGTAATTATTCATTTTTTATTACAAAGTTTAATAATACCTGCACCTTGCCTAATAACATCCGGATGTTCGCCTGATTTCGATTGCGTAACATCAACAGATGTGGTTGGTTTGAGTACCTTAGACTCAGGGGGAGGGTCTCTCCACTGGTCCAGATTGCTGTTCCAATCTGAAGGATCTGGTTCATTTGAATCCTGATCCATTTTATTATCCTCTTCATTTTCCTCCTCATCGTCACCCTTCAACTCGCTAAAGCGATTCGAGGTAGTAACTACGGGGGGATTTAACTTCTCCATCTGGATTAATAGTTTCTTACGTTGAATCATTTCAAGTTTGTCCAAACGCTCAACTTCGTCCATTCCAGCAGATTCAGGATTGGGGGCCCTGGGCTTGAAGGCTTATTCGTTTTAGATTTGGATGTTGTAGCCACATTTTTCTCAGTGTTTGATTTTGAGTCAGAAGATGGGGTTGATCTGGGGATTGAAAAGGGATTATGTGCGTTGGAAGGTGTATTCTGTGGTTTCTTTGGCATCAATTTCTCAACTAAAGATTTAGGTATTAGACCTTTAAGTTCTTCGGCCATATCAGGAAATTTTTGAAGAAGCAACTTTGCAAGGATGAGACAGGTATCACAGTTCTCCTTCTGTGAAGGAGAAGCAGGAGCCACAACGTGGGCATAACTACCTGATACACCGCTCTGTTTCTTGCGCTGTTCAACAAGCTTTCTTGCTTCAATAAAGTCTATACCCTTTGTACATTTCAAAGTAAGAATTTCTTTCTCATCCTTCCACATTGGACAATCCTTTGAAAAAGATGCACGAGATCCCTTGCAGTTGACACATTTCAGGGGATTTTGACAGTCCTTACTATTATGGTCATCGCCCTGATATGCACATTTAGAACAAGCTTGTGTACTTCGACATTTGTCAACGTGATGTCCAAAGCATTGGCATTTAAAACAGCGCAATGGATTTGGGATGAATTGAAAGAAATCCTACTTTGATAGATGATGGCAAAACTGTTGAGGAAAAGGTCAGAATATAAGTATTGGTAAAGATTTCTTTTCCATCCTTTTTAATGGAAATTCGTTTTACCTCAGTTACCCCCTGTGATTTTAGATTTTCTTTGATATCTGTTACTGAATTGCAATGAGAAAGCTCTTTACAGCGGATTACACCTTTGCAAAAGTTTAATTTCTCATGTGCATAAATCTTGACAGGAATATTGAAAAAGGTATCATGGTCAAGGAGATTAGATGCCTGCTGTTTTGAGAAAACATCGACAAGGATAGTGCCATTCTTAAGAGTTTTCACAGAACGAGGAGAACCTAAAATACTCTGAATTTGTTTTTTTATAACGAAAGGAGAAAGTTTTGAAATTGGACGTGAAGAATCTTCTGACTCTATAACGATAAATCGAGAAAATGAGATGAAGTTTCATTGTCTGATTCACTATCAGAGAGAAGCCTTTTTTGGTCAGTGATCTTGGATTTCTTTTGTGTAGCCATGTTAGAGTCATTTGTTTCATCGGCAATGCTCCACCACCCACCCTCCGAGTCCTACAAGGGGACACCTAACCTGGGGAATTCCATCTCAGGAGGTGCCAGGGATACATCGCCGATATACTCGGATAAATTGGCTAGATCAAGCAATCAATACTTCCTGTGATTTATTCACCCAAGCATGAAACAATACCGGAGAGTATTATTGTCGATCAAACACCATTTTCACCCGATTGGCCCATGAGCCACCGCCTTCTAAGGCATATAATGTGAAATGACATTTATCGAAAACGGTGGTTTAAGGAAACAATTTAAAAGGCCAGTTGCAGAATAAAACGCCCTAGGGCAAGACATGACCAGCAGATTGATCAGATCCGTCATCAGGCATTACGGGTCGCAGCCCACGGCAAACGGAGAGGTCCATTTGTTTGGGGTCTTACCATGTACTACATGGACAGCAGCCGACTATTTCTATCCCCCCGCCCAGCTGGGGGCCAGGAAGTATTCAAGTATGATTTAACCACCGATGAAATTTATAAAATCGGGACGACCAAATCAGCATGGAATAAAAGGTCACAAACACGTGATGGCACGAGACAAAATAGCACGCAATCCTCATTGGTCGATGTCATGGTAGAGGGCGGGGCAAGTGAAATCGATTAACAATGCGGTCGAGGTCCTTTACATAGCGACCCTTATCTATGTAATACCACCTTTTCCATATTAACCTGGAATATAGCCGGACTCTCAAAATATGAAAATAATTCCGATGTTAAGACTTATTTATCACAGTTTGATATAGTTAGTTTATTAGAAACGTGGAGCCGATCTGAATATGAATTTAATGACTTTTTGAATGAATATTGTATCAGACGAAAAACAAACTCTAGGTTTCGAAATAGCGGTGGAGTTGGTGTGTTTGTTAAATGCACACTAATAAATAGTCACTTCGTAACACGCGTATTTTGCCATTTTACCGATTGTATTGTTCTTTATTTGAACACTAGTATTTACGACGTAGGTAAAGATATTATTCTATTTATTACCTATGTTTTTCCGGAGGGATCGCCTACTTACAGAAACTTGGAAGAAGGCAATGGGATAATTTTGCTTGAAAATAAAATACTGGATTTACTGGATTTTATACCCAATGACTCGCTTGATTTTGTTTTCAATTCAGATACCGACTATGTTGTAGATACTTTTGATTTACATCGAAAAACACGTGACAAAGATAAACTGAATTCATTCGGAAAATCGTTAATCGATCTCTGTTGCTCACATAGTGTACACTTTTTAAATGGACGTCTTTTTGATGACGTGTCGGGTCAATATACTTGTTTTTCTAATAATGGCTGTAGCGTTGTAGATTACCATGTAATTTCGACAGAGTTATTTCCCTTTGTTTCATTTTTTCGCATTGAAGATAGAGATCAATCTGATCATTTTCCAGTTCTTTCAAACCTAACATTAAGAAATTTCTCACAAGATATTAATACCAGTAGTACGAATATAAATAAACTATTACAGAAATATGATAGTTTTAGGTGGATTGAGGATTTAAAAGGGGATTTTATCAAAATGTTTAACACGAATTTTATCATCATTGAAGAAAATTTGAAAAAACTGCATTAATAAAAATATTGACGAATGTATTAAAAAATTAACTGAATTGTACAAACGAGTCGCTGTAAATGTTAATATGTACGTTAAATTCAGAAAATATAAGATTGAAACAGTTATTCAACCAGAATTGTGGGACTCACAATGTAATATTATTAAACGAAAGAAATTTAGCCTTTTGCGAAAATATCGATTTACTAATGAAAATGAAGAGTTCATTAATTATAAAACTGCAAGAAATGAATTTACAGCGCTTTGTAGGAGGAAACAAGCCAATTTTCAGTTACAGAAACGGAGAGACTTATCCCAGTCATGTAATAATCCAAAAGCATTTTGGTCAATCTTGAAAAATAGTTCCGTCCGAGCGAAAGATAAACAAATAACAAACACAATACATGTAATTGAATGGATATCGTACTTTAAGTCGTTACTTTTTGACGAACAATCACCGACTATTCCAATAGTAAAAGAAAATCGGCAATACTTTAACCATGAGATGGATTTTACATTGAATAGTGATATTACTTTAGAAGAGGTACATAAGAGCATATCAAAATTAAAACGTAATAAAGCACATGGAAAAGATGGCCTTCCAGCAGAATTTATTAAATCAACAATGAATACAATATCGTCAATTTTAGTGCTAGTTTTTAATAAAGTTTTTAATACTGGCATTATTCCACAGTCATGGACAGAAACAGTCTTAATCCCAGTGCATAAATCAGGAAGTAAACTTGACCCCACAAACTACAGGGGCATATCTCTATTAAATGTTTTATATAATTTTTTTTCAAACATTATAAATGACCGCCTTGTAAAATGGGCGAATCAATTCGGTATAATTTATGAAATGCAATCCTGTTTTAGAACAGGATACTCCCCGATAGACAACATCTTTTGCTTACAAAGTATGATACAAAAATATTTATCTCAACCTGGTGGCAGATTTTATGTTTTATACGTAGATTTTAAAAAAGCATTTGACTCGTTGAACCATAATAAAGTTTTCGAATGTCTTAGCAAATAAGGGGTTCAGGATAAAATATTAAAAACTCTTTTATCGATGTATTCTAATTTAAATGCGTTTATTAAAATTGATGGAAAACCTTCATCTCCAATTCAATGTAATGTAGGTTTGAAACAAGCTGACTCATGTTCTTCAACGATCTTCAACACTTTTATAAACGAACTACACACATTTCTTAAGGCTAAATGCGGTAGAGGTATTTTTATTACAAGTGAAATTGACGATATTTTATGCATTATGTTTGCCGACGACGTTGCAAATTGTGCAGACACAGTTATCAATCTACAAAATCAACTTAACGTCATAGAAGGTTTCTGTAATGAAACAGGGATGCAAGTAAATTATGCAAAATCAGAGATAATTGTTTTCAGAAATGGGGGGCCTTTACGTGAATCCGAAAAATGGTTATTTAGGGGAGAAAGAATTAACATAACTTCAGTCTATAAATATATGGGTTTACTATTTACTCCGAAATTATCATGGTATTTGGCTAAAAGAAAACTTGCAGCTCAAGCTCGAAAAGCAATGTATCAAATTTACAAATTTCAAAAACCTTTTGGTAAGTTTCCACCAATGAATATTTCAAAATCTTTGATTCAATGGTTACACCAATCCTAACTTACGGGGCAGAGATCTGGGGGTATGAATATTCTGAAATGGTTTAACAAATCCATCTTAAATATTGCAAAGATTTCCTAGGAGTTGGTACTTCAGTAAATAACTCAATGGCCCTAGGTGAATGTGGCAGACTCCCAAAAGCATATCAATGTCACACAAAATTTGTAAAATACTGGTTAAGACTTATACAAATGAATCCCAGGAGATATCCCAAAAACTGTTATGATATGCTAAAAAAATATGATGAAATAGGAAGGTTAAACTGGGTTTCCAATATTAGACAGTTTTTATTTACATACGGCTTTGGTATTGTCTGGATTTCCCAAGAAGTTGGTAATACAACCCATTTTCTTAAGAATTTTTAACAGACACTTAAAGACTGATATTCACAAAAATGGCATAGTGATATTATTAATTCATCAAGATGTGATTTCTATCAAAGTTTTAAAAGTCTTCTAGACGTAGAAAAGTACCTGACAATCGATATGCCACAGTATCATAGGCGCTCATTGAGTGGTTTTAGATGTTCAAATCATAAACTTAATATAGAAATTGGTCGACATTATAACGTTAATAGAGAAGATAGAGTATGTGTTTATTGTTTCTCTGAAAAAAATGTTATAGTCTTAGATGATGAATTTCACGCCTTTTTTATTTGTGAGAAATTTACAGATGTTCGAAAAATCTATCTACTATCATGGTTCACAGGTTTTCATACTAGAGACGATCTTAGTTCTATTTTTCAAAGTCAAAATACTAATATTATAAAAAAAGGACAGCTTTATATGTCACAAACCTATTAGAAAGTATTTAGTTTGCACATCACTATGAATGTAACTTGTTGAATGTATTATGGGCCAGAGGCCTAATTACTTAATAAAGTATATTGTATTGTATTGTACAGAGGAAAACAAGATCATCCCTGACGCAGGTGTCAGACATTGTATTTAAACCAAAGCAGCTATGCAAGGCAGTGGTGAGAGTGGTCTTCCATAAGACTAACATATATTCTGAAGCATAATTTGCCGACGACTTTTAAATAGCAACAATGGCATAGTTAATGCCAAAATCAAACGGACAATTTTCTGAAATCTATACGTAGATTTGTCCAAGCGGATTTAAGAGATTAAAACATTGATCACAATTGTCATGGCTCACTATTTTCGTAATATATCAACAAAATATCTTTAAAATCAAGATCAAACGGAAATTGGGTTATAGTATGGTCCGTTTCGAAATACTTGGTACTTTCTAGCCTAAACCCTTCTATGTGATCTATAAATATTAAAGTCTTTTCAGTCCAATTAACCAAAATACTTTAAAGCATTCGCATGTTTATAATAGCAACACATGACACAGTTATGTATGACATATGTCTGATGAAGGTTGATCATTTGGGGGTAAAACTTATAACTACAATTAAAATGGCACTAAAACTAACTTGTCATTATTCAAAAGGTGGACCCGGTGCAATGTATGCAAAGAAAAGCAAATATACTGCCTTTTGTTGTTTATAATTACAATCCAATAAAATAAAGAATTCTGATTGGTTAAAATCTTTTCGACTGAGGACATCAGTTGTACTTAAATTCTGTATAAAATGAAAAAGGGTATATCGGGGTAAACCCTGACAACGATCAACAAGTCCAGTGTTGTTGGAACTCGCAAATCTTAATTGCCCTTTCATAACCCTTCATCGCTATTTGATCAGTAATAATTCAAAATATTTTCGTAAGAATTTTGGTAACATTCAGAGTTGATTCTGAACAACCGTTTACAGGGACTCGACAAAGACCATTAAGTTACCCACTCAACCTGGCTCAATCACGCCGATTTCTATTTTACATTGGAGTAATACTCGGAGGAAATAATTCTCTGATCATAAGTTCATTTAGAAATGTCAAATTTGTCTCATTTGTAATTGCTTGTGCGTACAAACTTCGAAAGCGAGTTATTAATACACGTTAAATAAGTAATACTTTAAAGCACTCGCCTGTTTATAAAAGCAACACATGGCACAGTTATGTATGACATATGCCTGATGAATGTTGAGCATTTGGGGGTCAAACTTATAACTATAATTAAAATGGCACTAAAACTAACTTGTCATCATTCAAAAATTGGACTCGGTGCAACGTATTCATAGAATAGATACTGCTTTTATTTGTTTATGATAACAATCCAAAAATAAAAAAAAATCTGATTGGTTAAAATCCTTTCGACTGAGGACATCAGTTGTACTTAATTCTGTATAAAATGAAAAAGGTTAAGCCCTGACAACGATCAACAAGTCTAGTGTTGTAGGAATCCGCAAATTTTTCTTTGCCCTTTTAAAACCCTTCATCGCTATTTGATCAGTAAAGAATCACAATATTTTTTAAGGAATTTGGGTAACATTCAGTGTTGATTATGAACCGCCGTTTACAGGGACTCGACAAAGACCATCAAGTTACCCACTCAACCTCGATCGATCACGCCGATTACTATTAATACTCAGAAGAAACAATTGTCTGATCATTAGTTCATTTAGAGTTGTCAAATTTGTCTATGTGTGTCTCATTTGTAATTGCTTGTGTCTGCAAACTTCGTAAACGAGTTATAAATACACGTTAAACAATGTGATCTAAGAATAATCGTGTATAAGGAGCTAAGTGACAATTTCAATTTTTTTAGATAGGAAAAAATGCAATTATAAGAGCCGAGTCCTTTTTTTATTTCCATCGCGGTTGTTTTAAGCTCACCTGAGCACGAAGTGCTCAAGGTGAGCTATTGTGATGGGCTGCTGTCCGGCGTCCGTCGTCCGTCGTCCGTCGTCCATCGTCCGTCGTCCGTCGTCAAACTTTACCTTGTGTGCACTCTAGAGGCCACATTTTTGGCCCAAATGTCTTGAAACTTGGTCAGAATGTTTGTCTCCATCAAATCTCGGTCAAGTTCGAAATTGGGTCAAGTGGGGTCAAAAATGGGGCCAAAGGGTCAAATTTTAGAAAAACCTTGTGTGCACTCTAGAGCCCATATTTGTGGCCCAAATGTCTTGAAACTTGGTCACAATGTTTGTCTCCATCAAATCTCGGCCAAGTTTGAAATTGGGTCAAGTGGGGTCAAAAATGGGGTCAAATCTTAGAAAAACCTTGTGTGCGCTCTAGAGGCCACATTTGTGGCCGAAATGCCTTGAAACTTGGTCACAATGTTTGTCTCCATCAAATCTCGGTCAAGTTCGAAATTGGGTCAAGTGGGGTCAAAAATGGGGTCAAGGGGTCAAATCTTAGAAAAACCTTGTATGTGCTCTAGAGGCCATATTTTTGGCCCAAATGTCTTGAAACTTGGTCACAATGTTTGTCTCCACCAAATCTCAGTTAAGTTTAAAAATGGGTCAAGTAGGGTCAAAAATGGGGTCAAGGGGTCAAATCTTAAAAAAACCATGTGTGTTCTCTAGAGGCCATATTTTTGGCCAAAATGTCTTGAAACTTGGTCAGAATTTTTGTCTCCATCAAATCTCAGCCAGGTTTGAAATTGGGTCAAGTGGGGTCAAAATTGGGGTCAAGAGGTCAAATCTTAGAACAACCTTGTTCGCACTGTAGAGGCCATATTTGTGGCCCAAATGTCTTGAAACATGGTCACAATATTCGTCTCCATCAAATCTCAGTCAATTTCAAAATTGGGTCAAGTGGGGTCAAAAATGGGGTCAAGGGGTCAAATCTTGATCTCTTTGACTTTTGTTTAGCCATGCATCAGGTGAGCGCTTTAGGGCCAATGGCCCTCTTGTTTACTTTAAAGTGCAATTGCCCTAGCACATGGCCTAAACATAACGCCTACGGACGTGATTTGCCTTGTGCTATGAAAATTGCACATTTTACTGTTATCAACGCAGTGAAATATACACTCATCCCTTTAAACATACATAAGCAATATAATTACAAAACAACAGCTTTGAGGCTTGATCATACACCTGATGAATTTAGATCATTGGGGTATCTTTCGTTTCACTGTTTTGGATAGTTGTTTGAATACCTTTCTGATTGAATTTAATAGCATAACTTTCGGTGACAAATTATTTATAAATTGGCAAAGATCTGCCGTAATGGATTGAGGACATATGTATTGTAATTTTTATAAACTCTGCCTTTTTTGAGAGAGGTAATTTTAAGACGAAGCTTGCCTTCAAACCTGGATAAGATCAAGTAGCCACCGTTCAAGTTTTTTAAGATTAATTGAGATGATGATGAGCGTTTGTGGTATTGTGGTACTAGGGTTCTGTTATACACATTAAACGCAATTTTATTTTTTGTAACACAGCTATCGCAGCGGATATTGGGGTATCGTTTTCCATTATCACATTACAGCGTTAAAGTATCAATTTTATTACAGAATGTCAGAGTAAAATTTTCCTATAAAGGTTTTTCAGAACAACGTCCCAAAAGGATTATTAGTTTAATAAATCAGTTCGAGAAAGTTTCCTTTTTGAAAAATTTATACGTTCGAATATACATGTAATCATAATTCCTTATGCCACCCGAATTTGTCCGGGCCATAATTCCTACATGTTTTATCATTTATTGATATATTAACTAAAGTTATCGAATCAAAGAAATCGAATTTGAATTAAGAGTCTCTTTTAATGGAAAACATTACACAAAAACAAATTTTATTGAATGAGAAATAGTAAAATTGAATACTATCACTTTTGCCATTAATTGAATCAATTCCATGCACTATTAGATGTGAATAAAAATGTTAAAGGTACTTCGTAAACCATCTTTTTTTTATCTGAAAAACAATTGAAAGAAATACGACCCTTAGACATTTTAGTTGGGGATTTTGATAGAATTCATTTCGATCTTTTTTGTGCACGATTTCCTTACCAGTAAGTGGAAAAAATATAAGAAACGATGTTTTGTATTACTCTTTTTCCCAGGAATGCGTTTGATGGCTAAATCATCCTGTTTTTCTTCTAACAATTATTATCAAAATGGCTTATATGCTCATTTAAATGAGTCATTGAATTTCAACCTTTGAAGATAAACATAATAACTATTGTTCTCATACATCACATAGTTTAATATCTTTTGCGATAAAATAAAATCAACAATGTGTATATAATTTCCTTATTACTCGCACCATAGACGCAAGTGAATTTTGCAAAGTGCACCAATGATATGTTTTTCACTTTGTTCTCCGGTCATGCAAATGCATGTAGTATGAGCCTGTGCTTGACATTTCCAACAATTTCTTATACTCGCGATGTGCAAACAGTGAGTAGCGTAGACAGCCACATTCTGTTAATATAAAGTCTTTGCTTTGCGTTTACTGGAAATTGTTGGAAATATCAAGCAAAGGCTCATATTTTTTTTAAAAAACATAGTTGTCAAATGCCCTGCATTCTCGTATGACAAAGCTTCTTTTTGAAATATCACAATTAGGTCGGTAACGATCGTGTTAAGAATGGTTATATTCGGAACATCGCTCGGCAATTTCCGTAAACTGGAAAATACCTCGGACGTTAATTTTATTATTTTGGTCATTTTATAGTTAATTGCTCAACCAACAGAAAATGAACTAACTCTTCGATGATTAATAGAAGAGTATTGCACATTTAGGATATTATTGTAGATATAACTTGGCAGTTTTTGCTTATTCCATAACGATAGACCTATTCTACGTTCAGTATGACAAAACTGTACAAACTGTTTGCAAATCATGGCCCTCTTTGAACACAAATGCGTGCGTAAAGCGGGATTAATTTTGCACGTGATTTCCACCGTTTTATCAGCCTGAACGCAGGACTGTTGTCAAAAACCTCAAATGTTCAAGTAAATATTGAAAGAATATACTTTTATTTGACCACTTTAGAAACTATTCTTCTGATAACACTACTAGTTGGTGGACGTTTTTTAGTCCAGCGCTCTAGATAAGCTCCGTTTTTCCGTATTTTACGGATGTAAAATTACTCGTTACGCATGATTTTTAGCGAAACTCCGTAAAAGATACGGAATGTTTTGGACGTGTACGGATATTTTTGGGTACGAACGCGTAAATCAAGGGAATTTACTCTTGCAGAATTTAAAATTATCATTTCGGATATTCCCGATATTGCTGAGAATCTACGTTACCCGCTCGGACTTTTCTGTAAACTGGAAATAGCATCGCCGAAGGTTCCCGACTAATATAAACGTTGTAAATGCGTACTCGTAAGTTACCGATCGTTTTCGACTATTCCCGTGACAATGGAATGCGGACCGTGGGAAAGTAATTTGTAAACCGTAGTGCGGTACCCAGCATCGATGTGCTTATTAAATTTTTGCCGTAAATGATGTGAGACCAGCTGATCTGCTGACCCAAATTTTCGATTCGTGTCACCGTAAAAATACCCTAATCAGCAGAAAAACATCACACGTCATGGGAATCTTTTTTTCAATGGTTTACTCCAGAAGAACTCGCTAAATTCCTGATCAGTTATCAAATCGTTCATGGACGAAATAACATACTCCATCACTGATTTCTGGTGCTTACGCTGGTTTAAGTAGATAGGCCTACGCGTTAATAAAATATTTACATGATAATTTTGCTGCAAACTCATTGAAGTTTCAGAAAAAAAAGAATGTATATATATATATATGAGAAAAAATGAAGATTTTTCAAGCAACAATTCAATACAATAAAACATCATACAACATTTAAATGATCCATTGGGGGGGGGCGCGGGGGGGGGGGGGGGGTTCTGTTCTTAACTGTCCCAATTTTTTAAATAAAACAAAAACAGGTATTTTTTTTTAAGAAGGTCCAATGATTAAAAGGAAAGAAAATTATATTTAATGAAAGGGTTGCTGTGTTGTTGTTAAAGGAGTTCAGGTACAAAAACTTGTTACTAAGGTTACATTAAGAAAGAAATGAAAATTCGCTTTTCTTCCATTTGCTCTTTACCGAAAGTTGTACTGATATCTCATATCAGGTACTGATTGAAAATTATTTCAATCAGTACTGTACTGATTGAAAATTATTTCAATCAGTACTGTACTGATGGCCTTTGAAATTATCTGGAGCACTGTTAGTCTACCAGTGTTAGTGCGTGAGAAAATTCCGGTCAGAATATAATAGCCTTTTAAAAAAGTAGTACTAACTTCGGTTAAATTTATTTTTCTTTAATGCTTGTTTCCACCAGACAACTGTGCTTTTTGTAGAAGGCATATTACAAGATTTCTTTTCAATTTGTAGATTATTCAAATACTCCTTTTACTTGCTAAATCAGCTACCAATCTTTAACCACGCGTTTTAAACTTTCGCGCAAGAATGTTATTAAATGAAAACCCGATCATTCGCCTATTGGATTTTCCATAGGTGTATAGGGGACAAAAACTAAGTGGCAGAACTTGTTGCCCGCTGCTTGAGACACAACGGGTAGTATTAAAACATATTCTCAATCTATTTTGATAATGGAATCTGTGAGTAGAAGCAGTCGACGCATGTGCGTTGTGCTATATATCCTTACTTCTTTCAGCGTCTATAAATTTATAACCAGAGGTGTGTTCGTTAGAGAAGATGAAAAATCCCGCATCCTTTTAAATAAGATAGGATTTTTTTAGTGAAAGATTCGTTTTCTTACTCAGAATTAATGATAATTGTAACCAATATTCATAGGTATTAAATATAAGAAAAATCAACTCAAGAAAACAGTGTCTTGGAATTAAAATTTTACGCAACACGACACATTTACATTAGGAATCTTCTAATGGCGCTCAAAATCCTAGTTGTTGTTGCGATACTGAATGACCTAGCGCTGACAATTTCTGTCAGTCACTCTCACAAGACAAGTTTCCGCGAAAGGGAACTTATATGCTTACCTTTTCTAATATAAAATTTCGATGATAGAAACCAGCTGTAATTGCGATATTTCTTTGGTTCTTAATTAATATAGTTGTATGGTGCTATTTGAGGGTGTGTATATATTAAAGTTACTAATTTATCATTGACACAATAGTACATTCTAGTTACATTTAAACTTAAAGTATATGTGTAAAAGAGGGCCGGGGCCGGAGCCCCTAATTATATATATATGGCCCGCCATTCAAAAAGGAACGATCAGGGTATTGCGAAAAAAGGTTTTGAAAATGCGACCTCTTGTTGACCGGTCCCCATCTATTTTTTAAATTCTTTTTCGGTGGTCCTTTTTGCGTGACATATCACACATAATTCTTAAAAAAAATATATAACATAAAAAAGGTGTTAAAGCCATGTACCATTCCATTCATTGAAACTTGTCGAACATGGGTCAATTTTGATATATTTATATGGATTGTTTCCTATTTCGTCTCATTAATTTTTCCACAATGTCAACAGAAACATCCACCTTCAGTACTTTCAGTACTTTAATTTTAAATTCACTAACTTACTAGTAAGCTCCACTTTGTGAATAAAGGTTAAAAACCATGCTTTGTTTTCGACATTATTTTAACAAATATAATCAAGCAAGAGTTGTTGTACTTGTGCACTGCAACTTTTCCCCAATGAAGTTTCATGTTGATATCATTTGAGCCTGTCAACTAACGGTATCTGGAGTCTTGTTTTCAAACTTAATCAATACTCTCTAGTCGTACCTAGGGTTCTGAAAGATCTACTTGTCGAAAAAATCGATTCAATAGGCCACTGTGCGGCCACATGCCGAGACCAACATTTCAGCTAGCGAGCGGTATCTTGAGTCTTGCTCTAATACTTGTTCCATACTCTCAAGTCGTACATAGGGTGCTGAAATATCTACTTGTCGAAAAAAAGCTTTCGATTCAAAAGGCCACTGTGCGGCCACATGCCAAGACCAACATTTCAGGCAGCGGTATCTTGAGTCTTGCTTTATTACTTATTCCGTACTCACCTGCTTTTAAGGTAATTTTCAAACAAATGGTTTATTTTGTGGATATATTTATCAGCTTGGTTGAAAATTTTGAACAATAATGAGGAAAGGAAACTGTGTCGGCGTATATCTGACAGTATGTCTGTAAAGGTTGATATTTGTCTGTTCTGTGTATATTTCTTTAATTGGTCAAGCTTTTCTTAGTGACAGCAAAGCTTCATCAATTCAAAACATTTTGCACCTGTAGAAGTAACGTTAGTACGATAAATGTCAAGTTATAAACTTAAACCAACTTCTAATCGGTCACTCAAATAAAGCACGAAAAATAATGCTTAATTATGTTAAAGATGCAAGTGTTTGGTGATTTCCGATAGCCCATGCACTTGGTAGATAGCAAAACCAAAATGCATAAAAAATTCTCCGGTGAAAGCAATTTAACTTGCATGAGAACATGAGTACCCCTGATTTCAAAATTAACATTGGTGGGTGGGGTAAATTTAACAAAATTCACCTCATTTGCGCAAATGAACTTCTCAAATTATGTTTTCTTTACTTATTTCTATTCAGATACCATTAAGGCTTCGAAAGCATATTGATTTTTCAACAACATAACGGTTTTTCTTCGACTGAAATTGTAAAAATTCCCTGCATTTTGCGAATTTTGTGACTTTTTCAAAGGAGGGTTGGTGTCTTCTTTTGTCTGCTACAATCGTTGTGTCGGTTCTTTTTACACAATTCTTTCGCCAAAATCCTCGAGATTGATTTGTCTTTGCATGAACGTATGTCCTATTCAATTATTTTATTGTAAATGTGTCGAAAAGAGGAAAACATGCAGTGACCGATTAGAAGTTGGTTTCAGTTTATCTACAATATTAACCTTAATATGTAAGGTCCGTCTATAATTCATCACGGAATAAGATCATTTTTGATTGCAGATCAAAATGACATAGTAATTGACAAGTATTTTGACCTTTTGTCTTGATATTATAACAAGAGACCAAAGATGGCCTGTATTGCTCCACTGGCTATAGCATCTTTAGACTTTCCTTAAATAATGCTTTCTTTGAAAAAAAAACACATCACTTTGAAATCTCTTAAGACCTATTCTATAATGATTTACTGGGTCTGGCCCACTTGCACCATTAACCTGCAAACCATTTACTCATTTTATTAAAACGTATTTTCAGGAACAATTTAAGTAGAAGGTCATTCGTGGATCATGCATACCAAGATTCATTTAAATCAGTCCAACTGATTGGGAGAAGATATAAAAGGGCCCATCAAATGTTCATTACTAATTTAATGAAATTTGCTCCTAAGGAATATTCATGCCAAGTTAAATTAAAATTTACCGAATGAGAGGGGGGGGAGGGGGAGAACTTAGAAGTTTAAAAAAAGACCCGCCCTACCTAGCCTATATTTAGTGTGCATTCAAAATATCTTAATCAATTAAATAAAGGGTAAACCAAGGACCATTCAGGCACAGTTTTGTTGATTGCGACCCAATGGTTTTGGAGGAGAAGATTTTTAAAGATTTTTTATGTTAAAATAAGCCCCCAATCCCCTGCCTCGCCCATATTTGGGGGCCAATCAAAATTTCTTTCACAATTTAAGAAAAGGATCACTTAAGGAACATCGATGCCAAGTTTCATTGAAATTGCCTAAATGGTTTTGGATTTTTAGAGATCAGAATGTGAAAAAATGCCCCGCCCAGCCACACCCATATTTTGGGGTCAATCACAATTTCAAAACCAGTATTAATAAAGGGTCATCTAAGGACAATCCATGCCAAGTTTAATTGAAATCGGGCCAAAATGCCAATGCCTGCCAAGCCCATATTTCGGGGTCAAACTAAATTTCTTTAATAATTTAAGAATAGGGTCACACAAGGAACATTTCTACCAAGTTTTGTTAAATTCGGCCCATTTGGGTTGGGAGGAGATGTTAAAAGAAAAAAGTTTCCGCACGAACGGAAGGATGCTCGCACGACGGACACAACGCCATAATAATAGCTCCCTGGCTTTTATGCCAGTGGGGCTTAAAAGTGAGCGGGATTGCTGAGTAACAGAACTAAAGCTATTTGAGCATTATATTTCATCATATTGGACCTTTTTTCAGGGACTAAATAATCCAAAAAGTCCATGTTATTAGACCACTCAGATTAAAAAAAAATCTAAAAAGAAAATTTCCTAAGCATTCCATTTAAGTTTGGTCCAATTCTGATCATAAGTATCCGAAAATACTTTTTTATATTTCATCATATGAAACCATTTTTCAGTGATGTGACAGCATGTAGAGCCCATGTGAAAAGCCTGATCAATATTTTAAGAACTATTCTGAAAGAGAATGATCAAAAGCATCACTCCTGAGAAGTTTTATTGAATTCTGATCATAATCTCAGAGAAGAATTTTTTCTATTTTAATCAAATGGGACCATATTAAGCGACACGACAACCTGTAAAGCCCATTTTATTAGCCGTATTAGAACTATACAAACTACGGAAGCCTATTACTGCCATTTTAACTTATAACTTCGTTAATTTATTAGTTCTAATTCGTAAGTCATAAGTTCTAATAGTGAAGTTATAAGTTAAAATGGCAGTAATAGGCTTCCGTAACAAACAAATTTGAAAGTTACATTCACACTTGCATAATTGTTGAAAAATGGATCTTGTTTCAAGAAATTAAAGTGATAATAGACCCTGCCAACCCATTAACTACTGAGGAGACTCAGTCAGCAGCCCTGCCACACCCATATTGAATGGCCAATCGAAATTTCGCGAACAATTTTTGGAAAGGGTCACCTAAGGAACTACCTGGGAAAGTTTCATTGAAATTGGTCCAATGGTTCAGGAAGAGAAGTCGTTTAAAGATTACGGGCTCAAAAAATACTGACTAAACATTGCTTTGATTCATTCTAAATATAGAAAAGTAAAAACAATTTTAAGGGGGGGGGGGGTAATAGAATATCGTTAAGTTCGTAAAGTGTGGACAAAGTTATCCATATTGTATTACTTCCCTTAAGTGCCATCCAAAAATCACTTCACACTCATTCAATCTTCTTCCCAATCAATTTCAAAATCACTCATCTTGTCAACTTCATGATGTTATTAACTTTTACGTTAAACTTTCTGTTCAGAAAAAGAGTGCAATCTGAAAACACATTTTGTCAACAATGTCACAGATAAAAGTAAGAAAATGAAATAAAAAGAAAGAGGAAGATGAGAGATGTCCCACTTCGGGCGAAAAGGACACATCTAGGTTCATTCGGAACATCGCTCGGACATTTCCGTAAACTGGAAAGTACCTCGGACGTAAGTGTAGTAATTTTTGGTCCATTTTTAGGGATTCGGCTCCTGGTGGTACTTTGGTTAATACGCTTTAAGAAAAGCAAATTCCTTGAATGCTTTCAGATTGTCTATAGAGATTATTTTGGCATATCATGATTTGAGAGCAAAACGCAGTAAAACACTGAGTTTTGTTTTCAAATCATAGTATGCCCGATTTCTGCTTTACGTCGATTTTATTTTTCGCGGCGTCATTCTCAGTTATATTTGTGACGTCATATAGACCCACGTGCGAAATGACGCACTTTCATGTATTATTCCCGAGGTTCCCGATTGATCTAGGTTGTACCAAAATACCGATCTTTATCAAAGTTCGCGGACTGTGCAGATATTTTGCTCAATTTCTAAATCTGGAACGATCATTTTACCTTTAAGTATAAGCATTTTGTGAAATGTGACCTCCCGCTGACCTCTACTGGAAAAAAACAACTTATTATAAAATATTTATATTTGCGGAGTTTCAAGATGACATTTTTTGAATTTCACTGTTCTCCATCATGTCAAACGGTGCCATATGAACCCATTTTTGCATCCTGGCTGTCCCATTGTGTCTCCATTTATTAACTACACAAATGGAGAGTAACGCTTTACTTTACGCCTGGGCCCAGAGGATGATTTTTTCATATCCTGGTCCTCGTTAAACTGTGCATCCCGAGCAATACGACAGTGGTCGGTAATTTTCGTGCTTTCCAAAAAAAAGTCTCTGTTTTTGAGAGACACATCATAAATATTTATTTTGAAGAATACTGGATAATAGTCCTTCTTCGCCTTACGTGTCACTAATATAGAAACATGTTTCCGGAAATACTTAGAAAATTAGTCGGTCGTTTTGCTCTGTTATGGGAGAACCACCTAATTCTACAATGAATTATAGATGAATCTTTACAGGTTAAGGATAAAAGTGAAGAGTGAAGATATGAGTTGACATTTCTCGAACCTTTTAGCAAAGAACAAACTTGTAGTTAGATTCCATGCATTACGGGCGAATTGAATGTCATCTAGCAATATCACCTCGACCCAGTTAGAAAAAATACAAATTATGTAATTGATAATGAATGTAATTTTACTGTATTTTTTTCTAACGCAAGAAAAGATGTAACGCGCAAATTGGTTACAGCAAATTTTAATTAGAGCCAATTTCTTTGAAAAAAAAAATTGCTATATAGTAAGGTCATTCAAGATTCAGCAGCAATATTTTACGCAAGCGACAAATGAAATAAGAATATTTGATAACCGTTAGATGGGTGTTTAAGATATCAAATAGATGCTTCCCCTCGGATTCCTAAAAGATGGCCATTCTGATCAAGGCTAAGATATGGGTAATACTTTTTGATTATATGAGAAAATCAAATAAGTGTTTAAGTATATTGATTATGAGTTGGTAGAAACATGGGATAAAAATTGTTATCTTTCTCATTATGACCAGACAATGCAAAAAGCTTTATTAGAAGCATATTTTCGTAAACCAATCTAAAAGCTGTGAACTTAGGAAGAATCTGTGTATATCTTATTTTGACCCGTTATACCTTTCTGTATTGTATAGTCCCTTTCTGTCAAAATTGATATTTAAAATAATCTCCCAAGATTATTTCCCCCTCGGTGCACATCTTTCTTACAAGACACACCTTAATAAAAGGATAATATTTTCAATCTAAAAATAGGCATAAAATTTCAACCGAAATAAATTTGCCTTATAATGTCAAAAACGTAGTACATCTTTTGCTATTCAAAAGCTGCGATGGGGAATATTTCGGGGAAAACTACTTATTTGAGAAAGAGAATGTCAGTTCATATAAATTAATCAGGAACTATAATTTTGCGTATCCTCAAATTGGACTCAGAAGCTTCAGCACCACTCAAGCTCAAAAAAGTCAACTACAGTGATGTATCTTATTTTAGGCGTATTTCCAAAACTGAGCTCTGACGTAGGCGATGAGTCCATGTTCAAAGGTATATCGGGTATATTTAAAAAGCATACGATAGGAATTGAATCTGGTTCTTCCACTTAAATTATGAAAGTACAGTTATGGATACAAATTGCGCTTTAAGACAAGCAATAACTTTCGTTTAAAAGCATAAATTGTACCATTTTAAAGTGTTTTGTTTTCACCCCTTTTATTTTGTTCGACAAAATGGCACGAGAATTTCAAGGTTAAAGGTACATTTTACGGTTCACCGCACGAAATCTACCTATTACTCGGCTACTTTCGCCTGAGACTCTGAGTATATACCGTATATCTTCGGAAGATCTCCGAGTTCTAATTACATAAACCGTTAGTAACATATTTATAAAAACCCGATTTTAACAATGAGTGAAAGTAAGAAAAAGGTCTCCGAGGCGATTATTGTTTATTTTTTTTTTTTCATACTTTTCTTCGTTCCTATTACAATTTCTCATTAAGGGAATATTATTTTTGATAAATTAATAACTTTCTGCTGATTCGTATCGCGATGTCTAAGATGCAAAGGATTTTTAATTGTTGTATAAAATGAAATATGCACTGCACTTATTTGTCTTATACTACGAGGAAATGATGTTTCCTAATTTTCAGAAAACAGCAAAATTTCCCCATTAAGCGCAGTTATGAACCTGTTCCAAAAAGGAAACAACCGTTGCTAAAGTTAGCAAAAAGGCACCTTGCACCAGCAGAGCCAACTCTGTTGTTGTTATTTTATATATCAAAGGTAAATATATTTAAAAATGTTTTCAAAATTAAAAGAAAGAAGATAAACCCCAATAGACACTCCTTCTAAAAAGAACATTTGTAATTGTAAGACAAAAAAAAAAACATTGACGCAGAAAATTATATTGTCTCTTACTCGGTTCGAACTTGGCTTCTCTTGTATCAGAGGCGGACGACTTTACCTCTACACCAACCTTCTGAGTATTAATCAAGCCCCAGTAAATACTTAACAAGAGGATCCTGAGGGCCCTAAATCGCTCACCTGATATTTCAAGTAAATAATCATTAAGACTCCTTTTCCTGTGATACGGCATGAACATTCCCATTTTCAACAGAGTTCATTCTTGTCACCTGGCAAACATTTTGACAAAAGTTTCATGCAGATAGAACCATATTTGTGGCGTCTGGAGTGTAAACAAGAAATTTGACATTAAGGCCCCTTTTCCCGTGATATGGCAGGAATCCTTTTCATTTTACAATTTTTACAAGTGACCACCCAAGGAATATTTCTGCCAAGTTTGGTTGATTTTGACCCTGTAATTTAGGAGGAGATGTCGTTTCAAAAAATTGTTGACAACCCCTTTTCCCTTGATATGGCACGGATCCTTTCCATTTTCAATAGGGTTCAACCTCATGACGTTACAACCATTCTGACAAAGTTTCATGAAGATCTGACCACATTTGTGGCTTCTTGAGTGTAAACAAGAAAATTGTCATTAAGGCCCCCTTTCCCGTGATATGGAACGGATCCTTTCCATTTTAGAAACTTTTACAAGGGACCACCCAACAAATATTTCTGCCAAGTTTGGTTGATCTTGACTCTGTAGTTTAGAAAAAGATGTTGAAAGAAATTGTTGACAAAATTGTCATTAAGGCCCCTTTTCCCGTGATATGGCACGGATCCTTCCCATTTTCATCGGAGTTCACCCTCATGACCTAGCAAACATTCTGACAAAAGTTTCTTGAAGATCTGACCATATTTGTGGCTTCTAGAGCGTAAACAAGACATTTCTTATTAAGGCCCCTTTTCCCGTGATATGGCACGGATCCTTTCTATTTTAGCAATTTTTACAAGGGACCACCCAAGGAATATTTCTGCCAAATTTGGTTGATTTTGACCCATCGGTTTAGGAGGAGATGTCGTTTAAAGAAAAAGTTGACGCCGTGACGGACAGATGGACAGACGGACGCCGGACATTGATAGATCACAATAGCTCTCTTGAGCACTTCGTGCTCAGGTGAGCTAAAAATTTATGCTTATTTGCGGAATTCGTCGATCATCGTTGATTTTCCGATTTCACTCACGGAAAATAAACAGAGTCTCAGACGAATTAGCCAAGGAATATAGTGACATTTATTTACGTTGTTATGTACCTCCTGTATAGGTGTATTTTAAAAACTGAGCTCTGACGTAGGCGTTGAATCCATGTTCATAGGTATATCGGGTATATTTAAAAAGCATACGATAGGAATTGAATCTGGTTCTTCCACTTCAATTTTGAAGAAAGTTATGAGTACAAACTGCGCTTTAAGACAAGCATTAAAAGCATAAATTGTAACATTTTAACGTGTTTTTTACAAGAATTGCGACACCTCAAGGGTTTCGCGGGAAAGAATGAGTGAAAATGAAAATCGTAAATGTTTTCTTTAAAGACGATTCAAAGTTGATAGATTGAGGTTGGGAGATGATATATCGACAGACAGCAAGAGATGATACCAAAATACGTTGACATTAGGTAGCATATAATAAACAAGACGTGTTCTTAAAACAACGTATTCCATTTTTAAAATTTCCTTTGCGAGTTTGACGGATCTTGTCTCGGTTGAAAGTTTACAAGAGTTGCCTGTGGACAACATAGCTCCCCCAAACTGCTGCTTATTACAGGCAGCACTAGACTAAAGATCAAAGTTCAAGTATTTAGTTAAGTTTAAATCCAGTAAAGTATCCGTCCATTCTGTTCAACCTGTAATTGTATATTTCTGAACAAACTTGAAATGAAACAAGTAAGAGTTGTAGTTCTTGTGCACTGCACTTCTCCTCCATGAGATCTACCCATACATACAGTTTCAAGTTGACAGCTATGATACTCTAGAAGATGTGCTCCGAACAATATCTCAGTATCAAAAATAACAAAGGGCAATTACTCCAAAATTATGCAAGCAAGAGCTGTAGTTCTTACCCATGGCACTTCTCTTCCATGAGATGTATCCACCCATAAAGTTTCAAGTTGATAGCTATTATTCTTTAGGAGATATGCTCCAGACATATTCTAAGTATCAAAAATAACAAAAGGCAATAACTCCAAAATTATGCAAGTAAGAGTTGCTGTTCTTGTGCACTGCACTTCTCCTCCATGAGATGTATCCACCCATAACGTTTCAAGTTGATAGCTATTATACTTTAGGAGATATGCTCTGTGGTCAGATTGCAAGGACTCAAATAAGGTGTTATCTTATACAGCTAACATAAAGGTAACAAACGTTAAACGCCCATTTTTCATGACATATTTTAACACTCAAATTTCAATAGTTTATGGTAAAGGGCATCTGATTTGCCACTCAAATGTGAAATTTCATCAAATTCTGAGCATAAGACAAGGAGAAATGAAAGAATAACTGTTTTTTACAAGCTAACGTAAAGGTAACAAACATTTAGCCCCCATTTCCTTGATATTTTTCTTTTTTACGTTAATTTCAAATTGTTTATAGTAAAGTACATCTGATTTGCTACTGAAATATGAAATTTCACTAAATTCTGACCATAAGACTAGGAAAAATTGGGAAAAACTGTTTTTTGCCCTAAGTCTTCTTTTTCCGTGACAAGGCCTCAAATCCAAAAACCGTCACAGAAGCATCAACACTATATCATAGGAAGTTCACATGGTAAGTTTCATTTGATTTGGTCCGAAGGGTTATGGAGAAATAGGTGGGGACGGACGGGTTGACGGTATACGGACGGACGGACAGACGAAGCAGCGGCTTTATGCTATCCCTTCGGGGAGCATAAAAATGCATTTAGGCTGATACTTTGCTGGAATTGTATCTAAACGTTTTGCAATTTTCAATATGATATTCAGATAACTATTATCCTGTTTTTACCAACGCCATGCCACCAAAAACATCCAACTGCTTTTAGTGCTTTGATTTAACACAGCTTTATTTGTTCTCTTCTAGAAACATATAATTATGTTTTCATATCAAAATCATGTGGGACCTCCAGACAATTTGTCCCTTTGTGCACCAGCAATTTATACAGTCTGGGGAAGGAATCGAACCTTCATACATGATTTTGTTTAATAAGAGGTATTAAGACCCTAATTTTGAAATAAGACAACACACAATGAAAATTCCAAAAAGTATAAGTGTCTATGACAATCTATATAAGGATTTTGTAATTAATTTGACCTATGCAACCCAAAAACAAGTGCACTTCAATGAGTCATAAGCAACATTTGCATAAAGTTTCATGATTCTAGGTTGCTTGATTTTTGAGTATGAGTCCGGAAAAGAAAATTGAACAAGAGCCATGTCGGACATGGCCATCCCCCGCCGAGAAAGCTTGATAGTAAACTGAAAACTAATAGATTAAGGGTTCTACTTTAAGAAATTAAGCCCCTACAAAATCTAAGTCTTTAAAATAACAAAGGGCAATAACTCCAAAATTATGCAAGCCAGAGTTATAGTTCTTGTGCACTGCACTCCTCTTCCACGAGATCTATCCACCAATAAAGTTTCAAGTTGTAGCTAAAATACTTAAGGAGATATGCTCCAGACAAATTCTAAGTCTTAAAAATAACAAAGGGCAATAACTCCAAAATGATACAAGCCAGGATTATAGTTCTTGTGCTCTGCACTTCTCTTCCATGAGATCTATCCTCTCATAAAGTTTCAAGTTGATAGCTATTATACTTTAGGACATATGCTCCGGACAAAATCTAAGTCTTAAAAATAACAAAGGGCAATAACTCCAAAATTATGCAAGTAAGAGTTGTAGTTCTTGTGCACTGCACTTCTCCTCCATGAGATATATCCACCCATAAAGTTTCAAGTTGATAGCTATTATACTTTAGGAGATATGCTCCAGACAAAATCTAAATCTTAAAAATAGTTCATCAGCCACTCAAGGATAAAAATGTGTATGTCTCGAGTCAAATCAATTTAATCGTTTCTTTTGAACGAAGCTCAATCTTTGACTGTATAGCAATTCCTGAGTGGGTGATCAAAATCTAGTAACCGCAGCATAGTTAAAGTAGCGGTGAATAATTATTGAAACCCCAACGAAATGTAAAAATATCAATAACATGCAAACTGGTTTCATGTAGAAAATTATAATTCATACTTACTGAAAATACTTTTCGAATTAATTTTCTAATCGTGTCGTTTTTGTTTTTTTACCTATGATAGTACAAACTTGTCAGTCTTCCGAGGTTACGTTTAATTCATATATTATGAATATTTTATCTGTAGTAATCGATCAGCTACTTTGCATTAACCCTTATTACGCCCTTGTAGATGTATGCAAAACGTTGTGTGGACAGTGTAGACTGAGATCAGCCAACACAGACGTGCAATCTGATATCAGCCTGAATTGTCTGCTTTGTACTTAGTTACTTTAGTTAAAACTTGATCTAGACTGAATGAAACTGTGCCATATAATGGATTTTGTTTGAAACTAAATTTAAATTCTGTAGGATATGAGTTAATTCACAAAATGTTTTTATTATTTGCTTAAAACAACATTTATTTGAAAATCAATGCCTATCTACAGAGGGTCATTCAAATTTAACTAGAATCTAAATAATATCCAGCGTTAAAATCCATTAATAGAGAAAATCAAAATATAGTTAGATACATCGTGAACTTGATACTCATTCCGATCAATATCATTCTAAATCATTCACTCAGCGCTCCATTCATATACTACTAGCACTCACTCAAACCATTCAGGGACGCCCCCAAAACACTTAAATTATCAGATCAAAAAGTGTATTTTGGGTTTAAATCGCACAAAAATACTCAACTTCACTAATTTAATTGAATTTTTAAGAGAATGTGGGTTCTTAAAGAAATAGAAAACTATTAAGAGAACCTAACTGAATATATCATCAAAGAGAGGTAATAATCACCGCTAATTTTGCTCATCTTGAACGAAGTAAGCGATGATGGATTACCTCCCCTGAATGTCACTCAAAACTCAATCCTCACACACATTCAATTAAATTCGAAAATCATCATAAAATCACTCACGCCGTCAATTTCACGATGTTGTTTTAACTTGACCTAACTATTGATTTTACAACTGATCAGCCTCAAACATATATAGGTAGATAACAGAACTATAGAGATGCAGGTTTGGGTGGGTGATCGAGGGTTGTTTTTCTCTACTCAGGCGTGGAGATCGCTGACCTTTGATCGCTCACTACATCTTGTACATCTGTACTCATATTTGGTGAAGATAGATTTTTCGAGTACGTGACATCGGATGATATCACACTGGACTCAACCTATAATCTGATCTTTTCCTTATCATTCATTTTGCAATCTTATAGTATGTAAAGGTTTTTAAAACTTGATGGTGGTAAATAAAGCTAAAAGAAGATACATGACTGACCTATCTTTAGTTACTGTAGTTTATATGCATGTCGTAGAAGTTGTAACATCAACAAGTAAAAAATGAATTGCGTGGAGACGCATTTTGAATACACTTTTTTTGTATTTCTACTATTGTTCAATCAGGGTGCGACTTGGGTATCGCGTACAATGGCAAGTTTAATTCTTAATTATTGGACTCTGTCAACTGTTTGTCAGCAATTATTGTTAAATATGTATACAAATGTGCCCTGAAACTTAATACATTGCCGTTCCTAGTAAAAAGTGGACAAATTTTGTCGTTGATTTTTTCAAAACTGCGTAACTTCAGATTTTTTAAATCAGAGGTTTCGGGGTTTTTTGTTTTTTTTTTTTTTATTTTTTCTTAATGGCTCAATAATGGTTCAATCTGTACTCAGTAATTAGTATTAAATTAATCCACAATTTGAATAAAAAGCCTATCGATATACGATAATCAATCGATTAAAACATGCTTTTATACTGAAGGTCAAACACTGTATAGTGTGGAGGCCCAGTATTGGAGCTCAAATAATACTGAAGTCTTTATGCACTTTTACTATTACGTTTTACCGTAAAAAATTAAAGCACACTTTAGTTTATTAGTGTAAACTATGAAATCGGCCTAATCTTAATTTCTCGTTTCATTTTCCTATGAAAATATTTCTTTGTATTTTTTTCCATTTTACATACGTTATGTATAAATTAAGTCAACACACAACATCGTCTACCAAACTCTAATTACCTTTTTCTTCAAAATATTTCTTAAAATTCTTACAATATGTACATGTGTTCTAAAATTTAAGCTAATGGATTATTTCAAGCTGAAGAATCGATTACAAAACACTATGGTACTAACACAATTTCTTTAGTCTAAACCGTCCTGTTTTTTTTTTAAAAATTACACTTGCAAATAAATTGTTTTTTTCAATTATCTATCTTTGCAATCACTATAAACCCTCATATAATTGTTATGCTACATTTTTTTCCATACTTTATTGTAATTTCAATTGACCAATATGTTTTTTACATCAAAAACTTACAAGAAATACGTGTTGACGTTGTAACTAATACACAAGCCTCTACTTATAATATGTATCCCCTTTGTGATTTTGTACCACTCAATTTACTAAATAGTTCAGTAACCTATTATTTCAAACAGGAATATCACAATGGATAACTTCGAAATATACTCTTACAATTACCGTGGTCTAAATAACAACAAGAAAAGATTTGATTTATTTTCTTTGCTTAAACAAAAAAATGCCGATATAATTTGTCTTCAAGAAACTGATTTCACTCCGGAAATAGAAAAAAATGTCTAATCTGAATGGAACGGTGATTGCTATTTTAGCCATGGACGAGCTAATGCTAAAGGGGTAGGCGTCTTAATCAAAAGACATTCTAATATCAAAGTTCAAAGAGAAGAAAAAGATACAAATGGACAATATATTATCTTAGAATTGTCCTTTTCTGACAATAAATTTCTTTTGGTAAATGTCTACGCTCCAAACTCAGACGAACCAGTTTTCTTTCAGAATATCTTTCGAACAATCGATTCGATGCCTAACAATGAATCTTTTATTATCTGTGGAGACTTTAATCTAGTTTTAAATCCAACTTTAGACTATAGAAACTATAAAAACAAAAATCACAATATTAACGCAAGAAATTATCTTTTATCTCAAATATCCGACAGAGACTTGAAAGATCCATTACGACTTTTACATGGCGACACTAAAAAATTTACATGGAAAAGAATCACGCCATTACAACAAGGAAGATTAGACTTTTTTCTCACCACCAATAACTTGGTAGAATATGTTCAAAATTGTGACGTTGATCTCAGTTACCAATCCGATCACTCAATTGTCATCTTAGCTCTTAAATTTTCGGAACTTAAACACGGAAAAGGTTATTGGAAGTTCAATAATTCACTTTTGAACGATATCAACTACTTACAATGTATAAATGAAAAAATAGATGAAACGATTTTACAATATTGTCTTCCTATTTATAACCATGATAATGTTTTAAACATGAATAAGTGCGAAATACAATTTTCTATAAACGATGAACTATTTTTAGAAACCCTATTAATGGAAATACGTGGAAAAACCATTTCGTATTCAGTACATAAGAAACAAGAGCCATGTTGGACATGGGCATAAGTCCCCTACCGGCTTTGTTTGTCTCAATGTTTTCCCACGCCAATTCTATCAGGGACGTCAAAACCAGGTCTTGTAAAAGGGTTAAACAAGACTTACATGAGTTGTTGTCTCTGCTGTGCCCACTATACAATTCATGGAAGCAATAGACAGATGCAAGAAATAGTATCAATTACCTATCAATAACAGTTACCTTGTCTGATCCAAGATGTTTTTCTTCAGTCTTGTTGGTAAGAAATGAGAACTTTCACTGGAGGTGATTAATACTGCTGCATCACCACCCTGACTAACATGGCTTATAATTTTTTAATTTTTTTTACATTTTAAAACAGGTTTCATCAAGTTAGCTTGCTTAGTTATTAAGTTATTGCAGGATCCATTTTTTGCCATATTTTCACTATTTCCGTTACCATAGCAACCGCACTTTTTGTCAAAGAACAAAGATAAAATGATGTGCATAATCTACACATTGCCATCTAGTCATATACCAAGTCTCATCAAATTAGCTTGCTTACTTATTAACTTATCGCAGGATCCAATATTTTTTGCCATATTTTCACTATTTCCGTAACCATAGCAACAACAATTTTAGTCTAAAAACAAAAATAAAATGATGTGCATAATCTACACATTGCCATATAGTCATATACCAAGTCTCATCAAACTAGCTTGCTTAGTTATTATCTTATCGCAGGATCCCATTTTTGGCCATATTTTCACTATTTCTGTAACCATAGCAACCTCAATTTAAGTCGAAAAACAAAAATAAAATGATGTGCATAATCTACACATTGCCATCTAGTCATATATCAACTTTCATCAAAAACGCTTGCTTAGTTATTAAGTTATCGCGGGATCAAGATTTGAGCGGACAGACGGACAGACGGACGGACGGACGGACAGACGGACGGACAGACGGAGGGCAAACCTATAGTCCCCTCCGGTGTGAACACCGGTAGGGGACTAAAAAGAATCACATGAACGCGAAAAATACCTGTTTTCAAAAATTGAAGAATTAGAAAATAACTTAACCGAATCTAATAAAGAAATGTTAGCAAACTTACAAACAGAGTTGAACGCCTTAAGAACTGAACGATTAAAAGGCGCTTTCATAAGATCAAAAGCAAAATGGATTGATGAAGGAGAAAAAGTCACAAATTTGTTCTGCAATCTCGAAAAACACCATAACCTCAGTAAAAATATACCTTTCATCGAAAAAGAAAATGGGGCGCGAATATATTCCCAAAAAGATATATTAAATGAAACAAAATTATATTATGAAAAGCTGTATGATAAACACAATAGCTATTCAATTGAACACCTAGAAAAGGATTTTGATAATATATTCTGTAATACACTTAACGCTAGCCAGTCAGAAATTTTAGAAGGTTTACTAACTTATAATGAAGTATCAGAAACCCTTAAGAATATGAAAAATGATAAAAGTCCTGGATGTGATGGCTTTACCTCGAATTTCTACAAAGTTTTCTGGAATAAAATTGGACATTTTGTCGTCAGATTTATAAATCACGCTTACCGTTTAGGCTCATTTTCGCGAAATACTAAACTAGGAAATATCATATGTATACCGAAAGATAATAAACCAAAACAATTTCTGAAAAACTGGAGACCTATTACACTATTAAATGTACTTTACAAGTTAGCGTCCGGTTCTATTGCCAATAGACTTAAGAAAACATTACATCATTTAATCTCAGAAGATCAAACAGGGTTCGTCAAGGATAGATATATAGGTGAAAATACTAGAGTCGTTTACGATATCATGAAGCATTGTGAATATAATAAGATTCCAGGACTTTTAATGTTAATAGACTTTGAGAAAGCTTTTGACTCGCTATCATTTAATTTTATCGAAAAAACCCTTTCCTTCTTTAACTTTGGAGAGTCTATTAAAAAATGGATCAAGCTCTTCTTGTATAACACTGAGGTCTCAGTACAACTAAACGGTTTCATATCAGATTATTTCTCTATAAAAAGAGGCTGCAGACAAGGTGATCCCATTTCTTCCTACATCTTCATTTTATGCACACAGATTCTAAACGTAAAAATTAAATCGTGCAAAGGCATTTCTGGTCTAAAAATCAATGGCAGTGAATACCTTATTTCACAATTCGCTGACGATACAACTCTTCTATTAGATGGCACGGAAAAATCTTTACACTCAACTCTAGAAATCTTAAATCATTTCTCAGACATGTCTTGACTGAAAGTTAACTTCGATAAAACAAAGCTAATCTGGATAGGTTCTCTAAAATACAGTACACGTTCGATTAAAACTAGATGGAAATTATCCTGGGGAGAAACACATTTCAAACTCTTAGGAATAGTTTTTGATGTCGATCTTCAAAAAATGACAAGTCTTAATTTTGATAGCAAGCTAGAAAATATTAAAAAATCTATAAACTTTTGGAAAAGAAGAAAATTGACCCCCCTTGGTCGAATAACAGTTGTTAAATCATTATTGTTACCCGCTCTAAACCATCTTTTTATAAGTTTACCTTCTCCATCATCCGATTTTTGAAAAAAAATAAACGAACTATTTAATGAGTTCATTTGGGATGGAAGACCTAAAATTAAAAACTCAGTAGTGGTAAAAAGACTTGAGGATGGAGGCTTAAACATAACAGACATTGAAAGTTTTGCTAAAAGTCTGAAAATCAAATGGTTAAAAAATATGATCATACATCCAAATAGCTCATGTTATAAATTAGCTGACACATTATTCGATATTACCAAAATATTCAACTTTGGACAGATGTATTGCAAACTTACCTCTAAAAATTTGAGCAACGACTTTTGGACTGATGTTCTCAAAGCGTATTTTTGCTACACCAATAAATTTGAGTTTGAGAATTGGAACCAAATACTACATTCACCTTTATTTTACAATGAAAACATAAAAATAAACTCAAAATATATCTTCAATAAATTATTATACGAAAAAGGTATTTTTCTAGTCAAAGATTTGCTCTTGGAAAATGGTAACTTTAAATCGTATGAAAGGATAAAAAATTTAGTACAAGGAAAATTAAACTTTCTAGAATTTTATAGTATACGCAACTCAGTGAGAGCGTTTATGCGTAAACAAAATATTCAAATTGATTATTCTAGCTTAGATAAAGTACACAATCCTAGTACATCTTGTTATATTTACCCTTTAATTTCTAAACAACACATAAATAAATATGTGTACTCTGTGCTAATCAAAAACGATATAGAACCAACAAGTCAGAAGAAATGGCTTTCGGTCTTTAACAATTTCGATAGAGATTGGAAGAACGTGTACATAAACACTTTCAAATTAACAAATGACACATATATTCAATGGATGCAAACGAGAATAATACACAGAATATTCCCAACAAAATACCTTTTACATAAAATGAATATTGTTGAAAACTCATTATGCACATTTTGTCATCATAATGTGGAAACCTTAAAACATTTGTTTTATGATTGTGAAAAAATCAAGCCAATAATTCGTTTTGTAGATAATATTCTGAGAGAAGTACACACTAACTTTCACATACAATATATTGACATCATTTTGTGCTGCAAAAATAACCCAAAAATTGACTTACTATTTTTAGAGTTCAAAAGATATATCTATGCATGCAAACTAAGGGAAATCGTGCCTTCAGTCAACGGCCTTGTAAATAGCCTAAAATTATCCACCTCGATTTATGACGAAACGTCAAGCAACGAAAAATATAAAGGAAATTGGGCAATTGTAAAAAGACTGGTACAAAATCACCAACCTTTTGATACATAAAGGTCAATTGAAAATTCTAAAGTTTTTTTTCTCACATAATATACTATTTTTGTTTATCCTTATCATCTGCTCAATCATACGAATCTATTGATGCCTTTATGAACTGATATGAAGCTGAATATTTAGCCATAATTGTTTATATTGTATTTCAGATAGTATACTTTTACATGTTATAAATGTTGTAAATGAAATAACTGTTTTTGTAAACTAAGGATGAATAAAAAAAAAAAAATAAATAAATCTTAAAAATAACAAAGGGCAATAACTCCAAAATTATGCAAGCAAGAGTTGTAGTTCTTCTGCACTGCACTTCTCCTCCATGAGATCTATCCACCCATAAAGTTTCAAGTTGATAGCTATTATACTTAAGGAGATATGCTCCGGACATAATCTAAGTCTTAAAAATAACAAAGGGCAATAACTCCAAAATTATGCAAGCAAGAGTTGTAGTTCTTGTGCACTGCACTTCTCCTCCATGAGATGTATCCACCCATAAAGTTTCAAGTTAATAGCTATTATACTTTAGGAGATATGCTCCGGACAAAATCTAAGTCTTAAAAATAACAAAGGGCAATAACTCCAAAATTATGCAAGCAAGAGTTGTAGTTCTTGTGCACTGCACTTCTCCTCCATGAGATCTATCCACCCATAAAGTTTCAAGTTGATAGCTATTATACTTTAGGAGATATGCTCCGGACAAGTTTAGTGACGGAACCTCGGAAGGACGGAATGACGGATGGAGAACATTACTATATCCCCTCGCCGAAAAATGCGGGGATAACAAAAATTGACTGTGACCTTGACCTTTGACATATGTGACCCAGAAGCAATAGGGCACTTCCTTGAGTCATTAGCATCATTTGCATAAAGTTTCATGATTCTAGGTTGCTTGGTGTTTGAGTTCGGAACAAAAATTAAACAAAAATTGACTGTGACATTGATCTTAGACCTATGTGACCCATAAACAATAGGACAATTCCTTGGGTCATAAGCAACATTTGCATAAAGTTTCATGATTGTAGGTCACTTGGTTCTTGATTTAGAATCCAGAAACGAAAAGGTCATCGGATAGACAGACAGACAGACATGGTGAAACCAATATACCCCCCCTTACTTTGAAGGTGGGGGTATAAAAATCAATGAGCCATAAAATTCTTACTTCATGCACATCTTCTAATAAAGGTGATCACATTGACCAAATTTCAAAAAGATCCAACCAGAAAATTGGGAGGAGTTGTACTCACACGAAAAGTGGAAATACGTTTGTAGACTTACAGACAGATGGATGGACGGACAGACAGAGAAGATGACACCAATATACGACCCCTTCTGGAAGCGTATGAAAATTGAGTAAAATTACAAGTTCAAGGGAGATTATTTGGAAACCACTATGAGCAATATTGTAGGTGATAATTACAATTCAAGGGGAGAGAAATGAGCAAAAATTCATTGTAGGCAGGGAAAAAGACTAGCAGGGGCCGAGTCGCCCATGGCTATTTTGGGCTGGGCCCCTAGCTTTTGGGGAAAATCCCTATACCTCTAATGCTAAATATTGAAGTTTTGAAGCCTGGGCCCCTAAATGAAAATTGTTTGTCATTTTCCCTGGTAGGGACTGCAAAATTGCAGGTGCACTACTTCAAATGCAGATGTACATCATGTATTAATTTCAAGTAAGTACATGAAATAGTGTAGGAGAAATGCTCCAGACAACAATAATTTAGTGATATTTGCAAATTCAAGGGCAGATAATTCAGAAATTATTGAGAGTCAGTAGGGGCTCCAAAATTGCAAGAGCAAAAATTTTATAAGCAGATACACATTATGTATAAATTTCAAGTCAATACATGCAATAGTGTAGGAGGCTCAGGACAACAATAATTTCTGCTAATGAGGTTTTGCACCTGCAAATGAGAAAATGTCTTATTTTGATATAACAGTGTCAGTAATAATTATAGAATACCAACCTTTTTACACATACACCATTTTCTGCTTTAATGCCTCAGACGCAGAAACAAATGCAGACTGATCAGCATTTCGACAGAAGACAATTCTTGTCAAGGATTTGGGGTATCTGGTGCTGACAAAGAATCACCCTAGGTTAAGAACCCTTAGGCAGTTTCCTTGGTGCCATATTTGTCAACTATGTCTGAAATAAAATAAAGACATCTAAATTTGGACTGTTCACGTTTAGCTCTATCTGTATTCCCTCTTCCATTTAAAAACATTGCTCAAATTGGTCTTATGGCCACTTTCAACAGTATTTCAGTAACAGCATGTCAAATTGTGCACCCAAATAGCTCTTAGCAGTACTTTTACAGTTACAGTAATATGGGGAAAGGTTTTTTCTGACGGGAATGGGGCTGAAATTCTGCCCAAAAAACAGCACAAAGAAAGGCATGTCCAGCTTCAACTCATAATTCAATAGATCTTTCTAACAGTGGTTCTGAAATAAGCTACCTGAGTTTTCAGAGTGGTCCATTAAGCTGCATGTACAAGCAGATTTTTCATGCTCAGTTGTCCGTGGACAAGTGAGAAATCTCAAGAAAAAATCTATAACATTTTCTTATAGAAGAAGTTGGCTCTTTTCTAAAGATAAATACCATAATTCTATTGTCAACAATAAAGTGAAACTATTTTATGGATGCTTGATCATGCTTCTTTTAGTAATAGTTCTATATCAAAGTAACTTCAATGTCAGAATAAATAAGACTATTCATTTGGAGAAAAACATGACTATTATAAAGAACAGACAAGAAGGTTTTTGATATGGACAAGCCAAATTGTGATTGTCAATTATCTGTGGACAAGTTAACTTTCAAAATATTTCACAATCAGAACCCCTGTCTAATTATTAAAAATTTATGCAAAACTGGCTCCTATTGTTGGCTTTAACTTTATAAATATATTCAGTAATATTGTCATCAAGTAATGTATTAAACAGCAAGAAAACCCACTTCATGATCCCTTTTCTTGTCTCCAAAATGGGTAAAACAGCAAAAAAACACTTCATGATCCCTTTGCTTGTCTAAAAAAATCAATTGGTTTTAAAACCAAGCATTTCTAGGCAATAAATATATGTATGATAAACAATGGAGATAACAGACCCAGTGCATTGGGAAGTTCAGAGGGCAAATATGAATAAGGGCAAAAGTGATTTGGAAAAAGTGGCCTAGATTCAGATCAGACTGCATATTTGTGCACTGCACAAGAGCTACAGAGAGAGGGTATTTTGGATATCAGATCAAAGTATAAATAGTTATAGCACAAACCCTTTGCTATTAGTACTCATTGGAATAGTCTTGTCGAGACAATTCAAATGAGTACCCATAATATAGGGTTTCATTGAGGATTAAAGATTTTAGACAGGCTTAACCCCCTCTTATTTGTACATCTGATTGCAGGCTCATCTTAGTCTAAACTGTCTGCCACAGAGTTTTTTTATTTGTGAGCAGCATATTCGGGTCATATTCAGATTTGAAGACATCTATGGGAGAAATAATCCCCCAATAGTTTTAAGGGAGAAGTTTCTGTATTTAATGGAAATAATCATAGCCAAGAAGTTTAAATCATTTCTTGCATACCCAAGCTCCAGGAGTCCAGGGCTATATCAATCAAAAGGAACTTGTTGTCTAAGAAAGTTGATCTAAGACCCAAAGTAGCTTCTGAGTTTGGAAGCTGTTGTTGTTCTTTACTGAAAATAGACTGGAAGACTTTCAGTATTTCTCCTATAAGACGCGCCAGGGCTTTTTGATTTGGCTATCAGCGCAATGAAATTAATGAAAAAAACAAGATGTGTTTGTGAAACACGAATGCCCCCGGAACGGCATTTTTTTCAAAGTTTGACCTTGACAGATGACCTTGACCTTGTCAAATGACATTGACTTTGGTACCAGCGGATGCGGATCATTGAGATCTATCATCATGCCAAATATTAGCTTTGTATCTTGAATAGGCTTGAAGATATTGGCAAGGTTAAGTTTTCGGGTTAAGTTTTCGGACAGACGGACGGACGGGCGGACAGACAGACAGACAGACGGACACGAGTAAAACAATATGCCCCCGATCTCTCGATACGGGGGCATAAAAATAAAATGTTAGCCGATGAACTTTTATTCTGTCCTTTAAATTCATCTATGGAAATACAGGACACCTTCCACCATTAATTGCAGCTTTCAAAAGCAAGTAATTGTAAGAGCAGAAGCCAAGATAATATTTTTGTACAAGATAGAAAGTTCCAGACAAATAACAAATTTGATGTTCTGCTTCCAATGGAAAAAGTGGTCTAATTAATCAATACCTTTTCATTAATGAAATAAATATCTCTGTTTTTAATCCCAAAAATTTGTCATGTATAAATGCACCTGGTACTGGAAACGAAACTTGTGGATGTGAAAGCACAACATGTCTGGAGGTAGCTCAGGGTCACTGAATGATAATTAATAAGTGATGGGCAGATTGATTGATTATAATCAATAATCAGTTAGTTAGGGCTTCCGATTGTGCTAATCGACAATGAAATTTTATAATTGATTAATCGGGTCCTAACACTTAAATGAAAGCCATTATATACAGGGCTCGTGTTTGACCCTTAAACCAGGGTTTTGACCCTCAAAACTATCAAAATGTCACATTTTGACCCCTAAATTTTCCTGTCAAAGGGGTCAAAATATGACCATTTGTTTGTTCTGTATTGCAAACTGATAATGCTACACAATAATGAATGTATCAAAATTAATTGTATCCTTCATATTTCTATAAGAGATTCATATGAAATATGAATCTCTTATAAAGATATGAAGGAAACAATTAAAGAAGTTAATCAGCATAACCAAGAAAAAATTACTTATTTACCACTTACTTTATTGGTTTCACCACTTTAAGACCAGTTTTGACCCCTGAAATTGGCAGTCAAGGGGTCAATGACCCCTGAATTTGAAAAAGTTAGCACAAGCCCTGATATATATTTTTACTGAACTGACATCAGTTTGATGGCATAGCATGAAACAGTTGTAACGGGATGAATCTTTAGGTCATGAGTTTTAACTAAACTTTCTGATTCTATTCTTCAAAGGAATGATCCTGAGATTTCTGTAATTATTTCTAAGAAAACTATTTGATTGATCATTAGTTGATTTACTCTTCCAACTAAAAACCCATTATCAATTGTGATTTGAAACCGATTGCCCGACACGATGATTAAATAAGCATAAAAAAGTCCATTTATCAATACTCTTTTGGGAAAAAAATCAATGCTATTAGCAAAATGAGGAAATTCTAGCTAAAAATCTGTATCATTCCTCAAAAGCAAAATATTTTATTTCAATAATATTTCTGTATTTAAGGGTTAATTTAGCTGCTCTGCCTGCTCAGGTTTACATCTTCAATTCTCAATTCCCATTTACACTGAAATATTTTAGACAAACCAATGTAAAAATGACAAAAAACAATTTTTTTCTAACTAACACAACGTAATTTACAGTAATAGATTATTATTGGTACACTTCTGGAACACTTCTGAAATATTTGTGGTTAAAAATTATAAATCCAATATAAATTCATGTGGGGGGTGCTGCCCCCGTCCCCCCTTGCAAAAAAAGTTAAATAATTATCACTGAAATATTTTAGACAAACCAGTGTGAAAAATACAAAAAATAAAACTTTCAAACACACACAATAGTAATTCATTATGATTATTATACTTTTGAAAACGTTAACATTTTTTGTTAAAAATTATTAATCCATGTCTGGGGCGCTGCCCCCGAACCCCAATGCAAATAAAAAGAATTTACAAAAGGTAAAAAAGATTACAAAAAAAAACATAGCAATCTTTTGAAATAATTAATCTTTCAGTAGACAAAATAAACTGGAGACCAGCAAGATTAAGATGATAGTTAAGATATAAAAAAATTGATGCTGAAGTTGACAAGACATTTCAGTTATTTATCTAATGGAAATGTTCACAGTAATAGGTTAGTAGTTTAAAACAAGAGGACCAAGATGGTCCTAGATCGCTCACCTGAGTCTCTATTACCCCTGGGACATCACATCAATTAGATAGGCAGATGTCAAAAAGAAGATAATTGCCTAAGATCAATACCATGGGACGTTTTCAGAGAAGAGCAAGACAGATATGCCTTTTTGCTCTTTGGATCTTTGTAAAAAGGGATGCACCTGGGTGGACCCCAAAAGTGACCCCAGGGTCTTGATATGAACAAACTTGGAAGAGGTCCATAAGATGATGCTACATTCTAAATATGAAAGCTGTCTGCCTTCTGGTTTCAGAGAAGAAGATTTTTGAAGGTTTTCCCATTTTCACCCATCGTGCTCAGATGAGCTAAAAGGGATGCGCCCGGGTGGAGCCCAAATATGACCCAAGGGTCTTGATATGGACAAACTTGGTAGGGGCCCACAAGATGATGCTACATACCAAAAATGAAAGCAGTGTGCCCTCTGGTTTCGATTAAAGAAGAATTTAAAAGATTTTCGCTCTTTGATTCTATGTAAAAAGGGTTGCGCCCGGGTGGAGCCCAAATATGATCCTAGGGTCTTGATATGAACAAACTTGGTAGAGGTCCACTAGATGATGCTACATATCAAATATGAAAGCTATCTGCCTTCTGGTTTCATAGAAGAAGATTTTTGAAGATTTTCATTTTTTTACCCTTCGTGCTCATAAGAGATAAAGGGATGTACCCGTGCAAAGCCCAAATATGACCCAAGGGTCTTGATATGAACAAACTTTGTAGAGGCCCACTAGGTGATACTACACACCAAATATTAAAGCTGTCTGCCATCTGGTTACAGAGAAGAAGATTTGTAAAGATTTTTCGCTCTTTGATTCTATGTAAAAAGGGCTGGGCCCGGGCAAAGCCCAAACATGACCCCAGGGTCTTGATATGAACAAACTTGGTAGAGGTCCACTAGATGATGCTACATACCAAATATGAAAGTTGTCTGCCTTTTGGCTTCAGAGAAGAAGATTTTTAAAGATATTTTTTCACCCTTTTTGTTAAGGGTAAAGGGATAGTTAATGGTGGATTTCATTTATTTGAACAACTTTGGTAGAGCTTGACCCAAGAAACATCCCTGCCAAGTTTTATCAAGATTGGCCCACTGGTTTAGGAGGAGAAGATGTTTAAAGAAGATTTTTAAGGGATCAGTGCTTGGCCCTCTTCTGTTTCTCTTATATATTAATGACCTTCCTAACACTATCACCTCCCAAGTTCGTTTGTTTGCAGATGACACTGCCGTTTACTTAGCTATAGATAACAAGCAAGACTGTATCACCCTGCAAGAAGATCTAGACAAGCTAATGCAGTGGGAAAAAAATGGGAAATGAGTTTAACCCTAGCAAATGCATTGTCCTTAATATTACTAAAAAGAAGAAAAAGATTTCTTTTGATTACAGGCTACACGGACAAGTGCTAGAGACTGTCGACAATGCCAAATACCTAGGTGTTACTATATCTGAAGATCTTTCCTGGAACAAGCATATTGACAATATAACATCTAATGCAAATAAAACTTTAGGTTTTCTCCGCAGAAACATCCAGACCAAAAATAAGAAGATCAGAGAAACAGCATACAAAACACTGGTTAGACCCCAGGTAGAATATGCATCAACTGTTTGGAGCCCTTACACAACATCCTATATCAACAAAGTAGAAAAAGTACAACGTAGAGCAGCAAGATGGGTTCCAAATAATTTTTCTCATTATGACAGTGTCACCTGCATGCAGAAGGATCTTGGCTGGCAAACTCTTCAATATAGACGAGACATCACCAGAGTCACCATGTTTTATAAAATTGTGAATTGTTTTGTTGCAGTACCCATACCAACTTATCTTGAAAGACCAGTTAGGATCACCCGACATATGCACACAAAATCTTTTAGACAGATCCACACAAATGCTTCCTACTTTAAATATTCTTTTTTTCCTTATACAGTGATACTTTGGAACAGCCTACCAGAAACAATCATACAGCAACCCGATATTGCCGCATTCAAGAAGAGTCTTGATTCTTTTCAGATAGTGAGCCGTCCCTGAATAACCAAAATTGTTTTACCAGATCTTTTAATCTAACACTCACAATACTTTTAAAATTTGGCACCCTAACCAATGACTAACAGTTTTTATTCCAGCACAGACGCGCACCTGCCAGTAATACCCGAAAGGGGAGTCAGGCAGTATATATAGATAGATAGATAGATAGATAGATAAAGAAATTGTGGACGACGCACGACAGACGACGGACGACGGACATTCTACGATCCCAATAGCTCACCTTGAGCACTTCGTGCTCAGGTGAGCTAAAAAATCCCTGTCGGGGCCCTGCCCACAAACCCTGTCTAATCAAAGATGGAGTTGTAACCTAGAAAATTATGAAACAGTGAAAATATCATGACAAATTAAATTGAATGGAGTATTACGCCACTTTCACCATTTTTTTCAGTTATATTGCGGAGGCTGGAGCACCTAACAATGAACTCCTGGTATTTCTCTCACCAGTAAAACCATCACATCCTTTCCTAGCCTCCAGCTGCTATCTCACATAGGTCTATGATCAACAACCAAGTAGCAAGAGACAGATAGTCGGAAAGAATAAGTGCCTCTGTTGGGGATCTAACCAGGGACCTCTAGATTGACATTCTGATGCCATACCAAGTGCGCTATGACGGCTATTTTATTATCATGACAAAAGTGAAGGGTGCAAGACATTTAATCTTTTTTTTTCTATAATTGAGAAGTAGATCTAGACACTTTTCCCTATTGATCAGGTGACGCTGCCTCAAACCCAAACCCCTGCTTTCAATATGCTTAAACATTGAAAGTACAGTAATCTTGAGAATGTTTTTAGAAATTGGACGCAGATCTGAAAGTTTGGCAAATCTGTTGCCACTATTCTATCTGTCAGATGCAGGAAACGTCCATTAAAACCCTGTATACTGTGTATGAAGGTGTCTCTGGGTACCCCCGGGTAAATTTTTATTGACCAACAGCTTTTCTTTTGTGGACGTGTGATTACAAAAATGTGACTAATGGTTGCCTGTTTAAAAGCCTGCCTGTGACATCAAATTAATAACAAAATAAACATATAACTACAGTTTCACGACGTATCAGAAGCGTAGATCTATGTTAGACTGTTTTTACGAGATTCAGGGGTGTTTGTACAGTTAAGAACATCGTAAAAATGACAAGATAAATGATTTTGGAATGGAATTGTACGTCGAGTGATGTTTGAGTGAAATTAAGAGGAGGCAGCCACACAATTAGCCTTCACGATATATTTTACCTCCCGTTTATAAAATATACATACAAGTTCTATAAATAACTTTTTAATTAAAAAGAATCAATAAGACGCTTATAATTTCAAATATTGCTGTGAACTCGCGATGTGTGTATTATATGTTTATATTTATTTTGAATGCAGCTGCTGATTGTAAGTCATTTTGGAGCGTTTTTTGATCGATTTGAGTGAGGGTTTGGAATGAATGAATGGAGCGCTGATTAAGTGATTTAGAATAGTTTCAATGAAATGAGTGTCAATCTCTCGGAGTAACTAACTGTACTGTCTTGTCAGGACGACCTATCGACGTGATGGTAGAACACTAGATTTGAACAGAGAAGTCTCAGGCTATTATCCCGACAGTAGTTTAATATTCACTAGTGGTTTATATTTGAATACCAACGTACAAAGCTCAAACAAGTAGTCGGTTATAAAATTAAATAGTTGCTGGTGTTAATAATTGAAAATTCGCTAAATAATTTGATTGTCGGGGGTGTGTACGCATATTGCCATACTGTGAATACAGTTTGTAACTTTGAGGAATTTACCTTCACCTCGATCAAAATCGATCTAACCCGCTCGCTTAGTGCTCCATTCATTCATTCCAAAAAATCACTCAAAACCATTCCAAAAAGTTTTCTTTTCCTATGAGATATCATTTGTATCGACGTGGAAGAGCACTCGCTCTGGACAGAGAGGTGCCTGCTTCGATTCCCCACGGATTCAAATATTAGTTTTGCAGGTGACATAAAAACCGCCAAACAAACGCGTTACCAAGAAACGAAAGTTAATAGGCTGTGTCGAAACAGAGTTATGTTCGTGCATATTTTGTTATTATTTTAATGCAATATCAATTTAAAACGGCCACAAAAGGAAATGAATTGTATTAAAACAATAATTGGACATATTTTCTCCTCGTTTGTATCAGGTTTGTTCGCCAAGAAATAGATTCAATAACCGATTTATATTCAGCTTCACGTATTCTTGTCAGTATTTTGTGAAGAAAACTAGATTTAAATGACAGAATCACGAGTTATCATGAACAAATATCGAAGTCGGGCGGAATCAACTATCCTAGAATGTGATTTCTCCATTCCTATTCCCCCCTCTGTCAAGAAAAAAAAAATACAAAAACAGATTTCCAGAATATGGGTACTTTGCAGTCTTACGGAGTTCTTCATTCCTTATTTGATATCTATTCTTCAATTGTTATTATAATGTCGCATAAAATCGTCACCAATTCAATGGGATTTATTATGGTAAGAATATTTTATAACATCAAGTTCTTTCATCTTTTAATTTTCCCACGTCGACCACGTCAACGTTTAATTCTCAAATGCACGTAATTTATGTTACGTATATAAATGAGACAAGGGTTTGGTAAACAGTCGGGGATCAGATTGCCAACCGCCAAAATTCAGTTTGACAGTAACTCAACAAAATTCTTATTTTTTTGTAATAAAACGTCCTACATGTCACAGTCTAATAATTGCAATCCAATCAATTGAAGTACTTTGATTGGGTTAAATCGCATCACAAGTTGCACCTTATATCTGCTTAAAATGCAATAGGTATTTTAGGAAATCCCGGCGATAGATATGCAAGTCCAGTGTTGTAGGAACTCGTAGATCCCTTGTTCCCCTTACATCCTCCTCCATTGTTATTTGATTAATTAATAATTGAGACATTTTCAAGAGAATTCTGGATTACAAGCATTTATCAGGTAGTGAAGCCTGTGCTGACCTAATATCGCCTGTCTGATAACATGACATGTTATTAGGCAGTCTATTTTTAGAAACATTTGCATAAAATTTCACACGAATTTCTTTGATTTTTTAGGTTTTACTATGATTAAGCGGTGAAAAATGATTGTATGATAAATAGAATAACATGTCAATGTCTTAAAATATCATTGTTATCTGGTGTTGGCTGTGAAAATTATCATGACGAGGCACAGCCTCGTCATGATAAATTCTCCCAACCCCGACCAGATAACATTGATATTTTAAGACACTGACATATTATTCTCTATGTAGCTCTATGTAGTCACTATTTACAGCGAGTCGGCGAAGACCATCAAGCAACCCTCTTAATCTCACTCGATCTTGCCGATTTCGTTTTATAATGGAGAAATACTTGGTAAAAAAACCATAAATACCTCTAGAATGTCTTAACTGTCGATTTTTTGTGAAGTTTGTAAAATTTTATGCTTGCAAACTTAGATAGCGGGATAACAGTACACGTTTAATATCCGATCTAAAAATAGATTTTGTAATTTTCACTACGCACAGAAAAAGACCTTGATCGAGAATTTAATCGTTTCTTACTTCTAAAGGATTGCAAGTATAAGGGCTGTGTGTATTTTTCACTGCGTTTATTGGGGTATAAAGTATATTTGCCTTAGCGCATGGTAATTAGCACATTGCTTAAACATAACGGCGTTATTTACCATGTGCTAAGGCAATTGCACTTTATACTCAAATAAACACAGTCAAAAATTCACTCACCCCTATAATATCAAAGGCCAGATCAAAGGCCAGTAATTTAAACTCATTGCTACCAAATTACACAACTTGGTTAACTGGGGCTGACAATAAGTGGTTTGCTCAAAACACAGCGCGGCGATTGGAGCGCGGACCTGATGTTCACGTGTCGCGCGTTTTTACACTAGGCCACCAAGACATTCCTTGACTTTGGAGATGTCCTAAATCACTCAACGTTCTCTTTTCTTCAAGACTGACTATATATTCAAACTTATATTTCTTTATCTTTTTTGTGATTGAAACATTATGAGAAAAGCAGGTCAACAAAAAGTGTAAGACAAACGGAAAACTCAACTAAATTGGAAAGAGCAGTAAAGAATACTGTAATTGTTGTACATGTTTTCATCCCTTACTCCTAGCGTTTTTTCCTATTTAATGCTTTTAATTTACATTTAACCCTGATGGATTGTCTACTACCACAATTCCACGATAACCTTTAAAGTATTTGCTGTTGTCACAGTTTACAGTATAGTGCAATGACACTGTTTTTAATTTCCGCTTCTTTTCTATTATATGTTAACCGACTTCGGTACTGAGGAATTATAGTTGTCAAGGAACCCAGACATTTAATTTGGAAAAAAAAACGATTGTAAGGTGAATAGATATGACAAGCGATAAACAAACTGTCAATCAGTAAATATACGTCTCGAATAAAGAAAAGGCAATGTTCTGCCAGGGGTAAGTTCACTTGCGGACTGCAAAGAGTACGTTGCTCAAAAGGCGAGGCTGTAACCGAGGCAAAGGACGAAGAAAAGAATATTTATAGAATTGGTTGATCGCTGGCTCCGCCATTTGACCTTCGCCATGATACAATCCTCCAGCGCCCGTATGAAAGAATTTTGTCGATTCGAAATAAATAAAAAACAGTTTTCAATTAGTGAAGGCGTAATGACGCCACGGGTTTTCTGGATGAGGTATCATCAGATCTTTAAAAGACCGGCAACATCCAGCAAAATTTTAACATTTTTCCACTTTCTCTGTTTTTAACCGAATTCATATTTGTCACATGTTGACAGAATCTTTGACAATTTTCTGAAATTTTTGTCTCGTTATTTTTCGCGATGTAGATCTATCTTAACCCTTTCCCGTTTTACAGAATTTTGGACCTGTCCAAATTCAAAGGTTTTGCCGACAATTGTTGATGGAAACTTGTGATTCTGTCATTTAAGTCTCATTTTCTAGACAAAATACTGACAGGTCTGCGTGCTTTTGGATATAAATCGGTTATTGAATCTTTTTCGTGGCGAATAAACTTGATACGAAACGAGGAAAAAAATATTTCCAATTATAGTTTTAATATAATTCATTTCCTTATGGGGTTGTTCTTAATTTTCGTTGGATTTAGATAAAGATGGAATGTGTAGAAAACCATATTTTCGAAATACTTTTTTATTCTCTCAAATACGCATACGCACTATCTTGGATCTCGTGTTCACCTTCTGACGTTTAAGTGTCGAAATTACAATGATCAAATAGGGAGATTGTCTGCTTTTTAGGATTTGGCTAGATTTGGTTTTTAATATCCCCTTTAATAGTTCAATTAAATCAAAATCTAAATTCAGCAGGATAATAGTAAAATAAATATTGAAGTGGATTTTGATCCTCCAAGTTAAGTATGGTGTCCTTTCGCTTCTCACAACATTACCATCGGGGTCTAGAAGATATCGTTTTAAAATCAGGGGATTCGTTTTACTGCAGCCAACGTACAAAACATGGACAGTTTGATTTCATCTATGTTTATTTGTTCTAACGTGAAAGCTCTGTTCTATATACATTCCGATTAGAATGAGAAATTGGTTACTGAAAATAGATAAATGTAAAAAGAAATAATGTATTAATTAAGTTCGCTAAAGGTATTCGAGCCGTATTAGTTCTACCTGCATCGATGTTCTAGTGGAAAATACACTTTATCTTATAACTATACAAATATCCGTGTGATAACAACCCGTATGACATTTTTTATGATATCACATGGTTATTTTTAGAACAATTATATATTGCGGTTATTCTTAGAAACTTGCATTTCGAAAAGAAGGCAAAAAGAGGTTACAAGATAAATATAATACATACTAAGTGTATTTTATGAAAAAAATATCTAACTCGGTTTTGAGAATTGATAATTGTCTCGGCAGAGTCTCGACAATTTTCAATTCTCCCAACCTCGTTAGATATCTTTTTTCATATAATACACTAAGTACGTATTATATATGGACCCGTGACCTGGACCTACTTAAAACATTTCTATCCGATGAATGAGCTTGTCTGAAAGAAATATTTTGACAGAAAATAAGTCTATATCTCATTAGAATTCCAGGTAAACAGCAAATGATGAGGAAGTTTATGCCTATCCTTGCAATCAAACTGTTCGCAAGTTGAGCATAGCTGAAAATTACTGAAGAAAGCCGGTGTCGAACCCACGCGGACAAGTAACATTTAACTTTTCGGTAAAATAGTCCAATGCGCTTAGTACAGAGACAAAAAAGATCTCCCCTGACGCAGGTGTTAGACATTGTATTTAAACTAAAGAAGCTATGCAAGGCAGTGGTGAGAGTGGTCTCCCATAAGACTTATATTCAGAAGCATAATTTAACGACCACTTTTAAATAGAAACAAAGGCATAGTTAATGCCAAAATCAAAAGGACAATTTTCTAAGATCTAGACGTAGATTTGTCCCAGCGGATTTACGAGATTGAAACATTGATCATAAATGTTATGGCTCACTATTTTCGTAATATATCAACAAAATATCTTTAAAGTCAAGATCAAACGGAAATTGGGTTATAGTATGGTCCGTTTCGAAATACTTGGTACTTTCTAGCCTAAACCCTTCTATGTGATCTATAAAAATTAAAGTCTTTTCAGTCCAATAGCCAAAATACTCTAAAGTATCCACCTGTTTTTAAAAGCAACACATGGCACAGTTATGTATGACATATGTCTGATGAATGTTGATTATTTGGTGGTCAAAACTATAACTTAAATCAGAATGGCACTAAAACTAACTTATCATTATTCAAAAAATGGACTCGGTGCAACGTTTTCATAGAATAGGTACTTCTATTTGTTTATAATAACAATCCAAAAAATAAAGAATTCTGATTGGTTAAAATCTTTTCGACTGAGGACATCAGTTGGACTTTAATTCTGTATAAAATGAAAAAGGGCATTTCGGGGTAAACCCTGACAACGATCAACAAGTCCAGTGTTGTAGGAACCCGAAAATCTTTCTTTGCCTTTTCAAAACCATTTATCGCTATTTGATCAGTAAAGAATCACAATACTTTTTTTAGAAATTTGGGTAACATTCAGTGTTGATTCTGAACAGCCGCTTACAGGGACTCGACAAAGACCATCAAGTTACCCACTCAACCTCGATCGATCACGCCGATTTCTAATTTAAATGGGGCGAATACTCAGAAGAAATAATTATCTGATAATAAGTTCATTTAGAAATATCAAATTTGTCTATTAGTGTCTCATTTGTAAATGCTTGTGCCTGCACACTTCGAAAGCGAGTTATAAATACACGTTAAATAAGTGATCAAACAATGATCATGTATTAGTAGCTACAGACTATTTCAATTGTTTTGAGATCTAAAAGATTGCAATTATAAGGGCAGAGTACACTGTCTGGGTAGTTGTTTGATTTATTTTTTCTGATTGAATTGAATAGCATGATTTTCGGTGACAAATTATTTATAAATTCGCAATGATTTGCCAAATGGATTGAGAACATGTGTATTGTATTTTTTTAGAACTCTGCCTTTTGTCCTATAAAGGTTTTTGAGGACAACACCCCAAAAGGATTATTAGATAGAGAAATCAGTTCGAGAAAGTTATGTTTTTCAGAATTTTTTTTACCTTCGAATATACAAGTAATTATAATTCCTTATGCCATCCTTATTTGTCCGGGCAATAATTCCTACATGTATTGTCATTTATTGATATATTAACTGAAGTTATCGAACAAAATAAATCGTATGTAAAAAATATCGTTAATTCTTTTTGGAGCAAGCTATATTTAACAACGAACACAAAGATACGTTTCACTAAGTAAAGCAGTATGTCATTTATAATTTGTTATCTTAGTCTTTTATTCGTTTACTATATCACAACGGTTTTTTTGTAGTATCTTCGGTACCATAGTTTCAATTTAAAATTCATTTCCAATATGTCATACCAAGTTTTATATTTGATTTAAATTACCAATTAAAACAACTTTTGATAAAAGCTCTGGTATCAAGTTTCATCTAATTGTAGAAAATATAGACATATTTCTTATTTTATGTACCAATCTATCCATTGTCTTACCTAATATCTTTTAAATCAGTTACTTTATACGATACTGCGCGATCTATGAAAATTTGTAGGGCCATTTATTTCGATTATACTTGCAATAATTTCTTGTTTATTAAATTTTTTAGATCTTCTATAGGTCCGGTGATTTAGAAATTTTAGACTTTTGAATAACGTCATGTAAAACGCGCACATTTATATTACTGAATGAACTAGATATTTGTCACAGACACGGATGCAATCACAAATATTGCCCAAAAATAGTTTTCTTTTCGCAGCATGACAATAATTCTAATCAAAGGATAAATGAATGAATGCTGTTTTATGACCGGTCGACAACTAAGGATATACATTTAAAACCATCGTGATACTGACTGTCGTTCTGATCCAAATCATTTCAAATCGGTCACGCAGCGCTCCATTCATTCATTCAAAACACTCACTCAAATCAATCAATCGCTCCGAAATAATTTGAAAACATTTCTAAATTTTATTGAAATCGACCATTTTTCTACTAGTTTATTAGGGTTGATTTAAAAGTGTTAAATTAGTCCACGAAGACACACAAACAGATAAGTAGGTATTTTATTGTATGAAAGGCAGGTTATAAATATCACTTATTTTGTTAATCTTGTACAAATAAGTGCTATTTGATTTCCTCACTTCAATTCGCTCAAACCTCGCTCCACACACTCATTCAATATCATCCATCTTGTAAATTTCACGATGTTCTCAACTGTACTGGGCGGAATACATTTTAAACAGGGGTAGTGGAAATGCACTTTCTCCACCTGTCCATGGACAAATAAAAGATGATTTTTCTTCTTGTCTAGGATAAAATGAACTTTTCGTAGAAAGAAAACTAATCAATTTTGAGAAAACATTGTTTGGTAAAGCTGGACTCAAGCATTTTCTTTATTAAAAACAATGTTTCTATCTTTAGATATAAATGATATGGTAAATGATTTCTTAGATCTGTTTAGTACACTCTGAGATGTGTGCATGTATTGACTTGTCCGAGGGCAAATTTTAGTAAAATGTCTTTGTCCGCATGTAGAAAATCCGTATTGGACAAGTCAGGTATGAGAATTCCATATCCCTGTTTTAAAAATAGCAAATTGTAGGGGTCACGGTTAAGTTTGCATCAAATCTTACCTAGTAATAACACCAGGAAACACGTCGTGAAAAATGATATAGACAATGTAATTAAATGTTTCTTAGATGACCATGTGCCGAAATTGACCAATTAATATTTGAATCTGTCGTTTTCAAATTTGGAGATGTTTCAGCCAGTGGTGCAATACAGACCTTTTTGAGCAGCTTATCAAATACTTCAGCTCAGAACAATGCAATAGCGCATTTGCTGCATACAAAAGACCGTAGATTTGTAGTTTTGTAGAACTATCAACTAAGCGTTTTATTCTGTGAAATGATTGCTATGTTTTCCTATCGTCGCTGCCACATGCTAAGTCTCGAACAACAAGAGGACCATGACCCACACAACCAAATATGTTATGAATACCATCATTCTGTTTATTTTTTTTAATGATAACCCAGGAGTGTGGCCTCCTCTGTGTCCACAAAATCTATCTTACATGGCCTTTTTTCTCAATCCAGATAACACAATTTCAATTCTGTTTAAATCATAACCAAGACAATCATTCGGAAAAAGCAACAATTTGTTTGGGCTGAAAATGGAATCGTCCACAAAGTTAATCCACGATTTTCCTCGTGACTGGTTTTTGACCGAGAATGAGCAAATTTCGTACTTGCCCTAGCTTTCACTATACACTAATTAGGCCCTACAATGGGTCTTCTAAGATTTGAACCTATACAAAACATGCAGACACTCATAATGATTAAGTATCAGTTAAATTGGGCTGAACATCTGGCCACTTGATTGTCCATAAGGCTTTCCTAAGATTGAATCGTAAATACTTGACATGTTTTTGTTGTTGTTTTTTTACCGGGTTGACGAATACATCCAATCTGAAATTTGCTTTAGTTGACAAAATAGCTTCATGAGTGTTCAAAACAAAAACAAAAAAAAAAGAAAAAAATGGCTTCGTGATATATAACTCTACCCCAGAAGATACTATTGTAGCCTTGCCCAAATATTTATCAAGACAACAAGTAAGTTCATCTTCTTTAATCATTAATTTTGAAGTGTTACACATTGACGGCAGATTTACATGTACTTTGTTGACTCCGATGTTTTGATTATCATGCCCAGTTAGCGTTTTTATTCCGGTATTAGTTTCAAGAAGAGTTTTGAGTAGCAACAGGCCTGGGATTCGATGAAAAATAATCCATTAAATGCAAGTATGATGCTCATTTTTCATGAATTCTTTCTTGTTTTCCGAACTTGACCGCCGTCTAACTATGGCCTATTCCGTACAAAGCTTGGTCTTTTATGTAAACTGAAATGTGCCTCGGTCGTAAGTAAAGTAATTTTCGATCATTTTTTGGGTAATTTAGCCTGTAGTAGTACTTCGTTCTAGACGTTTGGAAAAAATGCAAATTTCTTATATGCTCTCTGGTCGTCGATAGAAAACATTAGGAAATACCATAATTTGGTAACAAAACGCTTTGTAATTAAAATAACTTTAAATCAACACTATGTTAATGTTGTACCATCCAGCGCCATCATTCGCGAGAAAAGTTGATGCTTTTGACGTTCTGTAGCCCACGTTCGATTCTACCCGCTTTTATGTCTTCGCCCTTTTTTTATTTCCAAGGTCTATTCCGTAGAATCGTTGAGGGTTTCCGATTAGCTATGATCCTTCAACATAAACACAACAAGGATCGAGATTTCTCGAAATTGCATTCACTTGTATGAGCTTCACAGCTGTGGGAAAATTATGAGAAACGATGTTTTGTATTACTCTTATTACTAGGAATGCGTTTGATTGCTAAATCATCCTGTTTTTCTTCTAACAATTATTATCAAAATGGCTTATATGCTCATATAAATGGGTTATTGAATTTCAATCTTGGCAAATAAACCTAATAACAATTTTGTTCATACCACATGGTTTAATACCTTTTGCGATAAAATAGCAACAACAATGTATAGATAATTTTCTTGTTCTCGCACCATATGTGTAGGTGAATTTTGCAAAGTCACAGTTAGGTCGGTGACGACTTTGTTAAGAAAGGCTATATGCGGAACATCGCTCGTCCTTTGACCGTAAACTGGAAAACACCTCGGACGTAAGTTTTGTTATTTTGGGTCATTTCATAGGTAATTCGGCTTGTACTTTGGTCAATACTCTCGAAGAAAAAAAAAACAAAAAAACAAAAAAACAAACAAATATCTTTTATTCTTGCGATCAACTATGTAGATCTTTTAGGCATTTTATAATTTGATGATTAGTTATCAAATTATAAAATGTCTAATTTTCACCTTTTGTAAATTTTATCTTTAGTAGAATAATCTTAGTAATGATTCTGACGTTATATAACACAAGTTGTGACATGATGCGCTTTCATGTCTGCGCCCTTATTGTTTTATGGAATCGACAAGGGTCCCTGATAGGAATGGTTATATAGTTTTATCCCGAACTTGTCGATAACTAGGTCATTTTGCTCTACAATCAGAAAATGATCTAATTCCACGATGAATAATATATGAGTATTGCACATTAAGGATATTATTGTAGATATAACTTGACAATTATTGCTTATTGCTTATTTCATAACGACAGAACTGCCCAACGTTAAGGATGAAAAAAGGTGCCACCTGTTTGAACATTATTACCCGATTTGCATACAAGTGCACGTGCAAAGCGGAATTTATTTTACAGACTGTTTGCACCGTTATGTCTGTCTGAACGCAGGACTGCTTTCAAAAGCATCAATTGTTAAAGTTAATATTCAAAGAAAATACTTTTATTTGACCACTTTAGAAACTATTCTTCTGATAACACGACTAACTTAAACATTGTGAACTACTTCAAATTACTAGTAAGCTCCATATTGTGAATGAAGGTTTAAACGAAGTTGTGGTTTCAAAAGACTATTCTGCGTCATTAATGAACTGGTAGGTTGGGGCCTAGCCGTAACGTTATTTGGCCAGTTAACTTTTAAATATTTTGGGTTCATTAAAAAGTTAGTCGGCAATAATCGTGAACGCGTGCAAATATCTAAAAACAAATGGATTAAGGTTCATTAAAGTGTTTGAGACCCAATATTTAGGGCACTTCATTAGCCAAGAAAAAGCAGTATGTCCAGGTATATTATACATCAAAATGAAGCTATTCGTGAGCACAAGCAGTTAGGCAACAAACGACCGCCATAGCTATAGCCAAAACCTGCGGAAAAGGGTCATTTTGTACAGAACAAGCAACTGCATGACGGTTGCATAAAATTGCCCCGTATTTTAACAAAGTACAGTCTGAAGTACCATCCAGGTAGTGCTACCTGGATGGTACTTTAGACCAGACTTTGTTAAAATATGAGCCAATTTTATCCAACAGCCATGCAGTTGCTTGTTCTGTACAAAATGACCCTTTTCCACAATGTTTTGGCTATACCGCTATAGTTATAACAGTCTTATGTTTTTCAATTGATTGTGCTCATAACTAGCTTTATTTTGATATAATATATTCCTGGACATACTGCTTTTTCTTGGCAGATGAATGCCCTAAAAAATAGGTCGCAAACACTTTACATGAACCTTAACGTACTTAGAGAAAGTGAACACATTTCATCGTTGGGTTACCAAAGCCTCGTTACGAGGATTTGGTTACCAACCTACGCTTTACGGTCTCAAGTTAATTATGTCGACCATCTTTAGAAGTATATAAAAATGAATAAAGGCTGATTTACTTTAACCTTAAGTGCATCGACCCGTTACTTAGGCTCCGCCCTGCCAGGGGAAAAATGTGGATTAAATAAAGCAAGCGATGTTGTTCTTGTTCACCGCAATATTTTCTCAAAGAGATCTATCCACCGGTGAAGTTTCATGTTGATAACATGTAAATTCCAAGATCTATGCTCTGGATAAAACTTAAGTCATCATGATATGAACGTGCAATAACTCAATAAGAAAAAGCAAGAAATATACATGGTTCTTGTGCTCTACACCTATCCTTAATGAGATATTCAAGTAGTGTGCATTTTCGTGACCCCCCCCCCCCCCCCACACACACACATCAACATATTCCAACGTGCACGCATACACTCACGCATGCGCATGTATATATCGTATAAAATCATCTTTAGTTTTAGAAATTCATTTAATGAACGACAAAATCTGTTTATAATCGTCAAAATTCGTGTTATTTCATCGGTTTATTAGAAGAGTGATTGAAACGACATGAGTAATCAGATTGGCAATTCGAACACACCTTTAGCTTGAAGAATTTGAGAATAAAAAATATCCTTTCGCATCAATCTTACGAAACACCCATACATCACTGACACCATTTTCGGAAATGTGGCATTTTGTGTTATCAAGGCACGTCATTTCAAAATTCTGTCTTTTCTTTATGAGATCCTGGTAAAGATAACAACACGAATCTGATACTTGGCAATTTCGAGTAAAAGAATATTTCTATTTTGTCAGATATAGGAAATGGAAATACATACATCTTCGCCATTTTAATAAATTAGGGCTTTTGTTAAAACAAGATGTCCAGAATAGCCCACTGGAGTTTAACGGAGTATAAAAGGCTGTCCTGCTACTTCATTTGATATTCCTATAGGTGTTCTTAAAGGTGAGCAAATTAAATTTATTTACACGTACGCCATTAAAGGGAAAAGTTTCCTTGAATTGAACCAGTGACTGAAGAGGGCCGGTCTTCTTAAAAGGACTTAAAGTAAACTACAACAACAAAACACCCTGTTGCACACTTAGGACAGGTAAAATCACCTAATTACGAAAATGATAGAAAAGATATAGAATTGATTCTAAAGAAGATGTGACATGCTTTATTTCCTTCTCAAATTCCAAAAACTAAAGGCGTGTGTTCAAACTGCAAGCCTGATTGTCTCTAACGTTTTCGATCACACTGCCAACAACCAGTAATCTCAAGAGTGTTGACGTTTATTAAGAAACAAATGAAGATACGAGATCGTTACAAAAACCTCTTCGAAATTGTTCTTAACCTTTATGGCTTTTGTATTCAAACGATTAAACTATTTCACGATTTTATTGGTTTCTGCGAATATATAAGCGTATGATTGGACCGTGAAGACACAAAAATAGAAAAGTTCGTAGGTTCTTTGAAAGAGAGGTAAGATAAAATATTGTAGACCAGTATTCTTGGGTGTAACGTTTTTTTTTTTTTTTTGTTTGTTTGTTTGGTTTGTTTTTCTTTTTTTCTTTTTTTCACCAAAATTTCGTTGCAACTAGTATTTTATTTTGTACATACTTCAAAAGCTGAAGCATCGAGTAAAGTTATTATTATAACAATTGCGAAAAATCCTTTGGTGATCGGTCTAATGTTCAGTATCAAGAGTAACATTTTTTACAAATACTCTGACAATCAAGGGATTTCTCCTAGTTATCATAAAGATCATATTCTATTACGAAAAATTTATATTTGTATAAATCAGATAAAGAACACATAAAGTCGGTGCCAAATACGCTTGACATAAATAAGATTTGTTTTTATAGACATACTAAAAATGGAACATTGTCGTTTATTTGGATTCTGAAAAGTGGTATTAATGATAAACGGATTTCTTTATATTAAACGCATGCTAAGTTGATTCTTTCGCGCAGTTTATTCCTTCATTCATAGACTAGGTGTTATATTTAGTAAAATTTACACACTTTTGCGCCTTTTGACTTATATCATCATTAATTGTCCTAAATAATAACCTTTCGGTTGGGCAACAGGCAGATCCTGAAAACAGCATTTAAGCACTGTTTCTCTTGAAGCCGCAAACATGCCATAAAACAGGATCCCTAGCGCACTTATTTATAAATGACTGCCTGACTATACCAAGATATTTGATTGCTTTTCAGACCACTACACACTATTAAAACCTGTATGAACATAGCAATATTGGTTTTATATTGAGAGTATTTCATTTACATATTGTGTAAGAACAAAGGCGCGTCGACGCAGATCTAAAGTATTGTATTGATTTTGTAATAACTTTACATGGAGATTATTTCAACGTAAATAGCACGAGGGGTAATTAGGTAAACACAATATTTATGAAGGTCCGAAAGTGATCTATTTTTGTAGATTTTGTAGTATTTTTAGCTCACCTGAGCACGAAGTGCTCAAGGTGAGCTTTTGTGGTCGATAGATGTCCGTCGTCCGTCGTGTGTCGTCAACATTTACCTTGTAGAACTCTAGAGGCCACATTTTTTGCCCGATCAATCTGAAATTTGGTCATAATGATTGCCTTGATGAAATCTCGGACAAGTTCGAAATTGGGTCAAGTGGGGTCAAAAATGAGGTCACAGGGTCAAATCTTAGAAAAACCTTGTAGACACTCTAAAAGACATTTTTTTGCCCAATCAACCTGATATTTGGTCATAATGATTGTCTCGATGAAATCTCGGACAAGTTCAAAATTGGGTCAGGTGGGGTCAAAAATGAGGTCACGGGGTCAAATCTGAGTAAAACCTTGTAGACACTCTAGAAGCCATATTTTTTGCCCAATCAACCTGAAATTTGGTCAGAATGGTTGTCTTGAAGATATCTGGGACAAGTTCGAAATTGGGTCAAGTGGGGTCAAAAATGAGGTCATGGGGTCAAATCTTAGAAAAACCTTGTAGACACTCTAGAAGCCATATTTTTGCCCAATCAACCTGAAATTTGGTCAGACTGGTTGTCTTGAAGAAATCTGGGACAAGTTTGAAATTGGGTCAAGTGGGGTCAAAAATGAGGTCACGGGGTCAAATCTTAGAAAAACCTAGTAGACACTCTAGAAGCCATGTTTTTCCCAATCAACCTGAAATTTTGTCGGAATGATTGTCTTGATGAATTCTCGGACAAGTTTAAAATTGGGTCAAGTGGGGTCAAAAATGAGGTCACAGGGTCAAATCTTAGAAAAACCTTGTAGACACTCTAAAAGCCATATTTTTTGCCCAATCAACCTGAAATTTGGTCAGGATGATTGTCTTGATGAATTCTCAAGCAAGTTTGAAGTAAGGTCAAGTGGGGTCAAAAATGAGGTCACGGGGTCAAATCTTAGATAAACCTTGTAGACACTCTAGAAGCCATGTTTTTTGCCCAATCAACCTGCAATTTGGTCAATATGATTGTCTTGATAAAATCTTGGATAAAAATGAAGTTGGGTCAAGTGGGGTCAAAAATGAGGTCACGTTGTCAAATCTTAGAAAAACCTTGTAAACACTCTAGAAGCCATATTTTTTGCCCAATCAACCTGAAATTTGGTCAGAATGATTGTCTTGATGAATTCTCAAGCATGTTTGAAGTTAGGTGAAGTTGGGTCAAAAATGAGGTCACGGGGTCAAATCTTAGAAAAAGCTTGTAGACACTCTAGAAGCCATATTTTTTGCCCAATCAACCTGAAAATTGGTCAGAATGATCATCTGGATGAAATCTAGGTCAAGTTTGAAAATGGGTCATGTGGGGTCAAAAACTAGGTCGTGGGATCAAATCTAAGAAAAACCATGTAAGCTGTGTAGAGGCATCATTTTTTGTCCAATCAACCTGAAATTTTGGTACGAATTCTTCATCCTCTCTAAATCTACTTTAAAATGAATGAATATCGTTTTAAGGCCCGCCGACAACTAAGGTCATGTTGGGCGCAAAACATTCTAAAAAAAAATAATTGTTTTAAACGACGTCAAGTATACATCAAAACTAAACTAGACGGATTCATCATAAAACAAATCATAGTAAATAGGATAAGACAAATCAGTATAAATGGTAAAAATGTACAGAAAATATTTCAAGTCTAAAAGAAGATCATGATCAAAAAATCACTCGAAATAACTTTAAAAATTCACGATAAAGCTATCAAGTCTAAGAATAAATTCAATTTCAAACAGGCGTAAAATTACATTTTATTATACAAACCAATGGCTTTCAGGAAGTCAAAGATTAGCTCAATCTTAATAGAGTCAAAAAGGGTCTTCATACTCTCAACTTTGAAATAATTGTCTCTGATAGAAGAGAAATCTAAACATTCTATGAATATATGACTAACAGAGGAGTGTTGCATGGAATGCATATTGGCATCTCCTCTCCCTTTAAAAGGTAAGAGTGGGTGAGATGCGTATGCCCAATGCGCAGTCGAGTCAATACAAGTTCTTCGCGACGGTTAGACCTATAACCAGGCAACCAATCGCCAAGGTCTTGACGAACAGAGTATAATTTATTACTGTGGTTCGCTGGATCGGACCAACAGTTCTTCCAGACATCCTGAATGAAGCCATGAATCAAAGGTTTAAAATCGGTAAAAGGCACTTCAAAAGGTAAAATTTCTAGTGATAATGCCTCCTTGGCAGCTTTATCTGCCTCTTCATTACCACGAATACCAACGTGGCTCGGAAGCCAGCAGAAAACGAGATCAACATCATGAAGCTGAGCTATTGAATCTAGTAATCTAACAATAATCGGATTGTCTGTTTTCTCGTTCTCAATCGACATAGAGTCAGTAAAAATTATGTAGCGAGAGAAGCGTTCTTCGATTATATGATCGAGTGCGCGGTCAATCGCCTTTAGCTCAGCTGACAAAATAGAAGAGTTATTTGGCAAACGGAATTGATACTTTTAACCATCTAAAATGGTGGCCGAGGCAACTTTTTCGCCGTCCTTTGAACCATCTGTATAAATCTCTTCATAAGATGCGTATTTCTCTCTAATTTCTAAAAATTTTGTTTTAAAAACAGTTGGATCGGTTGTATCCTTTTTGCTAGAAGCAAGATCGTAAAGAAATGTGGGGCTTTTATAAGTCCACAAAGGAACTTCAGGAACAATTTGTTCTGCCACATCCTCTAGATTAAAATCTAGAGAGTTAATATCTGCTTCGCAACGTAAGCTAAACGGGGGTATTGCACTAGGTTTCTTACTAAAATCTTGTCTGTGTTTAGGTTCAAACACAGCTTTATACGTTGGATTGTCAGGATTAGATTTCAGCTTTAAATAGTACTGCATTGAAAGCTTTTTCCTTCTCAGATTCAAGGAAGGTTCATTTGCTTCAATGTAAATACTATTAACTGGAGATGTTCTAAAGGCACCCAGCGCAAGGCGCAATCCTTGATTATGAATGGTATCAAGTTTACGAAGGTATGAAGGGCGTGCAGAACCGTAAACAACACAACCATAATCTAATTTTGATCTGACAAGTGCCCTGTAAAGGCGTAGTAGAACCTTTTTATCAGCTCCCCAGTCCATACTAGATACAACACGTAAAAGATTAAGTGCCTTTAAGCACTTATTTTTTAAATTGTCAATATGGGGTATGAACGACAGTTTAGAATCAAAATGGAGTCCCAGGAATTTAAATTCTTTTACAACTTCAATTTGCACTCCGTCCAGCTTTAATTCTGGATCAGGGTGCATTTTCCTAGACTGACAAAAATGCATACATTTTGTTTTTGTCTTGGAAAACTTAAAGCCGTTTTCATTTGACCATTTGGAAAGATTTTTTAAGACTTGCTGTAGCTGTCTTTCAATCGTATACATATGTTTTGATCTGTAACAGATGCAAAAGTCATCAACATAGAGAAAACATGCAACCCCAGGGCAAACAGTTTTAACGATATTGTTTATTTTGACACTAAAAAGTGTCACAGACAAAATACTTCCCTGGGGTACACCCATTTCCTGCTCGTGGGGATCAGACAAAGTATCTCCAACTCTGACTCTAAACTGACAATTTTTGACAGTTCATTCAGGTGAGCGATTTAGGGCCACTATGGCCCTCTTGTTGTAAGTATGTTGTGACCCTTTTAGTGTTAGTTTGGACCCTCATTCTCCATTTCTTACTGTGTTATAGAAAAAGCGGTACCTTCATTAGAAATCCAAGATATTATGAAAATCAACCGAAATTAGCTGGTCTTATATTGCTGAATTGTTCTTATGTCAATACCCGTCGAGACTCGTGGGCCCGAACTGAGGGCACTGAACATCGTTGGGATATTTTTACGTTTTTAGGACGTTATTATATCTTCTATAAAATGTTTCGTGATTAGTAAAATGTGTCTTTGGTTTCAACCAACTCTATAGTGTTTTAAAAAAGATATAAGGACATATTGAAACACACCTTGTGTGCTTACGTCTTATAAATCTCTGAAGAAAGATAAATGCCGGGCGTAATCTTTAATTCAGAAACTCTTATTCTCATTGAACGTGCTAAATGTACACTTCGTAAGATTTCGTATGAATGTACACAAATCTTTCACCGAATCATCTTTATTCACATTCGCTGGTCTTAAAAGACGCAACGGATTATTTGTCTCAATTATGTGACATTGAGGCGACAGGAGTGTGAATAATGTGACAGTCATGACGTCATTTCCGCTCAATAACGACTCATGTTCAAGTACCAGGACAAATTCTTTGTCCATACTGAATCGTCGATAGTCAAAAAAACACTTATGACAGGAGCTTTTTAGAATATTTAGTCCATGTTTTTTTTTTGTTTTTTTTTTTTTTGTTTTTTGTTTTTCTTTTTTTAATTTTGATGTTCATATTCCAGTGCATTTTGTTGGAATTTTGGAAAAAGTTCGTTAATTTCCTCCCTTGGCATGTATGATTCATTTTTATTAGTATGTATGGTTCTCGTGCTTGTGTTTACTTGACTTTTTGCTTTAACCCTTTGCTGTTTAATCCCTGCTTTTTACGTGCCTGTGATTTTATGATTGAGAAAACATTGTGAAAAAAGAAGAAATTGCTTCTGACAAGCAATTTCTTCTTTTTCCACACTATTTTCTACCCTACTGAATGGTTATTTTTCAAATTAAATCCACTTTAAATTTTCGTCTGCAAAACCTTTGAATTTGGACAGGTCCAAAATTTTGTAAAACAGGAAAAGGTTAAGTCTTCTCAATTAGAGGTTTGATATTGTATTTGTCCCTGTTACTCTTATTCTTCAAACCTCCATAAACTGTTTAAAATTATGATAGAGCACCATACCCTTATAAAACCTCATCCCCCTTTTAGAAGGTTGAAATCGGCCATTTTTTGTGTGATTTTTAAAGCTTCAAATAAAAACCCATTCCGGCAAAATCAAGGTCACTAAAAATTCAATAGATGTTGTATTCACCTTTTCACCAATCATATTTTAATACGTTGCATAGATTATGTTTTTTATTGGTCATTTTTTCGCCGTCATTTCATATATATCGATGACTCAGCTCGTAACAGTTGTAACTACCTATTTGTTTATAGGCAGTTACAACTGTTCCGCACTGAGCTATCGATATGTATTCTTGCATCCAATAAAAGCCCATCCCCTTTATAAAGGTAATGCGATGATTCTAATAGAACGCCGGGTTTCTATTAGAGCTTTTACGGTACATTTCGATGAAAGAATGATAATCAGCGGCAGATAGTATGCAGATTTAGCCTGGAAATGCGATTCCCCGACATTTTCTATATAATTTGTCACCGGAAACCATGCTATTTCATTCCATTAGAACCATTTAAACCCAAAACAATCGAGACAGTGTAATGACAGACATCACAATGGATGTAATTCAATTGTTACTTTACCTGTAATTATTTCAATAACCAATTTCGTCATTTTACATTACAAGTGTACGGTTAAGAACCTAAAATTGTCTGTTTCGGAAGGCAAAGTGGTTGACTTTGTCTTAGTTAGGGGTTAAACAGAGGTGCTTTTTCCGACCTAACAACGTTGGTAATCGGCATTTAAATTCAAGGAATAGTCTTTTGATCTCAAGAAAGAATACGGTGTTTATTTGTTTTGGATTAACGCTGCAGTCCATAGTTTTACATAATATCGCAGCTTCTGGTGCATCTAACATTCACCATGCATCCCTTCCACACTTGTATAATCACATCATTTCATCCAAGCTACCAGCTATATATCCTATACCTAGGCATGTTATTTATTCGTAGGTGAGAATTTTACTAAGACTTCGATTTTTCATCATTGAAGACCTACAACAAACAGTTGACATACGTATACCAAGATCTTTTAATTAATAAGAAGAGAATATTTGCAATCAATTTAAGATAATGTAAACATCAAGGAACCGGGCGTAATGGTTTTAGAATATTATTCGTTTTTGAAAGCAAACGTAGAAATGTTTTTTAGTGTTTTAAATGTCGATGTTGTTATTTGATACACAACGTTTATTTGAAAATGTATCTACTTTTAGGACTATATCGACCACCATTTCAACGAACACCTGAACAACTTTGTCAAAATATTCATTTGGCAAATATTGTCCGTAAAACTCTCACGTGGCAGGACGATGCCTTTTTCACTTAGAAACCTATAAATTGCATATTCCCCCGAATGACTGGGCCTATCTGAAAAAAAAAGACTTTGCCGTCCTATTTCTCTGGCGTTTATTTAAAAAAATCGCAATTTGGCTTGGCATGACGGTGTCTTTTAATTTTACTTCAATGCTTTAATATCATTTATACCATGATCACAATTCTGAAATACTTTTTTTTAACCCTTCTGGATGTGAAATCGTATTAAAACATTTTTCTAAATGTAAAATTAATGAAAAGTAATGATTTTGACGTTCGAAGAAATTCACAGAAAGCGAAGAGCGTCACTTAGCACGTGGGTTATATGACGTCAAAAGAATCAACGCTCGCGTTTAAAATGACGTTGAGTAAAAAAATGGCTGGAGCTATCTGTGTACATAGTTAAAACACGTTACATATGAACTTTACAGCGAAGTCCTCTTATTTCTTGTATATGCGTTACGCCATCGTGTTATAATTATCAATAGTACAAACATGTTTTATCTTACAATGAATAATGATAATGTTTCCTCTCGATTTAGATTAGGTTAGGTCTTTATGTAACACCCATTTTGTGCATATGCCACAGTAATAAATCTATGAAGAAAAAGATAAATGGGGGATGTAATCATTAAATGAGAAACCTTTATTCTAGTTGAACATGCCATATTCACACTTCACCGTCAAATAGTATGTATATGCGTTAATCTTTGCCCGAAAAAATCTTACCCTTTTTTGCTTGTCTACAGGGTCCCAAAAGACGTAATTGACTATTTGTGTAAATTATGGGACATTGAGTCGACAGGCGTGTAAATGATGTGACTGTCATGGCGTCCTTTCCGCTCAATTACGACTCATGTCCGAGTACCAGGCCACTTTTGTAATGAATACAGAAACAGACTAATGACTAGATCCTTGTACAAAATTAACTGTATTTACCTCTCTTAAATTTTACTCTAAACTCATCGCACTCATTTAAATTATTTTCGAAAACAATCCTTTATCATTCACCGTTGCAATATCATTTATATTAACTATTGCTATTTCAACAAAGCTGTACAGCACTTTTATGATTTCTGATTAGTATTTACTTAACTTTTAGCTTCACTTCCTTTTATTTCCCTTAGTTCTTTAAACATTTCCTTAAAGGAATGAAAAACTTCTGAGTGATTACGTTGAACAACTTTTTTGCGCGTGAGTCTTTACCTTTTTATAGTTTAATATCCATCGCCAGTTCATTTCAATGGAACAAAGGAAGACATTTCGTTAACCTTCCACTTAAGTTTTGTGAAATTCATTTCAGCAATATTTATTACCTCCCTTGAATAAAATGTGTTTACAGCTTATATACATAGCTATAAATAGTTTCTTTTTTCTCCCAGAAACAATCAGACGCTTAAGACTTTCAAATATGTCAAATCTTTGACTGTGGTTTTTTTTCATTGGAGAGTTTTGACAGTGTGTTATAAAAGTACAAGTGATTGGTTAACCTTTTCATTGCAATTATAGAATGTCGCTCACATGGGCATATGCTGCGGTAGCGAAGATAAATAAACGGAAATACACACACACACACACACACAAAGTGCATAGCAGCTATTATTTTGAGAATATGACAAGTTTTACTTTTTAATACTATTTTGAATTGAACTTGATTTAAGAAGGAGTTTTGACTAAAATTTATGGGAGGTAATCACAATAACGCAAATTTTATGTGAACAAAAATTTATCAATATTGCATAACCATCGCTTGAAAAAAAAAAAAAAATCCATACTTTTCTGGTTTTGTCTCTTTTGGTGTCTTAACAGGTCTAAAAATCCACATCGGCAATATATGTCCTAGAATGGTTTATTCGATTTGAATGAAAATGTGATCATTTTATATAACTTCCAGGTGTGTGTGTGTGTTTTTTTTTTTGTTGTTGTTGTTGTTGTTTTTGTTTTGTTTTGTTTTTCAATGATTTCAGAGTGTTTCTACTCCTAAGAGCTCTGTAGATAGAAAGTATATACTTGGATATACTTTACATATTTATACAGTGTGATTAGGGTTTTAAGTTTCATATTTCAATGAATCCAAAAATACTTTTTTCGACTCTTAAATACGTTGCAGATTTCAAATAATGAATGTCCATCATGTTTTACATAATTTGTCACCGGAAACCATGCTGTTACATTCTATAAGAAACATTTAATCCCCACAACAATCGAGACAGTTTAATTACAGATATCACGACGGGTTGATTTAATTGCTGTAACAATTTCTATAATTCCGTCATTGTCTATTTTCTAGTGTGCGGTTAAGAACCTTATAATTTCTGTGCGTGATTGTTTTGTGACGAACTTCAACCTAGTGAATGACTTAAGAAGTTGTAACGTTACTTTTACCGGTCTCGCTTCGTTCAACGAGGGTAATGATTTAATTCTTGATTTGAGATAATCATAAAATTTTTGGTCGTCTTTTTTAAAACAAAATATCTACATCTGGTTTCCTCGATGCTGTTGTTGTTGATTTGTTGGTGGTAGTCTTGGTGTTACTCGCTTGACGCACCTTACCATCGATGTCATAACTCTTAAACACATTCAAACATTTTAAATGAATAACATACACATATCATACTGTTTCGTTAGCTGATACCGGTGCGATATTTTCGGCTATCTCAAGAAAAGATCAAAATAACAATAGGAGATGCAAGGTAAATGTTTGGCCTTGGCCTTTGTATTGGTTTTTGGTCCAAATATGAATTTACCCATAGGATGGTACATCTTGAGAATCTACCATGCATGCAACATATCCGGGTACATGAATCAAAGGGCACTGATACACCAAGAATTCAAAGCTCAAAGTTTGACTTTGGCCTTTGTATTTAGTATTAGGTCAAATTATTTTATTAATCTGAGGGAATGGTATATGCTTTGCATGCAACATATTCGGGTCCATCAATCAAAGAGTAATGATGCGCTAAGGAGTCAAAGTATGACGTTTTTATATGTTGAAATTTGATCACTTATGGAGTTATCTAATAGACTATGTCGTTAAGAAGTCCTTTTTCTTGCTTCTTTGTAACAAAAAGGTCTCGGTTTTTCATCTTCAAGTTGTCACAGGCGTTGGCGCGGCAGGTATTCGCGTTCTACGTCTGTAATATTTTTACCTTAACTAAACATTGTTTCTTGAAGAAAATTACCTGGAAGTTCGGGTTCAGTTAAGGAAAATTGATGTCATTTTTACGTAAAAAAAAAATAAAAGAAAAATAAAATTGTGAAATTAAACATGCGATAGCAATATTCAAGGAGGTAGTTTCAATGCGTTTATAAATGTCTCACGTGTTCGGGATGGGGTTGCTTTTTTTCTTTCCTTGTTAGCCGTATAAAGCACAACGTGTTCAAGATGAGTTTTTTTATGTTGAGTGAATCTTCAATAATCTTGAATCTTCTACGGGACCACCAAGATTCTGGTTGGTCCTGTTATTTTGGCGGGCCGGATAGGTGGCACAGAATCACTATGCCAACTTCGAAGAACCTTTTACAACAGTAACTTGAAAAAAAAATTGTTCGCGACATTTTTTCATGAAATTTAGGCTTTAAAGGGAAGTATCTTTTTCACATTTATACTTGCAAATTTTGGAAAAGTTAAAGGTAAAAGATGAAACAAAAACGAATATTTTGGGAAATTGGTCCAATGTTTTTTTCTTATTTTCCGATATGTTTAGAAACCATATTTGTCCTTTATTCGATGAAAAAAATGAGCATCCCTTTCCATGCAAATGAGAATTATGCCATTTTATGACGACCCTTTCTATTCAAATGGTAAATTAAACGTATATATATTATATTCAACAGCCCCGTCATTCAATGGGTATCTAATGATAAAACGTAGCCTAGAGGTGAAATTTAAAGCCACTACCAATTGATAGCGTCCAGAAGCCTGTGTCCATTGTTACCTTAGATATGGGCATGGCAAAACGGTGCTCTTTTTTGAATTCTTTTAATGACATCTCCTTAATAATTAGGCAAAATCTGTTCCTTTGGTGGCCCTTTTCAGATAATTGTGGATTTTTGAGTGGCACATAAATATTGACGTGACAGGGCAGGCATGTTTGCTATAAACTCTTTGAATTGCCCTCCCTTTTAAGCTAATATTGTTTGAATGGCTTTTTGCCAATCTTTTCATTGACACATAAATATTTGCGTGCTTAGGCCTGTCTTTTTCACTTTGAATTCTTTGAACTCCGTCTCATCCTAAACCACTGGGCATATCAGTAATACATCGACAGAATAACCTTTGGGTGACTTTTTAGGAAAAAAACTTTTACAAAAGATGATTGGCCAAAAAATATGTGCCTGGCAGGTGTGTTTTTACATCTCCTCCTAAACCACTACGGCAGTTTTAATGAGATTTGCTAGAATGCTCCTTCGCTGATTATTTTCACAAAATTATTGATCAAATACTGATTAGCCTGTTAATAAGAGTGAAGCATCTTTTATCCACTGGTCCAACTCAATGAAACGTGGCAGAGCCTTTCATTTCATCGTCGTACATGTAAATTAATTTAAGTTGCTTATCTTTGAAAAAACATATAGGACAGGCCTTTATTCTATTTTAACCTCCAACGGAACGGGCGGTTTAGGGCCATTCTGATTCTCATTGAAGTCATAACTCTTTAAAGTCCCCCTCTGAGTTCGTGAACATTACCGAACCTCAAGACAATGATCTAAGACGACTATGTACACACAAAAACGAGACTTTTATTCTCAAAAAATGAAGCTTGAATTTGTCATTCCAATATTCGGTAATGTAAATGATTAGGACACGATGATCTAAATATAGACCTAACTTAATGAATATTTATGACCCGCAACATTTCGGACTCCAATTTGAATGCAACTCTTATACCGCTCCTGCACGTGGGCGTATTTCATGTGACCAAAGTCTCATTTAAATATTTTACTATATACAGCAGATCAAGCATTTCACGAAAAAGCCGACGTTTGTCGATTGGTTTGTATTTTTATGTAACTCATCTTTCATAGGACTAAATCCAGAAAGAATATTCAAAGAATATTCACGAAAGAGCGATTTTTACTATAAACGGGGACTGTGGCTTTAAAGGGGCGAGGATGGGTGTATTTGCATTTCCTACCTCTATCGTATAGAGATATTCGTGTTGTTATCTCTTCTAAGATCGCATAAAGAATCGACATAATTTTAAAATGACGTGCCTTTAAAACATAAAAAGCCACATTTCCCGGACTAAGAAAATGATAGAAATGATATATGGTTGTTTTTTAAGATTGATGTGACAGTATACTTTTCCTGTGCGAATCCTACAAGCTAAAGGTGTGTTCAAATTGTTAATCTGGTTAGTTTATGCTAATTTATTTTCGTTCGATTGCGACGAAAGCTTAAGCTTATAGAATCGCTCTCGAACGCTCAATCCTGATGTTTTCACGTCCCCGAGAGAGAGACAGTGGTTTAAACCCACTGCTACCCAGTTTTACAGCTGGGTGAACTGGGGCTGGCTATTAAGTGTTTTGCACATAAACACACCCCGGCGACAGTGGGGCTCGAACCACGGACCTCCAGGTCACGGGTCGAATGCATTTACCACTAGGCCACCGAGGCAATCTGGTTCTTTATATCGTTTCAATCACTCTTCTCATTCACCAATGTATTCTCACGTATTTAGTCGTTTATAAATCGGTCTTTTCGTTTATTTAATGAATGTCGAACGCTGAATGTAAAAGATGATTTTAAACTATAAATACACGCGCGTGCGTGAGTGTGAGTGCATGCCTGCATGTGGGGGTATGTTGTGGGGGGTTTCTTTGAAAATGGTTACAACTTGAAATTACATACACAAATAAATCACATTAAGGAGAAGTGCAGAGCACAAGAATCATGTTTCTTTATTCTTTTTATTTCGAGTTATTACACGTTGGAATTATGATGACTTAATTTTTATCCAGAGCAGATATCTTGAAATATAAATGAGCTTGCGAATTGCATTTCTAACAATTTGAAATATGATTTAGGTGCAACCATTGAGGGGCCGAGACAGCTACAAACTGTAAATATAAAGTTACCTGGTGTAAAAATACTTTAAGACCTTATCTAGCTAATAAGCGAATAGTGAATACTGGTCAGACTGTGCGGATGCATAAAGTGGACAGAGTCTTTACTTTGCGCATATTTGAACGCGTTGGAAATGCTACGCACAGGCTCAAATTATATCAACATGAAACTTCACCAGTGGATAGAGCTCATTGGGAAAAGGTCTAGTGCACAAGAAACTCTCGATAATTTTTGTTATAACAAAGTCGAAAACACAACTTCGTTTATACCTTAATTCATAATATGGAGCTTATTAGTTAGTGAAGCCGTTTACAATGAATAGAATTTTGATTGGCCCCAAATATGGGCGTGGCAGGGCGTGGCATTTTTTCACTTTGAAGTCTTTTTAAATCTTCTTCTCCCAAACCATTGGGCCGATTTCAATGAAACTTGGCATGGATGTTCCTTCGGTGACCCTTTACTTAAATTGTTCAAGAAGTTTTGATTTGCCCATTATATGGGTGTGGCAGGGCGTGCCTTATTTTGAGCCCGAAATCTTCGAACAAAATCTCCTCCTGAACCACTGGGCCAATTTCAATGAAACTTTAACAGAATGTTCCTCGGTTGACCCTTTACTTCAATTGTTCAAGAAATTTTGATTGGTTCTTCAATATGGGCGTGGCAGGGCGGGGCCTATTTTGAGCCCGAAATTTTTGAATGACATTTTCTCTTGAACCACTTGGCTGATTTCAATGAACTTAACCAGAATGTTCCTTGAGTGCCTCTTTTCAAAAATCATCTGCTAAATTTTGATTGGCCGATAAATTTGGGTGTGACAGAGCGGGGATTATTTTGAGGCCAAAATCTTTGAACGATATCTCCTCCGGAACAAATCAGCCAATTTCAATGTTACTTTATCAGAATCTTTCTTGGGTGACTATTTACTTAAATTGTTCAAGAAACTTTGATTGGTCCATAAATATGGGCGTGGCAGGCGGGGCCTAGTTTGAGCCCGAAATCTTTGAACAACATCTCAATATGGACCAGAACCAGTTTATCATTATTAAATAGGTCTAAGGAGATTTCGGAGTGTTAATGTATTCATTTAAAGTAAGTTTTATTTAATGAAGGTCTAAAGATTTTAAAGCCAGTGGGCCTCTTGTTCAAGTAAAGGGAGTCTTTGAAGAATCGTCAAATTGTATAGAATTCTTATATTATGCCTTTTACAAAATGTAAAGTTGTCTGGTGGAGATAAGTCTTGAAGCAAAGAAAAGTGAACCTAAGTAGGGACTACTTTTTTGAAAAGCTATTATTATCTTATCGGATTTTTCTTACTCACTAACACTGGTAGACGTAAAAACGTCCACCAACTAGAAGGGTTATCAGAAGAAAAGTTTCTTTAGTGGTCAAATAAAAGTATTTCTTTCAATATAAACTTTAACCATTGATTATTTTGAAAGCAGTCCCGCGTTTAAGGTGATAAAACGGTGCAAACCATGTGCAAAATTAATCCCGCTTTACACTTGCATTTGCGTGCAAAGAGGGTCATATTTTGCAAACAGTTGGCACCGTTTGTCTGAACGTAGAACATGTCTACCGTTATGGAATAAGCAATAACTGTCAAGTTATCTACAATAATATCCTTAATGTGCAACACTCATCTATTATTCATCTCGGAATTAGATCATTTTCTGATTGTAGAGCAAAATGACCTAGTTATCGACAAGTTCGGGATAAAACTATATAACCATTCCTATCGGGAACCCTTATCGATTCCATTAAACAATCAAAGCACTGAAAGTACTGATAAGTTGGAATGCGTTCATTAGACGGTGACCTCAAGCCACTAACGAAACTGACTCCTCCCACCCACCACAGATGATCACATAATAAGTCTCGTCATTTGACGGGCGTATTTAAATCAATGTATTCAACAACGAGATACGCTTAATCCTGAATCTCTATACATGCCTGAATCTGAAAATGATAAAAAGATACGGACCATAAAGCCGACTTATAGACGCACAGGCCGACACTTATACATTCAAAGCAATTTTTATGCTATTTTTCAAACGACTTCTGCCCCTTTGAGTTATTAATTACATTTTTAATTAGAATTGCCACAAAGTGGACATCAACAATCGCATTGTCCTTGATGAAAAGCTACATTCGCAGGGAAGTCCTTTGCTTCATGAGGTGGAATCACAAGGCAATTTTTGGACTAATTCTGACTTCGACATTTGTGACTCCAAAATTGGGCACTTTCTTGGGTCATTGACAACATTTGTGTCAGGTTTTATGATTTGGGACAATTGCATGTTCAGTTATCTAGAGTGGAAACTGTTAACAGTTATAGAGAATAGATGGTTGGTGACTTGATATGGAAAAGTTTATCGGGCAAGGCGTAGGAATTTATCTGGTCATCTATTCTATTTATCCTGTTACAATCTTTTTCTAAACTCTAATCGTTATTTATTTACGAAAATACAATCCGATCCCGATTTACAACTTCGATATCGGCGAGTCCTCGTCATAAGGGTGAATGGGTGGAGGAGTTTGGGTGATCGCTAACGGCTTAAGAACTCGATAATTTAAAGGATTTCTAATTCTGTGGCAAGAAAATATTTAACAAAAAACTGTAAAACTTTCATACCTTAATGATTAAGAAGATATTAATCTGGTGATTTTCGCAATCTCAAACGTCCTTTTTTTCTCCGAAGTTTTGTTGTCATGCAGCTAAAAGCAAATCTCAATTCAATGCCTTCCTTGCTCTAAATCAGAGGATGGACATAGATTGAGATCAGATGCAAAGCTACTATCTCCGAAATCCTCCTCATGCGAATAATATCTGCGTTGAATCCATTCAGATAAATGTTTTAAAATCCTAACAGTTTTCGAGGTCGAATGTAAACACCAAGATAAGCTTCATCACAATTTTATAGATTACGTCATCAGTCATGTCCTACGTCATCGATATGGTCGCGACTTGATTTTAAAAATATATAAGAATCGAGTGAAATGTTTTTTATTAGAAATAGACACTCAGATTCAAAAGAAAAAAAAATGTTAGAGAGGACTGTTTTCAGACCTAATAGCCGCAAAAAGAAGATCCGGCAGGTCACGTGACCAAGTGACATGATAAAGCTGTCACGTGATCAAGTGACCTGATATCAACAAGTTTATCATACCCCCTTTTATCAGGCAATGTTTACAGCTAGTGACAGGATAAATAGTTTACTCATGACCTTGACATGTGTGACCCCAAAACAATTGGGCATTACCTTAAGGTCATTGGCAAAACTTGTGTAAAGTTTCGTTATTGCAGGTCAGTTGCTCCTCCGTTCGGCTAGCGGAAAGCAAAATGTCAATGAACTGACAGACAGACATGATGAAATCAATATATGCTCCTCTACTTCTGAGTGGGGGTATGATGGTGCTCTTAAACATGTTCATGCGCAAGAATTTGAAGAAAACAAGTTGAACTAGTAGGTTTGTTTCAAATGGCAAATTATCTTGGCGATGGGATGCAATTGGGCAAAGATATTCATTATTCCATTAAAGATGTGGTGACCAGAATTTTATTGGATGAATATTGGGTTTTGGCAATCAAATATTCATGAAGATAACTGTAATATGACGGAAAACAAACAACACTATATTGCAAAAATACTTATTAACTTAAAAGCGTATCATCACTTCAACAAAAACTAAAGATTGTTATTTCGTTACTGCAGACAGAAATAAACAATATTACAATTTGTCAAAAGTTTATTTAACAAGTAATACTGAGAAATTCAGCACTCAAAAAACATCTTTCATGTGTTTTATATCAGGGTTTAACACTAACGGGAGTCCAGGAAAGCCAAAATTATTATTATCAAGGCAGGACTTCATTTTGCAATACAGTGGTGCAATGGTGCCTTTGATTATATGAGAATATTTTGAAAAAACAAATGAAAAGCATAGTTTTCTTTTTGGATGTTTAAGTCAAAATGTTGTTCAAGTTTGTCCAGGTACAAGTTTTTGCATCTATTACATTTCATTATTGGATAAAAAAAACACCAACATATTAATGGCTCAGTGCGAAACAGTTGTAACTTCTTTTATGCATATAACAAGTTACAACAGTTTTACACTGAGTCATCAATATTATTATTGGCAAGTATTGTGGAAAAGAAGTTGCTGTTTGTTATAAAGATGCAATTTCTTCTTGTCCACACTTTCACCTTTGTATTTTATTATCCCTACTATAGCTGGTGCTCTTTGTGTTCAAAGTTTTCGCCGAAGTAAGAGTCAAACCATTTTGAAATTAAGTTGTATGTAGAGCAATGAAAGCATTTTTTTCTTCTAAAAATTCAATAGGTAAAGCGGCTTTAGCAGGTGATTAGCTTCACAGGCCTTAGATTTGGTCCTTGTTTTAGGTTCTAAAAAAATGATTTTGAGAGTGTCGCTATATAACATACAGAGAAATGAACTAAGTATAGTAAACCAAATATATTCGTGCTCACTTTAAATCAATGCACACGCAGTTGATATGATTACCATACGCGAATCGAGGAGAAAAGAGCATAAATGTTTATGAGTATTGTAGGTATTCCGGTGGGAGTAGAACAAACTGGACCTGAAGGCAAAACACGTAGGTTGGTAAACTCGTTGAGATATTTGATAAAAATAAAGGCTGTAGATAACTTGTGATAATCTCCAGTGATATTTAAAGGATTTCACACGTGCGTAATTTTGCACAAGTGAATTAATGACTGGGCAATTTGAAAGAAAATAGACAAAATCAGAAAGGGAAGATAACTATTTGTCTTCCTTCATCGATCCTTGCTGTGTCCACCATCAAGTGTAATTATCGCACTATTTTGAAATGGGTTCCGTTTTGTTTTAGAACAGAACAGAACAGAACAGAAGAACGTAGCTTTAATTTCCATCCAAGTACAATGCTGTGCAATATGGATAAATACATTAATAATGTTATTTGTAATTATTTAAGTATTTCCGGTAAAATAAATAGATGATAGATTGGATTCATGAAATATTAGACTCATCCGAGGGATAGAATCGCTTCTGCAAAGTTATTGTTACTATGTTAAGTACTTTGAAGAATTATATAACGTTATCAGTGATAAACTAAGGAACATAAAATTGCCTTTTGGGAATTAAACATCGCAGCTACAGGTTAAGTATGCTATTGTTGCGACGTTTCAATCTCCATTCGATGTTATAAATTGAAAACAGATCTATTGTGTTGGGATTACAGTAAATCGTGTCGAGATGGCTATTTCCAATTTATTCTCGTCCTTGTTTGAAACGAAAAAACAACGAATGGGATTTGGGGAATATGATACAAAAATACCCGTTACCGAAACAAATATTTATATTACACAATAATGCAACAACAGGCTTTGAGATATAAACGAGAGGTGTAAATTGTCGGGACAGTTAAGAACATTAGTCGTCTGGTAATGTGTTAAATTTTACTCAATATCAAGCTTGGTCTCGGGCATGTTTTGATAAGAATTTGGGCTATATATCGGAACATTCCATTCGTTTGTAAACTTGACCTATCGTAACTTATGAGTACAGATTTCATTCATAAACGGGCAGATAAAATCGTAATAGGTCATCAGGTGTGGTATGGCCAATCAGAAAACTCGTGTCATAGAGTACACGGGGAAAAGGATTTACGGTGCATAGAGAAGAAATTAAATGAGAATATTTACTGTATAGGGTTTTTAATGCAGATTAATAATCTGTAGATGTTGCTCGTTTCTAATGCTGGTTTGCGGACCAATAAGATGCAAAACATTTGAACTAATTTGATGAAGGGTCGTTCAGAAAGAGAAACTAGACTTCTAAAAGAAGCTAGAACATAATTCTTCGAACAACAGGTTGTGGCATTACCGAATAAGCAGATCACGTGATTGGCTTGTTCTTTTGCCACAATTCTGATAAAACAGATCGTGACATAACCAAATAAGCATATCATGTGATTGGCTTGTGCTATTGTCAATAGCTGAATTTTTTGGACTTTATTTATCACATGACTTCCTAATAAAGTAATGCAAATATATGATACTAGTAAATTCGTACGCAACTTACAACAAATATCGTTTAAAACATGAATTAGCGTGTAAATAATATGCATGAAGTGATAGTTGTGTAATTGTACAACATTATTACATTTTGATTTAATTAACTGTATGTCTATGTCAAGTTGAGATATACAAAAGAGGCCGCAGTGTATTCACATCCTGTTCACGTGACATGTGTAATCAAAAAACCCGAAATAAAATTATCTTGTGTTCATTTTGTGGTTTTGTTAAATCTAAGTTTGAATTGCTCCGCATTCCAACTTAATAAGGGCGCAGACAGGAAAGCGCATCATGTCACAACTGGGGTTATATAACGTCAGAATCATTACTAAAGATTTTGCTGCTAAAGATAAAATTTACAAAAGGTGAAAATTAGACATTTTATGATTTGATAACTAATCATCAAATTATAAAATGCCTAAAAGATCTATATAGTTGATCGCAAAGAATAAAAGATATTTGTTTTTTTCTTCGAGAGTAGTGACCAAAGTACTAGCCGATTACTTATAAAATGACCCAAAATAACAAAACTTACGTCCGAAGTGTTTTCCAGTTTACGGTTATAGGCCGAGCGATGTTCCGCACATAGCCTTTCTTAACAGGGTCGTCACCGACTTAACTGTGACTTTGCAAAATTCACCTAAACCTATGGTGCGAGAACAAGAAAATTATCTATACATTGTTGCTGCTATATTATCGCAAAAGAATATTAAACCATGTGGTATGAACAAAATTGTTAATTTTGTTAAATTAAGTTTATTTGCCAAGATTGAAATTCAATAACCCATTTATATGAGCATATAAGCCATTTTGATAATAATTGTTAAAAGAAAAACAAGATGATTTAGCAATCAAACGCATTCCTAGTAATAAGAGTAATACAAAACAGCGTTTCTCATAATTTTCCCACAGTTGTGAAGGTCAAACAAGTGAATGCAATTTCTAGCAAACTGGATCATTGTTGTGTTTATGTTGAAGGATCATAGCCAATCGAGAAATCTCGGCGATTCTACGGAATAGACCTCGGGAATGATAAGGGTGTAGATATAAAATCAGGTAGAATCGAACGTGGGCTACAGAACGTCAAAAGCATCAACTTTTTCCACGAAAGATGGCGCTGCATGGTACAACATTAACAAAAAGTTGATTTAAAGTTATTTTAATTACAAAACGTTTTGTTACCAAATTGTGGTATGTCCTGATGTTTTCTATCGACGACCAGAGAGCATATAAGAAATTTGCTTTTCTCCAAACGTCTAGAACGAAGTAGTAATACAGGCCAAATTACCGAACAAATGATCGAAAATTACTATACTTACGCCCCAGGCACATTTCAGTTTACATAAAAGACCAAGCTATGTTCGGAAAAGGCCATAGTTAGACGGCGAAGAGCTCGGACAAGTTCGGAAAACAAGAAAGAATTCATGAAAAATGAGCATAGAACTTACATTTAATAGGTTATTCTTCATCGATTCCCCGGCCTGTTGCTACTCAAAGCTCTTCTTGAAACTAATTCCGGAATAAAAACGCCATCTGGGCATGATAATCAAAACAATGGAGTCCACAAAGCAAAAAAAGAAAATATAGTTCCCGGGCTAAATAATCATTTACTACCTTATTTGAGTAATCAACATGATGGCGTTATTATTACGTACATGTAAATCTGCCGTCAATGTGTAACATTTCAAACTAAATGATTAAAGATAATGAATTTACTTGTTGTCTTGATAAATATTTGAGCGATGCTACAATAGTGTCTACGGGGTAGAGTTATATGTCACGAAGTCATTTTGAACACTCATGAAGTTTTTTTGTCAACTAAAACAAATTTCAGATTGGATGTATTCGTCAACCCAGGGCAAGCTTAAAATGTGGTAATCTGATGGTAAAAAAAAAACAAAAACAAAAAAAAAACATGTCAAGTTTATAGGATTCAATCTTAGGAAAGCCTTATGGACACTCAAGTAGCCAGATGTTCAGCCCATTTTAACTGATACTTAAATATAATGAGTGTCTGCATGTTTTGCCATTCAAGGTTTAAAATAAGGGTATATGTTCAAATCTTAGAAAACCCATTTTAGGACCTAATAAGTGTCTAGTGAAAGCTAGGAAAAGTATGAATTTTTGCTCATTCTCGGTCAAAAACCAGTCACGAGGAAAGTCTTGGATTAACTTTGTGGACGATTCCATTTTCAGCCCAAATAAATTGTTGCTTTGTCCGAATGATTGTTTTGAATAAGATTTAAGTACAATTGAAATTGTGTCATCTGGATTAAGAAATAAGGCCATGTAAGATAGATTTTGTGGACACAAAGGAGGCCACATTCTTCGGTTATCATAAAAAAATTAACCAGAACGATGGTATTCATAACTTATTGACCAAGTGAAAAAAAGTCATCTACAACGACCACACATTTGGTTGTGTGGGTCAAAGACACTATGGTCCTCTTGTTGTTCGCCACTTAGCAAGTGGCAGTGACGATATGCAAGCATAGCAAACAGCTTATTTTTTTTAAAAAAAAGAATACTCTCGATCCATTCACTTAATTTGTACAAAATTAAACGCTTAGTTACAAGGTTTACAAAACTTACGGTCTATTGTATGCAGCAACTGCACAATCGCATTGTTCTGAGCTGAAGATCATTATAAGCGGTTCAAAAAGGTCTGTATTGCACCAATGGCTGAAACATCTCCAATTTTGAAAAAGACAAAATAAAAGTAAAAATTGGTCAATTTCGGAACATGGTCACCTAAGTAACATTTATTTACATTGTCTTTATCCTTTATCACGTTGTGTTTCCTAGTGTTATTACTAGGTACGATTTGATGAATACTTAACCGTGATTTCCTACAATTTGTTATTTTTTTAAACAGTGATGTGGAATTCTCATGCCCGACACGGGTTTTTTAGCTCACCTGAGCACAAAGTGCTCAAGGTGAGCTATTGTGATCACTCACCGTCCGTCATCCGTCCGTCGTCCGCCCGTCAGTCTGTCCGTCCGTCTGTCCGTCCGTCCGTCGACAATTTCTTTAAACATCTTCTCCTCCTAAACCACTTTGACAATCAAGTTGAAACTTTGCAGGGAGATTCCTTGGGTGAAGCCCTTTAAAAGTTGTCAAAAGAATTCAATTCTATCAAAAACTCTGGTTGCCATGGTATCAAAATCTTAGAAAAAATTCTTCTCCTCCTAAACCTCTTGGCCAATCAAGCTGAAACTTGACAGGGATGTTTCTTGGATGAAGCTCTTTAAAAGATGTTAAAAGAATTCAATTTAATTGAAAACTCTTGTTTCCATGAAAACGGAAAGGCTGAAAAATGGCCGAAAATCTTAGAAAAAAATATTTTTCTCCTAAACCACTTGTCAAATGAAGTTGAAACCTAGTAAGGATGTTCCTTGGGTGAAGCTCTTTAAAAGTGGTTAAAAGAATTTAATTTCATCAAAAACTCTGGTTCCATGGTAACAGAAAGGCTGAAAATGGCCGAACATTACCGAAAATCTTAGAAAGATTCTTCTCCTCTTAAACCTCTCGGCCAATCAACCTGAAACTTGGCAAGGATGTTCCTTGGGTGAAGTTCTTCAAAAGTTGTGAATAGAAATAACAGAAACGCTGAAAACTGGCCGAAAATCTTTAAAAAAAATCTTCTTCTCCTAAACCATCCGACCAATGATGCTGAAACCTGACAAGGATGTTCCTGGGGTTGATTTCTACTTTAGTTGTTAAAAGAATATAATTCCATCAAAAACTCTGGTTTTTAATGTTATCAAAGGCCAAACATTGCCAAAAACCTTAGAAAAAAATCATCTTCTTCTTAACCATTTTGCCGGTCAATTTTAAACTTAGCAGGAATGTTCTTTAGGTGTAGGTCTACAAAAGCTGATAAAAGAATTAAATTCCATCATTAACTTTGGTTGCCATGGTAAGAGAAAGATTGAAAAATTACAAAAATTAAAAAAAAAATCTAATTGCAGTAGGATGAAGACTGTTGACAAGTTATGAGTTGACTTACTCAGGTGAGCGATATAGGACCATCATGGTCCTCTTGTTTTACATGTGGACAAGTACATTTTACCATACCACTTGCCTTCGGACAAGTCGATACATGTAGAGAATGTCTCGGAATATGTACACTAAACAGATCTAGGACATTATTTACCATATTATTTATATCTAAAGATAGAAACATTGTTTTTAAAAAAGAAAATGCTGGATTCTTACAAAACAATATTTTCTTAAAATTTATTGAATTTCTTTTTTACAAACAAGTTCTTTTTGATTCTGGATAAGAAGAAAAATCATCTTTTACTTGTCCATGGACAGGTGGAGAAAAGAGATTTCCACATCCCTGTTTGAAATGTATTGCGCCCAATACAGTTGTGAACATCGTGAAATTTACCAGATGAATGATTTTGGAATGATATTGAATGAGTGTGTGGAGCGAGGTTTGAGCGAATTAATGTGAGGAAATCCAATATCACTAATTTATTCAAGATGAACAATATAAGCGATCACTTATTTTGTTCCAGATGAACAAAAGAAGCGATATTAATTACCTCCCTTTCATACAATATATCCTACTTATCTGTTTGTGTGACTTCGTGGACCAATTAAACTATTTAATATCAACCCTAATAAACTCGTGGAAAGAATGGTCGATTTAAATAAAATATTGATTAACTTTAACGATTTCGAAATGCTTTCAAATTATTTCGGAGCGATTGATCGACATTAGTGAGTGTATGGAATGAATGAATCGAGCTCTGCGTGGCCGATTTAGAATGGGTTGGATCGGAACGACAGTCAGTACCACGATGTTTTTAAATGTATATCCTTAGTTATCGACCGAACATATAACACCGTTCATTCATTCATCCTTTGATTAGAATTATTGTCATGCTGCGAAAAGAAAACTATTTTGGGGCAATATTTGTGAATGCATACGTGTCTGTGACAAAATTCTAGTTCACTCAGTAATACAAATGTGCGCGTTTTATGCGACGTAATACTAAAGTCTAAAATTTCTTAATCACCGAACCTTTAGAAGATCTGAAAGCTTTAATAACAAAAATTTATTGCAAGCATAATCGAAATAAATGGCCCTACAAATTTTCATAAACCTCACTGTATCGTATAAAGTAACTGGTTTAATAGTTATTAGGTTAGACAATGGATAAATTGGTACATAAAATTAGAAATATGTCTACATTTTCTAAAATAAGATGAAACTTGATACCATAGCTTTTATCAAAAGTTGTTTTAATTGGTAATTTAAATCAAATATAAAACATGGTATGGCATATTGGAAATGAATTTTAAATTGAAAATATGGTACCGAAGATACTACAAAAAAAAACGTTGTGATATAGTAAATGAATAAAAGCCTAAGATAGCGAATTGGAAATGACATACTGCTTTACTTAGTGAAACGTATCTTTGTGTTCGTTGTTAAATATAGCGTGCTCAAAAAAGAGTTAACGATATTTTTTTTTTATTCTTGACATACAGATGCTGTTTGGTTCTGACAGCACATGTTGGTACCTAAGACATTTTCTTAGACCATTTCTTTTACAACGAGCTTAAAGATCCAGCAATGGTTTCATAATTTGAAGTAAACCTAGTTTGTTTAGTACTATAATTTATCTTATAACTATACAAATATCTGTGTAATAACACCCCGTGTGGTATTTTTTATGAAATAATGTGATTATTTTAAGAAATATGGTAAAAAACTCGTATTCCTGTTGGAACCACTAAAGAAAACAAGGTTAACAAAATTATAAGATAAATATAATACATGGTTAGTGTATTGTATAAGAATATCTATCTCGTTTGTGGGATTGAGCCTCGACAATGATCAATCTCCCTAACCTCGTTAGATATCTTTCGGAGAATTTAACACACGCGTTTTCCCATCACTTTCAATATATAGCCAATAAACTATGGGTTCGACGCGGTTATAAAAAACAAGAAAAATATTTTGAAGGTTAGACCCCACCCTATTTTTTAGCCTTCATTGTTCTATATAAAATGATTCAACTTTCAGGTACTGCAGCGCATTCCATAACACTTCTCTTATATATTGCGTCATAAGCGCTTCATCTACATTCATAGATCTATCTATTGAGACTAAAAAACTGGGTCAATTAGGGTTTTGTTTTGGGCTATTCAAGCGAGAGTAAAGGCACCGAGAGTAAAGGCACCGGCTTTTCCCACCTATGAAGAGGACAGTTAATTCAGGTACGACCCCTGTCCCTTATCCGTCCTACTGGAAAGGAAATCCTGCACAAAAAAATCGGAATGAATTCTATCAAAATTCTCAACTAAAATGTGTAAGGGTAGTATTTCTTTCATTTTTTTCAGATAAAAAAATAGGTTACGGAGTACTTTTGAGTTACTTTTAAGTTTTTTACTCACATCTAATAGTGCATGCAAGTTGATTCAATTAATGGCAAAAAATGACAGTGTTCAATTTCATTTCTTTTCGAACAATGAAATTTGTTTTTGTGTAATGTTTTCCATTAAAAGAGACTCTTTATTTATAATTCGATTTCTTTGATTCGAAAACTTTTCTTAATATATCAATAAATGACAAAACATGTAGGAATTATGGCCCGGACAAATTCTGATGACATAAAGAATTATGTAAACATGTATATTCGAACGTATAAATTTTTCTGAAAAAGAAAGCTTTCTCGAACTGATTTCTCTATCCAATTATCTTTTTGGGATGTTGTCCTCAAGAACCTTTATAGGCAAAAAGTCAGAGTTCTCAAAAATTACAATACACATGTCATCAATCCATTTAGACAGATCATTGCCAATTTATAAATAATTTGTCAACGAAAACCATGCTATTATATTCAAACAATCAAACAACAATCCAGACAGTGTACTCTGTCCTTATAATTGCAATCTTTTAGATCCAAAAACAATTAGAATAGTCGGTAGCTACTAATTCACGATCATTTTTGATCACTTATTTAACGTGTATTTATAACTCGCTTTCGAAGTTTGCTGGCACAAGCAATTACAAATGAGACACATATAGACAAATTTGATATTTCTAAATGAACTTATGATCAGACAATTATTTCTTCTGAGTATTCCACTATTTAAAATAGAAATCGGCGTGATCGAGCGAGATTGAGTGGGTAACTTGATGGTCTTTGTCGAGTCCCTGTAAATGGCTGTTCAGAACTGAATGTTACCCAAATTCCTAAAAAAATACTGTGATTCTTTACTGATCAAATAGCGATGAAGGGTTATGAAAGGGTAAAGAAAGATTTTCGGGTTCCTACAACACTGGACTTGTTGATCGTTGTCAGGGTTTACCCCGAAATACCCTTTTTCATTTTATACAGAATTAAAGTACAACTGATGTCCTCAGTCGAAAGGATTTTAACCAATCAGAATTCTTTATTTTTTGAATTGTTATTATAAACAAATAGAAGTACCTATTCTATGAAAACGTTGCACCGAGTCCACTTTTTGAATAATGATAAGTTAGTTTTAGTGCCATTTTGATTTTAGTTATAATTTTGACCACCAAATGATCAACATTCTTCAGACATATGTCACACATAACTGTGCCATGTGTTGCTTTTATAAACAGGTGGATACTTTAGAGTATTTTGGCTAATTGGACTGAAAAGACTTTATTTTTTATAGATCATATAGAAGGGTTTAGGCTAGAAAGTACCAAGTATTTCGAAACGGACCATACTATAACCCAATTTCCGTTTGATCTTGAATTTAAAGATATTTTGTTGATATATTACGCAAAGAGTGAACCATAACATTTGTGATCAATGTTTTAATCTCATAAATCCGCTGGGACAAATCTACGTCTAGATCTTAGAGAATTGTCCGTTTGATTTTGGCATTAACTATGCCATTGTTGCTAATTAAAAGTGGTCGTCAAATTATGCTTCTGAATATATATTAGTCGTATGGGAGACCACTCTCACCACTGCCTTGCATAGCTTCTTTGGTTTAAATACAATGTGTGACACCTGCGTCAGGGAAGTTCTTATTTGGCTCTAGACTTAGCGCATTTGACTTATTAACCGAAAAGTTAAATGTTACTTGTCCGCGTAGGTTCGGCACCGGCTTTCGTCAGTAATTTTCAGCTATGCTCAAGTTGCGAACAGTTTGATTGCAAGGATAGGCATAAACTTCCTAATCATTTGCTGTTTAGCAGGAATTCTAATGAGATTAGACTTATTTTATGTCAAAATATTTCTTTCAGACAAGCTCATTCATCGGATAGAAATGTTTAAGTAGGTCTAGGTCACGTGTCCAGTGTATTTACCACTGGACCACCGATGCAGATAGAACTATTACGGCACGAATACCTTCAGCGAATTTAATTAATATATTATTTCTTTTTACATTAACCTATTTTCAGCAACCACTTTGTCATTCTAATCGGAATGTATATAGAACAGATCCTACACGATAGAAAATATGAACATAGATGAAATCAAACTGTCCATGTTGTGTACGTTGGCTGCAGTAAAATGAATCCCCTGATTTTAAAACGATATCTTCTAGACCCCAGTGGTAATGTTGTGAGAAGCGAAAGGACACCATACTTATCTTGGAGGATCAAAATCCGCTTCATTAAGTATTTTACTTTTATCCTGTTGAATTTTGATTTTGATTTAAAGAAACTATTAAAGGGGATATTAAAAACCAAATCTAGCCAAAGCCTAAAAAGCAGACAATCTCCCTATTTGATCATTGTAATTTTGACACTTAAACGTCAGAAGGTTAAGATCCAAGATAGTGCGTATGCGTATTTGAGAGAATAAAAAAGTATTTCGAAAATAAGGTTTTCTTCATATTCCTTCTTTATCTAAATCCAACGTAAATCAAAAATAACCCCATAAGGAAATAAGTTATATTAAAACTAAATTGGAAATATTTTTTCCTCGTTTCGTATCAAGTTTATTCGACAAGAAAGAGATTCAATAACCGATTTATATCCAAAAGCACGCATACCTGTCAGTATTTTGTCTAGAAAATGATATTTAAATGACAGAATCACAAGTTACCATCAACAATTGTCAGTGGCGGACAGAATAAAAAATCCTTAGCTACTCATAAAACCGAATAAATACAGCAAAGTCTGGATTGTGTCAAGGTCGTTAACTATTTTACAACTGTTCCGGCGGTTTAAGATAGATCTACATCGCGAAGAATAACGAGACAACAATTTCAGAAAATTATCAAAGATTTTGTCAACATGTAACAAATATGAATTCAGTTAAAAACCGAAAAAGTGGAAAAATGTTAAAATTTTGCTGGATGATGCAGGTCTTTTTAAGATCTGATGATAAAAAAGTGGCTTACGACCAACCAAAGAAATAAGCATATTTTGAAAAAGTTACGTCATCCAGAAAACTCGTGGCGTCATTACGCCTTCTCTATTTGAAAACTGTTTTTTAGTTATTTCGCTACGACAAAATTCTTACATATTTTTTTTAGAAAATATTGAAAAAAACTTGAGTCACGTGAAATAAAATTTAATCAAGTTCAAATTGCGTTGCTTCATTGTAACAAAATAATCAATTTATTGCTATTGCCAATTAAAAGATCTATTAAATATTAAAATAAATCGCATATCAATGATGAGATTTAAAGTTGACCTCCGTCAATTCCAAAAATTTTGTCTCGAACATCTTCAATCAGTTGGCAACCTTCATGGTGCAACTTCATCTCAACGTAGTAGACCCGTAATAGTTTCGCTACATTTCGGAATTCATGATATTTCACAATATTTACCCAGGTCATTAAAAAACTTCAGTGATAACTGTAAAAATTCGTTTATTCAGAAACGCTGCGATACTATTACGGTACCTAAAAATGCTGTAGCTACGACAGATAGGTATCCTTCTATCGATTCTCTCTTTTTTATGTTTTTGTTTGTTTCAGTTCCACCTTAAGGTAGCAATGGACACGTGGCGTCATTTTTTTCCGTCCAATGAATTTTTTTCTTGGTCACATATGTTGTAGATTAACATTGTGTAGTCATTATATCAGAAATTGAAGATATCTTTCCACGCTCGTTTTCATGCTAGAGTTATCTGCCCTTGAGTGGTATAGGCCATTTTTCAGTAGAATGGTTATATTTATTTAAGGTCTAGTATAAATTCTGTACTAAGTTATAGCTATAAAACAAATACATTTTGATAGACCTTATACATGTACACAATGGCTTTTGACAAGATAATTTCTCTTTGATCAATTGCATTTGCACAATTTGCTTTCAAAAGTTAAAAATGCACTGATTTTCGTAATTTTTCTAGGTAAAATTGCCACATAAACCTATTTTTTGAAGAAATTACCCAATGAATTTTTCTTATTTTCCGATATGTTTATAATCCATATTTTCCCTTTATTTGGTAAAAAATTCAGCATACCTTTCCATGCAAATAAGAAAGTTTTTCGTTATTTTTCAGTGTTCCCCCTTATCGAATGACGGTTTTAACGCAATTATATTGTTGAATTTAATGATCCAGTCATTCAATTAATATCAAATGTTGAAAAGAAGCTTAATTGTGAAGTTTTACTATCATTATTCTACGTTATTTCCATTAGTAGAATCTTACGAAAACCGGTCTTTTTAAACAACGCGCAAAAAGAGCCGTGAAATAAACGAAAACCCACTTCCGGTTTATAGAGTCGGGAGGCCGCTGTCCATTGCCACCTTAAATTATTTTTCGGCATTTTTAGGCTCAATTACTGCCCCTGTTGTATAAAAGTCGAACATTTGTTAAATCCTGACTGAAAGGGTTTTTTTTTCAGCAAATCGGGATAATTGATCAATGCTACCAATTGAAACTACAGATTGAATTAATATTTTACTAATGGTTATTATTTATACATCCGGGCGAAAGAGGGTTGTGTCATGAAAATGGTCAAATGGCGGAGGTAGCGATCAACCAATTCTACAAACGCTCTTTTTTTCGTCCTTTGCCTCGGTTACAACCTCGCCTTCAGTACTGCGCGCCCTTTGCAGTCCGCAAGTGAACTTACCTTGGCAGAACTTTGCCTTTTTCTTTATTCGAGACGTATATCTACTGATTGACAGTTTGTTTATCGGTTGTCATATCTATCCACCTTACAATCGTTGTTTTTCTAAATTAAATGTCTGGGTTCCTTGACAACTATAATTTCTCAGTACCGAAGTCGGTTAACATTTAATAGAAAAGAAGCGGAAATTAAATACAGTGTCATTGCACTATACTGTAAACTGTGACATCAGCAAATACTTTAAGGATTCTCATGGAATTGTTGTAGTAGACAATCCATCAGGGTTAAATGTAAATTAAAAGCATTAAGTAGGGAAAACGCTAGGAGTAAGGAATGAATACATGTACAACAATTACGGTATTCTTTACTGCTCTTTTCATTTTAGTTGAGTTTTCCGTTTGTCGTACACTTATTGTTGACCTGCTTTTCTCATAATGTTTCTATCACAAAAAAGATAGAGCAATATAAGTTTGAATATATAATCAGTCTTGAAGAAAAGAGAGAACGTTGGGTGATTTAGGATATCTCCAAAGTCAAGGAATGTATGGGTGGCCTAGTGTGAAAAGGACGCGCGACTCGTGAACACCTGGTCCGCGCCCCAATCGCCGCGCTGTGTTTTGAGCAAACTTTTATTGTCAGCCCCAGTTAACCAAGTTGTATAATTGGGTAGCAATGGGTTTAAACTACTGCCTCCCCTATATATATATAGTTTATTCGTAATAAAGGTATTGACATAGTTCAAGTACAAATTCACAGTAAAAATACATTTTTACAATAAAGAGTTATGTATCTAAAATTTTCAACATGTAAATAGGCTAAAATTTAAAACGTCTATTACAAGTATAAATAATAATTTAATAAGAATTACTTTTTAAGAACTATGTATATACTCCACTACAAGGATGACACAAAAAAGATACAAAATCTTATTTCCATTGTGGTCCTTTAATGGGAATATAAGCATAGAAAGGCATCTTGTTACGCAAAATTATTATTTATATAAGAATTGAAAGACATTGTTGGAAAATAAATAAATGACTAGTCAAATCACAGCTCGTAAAAATACAATGATGTCAAATGCGTAAAAAATGTCATTTGAGTAAAAAAGTTCTTAGTTGAGATTTAAAAGCATTTAAATTCGAAACATCCTTAAGAGAACTTGGTAAAGCATTCCATAATTTAGACCCATTAAAAGCAAATGTTTTCTTTCCAGTAGAGCCAACCTTGGGTAAAATAAAATCGCCAGTGGAATGGGAGCGTGTGTTGTAAGAGTGAACTGCGTTAAAAGAGACAATATTATCATTCATGTACTCGGGACTTAAACCATGCTTAATTTTGAAAACATTGCACAGAATTATCTGTTCAACTCTTTTTTCCACAGGGAGCCAATTCAATTTTTTAAAATGCTCAAGACTAATATGTGCAGTATGTTCTAAGTTTAAAATAAAACGAATCAATTTATTCTGAGTAGTCTGAAGTTTATTCTTTAAAGATTTACTGAGACCATTGAACCAAAATGAACATGCATAATCGTAATGACATTGTATAAGAGAGGTGGCTATCAGTTTTTTTGTCTGCTCAGTAAGAAAGTTACGTTTTCTGTACAAAAACTTTAACCGTGCGTTTGCTTTTTTCAAGACTGAAATAGCAATATCATCACCAGACAAAGACTGATCTATTGTAACTCCTAAGTATTTAACTGAGGATGAAGATTGTATTTCAACTCCATTACAAGAAACCTTTAAAGATGAATTTGACTTCAATTTATATTTTGAACCGAAAATAATTGTTTCTGTTTTTCCAAGATGGAGAGAAAGTTTATTGTCTATTAGCCACTCACTTACTGAGTTCAAATCTTTACTAAGCTGAGTTTCAATTGAAGCCCTTGATTTATTTGCAACTAAAATAGCAGAGTCATCAGCATACAACAGAAGTTTATTTTTTATAACAGCTGGCATGTCATTCACATACAGAAGAAAAAGAAGGGGACCTAAGATAGAACCCTGTGGGACCCCGCATGTAACAGATGACGGTTTTGAAAAAGTTCCAGAAATATCAACTAGTTGCTGTCTGCATTTCTGGAACTCGTCTGCAACCCCCCCCCCCCCGGGTTGGGAAAAGATTGCCTCCAGATTTCACTCAATGGTCTCTTTGCTAAAGTTTTCTCCCTGACCTTGTTTTTGACCTCATTTGACCAAATTTTTATCTCGTCCGAGATATAATAATGACAATCTCATTTGAACCAAAAATAAAGCCTCTTGAATGCACACAAAGTTTTCTAAAAGTTGCACCCCTTTTTCATCCTTGTTTTGATACACCGCTCTTCCAAATTACGAAGTCGTCGGGGATAACATGATGAATACAATCATTCTGACAAATATCAAGCCATTTGAGCCATAATTGTAGTATTTAGAGTGCACACAAGGTTTTTCTAAGCATTACCCCCGTGACCTAGTTTTTTACCTTACTTGTCCCAATTTCAAATTTGTTCTATGACTGCTAGAGACATAGATTCTGTCTAAGTTCTAATTCATTTAAAGAATTAATGCGACATCTAGAGGGTACGTCAAAAATTAGACGATTGACGTCGGGCACAGCAGAATTAAGAAAGCTTGCCATGAGAACTGATCACGCGAGTTGAGACTAGTATTAGATATAATAGGGATGAGTGTATTTTTGACTGCGTTTATTTGAATATTAAGTGCAATTGCCTTGGCACAGGGTAAATAACGCTTGTTTAAGCCATGTTCTAATTGCCATGTGCTAAGGCAATTGCACTTTATACTTCAATAAACGCAGTGGAAAATTGGTCAGCCCTTATACTTGCAATCCTTTAGAACTTAAAAACGATTAATATAAAGGTCAAAGTCTTTTTCTGCGCGAAGTGAAAATTACTTTATCTATTTTAAGATCACATATTAAACGTGAATTTTTGTCTGGCGATCTAAGTCTGCTACTATAAAATTTTACAAATTTACACAAAAAATCGATAACGTAGACATTTCTAGAATTATCAATTTTTTCTACCAAGTATTTCCCCTTTAAAACAAAATCGGCGAGACCTACCGAGCTTGAGAGGGTTTCTTGATGGTCTTCGTCGACTCGCTGTAATCGGCGACTCAGGATCAGAGCTGCATGCTTGTAATCCAAAATTCTTTTGAAAATGTTCCAATTACTTACTAATCAAATAACGTTGGATGGTGGTGGAAGAGGAACAAGGGATTTTGGAGTTCCTACAACACTGGACTTGCAGATCTATCGTCGGAATTTCCTAACATATCTATTGCATTTTAAGCAGATTTAAAGTGCAACGGATTTTCCCACTTGATGCGATTTAAACCACCAAAATTCATCATTTGATTGGATTGCAATTTTTAAACTGTGACATATCAGACGTTATACAAAAAAATAAGAATTTTGTTGAGTTCCTCTCAAAGTGAATGGCGGCGGTTGGCAATCTGATCCCCGACTGTTTACTCAACCCTTTATTTGGCTCATTTATATATGTAACACATATTATAAGCGTGTATTAAGTATTAAATGTTTACGTGGTCTACAAGGGAAAATTAAAACACCATGAAAGAACTTGATGATAAAATATTCTTACCATAATAAGTTTAATTGATGTGTGATGATTATATGCCACAATATAATAACAATTGAAGAATAAATATCAAATAAAAAACGAAGGACTCCGTTAGACTGCAAAATGTCCATATTCTGGAAATCTGTTTTTTGTATTTTGTCGTGGTATTTTTTTCTTGGCAGAGGGGAATTGGAAAGGGGGAATCTTATTCTAACACAGTTGATTCCGCCCGACTTCGATATTTGTTCATGATAACTCGTGATTCTGTCATTTAAATCTCGTTTTCTTCACAAAATACTGACAGGAATGCGTGTAGCTGAATATAAATCGGTTATTGAATCTATCTTTTGGCGAACAACCTTGATATAAACGAGGAAAAAATATGTCCAATTATTGTTTTAATACAATTCATTTCCTTTTGTGGCCGTTTTAAATTGATGTTGCATTAAGATACTGGCAAAATATGCATGAACATAACTCTGTTTCGACACAGCCTTTTAATTTTCATTGCATGGTAACGCGTTTGTTAGTTGGTTTTTATGTCACCTGCAAATAATTATTCGACTCCGAGGAATCGAAGCAGGCACCTCTCTGTCCAGAGCGAGTGCGCTTCAACGTCGATACAAATGATATAATATAGGAAAAGACAACTATTTGGAATGGTTTTGCATGAATGTTTGGAATGAATGATTGGAGCACTAAGCGATGTTGCAAACTGTAATCACAATATGGCAATATGCGTACACACTTTCGAAAATTAAAATTCTTTAGCGAATTTTCAATAATCAACACAATCAACTACTTAATCACATAAACGACTACTTGTTTGAGATTTTTACTTTGGTATCCAAATATAAACTACTGATGAATATTAAAACTACTGTCGGGATACAAAATTGGGACTTCTCTGTTCCAATCGAGTGTTCTACCACGTCGTCGATAGGTCGTCTTGACAAGAGAGTGCAATTAGTTAATCCGTGAAATTCACACTCATTTCAATAAAAATCATTCTCAATCACTCACTCAGTGCTCCATTTATTCATTCAAAGCTCTCACTCGAATCGCCCAAAAACGCTCATAAATGACTAAAAAAGATAAAACCAACAGCTGCATTAAAAATGAATATAAACATAAACAAATTGCGAGTTCACTTATATAATTGATTTATAAGCGTCTTATTGCTTCTTGAAGAAATAGGAAGTTATCTATAGAACTTGTATGTTTACTTTATCAAAGGGAGGTAAAAGATATCGCTAATTTTGTTCACTTTGAACAAACCTAGCATTGTGGGATTACCTCCTTTTAATTTCAGTCAATTATCACTCGAAATCACACTCGTACAATTTCATTCCAAAATCAATCAAAAATCATTCATCTTTTCTTGGTGTTTTTCGGTGGATTATCGAGAAATAACGGTATATTATCACTTAATATCACCACAAAAGCAGTGAAATTATCAAAAACTTATACCCTTCCTTTATGCATTTCATTCTATCTGATGTCAACTATGCGAGGCGAAATAAGTGACGTCACAATGAACGATTAACAGCAATCACGTGCAAAATGATGCGCTTTACCAAAATATGTCCAATAAATTTCACATTTTGTCTCATTTTTGCAAAAAAGCAATAAAATAATCGTTTTTTTTTTTTCGAGTTAGTTCGCAAATATTTCATTGAGTGAACAACAAAATCTATATTTTCACTCGTGGCTCCACCACTCGTGAAAATAAAGCTTTTGTTGTTAATTCAACGAATATTATTCGATCTTACACTGAAACAAACGATTATCCTCTATGTCTATTTTTCGATGTTCTTTACTGTACAAATACCCCTGGATACAGTTTCAAGAACCTTGAGTTACATTCTTTCTTACACTTTTGGCTCGTAAAAGTCTCTCGTAGTCCCTGTTAGCGAGAGAGGTCATATTTACCTGATGACGTCGTAATTTATCTTGTTTAACTACAAATTAGTATGTTATTCGCTCATCGGGTCGAGAAATGTCAACTTTTATCTACAATTTTATCCTTAATCTGTGAAAACCCATTTATAATTCATCGCAGAATTAGATAGTTCTCTGAGAACGGAGCAAAACGACCGGAAGAGAACATTATTGTTTTTGAGAACGTTCTTCTTCGTTGGTATTATAAAAATGCTCGGTGACAAATAATTTTGTATAAACAATTTTGAAATTAAAGATACTTATTTATAGCGCGAGCTCTTTTGAAAAGAATTCTTTTCCTCAAGCGTTCTTTATAAATTAACTTTGAATTATTTGACCTGTATGCTACCGCTAGTCATCCAACAACAAAAGGTATCATACGTTTGACCCGAATTGTCCAAGTTAATCAAATAATACATGAATACTCGTTGTGACATGGTTAAGCGTCACTTTTGATTTCAAATGGTTGGATTGTATTCACTCTTGTTCAGCATTCATTCCTCGACCGGTTTTATAAATTCTACAGGAGGTTTATAACGACGTAAATAAATGTCACTATAGGTAGATTTTGTGCGTTGAGTCGTAAAATCTACCTTGAACCTTTAGATTCTCGTGCCATTTTGTCGACCAAGATAAAACGAATTAAAACAAAAAAATCTAAAATGTTACAATTTATGCTTTTAAACGAAAGTAATTGCTTGTCTTAAATCGCAATTTTTACTCATAACTGTACTTTCGTAATTGAAGTGGAAGAACCAGATTCAAATCCTATTGTATGCTTTTTAAATATACCCGATATACCTATGAACATGGACTCAACGCCTACGTAAGAGCTCCGTTTTAAAAATACGTCTATAATAAGGGACATCACTGTAGTTGACGATTTTTTCTTTGAGCTTACTCGGTGCTGAAGCCTTTGAGTCCAATTTTAGGATGGAGAATACGCCAAATTTTAGTTCCTGATTAATTTCTATGAACTGACATTCTCTTTCTCAGATAAGTAGTTTTCCCCGAAATATTCCTCATCGCAGCTTTTGAATAGCAAAAGATGTACTACGTTTTTGACATTACAAGGCAAATTTATTTAGGTTGAAATTTTATGCCTATTTTTAGATTGAAAATATTATCCTTTTATTAAGGTGTGTCTTTTAAGAAATTTCTGAAGATGTGCACCAAGGGGGAAATAATCTTGGGAGATTATTTTAACTATCAATTTTGACAGAAAGGGACGATACAATACAGAAAAGTATAACTGGAAAAATAAGATATACACAGATTCTTGCAAAGTTCACAGCTTTTAGATTTATTTTATGAAAATATGCTTCTAACAAAGCTTTTTGCATTGTCTGGTCATAATGAGAAAGATAACAATTTTTTATCCCATTTTTCTGCCAACTCTAATAAATGTATTTTTTTCCAACTGGGTCGAGGTGATATTGCTAGATGACATTCAATTCGCCCGTTATGCATGGAATCTAACTACAAATTTGTTCTTTGCTAATAGGTTCGAGAAATGTCAACTCATATCTACAATTTTATCCTTAATCTGTGAAGATTCATCTATAATTCATGGCAGAATTAGGTGGTTCTCCGATAACAGAGCAAAAACGACCGACCAATTTTCTAATTCTTTCCGAAAACATGACTATTTCCAGTATTCTTCAAAATAAATATTTATGATGTGTCTCTCAAAAAAAAAACTTTTTTTGAAAGCACGACAAATACCGACCACTGTCGTATTGCTCGGAATGTATAGTTTAACGAGGACCGGGATATGAAAAAATCATCCTTGGGGCCCAGGCGTAAAGTAAAGTAAAAGCTTTGATCCGTCATTCAAAAAATGTCATCTTGAAACTCCGCAAATATCAATATTTTATAATAAGATTTTTTTCCAGTAGAGGTCAGCCGGAGGTCGCATTTCACAGAATGCTTATGCTTAAAGGTAGAATGGTCGTTCCAGATTTAGAAATTTAGCAAAATATCTGCACAGTCCGCGAACTATGAAAAAGATCGGTATTTTGGTATAACATAGATCAATCGGGAACCCTCGGCGATTCTACGGAATAGACCTCGGGGATAATACGTGCGCATCCATGAAAGCGCGTCATTTCGCACGTGGGTCTATATGACGTCACAAATATAACTGAGAATGACGCTGCGAAAAACAAAATCGACGTAAGGCAGAAATCGGGCATACTATGATTTGGAAACAAAACGCAGTGTTTTACTGCGTTTTGCTTTCAAATCATGATATGCCAAAATAATCTCTATAGACGATCTGAAAGCATTCAAGGAATTTGCTTTTCTTCAAGCGTATTAACCAGAATACCACCAGAAGCCGAATTACCTAAAATGGACCAAATATTACTACACTTACGTCCGAGGTACTTTCCATTTTACGGAAATGTCCGAACGATGTTCCGAATGAACCTAGATGTGTCCTTTTCGCCCGAAGTGGGACATCTCTCATCTTCCTCTTTTTTTTTCTTTTTTTTTCCTTAATGTTATCTGTGACTTTGTTGACAAAAAGTGTTTTCAGATTGCACTCTTTTCTGAACAAATAGCTTAACGTAAAAGTTAATAACATCATGAAGTTGACAAGATGAGTGATTTTGAGATTGATTGGGAATGAGATTGAATGAGTGTGAAGCGATTTTTGGATGGAACTTAAGGGAAGTAATGCAATATGGATAACTTTGTCCACACTTGACGAACTTATCGTTATTCTATTACCCCCCCCCCCCCCCCCCTCAAAATTGTTTTTACTTTTCTGTATTTAGAATGAATCAAAGCAACGTATTGTCAGTAATTTTTGAGCCCGTAATCTTTAAACGACTTCTCTTCCTGAATCATTGGAATAATTTCAATGAAACTTTCCCAGATAGTTCCTAAGGTGACCCTTTCCAAAAATTGTTCGCGATATTTCGTTTGGCCATTTAATATGGGTGTGGCAGGGCTGCTGACTGAGTCTCCTCAGTAATTAATGGGTTTGCAGGGTCTATTATCACTTTAAATTCTTGAAATAACATCCCCTTTTTTAACAATTATGCAAATGTGAATGTAACTTTCAGATTTGTTTGTATAATTCTAATACGGCAAATAAAATGGGCTTTACAGGTTGTCGTGTCTCTTTATAATGGTACCATTTGTTTAAATTTAAAAAAAAATTCTTCTCTGAGATTATATTCAGAATTCATTCAAACTTTTCAGGAGTGATGCTTTTGAACATTCTCTTTCAGAATAATACTTAAAATATTGATCAGGCTTTTGACATGGGCTCTACATGCTGTCACATCACTGAAAATTGGTTCCATATGATGAAATATTAAAAAAAGTCTTTTCGGATACTAATGATCAGAATTGGACCGAACTTATGGAAATGGAATGCTTAGGAAAATCTTTTTTTGGATTTCTTTTTTAATCTGAGGGGTCTAATAACGTGGACTTTTGGGATTATTTGAAAAAAGGTCCAATATGATGAAATATAATGCTCAAGAAGCTTTAGTTCTGTTACTCAGCAATCCCGTTCACATTTAAGCTCCACTAGCCAAAGGCCAGCGAGCTTTTGTTATGACGTTGTGTCCGTCGTGCGAGCATCCGTCCGTTCGTGCGGAAACTTTTTTCTTTAAACATCTCCACCCAATTCAAATGGGCCGAATTTAACAAAACTTTGTAGAAATGTTCCTTGTGTGACCCTCTTCTAAAATTTTTGAAGAAATTATTAAAGAAATTCCGTTTGACCCCCAAAAATGGGCTTGGCAGGGCTTGGCATTTTGGCCCGATTTCAATGAAACTTGGCATGAATGTTCCTTAGGTGACCCTTTATTAATACTGATTATGAAATGTAGATTGACCAAAAAATATGGGTTGTCAGGGTGGTGCATTTTTTCATATTATAATCTCTAAAAATCCCAAACTATTGAGCCAATTTCAATGAAACTTGGCATCGATGTTCCTTGGGTGATCCTTCACCTAAATTGCAAATGAAATTTTGATTTGCTCCCAAATATGAGCGAGGCAGGTGATTGGGGGCTTACTTTACTATAACAAGAGTTGTCCGCGGACAACGTAGCTCGCCCAAACAGCTGCTTGTCACAAACAGCGCTTGACCGAAGACTGAAGTTCAAAGTGGTTTCTTTCAATGTTAAAGTCCATGATCTAATATATATCTGTTTGAGTAGTAATTAGGAAATATAAAAACTTTTTTGTTTTAATTGCATGTATAAGGTTAGGGTAAAGTGGAAGCCTACAAGCAGATGAGGTTACCAATGGAATTTCTTTGTATCAAACATGAAGTTTTTCTTTAAAATTTTTCTAAGTCCACAAAAGGTCAAGATCAAGGTCAAATTGTGAAGGACCTTGGTCTCTGTAGAAGCCTATCACCTAGTGAGTAAGTGTATGAAGTAATAATGTCCCTGAGTAAAGCATTTAGAAAATATAAGCAAGGTTAAAGTTTTGGTTAAAGTTTTTCAGTTTAAGTTTTTCCAAGTCCATAAAAGATTAAGGTCAAGGTCAAATTGTCAAGGCCCTTGGTTTCTGGTGAAAGCCTTTCATCTGGTGACTATGTACATGAAGTAATGATGTCCCTAGGTTAAAGCATTCAGAAAATAATAAGCAAGGTTAAAGTTTTTGGTTAAAGATTTCAGTTAAAGTTTTTCTAAGTCCACAAATGGTAAAGGTCAAGGTCAAATTGTGAAGGACCTTGGTCTCTGGTGAAAGCCTATCACCTGGTGAGTATATATATGAAGCTATGATGTCCCTAGGTTAGAGCATTAAAAAAATATATGCAAGGTTAAAGTTTTTGGTTAAAGTTTTTTGGTTAAAGTTTTTCTAAGTACACAAAGGGTCAAGGTCAAGGTCAAATTCTGTAAAAAATAAAGCCTCTGGGGTAAGTATTGATAGAAATAAAAAAACTTCAACCTAATGCGGACGCCGACACCGACGCTGACGCCGACGCCGACGCTGACGCCGACGCCAACATCCGAGGGTATGACAATAGCTCTTCCGAGACTTTCGTCCCGGGCGAGCTAAAAAATCTTTAAAAATCTTCTCCTCCAAAACCATTGGGTCGAACTCAACAAAACTCTGCCTGAATGTTCCTTGGTTTACCCTTTACTTTAATTGATTAAGATATTTTGATTGCACCCTAAATATAGGCTGGGTAGGGCGTTTTTTTTTTTTTTTTTTTTTTTTTTTCATTTTTAATAACCTTTAAGTGCTTCTCTCCCCCCCCCCCCCCCCCCCCCTCTCATTCGGTAAATTTTAATTTTACTAGGCATGAATATTTCTTAGGCGCAATTTTCATTAAATTGGTAATGAAATTTGATGGGCCCATAAATGTTGATGTGACAGGGCGGGGTCAATGTTCCCTTTAAAATCTTCTCCAAATCAATTGGACTGATTTAAATGAATTTTGGTATGCATGATCCACGAATGACCTTCTACTTAAATTGTTCCTAAAAATGTGTTTAGAATTTTCTAATAATTGAAATCACCTAAATATCTTAATAAGATGAGTAAATGGTATGCAGGTTAATGGTGGTTAAGTATTTTAGTGCAATGTGGGCCAGACCCAGTTCATCATTATAGAATAGGTCTTAAGAGATTTCAAATTGATGTTTTAATTCAAAGTAAGCTTTATTTAAGGAAAGTCTAAAGATGCTAAAGCCAGTGGAGCAATACAGGCCATCTTTGGTCTCTTGTTATAATATCAAGACAAAGGGTCAAAATACTTGTCAATAACTAGGTCGTTTTGATCTGCAATCAGAAAATGATCTAATTCCGTGATGAATTATAGATGGGTCTGACACATTAAGGATAATATTGTACATATAACTTGACATTTATCGTCCTAACGCTACTTCTACACGTGCAAAATGATTGGAATTGACGAAGCTTTGCTGTCACTAAGAAAAGATTGACCAATTAAATTAATTTATACACAGAACAGACAAATATCTGCCTTCACAGACGTACGGTCAGATATACGCCGACACATTTTTCTTTCCTCATTATTGTTGAAAATTTTCAACCAAGCCGATAAATATGTCCGCAAAATAAACCATTTGTTTGAAAATTAACTTAAGAGCAGGTGAGTATGGAATAAGGATTAGAGCAAGACTCTAGATACCGCTAGCTGAAATGTTGGTCTTGGCATATGGCCTATCGAATCGATACTTTATTTCCGACAAGTAGATCTTTCAGCACTTTCTTTATAGGTTCGACTAGATGACACACAGTTAGCTGGTAAACGAACTAACTAACGAATATACACTTTATATAGACCTAGTGACAAAATGTTTTACTAATACTTTATACAAATGGTTATTCTTAGAGCTATAATTAAATTTAAAATACATGTACAAATAGGGTTTTCCAGGTTGAGGGGTTACAGGTTGTAGGGAAATCATTTCTAGAGCCAGTTGGAGAAGGTAGTGACTTTTCGTGTTCAAAGACACTTGTCAGCTTGATATCATTTATTTATTCATATATTTTTTTTTCTTTTTTTTTTTCTTTGAAATTTATATATGAGCGAAAATGTTTCTGAACACTGTTTTTTTAAAAAATGTAAATCATTTGACCCATATTCGGACGAGTCTATCTAGGGTCGTGTTGGTAGATGTAGTTTTCGGAAACAGCCGAGTTGTGAAGAATGCCTTTGTAAGTTTCGCTTCGAAAAGATCAACGTCATTTTTTGCATGTCTCCGAAATTATTAGTTTATGTGAATTGTTTTTCTACACATAGTAATGTAAATTGTAATTTAAACACCTTTTCTTTGTCCTCTTTCGCGTAAATACAGCAAAAAAACAAATGATATAGTTCTCTGCTATGGCATAAGATCGTATTTTAAACTATATAGTAATAAATAACAACTTAGACACGAAAGGTTACGGTGGTCTAGTGTTTAACATGCTCGCATTTCACGCTCGCGCTTCAGGTTCGAATCCCGATCATTACAAATCTTTTTTAATCGTTTTTATAACATTAGGACTATTCAAAGTTTTTTTCTGAAATTTTCACCTTTAATCAGTTTAAATATTTAGTAAAGTAATTCAAACAAACAAACATGTCTCATATTACTCAGCTCGTACGTATATGTTAAATAGGGGATGGATCCGCATGGATTGGTGCTATTGTTGGATAATATGACGTGAGGTCCCAAGTTGTATCGATACACAGGAAATAAGTTGGTATTTCAATTGTTAGTTAGAGTATAATTAAATATAATATGAACTTTAAAGAGGACTCATTGAATAATTCACACTCTGTTTTTGAATTAAAAAGCGTAACTTGCATTTGAATTTAGCTGAAATTTTGCTAACTTTTTTTTATTATTCGAGTTAACACGGCATATTTCCTGCCAAATTGCCTGAATTGCTCGTCGGGAGGCTACAAAACCCTTCGGTGACACTATTTCAAACATGTTATAATTTCTTGATCCAATGAAAAAACTAGACTTTAATGGACTTAGCTAATTTCTAAGGTAACGTTTCCTGATAATGCTTATCATTCTAAATACGAAATTATTTTCATGTCGTTAACTCGTTAACATTCTTCAAACTTAACCAACGCCTATGTATAACATGTCATTACATGTTATACTTTTTCTTGTTATATTATCAACACATTATTTAAGGTCAAAGAAATCGTAGAAAACTAGGTCGCTTTGCTCTTCAATCAGAAAATGATCTAATTCCGTGATAAATTATAGATGGACCTCACATATCATGGATGATATTGATATATAACCTGACATTCACCACCCGAACGTTACTTACTACAGGAATAGAATGTTTGGATGTAGCTTTGCTGTCACTCAGAACAGACTGACAAATCCAATAACATACACACCGGCTCCGGATTTAGAGGATATTGAATGATCAGTCACTGAATAGCGGATTTATTAAAAGAGTCATTTATAAACAGATTAAAACGAGGATGTGTCGACTTGTGTTTGTTTTTGATGACGAGTTTAATAAATTCTATATTTAATGAGCACAAATTTATATATTGTATTTATAATGTGACCTGATTTTGTGAATAAACGAGGAAATTCCATAAATTAATTCAAGTCCTTCCGCGAAACATATAACGCCATTTGCGAAATGATGTCATTAAATGCAGAATCACGTCATTTTCACACCGAAGATACAACGTTGCTACCCGTTTTAGCTCTTTTGCATAGTAATTACACTAGTGTAATAAAACCCGTGTAATATCAAAATTATTCAACAGGGTTATTTCTCTTCCGTGTGGTATAAATACATGTATATAAACAAAGAGGGCGTTATTATCGTTCAATTTAACTCTTCGTTGAAAATGACGCTTCTGTCGTTTGGGTAAAATTGACTGGAAATAAAATATGCATGTATTGTATAACAACAAAGAAACTCAATAACGAGAAATTCAAACACAATATACAGTTAGTAACATCATGAAATTGGCACGTTATTAAGTCCAACCCATTGCAAACACTCACTCCAACCATTGATAGTCCATAAGGGTTCTTTTTTGCATTCGTGGTTTTCGAATGGAACTTTTCTCGTGCCTTTTCAATCATAACGCGAAAGCGGAAAAAAGACGAAAGTATTGCAACATTCGATTTTTACTGTAGTAGTTTTGAACAAAATTGAACTGAGGTAACTTGTCGCAATTCATGCCCAAGGAAACATTTTTAGTGGGTCTAATCATGATTATTAATAAAACTAAAAATTAAGATTCTGTTTCCAATTTTGCCATTTCATGCATTTTATGGCCATCAGATGTGCTAGATGGGATTTCAACCTGATTATTATATTTTATTCAAGAGTGATTAACAAACTTACTGTACAGTCAACATCATGTATAAGCAAAAGGGAAGACACTCGCGGCACCCACTCTCCACCCCCCCCCCCCCTTCCCCCCGTATTTCGGATCAGACGTAGGATATTAACATCGTCATTACTATTGCAACATCTCAAACAACTGAACAAGATTTTGAATAAGAGGTAACAGTTCACATAGTTATTGAGCAAGAGTGCACAATAAATATTTGTTGGGGTTCTTGGTCCGCCATTTTGGACTTACTTTCGTATTTACATAGTCTTAGATGTTGCAATATTTTTTGCTTTGTGTGTATTTGATAAACCAAAGACTAACCCGTTTTGCTTTTAAAATATTGCGCTCCTCAAACCAAGAACTTGTTGCAGACAAAAGAGATTATTGGAAGACCATTCTATCGAAGAATAGAAATTCCTTTCATATTAATTCTTTATACACAACATTTTCTTAAGTACACAACACTCATCTTTCCAACACATAAGATCATCAAGTCTTGATTTTTTTTATGTGAAATTAATTCAAATTTTAACCCATTTTAAGTCAGCATCATTTTACACCACTCTGCAACCCCCTTTCTATCAAAGAGATAAGAGAGTATTTGTTGATTTCATGGAGGTATTATACTTAAAACAGTCAAGTCAAGTCAAATAATATTCATTTACATAGTCGGATATACATAACAATCAACATAAGCTCTGTAGAGCTTTTAACACCGACAAGAGCACATACTTATAAGACAAACATGTAAAGCATACATATTAAATAAATAAAAAAAAAAGAAAATGGATATCAGTCTATCAAGGGAAACAACCACTGAGAATATTTTCAAGCATTTAAGCACTGGCTATCTCCCCTTGGAGAAATTAGTAAGTATATTGCAGGCTCAGTACAGAAACACCGCAGGTTGTCCATAGATTTTTATGGACCCGCAAAATTTTCCCCCCGTTCCGCCAACACATTCCCGGTATATGAATTGCACTTGACTTGTAGTAAAAAAATTAATAAAAGTAATAATATTTTAAGATTTTTTAAGAAAAAATGTCAATATATACAATAAGAAAAATGAAATATGGAAGTAAGGTTTGAGACACAAAATGTTAAAAGTTTAGCCTTGGATTGAAGGGTGTAGGAGCCTAAATATTATCTAGAATTATAAAAATTAGTTTGCACTTTTTATCAAAAATAAAAATAGAAAGCCACCAGTGGAGAGGACAATTTGCTTTAGATGGAACAAGCAGTGAGTGTAAACTGTAAACAAGCATGCGTATACAGATTGGCTTAAGCAAAGTAAAAGCAACCATAATTTGGGAGTAAGTAGCCGGAAAAATGGGAAAATAACTGACAAGATTAAAAAAAAAAGCAAAATAGGCAAAAAAGCAACACAGCAGGAATATTTAACCCAGACCCATAGCAGCAGTTCTGTATGACTTAATTTAGGAGCAGGCTTATCATTGACAATCTTCTCCCTTCAATAAGTTAATCAGTTTGCGGAAATGGTTAAGTGTAGTTGATTCTCTGTAATGGCCAGGAAGGGAGTTCCACAGAACTGCTGCTGTGTATCCTAATGACTCTGCCATACCTTTCTGTCCTTGGCTGTGGTACATCTTCTGTATATTTGTTCCTAAAATTATAATCAGAGATTTTATGATTAACCAGATCATGGAGATATTCAGGGCTCAGAAGATTCAGTATTGTGTAAGTTTCTAAAGCTATTGATCTTAGTCGTCTTACTTTAAGAGATGGTAATCCAGATTTTTCTAAAAGATCTTCATATGAACTCTCATAATCTTCATAAATAAACCTCAATGCACGCTCCTGAGTCTTTTCAATCATTTTTGTGTTTGTTTGACTAGTGAAGTGCCACGTTAGAGGACAATAGTTGAATTGACTTGATAAATGAATAATAAATTGTCAGTTTCCCCAGTTTATTAAGATATTTACCTATTCGTTTGAGTACATTAAGTTGTCTGGATGCTTAAATGTTATTAGCTGAAACCTAATAACACTGTATGAATACGTGAAGAGGATTTACACAGTATGATAAGTTTTTTAGTTTCATACCATAATGAAATCAACAAACAATCTCTTCATATCTTTTAATCTAATTTCGTGAAGCAAAAAAAAAGTAAAGGTTTACGTTTAATAAATGGATAATTGGCCTGGTTTAGCAGGCCATATGGACAACCCTGTATCCTGGAAATTGCCTTGGAAAAAGAGAATCGAGTCTAAAACCGAACATCTTGTGTAATATATAGCTTTTTTGTGCTCACGCGCGCGAAAAAGATAGGTCTAGTATACACCATTAACTTTTGTGCGAAACGAAGTGCTTTGTGTGTTCAACGTAATGCTTGCATATCACTACGCTGTACTAAAATCAAAGTACTGATAGTACTGAAGGCGAGAGAACTGAATAGACGAAACAACACACGAGGTCACATTTGTGGAATATAACCTTCCTTATCAGGTATACCAGATATTTTCTTACTTATCACTGCCAAAATCACTGCTGTGTTAAATATACATAGCTTTTATATTTGATCTTGACGGATGACCTTGCTAATAGGGAAAAGAAGAAAATGCTGCTAACTAATACTTTCTCCTTTCTCCCTATTTTTATCTACCCTGCCACAAATTTTACAAATTTGCGCACATATTGTATGTAATCTGCAAACCTTTACGAGTGGGTGTAACTTGATATATATCTAGGGTAGAAATTGAAAAAATAATGGGGTATGAGTATAGGGTGGACCATATTGTGGGAAAGAGAGAAATTAACCCTATCAATTTCTTGTGTTCCCACAGTAAAATACAACTTCTTTATGGGAATCAATTCAATGTAAAAGAAAGAGCCGACGAGCGTGTGCCCCTTGAAAAACAGCATTACTACGGTTTCAGTATATAACATATTTTAACGTTTTAGTCAAAGACGAATCTGATCATTTGCCACTGCACTTGCGGTTAACCTTTCGAAATAATGTACATGATAATTTAGGAGTGCAAAGGAATTTTTCTGGTAACGAAAAAAGCTTCTGTACATTCCCTACATACAGGTGGAATGAATCATATAAAGAATCATTTATACAGTCATTTACAAATACATTCAATGAAAACTTGCCAAAATTGACAAATTTTATAGAAAATAATATTTATCAAGCCGTTTCCTTAATTATTGATATTTACCACGCGTCAAGTGCGAATATGCTCGTTAAAAAGAACAGCCAAACATCGATCGATAAAAACCAACCATGGTGGGATTCCGATTGCGACAAATCAAAGTACTTAAAGTACTCTGCGTTGCGGACTTATCGACGCACAATTAATCAACAAGATTATGATACGTATAGAAAAATGCGTAATAAGTACAAATCCGTGTGTTTACAGAAAAAGTATATATCAGTTTGAAAATCGACAAAAACTTTTTTCTGTCAAAAATGATCCCAAAAATTTTTGGGCGTTGCTGAAACAAAATAACCGTAATCCAATAATAAGTAGTAATTCCGTAGTGAGTACAGACATTTGGAAATTGCACTTTGAAAACTTATTATCGAAAAGCGATCAACCTCCCTTGGAAAACTTCGACTCAAATATGACGTCACGTTACGATTGTACAATTTTGAATGACCCAATTGATATAAATGACGTAAGAAAAGGTATAAAGAAACTTAAAATTGGAAAATCTCAAGGCTCTGATGGCATAGGATCAGAGTTTTATAAGAATACGTGCAACGATATTTCACCTATTCTCTGTTCCCTTTTTAATAGAATATTATTTACAGGTGTATTTCCAGATATCTGGCGTGATAGTTTTATCGTCCCAGTGTATAAATCGGGGTCAATGGATGACCCGGCCAATTACCGAGGCATATCGCTTGTAAATGTTATGTATAAGATTTTTTCAAATATTTTACATGACAGATTAGTAAAATGGTCAAATACTTTCAATAAAATAGACGAAGCCCAGGCTGGATTTCGAGCCGGGCATTCTACCATAGATAATATGTTTACTCTTCAAAGTTTGATTCAGAAATATATCAGCAAACCCGGTGGTAGGTTTTACTTTCTGTATGCGGATTTTAAACAGGCTTTTGATTCAATTATTCATGCTAACCTTTTTCAATGCCTTAAAGATATTGGTATCGGTGGGAATATTCTTTACATATTAATTTCTATGTACTCTGATATTCGAGGTTATGTGCGCGTAAACAATGCAATTTCAAGCCCCGTCTCGTGTAATATTGGAACCAGACAAGGGGACGTAACAAGTACGATCTTATTTAATTTATTTATCAATGGGTTATCTACCCTATTGAGACAAAAAAATCACAGAGGTATATTTGTCACCGAAACCATTCCTGAAATTATTTGCCTTCTTTTTGCGGATGATGTTGCAAACTGCTCAGAAACCGCTATAAATTTACAACATCAGCTAGATACAATTTACGAATTCTGTAGAAATACTGGCATGAATATCAATCAATCTAAAACAGAAATAATGGTTTTTCGAAATGGTGGACCTTTAAGAGGATATGAACGTTGGACATACAATGGCAATTCAGTTAATGTTACTGCGCTTTATAAATATATGGGCCTACTGTATACCCCGTCGCTATCATGGAAATCGGCGAAACAAAGGCTTATAATTCAAGCTAGAAAGACAATATTTTGTATTAAATCGTACCAACGTAAATTTTGTCGTTTTACACATCATGAATACTTTAACCTTTTTGATTCCATGGTAAAGCCAATTCTCCTACATGGGGCTGAGATTTGGGGGTTTGAATTAGCAGAGGATATTGAGCGGGTACATTATAAATTTTGCAAGGATTTCCTCGGGGTAAGCGTATCTACAAATAATAGTATGGCTTTAGGAGAGTGTGGGAGAACACCATTATGTGTCGACTACTTTACAAAATGTATTAAATATTGGATAAAGTTATTGCATATGGCTGATAATCGCTTTCCTAAAAATTGTCTAACTATGTTAACTAACTTGGATGAAATTGGTAGGCGGAATTGGACATCGAACATTAAACATTTATTATATTTATATGGTTTTGGACATATCTGGCTGTCTAAAACAGTTGGTAATCCTGATTTATTTGTAAAACTCTTTAAACAACGTATTGAGGATTGTATGAAACAGAACTGGAATAGCGCAATTAATATGGAATCTCGGTGTTCAACATATAAGTTCTTTAAATCTATGCTTACTCCGGAAAAATATTTAAGTATTGATTTATCCACATCCTTGAAAATATCACTTGCAAAATTTAGGTGCTCAAATCATAAATTTAATATTGAACTTGGCAGACATACAGGTGTGGAGAGAAATAATAGAATATGTAACTTTTGTAATCAAAATCATAAACTGTTATATATAGAAGATGAATATCATGTATTTTTTCATTGTTTCCAATATATTTCAGAAAGAAAACAATATTTGTTTAACTGGTATGAAGGTCAAACAAATGTTGAATGTTTCTATAGTCTGATGAGAGCTCAAAAAGAATCAACAATCCGTAAATTGGCCATCTACATAAATGCTATTATGAAGGTCAAAGCTTCTGAAATATTGAAAGATCCAATAACTAATTAACTTATAATTAACCCGATAACTGTATTGCTTTTTTGTATTGTAAAGTATTTTTGGCCAGTGGCCTATATGTACAATAAAAGATTTGAATTGAATTGAATTGGTTGTTAGACGGAATGATCGAATGCATAAATTGACTGACTAGTAGTAAGCCAATCAACTTAACCATAATTATGAATATGCGAGTTGCGCCTGTCTGCAAAGCGGTATCGGGAGTGGTAATCTTTACCTTGGGTATAACTTGTTTTATGCGGACTCAGAGCTATACAGTGAGCATAACGTTTGACATTTTTCTTTTGGGGTAATTTCGGAATGTGATTAACGATCCCCGTAGGGAAATAGAACCCCAGGTTTCCCTCGCCTAAAAAAGCCGTGCAAAAAAGATTTAAAAAAGTAGAGTGCATGCCTCAACTTGCTTCTTTCTAAGCCAGGCCTTCAGCGCTTTTAGCGCTTTGATTTATTGACTAGTTTTTTACCGTAAAAATACGAACACCAGACTATATTTTCACAGAGGTGTTAAATCCAGGGAATCAACATTAAAGAAATAAAAGAAATTATGAAAACGGTTCAACCATCTTGTTAACATGAAACAAGTGTTCTTTTAAAGGATTTCGACTTTATCGTTCTAAGATTTTTTTTTAACTGCCTGAATTGTTCAGCGCGTCAATGGGCCTTGTTGCCGGGCATCCAAGATATGAATACATTACGTTAAAGAACTCAACCGCGTTTTGTTCATGAGTACAATTGCAAATCGGTGTAACATTTCTTAACTGTTGCCAGAAAGTTTTGCGCGCAAGAACTTTTAAATTTTGATTAGATTGGGAAATGGTGTGTTTATCTAGTTCCTGACATCCGTCTATAACTTTAATATAACATCCTAGATCAACCAAGTCTCTGAAAATTATACAGTACAAGATGTCAATTTCACCATTAACCATTTTTACCGATCGCCCTATTTTTTTCCTCCAATGAAAGGCCGCTATTTCGTTTGAAATTCAAAAAATATATTCCATAACCTGATGGTCTGCTCGAATAAGTGAGCTACGTGACTTTAGGTCATAATGGGCGGAGACTACATTCAAAACCAGACAGTGACGTCATAACCTTGTCTGATAAAATGTCCCGAAAGAAATTTAACTTGCAATCTTCTATTTATAAAAAAACGTTTTGTGAATATTCTTTTGAAGTTATGCTTATATTCAATTACTCATTAAAAGGAGGAGAAAGTTCTTGGATGATTTGTCTGCACGTTTATCAAGACAAGATTTAGCGGATAAATCAACGATTCTGAAAATAAAATATTAATCTACATCGTATACAGCAGTAAGAATGACATCGACAAGTTTGCTCGAACCGAGCCTTTCTGTACTCCACTTTTTCACATTGACAGAAAAAAAGAAAAGACGACAGGGTTGAAACGATATAAAATCTCGCTTCTTTTTTAAAATGAATACTTTGGATCTTTTGAATGGCATTTTAATTTAATAGTACTGCAAATGTCCAAATTCTAAGGATAAAAATATTTGCAAAAAGAAAGTGATTCGAAGCATGTTAGGCCTGTAATAGCTGACTTATATCGAAAAACAGTGTGACCCGTTTAACTGTGACGTATCGGTTGGGAACCTAGAGATTGTCAGTGCACTTTGAATGTTTTCTACTGACGTGTTATTGCAAACTTGTTATTATTGATAATGAATATGCCGTGGTTTTGTTGGTTTCTATGTGGTTTAACACAGCTTACAACAGTCCAGCGGCTGGAGAACCTAACAATGAATTCCTGGCATTTCTTACACCAGTTCTACCATTCCTTTTCTAGTCTCTAGTTGCTATCCCACATAGGTCTACGATTATCAACCCATAGGTGGGAGACAAATAGTCGGAAAGGATGAGTGCCTTCATCGGGGGTCGAACCCGGGTACAATTTAAATGGTTGTCCGACGAGCTCACACTGCGCAGCTAAATATGCCTTGGTAGATAACCGCTTTTCTAATAATACAAAATCCTTAAAGGGAGACAGAATGTCAAAAAACCCTAACTAAAAGGAATACAAAAACCACTAGTATCAATCACGAGGTTTTGTTCACCGAACGTTCTCAACTGATATTGTCTTTCCAAATGACAAAATAATTACAGAAACCCGGCGTTGATTAAATTCGCTCCTCCCACTTTTTGTTTACCTCGATTTGATTGAAGAATGTATGACGCAACAAAAATGAATGACATCAATGATTGACGTGAAGCTCAATTGAACTAGTGTTATTTGATTAAAAAATAAGTCGATCGGTAAAACAGTTATAGTTCATATTCTGGCAATTTACGCGTATAACCTTGCGCTCCGCTAACGCTCCGCTTAGGTTATATCGCGTAAATTGCCAGAAATGAACTATAACTATTACTTAAATTTTGATTCGATTGGGGAAGCTACTCTGAGTGTTGATGATAACTGATATAGAGTTTGCGGTATTAGGCTATATCATACTTATAATCTGACCCACGTCGCGGGAGTGCAATAATTCCGTTGAATACTTTTGAAATTTCACGGGTGTTATCACACTAGTGGAACAACTATGCATATAAGTATATGGATATCAGAAATATATATTTTCGTTGTGAAAATGACGTCAGCTGGTTCATTTCGACGTCATTTTCACAACGTAATATTAATGACGTCGAAATGAACCAGCTGACGTCATTTCGCAAATGGCGTTATATGTTTCGAGTAATACAGTAACTTTAATCGATAAATATCGTAATCCCCGTTTTATCACAAAAATTAGGGTCATATTATAACTAGAATATCTAATATGTGATCATAAAATATCGATCTTTTTTACACAGGTCATCTAAAACAGATAAAACCTCGGCACAGTCTCCTTTTATATCCGTTTATTAATGGCTCTTTTGATAAATTTAGTTGTAGTATTTTGGGTACTTTGATGAGTACTTTTAGTACTTTCATTAAATATAGGTTGCGCATGCGTCTTATGACGGAAGTTTGTAAGAACGAGGTTTTCTGTAAAATAAACATTGAAACTGTTAAACTTCTTGGTTAATTACCTAGTCCGGACCCTCAGAACATAACAATGGCGACGAGGACGGTTATTGAATCGTAGACTAAGTATACAACCTGTAATCATGGCTTCTTTTGGCAAATTGGAGGCGTTTAGGCCTTACCAAGACAACTGGGTGGAGTACGAAGAACAGCTAGAACAATTTTTCATCGCAAATGGTATTGATGAGGATGAAAAGAAAAGGGCTATTTTTCTTTCTTCGTGTGGACAGAAGACTTATAGTCTTCTTCGCAGCCTACTTGCTCCGCGAAAACCAAGTGACAAAACATTGGAACAATTGAAAAACGTTATAAAGAACCACTTACAACCTAAACCCCTTATCATCGCAGAAAGATTTAAATTCCACTGCAAGAAACAGGGTGATAATGAAAATGTAACACAATACGTTACAGAGCTTAGACGTTTGAGTGAAACATGCGAGTTCGCTAATTTTCTAGAAGACGCTCTCAGGGACGGTTTTGTTTGTGGTCTTCGAAACCCTACAATACAAAAGAGATTGTTGTCTGAGGCAGATTTAACACTAAAAAAGGCAGTTGATATGGCTTTAAGTATGGAGATGGCTGATAATGAAGCTTCAAAAATAACTGGGGCATCCCAAAAAGAAGCAAAAACTTATAAAGTTTATCAACAGTGTTTCCGTTGTGGCAAAACCAATCATGATGCTGAGGCTTGTTTCTACAAAAATGCAAAATGTCATTTCTGCAAAGGTCAAGGACACATAAGCAAAATGTGCCCCAAAAAGGTGAAAAAACCATCAAATCCTCCGAAACCAGGGAAAATGCAAAAGAAGGGGAAGAGAAAACCAAAAATAAATATGTTAAACGAACATAGCCTTGATCAGACAAATAGTGATTCGGATGATCCGGGTTGGCCATTATTTACAATTAGGTCCAATTTCAATTCAGAAATAAATGTCGAACTAAAGGTAGCTGGTAAACAGTGTAAAATGGAACTGGACACAGGTGCTGCTTTGAGTATAGTGTCAGAAAAAGTTTATTACAGTCAACTCAGTCATGTTAAACTGAAACCATCATCAGTTCTATTAAAAACATATACAGATGACACAGTTCAAGTATTGGGACAAGCAAATGTCAACGTCAAATATGGTAAACAGAAAGAAAATTTACCGCTGTATGTGGTTAAAGGAGATGGTCCAGCGCTATTGGGTCGAAATTGGCTGATGAAATTAAAGCTTGATTGGAAAAACATAAACTGGACACAACAAACAAAGTCTGTTGAACAGTTGTTGGCACAATACACAACCTTGTTTGATTCCGAATGTGGTGCAATGAAAGGTATAGAGGCTAATTTAACTGTTAAAGAGAATTCTAGCTCAAAATTCTTCAAACCAAGACCAGTCCCATTTGCCCTGAAAGAGAAAATTAAAAATGAATTAGAGAGATTGGTCGATAGCCAAATCTTGGAAAAGGTTCAAACATCAAATTGGGCGACTCCAATTGTTCCAGTTTTGAAACCGGATAATACTGTTAGAATATGTGGGGATTTCAAAGTGACACTAAATCCAGTGTTAGATACCACAGAATATCCGTTACCAACAGCAGAAGATGTTTTTCAGAAACTAAATGGGGGACAAAAGTTTTCAAAATTAGACATGCGACATGCGTATCAACAAATTTGTTTGAACGAAAAGTCTCGAGAATATGTGACAATCAACACACACATGGGCCTATATCGCTATTCAAGGCTTCCTTTTGGTGTTTCCAGTTCGCCGGCAATTTTTCAACAAATAATGGACATGGTACTGGAAGGGCTAGAATCTGTTGGGTGTATTTTAGATGACATCATAATTACGGGCAAAAATGATGCTGAACATATGAAAAATTTAGAGTCAGTGTTACACAGACTTGACAAAATGAATATCAAACTTAGGAAAGATAAATGTTTCTTTCTAAAAGATGAAGTTGAATATTTTGCTTTTAGAGTGAATAAAGATGGCATTCAACCTTCCCTGAGGAAGGTAGATGCTATAATGCAAGTCCCTGAACCCCAAAATAAAAAAGAGTTGCAATCGTGGCTTGGCATTGTCAATTACTATAGAAAGTTTATTCCGAATTTGTCTACAATAGTTGAACCCCTGACACATTTGTTAAAGAACAAAGTGCCCTGGGTTTGGACTACGAAATGCAAAGAAGCTTGTGAAAAGGTCAGAAAACTATTGAGTTCTTCAGATTTATTGGTCCATTATGATCAAAATAAGCCATTGCTTCTTGCTGTTGATGCATCTCCATATGGATTAGGTGCTGTAATTTCCCACAGAATTGACAATGTTGAAAAGCCAATTGCATATGCCTCTAGAACACTAAATGATACAGAAAAAAAGTATTCCCAATTGGAAAAAGAAGGGGCAGCAATTATTTTTGGAATTCAGAAGTTTCATCAATATTTGTATGGCAGGAAATTTACTTTGGTAACTGATAGTAAACCTCTATCTCTGATTCTTGGTCCTAAGAAAGGAATTCCTGTTTTGGCGGCTTCAAGAATTCAGAGATGGGCAATTCAATTGTCATCATATCAGTTTGATATTAAGTACAAGAATTCAGTGCAAAACTCTAATGCAGATGCCTTAAGTAGATTTCCATTGCCAGAAACCGCTGAGAATGCTAAGTTCGATACTTTTCTCTCTGAAGCTTCAGTTGTTAATCATATTCAGTTAGAAAATCTACCAATTAATGCAAAAAAGGTAGCTTCTGAAACCATGAAAGATGAAAACTTATGCAAGCTTTTTCAATTTACAATGAGTGGTTGGCCAGAAAAGACCAGTCTAGACAAGGAAATGCAATATTACCATAAGTTTAAAAATGAATTTTCTGTTGAAGAAGGCTGTTTGCTTCGTGGAATACGAGTGGTAATTCCAGAGTCATTGACAGGCATGGTTTTAGAAACATTGCATGAAAATCACCCTGGAATTGTCAAAATGAAGAGTCTGGCAAGAATGCATGTTTGGTGGTTAGGTATCGATCAAGACATTGAAAAAAAGGTAGGGAGTTGCATTTGTTGTCAAAATCAACAACCCACATTACCCAAAACTACTTCAAATCCTTGGATTTGGCCCTCCAAACCCTGGCAAAGAATTCATATAGATTTTGCCGGGCCATTTTTGAATCAGATGTTTTTGATAGTTATAGATGCACATTCAAAATGGTTAGAGGTACTTAAGATGTCATCAACAACCTCTGAAAGTACAATTAATGCTTTGAGGTATTTGTTCTCATCTTACGGACTGCCTGAAGAATTGGTGTCGGATAATGGTCCTCAATTCGTTGCTGAGGAATTTGAAAAATTTCTAAAGTTAAATGGTGTTAAACACATTAAATCAGCACCATATCACCCAAGTTCAAATGGTGAAGCTGAACGTTATGTTAGAACTTTTAAAACAGCCATGAAAACTTTTCAAAAGGGTAGTCTCAATCAGAAATTGTCTGCTTTTCTGTTGTCATATCGAACAACACCTCATTGCACTACCAAGGTCACACCTGCGGAATTGTTTTTGGGTAGAAGGGTTAGAACCCGACTTGATTTATTGAAACCTAGTCTAAGCAATACTATTCAAAAACAATCATCTCCATTTAAAACACAGTATAGACAAATTGAGATAGGTGAACCAGTATATGTGCAAGATTACCGTAAAAATCAAAAGTGGGTAACGGGTGTAGTTGTTGAGAAACTTGGTCCAGTGACTTATAGGGTTCAAGTTGAAAATGAGTTGTTATGGAAAAGACACATAGATCAGATTCGTAAAATGTCATTTGATTGCGAAATCGATGAAGAGGTTAAGAAAAATGGTTCAAATGAGTGTGTGTCTCATAGTAACATCATAACAGACAGCGTAAAAGTACCACTTCCAGTATTTGAAAATAACAATTCTGGTTTACAATCAAAACAGCAAATATCCGTTACAACCATGAATGATCAAACAGTGTCTCAAGAATCTAGTCGAGTCACAGATCAGAGTTTGGAAGGAATTCGAAGGAATCCGGCGCGTTCAACCAGGGGTATTCCTCCAAAGAGATTAATCATCGAGAAATAGTTTTGTGTTGGGCATAATAATCCCAAATACAATAAGTGTTAACCATGGTGATTAATAAATGTGAAAAATTTTGTTCAAGTTTTGGGCATAATAATCCCAAAACAAAAAGTGTGACTGTTACAAGTTTTTACAAACAACAATTTTAGTTTTATGACGAAAATATCGGGACACAATTTAAAAAAAAAAAAAAAAAAAGACAGCAAAAAAGGAAATCATTATAAATAAAATCTTTATTTTATGATATGATCATTAGAATAATAATAATGAAAAAAATATTAACAAACAATTGTCGTAAAATATATATTTCCTCTGAAGGATAAATGTCCCAATATTTTCTGATACTTTTCTTGAGGATGTTAAGGTAACCTTAAACATGTCTAAAATATTTCATGTTTTATTCTGTAAGGAGGGAAAAATGTAGTATTTTGGGTACTTTGATGAGTACTTTTAGTACTTTCATTAAATATAGGTTGCGCATGCGTCTTATGACGGAAGTTTGTAAGAACGAGGTTTTCTGTAAAATAAACATTGAAACTGTTAAACTTCTTGGTTAATTACCTAGTCCGGACCCTCAGAACATAACATTAGTATTCCGTGATCACTCATTCAATATCATCTACTTCTTCTCAACACTCTCTACGCATCTGTAGAATTGGATAGCAGTGGGTTTAAACCGATACCTTGATCTCAGAGATGTGAAAACATCTGGATTGAGTGTTCAAGAGCAGCTGTAAAGAAGCTTTCAAAAGAGGATTTTTTTTGCAAGCGACCAAGAATGAATTAACCAATCCAATCTTTACATAGCATTTTGTAGTTCCAAGAGCTTGTTTCTTCCAAATTCAAACTGTATTTTAGTAACTCGACGAGACACAAATTTACCAATTTAGATGTCTGGCAGACATGTCTTTCCGTGGGTTGACAGGGAAAAATTGTCAATTTTGATGTCTGTTGATATGTTATATGATTTCTTGTGATTTATCTTCAGAGAAAAAAAATCCATTGATCAGCGGCTGAGTGTGTGGAAAAATGGCATGTCTTTGTAGTGTTAAGATATCTATTTTATTTTACAAGAGAAGAAATTTCGTTTCTAATCAAAGTTCTTACAATACGAAGTTGTATTTATCCCCTTATACAGGCACCGACCCTAAAAGTAGCCCGGTCCCACCACTATTCACGTAGAAAAAGTAAACTACAAGTTATTGTAAATCAGGGTTTTTTTTGTTTTTTTTTTCAAAAATAATAATGATAAATTATGAAGGTGAATACAGTAATATTGTTTTGAGAGTGTGCATTACTTAGTACACCCATTTTTTTTTAGAAACATTCCTTAGAGTAGTTTCATTCATTGAAACATGTTTTCTCTGACATATCTTTGACATTACTTGTAGGTTTCAGCAAATGCATTTCGGTGAAATATATCATCATGACAAACACATGCATTCTATTTTTTTTTTTTTTTTTTTTAATTTTGGGTAATAAGCAATTTAAATTCTACAGACATACTTATAACATTACATAGAATGACAGAACATCAACAGTTATGCCTTCAGTAATTAAGGCTTAAAATCGAGCAGTAAAAAATGTAGTTAATTTGACAGATGAGATGGTGTTGTGATGAAAGGGATGAAGCCTTTAAAAAACGCTTTCTTCCCTTTTCTCACGTTTTCAACTCGCATATGATTTCCAAAGGAATCCTTAAAGGTATGAAAGAAAGTAAAGAATTTTACCTCGATGAACTTCCGCTGCCTTCGAGATTTTTTTTTTTTTTTTTTTTTTTTTTCACTATGCCGGAGTTGGTTGGGATTTTTTACCACGGTACAGGGAATTTTTTTTACCTCGCTGTGGGAAGAATTTTCTTTTATTGCAGTATCAGGTTATCTGAAATACTGCCGTGAAACTTAACCCTGCAGTGAAGATTTATAAACTTCCTCTAAGGAAAATTGTCTACAAAGGTGCAGGGACTTCTTTTAATTGGCGAGGGCAAAATTTTGCCTTTCTAAGAGGATTTTTTTCTCTTTCAAGTTAAAAATCTTATCTTGCTGAAGTGGTGATTATTTCACTTTGCTGCAGGGATATTTTTTTTAATCGCGCTGCGAATTTTTTTTCAATAGTAACAGGGCAAGTTGTTCACTGTGATTTCGATCCCCGATGGCGGCACTCATTCTTTCCGACTATTTGTCTCTCTCCAATGGGTTGATAATCTTAGACCTAAGAGATATAGCAGCTGGAGGCTAGGAAAGGATGTGATGGTTGTACTGGTGTAAGCAATACCAGGAATCCATTGTTAGGTGCTCCAGCCGCCGCGATATAGCCGAAATAATGTTGAAAGTGGCATAAAACTCCATTCAATCATCAATCAATGTTTACTCTGATGCTGTCTGCTTACTTAAATTCGCTGTTGGGCTAAATTTTTAAACTGACTGCGACGATGGCTTTTTTTTACCTTATTATAGGTGAAATTTTATATAACGTTGCAGATTAAATCATTGATGCGAGGAAGAATATCATCTATACCTCGAAATTAAGTTTTGACGGTGCTGCGAGAAACAGTTTTGGCTGATTGTAAACATTCCTTGGATCAAAATTCCTTTTCTTCTAGGTGGGGAAAATGTTTTGCCTTGTAACAGGGAAAAGAAATTTACCATGCCATTGTGTTGTTTTTTTTTGTTTTTTTTTTTTTTTTCAACCTTTCTGAATCAAATTCTTACCTTGATGCGGTGCAATTTTTTGCAGGGCTATTCTTCTTAACTAATTTTAGGGATTTTTTTCGTGGCTGCGGGGTAATTTTTTTTAGCTGACCTGAGCACCGAGCACGAAGTGCTCAAGGTGAGCTTTAGTGGTTAGTTGGATGTCCGTCGTCCGTCGTGCGTCGTGCTTCGTGCGACGTCCGTCGGCAGTCGTCGGCACTCTAGAGGCCACATTTTTTGCCTGAAATTCTTAGAGAGACCTTGTATGCACTGTAGAGGCCACAATTTTTGCCCGATCACCTGAAATTTGGTCAGAATGATTGTCTTGGTGAAATCTCGGACGCGTTTGAAATTGGTTCAACTTGGGTTCAAAATAGGTCACGAGGTCAAAGCTTAGAAAAACCTTGTATGCACACTAGAGACCACATTTTTTGCCCGTTCAAACTGAAATTAGGCAAAATGACTGTCTTGATGAAATCTCGGACGAGTTTGAAATTGGGTCAACTGGGGTTAAAAACTATGTTACAGGGTCAAATCTTAGAAAAACCTTGTATGCACTCTAGAGGCCATATTTTTTGCCCGATCAATCGGAAATTTGGTCAGAATGATTGTCTTGATGAAATCCCGGACGAGTTCGAAATTTGGTCAACTGGGGTCAAAAACTAGGTCACGACATCAAATCTTAGAAAAATCTTGTATGCACTATAGAGGCCACATTTTTTGCCCGATCAATCTGAAATTTGGTCAGAATGATTGTCTTGATGAAAGCCTGGACGAGCTCGAAATTGGGTCAACTGGGGTCAAAAACAAGGTAACGGTGTCAAGTCTTAAAAAAACCTTGTTTGCACTCTAGAGGCCACATTTTCTGCCCGAACTACCTTAGATTTTGGTCAGAATGATTGACATGATGAAATCTCGGTCGAGTTCGAAAATTGGGTCAACTGTTGCCTAACTAGGTCACGGGTTAAAATCTTAGAAAACCCTTGTTTACACTCTAGAGGCCACATTTTTGCCCGATCACCTGAAATTTGGTCAGAATGATTGTCATGGTGAAATCTAGAGTCCACATTTTTTACCGATCAAACTCAAACTTGTTCAAAACAATTGTATTGATGAAATCTCGGACGAGTTCGAAATTGGGTCAATTGGGGTCATAAAAAAGGTCACAGGATCAAATCTTAGGAGAACCTTTTATGCACTCTAGAGGCAACACTTTGAATTTGATCAGCTTGGAATTTAATCAAAATGTTTGTCTTGATAAATTCTCAGAGGAGTTCGAAATTGGATCAAGTGGGGTCAAAATCTAGGTTACGGGGTCAAATCTTGCCTGAGTAACCTGAAATTTTAGCAGAATGATTGAATTGATGCAATTTTGAATGAGTCAAAAATTGGATCTACTTGGGTCAAAAACTAGGTCATGGAGTCAAATCATAGAAAAACCTTGTTTGTCAACCTGAAAATTGTAATACGGAATCTCTTGTTGTATAGAAGCAACAGCGTGGTTTAGCTGAGTGACATTCATCGATCATTCTTTTTCTTCACCTGCTTTTAAAAATTTAAGACAGTTCATTCAGGTGAGCAATTTAGGGCCACTATGGCCCTCTTGTTTAAACACGCTGTATATAAAAATGTTTTACCATAATGCAGGAAACTTTTGTTGCCTAGCTGTAGATAAATAGTTTTACTGCAGGAAAAAAATCATCTCTCACTCGGCGGGGGGAGATTTTAACTCCCTCTGTTTTTGTTTTTGTTGTTTTGTTTTTGAACTTAGCTATAGAGATAAATTACTTTTTTTACCTTACACTAGGAAGATTTTAATCTTACTGCGGGGAAAGTGTTACTCATCGCTGTTGGAAAAAAAACTTTCCATATTCTATAGGGGAAATTACATTTTTTGCCCGACTGCATGGATTTTTTTTTTTCGTCTCTATTGAGTTTGTTGTTTTTTTATCTCAATAGGTGGAAAGTTTTAACAATGCTTCGGGTAATATTCTACCTCACTTCAGAGACAAATAGTTTTCTCACTGCAGAGAATTCTATAGATTTGCAGCAAAAAAAATTCCATTCGGAAATTTTAAAGCTCGTTGAGGGAAGATTTGTTTATATGCACAAAAAAATATTGCAACATCCGCTTTTCACCAAAGTATTTTTAAACAAAAGTTAATTGTGACGACTTTACACATTTTGTGCAAAAGAACACACTTTCAGTGGGTCTTTTATTGATAAAAAAAGGTAAAAAAAGACTTTTTCCCCCTTTCTGCCATTTCATAGCCATTATAAAGAAAACAATTTTTATTTATTTTTTTCTCACACAACTAAAGATGGCTGCATTGAATATGCTAAATGGGATTTAAACCCTATTATTGTGTCTTGTCCAAGAGTGATCAACACAATAACTGTACGGCAAATATCATGTACGTCCATAGCTCACGAAAATCGTGGCATCTACTTTTCTCCTAACACCATGGATCAGACGTAGGGTTTGAACACTGTCATTATTATTGCAAATTTTGTAACAAGTAATCAATATTTCGAATAGGATATAACGGTCCAAGTACTTGGCGATCAAGCTGACCTATCAATTGGATTCATATTCAGCCTTTGTTGAACGTTCTCATGTTTATACATACATTTAGCTGTTGCAATACTATTTAGCTCGCCCGGGACGAAAGTCTCGGAAGAGCTATTGTCTTACCCTCGGATGTCGGCATCAGTGTCGGCGTCCGAATTAGGTTAAAGTTTTTTATTTCTATAAATATTCATCCTAGAGGCTTTATTTTTTACAGAAACACTCAATAGGGCATAGGCTTTCATTTGAGACCAAAATACATGTCGAAATGCTTTTAGACTGTGACCTTGGCCCTATAAAAAAAAGTTTTAACCAAAAACTTTAACCAAAAAAACTTTAACCTTGCTTATATTTTCTGAAAGCTTTTAACTAGAGACATCATTACTTTATATGCACACTCATTAGGTGATAGGCTTTCACCGGAGTTAAAGGTCCATGACAATTTGACCTTGACCTTGACCCTTGATGGACTTAGAAAAATTTTAACCGAAAACTTTAACCCAAAACTTTAACCTTGCATATACTTTTTAATGCTCTAACCTAGGAACATCATTACTTCATACATATACTCATCAGGCGATAGGCTTTCACCAGAGACCAAGGTCCTTGATAATTTGACCTTGACCTTTACCATTTGTGGACTTAGAAAAACATTAACCTAAAGCTTTAACCAAAAACTTCAACCTTGCTTACATTTTCTGAATGCTTTAACCTAGGGACATCGCTTCTTCATTTACATACTCTTTAGGTGATAGCCTTTTGCGAGAGACAAAGGTCCTTGATAATTTGATTTTGACTTTTTACCATTTGTGGACTTAGAAAAACTTTAACCTAAAACTTTAACCAAAAACTTCAACCTTGCTTACATTTTCTGAATGCTTTAACCTATGGACATCGATTCTTCATTTACATACTCATTAGGTGATAGCCTTTTGCGAGAGACCAAGGTCCTTGATATTTTGACCTTAACCTTGACCTTTTATGGACTTGGGAAAAACTTAAACTGAAAAACTTTAACCAAAACTTTAATCTTGCTTATATTTTCTTGAAGCTTTAACCTAGGGACATCATTACTTCATTTACATACTCACCTGGTGATAGGTTTTCACCAGAGACCAAGGTCCTTTATATATATATAATATATATTTTCATTATATATGGCATAGGTTAAAGTGAATATTCTCACATTTCAAATACAAAAAAGGAACATTAAAGTTGTTTATTCTTGAATGATATCAATTAATTTCTAATTATACAATCTGTCTTCAGGTCTTGTCAAATTATATCATCAGGCTCCCTAGATCCTTTTAGTACCCTCTCCCCCCCCCCTCCAATAGCTTCCTTCCAAGGTACATGATTTTGCATATATCTATGTGACAAGCATCCAATAGGGCGAGCTATGTTGTCAACTGACAACTCTTGTTTTGTATAGCTGTGGGCAAATAGTTTCTACATCACTGTGGGTTTTCTGTCTACCTAGCTGCGAGGGGAGTATTTTACCACATTACCTGGTTGCAAGAAGAATATTCATTACTACACCCCGTGTGGATTTTTTTCCACCTTGCAGGGAATTTTATTTTATCTACCTTGCTGCAAGGTAATTTTTTAGTCACACTGTTGATTTTACATTTTTTCTATACCTCACTGCTTGGGATTTATTTACATCGCTACAATGAAAAATCATTTTCATCACTGCGGGGATTATTTTTGCTTCACTGGGAGGAATGCCGATTATCTTGCTGCGTAGAAAAAATCTTTTACCTTGCTACAGGGAAAATACTTTTAACCTCACGGCGAGGAAATTGTTTACCTCACCATGGGAATTCTTTTATTTTGCTATAGAAAAAAAATCTTCTCTGTAATAGGGATTAAATTTTTACCTTATAGTGGGAAGTTTTTTTATAAACATTGTTGTGGGAAAGTTTTACACGGCGATGTGGGCCTTATGTTTTCCCGTGAAAATTTTCAATTTGTTAATTGGAAAGTTTAAGCTGATCATTGTCAAAAGTCTTGCATGTTTAACAGTGACATTCACATAGCTGCCGTGAATTTTCAGCTCACCTAAGCACGAAGTGCTCAAAGTGAGCTACTATGATCGTCTAATGCACGCCGTCCACAATCTCTTTAAACATCTTCTTCTCCTTAACCAATTGGCCAATCTTGATAAAATTTGGCAGGAATGTCTCTCGGGGCAAGCTCTATCAAAATATGTTCAAATAAATGAAATCCATCCTTAACTCTGGTTGCCATGGCAACAAAAAGGGCGAAAATAGAAAAATCTTCAAAAATTCTTCTTCTCTGAAAACAGAAGGCAGACAGCTTTCATATTTCATACCAAGTTTGTTGATATCAAGACCCAGGGGTCACGATTAGGCTTCTTCTAGGTGCGTCCCTTTTTAGATAGAAATAAAGAGCGAAATTCTTCAAAAATCTTCTCTGAAACAAGAAGGCAGAGAGCTTTCATAGTTGGTGTGTAGCATCACCTAGCTTGAAGAAACTTACCGAAAATTGAAAAGTAACAAACATCAATAACGAGTATGTCCACTTCATGGAGAATTGTAGTGTTTTTGCGCTGCAAAATTCTTATCACATGCTGTATACGTTTGTACGACATTCGTCCGTAAGAGCATTGATGAAGTGCTGCCAGTTCCCGATTTGACCGTACGTTTTTATTGGCCCTACACATGCTCTGCAGGATTGCGATCGGGAGAGAAGGCAATTCAAGGAAATGGGTTGACATTATAGATTTTAAGAAATCTTAAATCAACCTTGCAGAATGAGGCAGAGCGTTGATATTTTGTGAAACGCCAATATTAACGCGTTTCATTGAGAACGGAAAGACAAATGGTCTCAAGATGTCGTCAACATAACATTTCGCTGTAAACTTCCATCGATCAAAACTTGTTTTGTGTTTTATGTCTCCATGATATGCCGTTATACTCCCACCACCCAACGCATCGCCTGCCTACCACAACATTACGCATAACGTTCACATAGATAGCGTTTAACCATATCGAGTTAGCGTCTTGATTCTTCTGTGAAAAAAAATACTTGGTCAATGTCCATTTTTCCTAACCTCCGATTCAACGTACACCAATTTACTTGATGTTGTCGACGGTCTGGCGTTAAAAACGTTCTCCTAGTAAGCCGTATCCGCGCGTAACACGACCTGTTTAAGACAATGACGTATAGAAGACTCGCACATCCAACAATATTGAGGTTGTCATGTGTCCCGTTCGATCCACGACGGCGGCACTCATTCTTTCCGACTATTTGTCTCTCACCAAATGGGTTGATAATCGTAACCCTATGTGAGAGAGCAGCTGGGGGCTAGGAAAGGCTGTGGTGGTGGTACCGGTGAGAGAAATACCAGGAAAGCAATATTAGGTGCTCCAGCCGCCGCGATATAACTGAAAAATGTTGAAAGCAGCGTTTAACTCCATTCAATCATTCAATCAATCTTCATGTGTCCTATGCTTTCTTCGAAGCCGATCGGAACCTATCGCGAACATGCCTTTGGATAATTTTACCATCGGTTTGAGATGAGGTCACCTTTTGGCGTCGAGGACGTGGTCTATCATTCCAGACTAAGATTTTTTATGGCTACGGGCGAGTTTCATTATTATTGGGTGCGGGCAGCCTTTTCGGCCAACAGTTTGAAGAAAAGCAAATCCTGCTTCGACCATACCGAAAACATAATGATAAGCGTTAGTCAAACGTCCCTATTTTGCAAAACTTTCAAAAATCTTTTTAGTCCTTTTTGGGCATGATTACTGGCTAACATAAACGATAAACAATTTGTTTTGAATTTAACAAACACGTCAACAACGTAAGAATACCTAATTTGCATGTGACGCCTTGTGTGAATAATGAAAACACTTTATCAACACAATAGATAATTTGTGCGTAATTTATACCTATTATACCCAGTATAAACTGCACGCGATAATGTTAATTAACATTTACACGGTTGTATCGATATTTTCTATAGGTATAGATGGAAATTATTGACATGACTTGACCTTTATGCAATGAATAAATTAACCAATGAATACATTTATCATCGAGGGTAGTCGCAAGCCTTCGAAAAACATCGTAAATCCGCGGGGGGTATGGGTTTTAAATAATGTTTGTTTAACGTAATTTAGTACCTATACACATTGTATGACAGTGTGGACGAGAGGTTAAATCTGATGGCTACAGTTGCAGGGGTCAAGGGTTCAAATCAGCTTTTATCCCATTTTTTATATTTTTTTCTTTCTTCTGATAGTCCCATTTGACTAGATTGTGAATGACAATTAACTTTTTTTGCACTGCCGCATTTCATTTATCGCATACATTCTCCTGAACTCAAATATGGAAAACACAAGTGGTTGTTAAATGGTCTTGAGGGCAAATTTGGTTGATTATCGAAGACCTATGTTGGATGAGCAACTGGGGAATCGGAAGAGTTGTCGTGGAAAAATTCAGATATCCATGGTTAGGTGCTCCAGCCGCGCAATAAAATCGAAAAAAAATAGTTGTTAAACCCCATCAAAACAAACAAAAAAGAAAAAAAAACTAACGGGCATTTTTTTTTAAAAAAAAAATAGCATATGACGTACCACAAATCTCTTTGAGAATCGCGTGATCTTCAACATTATCAAAAAAAAAAAAAAAAAAAAAAGCTTGAAACCTAGAAGAAAAATAATTATGTTGCTGCAGTGACTCGAACCACTGTATTTCGACTTCTTATGCCTTCCTCTTTTCACGTACAATGACAAATGTCTAATCATAGCGGCGTCATTTAATAGGTATTTATTATGAAACTTGATTCACGAAGTTAAACGAAACCTAACGGAGATGCCATGCGACAATCAGTCAAGCATGTAATTAATGCTAATAGAGGTTACGGTCAGTCATGTCGATGATTTCGCGCTATAGTACAGGTTACTTATCGAATATGCTAACTTCCTGAAAAGAACCTGATATAATATATTTAAAATACCGTGACGTATGTAAATGACTGCGATGGCTCAGTGGATACGCATGCTAGACTAACGACTGGTTGATACCAAAACGCTCCCGGTTCATATCCTGTCATCGCCAGATTTTGTTATTGTTTTTGTTGTTTTTTTCGAGAAATTTTATTACATCATCAAATACACGCAGATAAGTTTCTTTTCTTTGTGTTTCTTTATTTTTTAGATATGTATCATAGGATTAAATATACAGGAATATACCGTATGGAGAAAGCTTTATCGATTCTATTCGACAAAATATCGAATCATGAAACAATCGCCTTTGATCTAAAATTGTTTTGGCTATTGCATTACATTTATCAGCGTGAAATCTTTTAAATTTTGAATCTTCGAATAGTAAACTCGCAGTTTCAGGCTTTATACTGTATATCTTTTCAATCCAAAGGATACAAAAAGCATTTGATGCATTTTCAAAATTAGCACAACATTTAACATATTTTTTTTTAAAAAAAATATGCCATTATATGTATAAATTGAAAAAGTTATTTTTTATGTCGCAATGCAGAATCGAAATCGGTCCGCTTGGTCAAAATTCTGTCGTCCTTATCCACTAGACTACGCAACTCCGATAAACTACCGCATGTTTTTTTCAGTTTAATAAAGACAGCCAATTGACATGAACACTGTTTTCAATAACATGGATTGATCCAGTGTTTATATACAATATCGCGGTTATCGCGTGTGCTTAATACAAATATCGTACATTGTATTTTCATTAGGACAATACTATATGAACAAGAGGCCCAAGAGGGCCCTAATCGGTCCACTGGCTCTAAACTTTCATTAAACAAAACTTACTTTGACTGAAAATAACACTTCAAGAACTATTTTATAATGAATAATGATGACTGGGTTTGGCCCACATTGAACCAAAATACTCAATCATCGTTAACCAGTTACCTGCATACCCTTTACCCATCTTATTACAAACATTAAGGTGATTGCAATTAGTAGACCATTCATTAGTAGAACAATTTAAGTTTAGAGTCATTCATGTATACCAAGATTCATTGAAATTATTCCAATTGATTAGGGGGGGGGGGGGGATTTTTCGAGATTTAAAATGAAAATTGGCCCCACCCTGTCACATGCACATAAATGGGCCTATCAAAACTTCTAGACCAATTAAAGACAAAGTGAACCTAAGGATTATTCATGCCTACTTGAATTAAAATTGTCCCTAAGTGATCGTAGAAGAATTTTAAATATTCAAATGTGAAAAAAGTCTCCAATTGCCACGCAATATTGAGAGTAGAATCAAAATTTCTTGAACAATTAATGTCAAGGGTCATCCAAGGAACATTCATGCCAAGTTTCATTGAAATTGGCCCAATGATTTGGGAGGAGAATATTTATAAAGATTTTCAAGTGAAAACAAGCCTACCCCACCCACCATGCCATGCCCATATTTCGGGGTCAATCAAAATTTCTTTAACAAGTGCAGTACAGGGTCACCAAAGGAACATCCTTGCCAAGTTTCATTGAAATTGGTCCAATGGTTTGAGAGGAGAAGATTTTTAAAGATTTAATAGTGAAAACATGCCACGCCTTGCCACACCCACATGGGGGGGGGGGGGGTCAATCTAATTTTCTTTAACAATTTTAGAAGAAGGTCACCTAAGGATCATTTCTACCAGGTTTTGTGAAAATTGGCCTATTGGTTTGGGAGCAGAAGATGTTTAAAGAAAAGGTTTATGCACAGGCGGACCGATTGACAGACTTGTATTGACGCAATGGACACAGGACCATTTCGCTCGCTGGCCTTTGGCCAGTGGAGCTAAAAAATTGGCACATCCTCAATTTGAATGTTCATATACAACTTGTTTAACAAATTCCTTATTCAATGACCACATATCTTCTGAACCCAAACAAGATTTGTTGATGGAATCAAAAGCATTTGTATTTATAATCATAACAATTTAATCCATTTACTCAACTTTTTAAGCTTTTTTTTTTTACAAATAGTTAACACTGTTATGAATCTAAAAGTAATACATTATATACTATGCCCAGTTTGTCAAAGTGAAAACTTTCTAAACCACTGAATTTATGAACTAGAAAGCCATGAATGGCTTGAGTTGCTCCAGAGGCTTGAAATTCTTGTAAAAGCAAATAAAAGTTTTGACTAGATTTTTAGATATTAAGGGTTCTACTGATGTTGAAAATGGTTTTCCAACTATTTAACATATAAAGAAATGACCTTCACCTATAAAAGACATATTTTTCATCCAACCAAAATAATTTTTGGCTGCATGATAATGGGTCACCAAAAGATAAAAACCAAAAATGTTTGATTGATATCCATCAGTAATATTCTGAGAAAATGATTTTCAAAGTTTCGACTATATAGCATATTGAGAAATGACCTCCGCCCATAAAATACATATTTTTCATCCAATCACAATAAATTTTGGTAGACTGATAAAGGGTCACTAAAGGATCATTCTAGTGAAATTTGGTTGAAATCCATCCATTAGATTTTGAGGAAATGATTTTGAAAGTTTCCACAATATAACATATAGAGAAATGACCTCCTCCCATTAAATGCATATTTTCCATCGGATCACAATAATTTTTTGCAAACTGATAAAGAGTCATCAAATGATCATTCATGTAAAATTTAATAGGTAACCATCAATTAGAATCTGAGAAAACTCACTTTTTACCATATTTGGAAATTTGAAAGAGGGTCACCCAAGGATCATTCCTGTGAAGTTTGGTTGAAATTCATCCAGTAGTTTCTGAGGAGAAGATTTTTAAAGAAAAAGTTTACGACCAGACGCACTGATGCATGGACGGACGCACAACGGACACAACGCCATGACAATAGCCCCAGTGACTTTCAGCCAGTGGAGCTAAAAATGACACAATTCAAGGCACTTTAATCTAAACAAAAAAATATAATACAAATGGCATTGAAATACATGTGTAAGTGTCATAAAAAAGGTGGAAACATTGTGAGAAAAGGAGGAGCAAGTTTAAAGCAGTTTCTTCTTTTACCACAATGCTTTCCATATTACCTGTATTTTTTAAACTATTTTGGTTAAATGCAAAGTAAGTGTGTATTCTCTACAGTAAATTTTGATTTCATTTTCTATTTGAGGATAATTTAAAATGGTCAATCAATACCCATGAACTCCTATTTGATGGAAATAGGCTTCTTTACTCCATGAAACAATTTTGATTATGCAGCTATTTTGTAAACTTACAAACAAAATAGCCCAAAAAGAAACCCATTTTATTTAAGAGAAATCTTAACATTTTTGCTTTAAGGTAGTGGACCTGTAATAGTTCCACAACATTTTGAACCACATCACCTTTCACATTGAGAAGCAAGTTTTCCTAATGAAAAATCAGTAGGAAACATGGGTTACCGCTGTTAAAGTTCATTACTTATGAGATGTTAAGGAGCTATTAAGGGCCAACTACCTTAAGATTTTATAACATATGAAGAGAGCATTTGTTGTATTCATGAACAACATACAACCTAAAACCTTAATCCCACCTATGTATGAAATTTCTTTCCATGTATAAATACAGTGTGATTAGTTTTTTGTTTCATACCTCTATGAAATCATCAAATATTCTCTTCATCTCATGTTTAATTTTTTTCAATCCTTTTCATATAGAGGTCAAGAATTTCACAATGTATGCCCCTTCAAGCTCATATCCCAAAACAAAATTGGAAAATCGCCTGCTACCAACTTTAACAAAGTATTTTCTACCAACTGTATAGTTTCCATTTTGCTCCATCTTTTTAAATGTAGTCTGCAGTCTCTTAAAAATCAGACCAGTCTTATATTTTGAAAAACAAAAGGTGTTTGTGAAACAGGCAAGAAAAAATTGAAAATTGATTTTTCAATACATATACAGTATTACTGATTTACAATATTCATAAGTGCATCAATCCTATTTCTTATACCACGACATTTCATCAAAGCCACCTGAGCTGCACATCCCACTTAGGCATACCAAATATCATACACCCATTGGTGGGAGATAAATGACTTGTGTCACATTGAGTTTTGTCAAATGAAGGATGAATGTTGGCCAAGCTGAGGCTCAGACTCAGGACCCCAGGCTTAACCCTTGTCATGCTGAACCTGGAATATTCCTGCTTTGGCAGGAGGTATAGACAAAGATCAGCCTGCACATATGTGCAGTCTGACCCTAGTCCATACCACCTGTTTAACATTCTTAAACCAGAAAAAATTAAGAATCATATTTTCAAAATAAATATTGACAAATAGTAAGGGTATCGGGCACTTTCATCTCTTTGATTTTAGTGTAATTGTGATTTTACACAAAATTTAATATTCAGCATGACAAGGGTTAAATTGAAAGCTAATGTATAACCACAAAACTTGCCAGGTATTAATTTTTTTATTCCACATGACAATGATAAAGTATCAATCACCATCAGGGCTTTTGTTTGACCCCTTAACCAGGGTTTCGACTCCAAAAAAATCCCATTTTGACCCTATAATATTTCCTGTAGCTTGTGGGGGCTCATTTTGATCCTCTTAATAACAGTGTTATAACCTATGCAATATACCAGTAAAAGTTTTTAAAGATCAATTGTTTTCTTCACACTATTACAAAGTCTCTTAAAATGAAACAACATAAACAATAAAGTGTGTCTACACTTTATTGTTGATGTTGTTTCAGTTCAATATAGATTTTTTTAAAGACTGATAAGATTTCACTTTTTGCTCTTTTTCATAGATTTTAAGATTTTCAGGATTTAATGTTAAAGGCGTCAATGACACCCAAATTAAACAAGAGCAATGCTGGGCGTGGCATTATACACCCGAATCTCAGAAATAAATGGGTGATCTATACACCTGTGAAGTGTCAACAACATAGGCTTTATAGTTTCAATGTTATGGATCAGACACGATTTGCTAACTGAATCAAACAAAGGGCAATAACTCAAAAATTACAAATGGAAGAGTTGTGGTTCTTGTGCTATGCACACCTTAGCCATGAGATCTATACACCTGTCAAGTTTCAAGACTATATGCCTTATAGTTTCAAAGTTATGCACCGGACACGAATTTGCTAACGGACAAACAGACGGACACAGACGGACGAAGCAGACGATAACATAATACGACCTTTCGGGCAAATAAAAAGCTAGCACAAGCCCTGACTATAATTTGAGCACTCATTGGAATGATAAATCCAGTACTATTACAAACAAATAAATTTTCATTAATATAAGCATCTTTTTGAAGTCGCAAAATTATGAATACATTGCTTTTTTTTTATAATATAGAATTAAAGTTCAAATATTACTCTTTGCTAAAAAAGACAATCTGAGAGATAAGTGAATTAAATATGTAAATCAGATGTGTTTGTGAAACACAAATGCCCACGTAACAGCATTTATTTTTTAAAATGTTGACCTTGACAGATGATCTTGACCTTTAAGCATGACCTTGACCCTGATACCTACAGATATACATCACTGAGATCTTTCATCATGCCAGTGATGAGACAGGGTAACCATAATATGCTTTAATAAATTGAACAATGAAAGTTTTTTGGTTATGTTTTTAAGAAGTTTGACCTTGACAGATGACCTTGACCTTGTCACATGACTAGCAGATGCAGATCATTGCAATCTATCATCATGCCAAATATGAGCTTTGTGCCTTGAATAGGCTTGAAGATATTGGCAATGTTAAGTTTTTTGGTGAAGTTTTTGAGTTATTTGACCTTGACAGATGACCTAGACCTTGTAACATGACCTTGACCTTTGTACCAGCAGATGCAGATCATTGAGATCTCTCATCATGCCAAATATGAGCCTTGTATCTTGAAAAGTTGAAGATATTGGCAATGTTAAGTTTTTTGGTAAAGTTTTTGAATTACATGTATATGTATTTGACCTTGACAGATGACCTTGACCTTGTCACATGTCCTTTCTTTTGGTACTAGTAGAATGCGGATCATTGAGATCTATCATCATGCCAAATATGAGCCTTGTATCTTGAATAGGCTTGAAGATATTGGCAATGTTTAGTTTTTTGGTTAAGTTTTTGAGTTATTTGACCTTGTCAGATGACCTAGACCTTGTCACATGACCTTGACTCAGTCAAAAGGAATGAGTGCCGCCATCCACATTCTCACCCAAATGATAGTCCGAAGCACTACCACTGTGGTATGAATGTGAAAAAGAGATAGGATACAATACAGAACAAGAGGACCATGATGGTCCTAGATCGCTCACCTGAGTCTCTTTGACCCCTGGGACATCACATTAATTAAATAGACAGATGTCAACAAGGAGATAATTTCTTCATAAGATCAATACCCTGGAATGTTTTCAGCCAAGAGCAAGAGGGATATGCCATTTCACTCTTTGATTCTATGTAAAGAAGGATTCACCCGGGTGAAGCCCAAATCTGACCCAAGGGTCTTGATATGAACAAACTTGGTAGTGGTCCACTAGATGATGCTACATACTAACTATGAGAGCTGTCGGCCCTCTGGTTTAAGGGAAGAAGATTTTCGAAGATTTTCCTGTTTTTCTCCCATCGGGCTGAGATGAGCTAAGGGATGCACCCAGGTGGATTCCAAATATGACCCCTGGGGCTTGATATGAATAAACTTGGTAGGGGCCCACTAGATGATGCTACATACCAAATATAAAAGCTGTGTGCCCTCTGGTTTCAGAGAAGAAGATTTTTCAAGATTTTGGTTTTTACCCTTCTTGCTCAGATGAGCTAAAAGGGATGTGCCCGGGTGGAGCCAAAATATGACCCTAGGGGCTTGATATGAATGAACTTGGTAGAGGCCCACTAGGTGATGCTACATACCAAATATGAAAGCTGTCTGCCATTTGGTTTCAGAGAAGTTTTTCAGTCTATGATTCTATGTAAAAAGGGTTGTGCCTGGGTGGAGCCCAAATATGACAACAGGGTCTTGATATGAACCAACTTGGAAGAGGTCTACTAGATGATGCTACAAACAAAATATGAAAGCTTTCTGCCTTCTGGTTTCAGAGTAGAAGATTTCTAAAGACTTTCCTATTTTCACCCTTTTTGTTAAGGGTAAAGGGAGAGTTAAGGATGGATTTCAATTATTTGAAAACTTTGGTAGAGCTTGACCCAAGGAACTTCCCTGCAAAGTTTCATAAAGATTGGCCCACTGGTTTAGGAGGAGAAGATGTTTTAAGAAATAGTGGACAAGGCACGACACACACCGCACAAATGACAATGGACGCCGGACATTGTACCATCACAATAGCTTACCTTGAGCACGAACTTCGTGCTCAGGTGAGCTAAAAATGGGCACTGGTAAAACAATGACCCCCAATCTTATTGATGTGATGGCATAAAAAATGATACAAGAGGACCAAGATGGTCCTATATAGCTCACCTGAGTCTCCTTGACCCCTGGGACATCACATTAATTAGATAGGCAGATGTCAAAAAGAAGATACTTGCCTAAGATCAATACCATGGAACGTTTTCAACGAAGAGCAAGACAGATATATCTTTTTGCACTTTGATTCTATGTTAAAAGGGATGCACCCGGGTAAACCCCAAATGTGACCCCAGGGTCTTGATATGAACAAACTTGGAAGAGGCCCACTAGGTGATGCTACACACCAAATATTAAAGTTGTCTGCCATCTGGTTAAAGAGAAGAAGATTTGTGAAGGTTTTTCCTATTTTCATCCATTGTGCTCGTAAGAGATAAAGGAATACATCTGTGCAAAGCCCAAATATGACCAAAGGGTCTTGATATGAACAAACTTGATAGAGGTCCACTAGATGATGCTACATACCAAATATGAAAGCTGTCTGCCTTCTGGTTTCAGAGAAGATGATTTTAAAAGATTTTCGCTCTTTGATTCTATGTAAAAAAGGTTGCACCTGGGTGGAGCCCAAATATTGTCCTAGGGTCTTGATAAGAACATTCAACAAACTTGGTAGAGGTCCACTAGATGATGCTACATGCCAAATATGAAAGCTGTCTGCCTTCTAGTTTCATAGAAGAAGATTTTAAAAGATTTTCATATTTTTACCCTTCGTGCTCGTAGGAGATAAAGGGATGCACCTGTGCAAAGCCCAAATATGACCACAGGGTCTTGATATGAACAAACTTGGTAGAGGCCCACTAGGTGATGCTACACACCAAATATTAAAGCTGTCTGCCATCTGGTTACAGAGAAGATTTTTAAAGATTTTCGCTCTTTGATTCTATGTAAAAAGGGTTGGGCCCAGGCAGAGCCCAAATATGACCCGAGGGTCTTGATATGAACAAACTTGGAAAGGTCTACTAGATGATGCTACATACCAAATATAAAAGCTGTCTGCCTTCTGGTTTTATAAAGGAAGAATTTTGAAGATTTTCATTTATTTACCCTCGTGCTCATTAGAGATAAAGGGATGCACCCGTGCAAAGGCCAAATATGACCCAAGGGTCTTGATATGAACTAACTTGGTAGAGGTCCACTAGGTGATGCTACACACCAAATATTAAAGCTGTCTGCCATCTGGTTACAGAGAAGAAGATTTTTAAAAAATTTCGCTCTTTGATCCTATGTAAAAACGGTTGGGCCAGGGCAAAGCCCAAATATGACCCCAGGTTCTTGATATGAACAAACTTGGTAGAGGTCCACTAGATGATGCTACATACCAAATATGAAAGCTGTCTGCCATCTGGTTTCAGAGAAGAAGTTTTTTTCCTATTTTCACCCTTTTTGTTAAGTGTAAAGGGAAAGTTAAGGGATTTCATTAATTTGAACAACTTTGGTAAAGCTTGACCCAAGGAACATCCCTGCCACGGACAATGGACATTCTACGATCCCAATAGCTCACCTTGAGCACTTCGTGCTCAGGTGAGCTAATAAAAAAATAAAGTTGAAAATATCACTGCTCAGAAGGTTTTTTTTAGTTAAACTATAATCCCATAATACTGTTTAAAACTTCACACTGAGCCACACTAAAATAAGAGATCCTTTTCATTCAACATGATTTTCAGTGTTCCCAAAATCCCTCAAATGGGGGTGATTTACCCCCAAATTGAAGCTTGTACCCCTATTTTAGCAAGCAGCCTTCTTTGTCTCATATAGAGGGGGTACGTGCAAGCTGTAAAATACACTTTTTCACCCCCAGATTGAAGCGGCAGTGGGAACACTGAATTTCTAGTAAAATCATGTTACCACAAGATTACAATGAAAAGATCAATGAAATGCTTTGCTCATTTGAACAAAATTAGTTTCATACACTCATGAAAACAGTTACGAGTATGCGGCTATTTTGCAAGCTTGTGTACAAAGTAGATCCAAAGGAAATCATTCTATACTATCTACAAATGGTAAAAATATTCACTTTTTGCTTTGTGATATAAAATCACAAGATAATATGTAGATAATATTCCTTGATTTACAAAACTAAAAACCTTATCACACTATCAATAGTGTAAATAGGTTTTAGCTTCATATTTCCATAAATTCAAAAGAATATTTTCTTAACCTCCAAAATTGATTTTTTTTTTCATTAAATAAATTCTATCACTAATCACTATACTTTGGCTGTTATGGAATTGTAAAAAGTCAAAAGGTCATATACATGTAGTTGTTTTTGCTAGCCAGTAGCAAGGTTGAACCAGCAACCCTTAACATCTCGCTGAACATATGCAGTTCTTAGCTAAGTAGGATCCTCTTTAATTTTTATAGATATACATATATATATATATGACCTGTCCCATTGGGTAGAAAGGAATCCATCTAAAAAGCTTAAAGAATCTTTAATGTGCTTGTTCATTTTTCAAACTATCTATTTCACATCTTTTTTTTAAGGCCTAGTTCTTAAACCGAGAATACACCCTCTCAATTCTGCTTCCTGGAGAATTTACCAGTACTCACACCAAAGGTTGTCCTTAAATAAGACCTTAATAGCCACATGCGGGAAAAGAATTAAGAACAATTTCATCGTAAAAGTAGTGCTGTGCAGTTGCTGATCTGAGTCTTGGCATCAGGGGTTCTGAAATGTACTTAGTTCCAAAACAAAGTGTGCATTTTTGAATTTTGAATATCTCTGAAATTACCTAATTTATAGTCATGAAACGTTGTATGCCTTAAATAGGCATTGTTTTTCCAAATAAAGTCTTGTTTTCCTGACATTGAAGTTACATTGGTATTGCTATAAGAAGCATCCATAAAATAGTCTCACTTAATGTTGACTTAAGAAATATGGTGTTTATTTAAATCTCATTTTTAGAAAAGAGCATCTTTTTACTTTGTGAGAATGCTTCATTTTTTCTTGAGTTTTTTTTTACTTTTACTTTACGGACAACCAAACAATGAAAACCTGCTTAAATAAATCTGTGCAGCTTAATGGACGACATGGACAACTCAGACAGCTTATTTCAGAACCACTGGATACAATGGCAAACTGAAGGAAAAGTTACAAATCATTATACTTATATATAAATATGTTACAATTGTGCTATGAGTATTGAGCTACATTTGGCAGTTGTGTCCTTATCCATTTAGATACAATCTTAACATTCTCGTCATCAACTACATATTTCTGTATAAAAGGATGTATAAGCAACTCAGTTTTAGAGATTCGGTGTTCAGGGGTTTTCTGTAAACACCGTGCTACTAAATGTATGAATTCTCCAGTAAAATGACTCTCAGGTAAGACAGGCGGAACATCTTCAGTTATAGACCGACAAAGCTGGGCTGGGTTCACTTCTGTCTTGAGCTCTTTAAATGGAAATTGACCTGAAGCAAGTTCGTACAAAGTCACTCCAAAGCTCCAAATTTCTGATGGTACTCCATAGTATTCTGCTTTAATACGTTCAGGTGACATGTAGGCATTTGTCCCAACATATGTCATTGCTATTGATTGAACTAGCTGGGTACTCACACCAAAGTCACATAACTTCACATCCCCTAAAGTGTTCACTAGAATATTTGATGGTTTGATGTCTCGGTGAAGAATCTTTTGATCCCACATGTAGATAAGACCCTGAACAAGCCTGAATGTCATTCTTCCTAGTATCTCCTCTGGAATTTGGCCGTATCGATCAAGAGATCCCCCATCCATAAACTCTGTACAAATTGAAATCCTATTTTCTATGAAAAAGGCTCCGTAAAAGCAAATGATAGCAGGTGAGTTACACCTATACAGAATTTCAAGCTCTAATAAAATCTTCTTTTGGACCTCAATGTCAACATCAAGTTCAATCACTTTGACGGCCATAAGTCTCTGTGTTGGTACATGGAATGCTTTATAAACATGTCCACCATTACCTTTCCCAATTAAAGCAATCTGCTGTAGATCTTTTGCCACAATATTTCCACATGTCAGTATCTCATTGATGCTATGTGCTGGAGTTGCTCCAGATCTTCGGTTGGTCTGTATCGATGTCTGAGGTGGTTGTGGTAATACAGTACTCATAGTACTTTGAGGAATGTTCTGCAAGGTAGGTTGGGTGTCTCTCTTTGGTTGAGAATTCACAAGTTTGAGCCCTGGTTTGGTGGTTTTAATTTTAAGGTCATGTATATTTCTATCTTTAGGAGTCTTGCCAAGTCTGGGATATATAATGATTGGATCAATTATCCCCTTTTCGATGTCCTCTTCGGTCAGTTCACAATAAAACATTTCAAACATGGCTCTCAGTTCGTCGTCACTTCTCACCGTGATTCTCTCACCGTCCGAGTCATCATACTGGAACGCTGACGTATTGTAGTCTGGCAGTATTTGAGAAACTACTTCTAGAGCCTGATGGAAGGTGATGTCTTCAGGCTGAACTAGCCAGTCTATATCCTGCTGCTCCGTCCGGATACGGAGTGTCAGCTGTGGGAATGTTGTCATCCTCCCAGATTTGTTTTGGACAACAGTTTCGAATTTTTACTAACTTTACTTCAAGAAATTTTAGAATCGCAAATTTACTTTCATTCGTTTCAAGAAACCTCATGAATAACAAGCGAACTTTATTGTCATTTTAAAAAAATCTTTTCTATCCTTTTGTGCGTTTTTATTTCTTATTTTATATCATTCGAAAATTTCAATTTAATCAATAAACAAATATGGCGGCTCCCTTCTCCAGTCCGATCGTTTCACCAACTCATTACGACCCTTCATTTAAAGGTAATGATTGACAGGCAAAATACTGTTTTACAGCTTTAAAGCATTCGATTGTACATACACATGTTCGCGTAAGATATATGCATAATGATTAAACTTGGAACAAAGGACCCTTTCAAATTCATTTTACAGCCCCCTCCCCCCCTCCCCAAGTCCTACACACACAACTGTGCACAATTACTAACAGGGGTCGACAATTTATTGCAAATAAAGTCTGTTTCACGACCGATGATCTTTCCATTTCATCCTGTAAGTCAAAGTGGTGAAGTAGGCCTAATCAAGGGCCGAAAAGATGTGCACGACATAGGGCTCAAAGCCACGACCCCCAGAATACTAGCAAGGCGCTCTACCAACTGAGCTAACCGGGCACCTGGTCATGAGTCTACCCACTGTCTATCACTACAATAGAATGGTGAAAAAAAAACAAAAAAAAAAAAACAACTTTAATTACAATACTACTTGGTAAAAACACATCAAAACATTCATATCATTAGAGTCCTATAAGATAGTATTTTAACTTAAAAATATCAAAATATCGACCAACAAAGTGTGATATATATAAGCCCATTTTGCCAGCAGAACGTCCATCTGCCCTATTTCGTTCTTGGTGGTCCATTTTAGGTTGTATTTTAGGGCAAACCCATGGTGGGACAACGCATGTGACCTTGATAGTGGAATGAGTATCAAGGTCCAAAAAATTCAGAAAAAGGCACTCGTCCTACAGGGCAACAAAGTGACTTGAAAAAGACTCTTGTCCTGGTTTGACCATCACTCGCCCTGCAATACGACTGGGGATCTTTCAAGAACATGTTTTGTATCTGGAAACATCATCTTCAAGTGCAGACGAAACGAAAGTATGAAATTTAATGACATCCAAAATTGTGAAATTACGGGTCAGAAATACCGGTAAAATGATCCGAAAAGTGAAATATATCTCATTTGTGAACATACAATACCATGGATTTTTTAGGTAAAATTAAATGATTGTGTCTGTATCATGCGACAAAAAATAGAAGATATGAACAAAACATGTGAAAAATTATTTGTTATTTTCGATAATTTGCTTGATTGTGCAAAGTTCGGGTATCAGGTTTTATTATATACTTTGATATTGTCTCTATGTATTTGAACGGGAGGAAAGTGTGCAATATTTTTTGATATTGCATACTTTGATATTGCACTAAGATTATTTTCACGTGCACAAATGGACTGGACTACTTTTTGGTTGCTACCTCGCCATAAGTCAACATAAAATAACATTATCAACGCTTTCTTTTTGCGTTCAATATTCGAGAAATAGTTTTTTTAGAGTAAAGAAATACGTTTCAAGTTCTTTGAATGCCTAAAGGTTAATTCAACAGTGTCTGTTTTCATCTATTTGAAACATTTTCCGAGAAATAAACCACTTCATCCCCTCCCCATCTCCGTCGACTCAGATGCCCCCCCCCCCCCTCAAATTTCTTCCAAATCACTGTTTTTGTTTCTCTTTTCTTTTGTTATTTTATAACATAACTCTTTCAAAACTATTTCATGCCCATCCCTTTGTGTCTATCATAATTCTAGTATATATCTCTCTTCCTCCCTATCTTTCTCTTCATTTCGTCTTTCACTCCGTCCCGTCCTTCATGACTATCGCTAGTCTGCTCCGGAATCAAGTACTGTGACGCCGATTTAGTCAGTTCTGGAACGTGTAACTGGTAAGAATAACAAATGAACAAGTTTTAATAAATATCTTTATTTCATTTTTATTCAAAGTAAGTCGAAATCAACGCGTATTTAAAGATCGAAAATGCGAATCGACACAAAAATGTCCGCCGTCTTTTTTGTTTACACTGTCACTTCATAGCAACGGATGTTTTCATCCGAACGTAAAAATATAACGGAAAGGATTTTGCGGGAAAAGGTCTATTGCGTAACTGTTATTTAAAAGCGGTTTAGATTTAACAACAAAATCGTTCTTGAAGTATAGGTGATGTAAAAAAAATAATAAATAAGAAGTGAATATCGTCCAACAATATCAAAGTATACAATAAAAAGGTTATTGAATTTAAATGGGAATATATTGTGTCGGACTCGTTCTTTTGGCGTAGTTGCCCTCGCAAGCTCGGGCACACTGCCAAAAGAACTCGTCCGACACAATATATTCCCATATAAATTCAATAACCTATAATATCAAGCGAAAACCAGAAGTTTTATTATCAGAAATCAGAGTACATGACTGTTTACTGTTCAAGTTGTTATTCTGTATTTTATCTATTTTTATCCTGACACTAGACATAATGATTTAATGCCATTCAATCATCACTTGTCTGGGAGGACGACTGCCTTAGAATTTCCACTCGTCCACCGGGGGTTCAAACTCGTAAATCAGAGCGGACGAGTGGATTCTTTGGACCCTTGGTATGATACTCCAATAAGGCAGTGCGCTGACAAGTCAGAGGTGGAATTTACTTAGATCTACCATTAACACAAACACCACTGATGGTTGGTTTATTATACTAGCTACTATAGTCTTCTTAATGGTGGCAAAATGTTAGTTTGGAAAACACATCTGTGATAAAAAAGCTGTCTTTAAAACTCTACAGATCAAAGGTTGCAGGGTTTCTGCCAATCTGTCTGTCTTTCTGTCCATCTATCTGTAAAAAAAATTCTTGTTTGCGCCATAAAGTCAATAAATACTTTTTAGCTCCACTGGCCGAAAGGCCAGCGGGCTATTGTCATGGCGAGGTGTCCGTTGTCTGTGTGTGCGTCCATCCGTCCGTCCGTAAACTTTTACTTTAAAAATCTTCTCCTCATAAAGTATTGGATGGATTCCAATCAAATTTCACAGGAATGTTCCTTGGGGGACCCTCTATCAGATTCCTTCAAAGATTTTTAATCGGTTGAAAATCATGGCTGTAGTGGGCGTTGCTAATTTCAATATATGGTAATAGGTGGCTTTTCTCAGAAACTAATTGATGGATATTTACCAAACTTCACATGAATTATCCTTGAGGGGCCCTCTATCAGCCTACAAAAAATCATTGTGATCAGATGAAAAATGTGTATTTTTATTGGCGGAGGTCATTTCTCTATATGTTATATAGTGAAAACTTTGAAAATAATTTTCTCAGAATCTGATTGATAGATATCAACCAAATTTTACATGAATGATACTTGAGTGACCCTTTTTCAGTATAGCAAAAATTATTGTGATCGGATAAAAAATATATATTTTATGTGCGGAGGTCATTTCCGTATATGTTATATTGTGTAAACTTTGAAAATCATTTTCTCGGAACCTAATTGATAGATATCAACCAAATTTTACTAGAATGATTCTTTAGTGATCCTGTATCAGTCTATTAAAAAATATTGTGATCAGATCAAAAATATGTCTTTTATGGGCAGAGGTCATTTCTTCATATATAGGGTAAAACAAACTATCCTGAAAGGTTAAACAGATGGATAAGATATCATGGAAATTTTATTTCTGTGAAGTTGTATCAGTCTGCAAAAAAATATTTGATTAGATGAACAGCATATTTTTTTTATTGGTAGAGGGTATTATAATATATAAAGTGAATATTTGATCACCCTTTTGGTATCTTCTCAATGATGAATTTTTCTAGACTTGTTAAATTTGATAGGTGTAATGATTATAGATTAGAAGGAACAAAACCTTTGTTGAAATTCAAATGTATAGAAACATTAGTTGAAATAAGTAGCCTGAGAATACCCACTCAGAATTGGTGAGTTTAGTTGAACGAAGGGTGAATCTGCACAGAGTGTAAAATGATGTTCTGACCTCCTGACATTCAGAGTGGGATAGAAAGAGTTGAGTTTACTGCACTCTAAGGCATTGGGCAGAATAAAATAAATATATTGGATTGAATATTTTACTTCTTACTATTATTTATCTAAAATGACCTGGCACTCATTAACTTCCGTCAGTGCTCGAGTATTCCCGCAGCGTAACTCAATTTCATTTCACCGTTTTAGTTAAATTATTTCACATTTATATTAAAGAGACGCGGTAGTACAATGGTTACAGGCATCTTCCCGACCAGCGAAAAGTTGTCGGCTCGAGTTCAATTCCCGATCGCGACACATATTTTAATCATTGTGATTATCATAAAAAAAATTGTGCGGTTAATTTTTTGTCTTTTTTTATTTATTTTTTTTAAATTACATTTATCATTATTTTGTTAATGTTTTTTTTTATTTTTTTGTCACTGTCGAGTAATATCTTTTTATTCTCATATCATTCAATTTTGGTTCTTTGCACCAACCAAGACTGTCGTTTTCTGATCGAGTGTAGATTTTTTTCATACCTCAATGAAAAAAAACATATTAAGTCTTTAGTAAGCATGTACTAAAAAGTAGTCCCAATAAAGATCTTCTTTGCCTCATGGTATTGAATTATAACATAATTATGAGGAGAAACGAGTTGTTGACGTTAATAACTTAATACTCGTACTTCGATTAACGTGTTCAAACCCCTTATATGTTTTTCATGTTATACCGTCACAAATTAAATAAGTGCCTCTTCATCTCTTTGATATAGATCTTGATTGCAAAATTTATCATTATTTTAGATGATTTATGGGCATGACTTTGCAATGATCAAATTTTAAACAAATTGAGGCTGGCGGTAAGGATTCTGTGCCAAATACCAGTAGTCTTATGCAATACTGTTCAAAATATTAGAAGTATCAAAAGAGATACTTACAAAAGTGTTTTCCTAAAAAAAAAAGAAATTAAAATATTTCTGGTCAAGGTGTGGCTTGAACCCGTGACGTTCAGGTCTTGGGAAAGCATCCTTACCACAACCGCTAAATTTCCGTATACATTATGTGTAGTGATACAATTTATTACATATTAAGTTCGCGACTAAAAGTCTATATTAAGAAACATTTACCGACTATCAATAAGGGTCAAAAGGAATATTTAATGAGTGCCAGGTCATTGTAGATCAATAATATCATTAGTTAGAATTTTGTTTTGATGACAAACAATTGTGAAGTAACATCTTTTAGTAGTGTTTAATTAAAAGTGGAAAGATCTACAATCAAAATTTTGCAGACCAACACCAGTATATTGTGCAGTAACATTCTGTTAGTTTTGAAATTCTTATATTTGGATTTTAACAAAATATCACTAGAATGATCCTTGGGTGACCCATTATCAGACTGCACAAAATTATTGTGATTAAATGAAAAATATTTGTGTAACAGGTAGAGGTCAATTTTGTTATTCACTGATCATGAGTTTTTTATGCAGAAATATTTCAGCATATGACCCTTATTTACTTGAAATAAACATTCACTCATTCATTCACTTCAATTCTCATTTAAACAGCTTTATCATCCTCTAATAGTCATTATTTGGATATTCAGGCCTGTGGAGCGAATCAGGCGCTCAAGCGCCTCTAGTTTATTTCCTTGAAACTTTCACTGGATGATTGTCAGGTCACAAGGATTGGTCCTTTCAAAACAGGTTGATCTGCCAGAAGACACAGAAAAGGGGCTTTATGGATTTTCCTTCAAATCATATATGGCCGCTGTCGTAGCGCAGTTGGTAGCGCGTCGGACTGTCAATCTAGAGGTGCCGGGTTCGATCCCCGACGGCGGCACTCATTCTTTCCGACTATTTGTCTCTCACCAATGGATTGATAATCGTAGACCTATGTGAGATAGTAGCTGGAGGCTAGGAAAGGATGCGGTGGTTGTACTGGTAAGAGAAATACCAGGAAGCCATTGTAAGGTGCTCCAGCCGCCGGGATATAACTGAAATAATGTTGAAAGCGGCGTTAAACTCCATTCAATCAATCAATCAATTCAAATCATATATGCTTGTTTACATATCAATGGCTCAGTGTGAAACAGTTGTAACTGCCTATATGTTTATAGGCAGTTACAACCGTTTCACGCTGAGCCATACATATTGTATAAAAGCCACAAATGTTGTTTGATTACCTTGAAACTTTCACGGGATAAGGATCATAACGAATGATCCTTTTGAAAAAGGGGAGATTCCCTCAAAAATCACAGGTCGCCATCATAATTCAGTTGGTAGCGTGTCGGACTGTCAATCTAGAGGTCCTTGATTTTATCCATGACAACGGCACTTGCCACTCATCCTTTCTGACTATTTGTCTAGTGGATTTATACCCCATTCAAAAAAAACATCAGAAATCACAGGGTTAAATTTATGTGATTTTCACTCAAAATATTCCCTTTCAAATTATCAAATTCAAGATTCTATTGACACCTGATGATTCTGTGGTGGTAAGGAAGGTTCTGTACAAAATGTAATCAAAACATAGGAAAAAAGAACCTCTAGAATTATTGATAAAATCAAATTAACCCTTGTCATGCTGAACCTGGAATATTCCTGCTTTGCCAGGAGCTATAGACAAACATCAGCCTGCACCTTTGTGCAGGCTGATGTTAGTCTACACAACCTGTTTCTCACTTTCAAACCAGAATTGTCAATAGATTTAGTTTTTCAAAAAAAAATTGACCTACAGTTGGAACTTTCATTGCTTTTTGCCCTTTGATTTTGATAAAAAAAAATTAGCCAAAATTTATTCAGCATGACAAGGGTTAAATTAGAGAAAGTGCTTTTTGCCCTTTGATTTTGATAAAAAATATTTAGCCGAAATTTATTCAGCATGATAAGGGTTAAATTAGAGAAAGTGCTTCTCCCTCGGATTTTACCTTTTGCATATATATAACTCCTCCTCCATCAGACTTTATTCATCGACACATCATAAAAAAAAATTAAATTAATTAATTATTAAAAAGACTAGAGCGTATGAATATTTATATCCGGATAATCCCAGCAAAACAATTTATTGTGGGTACGCATTGGAACTGTCTTGGTGAGACGTTTCTTATTGGTTCCTACATAATGGGGTTTGTGCAATTGTTTTTCAAGTATTTGAATGTTAAGGCAGTGGACCCGTAATTGTTACAGTCAACCTTTCGGAAGTAATGAACTTCAACAGTGTTAACCGAGGTTTCCTAACATTTTTCATTAGGAAACTCAGTCAACATTGTGAAAGTTCATGAGTGCCGAAATATTGCAGATCTATTACGGTTCTACAACCTTAGGTCTGAAGATACCTCGTGTAATTGTATCTCTATGTTTAACAGTCGATATTCAACTTCACCAGCCCCTTTGTTCTAGAGGTGTGACTCCATCAGAAGTCAGACTGGACATTATCAGTTTATGTTTTCAATTAGAGATTAAAAAAAAATGTATTTCAGGTTTTAAAAAAATTAAGTGCATAGCCTTAAATCATACAACAACAATCCCGAACCGAGCAGCACGGCCTCAATTGCACTCCTTGATGACTGTTAGAGATATAACAGAAAAGGGAAAGGAAGAGAGAGCCTCTTTACCCTAAACCGAGTTGTTGTTGTTGTTGCAATGTTCACTGCTTGCTGTTCTCACACAAACTGACCCTAGACTGCTTGACAGGCTATTTTATACCTTCTAAACAAGAGCGCCACCTAGGGGATTAACGATTGTCGCCGACTGGTCACGGACACTAACGAAGTGCCTCCTCTTAATTTAATGAGCGTCTGGAGATTGCAAAAAATCAAAGAACTCAGGCTTTCTAATATTTACAAATAAATGGAAACATAGGGCGTGTAGCTTATACTTTAACCTATCAAGGCTTATTCAAGAAAGGGCATTAAACATGTACTAGCTCAATAGATAGACAAAAATGGAAAACTAACCGAAATTAAGCCGATAAAGTTTCCTTTTTGAATAGATGGCACTGAAAGAAGAAAGGGGAATAACCTTGTTGACATCCTTAATTGATTTTGAGTATATTCCCACCCATTAAAATTGGCTACAATACCCCCCTCTAATTGTAGCTCTTTGTTTTACAGTTGACATTCAACTACATCAACCCCTTCTGTCTAGTGGTGTGACTCCATCAGATGTTAGATTGGACATGATCAGTTTGTGCTTTCAATTAGAGACATTATGTAAAAAGGAGGCATTAGAGGTAAGTTATTCACTGTTAATCTTTTCACTACATAAACTACTGTATTTCTTCTATTAAACACTCCCGGGAGCTATACATAACACAGTTGGGGAGCTTTTATTTACTTTAGTATGCATTTACTGATAATAAAAAAAATTAAATAAATGTCATTTATGCCCTTTTTTTAATGTAAGGTGATTTTTCTCCAAGCAATCATATAAATTATGTAATTGATTGTTTAGAGGAAATTCAAATCAAATTAGAGAAGAAGCTCTGAAAACTTTGGCAATTGAAGTGGGTTTTCTTCATAAAAAAAGGAGGGATGCTACTTTTAGGGAGGGCGCCATTATTAGGGGAAATATGGTACTTCATTTTAAAATAAGAAAAGCCTTGGATGGATCTAAATCATTATTGGTTTGAAATTTTTAATTAGGCTATTTAAGAGGAGATTACGCCAGTCTAAAATCTCTTTTTCAATAAAGACCTTAAATGCTATCAGTACTTTTTTGAATAACTATAATAGGACAATTTGAGTGAGTACCCACAAAATAACGTTTGTGGTACTTTGTGCAGGTACTATTTAATGTATATAAATCTATAATTCAAAGGTACTAAGCCCCCTCTGTTTGTTGATTTTTGTTAACCTTTTATATATTTTCAGCAATCTGGTGTTGATAATGGGCATATCAGTAACTCTTTTATTGACAGAGGTGAGACTAGAACACTTATAGGGGGTTGTGTGGGATCTGTTATTTAAGGGGTCAACACAAAACTACAGTCCAACCTGTCTTAGGGGCCACCTGCCTTTAGCAAGCAACCTGTATTAAGCAAGTGGCCACCAAGTTCCCAAATGAACCTATTGCACTGAAATTGACTTGTATTAAAAAAGCATCTGTCTTAAGCAAACACTTTTTGAATGTCCCCTGGGTGCTTGCTTAAGACAGGTTTGACTGTATTGTAAGGCTATAAAGGCACTTACAATTGTTTTGTGATGACCTCGTTGAATATATATTGTAAAGTGGTGAAAAAAAATGTGTATAAAACAATTATAGAATTTTGGGGAAAAAGCCTTTTATTTCCAGATGGGTTAGATTGTTTTACTCTGAATTTCTTTTCATCATTTATGCCCAAAATCTACCTATGAACTTCACATTTTTTAAAACTCCTAAATTGTTTAAAAAACACAACTCATGTAAATACAAATATACATGACCTCGTGTATATATATATGGAATTCTCGTTTTCCGACACCGACACTGATTTTCAGGGAACGAAAGTACATATTCCCTATATAAGCTTGTTCATTACAACGACACAGAAAATTTGGTCATGATGGTTAATTACACAGAACTAAAGGCATGCTAGATAAACAAATAAAGTTTGTTGATAATTGACAAGTCTTTAACTTTGAAAAGTGTGAAAATGTCTGACATGCAAACAATTGCAATGCATAATTAACACCTTTAACACATTTTATCCTTTCAATACACTCTATTACTATATATACACTATATTATGGTTTCTAGTCTACAGCATGGCGGACACGAAAAATTTCCGTGTCAAAAAAACACCAACGAAGGCGATTTTTAGCTTTATGGTGACACGCAAATGTTAGTAAAGACTTCACAAAAGCATACTAGATGGTTCTTCATTCAGGACGACATTCGTGCAACGCTCGCAAGTAGATGGGTAAAAGAAAGACCGACGTTATTACCCCACCCACCCAGTCTCAAGACAGCAAACGAAAAACAGTCATGGACGGTAATAACTCACAACAAAAAAACAGTAAACAAAAATCTCAATCTAAAAATCAACAGCAGACAGATGTTAATGTTTCTCAACCAGTGCATCCTCCTGCTCTACTAGATATGTCTACACAGGGCTTTGCTACATTCGGTCCTCCACTTACTCGGACCCCAACACCTACGTCCAATTATAACCCACAGTTCTTAAGCCAGGCTCCATATCCATATGGATCATCATATATGAATCTGTCTCAATCACCGGTTCTGCCTCAACAGCCAAGTAATCCTGGAGGTGCAGATTTACTGTCACCTATTCTTAACAGACTAAATGAAATTGACTCTAAACTATCCAATGTTTGCACAAAACAGTCAACATTACAATCATCAGTCAATAACATTACAGATAGGTTAAATAGTATGGACAGTAGGTTAATTGAGATGGAGAAAAGCCAGTCTTTCATCAGTGAGCAGTACGATACCCTCTCAAGTTGTTTGAAAACAAATAAATCAGCAATAGAAGATGTCACAAATAAAATTTCCTCCTTGGACAAACACCAGGAATCTCTTGCAGAGAGTATCATTGACTTGAAGTGCCGTTCGATGAGAGATAACTTGCTTTTTTTTGGCTTGCCTGAGAATGTTCAATTTGGCGATCAAGAAAATGACCAATCAGATTCCACAATGGCAGGACATACTCCTCCAGATGATGAGCATACCAAACAAAAGCCTGATAAAGAAGCAAAGTTTCAGTTTGTCGAAAACTGTACAGATCAAGTGTTTGCGTTTTGTAAGCAGATCCTGAATATTCACGATGCTGAGTTACACATAAGGATTGATCGTGCTCACCGCATGGGAAAATACAAAAAGGGCAAAATTAGGCCTATTGTTGCAAAGCTGTGTAATACGTATTCAAAAAACGTTATAAAATCGGCACTCAAATCAGTTGATCTCAAGAGTACCCCTTACAATGTGTCTGATCACTACCCAGAAGAGGTTGTAGAAAAGCGAAAATCACTGATACCCATTATGATCCAAGCACGTGATGATGGCAAAAAAGCATACCTTGTACGTGATAAACTATACATTGACAATTCACTCTATGTTGAAGGACAAAAGGGTCAAAAGCCAAAGAAGGCTAAATTAGCATAGAATTGTTGTGGGAAACAAGACATAAACATTCTATCATGGAATGTAGAAGGCCTTAAATCTTGTCTCACTGATTATGAGTTTCTAAATTTTGTGACTGATTTTGATGTCCTTTTTTTCACAGAAACATGGCAGAAATGCTATGATGATTTCAATATAAAGGGCTATGTAGCTTTACATGTACCGAGGAAATCTAGTATGAAATCTAAAAGAGGTCATGGTGGTGTCAGCCTCTTCTACAGAGAGGAGCTCAATGGGGGCCTCTCTTTAGAGGAGACTGATGATCACGGTATCATTATAGTTAAATTTTGTAAAACATTTTTTAAAAATGAAAGAGACATCTTCGTCTGCTTTGCATATGTTCCACCCGAGTCATCCCCATATTTTGCAATTCATGATCTAGGTTTTTTTGAAAGTATAGAATCAATGGTACGCAAGTACTCTTTATTGGGTGATACTGCCCTGATAGGTGATCTGAATGCCAGATGTGGTCAACTACAGGAATATATCTTTTCAGATAAAGATCAGAATAAGTATATCCCAGTATTTGACCAGGATCTGTGGGAAAAATTTGACGGTTTAAGTCCTAGATATTCAAAAGACAAGGTAATTAATTCCTCAGGAAGAATGTTGTTACAGTTATGCCTCAATGCAGACTTAAGAATTGTGAATGGAAGAAAAGGAGACGATCTTGGTGTGGGTGATTTTACTTTTATTTCTGAGAAAGGAAAGAGTTTGATTGATTATGTATTATGCTCTGATCAGTTATTTCCCTTGATTAACTCATTTGTCTTACATGACCTTTGGTCACTGTCTTCGCATGTGCCAGTTAGTGTTGGTCTTTCAGTTGGGCATTTCACTTTGCCTGACGGTAAAGGTAAATCTGATTTCTGTAGGATCAACTGGGACCCCACGCATAAAGAAAAATACAAGAATACTGTATATAATAATTTGAATTATTTAGAACAAACAGTAGATGAAACAATTTCAGGGCTCAAAAGCATTGACTTAGGAATTTCAAAGATAAGTGACTGCTTATATAACTCTGCATTATCTGTTTTTGGTATGAAACGAAAGGGTACTTCATACAATGGTCAACCAAATAAATATGCAAACACATGGTTTGATAAGGAATGCCACTTGGCTAGAAAAGAATTTCGTAACGCTAAGAAGAAATACCGTTTGAATAAATCTGCTATCAATGAAAGTGAAATGCTGAGAAAGAAGCGTTCATATAATAATGTTAAGAAAAAAGCTAGGCTAAGATACAAGAATTTAAAACAAAAACATTTTTCTTTCCTTGCAAACAATGACCCACAAAAATTTTGGAGGGAAATTAAGAAACTGAAATCGAATAACGATACTCAGATCCCTCATGACTGCAAAGATTTTTTTGATTATTTTCAAAATTTGTTCTCGAGCGATCTTGATCCTGATCAGTCCTATAGAAATATCACTGATCAATTTCCAGAAAGCAATTCTCAACATGATGATCTTGATAAGGAATTCACTGTAAATGAAGTTTTAAAATGTATCCAATCACTCAAAGCAGGGAAAAGTGCTGGCATTGACTTACTGCTTCCAGAATTCTTCATAGAAATAGCAGAAAGTATCTCACCACTACTTTGTAAACTTTTCAATTTTATGTATAGCAAAAGTATATATCCAAATGAGTGGACAAAAGGTATGATTATTCCTATACCTAAAAAGGGAAATATTCATGATATCAATAATTATAGGGGGATAAGTTTAACAAGTGTTTTCTCAAATTTTTTTTCTTGCTTATTAGATAATAGATTAAGAGATTGGACTGAAAAGCATCAAGTTATAAATGAGTTACAGTTTGGATTTAGGAAGGGGAAAAGTACTGTTGACAGCATCTTTGTCCTTTCCTCAATCATAAACAGAGTAATAAATGTAGAAAAGAAAAAGCTTTACTGTGCTTTTGTCGATTTCCAAAAAGCTTTTGACACAATCAATCATAATGCAATTTGGAATAAACTCCTTCGTTTGGGAACATCCACAAAAATGGTGAAAATGCTGTCTGCTATGTACCACGACATTAAATCATGTGTGAGAGTAAATGGTCAAAATAGCGATTTTTTTAACATTAAAATGGGTGTGAAGCAAGGCGAGCCTTTGTCTCCATTACTGTTCATTTTGTTCATCAATGATATGTATGAGTTTATGTTATCTGATGCATTTGACTGTTTTACATTGGAACATTTGAAATTATTTCTGTTATTTTTCGCTGATGATACTGTATTATTTTCATATTCCAAAGAGGGTCTGCAATGCCTTTTGAACAAACTTAGTGAATATTCAAGACAGTGGGGAATTAAGGTTAATATCGCAAAGACTGTTATTATGGTGTGTCAGAAAAATAATCGTCTAAAAGATATAGATATCAGATATAATGAAGAAAAGTTGTCAATTGTGAAACATTTTACCTACCTTGGATGTACAGTAGCATCTAATGGCAGGTTTTTTGTTGCACAAAAAGATTTGGCTACAAAAGCTATGAAAGCTTTATATAGTTTAAATGTTTTATTTGAAAAGGTGCCTTTAAGCATTAGAGAGAAAGTCAGACTATTTGACGCTATGGTCTTACCTATCTTATCCTATGCCTCTGAGACCTGGGGGTTTCACAGAGCACATGATTGTGAATTAGTACATTTGAAGTTCATGAAACAAGTATTGAAAGTCAGTGGTAAAACCCATAACTGTTGCATTTATGGGGAGTTAGGTAGATTCCCTCTTTATGTTCTAAGAAACATAGCCATTGTAAAATATTGGTATAAGATTTGTAAATCAGGTAATTCATTGCTATTCAAAATTTTTAACATGAAAGATGGAAATGGTAATCATGTAAATGAATGGAGCCTGAATGTATTCACACTATTTGATCAACTGGGTTTCTCTTACTTGAGAAATGTAGTTGATACTTCTCAAATTAATATTGCTCATATAATACAAAGGATCTATGATCATTATGTTAATGATTTTTATAGCAACATTCATGACTCTTCCAAGCTAGAGTTGTACAGAATGTATAAACAGACCTTTGCATTTGAAGATTATCTCGATTTTATCAAGGAACCAAAATACCGAAATGCTCTGTGTAGATTTCGATGTTCTTCTCATAAACTTCTTATTGAGGTTGGAAGACATAGAAATATTCCTAGAGAAGAGAGAAAGTGTTTGGTTTGTAAGGGCAATCAAGTTGAAAGTGAGTTCCATTTCCTTCTAATATGCCCCCTCTATCGAAATTTGAGAGTGACTTATCTGCCTAAGTACTATACCACTTGGCCCTCACTCACTAAATTCAAACTTCTGCTGGAATCTACATCAAAAAGAACAATTCTCAATCTGAGCAAATTTATATACTATGCAAACGACTTAAGGGAAAAAAGCATGCAAGGTTAGATAACAATATGTCAACAGCTTAAAGTATGTAATTTTTTGGGGAGAAGTTATAGATCAGCCACTGAATTATTCACGATGAACTATGGCCTTCCTCCCAGATTAACACACCAACCATTGCGAAATATAGAATTGAGTAGTCATAATTCATCAAAAAACAATTGCATGTGTTTCATCTTCTTATTCATCACTTTTGATCAATTACTCTCATCATACAAAAGATGTATGAACTTTCCATTATTATCTAGGCTAATCCTAATTTGGGTTATAAGCTGAAAAGTTGTTCTTTATAGTCTGTCTGATCTGGAAATTGGAAATCGGGAATTTAAGTACTAGTGTGGTATTTGGGAAGAAGATGACATTAATCAATGAGTTCCTTCTTCCTAAACATTACACTGAATGTTATTCTTGCCATGTTTATGTAAGAGTAGTTTATGTCTACAGGAGAGCATTACTTGCATATCCGAATATATTTTTTTGTCATAGGTATAATGTTATTGAAGTTCTGAAAATTATTACAAAAGTTTTCCTGACTAAATAACTATTCTTTAGTCCTCATGCTGTACTGTACTGTTTTGTAATATTGTATATGTACTGGCGAAAAACAATATGTTTATATGCCATTAAACACTTGAACTTGAACTATATTATTATTATCATATACCCTTAGATTAGTTTTACATTTGTTTGTTAAGCTTTTTTTCTATTTTGCTATACAGAAAATGTTAGTTTTAAGAGCATCGAATTTAAATTTTGAAAATGCATTTGGCAAATAAAGTATAAAAAGATCAGGTAAATAAAGCATACTACTAATAATATAACTGTAAAAATGGTTCCCTGTAACAAGTGTTTCCTTTAGTTTGTACATGTACTATTCATAGTATATTATAAAAAATGGATGCTGCTTTTTACAATCCTGTATTGACTTTAGTGTTCATTCAATACACCGACATTTTCGTTACAACGACATATTTTCTGGAAACAAACATGGTCGTTGTAACGAGAGTTGACTGTATATACTCAGCAAAAAAAGAAAGTATCCACTTTTCTTTTGTCAATATCTTTTATATTTTTGAGATTAAATGGTCAATTAAGGTACCATTGTGTTTGCAGGGCTTCGTTTTCTCATGCAAACATAATATTTCATAAAGTAACATGTTATTTTTAGTGTTTTTCAATAAATGTTGAAATGTTTGTTTTCTACTTCGACGTACGTCATGTGTTAGATCGTGAGTTTCTTCTCAAATGAATTTAACCTCTAAAGCTCTGTTGTTAAGAAAATCAAACAATCATTGTGTTCCGTACAACACAGTTTTGTAACGAGACCGATAAAAATTGACCTTGGCGTTATCAAAAACCAAATGTTGAGTAAATTTTACGGACGTTAGTTGAGAGAGAAGAACAATAAAAACGTGTGCTGTCTATTTCCGATAGAGTAGTATTGTCATTCGCCCTCTTCAACTCAATAGGGCCACTGGGAAGATGTCACGGCAAATTTTCTCAAGCACGTTGATGCGATTACCACTTTTTCAAAGCGGAAGTGAAATAAACGTCTGAACCTTTAAAAACGTCAAACTTTAAAATAAAGTCTATTGCCATTTAATTCTTAATAGGTATAAGGCAAGCAATTTTCCTTGATATTTATACGAGCCTCCCCGATGAGTAAGGCAAAATGTTGACATAACGTGGCAATGCAAATGTTCTTTTCCTTTTTCAGAAAAAATGAAATAGAGCATTTCGGGCTTGATTTTCTTTACAAAGAACGAGCATGCAGAATTTTTTTAATTTGAGCTTTGAATCTGCGTAAGTTGTTTTATGAATGTTTGTGTTCATTTGACGTAACTTTGGTAGGAATTAGCAGAAGGAATCAAGTTGTCTTATCAATCTAGAATACCTAACGCAATAATATTGCATTTCGCAAGCTAAAAACTGTCAAAAAATCATTTGAATATTTAATTGAGAGTCTGTGATTTTTGAAAACAACCCCCTGGCTATGTTAGCGCCTACAATTTGGTAGCGGCTTCTTCAAATCACATAAAACTTTACAAATTTATTTCCAAGTGGTTAGGGCGTGATTTGCAAAATTTTCATAGAATTCCTGTGTGTACTTTTTAAGAAAAGTTTTATTTGGTGGATACTTTTTATTTTTGCTCAGTATATATATATTAATATATATATACACACACTCCATTTGATGTCAGTGTCAAGGTTATTCACCAATGTCTTGATTTTTAAATTTGACACCTCATTTATCGAATACAACAAGAATTAGAAGATTGAAACAGGGTTAAAAAGGATTTACTTCAGGTTATAGAAAATTGTTTGTGAAGAACAGAAACCAACTTTAAACATTTGGTGTCTGTGGTCTAGAGGTAGACTGTTGGCCTGTTGACCCAAAGGTCCTGAGTTTGATTTCCGGGAGGGGCTATAGATCTTCATCCTGTCATTGGCCCACACATTTGGCGCGAGTACTGGTGAATTTTCCAGGTAGCAGAATTGAGAGGGATTAATTTAAGTTGTAAGAACTTTAATTTAGTCTTTGGCTGCAGCTCAATAAATCCTTTTATTAATCTTTGCCTTCATGACAGGATTTGTGTATCAGATGCACCATTTTGTGATTTCACACAATAATGCTTCTGATTATTGAATACATCTAGGAATAATAAAGTCATTTATGTGTTTTTATTATTTTCAGCTACAGTTGTATATGATAGAATGGTACATTTAATGGCCAAAGTTCCTGTAGAATATCAAGACTGTCTTGTAAGTTTAATCATTCTTATTAGCCTTACTAAGTTATTTCAAATAAGAAATTATGTGATTATGCCTTAATTTGGGAAAAGGTCTGGGAAGGTGTATACTATGTCAAACACTGCGTTCAGGATGACCAAATGGTGAAAACAGTTTGCCAATTATATCTTGCTTTGCACACACAATTGCGTGCAAAGCAAGGTATAATTTGCAAACTGTTTGCACAATTTTGTCATCCTGAACACGGGGCAGATCTTTCTCTAGGCTATAACTTTGCTATTGTAAAGCCAAATTTCTTGAAATTTTGAAGTTGTGTTGTGTTAGTTGGTATATTGTGTGGTGGCTATTCAGTTCAACAACTGGACAATGTATTCCTTTTGAAAAATGGGCTGATCCCTCCAAAAGCACAGGAAAAAGGGGCCTTATGGATATTTACTCAAAAAATTCTTGTTTATTTAATAAAGTCCATAAATACATGTTTAATGGGATTTACTTGAAACAGGAAGGTTTCCTAGGAGTCCTTAGAATAATGGCTAAAAATAGATTGAAGAGGAGAAAGGTGATTGGTTATTGTCACTTTACACATATGTGACCCGTCACGCAAAAAGGGACCATCTGGGAAATCCCAAAATAAATATTTGAAAAAGAGATTGATTCTAGTACAGGACAACCAGAGGTCGTATTTCAAAAATTCTTTCACTAGAAGGCATATTGAACGTCCTAGATTCAGAAAATAAGCATGTTACAAAAAGTTTCAACCCTATTCAGTTTGCGTAAACCATGCAGTCTGACAAGGGTCGACACTTTACACACTACCCAGATCCCTTTTCACGTAACGGGTCAAATATATGTCTTAAGGCAAAGACACTGAATATCATAGTAAAATGGGGTAAAACTTTATATTAGAGTGTTCTAGGCGCTTTTGGGTCTCTTGTTATGGCTATGTGTAATGTACATGTTTATTTTATACTTACACTTATTTGCATTAGTTTGATTAGCACAACACCTTACAGCTCATAAATGGTGTTACGTGCCAATGTAACAAGAACAAAGAAGCCAGCAACAAACTTCACAATTAACAATATTTATTAACATTAATAACAAAATTATTAACAATATGAAATTAATACAAAAACAAATTACAATACCTTGAATGTTTAATCCTAAAGTTTTAATTTTAGATCCAAATGAATTAAGTTCCTGGTCCACAAATAATAAGTCCAATAATATCGGAATTTAAAACTAAACACGCTTTAAACACACTTTTAAGATAACAAGAAATCCCCTTTTAGTTTAACACAGTACTACTAAATGAAACCATTACTCTAAACCAAGTAAACCAAGAATGCTGTAGGAATCCCTTTATATGATACCATAGAACAATCTAGAATATCATAGAACATAAGAAGATTCTAGAGTTTGAATCACTTTCTAAAAGTCCTTTCTAGAAAGATCTAAAATATTCTACATACATTTACCTATTACTCTAGGTATTGGAAAATTCCCAGACTAATTCTAAAAATAGAGACGGTAAAAACCATTAGGATTATTTATATATAACAATGGCCATCAGAATTTTAAGCCCAGGTTAATCTTTCACAACTGTAATTGAAATGTTTAGTAGCAAATTCATAATGTGATAATTTAGGAAAAAATGCCAATTATCCACAGGAAAGCGTTTAAAACAAATCATTATTACCGGTAGGCTAAAGAAGATAAAATGTGAGATTCATACACTGTCCTTTTTGTAATGAAATCTTAACATCGACTTTTTGTATTTTTCAGGCTTACATTAAATGGCAAGGTTTAGATGTGCTGTTTCCACGATCTGTTGCATATTTAAAGAATTCTTACAATTTTACATTAGACACAAATAAAACAGTTTTAGATAGTAAGTAGACATTTGTTGACCCTTATTGGATTGCATCACTTTCTCATATTCATGCTTCCTTTAATATAAATGAAATATTACTACTCCCCCTATTATTAAAAAGTCAGCTACTGTTAAAATGACCTCAATCGTTCCCAGAAAAAATGTTTTTGAAATGAAATGAAAATCTGTTAAGTGTATAATTACTGATTTATTACCAAAGGGAATAATCCCTAGTTGTGCTCCAGCATAAAAATAATGTAATGTTTATTTCAGGAAATAAAGGCAATATTGCCTATCAAACCACATGTATACATATAATATTTTTACAACAAATAGTCAATGGTGGATTATTAATACTAGATGATAAGTTTGCTTACATTTATATACGCAAATATACGAGAGAAGGTATATTTCATTTAAAATGGATTGCATGTAATCATAACACTAACAATCGAGAGTAGATCAGATGGCTAATCAAAAATGTGAGTGGAGGTCCGACATGAGTACTTTTGCAATTCAAGTCGTTCTTCCCCTCCCATTCCGAGTCAGCACGGGGCCTGATATATAGGGGAGATAACTCAATCTCAATGAACTTTTCACCATCTCGCTTATCTTTCTTTCGTTATATGACTACAGGCACACAATTGATTAACTCATTACCTTAGATGCTGAAAATAACCATGATTTGTCAGGTAGAGTGTATATGTATTGAATAACAGCATATAGAACATTTGCACTCTTGTTTCCAAAGATTTTGTGTAAGAATTGGAAATTGAGATTTCTGTTGTTACAGATGAAAAATGCACTTTTTAAATCTAGTAAACAAAATAGTTGATGTATTGCATGCTATTCCAAGGAGAGTTTTCACTGTAATATCAAAGCATTCAGTGGATTTATTTTTAGCTCCAATGGCTGAAAGCCACTGGGGCCATTGTCATGGCGTTGTGTCCGTTGTGCGTCTGTCAGTGCGTCCATGTGTCTGGTCATAAACTTTTTCTTTAAAAATCTTCTCCTCAGAAACTACTGGATGAATTTTAACCAAACTTCACAGGAATGATCTTTGGGTGACCCTCTTTCAAAATTGTTCAAGAAATTTTGATCCAATGAAAAACATTGATTTAATGGGCGTGGCTTTTTTCCAAATATGGTTAAAAGTGAGTTTTCCCAGATTCTTATGGACGGATACCAATAAAATTCTAGATGAATGATCCTTGAGTGACCCTTTATCAGTCTGCAAAAAAATTATTGTGATTGGATGGAAAATGTGCATCTTATGGGCGGAGGTCATTTCTCTATATGTTATATTGGAAACTTTTAAAATCATTTTCTCAGAATGTAAATGATAGATATCAACCAAATTTCACTGGATTGATCCTTGATGGACCCTTTATCAGTCTCCACAAAAATTATTGTGGTCAGATGAAAAATATGTTTTTTATAGGCGGAGGTCATTTCTCTATAAGTTATATATTGGAAACTTTGAAAATCATTTTCTCACAATCTAATTGTTGGATATCAACCAAATTTTGCTGAAATGATCCTTGAGTGACCCTTTATCAGTCTACCAAAAATTATTGTGATCGGATAAAAAATATGTATTTTATGGGCAGAGGTCATTTCTCAATATATTACATAGTAGAAACTTTGAGAATCATTTTCTCAGAAATATTACCAATGGATATAAATCAAACATTTTTGGTATGATCTTTGGGCGACCCATTATCATACAGCCAAAGATTATATTGATTTGATGAAAAATATGTCTTTTATGGGGGGAGGTCATTTCTCTATATGTTACATAGTTGAAACTTTGAAAACCATTTTCACCATAAGTAGAACCAAAATATCTAAAAATCTAGTCGAAACTTTTATTTGCTTTTACAAGAATTTCAAGCCTGTGGAGCGACTCAAGCCATTCATGGCTTTTTAGTTAACGCATCTTTTTGGTTATCAGCTCAGCTTGTTTTGGAGAAAACCCAAGGTATTGTGATTACCTTGGCTCTGCTTGTGTTGGCATTGGTGTTGTTGTTGTTGTCATTGGCGTTGGCATGACAAACTTTAACCTTGATCATGTCTCTGTAGTTATTGAAGATATCTTTATGAATGGCATGTATGTTCACCATCTCAAAAGCTATCCAGAATATCAAGGAGGATAACTCTGAAAGCATTTTATTAATGGTTATGCCCCCTTTTCAACTTAGATATTTTGCATTACCCAGTACCTGCTTTGGCTCTTTATTATATAATCGGTTACATCTCCCCTAATAACAATAAGAGTGAATGTAAATTATCTGTTATAACCAAGTCAATTTTTTGGCACTGTTGAACTTTTTTGTGTGTGTGAAAAAGCCATTGGATGTAACTATAATTGTTAATAATGATGCATTTTCTTTGGTCTATAGAGCATTTAATCAGAATGTACTGTATTTCTGTAACAATTTCAGATTATTTTACAACCCTGTCCCATCTCAGTCAGCTGTCAACATTAGCCAGACAGATACACAACGACTGCAACAACTCATCTCATAAATATATCGCACATCAACTTGCCATTTTGTATGTAAGTAACGATAATAAAAAAACTATATGAGCCTGCGTCTGACATTTCCAACGATTTCGTATGTGTGCAAAGTAAACTCAATGGGTAGATAATCGTAAACCTATGTGACATAGCAGTCGGTGGCTAGGAAAGGGTGTAATGGTAGTACAGGTGAAAGAAATACCAGGGATCCATTGTTATGCTCTCCGGCCGCCGCGAGATAACTGCGAAATTGTTGAAAGCGGCGTAAAACCCATTCAAACAAAGCAAAGTAAACTCTCTGGTCAGCCTGTGCACCTGCACAGACTGACCAGAGTCTTTACTCTGCCCTCTATATATAGATAAGGTCTTTACGTCTATATTTGCTTTCAGCAAATATTCTTACTGTATTGTGAGATTTTCTAGACTGCTCAATATTTGTGATTTGAATACATGTGGAATTTTTAAAAATCTCGCACACAGGCTCATATGGTTGAGCTTCTTTAGCCAAATAGTTAGAACTCTTAATTCTAAGCTCATGTGCTTAAATTCTGTCTTGAAAAATCTTGATCCTACATTTGACATAGTGACACAGTCAAGTTATTTCTCTGCCAGTAATGGGTGAATGATAAGTAGTACATCTAATTGGGATGTTTAGCTAGTGTTGTGGGTGAAATGGATGAAGAATATCAAGAACCCACTTTAAGGTACACCAGCCATTGGGATATACCTGCAATAAAGTTGAAAGTGACGTTTAACCACATACAATCAAAACATAAAGAAATTGTCAGTCCTGATTAATATAATGTGGACATGACTTTGGGCCCGTTTTACTAAACTTCTAACGTAGAACGTATTAATTAGTCAAAATCACAAATTGTACCTGGTGTTTTCATTTATTGTTAGATTCTACCTTGCAATATCTCATTTGAATCATCTTAAGCATGGCATGATTCCATATTTGGATACTTTTCAAGAAGCTATTTAAATTTTTGACTTCACAAACAATTATCGTAAGATGTTTAGTTAAACAGGCCCATGATACTTACAGTGTAATGGTGTGTCTATAGAAGGAAATATTGATATTACTCAAGCAACAACTTCTATTAAGGTAGTGGAACCGTAATAGTTTTGCAACATTTTGGAACTAATGATCTTTCACAATGTTGACTGAGGTTCCCTAATGAAATTCATTAGGAAACATCAATCAACATTGTTAAAGTTATAACAAAAAATGAAAAATAATGAAAATATTACTCATGAAACATTGCGGACCTATTATGGATCCACTACCTTAAGTGAATGCTATTATGAAGCGAACATCATAATAAGACTCAGATTCAGCCTCAGTAGAAAATGCGATACAACACATGTTACAATGGACACCATTCAAGTATTTATTGTTCAAAAACGTTTGCAATTGTTTACTATTGTTTACAAATTGTACCCCACTAAATGTATTATTTATCTACAATGACCTGGCACTCATTAAATATTCCTTTTGACCCCTATTGATAGTCGGTAAATATGTTTCTTAATATAGACTTATACTCGCGAAGTAAAGATGTAAAAATATGTATCACAACTTATAATGCATACGGAATTTTGGCAGTGGTGGTAAGGATGCTTTCCTTTGATCGGGCGGTCACAAGTTCAAGCCGGACCATGACCAGAATACTTCTAGTTCTATTTAGTCTTACACTTTTTTAAGAACCTATTTTGATATTTTGAACAATGTTGCATAAGACTATTGGTATTTGGCACAGTCTTTCCACCAGACTCAATCTGACCATTGAAATTCTTGTCTATAAACTATTGTAAATTACTGAAATTATCTAGATCTATATTTAAGAGATGAAGATGCATTTTTTTGAATTTATGACAGTATGAAATTAAAAACATATACAGGGTTTGAACATATTAATCAAATTCCTGTTTAGGTGTGATTAGGTTCTTGACGTCAAAACTCTATTATCTTCATATCTTATAAATCAATATAATGAGGCAAATGAGATCTTTATTGGGACTATTTTTTAGTACAGGCTTACTAACAGCTTATTATTATTATTTTTTATTGAGGTATGTAACAAATCTTACTCGCAGAAAACAATAATCTTGATTGGTTGCAAACAAATGATGTAAGAATAAAAAATGTTAATAGTAACTAACCAAAAAACTAATGACAAAATAATGAAAGGAAATGTAATTTTATGTAAAAAGGATGAAAAAGAAATTTGCTCATAATTATCGCAAGATTTAAAATATGTGTCTCTGTCGGGAATTGAACTCGACCTTACAGCTTATCGTTGCATGGGAAGGCGTCTGTAACCACTGTACTACAGCAACTTTTTAAGAAAAAAAGATGTGAATTAATATATGTAAAATGGTGAAATGAAATTGAGTTATGTTGCAGGAATACTGGAGCACTAACGGAAGTTAACGCGTGCCAGATCATTTTAGATAAATAATGATTATTTAAGCACTTCAATTGTTTTTAATTAACCCCTCAACTTGTATAATTTCAGCAAACTATATCCAGTATAAAAAGTTCCGCATTCAGCCAACACAAACAGAGTATAGAAGACATGTTTAAATCCATCAAGGCTACATTATCGGAGGGCGGGGATGAAGAACGACGATGTTTAACTCAGGAACAACAAGATTGGTAATGCAATAATATTTGAATCCCTCAACACTTTCCTGTTTTACAAAATTTTGGACCTGTCCAAATTCAAAGGTTTTGCAGACGAAAATTTAAAGTGGATTTCATTGGAAAAATAACCATTCAGTAGGGTAGAAAATAGTGTGGAAAAAGAAGAAATTGCTTGTCAGAAGCAATTTCTTCTATTTTCACAATGTTTTCTCAGTCATAAAATCACAGGCACATAAAAAGCAGGGATTAAACAGCAAAGGGTTAAAACCTTTCATTTGCTTGAAACTTTCTAAAACCTTTTTCTGGATGTGTGATCAGTGCTTTTGGAATAAGCTGCTCAAGTTGTCTGACTTGCCATTAAGCTGCACAGATAAGCAGATTTTCATGGCTAGGTTGTCTTTAGACAAGTGAAAAAATCTCTAGAGAAAGATTTTTTTTTACAAAGTTAGCTGTTTTCTGATATGCCATGTAATCCCATGTCAACAGTAAGTCTATTTCCAGGATACTTTTAGTATTTTTAGCAACATCAATTTTGTTTTCAATATTTTGAGCCGCGGCAATAGCGCAGTTGGTAGCGCGCCGGACTTCTAATCCAGGGGTCTATATTCGCACGGGTTTGATCCCCGGCCGCGGCACTTATCCTTTCTGACATTTGTCTTCCACCAATAGGTAGATAATCGTAAACCTATGTGGAATAGTAACTGGAGGCTAGGAAAGGGATGTGGTGGTAGTACTGGTGTGAGAAATACCAGGAATCCATCGTTAGGTGCTCCAGTCGTTGCGATACAACTGAAAGATTGTTGAAAGCGACGTAAAACCCCAATTCAAATTCAAATCAAATCAAAATTTTGAAAACTCTTCAGAATTAATTTGATAAGTAGATTTGAGATACGGACAAG